>JBANSL010000003.1:35901313-37151313 GCA_037127255.1 Persicaria tinctoria | reverse complement strand
CAAATAAACAGGCAATATACACTCGACAACAAAACGCATCAAACCAACCTTCGACAACAAGACGCATCAAACCAACCTAAAACTAACAATTATGTTGGGGAAGAGTGGCAATTGAAAGGGAAAGCTACTTGAAAGAACGAGAAATTTATGTTTTCGTTTTGTCTAACATATATTTTTCGTGTATAAGTTAATTTTTTTTATTAGGAAAGAAACCATAAAATAAAACGGTTGAATTCTTAAAAACAATATTTTAAAAAAGTTAAGTGATTTATATATATTTTTTTATTAGCAAAGAAACCATATAATCTCCTTCGAAATTAAAAACGATTTTAATAACTCCAAAATTACCATCGGAGCTTTTGGACAATATTCTAAGCATGTCGAGAGATTATTATCACATATACATACAGAGGATGGGTTACCCCTTCCCCTTAATAGAATGGGGCTTATCCCACATCCATGGGTTTACCCCTTAGGAGGAAAGAAAGTGGAATGGAGGAGGAGAAAACCCATGGATGTTGATGTTCTCACCCCCATCCCTCATTAGTTTTTTTAAGCTTTTTTATTTTGATCAGCTTTTTTTTAATATATAAAAATTTTGAGAAAAATAAATGATTATGGGTGATTCGTCGATGGGACCCACCTAATTTCGTTCGTTTTTAAAATTTGACAATTGCACGGAATAATGTTTTACATGCTGCCGAATATTGTTTTACATGCTACCGAATAATATTATGTTATCTTTTTCCATTTAGTTCATATCAAAATTTACCAATTCAACTGAATATTTTGTCACATGCTATCAAATAATATATACTCCCTCCGATCCAAAATATATGTCGTTCGACATTTCAACACGTATTTTAAGAAGCGAAAAACTATATAAAATATCAACTTTTTTTAAATTATTTTTTACAACTTCATATTTGTTGGTAATAAGTATTAAATTGTAAAAAAATTATGATAAAAATTTTAATATATTAAATAGTTTTTAGCTCCTTAAAATACTTGTTAAAAAGTCAAACGACATATATTTTTTTATCGGATGTAGTATTTTTTTTGTTCATCAATTTCAGATAAAATAAACCTTAAATCCCTAAACAATACTTACGATTTATACGAATAATGCTTCATATTTCACCTAATAATGTTTCACATGTCATTGAATAGTGTTTTTTAAGTTGTTAGTTAAACCGAAGACTCCATATACTGATGAATAATGAATCATATTTCACCGAATAATTAACCAACTCATTACCACTAGTAACCAAAAATTGACAAATTTCCTTGAATAATGAATCATGTCATTGAATAATGAATCATATTTCACCGAATAATTAACCAACTCATTACCACTAGGGAGCTTATGTGTTTCATCTGTTAGGGTGCTTCTGATCAGGGGTTATGTCTACTGATTAGGGGTTATAGTTGGTGTTGCTTGTCTATTTGTATTTATAAGAGTTGAAGTTTTAAGTGTTCATCTGTTGTTGTCTGTATTTGTTTGTTGTCATGTTCTTCTTATTAGGGCTTCTGTGTTTATATGTGAGTTTGGTTTTCATCTGTTGAACGATCAAGTAATCCCTGTTGCTTATGTGTTAGGGTGCTTATGTAGTTAACCTCTATTGATTTGGTTTGGTTTTCAGTTGTTGTTATTTCAACCTTTGTTATTATTTCATTTACTTTTGTTTGGTTTGGTTTTCATTTGTTGCTTTGGTTTGGTTTGGGTTGGTTTTCAAGTGCTAGGGTGCTTATGTTGTTATTTAGGTTTGGTTTTCATGTGTTAGTGTGTTATGTGTTCAATCAACTGATGCTAGTATAAATACTTGTATGATTGGATTCATATGATTAGCCATTTACTATATGTGTGTTGAGCAAGTGACCAATGCTAATACATCTCTTATTTTCTCTGTATGACTTGATGAAGATTCGATGCAACCAATCTTGCATTTGGAGTCCTCACACAGATTATTCATTCACATTTTGATGGTCTATATATACGTTGGAGTGATGTTCCTGAACCAACAGTGGAGCTATGGTGGGAGATGTTCAAGGTATAAAACAATTACATAACTTGATACTTTTATTACTTTTATTTGACTGAATACATAACATATATATATACCAGCTCATTATTTCTCAATATGTTCAGCATCGGTGTACATGGGATGAAAACATATACCCAGATTCAGTCGTTCGCAAGGCTTTCAACACTAGGAGAGGGGACCACCTAAGGAACGTTTTCGGGAAGGCACGCACTGGAAGAACAAAAAAAAGCCTATGTGGGTAAAGCAACGTATATGGGTGAAAATGTGGGAGGCATGGGGAAAGGAGGACAAGTTTCTACACCAATCTGAAGTGAACAAGAAGAACAGAGCTATAGCAGCAGAGAGAGGCAGTCCCATTTTCAGTGGCGGTTCGGTTTCCACAACCGTAATCAAGGATCGGCTTATATGCACTATATGTCCTCTGTCCTCCTCTTGTTTTCCCTTTTACTGTCTATGCATTTTATTTACCTAGTCATCTAAACCAATTTTCTGTTTTCACAGAAGAAGGAGCTTGGAAAGGACCCCACACCAAAGCAGACCTTTGAAAGGTGTCACAAAAAAAGAGATGGTACTTGGGCGGGCGCTCAATGCCAAGAAACTGTGGTAACTTCATTTGTAACTGACCCTTTATTTTCTTAATGTTTTTTGTTGTTTGATGTCCACAATCTAAACTGGCCTTGTTGTTATTGCATTTCATATCGTAATGTTGTTGTCTGTTACAAATCCAAATGATGTATCATTGGTGTTGTCCTGTTTTCTTGTTGTACACGTGTTTCATGTTTGGCTAAAACTGGTATTTGGTATTTTCCTCTTTGATTTACTTAGCTATTGTATTGTTGTTTTGTTTCTGAACTGGGGGAGGGTGTTACTGCGTGTGAACTGTTACTCATGTTGTTGTCTCTTCCAAATCCAAATGTTGGGTCATGAGGAACTGAAGCTGTCATCTCTTTGTTGTTGTTGTGCATGTGTTTTATACTTGGCTATAGGTTAATTCATGTAATGCTACTTCCACTGGTTTGTGGTAAGTTAGAAAGCACCAAGTCTGACCAGCTGGTTGTGCATGTGTTTTATACTTGGATATAATGTGATGCTACTTCCACTGGTTGTGCATGTGTTTTATACTTGGATATAATGTTGGGATCTTTTGTGCTGTCAATTGCATTACAATCTACTCAGATGATGAAATCAAGTATTTATGTTATAATAAGATACTGCCTTTGTTTGGTTGTTTATTTCATTTCCATTCCTTTTATAGGACAAGTATGGCCAGCTGCTTGAAGAAGAAACATTGGATGATGATGCAGTCTCTGATAATGGATCCCATTCGGTTGACACGAATCAGATTTGGCTCAAGGCAACAGGTGGTGCAAAGAAAGGTCGGGTTCACGGCATGGGATCGGAGTCGCAACCCATCTTGCAGTCAGGCAATTATCCACGCACTGGTCGCCGCCATTCTGCAGCTGGTTCTAGCAATTTGAAGGAATGCATGATGTCTGAACTCTCAACAATCAAGGAAGACTTGAGAAAAGAAATGGTGGAGTTGGGGGATCAAGTGCAGACACAGGTGGCCACAAATCTCAGGGAAGAGATGACATCCTTTGGCGGTCGAATGCAGGAGACGCTTATTACCACCATGAGGGATTTCTACAAGGGAAAACGCCCATCAAAATCAAAGTAAGCAGGCTTTGATCAGTGCGATGTGGTGGTTAAGACTTTTGTTGTTTTGCTTGTGTCTTATAACTGTTTGGATTTGGATGTTTCTCTTCTGGCATGTCGAAAACTATGACCGGCTCAATTTGTGTAGTTTGCTTTCGAACTACTTGGTCTAGACTTCTGTTATTGTTGTTGTATTGGATGACTGTTTCGTTTGCCGTACTGTAGTAACATTATGACTTTTATGAATATTTTTCGTATCATATATATACATCAGGCTAAGAAATATGCTACACGAAATTAGCCTCCAAAATAGCAACGGCAAGATGAATGGCGCTACCCACAACCTTAGCAACAACATTAGCAACGACCCTGACAACCACTTTAGCAACGACCCCACCAACGACACTAGTAACAACCTTGACATCAACTTCAGCAACGGCCTCAGCAACGGATCAGCAACGAACCAAGCCATGTTTATAACCAGTTTGTAGCCACGAACCCAGCAACGAACTTAGCAACAACTTCAATTTTCGAGGCTGTTTACAAACCGGGTTCGTAGCCACAGCCACGGCATATGTCATCCAATATTAGCCACGGACGTAGCCACGACAATAAATATTTGTTGCTAAAATCCGTGGCTGACGCCCGTCGTTATTTAGCTGCGAGGCATATAGCAAGGGATGGCCCGCCCGTGGCTGATTCCGTGGCTAAACCGGTTAGCAACGGACATTCGTGGCTAAATCCATTGCTATTGTCCGTAGCTATTTCCTGCGTTTTTAGTAGTGTTTTAAATCATTTTTTTAACAATTTCATAGTTATTATTAATAAGTACAAACTTGTTAAAAAAATTTAAAAAAATGAATATTGTATATAGTTTTTATCATTCTAAAAAAGTGTGCGTGAATAGTAAACGACAAGTTTTGTTGAACGGAGGGAGTAATTATTAATGCAAACACTACGATGGCAATTTTGTCATTCAATTAGTATATTTTAACTGATTTTTCTATGTGTTCATTAGTACTACAAGGAAAAATTCTCTTTAAATTTTTTTTTTTTAGTTTCAATCAATTATTTTTAAGATCAATTTATGAAAACTAGAATATTTTTCGTTGAAACTAAATACGCCGGAAATCACAACTTCAAATGGATATGGTGGTTTGCATTGGGCTAATTAATGAAAAAAAGTGGGCTAATTAATGGAAAACGTCACCATGTTGAAATGGACGTTGGTAATTTAAGGGGAAATTTGTGGTGTATTTTTTTTTAAGTAGGATAAAAATTAGGAAAGTCGCCGCCGACCGGACCTCTTTCCTAGCGTGTCCGAGCGGACGAGAACACGAAGTTCTGGATCAGTCACCAAGCTATCATCGACAGGGATGTTGTAGGCCAGACGTGCAATCTTGTCAGCCACCGCATTCAAAACCCCTGAAAATATGACGAATAGCAACATGAGACATATAATTTAAGTGACTAGTTGTGTCGGCCATCAACAACTCAATGTTCCAAGGACACGACCAGTCCCCCAAGAGAACCTTTATAATAACCAGACAATCCCCTTCGATCAGAAGTTATTGAATTCCTAGGGCTTTCGCCTTTGCAACACCCATGTGGAGGCCCAAGGCCTTAGCAAACACCGCAGAACTGTTATTACAGCGCCCCGATCCTAAAGAGAAAATATTGTCGTTGTGATCACGAATGACAAATCTGTAGGAGCCTGCCTCAGACTGGCAATAGGAACCGTCAAAATTTAGCTTGTAATAACCAGAAGGCGGTTTTTCTCAGACTTGTGTTTTTCGTGAGGTAATTCTGCTCGAAATGGGATTAGTATAATTCGTTGGGGAAGCGTGAGGTAATTCTGCTCGACATTGTGTTTTTCGTGAGGTAATTCTTCTCGAAATTTGGTTATCAATTGTTTTAGTACTTGCGGACCAAGTTTCGTAAGACGAATTGCAGAATAAGGAAATCTCATGAGCCGTGATAGATGAAACGCGGTTGTGTTCTTACCCAGAGATGTATATATATTATTTAGGATGGTACTAGGTTTAGTGTCAACAGTGATGCCTATTATATTAGGTTTACGAGTCCTAAGCGCCGAAAGCAGGTCATTTGTCATGGGGCATTCCAGTAGTAAATGGAATGTAGATCCCGTAGAGCATCCGCAGAAGCTGCAGCCAGATGGTACTGATACATGTGACCGTTGTAGTCTATCCGAAGTGGGTAATCCATCGCGAGAGATCGATTTTCCATAGAAAATGTCTAATTTTATGCGGAACATTCAGTTTTCAAAGCCAGTTACAATCAAAATTTGGGTCTCCGTCGTGAAGCGGGATGATAGTCGTGGCCGAGCTAGTTGAGAACCAGCCATCCTTACTAGGCCCCCAGAAGAGTCTATCACTGAAATAGTTATCCAGTAATTTAATGTCAATAATGTTTGCAATGATGGTTGGGTTTAGTAGACCGTGTAAGTCCGTATGAAGTGCAGAAACATTCCACTTAATATTTCTATCGATAAACCGGTTAACGGACCAATTGAAGGATTCTTCATCAATCGGTTGAAGTGCTAGATCATGTAAGGGGGTCTGGCGAACCCAATTGTCCTTCCAGAAATTAACTGAATGACCATTACCGATAGACCATCGAAGGCCTGGTTTAAATAGATGCCTGATAGAGGTGAGCTTGGACCACTTCCACGAAGTGTTTCCTTTTTTTGTGTAATTTATAAGCGTTGTTTTTTTCAGATACTTTGCTGTAATTACTTTGACCCAGATGTTATCTGGTTGAGCGATGATTTTCCAAAGCAACTTCATATGTAGAGCAAGATTCATAGTTTCTGCTTTGTATATGCCAAGTCCTCCTGCTAGAGTATCGGAGCAAATCTTATCCCGACTGATCAACGGAGTTGACACATGATCTTTGTTCCAAAAGAATTGCCTGTAAACTCTGTTGAGTTCATGCAGAATCGACGAAGGCAGCATAAAGGCCTGCATTAAGAATAGCGGTTGGGTGCTCAAATTTGCTTTAATAATGACCTTTCGACCCTCAGCAGACAGGGTTGAAGCTTTCCATTTAGTCAACTGTTGTTTTGGTTTAAGTACCACATCTGCCAAAGTATCGCGATTAACTCTTCCGTTGATGATAGGGCATCCCAGGTACTTTTCAAGATTATTTGTATGTGGAATCCCTAGGGTCGTTGAAACCGTGTGAATAGCCGTGTTTGTCGTGTTAGGAGAAACTTGGAAACTAGACTTGTGTAAATTAACCCTCTGGCCCGAAATCTGGCAGAAATGTTGAATAGTATCAGTCAGATTGTTGCAAGTCGATTGGTTTGCTTTACCGAAGAGCATGATGTCGTCTGCGAAAGCAAGGAATTGGATTTTAACCCCACCCTTGCCCAAGCAGAAACCCATGTCTTTTGACACAAATGCCTGCCTGTGCAGCGTTCTAGCAAGCACTTAAGCCGTAAGAATAAATAGGAAAGGTGACAGAGGGTCACCCTGCCTCAGGCCCCTAGTGGGGATAAATGGTGTAGAAGGTTCGTCATTGATGAGAACCGAATAAGAAACAGTCTGGACACACTCTTGAATCCACTGAATGAACTTGTTGTCAAAGCCAAATTTTGTAAGGACGGAAAAAAAAAGGCCATTCAACTATCATATGCTTTTTTCCATATCCAGCTTAATAGCCATATAGCCACATCTAGCTTTTGTGGTTCTAAAGGAGTGGAAAATTTCATGGGCACTTAGAATATTGTCATGAATCCACCCTTAGTGAAAGCACTTTATAATGGGTAAATCAGTTTGTCGAAAACGTTTGAAATTCTGGCTGTCAGAATTTTGGAAATGATCTTATAGACCGTAGAAAAGAGACTGATTGGTCTGAAATGGTTAACACATTCCGGGTTTTCTCTTTTTTGGATTAAAGTAATGAAGGTATGGTTTACCTTTCGTAACATTCTCCCAGACAGAAAGAAAGCCTTGACGTCTTTAATGATGGATGGGCCCACAATATCCCAGTAGGATTGATAGAAGCTAGCAGGCATTCCGTCAGGCCCCGGGGTCTTATCTACTTTTATAGAGAACAGAGTGGCCTTAATCTCTGTATTTGTTATTGGGGCGATTAGGGACCTATTCTTAGCTACCGAGATTTCAGTATCAATAACATCCAGATTATTCCGGAGGGAAAGCGCATGGTTGTACGATGACTTGAAACGGGAAGAGAAGTTTGGGACGAACTCTTCTCTAATCAGATTATGGTCAGATAGCAGCAGACCCGAATCTGTTGTGAATAATTTAATAGCTTTTTTCCCCCACCTCGCCGAAGCAATACGGTGAAAATAGGTAGAGTTAGTATCGTTTAGCTTAATGTACTTTAGTTTAGCTCTTTGACTCCAATAGTGCCTCTGGAAATCTAGCATTCTTTCTCTTTTATTCAAAAGTCTCCTCTGATGTTCGAAATCGTGCGAGTTTGGGTTGTTAATTAGGTTTTGTTGCAGTCGTAGAAGTTGTTCCTCAGTTTGATAAACTTGTTTATGAATGTTCTTGAAAGTCCTCTTGTGCCATTTTTTTGCTAAGGCTTTTAGCAGCGTAGTTTTCTTTACTAGTTTGAAAATGTTTGACCCCACCGGATTGAGACGCCAAGCTTTTTTGACGATATTAGAAAATTCAAGTTTTGTGGTCCAAGCTAGCTTGAATCGGAAAGGTCTTTTGTTAATGTGCGTAGGTGAGCGCAAGTCAATTGATATCGGGGCATGATCAGAAGTTGTAAATGGGTGGATTTTAACCCGAAGGCCATCCATCGTAGGCAGCAATGATCTTGTTTTGTGCTAACATGCGATTGAGTTTAGCAAAGCTGTTGTTTGGTGAACCGGTTTTCTTCCTCTGCCAGCTATAGTTTCATTCATGGGTGGGTACATCATGCAGTAATAGATCATTATTGATCTGTTGTAATCACTTGAAACGACTGTGGGAAGGAATAATCCCCCCCCCCCCAATTTGTCGTCTAGGATAGCGATTTCATTTAGATCGCCTAGGATGCAGAATGGAACGAGTAGTTGTGACGAGTAGTTCATTACAAATTCCCAGAAGGAATTTTTAGCATTATAGTTCGGTGGGGCGTACACTAAAAGGAGAGCCATTATTTGGCTTATGTTGTAATCATGATAGTTGATATGGATTAGTCTGTGGTTAACAGAGATTAGCGTAATTTCACCTTCAGATGACAAAATGTCTCTCCAAAGCAGACAGATGTCGCCCTTGAAGCCAACTGCTGGGTCAAAAGCCATAATATTGAACCCGCATTTTTTCCAAACGTTATCCGGATGAGGTTTATTTGATTTTGTCTCAAGCAGAACCAAGACATTAATATAATTGTTTTTGCAAAAGAGTTATGTATTACAGTATTAGTCCAGAAGTTTCGCCTTTTTATGCCACGACAATTCCAAGAGTAGATATTCATAGGAAACCAATTTTGATTCATAATCTTATGAAAATTGAAAGCTTATAAGCAGAGAATCGAAAATAAGCATTGGTCGATGATTTGTATCGGTATCGATTAATTATTATGGAACGATCAACTAAGAAAGCATTGTTTGTGAGACAAGGCATAAGCCGAATGCAATATTGAGGGTATCAAGAATGGTAAAATAAATACACTTGTGTGTTTAAATTAGGTATTGTTTGCAAGTAAACGCAAAACAACAATATGTATGCAGTATAATTGACGCATGTAAATGACGGTTGGTCAACATTGGTGTTGTGCACCCTTAGTTGTTTATTTTGACAACATAGAAGTAGTAAGGCCTTGTAGGGCATTTTCGATCTCAAAGGATCATAAACCGTGTCTTAGTGACTATGTGTCATCGAGTAGACTACAACCGAGAGATCAGAGTCGAGGCCGAGCCCGAGCAACCCAGCAAACCACCTGTAGTAGCAGCAAGAACCACCAATAACCATGACAGCAAGAAAAAACTTGCACCAAAGACAAAACCCTAGGCAAAACGAGCCGAAAGTATGTAATATAAGTAAACAAATTTGTAATTGAACATTGGTACAAGTCTCGTGCCTTGTGAAGCTTGTGACTAATTTGATAAAAGTTATTCAAGGCTTGGGAGCCATAAGGAGCAGCAGTAATTAGTCGGACAAAACTGACTAATGACAGATTCAAGATACCTAATGGGCAACTGTAGAGAACAATCTTGAAACCCCAACGAGGGTGCATCAAGATAAACCAATGAGTAAGATAATACTTAAACCGCAAATGAGTGATCAGGTTTTGTAATTTTAATTGAGTAATACAAATAAACAAGTTGGTAAATGAACATAGGTGCAAGTATTGTGCCTTGCAAGGCTTACGAACAATTCGATAAAAGTTATTCAAGGCTTGTGAGCCATAAGAAGAAACAGCAGTTAGTCGCATTTGAGAGGGGGGGAGACGATGAATCCTCGGCAAAGAGATAGCACGTTCAACAATATCAAGACGAAACAAGGGTTGTCCTAAACACTAGAATCCACAGGAAACCGACTTGCACAAGGGAGAAGAACCCCAACAAGCAAGAACAAAGCAACAACACAAGGATCCTTGGATGACAGTATTTAAAGGAAGCATATGTATTGTGTATAGATCAATAGATGGGCTTGTGAAGCCAACAGAGTAAGCCAATTCGGTTGTACCAAAAAAGAGGCGATCGTAGCAAAAAAACGTGATCGTAGAGTCAGATAGGTTAGGTAATACCTAGATTGAGGACTTCATCGTGTATAGGTAGATGAGACGGCAAATGCCTGACCTCACAGAAGAGCCAACAAGCATCAAACAAAAACGGAGCCGCCGCCTGTGCCACCAAAGCCAAGCCCAAACTCGACGACGGAGACACCACCGCCGCACCAAACCAAGTTTGGCCGAAACACGCCTCCAACTCCATCTCTTTTTAGAATAGCTTTTGATTTGCCAAAAATAAGTCTCGAATTGAGGTTTTCCCTCCATTGCAAGCTCCCCGTCTGACAAACGGAAGAATTTATGTTTGTGATTTGGGGGAATTTAAGATGTAATCTCTGAAATTGCTTTGTGGTTTTTCCAATCCACTCTTGGGAGAGAGGGTTGTGCTTGGAAGAGGCGGAGTTCGAGCTCCGTTGTGCCGGATTGGCGAGGACGATGACGGTGGCCGGTGGGCAACTAGGGTTCGCCATTAACAGAGCGTTTTGAGGAAGAGAGGTAAATTTGTGGTGTATATAATATATATATCCCCCCTCCCCCCACTAAAAAAACATCTACTGTATAATTTTTTATTTTAATGTTTAATATACACTTATACACTCTGCGATTAATAATGATTATCGTTTTAAGTTTGGGCATCACCTTTAAGATCGAAAAATATCAAATTCTTTTTTTTGGTATGCAAGCTGGGCTAGGGCCCTTATTCATTAGAAACCAAATTCAAAGTTCCCAAACCGGGTACAGCATCTAGAAAAACAGAAATGAAGGGGGGAAGAGAAACATGTTCAGTAAACGCATTAGATAAATCGAGAGACCAGTTGGCCAAAGCATCAGCGGATGCATTCGCCTGGCGTCGAATGCAACTCACCTTAACCTCCCAGCTGGTGCTATCCATGAGCCTTCGGCATTGATCAAACAAGTGGAAGTCGGGGCAGGGGTTGGGCGACCTGGACTCAATCACATCACACACCGCAGCAGAATCAGACTCAACGATAACACGAGGGAACCCCAACCGACTAGCCAACTTAAGACCATGAAGCACTGCGAGACCTTCCGCTGTAATGGCCGAGCATACTCCACATTGGAACGTGTATGCACGAATAAATTCTCCTTCCGATCCTCTGATTATACCTCCTCCTCCGGATCTCCCCGGATTTCCTTTCGAAACACCATCGGTATTGAGCTTCAGCCAAGTTGGCGGTGGTGGCACCCAGGATATGGGGGCTGCGACCCTTTGCGTCATCTTCATGTGATGGAGAGTGGTGGCCTTTGTACTAACTTCCTTGTAGATTATGGCCTGCTTCTTGGCTGCCTCTGCAATTCCTCCAACGTTATTCTTTCCTTCGAAAACCAACATGTTCAGACATTTCCACACAAGCCACACCATGTAGGCGAAAATAGATCCCCATTTGGCACCTTTACCTGCATTGTCGAACACCCATGCCTTGATGTCACCAATCAAGAAGAACGACCTCACAAACCATGTTGGGTCTAATTTTCCCCAACTCTCCTTGACCGGATCACAATCTCGTAGAAGATGCAGTACCATCTCCTTATGTCCACATCGAGGACAACCCGAAAAGCTCGAGAGATGGCGAGCGACTCTGTTTGCATTACATAGGATAATGTTATGTGCTATGAGGAAAATGAAAGCCCTCGCCCTCTGCTGAACAAGGAGCTTCCAAATGCTCTTCCAACTCGCCTCTACTTCCGGGAGAGACTCCCCCTGCAGCAACCGGATTGCAGATCTTGTCGAGAAGTCCCCAGATTTCGTATGGCCCCAGTAGAATTTGTCTCTTGCATCTGGATCGGAGGAGACCCTAACCGCGTGCAGCTTTAGTAACAAATCAGACGGGAGAAGTTGGTCAAGAGCTTCCCAATTCCAACTCCCCGACTGCCATAATTCGGACACTGTCTTGCCCAGATCATCTTCCGGAATTGTCCCCAGAGCCACATCGGCAAAGGAATCATTAATCAGCCACGGATGAAGCCAGAAGAAAGTTGAAGTTCCATTACCGATCACCACACGGAGTCCGGGAGTGAGCAGCTTAGCCCCATGGACTATTGCTTTCCATGTGTTCGAGCATCCACGCTTCTGTAGAAACATGTCCACATCTAGCCTCCCATCGCAATATTTGCCTCGGATCACCTGGCTCCATAGAGCGTCTGGATGTTGGATTAGCCTCCAGCAAAGTTTAGCCAACAGTGCTTCATTTGATTCCCTCATATCTCGCAGCCCCAAATCTCCCTTGGCAACCGGTCTCTTCACCTTGTCCCAAGAGAGTAGGTGAATCTTCCGCTGGTCTGGCTTAGATCTCCAAATAAACCAACGGATCAGACGATAAATACCATCACATATCTGTCTCGACGCAAAAGACGATTGCATTACATAAAGTGGTAAGCTTGAGAGTACCGACCGAGAAAGCGTGACCCGTCCTGCAAAGGAAAGGGCTTTCGCTTGCCACCCTCTCAATCTCGTGGCTACCTTGTCAACGAGGTATTGGTATCGATCTTTCGTCATCCTACCGCAAGACGTGGGCACCCCCAAATAGTTCCCAAAATCCTCCGAGATGGGCATAGATAGCACCGAAGCAATACTACTCTTCAGATTTTGATCCATTCCATGAGAGAAAAGAATATTACTTTTTGCAAAGTTCACTCTCTCTCCCGATTCCGAACAGAATTAATCCAGACAATCTCTTATGACTCTCCCCTACTCCACCGATGCCTCAGCAAAGAGCACTAGGTCGTTAGCGAAGAAAAGGTGGGTCAGGCTAACTCCTCCGATCTCGATGGGCTTCCAACTGCCCTTTGTAGCCGCTGAATTAATCAGTTGAGAGATTCGTTCCATGCACAACACAAAAAGATAAGGCGATAAGGGGTCGCCTTGCCGGATGCCCCGTGTTGGTGTGAAACGCCCCACCTTGCTCCCATTCCATAGAATCTCCATATCTCCAAGAGTTTGACAACTCATGATCGTGTCCACAAGGTGAATCGGCAGCTGAGCTTTGGCCGGAATCCCTCTAAGAAAATGCCACCGAATCCGATCGTAAGCTTTCTCGAGGTCTATTTTAAGGATCATCCACTTCCTTCTCCTTCCCCTAATCGACATGGAATGTAACACCTCCTGCACTACCACTACATTGTCGATGATTTGTCATCCGTGAATGAAGCTTGCTTGGGCAGGAGATATTAGGTCGGAAGCACATGCTTTAGTCGATTTACCAACAATTTCGTCGCCGAATTAAAAATAACATTGAGCAGAGAGATTGGACGAAACTGAGTTGGGCGTTCCGGTGGCTATATCTTGGGCAAAAGTACCATTAGAGCGTCTCCTATGTGCGGGGGGAACACACCCCTGTTCAGCAGGTTTAGGATCATTTCTTCAATCTCTTTCCCTATAATTACCCATTTTCGTTGGAAGAAAACGGAGGGGAAACCATCCGGACCCGGAGCTTTGTAAGGATTCATGAGCTTCGTCACCTCGCGCACCTCTGAGGGGGTGAACGGTGCAGACAACGTCTCCAATTGTTGTTGCGTCATACTCGGGAAGGTATACGTTTTGGCGATGCGCTGCTGCCCATCCCCCGGCTGCTCTGCAGTGAAGAGGCTCGAAAAGAAATTGAGGATAAGAGACCTAACTTTAGACTCCTCCTCAGTCCAGTCCCCCCTTTCATCCTTCAGCGCAGTCGTTCTGTTTGAACTTCTTCTGATCATGGTGGATAAGTGGTAGTATCTGGTGTTGCGATCTCCATTGATCAAAAAATCCGAGCGAGACTTCTGGAACCAGAACATTTGCTCCTCCTGAAGGACCTTCTCGAGTTTAAAGCACAACTCTATTTCCATACCAATATAATAATTTGACACCCGAATTGCAAGTTTCCTGTGAACCCCCTCAAGACGAGCCCAAAGTGTACGTTTCCGTTTGAATATGTTACCATATACCTCCTTGTTCCAAACGACTAGGTCTGACGCCACTGCAGCGAGGGAATTGCAAGCATTGGCATCAGCCCTCCAGTGGGTGTCTAGAAATCTTTCGAAGCCCTCATGCAGCATCCAATTTCCCTGGAAGCGAAATGGTCGATCAGGACCATAAGGGGACCTTCTAGGGTTTTCCACGCTGATCAGCAAAGGTAGATGGTCTGAATGAGGCGCCGATAAGTGCCTGACCAGCCCCTCGGGAAAACAGGCCTTCCATTCCCCATTACATAGGCCTATATCAAGTCGTGCTGTGATTTTGTTGCGAGCATCCCTTCCCCTCCACCACGTGTAAAGCACCCCTGTCTACCGTGATATGTTGTTGATGAAGGACGATGGGAGAAACAACCACTTCAGCCGAGTTCCAAATCAGCCATATCACACCAGCAAACCCCTCAGCATCCACTCTTCTCCAGCTATCGAAACCAATTCTGTTGCACACTCTGTCTGCAGTCGAACCACTGATTTGCGGCTCTACCAAAGCAATCACGTTGGGACGATGATTCCGGATGAGCTCCTACAGTGCGTTCATGAACTCGTTGCTTCCTGCTCCGCAGGTATTCCAAAACAAGATGTTTAGGCCGTGTAACATTGATAAACTCTTATTAAAGAGAAAGAACGTTTCTTGATCGAGCATGGGTCCTAAGGCGTCTGCTCTATCGAGCGCTTCACTGATGGTTTGGGGCACTGTTACCCAACATTGGAGTAACTGTGCTCCCGTTAGCACTTGGATGAAATCGACTAGAATCCGATTCACCACCGTTGGAGGCATTGCTAGAACTGGACCCGTCCGGCGGCTTGAGAGGATGAAACTTCTTCGCGTTGGGACTCGAATCAGTTCCACACCTAGGTTCAACCTTTTTCTGACGGTGATTGGTTTGGTTGGAAGTTGAAGACTTTGAGTTGGGGGAATGGTGGTGCTTTGTTTGAGTCTTCACTGATGACTGGTTGGTATGGGCTTGGTAGGACTTAGTAATGCTTCCTAATGACTTGGGTGTTTCGGCCATTTGGTCTGAGTTGATGGTCTTTTTGGTTTCAGTCTTCTTTCTAGGATTAAGATCTGTTTGATTTCCTCCCACTGATCGTTGATTATGCTGATTATACTCCCCCTTTCCGAATTCCTTTGGGCTTTGGGACCCATGATTTTCTATTTGAATATCTTTTCCTTTCGTGGACTTATCTTGTGAATCCTCCATATCCTTTTTCGGATCCTATGCTGATTCCTCTCCTTCCCCAAGATTCTCTAACATGGCAAAGCGTGAAGATTGGGCAATCCCTGAATTTACGGGATTTATGATCGTTTCCGTTACGGGGACCGCTGAATTCGCCGCCATCTCCGCTCCAGCCTGAGAATTGGGATCCTCTGCTCGGGTCGTCGCCGGCGGCTTGTCTTTTCCGGCCCCTGCCTGACCATTGCGGCGTCTCATCGGTTTCGACACGTGCATCCAATCTCCATGTTTTTTCTCGGACAATTCTGTGTGATTCTGATTCGCTTGATTCCTTGCTGCATTACTGTTAGACGAGTTCTCTATTTTCTCGCAATCGTTAGTGTTCTGACCAACCTTTCCACACTTAAAGCAAATCATCCTTATACCTTCATACTGGATGGGCCAAGTTCTTCCATCAAGCTTGAATTTAGAAAGGAGTGGTTTGGTTAGATCAACCTCCACACTTATCCTGGCAAATTGCCCTCTCTCAGCCGATGCCATTGTGTTGTCTATACGAAGAACCTTACCAATCTTCCTCCCTAGCATCCGGAGGAATCTTTGATCGAAATACTCAATGTTGAGGCCGGGGATCCGCACCCAAACAGTCAGCTTGGTTATCACGTCCGTTTGCGCATCAAATCTCGGCGACCACTTCCTGATAGTAAGATAGTTGTCGCCCAACATCCAGGGGCCCTCCATCAACACATGCTCATAGTCTCTTTTGTTGGCAAACCTAGCTACGTAGTAGTCATTGCCAATGTCAATCAAACTGAAGGCGGCTGTCAGAGCACATTTTTTAGAGAGCCGGCGGTGCAGTTGCATGTAGCCTGGGCCCTTATCGAACAAATTGATGAGGAGTGTGTCCCTCCATGGGAGCCAGAGCTCTCTTTTCTCATCGGCATTCAGCGCTATCGTGGGGCATTCTGGGTCGTCCTTAACCAGCGCGATATCATCGTCCGTGTCGTAGCTATCTTCTCCTTCCTCTGTCTGGTATATTGGATTAGCCCTGTGAATGGTGAAGCTTCCTCCCGTTCCTTCTATCAATTTCTGACGATAGTTGATCCGCACTCCACCCTTATGACCCATCACGTCTTGGAGAGTAGAGTAGGGAACATTACTATCTTCTTGTTGACAGCAGTGTAAGCTCCGAACAACGGCTTCGGAACTGGATTTTCATTCGGAATCTCCATCACTGAATTAGGAGGGTTTGGGCACACCTTCTTTTGAGCATGCTCATGTTCCTCCTGACCTCCTTGAATCCTTGATTCATCCTCCAGCCTCTGATCCGGGTCCGGTGGCTTACCGGCCCTTCCTCCCCCTCCTAGGCGTTCCCGGCTACGACTCTGCTCTCTTCTCTCAGACATCTTTTACAAACTTTCTAACTAATCCTTATGCTAAAAAAAAAAATCTTAACTCGGTGTTAATTATAAATTGCATATAAAATCTAAAATGTCATCTAAAATTGTTCAAAATTTTTAACCTAAATGATATTTGAAGTTAATCAGAACAAACAAGTATATATGTATTATGGTTGTGCAGAAAATTACGACATGTTTGACACGACACGAAATCGCAATAAAACGATACAAAAAAACACGAAACGATATAGATACGACACAAATATGACACGAAACGGTAAAACACGACAATAGTCGTGTCGTGTTCGGATCGACATTTTTCCCTTATTGGGTATCCGACACGACACGATAATATTTTTTATTTTTTTTAATATTAATATTTGGTGATAATACAAATATTATAAATGTCATATTGGATCCCAAAATTGTGCTTGCCCAGTTGTTGGAGCGGGATTCCTTCCGTGCGGCTGCCCGAGGACTCGAGTTCGAACCCCAGTTTTGCAACCCTTTTTTATTTTTTTCACAACCCTTTCGTTTTTTTTTTCTGTCTCTCGCGTGTCTAGGTCAAGGACTCAATATGACTCTTCTTCGATCTTCATTTTCGACGCCTCTCCTCTTCTTCTCAGTTCTCTCTCTCTCAATCCTAACTAAAGGCGGCGACTGTTCCCACACTCTCTCAATCCTAACTGAAGGCGGCGACTGTTCCCCCACTCTCTCAATCCCGTCGGCGACTGCTCCCTCACTCTCTCAATCCCAGAAATTCTCCAGATCCGGCTCTCAATCTCGAAGGTGGTGTATGCTCTCTCTCTAATCCCAAATTGAAGGCGGCGACTCCTCTCTCTCACACACAATCCCATCGAATCTCTTGATCCGTCTCTTAATTCCGTCAAAATCTCTAGATTTTGAGGGGATGGGAAGTACCTATCGAGCGACACGTTCTTGATCGATTAGGGCTTTTAAGTAATAAGTTCCGTTCATGCGTTTGTTGTTGTGTTTACCGTGAGTGCAATGGTTGAAAGAATAATTGATTCTTTTGAATACTTTGTAATTGATTTTACTGTAATTGTATGCTTGATTTTACTCTAAATGTGTGCTTGTGCAACTGTGCACTATGCCTCGTGCTTTTGTTTATATGTATAAATTGTCATTGTTGTGGAGGGACGGTCATTGCTGCAGACGGGGGAGGACCGGGAGGGATCCCAGTGGGAGTTACCGTGGCGGGAAGGCGGCGGATTGCTTCATCTTTGGGGTTGCCACCCGCCATGAAAGTAGATGTGTGCGGTGAACTGACCTCCCAGACTCCCTCTCTTTCAGACTTCCTCATTCTTCGTATGGTTGATATATAAAATTATAAACTGTGATTCAAGAGTAAATAGTATTCAATATACCACTTTGTTGGGCTCTTTGCAAAAATGACAATCCTCTTCAAAATGTGCAAAAGTAGCAATTAAGTCCAAAATTTGGCAAAAATAACCGGTTGTCTTGACCTATTTTCACAGGTCACCTGTTGAACCAAACCCTCGCCGCCTCCACCTCCTTCTTCTCTCCGGCCGTTCCCAGCCCTCCACGAGCCACCTCCGGCCAACCCCTCTTGCTAGACCGTTTCATTGTAGAGAAGCGAAGACTGAAGAAGCAAATCATTGTTCCCCCCATCGTCATCTTCATTTCTTCGTCCTCGGAATCTCCAATCTCCAGATCAAAGATGGGGAAGATCCACAAGCCATGGATCTTCTCTCTCATTTGTGCTCTCCTCTTCTTCGTCGCTCCGTTGCTCTCCTTTTTCAATTTGTTCCATCTTCATCTGTTGTTGGCTTGAGGATTTCAAAACAATGTCGATCTTTCACGAAATTCTCTTTCCGGTTCTCGTGTACAAGAACCCTAATTCCTCTGCTAGAACCACAGCAAATGGATCCCGATGAGATGGTCCTTAATCCCGTTGGTGATGGCGCCAATCCGAACCACGATATTATCGAGGATTTCGGGGAGGTGTTGGTAAGGTCCTTAATCCCTAATCAGTAAGCACCACCTACTAATTCATCTTTTCGATTCGGGTTGTTTAAATCTTATAATAGTTTACAATTTTAGTTTGAATTGGTTGCTTTCACCCCTTCTTTCAATTTAAAATTTGCATATTTTCGAATTTGGATTGTTTGTAGACTACATAGGCTCGCAATTTCAGTTTGATTTGGGTTGGCCATAGCTCATAAAAGTTTGCAATTTTAGGCTAGGAATGTGAAATTTATTACGCACGCAAGGTGCTCGATGAAATGCTAACTAATTAATGGGGTGTAAATAGAGAACGTTGGTGTTATATTGTTACATTTTGTTTGACGTGGATATTTAACTGTGTTTTTGAATTATACTAACGCATGCTCATGTTATTAGTAGAAGTGACTTGGTCTAAATTACAATTTTGGATCATTAGTAATGTTTTACATCTCATTTAGTCCATGAGTGTACCGAACAATGCAAGAAATCAAGATAAATGTTAATAAGAGCAGCTGAATGTGACATAAATTGATCCCAAGGGTTTAACTTTAGCACTCGCAAATCAGAAAATTCTCAAAAAGCTTGCTAAATTATGTAATAACATATCTAACATCTCAAAGGAGTGTGGGAAGATTATCTTGCTTTGTATCTTCCTTCCCCTCACAAACCGATATTCATGTGATGTTACAAAGTTATGATGCTAGTTTGAAATTTTTTAAATCATACAGTATTGAAGTGTGATGCATTGAGATTTGTTCAGTAGGCTGCACATGGAAACACGGTTGTGTAGTTGTGTCATTTGTGTAATGTTATATGTTTTGGCAGACGTATTATTTTGATTGGCTAGACATATGTATATATTGGCAAGGATTATTGCTAAAATGGGTATTATCTGAACACATGTATGACAGATTAAGAAGACAATGAGAAAAATGAAAGGAAAAATTGTATTTCATAATCTTGTTAATGCAGCTGCAAAAGTAGTCATACATTGGCTAACTTTTTTTATTTACTGTCATTGGTGTTACCAACTAGGGGTGTGCATGATTCGGTCCAAACCAAATTTTTGGGCCGAACCAACACAAACTGAACCTAACCGAAGTTTTTCGGTTCGAGAATTTTCATTTTTCGGTTTCGGTTCGGTTTGTGTTCGGTTTCGGTTCGATTTGTGTTCGGTTTCGGTTCGGTTTGTGTTAAACCGGATTTTTTTTATACACTATATAAATATAGAGTATATATATTTGTATACACTAATACACACATAATTACTAATTAATACACACATACTTACTAATACAGTGTAAAAATACATGTGGTATATACTAATACATACATACGGTACTTACTAATACATAGTGTATATATACTGTACATACATATATATACTAATACATACTGTAAAAATACATTGTATACACTACTTACTGATATATATATATATATATATATATATATATATATATATATATATATATATATATATATATATATATATATATATATATATATATATACATACACTAGGTTAGGCGCCGCGCGCTTATGCGCGCGGTCTATTCGTATTTAGATTGCAAATGTTACGCTTTATATATGTGTAAATATTCATATGTGCAAATAAGTATGATTGAGTTATTTTCCATATAAATTAAATTTTATAGTAATAAAAACAATAATTATATTATTATAAGAAACTGGAAGGATAGTCTTTTAAAAAATTCATCAAAGCAGTAAGAATGATGACTTTCAATTAAAAAAAAATAAAGAAGGGTAGTCTTTTAAAAAGTTTATTAATTAAAACACAAAAGAAATCCAAAACTATAGAGTTCGGAAATCATGATCATTAAGCATAAAAAAATGCTATAATAATAATAATTATTATTATTATTATTATTAATTATTATCTAATTAAAAATATAAAATCGGTTTAATTTGAGAAAAGCTTAAAGTTACAACTTGGGTACCTAAATTAAAAATACAAAGTATAGTTGATTTGAGAAAATCTTGATATTGTAACTTGGATAGTTTAATTAAAAATATAAAATATAGTTAATTTGAGAAAAGTTTCAAGTTGTAATTTGGGCATTTTAAGAAAAAAATATATAGTTAGGTGAAATTGATGAAATATGACAATTTATAATTTTGAAAAGACATAAACAGGACCTTGAAATAAAAAAAATTAATATTTTTAAATTCAAACTTTTAAGGGTAAAAAAGACATTTTAAAAAAAAGATGAAAATTACTTAAAAGGAAATAGTTAATATAAGATGATAATATAATTTATTAGGGCAAAATAGGTAGTTTTTTACCCAAAAAACAATTAAAAATTACAAATGGGAAGTTTTCATATGTACATATGATTGAGTTGTTTTTCCATATAAAGTAAATTTTATAGTAATAAAAATAATAATGGTATCATTATAAGAAACTGAGAGGATATTCTTTTAAAATTTTCATCAAAGTAGAATGATGTATTTCAATTAAAAAAAAAATAAAGAAGGGCATACTTTTTAAAAGTTTATTAATCAAAACAAAAAATAAATCCAAAATTATAGAGTTCATAAAAAAATGATATAACTATAATTATTAATTATTATCTAATTAAAAATATAAAGTTGGTTTAATTTGAGAAAACCTTAAAGTTATAACTTGGATAGTTAAATTAAAAATACAAAGTATAGTTGATTCGAGAAAATCTTGTAATTGTAACATGAATAGTTTAATTAAAAATATAAAGTAGAGTTGATTTGAGAAAAGTTTCAAGTTGTAATTTGGGCATTTTAAGAAAAAAAAATATATAGTTAGGTGAAATTGATAAAGTTGGTTTAATTTGAGAAAACCTTAAAGTTACAACTTGGGTAGTTAAATTAAAAAATACAAAGTATAGTTGATTCGAGACAATCTTGTAATTGTAAGTTGGATAGTTTAATTAAAAATATAAAGTAGAGTTGTTTTGAGAAAAGTTTCAAGTTGTAATTTGGGCATTTTAAGAAAAAATATATATAGTTAGGTGAAATTGATAAAGTTTGTTTAATTTGAGAAAACCTTAAAGTTACAACTTGGGTAGATAAATTAAAAATACAAAGTATATATGATTCGAGAAAATCTTGTAATTGTAACTTGGATAGTTTAATTAAAAATATAAAGTAGAGTTGATTTGAGAAAAGTTTCAAGTTGTAATTTGGGCATTTTAAGAAAAACAATATATAGTTAGGTGAAATTGAGGAAATATGACAATTTATAATTTTAAAAAGACATAAAAGGACCTTGAAATAAAAAAATTAATATTTTTAAATTCAAACTTTTAAGGGTAAAAAAGATATTTTATAAAAAAGATGGAAATTACATAAAAGGGCATGGTTAATATAAAATATGATATAATTTATGAGGGCAAAATAGGTATTTTTCACCTAAAAAACAATTAAAAATTACAAATGGAAAGTTACTATTCATTTGAAAGTTCACACCATTATAAGGTGTAAAGAAGGGTAGTCTTTTAAAAAGTTTATTAATTAAAACACAGAAGAAATCCAAAACTATAGAGTTCGGAAATCATGATCATTAAGCATAAAAATGATATAATAATAATTATTATTATTATTATTAATTATTATTATCTAATTAAAAATATAAAATCGGTTTAATTTGAGAAAAGCTTAAAGTTACAACTTGGGTACCTAAATTAAAAATACAAAGTATAGTTGATTTGAGAAAATCTTGATATTGTAACTTGGATAGTTTAATTAAAAATATAAAATATAGTTGATTTGAGAAAAGTTTCAAGTTGTAATTTGGGCATTTTAAGAAAAAAATATATAGTTAGGAGAAATTGATGAAATATGACAATTTATAATTTTGAAAAGACATAAAAAGGACCTTGAAATAAAAAAAAATTAATATTTTTAAATTCAAACTTTTAAGGGTAAAAAAGACATTTTAAAAAAAAAGATGAAAATTACTTAAAAGGAAATAGTTAATATAAGATGATAATATAATTTATTAGGGCAAAATAGGTAGTTTATTACCCAAAAAATAATTAAAAATTACAAATAGGAAGTTTTCATATGTACATATGATTGAGTTATTTTTCCATATAAATTAAATTTTATAGTAATAAAAATAATAATGGTATCATTATAAGAAACTGAGAGGATATTCTTTTAAAATTTTCATCAAAGTAGAATGATGTATTTCAATTAAAAAAAAAATAAAGAAGGGCATACTTTTTTAAAGTTTATTAATCAAAACAAAAAATAAATCCAAAATTATAGAGTTCATAAAAAAATGATATAATTATAATTATTAATTATTATCTAATTAAAACTATAAAGTTGGTTTAATTTGAGAAAACCTTAAAGTTATAACTTGGATAGTTAAATTAAAAATACAAAGTATAGTTGATTCGAGAAAATCTTGTAATTGTAACATGGATAGTTTAATTAAAAATATAAAGTAGAGTTGATTTGAGAAAAGTTTCAAGTTGTAATTTGGGCATTTTAAGAAAAAAAATATATAGTTAGGTGAAATTGATAAAGTTGGTTTAATTTGAGAAAACCTTAAAGTTACAACTTGGGTAGTTAAATTAAAAAATACAAAGTATAGTTGATTCGAGACAATCTTGTAATTGTAAGTTGGATAGTTTAATTAAAAATATAAAGTAGAGTTGTTTTGAGAAAAGTTTCAAGTTGTAATTTGGGCATTTTAAGAAAAAAAAATATATAGTTAGGTGAAATTGATAAAGTTTGTTTAATTTGAGAAAACCTTAAAGTTACAACTTGGGTAGATAAATTAAAAATACAAAGTATAGTTGATTCGAGAAAATCTTGTAATTGTAACTTGGATAGTTTAATTAAAAATATAAAGTAGAGTTGATTTGAGAAAAGTTTCAAGTTGTAATTTGGGCATTTTAAGAAAAAAATATATAGTTAGGTGAAATTGAGGAAATATGACAATTTATAATTTTAAAAAGACATAAAAGGACCTTGAAATAAAAAAATTAATATTTTTAAAGTCAAACTTTTAAGGGTAAAAAAGATATTTTATAAAAAAGATGGAAATTACTTAAAAGGGCATGGTTAATATAAAATATGATATAATTTATGAGGGCAAAATAGGTATTTTTCACCTAAAAAAACAATTAAAAATTACAAATGGAAAGTTACTATTCATTTGAAAGTTCACACCATTATAAGGTGTAAAAATATAAAGTAGAGTTGATTTGAGAAAAGTTTCAAGTTGTAATTTGGGCATTTTAAGAAAAAAAATATATAGTTAGGTGAAATTGAGGAAATATGACAATTTATAATTTTAAAAAGACATAAAAGGACCTTGAAATAAAAAAATTAATATTTTTAAATTCAAACTTTTAAGGGTAAAAAAGACATTTTATAAAAAAGATGGAAATTACTTAAAAGGGCATGGTTAATATAAAATATGATATAATTTATGAGGGCAAAATAGGTATTTTTCACCTAAAAAAACAATTAAAAATTACAAATGGAAAGTTACTATTCATTTGAAAGTTCACACCATTATAAGGTGTAAGATATATATATATATATATATATATATACTAATACATAGTGTATATATATATATATATATATATATACTAATACATAGTGTGTGTATATATATATATATATATTTGTTACAAGCAAACTAACAAAATACTACATTCGACTACTCAAAAGAAGAGTTACCCAACTAGACATCAATTTCTTCACCTTGCCACGCCACGCTTGCTTATGTCCTCCGACGCTTACGGCGAAGGAACTCTCCCCAAGATGGGTACCTGCTTGTCTCCATTATCTTGCTCCTGACGAACCCAAACGACATGCTCTCCTCTATGAGCATTGCCCCCTCCTCCATCTCCACGTCGGGACCTTTACCTTTCATCTTCGGAGCAACGATTTTCGGTTCTACCCATTATGTTGTTTTGTACTTAACTTGTTATGTATTGGTTAGGAAATTTAGGACTTTGTAGTTTTTTGTTTAGGTTTTAATTGTTTAATCGTTTCCACGTTGGGAGCTTTACCTTTTATCTCCGGAGCAACGATTGTCGGTTCTGCCCAGGTTTTCTTGTTTATCTTGCCAGTTGTGTGGATTTCTGCGCCAGCTGAATTGTTGTATTTGTCATCCAAATGGTTATCTATGCCATACTCCAAATTGAGATCAACATGCGATATAGACCAAACTTTACTTCAAAATATTTTTTTCCATAAACATATACAAAGTGGATGGCTATTGATAGATAAAATTAAATTAAGTTCAAAAATAAATTTATTTTTTAATTTTAACAAATACAAATGGATGAAATTTAGTTTAAAACAATTAAAATTTAAGTTGAGCCACTTGTCACCATCTCATTTGCCCCCTTTCAAATTTGGTGGGAAGGAGCCCTGACACCATTCTTACTTCTTTTAACCGGGTAAGGGTTGAATAGGTAACTTTTTTATTTGCAAAACTAACCTTCCACTAACACTTGACAATGTCATTTTTGCAAAGTCCAAATTTTTTTGGTATATTCATGCAAAATGGCCTTCTATAAATTCAAGCAAAAAAATAAATAAAGTTTTAACAAATGATTCGTGTCGTGTTACACGGGTATCCGATATGAAACCGTTTCGTGTTTTTGCTTCGGAAACCCGGTACTTATCGTGTCGTGTTCGGATCGGCCTTTTTCATATTATCAGTTTCATGTATCCGACATACCGTGTCGTGTCGTGTCGGATACCCGGTTACAGGAGCGGAGCTGAGGGTCGTACATAACCGGGCCGGTTATGTACGGCCCTAAATTATGTATCTATAGGCACACATTGTAAACAGTAAATGGCAGCCAATATACCACTTTGTTGGGCCGTTTGCAAAAATAGCTTCCCCTTGCCCAAATTGCAAATATGACAAAAAGGCCTAATATTTTGCAAAAATAACCGGTTAGGTTTACCTCCTATTACGGGTTAATTGGAACGCTTCTGTTCGTCAGAGAGGGAGACGGAGAACCCGACCGCCATTGATATAGGTTCAAGGGAGGAGAAAGAGCGTCACCGAAGATGCACCCGATTGCGACAAGGGAAGTCAGAACTGGGAGAGAGGAGATAAACCCTCAGGGACGAACCGCCATTGAAGACAGGGGAGACAACTTATGGGACGAACCGCCATTGAAGAGAGGTTAGATCTCATTCTCTATCTCTATTCTACCTCCTTTAATGGCATTTTGGGGTTTCAATTTATGGAATTTCGAGTTGGGATCTTTGGGGAGAATGGGGTTCAAAATATTTGAATGTACAAACCCTAACCTTATAGTGGTGGATGGTTTGGGGATAGGGGTGGGGATTCGCCATTGATCCTTAGTTGGGGATAAAATTGAAGGTCCAAATAGGGTAGAAACGAAATGAAAACCCCCAATTGGAAAAGTAGGGGAGAGATGGGTTTCGAATGATGGGTCCAACTAGCTTGTCAATGGCGAGCGGAATCGTTCATCTGGATTGGGAAAACGGCTGAATGGCTAGGTTTAGTAATTTATGTGTTGGCTTCGAATTGGGGAAGTAGGGGAGAGATGGGTTTCGAATGATGTTGGATGTGGTAAAGGGGAAGGTGAATGGTATACGAAATGGGTGTGTATATGTTTGGAAATTAGGGACAAAGGAAGAAAGAAGAGGCATCGAGAGAGGAGGAATCCGGCGAAGGAAAGATAAGTGGAGGCGAAGGGAGGTCGATGGTGAGAAAGTTGGTGTAAAACCAAATTGGTAAACCCTCATCTTTTAGTGTTGGATTCAATCAAAAATCTGATGTGCAGAAAATTTGTGTCAAACCTTATCTAGATCGTTTTTTTTAAATATGGGGTGAAGGAATTTTAAGGATTTGAATGTATCTCATGCATAAGTCTCTGATATGTGTATTGCATAAGTTTGTGAGAGTTGAGACTATTGTGTAGTTGTGCCATTTGTTGCATTCTTGATTCGTTTTCAGTTGAGCATTTGACCATATGAGCATCTGTCTGAATAGCATCTCTTTTAGTTGAGCATATGAGCATTTGTAGTTGTGTCATTTTTGTGGTTGTTTGATCTGTTTAATGTTTTCTATAATGATAGATATATATTTTTACTGGCAAGAATTATGACTATACTGGCAAGGATTTTTCCTATACTGGCACTAACTTGTACACTTGGATCACAGATTAAATCCCCCTGCAGCGATGCGTACTGTAAAAGGAAAAAAACGTTGTTAAGGCGCTAAGGAAAAAGGTAAATACTTGTATATTTGCACGTCGAATAATTTCCCTGTATTTGTGTTGGTGATGTTAATCGTTTCGTGTGATATATGTGCCCCCTAGATCGCATGGACGAAGATGGCCCCCTAGATCGCATGGACGAAGGCCTCACTGCTGTGGACTGGAAGATGTTGAGAACTTTAGTATTTCGTAGTGTTTGGTTTAGGTCTTAATTGTTTAATCGTTTTCACCTTTTAGAGGACTTGTGTTTGATTTTATCATCTTGAGAGATCCAGCAGGGGTTACTTCTACATTGGCTAAGAGATCATTGTCACTGGCTAGATAATAGTATTTACTGGCTAGTAAGCATACATCGCAATGGGTTATACTAATACATCGTTGTAAATTTCTTTCTATGTGTTGAAGTATGTTGTGATTGAAACCATTAATGTTACACTGGACGATGTCATTTGAGAGTAATGTAGGTTTGTTTCTAGGATCAGTTATGTACATTCAAAACCACCAAAACCCCAAAATGTTACACTGGACGATGTCATTTGAGAGTAATGTAGGTTTGAGAGTAATATAGGTTTGTTGAGATATCCATCAATCGACTTTAGCTTTAGTACTTCGTTGTGTTTGTTTTAGGTCTAAAACGTTTCATCCCTTTGAGTTTAATGGTCGATATACTTAGGATGAGAAGTTTATGAGATAAATAAGATGTGTCAGGGGTTATTATCTTATTGGCATAGACTTTGATTTTATTGGCTAGGGAAAATCATATACCGGCTAGTAAACAAAAAATCGCATACATTTGTCTTTTGCATCGTCGACAAACTAACCGGCAAGTTATGTACATTTAAAACCACCAAAACCTCAAAGTGTCATTGAGTTACAAGCAAACTAACAAAATACTACATTCGACTACGCAAAAGAAGAGTTACCCAACTAGACATCAATTTCTTCACCTTGCCACACCACGCTTGCTTATGTCCGCCGATGCTTCCGGCGAAGGAACTCTCCCCAAGACGGGTACCTGCTTGTCTCCATTATCTTGCTCCTGACGGACTCAAACGACATGCTCTTCTCTATGAGCATTGCCCCCTCCTCCATGTCCATGTCGGGAGCTTTACCTTTCATCTCCGGAGCAACGATTGTCGGTTCTACCCATTATGTTGTTTTGTATTTAATTAACTTGTTATGTATTGGTTAGGAACTTTAGTACTTTGTAGTTTATGGTTTAGGTCTTAATTGTTTAATCGTTTCCACGTCGGGAGCTTACCTTTCATCTCCGGAGCAACGATTGTCGGTTCTGCCCAGATTTTCTGGTTTATCTTGCCAGTTGTGTGAATTTCCGTGCCAGCTGAATTGTTGTATTTGCCATCCAAATGGTTATCCATGCCATACTCCAAATTGAGATCAAGATGCGATATAGACCAAACTTTACTTCAAAATATTTTTTTCCATAAACATATACAAAGTGGGTGCCTATAGATAGATAAAATTAAATTAAGTTCAAAAATAAATTTATTTTTTAATTTTAACAAATGAAAATGCCTGAAATTTAGTTTAAAACAATTAAATAGGTCTCTTTCTCTCCCCCTTTTCTCTATCTCACTCTCTTTCCATTTGACACGTGTCCAAAATTTTCACACCCTCTTTCCAGTTTATGCAAAGTGTAACCGTAAACCTGTTGGGATTAATTTGCAAAAATGACAATTTGTCATTCCTTTGCCAATTTTTTGGGTGTAGGTTATTTTTGCAAAGTTGTCCATAAAATGGTATATCAATGCAAATTAGCCCATTGTAAATGAAACAAAAAAATTAAAATTATTTAAAGAGATCGGGTAGTTAGTGGACATGAAAATAAAATAAGATGGGGAGAGGGCATAAATGGTCGGCTACATGTTGGTGGGAAGAACGTATACATCACTCTCTCTCTCTTTCTTAGCTGACTAATTAAATGGTTACGATCACAGTCTCACAGATTCTCATCAGTAACGACCGTCGATATGATCATATCATCACTAGGTGCATAACCTAATTATATTCTCTATATTCAGGGACGGACTGAGTAGTGAGTTCCGTTAAGCACACTTTTTTTTTTTTTTTTTTTTATCACGTGAAGGTTTCGAGGTTATCGACTAATCCTCCACGGTCCGAGCACTAACTTGCAAAACACTCGAGTCCGAATTCAACAATGACAAAAAACAAGGTCAATTTCAACGGGGAACAATCCCTAGATCCAAAATTTGAGGGCGAATACACTCGAATTAAATTGTTGAGAACAGAGAAGGAAATGAGATCCTTGACATGGATCTACAAAAGCCCCATGAAAATAGTTAGTGTTCCTTGCACGACACCATCGAACGAAAGCAAATCCAGGGGAACAGGAACTAAAGGAGGAAGATGGAAGAGAAAGATGAGGAAAAGGGGCCGGATCCGAAAAGACCGACTCCCAAAACCCAATCCCCACCCCGACCAAGAGGAACATACAAATCCCAAATAGTGGGAGGCATCGGTGGAACAGGTCGGGGAAGGCCGAGAACAGTGGCAGAACCAGTCAAGCAACCCACAATGAGATGCCAGGGGACCACCCAGGAAGACGAGTACAGATGCACAAGCCAAGACACCAAGGGGAAGGGCAAAACACAACAGAACATTTAAAAACCCCAAATCCATGACGAAATACGCAATAGGATTGTATACAAGAGAGAAATCCCCTCCTAATTTCAACAATTTTTACACAAAGAGAGGCATTAGCGCGCAAGGGTTGAAAATCCTAGGGTAAACAATGAAGGTTTGGGATTCTAGAGAGAGAGTCTCTGCTCTCTCTCTAGAACTAGTAATGCAATCTTCATTTTGGCGTAGCAAATTACAATACAATTTTTTTAAATAATAAAATTTATATAAAATATTAATTTTTTAATTAATTTTTTATAACTTCATATCTAAAAAAGATGTATAAATAATAAATGTTAATGAAGTATTGATTAAATAAATATCAAGTAAGCAACATGGTTGGGATATATAAATTGCGATGCGATTTGCACTGTCGTGGTGGTTATGTTTTGGGAGATCAATTAATAACTTTCACACATCAATGTGGATTAGGCTTTTATGTTTGTCCTTTATAAACAAATTGAGGATGTTGGGTTGTATGTTTGTCCCTTGATGCTATAAACAATTTGGAAAAGCAACTCGTAAAATAGAAATTCTTCTTCCTATCTCAAGCAAGTCGTAAGGTCCTTATTAAAGCAACTTTGAGCTCAAAAACAAATTACCTGATGCAAATCTTCCTCCTCCCAATAAGAATTCGCCAAAAATATTAACCAAATTAATAAACAAGAACTTCTTTTGGAACAAATTACAATCAGAACATTACACTCCTTTAATTAGCTGGGGAAAAACTTTTCACTCAGAAAACTTGTAGAGGTATGAGTTTCAAAAAAAAAGCAGAAGATATGAACATTAGCGTTCAAATGAAACTCCTTTGTAAAATTTAGACAGAACCAAATAACCTCTAGGTTAAACTAATTAAAGAAGAATACTTACAAAAAGAAACAATCAAGCAACGCACAAATTACAATACGTAATGACAATTTGGAAGACTTCTAAATTTACGGAACCAATTCCATAAAGGTCTACTCTAGCTTGTTGGAAATGGTGAATCTATAAATGTATGGACAGATCCATGGATTAATGATCTCCCCCCTAGACTATTTTAAGGATAATCAAGTCCTAAACTTATGGTTGCAGACCTCTTGAATAACTAAAAAATTACTTGAGGGTAGACCTCCCTAAACAACTATTTCCAACTTACATCATTCATAAAATACATGCTATCCAAGTCCCTGAATGGGATACACCTCACCAACTAATCTGGAAACCAAAAACGAATGGTACATTTACGACAAAATCCATTTACAAACTTCTACACCACATCCCTCAACAACAAAACAACTACAATTGGATTTGGAAACTCAACGCTCCCTGAAGATAAAAAACCTCATTTGGAAGTCTGTTATGGTTTACGTACGACAACATGATAGAATAGATTTTTCAATAGAGTTTCATCGCAATGCAGCCTCTATAACCAGGGAGATCAACGAGGACGCTCGTCATCTTTTTTATCCTATATGCCCACTCAGTGGCTGATCTGGAATTTTTATTAGTGGGGGGCTAAAATTTTTTCGGGAGAAGATACTTTACACAAGTACACAACCCATAAGAATACATAATTTAATAGGAAAAGAGATTACAAAAAATTTGAGTTCATTGAGATGAACAATAAAAAATCCTTGATTTTAGACATAGTTGGCTCAGGGTTTTTGTGTTTAGATTTTGGAAACAAGCTTCGTGTGATACGGGGTTAGCCGTAGGTTGGTCCGATCTTCGACAACAAGCAAGAACTGATCAAGAAACAAGAACGCAGCAATGTAAGACTCAAAGAAACTCCAAGAACTCGATGAAGAATTGATCAAGAACTCCAAGAAAGACACGAAACATCAATAACAAAAAGAAAGACTCGAATTTTAATGTAAAGAATGAAAAGACACGACACGATATGGACTGAGTCGATCTGTATAAAACAAGATAGAGACCCCAGACTTCCGTAGAAGGTAGGAACCAATACCAATGACTACACAACCCGCCTCTACAACCCTACACAATCAAGCGGACAACTTGAAGGCACAAGGAGGGGGCTTGTGGATACTAGATTCACCAAGTCTTGCGAAGTTGATGAACGGCAAAGCAAACCAAGCTGAGATTATCAATCAATGACCAACGAGCACAGCTCTAGTTGAATCAACAAACATTCGATGTGTTTACACTCGATATGAGAGAATTGTGTTCATAAAAGTTTCGATTGATTACAATGGATGGTGTGAAAATATATAGGCCTTATGATCTGAGTTTTGGCCGAAAATAATAAAGAAAATAAACTAATAACTTTAATGGGCCTAATTAAATAACACCTAAAGACATAAGTAAAGAAGGTCTTTAAAATAAGAACTAGAAAAAACCCAATTCAGCCCAATAGAACACTTAAGCTGAAAATAATCCTTAACACTTATAGAATTTCGGCCCAAGCATGTCTAAGGTGGCTCGGCCTCCATTTGTGCTCCAATGCACATGTATGTCTTCAATGTTGGCTCGGGGAGTTGAACCTTGCTCGAGAATAAAGCATGACCCACAAAGTTGAATGAGTCTCTTTGAAGCTTCTTAGCTCTAGCTCGAGTCATTGGCCCTTCTCCAAGTATGATGGGTCTGTCTGGAGCTGTAGAAAATGGTCCCGCATCAACCTCCCCTTCTTGAAAAGGATTCGACCACGAATCCAAGTCTTCATTCACAGCGAAGTAAGGGATTAGATCCGCGACGTTGAATGTAGCGCTCACGCTCATGTCTCCAGGAAGCTCCAATTGGTAGGCATTGTCGCCCACTCTCTTCTTGATCCGAAATGGTCCATCACCACGAGGAGACAACTTGTTCTTCCGGGCTTCTGGAAACCGCTCCTTCCTCAAGTGCACCCATACAAGATCTCCAGGCTGAAATGTGACCAAGCGACGTCCCTTGTTGTCCTTGTTAGCATTGTATTCAGCCTTTAGCTTCAGCTTCTCTCGAGTTCATTCATGCAGCTCCATAATGAACTCGACGTGCTTACCTGCCTCAAATGATTCTTTGTCTCTCATAGGATATGGAGTAAGATCAAAAGGGGTTAGTGGATTAACACCATGCACACATTCAAATGGACTGATTTTAGTAGCCGAATGCATGGTTCTATTGTAAGCAAATTCCACATGAGGTAAGGCTTCTTCCCAAAGTTTCAAATTCTTCCTAATAATGGCTCTTAGGACAGTAGCAAGGGTTCTATTAGTCACCTCAGTTTGGCCATCAGTTTGGGGGTGGCTAGAAGTAGAGAATAGCAATCTAGTTCCCAATTTATTCCATAAGGTACGCCAAAAATGACTTAAGAATTTCACATCCCTATCACTAACAATGGTTTTAGGCACGCCATACAACCTAACTACTTCTCTAAAGAATAGATTAGCAACAATGGTAGCATCATCAGTTTTATGGCATGCAATGAAATGAACCATTTTAGAGAATCTATCAACCACTACAAAGATTGAATCCCTCCCCTTCTTAGTTCTAGGCAACCCAACTATAAAATCCATAGAAATGTCTTCCCAAGGGGCTGAGGGTATCGGCAGTGGTGTATAAAGGCCATGGGGCATAAGCTTAGCTTTGGCTTTAATGCAATCTATGCATCTCTTAAGGCAATGTTCTACATCCCTAAGCATATGTGGCCAATAAAAATGTGATTTCAGTGTGCTATATGTCTTGTCCCTACCAAAATGTCCCATTCATCCACCACTATGGGCTTCACTAACAAGTAATAATCGTAGAGAACATCTAGGAATGCACACTTGATCTTTTCGAAATAAGAATCCTTGATGTATATAAAAGTTGTCATTAGGACCCTTTTCTAAGCATTTTCGAAAATGATCACCAAAATCCAAATCAGATTCATACAATTCCTTTATGTAAACAAAGCCTAAGACTCTAGAATCCAAATTGGTTAAAAGAACATGTCTTCTAGATAATGCATCAACAACCACATTGTCTTTGCCTTTCTTATACTTAATCACATAAGGAAATGTTTCAATGAATTCCATCCATCTACCATGTCTCCTATCAAGTTTATCTTGGCTTTTAAAGTGTTTCAATGATTCATGATCAGTCCTAAGAATAAACTCGCTAGGCCATAGATAGTGAGACCATGTCTTAAGTACTCTAAACAAAGCATATAATTCCTTATCATAGGTAGAGTAATTAAGACAAGCACCTTTCAACTTCTCAGAAAAGAAAGCAATAGGCTTACCTCCCTGCATAAGGACTCCACCAATTCCAACTCCGCTAGCATCACACTCCACCTCAAAAGGCTGAGTGAAGTCCGGCAAAGCTAATAGAGGTGCGTGAGTGAGCTTGTCCTTAAGTGTGTTGAATGCTTCCTCCTGAGCTGCTCCCCATGTGAATTCACTCCTTTTTTTCGTGAGCTTAGTGAGGGGTGCCGAGATGGTGCTGAAATCTCGTACGAATTGACAATAGAAGCTCGCCAATCCTTGGAAGATGCGCACATGGCCGATGTTGGTGGGTGTTGGCCACTCTTGGATCGCCTTGATCTTAGCTTCATCGACACGCAGTCCAATCGAACTTACTACAAATCCAAGAAAAGACACTTGTTCATTACATAATTCACACTTCTTTAAATTAGCATACAAGCGTTCAATTCTCAGTGTTTTAAGCACTTCTCTAAGATGTGATTCATGTTCATTAGAAGACTTGCTATAAATCAGAATATCATCAAAGTAAACAACAACAAACTTTCCAATGAAATCTCGAAGCACATGATTCATTAAGCGCATAAAAGTGCTAGGAGCATTAGTTAAACCAAAAGGCATAACCAACCACTCATATAAGCCTAGCTTAGTCTTAAAGGTTGTTTTCCATTCATCACCCTCTTTCATTCTAATTTGATGATAGCCACTTCTAAGATCAATTTTAGAGAATATAGAAGCTCCATGTAACTCATCTAGCATATCATCTAATCTAGGAATAGGGTGACGATATTTAATAGTAATGTTGTTAATAGCCCTACAATCTACACACATTCTCCATGAACCATCTTTCTTAGGGACTAATAACACAAGCACAACCCTAGGACTTAAGCTAATTCGAATGTAACCCTTATCCAACAGCTCTTGGACTTGGGTTTGGACCTCTTGGGTCTCAGTGGGATTCATACGATATGCAGGCCTATTAGGCAATGCAGCCCCCGGAATAAGATCAATTTGATGCTCAATTCCACGAATAGAGGGTAGACCTGGTGGTATGTCATCGGGAAACACATCCTTAAACTCCTCAAGAAGAGCGAGAATGTTTGATGGAAGAGAAGCTTTAAGCTCTTCACTCAACATGCTCAAGCTCTTGCAAAGGCGCATAAGAACAGTTCCACCATCCGCAAATTCGTCTATGAATGTGCTTTTGGAAGCCAAAAACACACTCTTAGTCCGATTTTGAGGATCCACTTGGCTCGACTGAGCCTCCTGATCTAACTCACCTTTACTTACTTTGCGCTTCTCAATCTCATCAGCTACTTGCGTAGGTGTCATGGGCTTGAGAATGACATTCTTTCCCTGAAAAGTAAATGTATAGCGATTAGTAAACCCATCATGAGTAACCTTACGATCAGATTGCCAAGGACGGCCTAATAGAATATGACAAGCTTGCATAGGCACAATATCACATAAAACATCATCTTCATAATGTCCTAGTTTAAAATGCACTTTAACTTGCCTATTTACTTTCAATAAGCCACAATCATTCATCCAATGCAATTTGTAAGGTCTAGGGTGTTGGACAGTAGGTAAATGCAATTTGTCAACCATTTCTTGACTAGCTCAATTACAGCAACTACCTCCATCAATGATCACATTTACAACCTTTCCTTTAACTAGACAACGAGTATGAAACAAGTTTTCTCTTTGATTATCATCACATGGTGTAGGAACAACACTTAAAACTCTCCTAACAATCAAAGATTCTCCATGCTCATATTCAACCTCATCATCATCATTTTCATAACAAACAAGGTTTAAGTTCTGATCATTGTCATTAGCATGCTCGTCATGTTCATCACAAGAATTTTCAGATTCATATTCTCCTAAGTGATTAACCATGAGAGTTTTCTTATTAGGGAAATCCTTCATATAATGTCCTCTACCTTAGCATTTAAAGCACACAATATCTCTAGATCTAAGGGTAGAAGGGTTAGGATTACTCCTTTTGGGACCAGTAGATGTCCCAGACGATTCTCGTCCATTCCATGGACCTTTTCCCTTGTCGAGGGGCTGCTGGGGCTGTCGACCATCACTCCTCCCTTGGGGCTGCTGAGTTCGTTCCCTAGAACCCATATCCGAGCGTCCTAGGGGCTGTTGAGGCCGGTTTTGGCGCCACCCTTGTTGCTGGCCACTCGACACCCTATTAGCTTGGCTCTTGTAGCGTTGTCTCTTTTCTACTTTCATAGCTAGATGTAGCAAATCAGTAGGAGTAGTATAGGGAAAGTAATCAATTTCATGAGCTAAGCGGGATGCAAGATCCTAAGATATCTAACATTGGTTTTCTCATGAGTTTCTACTACATTAGCTCGAGCCATAGCTTCTTGCATAACATTAAAGGTTTCCTCAACAGTTTTACTACCTTGTTTAACGTTTTCTAATCGATTCAATAGCTCTCTATCATAATGTTGAGGTACAAACCTATTTCTCATAACTACTTTCAATTGTTCCCAAGAAGCAATAGGTGCATCAAGGGATCTTCTTCTTTCCTTAACAAGATTATCCCACCAGATTAATGCAAAACCTTGAAACTCTAGGGAAGCTCATTGTACTTTCTTAGCATCTGAGAAATTATGACAGTTCCAGATTTGTTCCATTTTAATCTCCCAATCAATATAAGCATCTGGATCAGTCTTACCATCAAAAGGAGGAATATTTACCTTAACCTTACCTATGTCGTCGTCGTCATTGAACCTAAGTGGTCGGTTCTGATTTCCCCTTTGATTCCGTCTCGGGCGTTGCTCCCAATACTCCTCTTCTTGGAAGTTATCTTCTTGCTCCGAGTAATAGAAACGCTCTTGATAGCCACGTCCTCTTCCCCTTCCTTGTCCTTGACCTTGCACATTAACAAACCCATTATTCCGATCATTTCTCCCACCGCGTGGAGAGTTGTTTTCATTGAATAAAGGATTCTGGAAATTAACATTATCATTGGGATTAGGATTACGAATAGGGTTAGGATTAACGACCTCTCTTTCTTCTTGGGGTATCTCAACTCGCTCTTGCCGACCTCCTATGATGTTCGAGCCACTAGGCCTAGAGCTCTCCAAAGCCGTCATCTTGGCTTGTAGTGCCACCAAGGTTTCAGGGACAGTAGCCATGCCCGCCAATGTGTTCATCATGTTGTTCACATTATTCATCAAGGTGGCAAATTGCTTGGGGGTTACTGTTGCACTCGAGTTTGTGGAATTGTTACCACCATTGTTTCCCTGACTGTTAGACATTATAACAAAGACAAAAGAAACAAGGAACTAAGTTAAAGGTTTGTAAAATATAAACAGCTCACAATTGTGTTTCGCTCACACTCCCTCTCTAATTGATGTATCACGCTTTCTAGGGCAATCCGCTTTGGGCAAATCAACTACCAAGCAAAAACTAAGCAATCAAAGTATGTAGTGACTGAAATAAACAACCAAAGTACTCGACAAAGAGGAAGAGCACTCGACAGTAGTTATAAGCACTTGATTCGAGCAAAACAAAGGGAAATTACAAGGAATCAATTCGACACAACAAAGGTGCACTCGACAGGGGTCTAATGCACTCGACACTAACAAGAGAGAACTCGGCAAAGGCTGAGATCACTCGACACAAACTCAAACAAGCAAGCAAGGCACTCGATATGGTGTATAAGTGCTCGACAGTAGCTTAAACAACTCAAAATCAGTAGTACAGCACTCGACAACAGTGGGTAGTTCTTGACAAAAAACTGAAAAAGAAAAGAAACAAAGGAAAGTAAGGAAATTTACCTCTTTTGATTGAAAACCTTAAGTTATGATGTTGTAGTTCCAGAGTAGGGTTTCAATTTAGATAAAAGGTATGTGTTTGGGAATTTATGTATGTCGACTAAGGCTGAGAGAAGGGTTCACCAATTGGTCCTTGGGAGCTTTCTTGCACTAGATCAAACAACAACTTAACAAACACTTTCTCTTTTTTTTTTTTTTTTGAACTTCGGATCTGATTTCTTTTTCTTTTTTTTTAATAATATGAAACTAATGCAAGAAAAGACTCAATATAATGTATAGGACTCGAAAATTTGATGGTAGTGGTGAAAGGATAACAAAATTCAGCCCTAATGCAAAGATATAGATAGAATGGCTATTTTAGGTAATAGGATCTATCTTGTGTCTTTATGATATATGATAGATATAATGAATTTTATCTACCAAAAATCAGAATTTAAAATAGGCAATAGATAAAGTAAATAGATAAAAGATAGATAAAAAAGTTACAAAGATAGAACAAAGCAAACTAGGGTTTCTTTGGTGTGAATGTGGGGCTGTCGACCAAAGCTCTACTCGACTACGGGGACAAGGTTCTTGCCGTCGGCTAGGGGAGTGAACACAAGGGGTGTGTGCACTGATCTGGTCGACTCCACGGTCTCGGGTAGGCTTGTGTTTAGGCTATGCAACCACAAACAATCACAAACAAAAGATTAGTGCAATAATCAATTCAAGAAACAAGAAGTAAAAGACCAAAACAAGAAAAGGACTCTTTTTTGTGGTTTTTTGTGTTTATGAAAAGAAAAAGACTCAATCTTGATGTCGGAAACCAAAGCTCTGATGCCAATTTGATTCGGGGTTGGTCCGATCTTCGACAACAAGCAAGAACTGATCAAGAAACAAGAACGCAACAATGTAAGACTCAAAGAAACTCCAAGAACTCGATCAAGAATTGATCAAGAACTCCAAGAAAGACACGAAACAACAATAACAAAAGGAAAGACTCGAATTTTAATGTAAAGAATGAAAAGACACGACCTGATATGGACTGAGTCAATCTGTATAGAACAAGATAGAGACCCCAGGCTTCCGTAGAAGGTAGGAACCAATACCAATGACTACACAACCCACCTATACAACCCTACACAATCAAGCGGACAACTTGAAGGCACAAGGAGGGGGCTTGTGGATACTAGATTCACCAAGTCTTGCGAACTTGATGAACGACAAAGCAAACCAAGCTGAGATTATCAATCAATGACCAACGAGCACATCTCTAGTTGAATCAACAAACACTCGATGTGTTTACACTCGATATGAGAGAATTGTGTTCATAAAAGTTTTGATTGATTACAATGGATGGTGCGAAAATATATAGGCCTTATGATATGAGTTTTGGCCGAAAATAATAAAGAAAATAAACTAATAACTTTAATGGGCCTAATTAAATAACACGTAAAGACATAAGTAAAGAAGGTCTTTAAAATAAGAACTAGAAAAAACCCAATTCAGCCCAATAGAACACTTAAGCTGAAAATAAGCCTTAACACTTATAGAATTTCGGCCCAAGCATGTCTAAGGTGGCTCGGCCTCCATTTGTGCTCCAATGCACATGTATGTCTTCAATGTTGGCTCGGGGAGTTGAACCTTGCTCGAGAATAAAGCATGACCCACAAAGTTGAATGAGTCTCTTTGAAGCTTCTTAGCTCTAGCTCGAGTCATTGGCCCTTCTCCAAGTATGATGGGTGTGTCTGGAGCTGTAGAAGATGGTCCCGCATCATCGTGGGTTAATATAATTGGCTTCACGCTTTAACTTCTCTATGATATTTTCAACGCATTTGAATAAATGTAATTAAGGGGTAGAGATTTAGGACAGGAAATTAATGAAAATCTTATGGTTATAGTTACATCACACAATATTGAGTTTTCAATGAACTTGAATAACAAACTTGTCCATATTTTATATGTACTCCTATAAAAACAACAAATTCACAAACCACGCATTTTCGAATCAAAAACTACAAATTCACAAATTTATTTTTCCCAACCACAATCACACACCACAATTTCAAATCACAAATTCATTTCTCGCAACCACAATTTCAAATCACAAACCACAAATTTTAAGCACAATTCCTCAAAATTTATTATCAAATTCACAAACCCTAATCAAAATTTCTCCAAATTGGTTCTCAAATCCACAAATTCTAATCTAAATTGATTATCATCTCAACTAATTGAACTTTAAAGCAATGCGGCTCTGTTGTGCCAGTGCAGCATGTGCGATGGGAGTGGCTCGACCGGAGGTTGAGCTTGCTTGTGGCGGCAGCCTAGGGACTCGACTCCCTTTCTCGCGTCTGTTCTCTCACGCCTATTTGTGTCTGTTCTCTCGCGCCTGTTTGTGTGTCTTTTACAATGTAAAGTAGAGATGAAGTTTTTTTTAAAAAAAAAAACAAAACATGTGAAAGTGCGGAAAACAGGATTCGAACATGTGTTCCACGCTCCCATTTTATTTCCACCCGTCCCCTTACCATTGAGCCAAGCAGCATTATTGATTCACATCCCACCTTAATTATATTTATTAAAAAAAGACGTCGTATATATAAAAACATATATACCGTTTTTAGTATTGGGGGGCTTCAGCCACCCCGAGTCCCCTCCCCCTAAGATCTTCCATTGTGCCCACTAACTCGAGCTCTGATAACACATTATGAACGATTAATAGAAATATATATCATGTTCCAAGACCAACAAGAGACTTTTTTTAGCACCTTTACAACATTAACAAATTTCACAAACCTTTGTTTCATATGGCAGGCAGTCTGAGAACTAAGGAATTACATTATTTTCAAAAAAACACAAGGAAACAACACTAACACATATTGCTCAACAAGGAATCACCAATATCTCAAACTAGAACCAGGCACAGACTAAGGAAAATAATCAAAAGAAAAGAATTCAAAGGGCTTCTTGTTGGGAACGCCCACCTAGAGGCATCTACAAAATAAATGTAGATGCATCACTCAAACCATAAGGGGAGTGCAACATTGGCGGTATTATTCGAGATTTTCATGGGCAGGTTATTGATATTTTTCAGAATACAGTTCAAAATGGAAAGATCCTACAAACAGAAGTTATTGCCTTCTACTCCCTCCGTCCAACAATACATTGTCTTTTAGCATTTTGCACAAGTTTTAATAAAACACCTTACTTTTAAAAAAATATCATCATTGCACTAACTTTTTCATAAATTTTATTATTTTTTAACACCCACTTCACATTTTAACCAATCAAATTATTTTAAAAAGTCAACAACACACAAACCAATACAAATCATTACAACTTTTTACCTAAAAAATCTAAAAGACCATTTATTGTTAGACAAAAATTTACATCTAAAAATCCATGTATTGTTGGACGGAGGGAGTATATAGGAGTAAAGATAGGTCGCACCAACGTTTTAACGAACTTCATCATTGAAGACGATAGTCTTGACGTTATTAAAAGTAATGGGAAATCACACTAACCCCTTGGGAAATCTTGCAAACGATGGAGATAATATGACATGTGAAAAACAATTTTAATAATATCAAATTCAGTATGCGGATTATATTGCTAAAGTTAAAAGTATTTGTAACTTGATAAACCATAAGATAGAATTATATAACATCATCCTCTTAAAAAATTAAGGGTAATCAACGCCTCTTAATTCATTCACAACTGGATCATATATTTTTATTTTTGTTTGTATTTATTGAAATAACAAAATTGAGTAATTCTTCAATTTCGATCGATCGTCGCATAAAAAGACTTGGTTCTGTGAATCTCCCCAATTTCCTATTGCTACATATTGTCAGCTGCTCACCTTTTTTGGTGCCTCATTTATTCGTTTGGTCTCAACTACTCCGTAAGTCAACTCATCACCTTCACCCAATTAATCAAACTAATTACCCCGTAATAATTAATTTCAATCAATCAACTAATCATTAATTTATAGATCGAATATTAAACCCCTCCTTATAAATACCAAATCCTTCAATCAATTACCCAACCTCAAACCAAACCGAAAATGGAGGAAGCTGATAGTTTCGAATACGCGACCGATCTCGACTCGAGCTTCACCAGCCTCGCCTCCACCGCCACCACCTTCGCCTCCAGCGGCCGTACCAGTCTCACACTCAGCTTCAACTCGACCACCACCGCCGCCGACAACAAGAACGACCAGTACGACTGCCCCCACCGGCCCCACCGCCGCCACGACCCCCACTGGTCCGCGATCCGCGCCGCATCCAAGCTCTCCCCCGACGGCCGCCTCCACCTCCGCCATCTCAAGCTCGTCCGCCACCTCGGCACGGGGGACCTCGGGCGCATCTTCCTCTGCCGCGTCAGAGATTCCATGCGCTCCGACGCCCACGCGCACTTCGCCCTCAAGGTGGTCGACCTCGACGCGCTCTCCTCAAGAAAACTCTCCCACGCGCTCACCGAGGCCCGGATCCTCTCCTCGCTCGACCACCCTTTCCTCCCTACGCTCTACGCGCAGATCAACGCCTCCCACTACACCTGCCTCCTCATCGACTACTGCCCCGGCGGCGACCTCAACTCCCTCCTCCGCCGCCAGCCCCTCTCCCGCCTCCCACTGTACGCCGTACGCTTCTACGCCGCCGAGGTCCTCGTGGCCCTCGAGTACCTCCACTCCAAGGGGATCGTCTATCGCGATCTAAAGCCAGAAAATATTCTCCTCCGTGAGGACGGACACATCATGCTGTCGGATTTCGACCTTTGCTTTACATCTGAGGTAACGGCCAGAATTGACCGTTATCAAAAGGTGGGGTCCACCAGGAGGGCGGTTAGGAGGAGGAGGAGTGCGGGGTCTGCTACTCGCGACGAGTTTGTGGCGGAGCCCACTGCGGCATACTCGAGGTCGTGTGTGGGGACCCACGAGTACCTGGCGCCGGAATTGGTTAGGGGAAACGGTCACGGTAACGGCGTTGACTGGTGGGCGTTTGGGGTGTTGGTGTACGAGCTGTTGTACGGAACGACACCGTTTAAAGGGGAGAGCAAGGAGGAGACGCTGAGGAACATAGTGTCCGGAGAGGACGTGGTGTTCCCGGCAGGGGAGAAGGGGGCGGGGGAGGCGAGGGATTTGATAGGGCGGTTGCTGGTGAAGGATTCGAGGTGGCGGTTGGGGGGTTTGAGAGGGGCAGCGGAGGTGAAGCGACACCCGTTTTTCGAGGGGGTAAAGTGGCCGTTGATAAGGAGTTGCAGGGTGCCGGAGGTGGTGAGGGGGGTGGTGGTGGCGGGGAGGAAGGGGAGTAGGAGTCACGTGATGGGGCACGTGAGCAGGAGGAAGTGGTGGTGGAGGGGGATTGGGTTTCTTCTTAGGAGGAGCAAGAAGTACAGTTGTGTGTCGCTGAAGCATAGCGTCAGTCGCAACAGTTATGCACGTTTAGGAGACTAGTTTAGAAGGTTATAAAAGTAACGAAAGTGAAAACGTATACAAGGATTTCTTTAATTGGATACCGTTTGCATTGTAAATGGTTGATTTTGATTACACTCATGTATAGATACAAACGTACAAGACTTGGTCGATTAAGAAATATTGAAGTGATCAATTTTGGAATTTTTTTTTAATTGGCCAAAAATCCTAAATAAATTTTAAAAAATGGTAAAAAATCTAAAAATATTTAGTGAATTAGTCAAAATGAGGTAAACTAGTTCTTTTCCCGAACCATATTCGGGTTTTTTCATAATATTTCCGGCCGAGTTTGACGTTTTAAATAAAATATTTGACACGTCAATTTTCTACTAATATAATGTTCATGCTTTTTGTCATGTTGTTCATGCTTTTTTGGAACCTGGTGGGAACGAAACTTTTGACAGTCCAATGTTCTTTGATACCCCATTCTCTATATGATGCCAAAGAGACGAAAAGATTAAGCTAAAGGCACGGAGGGGATGGAACTTGGAAGCAATAGAAAAACATTTAAGGACAAAGCTTTTCGAAACTAAGACACATCATGAAACTTATCAGAGTAATTCTTAGTGCTTTCAGGATCAAAAGACAAAGCATGTGAAAGATTTGACCGTTTGTCAAGATGTTCTTATTTGCTTGATGTGCCCATATGAGTGTGAAAACTCATGTATGTGTGAATCCATGTACGTCGTATCTTCGTCAAGGCCGAACTCAATAAGTTGTCTGCTTTGTTGTTATAGAAGGTTCTGGCCTCCCGATGTTGGCTCAGCCAATAGTCACCGATACCATGTTGAAGTGCTGATCAAGTCATACCATTCTGGAGAAAAGTCTTCTACTTTGCGCACAACAACATGAATGTAGAGTGAGGCATTTGGTTTTGTCACCCAAAGTCTTTTAGTATATAGCCCGGATATATAAAAACCCGGGCTATTTTATCCCTTTCATTTAAAAAAAATGACTTTTTAGATCCGGGCTAAAAAGCCTTTTTAAACATAATAATCAAATTTCTCCATTCCACCACCTCCTATGCTCACAACAAATTTTCAAATACATAAATTGCCTTAAATCCAAAGTTTCGAATAAACATCATCACAAACACATCAAATAAACACTTGTAAGTTCAAAGTAATACAGTATAATGCAAATATAATTCATAGGACAGGAGAGAAACCACTAGGAAGGCCGGATACTAACATATTTTGTCTACCTGTAACGAAGACGCTGTGTCCATAGCCTGTAAATCCAAAGGTGAATTTCAATCACTTTCACAGGCAATTTAATAATCAGTTGTGCAGAAGGGTCACTAAGGATCACTAACATAGTCATTTACGTCATTTTCCTATTCCCTCGATCAACCTCATTAGCCCGACATATTCACCATGTGGCCTGCACTGGATAAAGATTAAAAGTAATAGCTCCCACAATCAGATGAAGCTCACATGAATGGACAAAATACTTCTTGTATTAATGACCATACACAATCAAGTTATCAACTAAAGAGTCATTTTCCTATTTCCTCGCTCAACTGATCTTAAGATTTCCTAAATAATGTCCATGCTGGATCCAAAAAAGCAAGTACTTGATTTGTAAATGCTTAATGAGCAGTCTAGTGGAGCAAGAAAGTAATGAAACATACCCAATTCACTGCTATTTGTTGCCCAGCAGAAAGGACACCCTGCAAAAACAAAAACAAAAACAAAACAAAGACAGATTATTGACTTAGCTTGTGTATATTTCATAATTTTCATTCAAAGAATTACTAAGATTTCCCAACTATCTTGTAAGTTGCATAAAATCCGAAACTTAGATGACAAATTAGAACAAATAAATTACCATCGACTGATTTTTGAAGGATTCAACGGATAACAAATAAATTAGAATAAATCGATCTTATATATGCAACTAATGTAAAAAGAAAGCCTCTAATTTACTGAGTTCTGAAGGATTGAGCAAAGGGAATTAAATAAATAAATTACCATTGACCAATTCTCTCCAGAGCTAGAGATCTTTGGCGAATGTTCAATACTGGAGTTCCCATTTGTTCTCACCAGCTTGATTACTTTGATCCTGTTTTTCTACATAGTTCCTGAAAAAAAATAAAGTACAAGACATTTTTTCAGGACAGGGAGGAATGGGAGGCCGGTTCATACCAGGTTGAAAGATAGCAAGAGCAAATGAATTGCTTTCCTCTAGCTCTGCAGTTACTGATCATTCAGGCCCTAAATGGAAACAGAGAAAAATAGCACATACAAATGAGCAGCAACAATCATTTGTGTGCAGTATTCGATGCCAGTTATGTACTTTATGTCCGGATAGGAAGAATCATACCAGAAGATCAATGTCTGCAGTTAAAAGTGGGAGAGGCTCCACCGCAGGCTCTAGCTCTTCTTGATTCTCTTCTGGCTCTTTCTCTTCTTCAACTTCAACTTTCGCTTCTTCCTCTTCCTAAAACTCTTCTACAATGGGAGATTCATCCCTATACTCCTGGGCTCAGCAGAAACAATGATTATCAAAATATTATTGAAAATACTTTATGTTGGAGATATCAAGCATTCATAAAAGGACTTCTCTGGAAAATCATGGGGTGAGACTTGAGAAACATCAAGGATGCAGTTCAAAAATTCAAATACATCAAGGATAACATGTTTCATCTGTAAATCTTATGCACTTCGGTCTAGCTAGTACTTTGCGACTTACTGCTATAGTTTTACGCAAGTCTTTAGGATCATCAGGGTCCTCAAACGGATAGGCTCCAACCAGCATAACGCATAGCGTCACCCTGCAGGACCAAACATCAGCAATCTAGAGAGAAAAACAGTTGTGATAGGACAAATGTAGGATCCTCAATCGTCACAAGTTGAAAGTTGACGCACCTTCCCATTGTACTCTTTTCTCGAGAGGACTTCAAGTGCAATGTATCCGGGAGTTCCTACAGTTGACTTGGGCTGCGAATGCAGTAGGCCAGACTGACCCAAACAGAAGCATCCAGTTTTTAGTCCTTGAATCTGAATTGGAAGCGAATTAGAAAGGCCAATTCCTGTCCCTTGGAGTAGCCAAAGTATCAAAGTCAGTCTCTCATGGAGAAGAAATCAAATCAGAAAGATCACTAAACATGAGATTGCAATAAAGAAATTAATTAAACACTTAAAAAGCAGAGCTCATTCTCAAAATTCATAACCTCAAACCACATCATAATCAGGAAAAAAACAAAGTACCAATTAAACAATCAATTAACCTACTTCATAACTAATCCTAAATCTGTGAAATCTTGATTACACGCACAACACTTTTATTTCAACTAAAAATAAAATTCTGAATTCAGAGATAAGTTGCTTCATCGAATGTACTCCGAATTTGAACAGATAAGGATAGCGACCACGGAATAGAGAAGTAGCTTTAAGAAAAGTTGATGCTGAGGACAAATTTCGAAGGCAAAATGGTCTATTACAAAACTCCAGTAAAGCATACCTACAGGAGGCGTGTGTAGCCCCAGCAATCCAACCATCGATTCTACCGTCCCTGACTGAGTCGCCTCGACCTCCTTTGCCCACCACCCAATTGCGCCACTGATCCACCTGATTTCCGCCTCCTACCCTCGCCGAATGTGCCCCGCCAACAGATTGCACCCCGCCTCCAAATTGATAGCCACCAATGGAAATATCAATTATGAGGAAGAAGAAACGTTTGTAAAAAACCAATTTAGGTCCTCTGTGGACTGAAGTACAACTCTTCATCTTTCTGAAACCCATCACAAGCACATATGTTGCAGCTTCTCTTCCTCGCAACGTAATTGACTATATCAATCCTTATCTACACGAAACATGGACAGTAGAAACCTAATTCACATCCGGATTCGTTCACTATCTCTATGGAAGTTAAAACTGGAATCGAAAAGTGGAAAGCTAACTAAAGCCTAAGCAAACTTAAAGCCACAATTTCCAATTCAAGCCCCAAAAATCCAAAACCCTCAATTGCATTTGAAGACAATCACATAGCAATTAAATGGAGATCGATAGAAGAGGAGAGAACCTGTCATGGGGTAAACCGTTCTCGATCCGGCAGATGCAGTTGAATCGAGATCAAGAGGAGGACATGTCAAGGCTGCCGTCGTGATGAGTTCACGCGTCACCATCGTCCTCTCCTCATCCCGGTGGTTGCGTCTTCTCCTCATCCCGCCGATGTGGGCAACGACGACCTTGGAAGCCGTGAGAAAACTGGAATTCAATGATCGGAGAATCCTCTTGCTTGGATCTTACAGTTGTGAGAGGAGAATTTCATATGGGAGGAGGAGATGAGAGAGTGAAAGGGATTTGAGCAGTTGAAACTTGAAAGAACGTGGGTGGGTAGAGAAAGTAGGAGGTTTCTTAGGTTACTGAATGGTTGACACGTGGCGCAATATTTTACAAAGAGAGTGCTTCTGAAATAATAAGTATAAGGGGTGGATTCCTTGTTTGAGTCCCAAGTTTTAAAAATGGAAAATGGCCTAAAATCACCCTTAAATATGACTCTTTGCAGAAAACCACCTAATAAATTGAAATTCTATAAAATCACCCCTTAAGCCCATTTTGTCTGTAAATTGTCACCCATAACCTTTTTTCCCGTTAGCTTACCGTTAAAAATTGTGAAAAGTGATTTTTACCCCTCCCTTTTAATGTTATTTTAATGAAAGAAAAATGTATGAATTGAAATAAATTAATAAAATTTATTTTAATGAGAGAAAAATGTATGTTATTCTATTAAACTAACATTAAAAGGAATAGATAAATATATTTTAGGGTGGTTTTGGTACATAGATCTTTTTAATGTTTAATTAGGTACTTAGACCACAAACTAATTTAATTAGTTTCGGTAGACCTCATCCAAATAGCGGTCAATGGTCAACTGATTGACCATTAACCGGTCAACGTTGACCGTTAACCGGTCAATTTTGACCAACCCATTTGGATTTTTTTTTTATTTTTTATTTTTTATTTTTTTAAGGGATGCCATTTTTCGTGATGCCATATTTTACCGTTTTGATGCCAAAATTTTATTATATTTTATTTTCACTTTGATGCCACTTTTCTAATGAAATGGTTTGATAATACTTTTTTAATGCCACTTTTTTAAAACCTTGATGACATTTTTTGTTTACTATGATGCCACCGTTAAGGTCCATTAACCATTGATGCCACTTTTTTTTGTCGATTTTTTTGATTATATTTTTTTACCGTGATGCCATATTTTTTCAAAGTAGTGTTTTGATGACATTATTTTCTTTAATGTGATGACATTTTTCTAATGTAATTATTTGATGGCAGTTTTTAATCAAATAGTTTGATGTCACTTTTTTAATTAATCAATTGTATATTAATATATTTTCATTAGTTCTACTTTTATTCACCGATGATACATTTGCGATTACACGTTATTGATGCAATCACTTGTGGTGACATGTTTATTACATTTTTATTCATGGATGACACAAGAGTGTAAAATGTGATTAAACTTGATTGATGACATCTTTTATTGATGACTTTATTCATTGATGAATAGTTTTATTAGTTTAATACAATTGGTAAAATAGGAGCATAAAATGTGATTATACTTCATTAATGACATATTTTTTTTATTGATGACTATTATTCATTAATGACATTAGTCATTACACTTCATTGATCTCAATCGTTTCTGATGACATCTTTATATAATTGATGACATAAGAATACAGGAGCTTAAAACGTGGAATTAAAATAGAGTCACCTTATTGTACATATAAAAATACAAGGTCCTAGAAACTATGACATTAATATTTGGTGTATACGTAAAAATACCTATTATAACATATCATCAACTCAAAAAATCAATTTACATAACAATTTTTTTTTTGTTAGCATATAATGCACAGTTTGTCGAGTATACTCATTCTGATCGTTCACCTCGATTGCTTGGGGGTACAAATAAATAGCTTGATTCAAATTGTTAGCAACGTCCGATTCTTGAAACTATCCCATGTAAAGATATGTTCATCCACACATAAGTAGCACAATTACCTTTAAATGCATCATTAGCTAAATTCTTCAGCTCCTCGGCCATAGATAAATTCGAATTTGCAATGTCCATATTGGGCATCAGATTACGTAGTCAGAGAAGTTCTAGCTACAACATTTTCAAAAAGATCAAATGAGAAAAGAATCCACACTGAAAGCTTGCAAAAAGTCCAAGTGACAGTCAAAGTATAACTCAGGGGATGCTAAATTATAATCATTCAAATTAAGTGGGATGCTAAATTACTAAGCATTTAATGAATACTTACTATGATGTGTGGCCTTCTCCCCAAGGCTAGTTGTTGTTGAGTCATATGTACACCACCAACAAGCTCCATGATGAAAAGCACACTTAAATCAACACAAAGGGAAAGAACGAGAATTATACATGTATGATTGCAAACTAGCACAAATCCAAAAGACTATAAATAGGAAGACGGAAATGTTTGCATCACTATTTTTTTTTAAAAGGACCATTTTGAAAGAACAATGTTTGAAGCAAAAGTTATCAAATAAACATGTAACACTTTGGTTTTTAAGTCAATACTAGAACCCAAAGCTTCAAAGTGCTCTGCAATTTGGATTGCTAGCTCTCTAGGTTGCAAACAATGAATTTGACAAGCACACAAAATCACCATCAAATGCAATAATTCAAAATATGTTGAAAACATTTGTGAAATTTATTAAGTGTTCGGTTATTATTATTAATAATAATAATAATAATAATAATAACTATTATTAATATAATAATAATAATAATAATAATTATTATTATTATAATTATTATTATTATTATAATTATTATTATTACTATTATTATCTAAAAGGTTAAAGAAAAAAAAAGAAGATAATGAAAAACACCACCTAACAATTGAAAAGATTAATCAACACGAAGCATGATGTCAAAATTAACCAATAACTCAAACGTAACTCTAAAATGAATCACTATGAAATAATCTGCTCAAATAAACATTATACGCTTTTATTATGGATCCAAAGTGTTTTCCTATTAGAATACTAGAAAAATTAATTATAAATAAGTACTATTAAAAAAAAGGAAAATAAAAGTTCCAATTTTTTGTCCATCGTAAGAACTCACACACTAATATTTTCCAATAAAAAAAAGTTAAAAGCATATTCCTGTTTTAATCTTTAAAATTTGTAGTGCAAAGGGAAAAGGTAGGAGTAGCAGGAAGGCCCACTTCAACTTCTTTTTTTCAAGTACAGAATTGCCGGTGGTGTTTGGGCTTTTGTTTTTGGACCTTTTCTTAAATGTTTTATTTTGTTGGGCCTTATTTCAATTTTCAAATTGGGTATACAGTATATTAAGGAAAAATAATTTAGGCCCTCCTAATGAGTTGGGCTCTGAGCCATCGCCCAGGTTGCCCTGCCTTATGGGCCGGACCTGGTAGGGGAGAGGACAAAACCAAAGAATGCTTGAGGTGACTCCAAAAGAGCTTGGATTATTGGAAGGGCAAAAGTTTTGTGCGATTTCTTGATCTTCCACTGTATCAATTTCAGCTAGATGTATGTTCTTCTCAAATTCATCTATGAATGTTGGTCAGAAGCTGCAATTGATGGAAAAATAAGAAATAAGACTCAGTGAATCTCATGATTAAACTATTCTTTGATGCAGTAACATCATTCGGGATCACAAATTTAACATCTACAAATGCAATATCATAGTAGAGTAGTTTTCATAAAAGACATAAACATATGGAGGTTAACTCATCATTCAATAGCAGAGTAGTTTTCTAATAGAGTTCTACTAATCAATTGTTGACCATTGATGCTACTGCATTAATATAAAAATGTAGAAACATTATACATATGCCAACATGACCTTACCTCAACCAACGTGTCATCAACCAGCAGTGGCTCATCGTCGCATCGTCTCAACATCAAGAGGTCCATCCGAGCTCAGCATCATCTTCAATTAAGCCCAACAGTGGCGTAGGAAGCGGGGCGAGGCGATGGCTCATGTGAGCTCGGCCAAGAGGGGGGAAAGAGGGAGACTGTGATGGCGGCAGAAGCTCTGATTTCCTCCATATTGTCGACGACAGCCAAGGTTTCGATTTCGATTTCGCCGGTGATAGTGGTGATTCTGAGTAGCGAATTCCCAATTGGAACCCCATCCAGTAAGCCACGCCGATTCGATGCCAGGGCCCGCCCAAAGATGGTTCGATGGTCGATCCAGGAGCAAACAAATTAATTCAACCCTGACCTGAAACCCTAACCCGCAATCTCAGATCCAGGAGAAGAGAAGAAGAAGAGTGTACCTAGAATCACATAATCGAAATCGCGTGAAGAAGTAGAGGAGAGGAGAGGAGATGAGAGATGGAATCGCAAGGATGATGACAGGAGGAACGACGGTCGACGGGCGGCTAGGGGAACATGAGAGCGATGGGAGGAACACGCCTGGATCTGGGAGGAACACGCCTGGTCTATGCAGCTAAAAAAACATTCAAAGGGTCTAACACGCATAAAAAAATAATTAGAGAGGCTAAACGCCTAATTAAATGTGCATAGGGGTCTAAATCACCAAAATTCCTCTATATTTTATTAATTTATTTCAATTCATACACTTTTATTTTTTTAAATGAATTTTTTACCTTTGAAAAGATTAAAATAAAAAAAAATTATAGGCCAAATTATGATTTTTTTTTAACTAGGGTTGCTCAGTCGCTTTGAGGAAGGCACCATCTCCGCCGCAAAATTACAGGGCTACAGGCTTCTTCTTCTTTCTCCCATGGCGATGGCCCAAGATCACCTCGCCATCAGGGGACTCTCCTTCTTCCTCCACTCTCACTTCCTCCGCCACCTCTTCCGCCTCCACCACCGCCAGTGGCGGACCCAGGGGGGTCCTGGGGGGTCACGTGACCCCCCACCGGCCCCAGAAATGTGTAATTAAAAAAAAAACCCAAAACGACCTAAATTTCCAAAGGTAGCACTACTGTTGTGCGTTCTCCTTCCCTGCGTCCACCTCCTTCCCCACATCTCTCGACAATTCAGACTCCGTCTGCCTCCTTCCCCACATCTCTCGACAAAGGTAGCACTAGGCCATTTCCGACTCCGTCGCCGACCGGAGCCACCGCCACGCTCCCCGTCTTGTGGCTCGCTGTGTGCCTGTGTCAACCCGCGGGATCTCAGTCGAGACTGTCGAGTAGCCTCATTCTCTCACGAGTAGTCGACAGGAGGAGCCACGCCGTCGTCGACTCGCCAACCAGAGCCACGCTGCCTCCAGTCCAGTTCTCCTTCCGCCGACCGAACGCCGCCTCGTTCTCTCTCGAGTAGTGGTCCACTGTCGAAGTGTTAATCGAAAGTCGAAAGGTAATCTTCGATTCTCCAAATTACAAATTGATTGTGATTATTGTTTTAGAATTGAGATTAATGTTGAATTGTAAATTTGTAATTTGATTTTTGATAGGAGATTGAAGTGGGATTGAATTAGTAGTTTGTTTGAATAGATAGAAACATGGTGAATTTGTTATTGAATTTAGATTTTCTAATTGAGATTGATGTTGAATTGAGATTGAGATTGAAGTAAGAGGTTTGAATTGAGATTGATTTTAGGATTGAGATTAATATTGAATTGGATTTGAAGTGGTTAGCATTTTGTTTGAATAGATAGGAACATGAGATTGATATTTCATTTTGTTTCAAATTGAGATTGGATTTTGTTTGAATTGAGATTAATTTTAGGATTGATATTGAATTGAAATTGATATTGCATTGAGATTAATCTTAAATTGGTTAGCATTTTGTTTGAATAGGAACATGGATAAATTTGTTATCCGATCTAGGACTACATCTAATTACAAGTGATGAAACTCTGTTTATCATAGTTTGTAATATCGTTTGACAATAGTTTGTATTATCGTTTGACACCAGCTTGTACTATCGAACATGTTATGTGTTTTACGCCTTTTTTTCTCGATCTTATTATGTACTACTGTGGTGACCCCCCCCCCCCCAAAAAAAAGTTTCTGGGTCCGCCACTGACCACCAATCCTTCCACCCCAAAACCCAGCATCCTCGTTGCCTTCCCTGACCACATACTTAGACTCTGGTATGAATTCTACGCCACCGACCTCGACCACCACTGCTGAGCCAGAGACTTGCCCAGAGTCTAAGTATGGGGTCCCTGTACTCGAGGTCGACCAGCTGTACTCGACATCGAGTAGACCCAAGCCCAAAGATTTCTGTTTTGGGTCCGAACAGGTAAGTTCAGGTATGAATTCTACTCCCCCTCAGTCCATAAATAAAATTTTTAATGATTTAAAGGGAGCTAAAACACCATGGCGAGAGAATCTGCAGAAAACTAAAAGCTACAAAGAAGAAGAAGAAGGAGAAAGGAGATGATGCAAGCAACCACCTATTATCTAAGCTTGCATACTACCATCAGGATCTAGATGATCCAGGAGAAGGGCCAAGCATGAGCGGGCCCCACAATAATGGTCCTTGAGCACAAACGGAAAAGTCGGCCTAGCGACTCTAAAATCTAGAGCGTGTATATAAACTTTATGAATTTTACTTTTTGCTTTTTGGTTTTTTTTTTGTTTTTTGTTTTTTTATGTGGATAGTCTTGTTTTCATGGAATCTAATACTTTTTTAATCGACAAGCATATAAAGATCGCGAAAGGTGGAAGGCAGAAGTTCCTGAGAACCAGTCGGAATCGACGAAGGCCAAGTCGACGTCGACGAGGAGGAGAAGCCAGGAGCTACTCGACCTCGAGTAGACGTACTCGACCTCGACAAGCACCAGACACTCCTCGACTTCAGAAACCACCAGACGCAGTGCTGAGGTCTTACCTATGCTTATGCATTACACAAAAGCCATAATATGCCTTATTTCAAATATTGCTCCACATGATCTAAATATTTGCCATTCTTTACCTTATCCGGGGATTATGTTGAGAATGATGTTACATTATGGAGATTATTATATGGTGTTTGTGTTGTTATCATTATTGGAGTTTGGCAAGGAAATTGTTTGAAATACATGGAAAATTTAATGAGTCAAAGAAAATCCAAACACCTCAGGAGATAAAGGTAGATTGACCCTGCTCTCTGAGATAATAGTTTAGAGAGATGGGACACATTGTGAGGAGTCCAAAGCACTAAGTATCCGGGGCCATTCATGACACCCATGTTTGCGACTCGCGAGAAGGCAGTGCTGAGGTCAGAGAGGTAAAAGCATTATTATTGATAAAAGCATTATGAAAGGTGATGAATCAAATGGTGAAGGAATGTGGAAATTCAATTTGGAAAGTAATCCATTTCCCCGGATCAAAAGCACCACATGGCCAAAAATTGCCCACCTTTTAGCCTTTTACCAATCTACTCCCTATTTGAGCTTAAATTAAAGTCTTCTTGATTATCAATGCTTTGTCATATAAATTGTTTGTGCATAACCCTCCTTTTGTGAGTAGATGTTGCTTTTATATATTTGCACATGCATGGATCTGTGACACTAGTACCTTTTCGAGAAGGGTAATTGATTGCAGGGTTATATGAGAATGAATCTAAGATGTTGAGAGTTTGAATTCTTCCCCTGAATGACAAATAAAAGTATTGCTTGAGGACAAGCAAGCTTAAGTATGGGGTGTTTGTTGTGAGCTGAATCTGCCATGTTTTACAGTAACTTTTATATCGATTTCTGTATACATTGCATTCATTTGGGTTTAGATGGTACAGAATCTATGTAGTTTATGTTTATTTGCCAAAATTATGGAATCTACACCAGTTTCTGTTTAATTCGCAGAAATCGAGGCGTTTTACAGCAATTCTACAGGAGGTCGAAAAAGCTCGGAAAACCAGTACAGAAGTCCAAGGTCAAGGCAGTGGAACCAAGCTGAAAGTCAGGGTAACTCGATCTCGAGTTGACCCTAGTCGACATAGACGAACATGTCCGAGCACAGCCTTGTCGACAGAGCCTGATCGAGCAAGCCAGACCACCCGACTTCCGGACCCAACTCGATCTCGACAAGCTCTAGTCGAGATCGACGAAGCCCAGACACCACACCCGGAGTCGACAAGAAGAAGAGCTGCCCGAGAAGCTGAGGACGAGAAGCCGAGCACAACCCTACTCGATCTCGACAAGCCCTTGTCGAGATCGACGAGCCTTCCAGCGCCTGCCCGAGTCCTTGCCGAGGAGAAGTTGCTCGACCAGAGAAGATCATGTCTACTCGATCTCGACGAGTGCTTATCGAGATCGACCAGCCCTTGAGTCCGAATCCAGGCTTGTCGAGTTAAGCCACCCGAGAGCACCTAGTCGGCAAGACCAACCCTACTCGACATCGACGAGTGCTTATCGAGATCGACAAGATTCTGAGTCCAAATCCGAAGTCCATCGAGCAGAGTCACTCGAGAAGACCTAGTCGGCAAGCCAGTCTACTCGAGGTCGACTAGGCCATGTCGAGGTCGACGAGATCCGTGAGCCAGAGTCCGAGCCTGTCGAGCAGAGAAGCCAGCCAAGACCAGTCGACCAGGATTCCTACTCGAGGTCGACTAGGCCTTGTCGAGGTCGACGAAGCTTCCAGAAGATGAACGGCGCGGTTTGATCAACTCTACTCGGATCTGGATTCCTTGGGCATGAAGATTTCCGATTCTATCCAAAACTATCAAGATCTACCATGAAGAGAAAGATTCTATCCTATGAAGACATTTAGATATAATTCCTATTTTAGATTTAATTCCATTATGTCTTTTATTTATCCTTAAGCGTTTTAGATAAAGTTTTAGATATAGATAGATATCTTCCTTCCTAGAATAGCTAGAGAATGAAGTCTATGAATAAAGCCCATGGGGCTCAGTTTCAATCATTCAATTTCAGGGAAAGACAAGTAGTTCCACAGAGACGGTTTAGGAGTTTGAGGTTTTTAAGGTTTTGGCAGTTTGCGAAAGTTGATTGCCGGGATTGTAAAGGCTTTGAATTTAGTTAATGCAAGTTATTTCTTTTCAATCGATGATGTCTGAGTTTGCAATGAAGAGCGAGTAGTCCACCCACTTCTAGGGTTGGGGAGAGCCCGACGATAGCCATGCATAATTGAGGTAAAGATCCGACCTTTATCATGTTTTGAGCATTTTCCTACTTGTTGATGTGTTTATTGCCCATCTAATGGAGATCCATGCTAACAACTTGGATTATAAACATAAAATCGGTAGAGACAATTAGGGTTTCTTGAGAGAGTTGTCTAATTGTTGGAAAAGGCGAAAGCTTAATCCTTTAATGCGATTCACATGATTATCTGTTTGGTTCTACCTTATGCATGTTTGGTTATCGTTGTTGCAAACCCCAATCTTGGAAGTCCTTTTACATTAAGTTTAGTCGAAACCCTAAAAGCATTTGTTTTTACTTTCTTTATTTTTATCCGTTTTTGTTCCCTGTCTACTCGATCTCGACCAACTGTGGTCGACCTCGAGTTACTGATCCTCGACCTAGAGTCGCTATAGCTTACTCGTGCAGATTCTCGACCAGAACAACTCGACGTCGACAAGCCGTACTCGATCTCGAGTAGACCCCAGTCGAGATCGACCACCCTTTGCCGAGGAGCTACTGCTGTGTTCGACTGTCCGAGCTTCTGTCGACTAACCCCTTAGTCGAGCTCGAGGACTTCTGTGGTCGACTTTCGTGAGATTCTCCGCTGCCTAGGATCCGCTGACACGCTTCCTCGTGGATCGATCCTGACTTCACGCTGCTACATCAGGAGGAGGTCTTGTATTTATTTGGCGTGGGCATAATCTGGTTTAAATTATATTTCTATATTTTGAACTCGATTTCCTCCTACAACATTAACCTAAAGTATAATTTTGGATATTCATTATCCACTTTGATTCCCATCTGGGAGATATTACTGTGGTATATGCAGTTTTTGGGTTCTTTATAAGATTTTAGAACGATAGAGTGGAAGCGGCGAAAACTGTCTAGCAATGGAATATTAAGATTATTTTAGTAAGCACTGAATTATTTCTTGTTGCGATATTTCTTTAAATGGAAACCTTGCAATATTGCCTGGTTTGTAAACACTTTTTAGATTGATTTGGTTCTAATATCTTTTTATTACTTGGTTATGCAGATCAGCAAAAACAAAAGCTATCAAGATAGGGCTGCAGCCCTTGATGTCTGAGATATGTTAGAGGAATTTATGTAGGTTCGATCACATTCTTGAAGTATCATAGGGTGGCTACATTTTCTGTAAGTTTCCTCTAGTGATCTTTGTGCCCTAGCCTTTAAGGGAAAACAATGACAACAAATTTCTATCTATTTGACCGATCAACTTTGGAGGCTTGTAGCGTATTGACTGACTAACTTTATTAAGTTGTCGCATTGGCATTTGAAGTGTTATTTAATGAATGTGTCCTTTAGCATACGAGTTTCAACAAACCTAAAAACTTTGATGTTTCTAGATGTGATGAAGATGAATTATTTCTTGATGTTTCCGGATGTAGTCAAGGTCTCAGTTGATTAGGAGTAGATTTTATATTTGATAATTGCTTTGATTAAATAGTTGCCTATTTACTTATAACTCTATGTTTGGGTTTAAAATGAAATGAGGCACACATGATGTATCATGTATGTGCAATGTCTTTATTTTTACGTGTATACATATCTATCTTTGTGTTTAGGAAATTTCTCAAATGTTTTTGTAAAACGCTGAAAGATATCAAATGGTGTTACTGTTGATGCCTTTAGACAGCTAACACAAGCCACATATATGAGTATATGACCGATAGAACTGATATGGAGCTAAGGATAAAGATGAAATCCCTTTTGGAAAACATTATAGATGAAAACAATTAGCTATCTGATTTTATAATAATTTTTTTTTTCCAAGTAGCAATTCTATTCAGATTATTTTCAGTAGTGATAATGAATTTTATTATTGAAAATAAGTAGCATGCTGCTAGTTTGTGCAAGAAAAAATGCAGAAAAAGAACATATACAGGTTAAGGTTATGAATATGGCTAGATTTCAGCACATGGATGACATGTTCAATACTAGTACATAAACCTGTTTTATACTATTCTGTTTAACTTATTCTGAAATGTATGTGCAATTCTGAATATTTTAGGCAAAGGCTAATCAAGGTCCCTCGGGGTTGGAAAAGTTTTTGGCCGTTCACTTTGATGCTAAAACAAGATTGCAGGCCGATCGAGCTTCGTATCAAACTCATCTTTTTCGGCATATCATACGTGGGTATAGGTCTTGTACAATTGTGAAATCTTGTAACTTGTAAGAAATTGTTCCAAGTATTGCTTTTACACCTTTGTCTTTTGAGACCTTGTAAGAACTTGAAACCTTGCAAATCTTCAATATAATTAGTTGGATTGTTTCATGTGCTGGGTTGTCCATTTGTGGTTGTGACTTAATGTAAAGTTATCAAGGTATTGTTTTAATACAGGACAAATTATAGGTTAATAGGTGTATTCTCAATATATATATTTGAAATTAAAAAAAAAAAATTATATAGCCCGGACCTCTTTGATCTGGTATATAAACGATTTGAATGTGTGATCACTGGAAGAATATACCCAGGACGAAACGTATTTTATAGCCCGGATTGACAATGATTATAGCCCAGATTTAATGTGCATATATATCCCGGATATTGGTGTCATATACCCCGGATATTGGAGGCATATACCCCGGGCGCATTTTCCACCTCATTTATTGGGATTTTTTGTAGGAGTATATACCCCAGATTATTTTTGTGAATATCCGGGGTATAAAGTCTGACCATGTATTAACCCCACCCTAGTTCTACCCCGGAGCACTATATTGTCAGATCCGGGGTATATTTAAAAAACGCCCGGGGTATATTACTGATTTTCTACTAGTGTATGTTTTGAAAGAAAAGTGTTAGTTTGAACTCTTATGAGGTGAATAATGTAATTTTAATAAATAATTAGTGTGGAGGCTTTTAACAAATAAACCCATAAAACATCTTCTTTTAACTAGAGAGAAAGGCGATACACAAAGAAACAAAGGTGATAGAGTGAAGAAGAAGAAGGATTGATGGCTCCGGCAGTAGTCGGCCAACTAGTGATTGAAGAGGGATGGCAGAAGGTTGTGGTGGATCCAACATTGGGTGGCTGTTTGTTTGGTGGCGATGGTGGTGGAGTGAGATTTCAAGGAGAGTTGGGAGTTCGAAGGACTTTGAAAAGGTATGAATTATATATATATAATTTTATCAAATTTGTTCATATTGGTTGGGATGAGTGACTTAAGGTACGAAACTGGGATCGATTCATGGTTGGAAGTTTGGAAATTGGATTTTAGGGTTTCGAAAATTTGGTAGGGGGAGGCGTTCTATGTTTTGTATTTCTTGTTTGAAAATTAGGGTTTAGAGTTTAGGATTTTGCATATGACTTTGTGAATTTTAGTATTCGATATTTGAGTATTGGACTTGCTATCTTAAATTGTTGAGTTTGAGTTTCAAATTTGGGGTTTCGAAATCTATTAACACTTAGTTTGTGAATTGGAGTCTTGAATTTAGTACTGGGAAATAATTAGATAATTGTATATTAGATGTTTGTGAATTTCTATCGTTCAAATTGGAATCTTTTGTGAGTTTGTCATGCAGTGAACATCTTTCTACACTTTACTTCTGTCATGTCTCTATTGTTTATATAGTTTTCTTATCCATTTTTACTTCTGCCGTTATGTTAATTATATCTCTATTTTGTTTGTATGTCATAAGAAGGGGAAAAGTGGGTAACTATCAGAAGTCAGAACATATAGTTTCTTCTTTTAGTTCTACAAGCACATGAGATTGCACATTGTGTGCTTATGGTTGGGATGCAGAGCTAAAGTGGGCATCGATCTGATCCCGCCCCATATCAATTTTTTTAGGTATTATTTATGTTCATCCTATCGGTGCTGTTTGCTTATTGCGCGGGTCATTTTGTCGGCGGAGAGTGAGCGCTGGAGTATAGACTTTACCAGACTCTGATTATATTTTTGGATTTACACTTTAGACTCCGTTTTGACCCGGCTCTGCCATGGCACACTCTTGTATTACACTTGTTTTCGCTAGTCGCATGATTTCCGATTTCCACGCTTAGACTTACGACAGGTACAGGGGACTTCCCCGGGGATTCCAACGATCTCTTCGACTTTGGGTATGAAATCCCCCTTTGAAAACATTAAAGTATGTTTTGAAACCTTCAACTTGTACTCGGGGCGCAAGGTCCTAACGAGGGGTTTAATCCCTCGAAACGTAACTCGGGAATCATAATCCCGGGCCGTTACAAAGGGGTATCAGAGCTGAGGTTGTGCAAACCGAGTATGATAGGTTGAAGTGGTTTTAAAAATGGCCCAAGGTTTTCAAATGATTTTCCAAAAAATTTTAAAAAGGGCAAAATGAATTTAATATGGCCAACTCAAATGGACTAAATACGAACTTGACTCTATAAATTCGGTAATCAAACAAAGGGAAACGATGGGGTAGTAAAGGCGCTAGAGCATCCCTATTGGATGTACTTGGGAACGGGTAGGCAAAATATAGCTTGTTATTTTACATGTGGATTTAAAGACTCCAAGGAACCCGAAGAATGGAGTGACATGGGTTAGGAGGCCGTGAGGTATTTGCCCCTCCGGTCAGCCGTCCCTCGAAGGACGACATATATCGTCTCGGTGATTATATGCATTATATCCAACTGGGCCCGAGGGCGATCCTTCTCGAAGAGGATCATATTAACCCTATTAATTGCTTTCATGCTTAGTGTTGTTTGCTTAAGATAGAGAACTAATCAGTATGTCTTGACTTGAATCATGTATTGAATAACTGTGCAAACGGGATATCGGGAGAATACCTTGTTCTTATGCCATTGGAACTCCTGTCTTGTCGGAATATCTCTCCCATAATTCAAACCCCTGATGATTCTGACTCCGTCAACCATCCCACCAACACATTTAGGCATGTTAGCAAGGGTCAAAGAGCATCTGCTCACCCCGTTTCGAGTCCTGGTTGGTATTCTACCATCTATGCTTCCACCGAGTCTTGTACTAGAGGTTGGTGTCTTCCACGGAAAATTTGGGTCGGTCAACTAGCTACTTCCGGGGGTGTGTCAGATATGGGGAATTCATGAGTGTTTTAGGGAGGGTGATCAATGAAACAATTTCGAGTTAGAAGTGATTTGTCTTATGAAGTTATCCTTCTTGATTCTTATACTGGTCAACTGTGTCTTTTACCACGAGAGTCTAGACACAAATTATACCCTCTCATCTCGAAACCGGTGTGAATGTCCTTGTGTCATACCGAGCGAGTCATATTAGCGTCCCACGGGGAAACAGGGTGATGAGTCGGTGATTGTATGACATGGTGTGTTGGTATATTTCAGCATGACTTGTCTGATAACTTGCATGATCGCACTTATGAACGAATATATATATATCGAATCTATGAATTCCCATCATTGTTACTCTCCTTTGAATTAGGTCCATGATAGTGTGGGCAACCCTCTTTGTATGAGTGCCATGAGAAATGAATTTTTGAGCATGTTAAGTTAATCAAATTGAACCTCATTGACTATGTATTTTCTTAATGAGTGTTGGTAGTATCATGTAGGATATACATCTCCTAATTATTGACCATCATGCATCTATGTGTCATACTTGTCATACTACATGTATATGGTTGTGTTGGATGTGATAGTTGTTATGCCCAAATGACTTAACCATACCCCTTGATACGATTATTAGAGTGCATCTTAACATGCTTACCTTGAACCCACATTGTTTTGACCGACTTGTGTGTGCACTAAGTGAGTAATGGATCATACATGTGATATCCTATAATTCTCGCTATTTCATATATAACTTATGCTGCATATGTCTATTGTCGGTTTGTGCATACATGATATTAATATGTCAAGCATGATTAGTGCATGAGATGATCAGTTTTAGCTTGTCCCGTGTGCATGTAAAGTTGATTATGTGAAATGTTATGGATGCATAGGACGCTATTCCTTTAATAGGTACATGATAGTGTGGAATGATATGATTGAAATATTTTGTGATTGCCATGTGCACCTGTAACCTTATAGAATACCTTAAGGGGATTGTTGTAACTCTCGGGTCTGTGTCTTGTCTTGAGTCTCGTCATCTCTAGTCCTGGTTTGTGTTTGAATTCTTAAGAAAGTCGTTTTGTCCTCCCTTGCCCTCCCCTATCTCCGTGACTTCTAACCCCTCGCAATCCCCTTGATGGGCGTCGACATAGAAGAGAAGACGAGCGATCAAATGGCACCAGAGTGGCGCAACGGAAGTGTGGTTGGCCCATGGCCCATGGACCCTAGGATCGATGTCACCAAAGGAAGGACGCCTTTCGAAGATGGCGGTTGCAGACGTAATCCTCCTAAATGACTCAAGGAATGACATTCTTCATCCGAATTGTGATATCTCCTATGCGATCTGGAATCGGTGTCGTGCGATAGGCTTGGAACTAACTAAATTGATGTGTGATGACTGATAAGCTGAGCTGGTAGTGAATGATGGCCTGACTAACTTGCGTTTGTGATGATGTGCCTTTATGCTTAAGTATACTGACCTTTTAGTAAATCGGTTATGGGTTATCTAGGTGGTGGTGTTTTCTCCAAGAGCTTGGGTCATGAGACTCTTCGGTGAGATGGGTCGGAAAGTGGCAGGTAGATTAGAGCCTTCGAGTTGGGTCATTGGTTGTGTGAGATGAGGTGTAGGAAGAATGCGTCAGCTTGAGAAGAGCCGAGTGAGTTAGGACTTGTCGGGGATAGTGGTTAGTGAGTATAGTTGAGCTTTCAAGGAGGTAATCAGTGAGGAATAGAATTGTATGGCGAGATTTCAAGGGAAAGGTCGTCGTTAGAGGCAGTGTGAGGAAATAGCGTGTGCGGGTAGTGTAGTTCTAGAGGTGGATGAGTGAGTTAAAAGTGGATCGGAAGGATTCTTGAGGGGATGTGTTGATAGATGGGTTAGTGTGCGAGGAGAAGGTGCCTAGATAGTTTAGGAAGCAGATCGTGGGCAGTTTTGAGGATGATCAGTTAAGGAATGTCTAGGAAATCGTAGAATTTGGAGCTAGGTTGTATATGCAATGATTGGGAACGGTTTGGGTAAGGGATGAGAATGAGGAATTGCTAAGAAAGAGTAGTACAAGGTTGCTAGGGAAATTGTCGATCTTAGGGATTAGGTTGTTCATGTCAGGATTGTGCGTGTGATGAGTAATTGGGGTTGTAAGATAGGATTGGTAATGCTTGGCAAAATCACGAGTGAAGGATTTCTAGATGCGTTGTTGGAGGATTTTAGCATAGGGGAGAAATGGAAACTGATGCGTGAAAATTGTTATCAAGGTATTTGAGGATGTAGAGTGAATCTTCGAGGGAAGACTTGTGGCTAGACAGCAGTGTTGCTGAGATTCTAGTAAAATTGTGGGCTTAAAGTTGAATAGAGAGATCCTGAGCATGGAATTGGGGGACTAGGCAAAGCGTAAGACATTGAGAGCGCTAGAAGATGAAGGATTTTAGAAGGTGTGGAAAAATTGCGGTACTTGGGAAAGTTCAGATGAGATGTCATAGGAATTATGTGGAAATAATGATCGGTGCGAAAGAGGGCTTTGAACGGTGAGGTGTCATGGTTAAGAAGTAGGAGCTTGAGGCAATTTAGGAATACAAAGTGATGAAGAACTGAAGTAGGACGACTTGAGGATTTCGAATGGTTAAGGCTTAGTAAGATTTGGGATGAGGAAATTTTGGAATATGCTAAGATGAGGATCTAGGATAGGTCGGTTGAGGAGTCGTAGATGTTCAGGTTCCATGAGATTCGGAAGGAGATGAGTAGGTAGAATCAGTGGTTGGTCTATGGGGGATAGGCGCTAGCGATGAGGGTATTGGTGATTCGTGGTTGGGAATAGGAGGAGTACTAGACGGTTTTTGCTTTAGAGTTGTCGAGAGTAGGCGGTTGAGTGGATTCTAGCAAGGTAGGATGCTTGTGTTGGTGATGCCGAGGATAATGATGGGAGTGTTAGGCGTGAGATGGTCGGTATGAGTTGGGTTGTTAGAGGTGGATGGTTAGTGAGAGTGGTTAGTGGTGCGAAAAGTATGGTCAGGTTAGCAAGGTGATTTGATATGTCCCCTTGGGAGATGATGGTCAGACAGAGTCTTGAGAGCTTGGGAAGAGTCAGCGAGATTGTTAAGAAGTGTCTAGATCGATCGTGAGAATGGTTCAGTCGAGGACTTGAGATTTGTCTTAGAAGTTGAAGATGAGACTGGTAGAGGACCTCTAGGATGAGGGTATGCTTTTTAGAAAGTCTATGTAGTCGATCGAGTTTTTAGGCTTGTCAGAATAAGGGACTTTTAAGGGAATTTTGCGTTTGGGAACTCCATGAGATGATTTAGATGGCCGAGTGAAAGGTAGGACGTGAGATTGGGTGTTGAGATAGATTGATCTTTAGATAGCTTAATGGCATATGATTTGGAATGCCTAGTAGTCGGTTTTGGGGATTTGGTCTTGATTACGAATCGTTATGAGGCTAGAGAGTTGTATATGAGCGGGATGCAATGATATTTAGAAATAGTATCGGATTTGAGTTGGTGGACCTGATGAGGTTGATCTTGATGCGAGAGATAAGGAGTATGTAGTGGTCGTGTCTTGTTATGGTTGATAGTTATAAGCAAATTCTCTTGAGGATGTGATCTAGTGTATGCTTTACTTGGGGCCGAATGTTTTGCGAATTCTATTCGATAGACAATGCTGATTCCTTGATTGAATTGCCATAACCAATAGTGAGCTATTAATACTGACATAGTCTTCCCCTGAGCTTGATGAAATGCTAGTGTGCGGAGGTCCTTGATGCCTCTAAATGTGATGATGCTTGGTAGTTAGTAAGGATATGATTTGTTTATGAATGTATGATACGAGTGCTATGTTATATGATGCCGCGAACTGGAACTGAGAGGATGTTAGAATGATTGGGAAGTTAGAAATGCCTTGTTTAACGACGAATAAAATAATAATAATAATAATAAATAAATAAATAACTATATATTCAAATGGTGATTTAAAAAGGAACATAGATTTTGAGAAAACTATTCCAACCCGAGCTTTCATCATGACGCCCCACGAAGTGGATACAAGCATGTATGGGGGCACCTGTAGATCGCTTGCTAAGACCTAGCGGGGATGTCATGATGGTTTTCGAGTTATGGTATGCCCGAGGAGTCGGAGTGGGGATGTGGTAGGGGCCCCTACCGCATCCTTACTACGACCGATTGGGAGTATTATGATCATGACGACGGTACTGTGAGATCTCATGGGGCACTTATGAGGTGCTTACGGGATCGATGACGTGATCCTTGGACTCACCAATTTCAACTTCATCCCCTACTTTAGAATGATTTTAGTCTCGGGGACGAGACTTGTTTTTAGAGGTGGATGATGTAAAGGCTCGGATTTTACGATCTTAATTTTCGGATAAAGGAAATTAAAAATGAAATTTAATTGTATTTAATTCGGATTTTAAAAATCTAATTAATCAAGAAAACATGTTTCAAAAATTTATTTCCGAGTAATTTTAAATTGGGATTTTTAGGACCACACGTGACTTGTCTTTTTCCCTTCCTTCCACCCAATTTCAATCAATGGATCACCCTTCCTCTCTAGTAGACAGTAGCTTTCTCCAGCAACCCATTTCCGATTTTGGCAAAGCCACCCTCTCCCATCTCATTCCTCTTACCTTTCTTGTTTCATGTTTTTGGAAAAATGTCAAGCTTCACTCCCTCCTCTGTCCCAATACAGCTAGCATAGCCAATCCCCTCCTTTGTTTGACTATTTCAGAAGCACCATTTCCATTTTTTTTTGCAGAGAGGCCAAACAACTCTTGTCCTTGCTTTGCACCCCACGCTATTACAGGCCCTCCCTCCTACTGCAAGGTTCAGAAACCCATCTCTTCTCCTTTCCTTGTAATCTGAATGTATCACTCCTCCAACACACATAAAACTCCCTTTCCACCTCCTCTTTGATTTCCCAGTAGTCATTACTCACACCCATACAAACACTCCCTACCCCCTTTCACCGCCGAGAGCCACCATACCCCGTCACCGAGATCTCCCAGCGCCGACCAGCAACTCCAGGCGACGAGCAGCAGCCCAGGGACACACCTCCCTCCCCTCGACGTCGACGAGCCGCCCAGAAGCCCAGCACCGCACCGACCCCATCTCCGGGCACCTCTGCGCCTCTGTTTTCCCCCTAAAACCGAGCGGTAAGTCTCCTTCCCACTTCCTCTCGCTTGAATCGGTCCTAAAGCTCCGCTTTTAACCCATTGCTCCCCTCCTAGGCCAAGAACAAACCGATTTCGCCTCCGACGAAGCCGAATTGATTTCCGACGAACCTCCGGCGAAGCAACGAACCCTCCCTCTTTGAGCTTCTCCCTCTTCTTCTTCTTTCCCCTCCCGTGTGTGTGTGTGTCGGGTGACCGGAGCCCCAACGCCGCCGCCGGCGACCTTCCTCCTCTCTCTCCATCTTTTCCTTTTCCGAGCGCAGAAGCTCCTGCTGGCTGCTGTGCCTCTGCTTCATTTCTGTTGTGAGCTGAATCTGCCATGTTTTACAGTAACTTTTATATCGATTTCTGTATACATTGCATTCATTTGGGTTTAGATAGTACAGAATCTATGTAGTTTATGTTTATTTGCCAAATTATGGAATCTACACCAGTTTCTGTTTAATTCGCAGAAATCGAGGCATTTTACAGCAACTCTACAGAAGGTCGGAAAAGCTCGGAAAAACACTATAGAAGTCCAAGCTCAAAGCAGCGGAACCAGTCTGAGAGTCAAGGCTACTCGATCTCGAGTAGGCCTACTCGACCTAGACGAGCATGTCCGAGCACAGCCTTGTCGACAGAGCCTGATCGAGCAAGCCAGACCAACCCGGCTCCGGACCCTACTCGATCTCGAGGACCACTGGTCGAGATCGACGAGACACTGAGCCTTGTCCGGAGCCTGTTGTTGCAGGAGTGAATCGAGTATTTAAATAAATGTAAAATATAGATCAGACTGACTTCCCTGTCTCAGCAAATAAATACAAGACTTCCTCCCGTTGTAGTACGAGAAAATCAGGATCGAATCCACGAGGAAGCACGTCAGCAATTCTCAGGTAGCTATCAGATTCTTACAGCAGCAGCAGAAAAACACGGAAACAAAAGCAGGAGCAGAAATAAAACAGAAACAAATAAACTCGGCAAGGGCAACTAAAACAAAAGCAAAGAACAAATTAAAGACAGAAAGCAAAAAATAAAGCAAAGCAAGTAAAGAACAAAGCAAAACAGAAACAAAGCAGAAAGTAACTCGAGGACACAGAAGCTGGTCGATCTCGACAAGCTGTCCTCCAGGTCGACAAGACAGTAATGAAAACAGAAAGTAAAGAACAAAAGCAATCAACTCGACAAGGTCAGACAACTCGACAAGAGGTACTCGACTTCGACAAAGAAAGGTAAAGACAAAAACTTGAAAATCGACAAAGACAGGAGCAAGCCAGACCAACCCGGCTCCGGACCCTACTCGATCTCGAGGACCACTGGTCGAGATCGACGAGACCCTGAGCCTTGTCCGGAGCCCATCGAGCAGAGTCACTCGAGAAGACCTAGTCGGCAAACCATCCTACTCGAGGTCGACTAGGGCTACTCGAGGTCGACAAGCGCCTGAGTCCAGATCCGAGCTTGCCGAGTAGAGCAACCCGAGGAAGCCTAGTCGATGACCAGTCCTACTCGAGATCGACAAGGCTTACTCGAGCTCGACAAGCACCTAGTGAACCAAGTCCGAGCACATTGAGCAGATCTAGGGGGCTCAGTTTCTCGATGACCAGTCCACTCGACGAACCATGCTTGTCGAGGTCTACAAGCCGTGGTCGAGGTCGAGTAGAGCCGTGTCCAGCAGCTTCTCGATGAGACCTGTCCGAGTAGAATTTGGAATCCTTGGGCGCGAAGGAGTCGATTTGGCCGAAGTTCTATCCGATTCCATCAAGTTCTATCCATGGGAGACAAGATCTATCAACATCATGAAGACTTACCTAGTTTAGAAATATCCTTTCCTTGTTGATTTATTTCTTTAAAACAATTTATTTATCCTTTCAAGTTTTAGATATAATTTTAGATAGAGATAGGTATCTTCTTTTCTAGAATAGCTAGGGAATGAAGGCTATAAATAAGGCCCTAGGGGGCTCAGTTTTATTCAATTCCAGATCACGATTCCAAGTCACACACAATTAGTTAGTTACAAAGAGAAGTTTAGGAGTTCTAAGGTTTTTAGGGTTTTGGCTTTCTGCGAAAGTTGATTGCCAGGATTGTAAAAGGCTTTGAATTTAGTTTAATGCAAGTTTCTTTTCATACATCAATGTCTGAGTTTGCAATGAAGAGTGAGTAGTCCACCCACTTCTAAGGCTGGGGTGAGCCCGACGGTGGCCATGTGAGGCGATGCGATAAATGTGAGATCTTTTTGTGCAATTCATCTTCTATCCCTATGAGCATGATTCTTTTGCGAGAGTTGAAGGCGATCCTTGTTTGTGTTATTGAAGCGAAAGTGATCTTAATGCAACTTGGGTTAATTATGTGAAAAAGGGTTAGTAACAATTAGGGTTTATGCGAAAGCCTCTATATGCCTATTTGTTAATGACGAAAATTATTTGATGGAAAGCATGATCTTTTGTGCCTTTATGTGTTACCTTGCATGGTTATTGTTGTGGTGTTGATACCCTGGTCTTGGAAGTCTTTTATTATATTGATTTATTTCGTCGAAGACCTGAGTTTTAGTTTTGAATTTGCAATTTATATTTTCTGTCAATTCTTGTCGATACAGAGGAGATCTTGTTGATCTCGAGTTGGTTGTACTCGATCTCGAGTACGCTTCGTCTAGGTCGAGTTGAGTTCTGTTCTGTTGTCGATTTCTGAAGTTGCTGTCTTGACTTGCCCAAGTCGATCTCGAGTAGAAGTTGTCGAGATCGAGTTGCCCTTGCCGGGTTTGCTTGTCTGCTGTGATTTCTGAAATTCTGTTGTCGACTGCTGTGGTCGATCTCGAGGAGCTCTTGTCGAGATCGACGAGCCTTTGTCTTTTCTTTTATTTCCTGTTTTGCTTTGTTCTTTGCTTTTGCTTTTGTTGCCCTTGCCGGGTTTATTTGTTTCTTTCCTTTTTGTGTTTCTGTCTTTCTGCTGCTTCTGTGAGAATTTACAGCTACCTAAGAACTGCTGACGTGGTTCCTCGTGGATTCGATCCTGATTTTCTCTTACTACAATGGGAGGAAGTCTTGTATTTATTTGCTGAGACAGGGAAGTCAGTCTGATCTTTATTTTACATTTATTTCATACTTGACCGTCCTCCTGCAAACAACAAATTGGCGCCGTTGCCGGGGAAGCAATCATTCGCGCCTTAGGTAGTCAGTTCTCACTGTTTCTTTGAGTTACTTTTCAGGTGTATGCGTCGTTCTGGTCAAACACCTGAGTTTGACAGCTTAGACGAACCAGAGCGCTACCTACACATCCACTCCAAACTCAAAAGGATCATGGCGGCCGCTGAAACACAGGAACAGCTGGTCGCTAGGCTTACCAGGGAATTGGTCGCAAAGGATGCTGCTATCGCCGCTGAGAGAGCAGCAAGGGAACAATCACAGGCTGAGCTTGCCCAGTATCCAACCACGGGAGAGGACTACATGCACCCAACTCTCGTCGTGCCTGAATCGGCGATTCTAATCCCTGAAAACTCTTTTAAAATTCGCACTCAGTTTCTTATAGAGCTTAAAAATAATGCCTTTTACGGCAGATTTAATGAGTGTCCTCTTGAACATATTACTAATTTTCATGATATGTGCCGTACTCTTGCAGAAGGTACAACTCTGGAATATGTCAAGATGAAAGCTTTCCGTTGGTCGCTCGCTGGACCTGCACTGAAGTGGCTAGAAGGGCTGAAACCAAAATCACTAACCACATGGGCCCAAGTAGAGCAAGAGTTTCTGAACAAATTCTTCCCACCTGCCAAAACAGCACATCTCCGCCAGAAAATCACCGCCTTTAAACAACAGAAAGGGAAACCACTGGCAAGGGCATGGGAACGCTACAAGGAACTGCTACGATCTTGCTCTACTCATGGACAACCACCCTACATCATTCAGGAGATCTTCTTCAACTCTCTTGATCAAGTCACTAAGGACATAATCAACAATTATACTCGCTACGAGTATCTGACGATGCCACCAAGTGACGCATGGGGTGTGCTAGAGAAGCTCACTACCTACGACAACAAGTATGGGTCTACTGTAACCTATGAAGAGAACCCATACGCCAGGCCAGCACCATCCATGCCCCTATATGAGCCACCTAAGGAGATTGATCCTGATGTTAGGGAGCAATACTACAGAGACCAGAATAAGAAGCTCATCAAGCAAGTAAAGTATCTCTCTGTCAACCAGCCTTGCATAGAATGCGGATCGCAAAGGCACACCACTACTGAGTGCCTACACACAGAGCAAGTCAGGCTGGCGGAGCACCATGAGGATGCAGCTTACGCAGGGGATCCAAATCGCTACATGGGGGACCAAAGGTTTCAGCAACCACAATGGAACCAAGGTGTCCCTAGGAATCCCCTGCCCTACAGAGCTCCAGGACATCCGGAAAGGGAGCAGAAAAAGGATGATATACAGACAGTCCTGGAGGAAATACGGAGGAACCACTCAGAAACTAGGCAATCTTTCAACTCCGTCTATACCCAGATGCAAGGTGTCAACTCTAGGCTTGGGGAAATTGATATCTGGCGGAAAACAGTTGATACACGGATTGGTCAGCTAGCAGCATGAATCCCTAGACAGTCAGGGACACTTCCAGGATCTTCAGAACCAAATCCTAAGGGAAAGACTGGACACATCGCTGCTATTGATAGCATGCATTTAGGTAGGCATAATAGGTTGCATTTAGCTTAGTTAAGATGCATTTCATGGATGGATTAAGCATGATTTGCATATTAGTTCTCTATGTTGTCGGAGTCGGAATCTACACGCTTTTATTGATTATTTCAGGTAATGGTAGATCCGAGGAGAAGACATGTGTTGATAACGCATTTGATGAGAATGTCTAGTTGATCGAAGAAGCTTACATGAGGATCTCAAGAGGTCCTGAGAAGAAGAAGCGAACCTAAACGAAGAACAAGTCTGCAGAAGTTGTCGCCAGACATGCTGAACTTGTTTTGCACTTTCTGGAGGCCTCGGTTGTCCGATCGACTATTATGACCATGCGTTGGAAAGCTCTTTCAGAGAGCTATAACTTTCATGTTGACGTCGAGAGCTAATTCGAGACGGAATTTTCGGGAAAAACCAATGCAGCGGCCGTCGCATGGTTTTGCTGCGCCCGCCGCCAGGGCCGATGCAAGAGGAAGACTGATGCTGCGCCCGCCGCTTATATGCTGCGCCCGCCGCTTATATGCTGCGCCCGCCGCAGCTGCCGTCAGCGCGCAACGTTTTTGGAAAAAACCCTAGATGTTCTAATTTGTTTTGAGGGCCGACTTGGATGTCTTTTAGGCCGACTTTTATGTTATTTTTCATTACTTTCATTCTATTCTATCAGTCATTAGACACTTTAGAGATTTTGAGCTATGTCTTCCATGAGGAACTAAACTCATCTATTCTGCCTGCAATTTGAACCTTTTTTCGGATTGATTGTGAGTTTCTAATTCTCGCTCCTTGTTTCCTATTTGTGAATGCTTCAACTTCTTTGTGCTTGATTGATTATTGATTTGTTCTATCTTGTGTGACCAACTTGTTAGATCAATTCAATCGCTAAGGTTTTGTAGATTCCTGATTGTGAACCTTAACCTAAGTGGCAAACTTGTTCCTTTAGGGCTGATTGAACTAATTGAATGAGTAGGAAGTTGAATGTGTTGTTAAATCCTTCTTTAGGGACTGCAAATACCTTGGCTAATCTCTGAACTTAAAGCTATCAATTGGGTTAAATCTTTCTTTAGGGACTGTTCGATTGATAAGGGTTTCTAGGACTGATTGGACTAGTAACTATATTAGGTCGGGACAAGGGCATTCATAGGAAACTGAATAGGACGAGAAGAAGTTACAATGATCGCTTCAATCCAATAAAGTGGAAAATTGTAGGTGGAATTGCTTCTCTCACTTGTCTAAATCCAAACTCACTTACTCTGCATTCGTTACTTTGCTTTAATAAAAGGCAAGACTTTCACACTAAACCCCCCTTTGGTTACTTACTTGGCATTAAAATCACACTTGAGTTTATAATTTTCCCTGTGGATCGACCTCTTGCTTATTGCTATACTTGCTATAGGTTTGAGTTTTCTTTGGCGGAATCAACGACAGGTTTCCCCTCCGTCAAATTTGGCGCCGTTGCCGTTGAAATTTTTTATTAATTCTTGTGTGTTTTTGGTGTTGATTTTGGTGTGGACCATCTTATAGGGTCCATACCTGTGCTACTAATCCATCTTTGTAGAAAGCATTGCAGAGATGGCGAACGACGCAAATCGTACTCTAAAGGAGCTTACTGCTCCTGATCTGGCACAACAACCCTTAGCAATCCAATTCCCTACACTGGGGGAAGGAGTCAACTTTGAGCTGAAGTCAGGGGTAGTTAATCTTCTACCCAAATTCCATGGGTTGAGTGGGGAGGACCCCCACAAGCATCTGTCTGAATTCCATAGGGTGGTAGTTGGGATGAAACCTGAGAACGTCACTGCAGAGCAAATCAAACTGAGAGCTTTTCCCTTCTCTTTGAAGGATGATGCGAATGAGTGGTTCTTCTATCTACCACCTGGATCTATTAATACTTGGGCTGAGATGAAAAGAGTTTTCCTAGAGATGTACTTCCCTGCAACAAAGCTAAATGCTTTGAAAAGATCAATCAGCAGCATTGAGCAGTATGCGACGGAGTCAATTCATGAGTACTTTGAGCGTTTCAAGAAACTCTGCGCTAGCTGCCCATGCCATCGGTACTCTCAGAAGGATCTGGTTCTCTTCTTGTTCAATGGGCTTACTGATGGAAAGCGCAAAACGGTGACTTCTTGTTGTGGGGGAAACATGCTGAATAAGACGCCTGCTGCAGCTTGGGAAGTGTTTAAGGAGCTCTCTGAGGGCTCTAGGCAGTTCAACAAGAGCACTCGTGCTAGAGGTGTACTTGCTATTGATGCCCCAGTAGCCGCATTACAGACTGATATGGCAGAAATGAAAGAGATGCTCAAGAAGCTGGTAGTTGACAAAGCATCTCAGCAGTTGAAAGCATGTGGACCCTACAACGATACATCCCACCCTATGGATATGTACTCAACTTTGCAAGACCCTAGTGTTGAGTTAAATGCAATTGGGAATTTTGCTCCACAAAGGCCTAGGCAAGGTAACTTTGGTAATCCTGGGTACTTCAACAATAATAACTATAATGGAGGCTATCAGCAGGGTAATGGTTATGACAACTACCAAGAACCTTTCAATCAGCAAGGGGGGCAACAAGCAAGGCCCCACCAACAATTTGAACCTCGACAGGGAGGCCAACCACACTTCAATGAGGCTATTGAGGATCCAATACAAAAATTGTCACGGTTGGTCTTGAAGGTTGAGAAACAACAATCAGACCGGATTACAAATTTGGAGAATCAACTGAGTCAGCTCATTCAAGTCTTGAGTGCGAAGGAGGCAAACGATTCAGGGATGCTTCCATCGCAAACGGTTGAGAATCCTAAGGAGAATGTCAGTGCTATAATGCTTAGAAGTGGCAAGGAACTGATTGTCACACCTCAAAAGGACGATGAGGAGATAATGGACGAGGAGATAGAGATTGTTGAAGACGGAAACGGCCAAGCCAGCGTGCGGCGGGCGCAACAACCTTGCGGCGCCCGCAGCACCCCTGCGGCGCCCGCCGCCAAGGGTGGTATTCATGTGGCGCCCGCCGCAGGCGATTCCACCGCCAACTCCGATCCTGGTATGTTCTCCTCCCCTCTTTCTTCTTCTCTCCCTCTTTCTCCTCCTTCTTCTTCTCCCCCTTCTTCTCCTTTACCTATGGAGACTCCAAAGCCCATTCCGCCTTTTCCGGAAGCCCTAAAGGATACACGAAGGTATGAGAACGATAGGGAGATCTTTGAGACGTTCAGCAAATGCGAGGTAAATATTCTTTTACTCAAATTAATTAAGAGCATTCCTAGATATGCTAAATTTTTGAAGGAATTGTGCACCATCAAGAAGAAGCAAAGACTGAAAAAGAAGGAAAAGGTAAGCTTGAATGAAAATGTCTCTGCTATGTTGCAAAGGAAATTGCCTGCAAAATGTGGAGATCCAGGTATGTTTACAATTCCATGTGCAATTGGGAATACTAGATTCAAACAAGCCATGTTAGATCTAGGAGCCTCAATTAATGTTATTTCCTATAACATGTACATGTCTTTGGGTTTGGGTGCTCTGACTGAGACTGGGGTTACAGTGCAACTTGCTGATCGATCACAAATCAGGCCAAGAGGCGTTGTTGAAGATGTTTTGGTTATGGTGGATGATTTGTTTTTCCCTGTTGATTTCTTTGTTTTAGATATGGAGCAGGGAGCCCCTGAAACACCCATTATACTAGGAAGACCATTCCTGAAAACTGCGAAAACGAAAATTGATTGTTGTGAGGGTCTATTGACTATGGAGTTTGATGGAAGAAAGATAGAATTCTCTCTCTTTAATCATGCTAAGCTTTCTCCTGAAAATTCTTTAGATATGCCAATTGGTGACAATACTGATCACAACAGTAATTTTCGTGATTTGTTAGAGACACCTAAGGAAAATAGTTTATGGAAATTTGAGCCTCCTAACAAATTAAAACCTTTTGTGATTCCAGGACAACCCCCAAGAATAGCTCAAGGAGAGAAGCTAAGGGTAATGGATGAATGTTGGAACAGAGAGCTATACTTTCCAAGGGTGCCCGCATTTGTCAATGAAATGACAGGTGTAGGTGACCCTGGTGGAGGAACATAGGCAAAGCAAGGGCCAGTACGTCGAGCCAAAGACTTAAAACAAAGGCGCTTCTCGGGAGGCAACCCGAGGTAAGTTTTTCTTTCTTTTTCCTTTTTCTTTTCCTTCACTCTGATTATATTTGATTTACTTTTGTTGTCTTTATTATTTCATTGAGGACAATGAAAACTTTAAGTGTGGGGGAGAGGAATTCTATATATATAGTGCATATAGGTAGATCATATTTAATTTTCTGCACCATGTTCAAGTTTATTTAAGTTGTTGATTAGTTTTTTTTTATTTTAATTTTCGTCATTTTCGTAAAAAAAAAAAAACAATTCGAAAAAACCAAAAATAGAGCATGCATTGCATATATATGTGTTATTCAAATACCCATCTTGCTTAGTTTGTCCTCTATTTTAAATTTCAAGCATGATTCATAAAAATCCCATGGAGTTCTGGATGTTTTGATTATTATGTCTATATTTGATTTTTGTGGAACATGAGCTAGCAAATATAATTGAGCATGTATGATTGAGCTAAAGTATGATTAAAATCCTAAAAACATGACCATGTGAGAATGTTTGGCCTTATTTGAATTCTTTTGCTCAATTGTGTGAATTACTCTCCTAGTGTTGCTACCTCTTGGCATTGACTGCAGTATCTATTTTTAAAAAAGACCGATGCACATGTTTGTTTGCTTGCGGAGTTTATGTTATATATTGAGTCTTTTGTTTGAATTTGTACATAGTTAGTGAATAAGGTGGCAATGGTTGATGCACTTAGTAACCGGATCTATGCATGACACCCATGGGTATGATTCGCGCAAAAAGGTGTTGAAAACTATCCACTGGGAAAGAAAGCTTGATCATTGAGTAACCAGGTTCATTCATGACACCCATGTTTGCAACTTGCGTCAAAAGATTTTCAAGTGGACATCATATTAGTAGGTTGAGGTGTTGATAGACCGGGGCCATTCATGACACCCATGTTTGCGCTTCGCGTAAGGAAAGCACCAAGACAAGAAAAAAAAAAGAGAAAAGAAAACAAAAGAAAAAGAAAAAAAAAAGTGTCGCATTTTATTTTCTTTATTATGTCCCGCAAGTAATGACATTTCGGTAGAGAATTTGTGATATGGTAGTCAATGTCTATGAGCTTAGTGCATGATTGGTTTGAGTTGAGAGCTGTACCTTAAAGCCTAAACACATGAGTGAAATACATATTTCTGGTGAGGTTGGATAATGTCTACTTCTAAGCTTTGATCACTGAAATACATGTTATGACGTTTGTTTGCTTGGTTTATGTTTTCACCTGCTATGATGTTGCTTTTTGATGAGGTTGAAACTTGAAGGGATTTCCTGTGGGATGCGTTGATTCATGTTCATTCTATCATTGCTTGAGGACAAGCAAAGGTTAAGTGTGGGGGAGTTTGATAGCATGCATTTAGGTAGGCATAATAGGTTGCATTTAGCTTAGTTAAGATGCATTTCATGGATGGATTAAGCATGATTTGCATATTAGTTCTCTATGTTGTCGGAGTCGGAATCTACACGCTTTTATTGATTATTTCAGGTAATGGTAGATCCGAGGAGAAGACATGAGTTGATAACGCATTTGATGAGAATGTCTAGTTGATCGAAGAAGCTTACATGAAGATCTCAAGAGGTCATGAGAAGAAGAAGCGAACCTAAACGAAGAACAAGTCTGTAGAAGTTGTCGCCAGACATGCTGAACTTGTTTTGCACTTTCTAGAGGCCTCGGTTGTCCGATCGACTGTTATGACCATGCGTTGGAAAGCTCTTTCAGAGAGCTACAACTTTCATGTTGACGTCGAGAGCTAATTCGAGACGGAAATATCGGGAAAAACCAATGCAGCGGCCGCCGCATGGTTTGCTGCGCCCGCCGCCAGGGCCGATGCAAGAGGAAGACTGATGCTGCGCCCGCCGCAGCTGCCGTCAGCGCGCAGCGTTTTTGGAAAAAACCCTAGATGTTCTAATTTGTTTTGAGGGCCGACTTGGATGTCTTTTAGGCCGACTTTTATGTTATTTTTCATTACTTTCATTCTATTCTATCAATCATTAGATACTTTAGAGATTTTGAGCTATGTCTTCCATGAGGAACTAAACTCATCTATTCTGCCTGTAATTTGAAGCTTTATTCGGATTGATTGTGAGTTTCTAATTCTCGCTCCTTGTTTCCTATTTGTGAATGCTTCAACTTCTTTGTGCTTGATTGATTATTGATTTGTTCTATCTTGTCTGGCCAACTTGTTAGATCAATTCAATCGCTAAGGTTTTGTAGATTCCTGATTGTAAACCTTAACCTAAGTGGCAAACTTGTTCCTTTAGGGCTGATTGGACTAATGGAATGAGTAGGAAGTTGAATGTGTTGTTAAATCCTTCTTTAGGGACTGCAAATACCTTAGCGAATCTCTGAACTTAAAGCTATCAATTGGGTTAAATCCTTCTTTAGGGACTGTTTGATTGATAAGGGTTTCTAGGACTGATTGGACTAGTAACTATATTAGGTCGGGACAAGGGCATTCATAGGAAACTGAATAGGACGAGAAGAAGTTACAATGATCGCTTCAATCCAATAAAGTGGAAAATTGTAGGTGGAATTGCTTCTCTCACTTGTCTAAATCCAAACTCACTTACTCTGCATTCGTTACTTTGCTTTAATAAAAGGCAAGACTTTCACACTAAACCCCCCTTTGGTTACTTACTTGGCATTAAAATCACACTTGAGTTTATAATTTTCCCTGTGGATCGACCTCTTGCTTATTGCTATATTTGCTATAGGTTTGAGTTTTCTTTGGCGGAATCAACGACAGGTTTCCCCTCCGTCAGCTATCAAACTCAGAAGCGGCCATCAACTACAAGAGCCAGAGGTCGGAAAGCAGCAGAACGACGAGGAACAGCAAGTCGATCTCGACAAAGCCGTGGTCGACCTCGACAAGAGCTTCGTCGACCTCGAGGAGAAAATTCCAGAATCTTCGTCTGCACCACACAGCAACTCGACTGGGCCCAATCTGGTCGATGTCGACAAAGGCCTTGTCGATGTCGAGGAGCCCCTGGTCGACATAGAGAAGTCTGTAGCATCTCCGACATCTGTTCTGGCTCAGAATCAGAAAAAGAAGCTGCCTTTCCCCACAAAATCTCTAAAGGACCCGGCGGAGAAAAAGTTTCAGCGCTTCATCAAGATGCTTCAGAAGCTCAACGTCACCATCCCCTTCACAGAATCTCTCAATGAAATGCCATCTTATGTCAAGTTCCTGAAGGAGATTCTGAGTAAAAAGCGATCGATGGCTGAAATCACAGAGGAGTGCAGCCATCTAGACATATTGGAGAAGAGGCCGGATCCAGGTAAGTTTGCTATAACTATTGGATTTGGTCCATACAAAATTAATGCCCTATGTGATCTTGGAGCTAGTGTGAGTATAATGCCTTTAACGATTTGGTCCAAGATTAAGATAGGTGCCTTGGAGCCTGTGGATGCTAGACTTTACATGGCCAACAACACGGTGGTCATCCCCACAGGCATGGTGGGAAATGTCCCAGTACAAGTAGGTAAATTCTTCGTCCCTGCTGATTTCTTAATAGTTGATATGCAAGAAGATCCTGCTTGTCCAATTATTTTAGGAAGACCATTCTTGGCGACGGTAGATGCCAACATAAGCGTAAGGAAAGGAGTGCTCACCTTCAACATCAGCGATGAGGTAATTGAGTATTCCTTTAATAAAACTGAAAGGCATACAGGTCCAATGGAAGAGGTCAAATCTATCTCAGCTGGCTATATCACCTGCGGGGAACCCAAGGTCAGAAATATGACCCCTGAGGAGCTGGAAAAGAGGGACATGGAGGCCCAGGTGGAGGAGATCATGGCAATCCTCAAGGAAAACACAGAGAATCCAATCGACACGGACCAAGGTAAGTCGTTGTGGATTCATTATTTTTCGGATGCCTTGACAGGGACTAAGTATGGGGTCAAGATCGACCAGGGCTCCTCGACATCGAGTAGAACCCTAGTCGATCTCGACCAGACCAAGGCGACTCCACCAGCACCAGCATCGTCGAGCAGCGAACCAGACAAGCCAGGCTCGTCGATCTCGACCACCCTTGTCGAGGTCGACCACCACCCGGTGCCACTAGACCGTTCGTCCTCGACGCCACAGCAACCAGGAGGAGAGCCCTCATCGAGATCGACTACCCTAGTCGAGATCGACCAAGATCCTCGGGCATCGTCTTCCTCGACGCTGAGACAACCAGAGCCAGGACCAGCCTCATCGATCTCGACCACGCTTGTCGAGATCGACCACCAATCGGGGAGCCCAGATTCTTCTTCCTCGATGACGAAGCCACCAGGAGGAGAAGGCTACTCGAGGTCGAGTAGCCTTGTCGAGATCGACAAGCCCACATCTTCCTCGACGGCACCTCCCTTGACGCTACAGACACCAGGAGCAGAATCCTTGTCGAGGTCGACCAGTCTTGTCGAGGACGACAAGCCCCTGTCTTCGTCGACTTCTGCCTCTTCGACCAGATCACCACCAGGACCAGCAGTCTTGTTGAGATCGACTAGCCCTAGTCGAGATCGACCAAACACAGTGGTTCCCGATTCCGTCTCTGCGAAGGTAAGCCAAGGTATGGATCTTTCTTCGCCTATTTCCATTAAAGATTTATCTATACATGGGAGAGGTCTGCCTTGGTATGTGCGATTGTGCAGGATATCCAATGATGAGCCTAAGGAATATGAAGTTGGAGACAAGCTCTATGTCTCTAAATCAAAGGATCATTGGTTTCCCAATAAATTCAACAAGAAGCGGATGGGACCGTTCGTGGTGAACAAGATCCATTCTGGAGGATTACAACTGATGGACAAGAATGGAGTCTTATTTGAAGCCCAAGCTACATGGGCCCTGCAGATGCCACCTTGAGCATTAATGGAAAGTCGGCCTAGCGACTATAAAATCTAGAGCATGTACATAAACTTTTTAGGACATTTGAGACTTTGTTTTTTGTTTTTTTGTTTTTGAACACTTTTAGTTTTGCTATTATGGGTATATATCTTCTGCTTTTCAGGTCCATGGATGGAACCAAGCTACATTAATACTCGGCCAGGAGGTGCTTCCATTCGAAATTTTGAGGCTCTGCACACCTGTCTTGTGAGTTTCTTTCTTTACCCTTGTTTATATACAGTGAGGACACTGTAATGTTTAAGTATGGGGTGGGGGAAGGGCTTACTTTGTGCATATTTGATTTATTTGACATGACTTGTGCATTATTTCTTGGAATTGCTACATGGCTATTTTGGAATGCATTATTGCTTTATGTGCTCATATGCATGATTTCCAAAGTTTTGAAAAATGACCCCCATTTGAAATTTTGGTTAATGTCATGGAAGCTTTAATTGAACCCGACGATGCAAAATTGGATTCATTAGAGATATAGCATGAAATTGCCTAGTAAAGGGAAGTCACAATGAAGTGCATTATTTCTTGAAAACCATGAAAGGAGGTAAAATTTGAAGTTGCTTTTGACATATTGCATGATAAGATGATGGAGGACTTTATATTTTCCATATAATGCTCATATTGTTTATAATCCTAGCCTTACCTATGCTTATGCATCACAAAAGCCATAATATGCCTTATTTCAATTATTGCTCCACATGATCTAAAAATTGTCATTCTTTACCTTATCCGGGAATTATGTTGAGAATGATGTTACATTATGGAGATTGTTATATGGTTGTTGTGTTGTTATCATATTTGGAGTTTGGAAGGAAATTATTTGAAATGTATGGAAAATTTAATGAGTGAAGGAAAATCCAATCACCTCAGGAGATAAAGGTAGATTGACCTTGCTCTCTGAGATAATAGTTTGGAGAGATGGGACACATTGTGAGGAGTCCAAAGCACTAAGTATCCGGGGCCATTCATGACACCCATGTTTGCGACTCGCGAGAAGGCAGTGCTGAGGTTAGAGAGGTAAAAGCATTATTATTGAGAAAAGCATTATGAAAGGTGATGAATCAAATGGAGAAGGAATATGGAAATTCAGTTTGGAAAATAATCCATTTCCCCGGATCAAAAGCACCACATTCCCAAAATTTGCCCACTTTTTAGCCTTTTACCAATCTACTCCTTCATGAGCTTAAATTAAAGTCCTCTTGATTATTGATGCTTTGTCACATGAATTATTTGTCCATAACCCTCCTTTTGTGAGTAGATGTTGCTTTTACATATTTGCACGTGCATGAATCTGTGACACTAGTACCTTTTCGAGGATGGTAATTGATTGCAGGGACATATAAGAATGAATCTAAGATGTTGAGAGTTTTTGAATTCTTCCCCTGAATGACAATTAAAAGTATTGCTTGAGGACAAGCAAGCTTAAGTATGGGGTGTTTGTTGTGAGCTGAATCTGCCATGTTTTACAGTAACTTTTATATCGATTTCTGTATACATTGCATTCATTTGGGTTTAGATAGTACATAATCTATGTAGTTTATGTTTATTTGCCAAATTATGGAATCTACACCAGTTTTTGTTTAATTCGCAGAAATCCAAGGTCAAAGCAGCGGAACCAGTCTGAGAGTCAAGGCTACTCGATCTCGAGTAGGCCTACTCGACCTAGACGAGCATGTCCGAGCACAGCCTTGTCGACAGAGCCTGATCGAGCAAGCCAGACCAACCCGGCTCCGGACCCTACTCGATCTCGATGACCACTGGTCGAGATCGACGAGACACTGAGCCTTGTCCGGAGCCTGTTGTTGCAGGAGTGAATCGAGTATTGAAATAAATGTAAAATATAGATCAGACTGACTTCCCTGTCTCAGCAAATAAATACAAGACTTCCTCCCGTTGTAGTACGAGAAAATCAGGATCGAATCCACGAGGAAGCACGTCAGTAATTCTCAGGTAGCTATCAGATTCTTACAGCAGCAGCAGAAAAACACGGAAACAAAAGCAGGAGCAGAAATAAAACAGAAACAAATAAACCCGGCAAGGGCAACTAAAACAAAAGCAAAGAACAAATTAAAGACAGAAAGCAAAAAATAAAGCAAAGCAAGTAAAGAACAAAGCAAAACAGAAACAAAGCAGAAAGTAACTCGAGGACACAGAAGCTGGTCGATCTCGACAAGCTGTCCTCCAGGTCGACAAGACAGTAATGAAAACAGAAAGTAAAGAACAAAAGCAATCAACTCGACAAGATCAGACAACTCGACCTCGACAAGAGGTACTCGACTTCGACAAAGAAAGGTGAAGACTGAAACTTGAAAATCGACAAAGACAGGAGCAAATCAACTTGACCTAGACGAAGCCCTACTCGACTTCGACCACGGTTCCTCGAGATCGACAGGATCTCCTCTATGTCGATTAAAACAGTAAAAGACAGAAATTTAAATTGCAGAATTTCGAAACACAGAACTTAGAGAAACGAAGTAAATTCAATATATTAAAAGACCTCCAAGGCCAGGGTTTCAACACCACAACGATAACCATGCAAAACAACACATAAAGGCATAAAAGATCATACTTTCCATCAAATAACTTTCGTCATTAACAAATAGGCAAATAGAGGCTTTCGCATACACCCTAATTGTTACTAACCCTTTTCACATAATTAATCCAAGTTGCATTAAGATCACTTTCGCTTCAATAACACAAACAAGGATCACCTTCAACTCTCGTAAAAGAATCATGCTCATAGGGATAGAAGATGAATCGCACAAAAGATCTGACCTTTATCGCATCGCCTCACATGGCCACCGTCGGGCTCACCCCAGCCCCAAAAGTGGGTGGACTACTCACGCCTCATCGCAATAACAGACATTGAATGAAAAGAAATAACTTGCATAAAACTATATTCAAAAGCCTTTACAATTCCGGCAATCAACTTTCACAGAAAGCCAAAACCCTAAAAACCTTAGAACCCCTAAACTGTATCTCTGAATGGAACTACTTGTCTCTGACTGAAATTGAATGATTGAAAAACCAGCCCCTAGGGCCTTATTTATAGTGACTAAACCTTGCTAATCAAGGAAATAATCATCTATCTCTATCTAAATGTATATCTAAAATTATATCTAAAAGCCTTAAAGATAAATAAATGTTTAAATGGAAATAAATCATAAGGAAAGGATAAAACTAATTAGGGTAGATCTTCATGTCTTGATAGATTGCGTCTTCCATAGATAGAACTTGATGTATTTGGATAGAATCTTCCGCCTTCGGCACCAAGGAATCCCAACTCTACTCGGACAGGTCATCGACGACGCGTTTCTGGGCACTGCTCTAGTCGACCTCGACAAGGCTTGGTCGACTTCGAGCAGGATTCGTCGTCTGGTGCTTGATGTGGCTCGTCATGGCTTCCTGGGCTCGTCGACCTCGAGTTGGTCTCGTCGACTTCGACAAGGGCTAGGGCCATCGACTAAACCTCCTCGGGTTGCTCAGACATGGCTCAGGGCGGCTCGTCGATCTCGACAAGGGTTAGTCGAGATCGAGTAGAGGTGGCTCGGCCTCTCGTCCTCGGTTTGGTGTGCTCGACCGGCTCGGACAAGGACTCAGGCGCTCGTCGACTTCGACAAGCCCTAGTCGACTTCGAGTACGGTGGCTCGCCGACTAGGGTTTCTCGAGCAGCTCTCCTCGAGGGACTCCGGATCTGGTGCTGTGGCTTCGTCGACCTCGAGTAACGGTCCTCGAGATCGAGTTGGCTTCGGAGCTTGGGGAGCTTGGTTCTCGATCATGGCTTTGTCGACTAGGCTGTGCCCGGACATGCTCGTCTAGGTCGAGTAGGCTTACTCGAGATCGAGTAGCCTCGACTCTCAGACTTGTGCGCTTCTTTGACCTTGGACTTCTGTAGTGGTTTTCCGAGCATTTCCGACCTTCTGTAGAATTGCTGTAAATGCCTCCATTTCTGCGATTTAAACAGAAACTGGTGTAGATTCCATAATTTTTGCAAATAAACATAAACTACACAGATTCTGTACTATCTTAACCTAAATGCATGAAATGTATACAGAAATCGATATAAAAGTTACTGTAAAACATGGCAGATTCCGCTCACAACAAACACCCCATACTTAAGCTTGCTTGTCCTCAAGCAATACTTTTAATTGTCATTCAGGGGAAGTAATAAAAACTCTCAACATCTTAGATTCATTCTTATATGTCCCTGCAATCAATTACCATCCTCGAAAAGGTACTAGTGTCACAGATCCATGCATGTGCAAATATGTAAAAGCAACATCTACTCATAAAAGGAGGGTTATGCACAAATAATTTTTGTGTGACAAAGCATCGATAATCAAGAAGACTTTAATTTAAGCTCATGAAGGAGTAGATTGGTAAAAGGCTAAAAGGTGGGCAATTTTTGGCAATGTGGTGCTTTTATGATCCGGGGAAATGGATCACTTTCAAACTTGAATTTCCACATTCCTTCTTCCTTTGATTCATCACCTTTCATAATGCTTTTATTCATAATAATGCTTTTACCTCTCTAACCTCAACACTGCCTTCTCGCGAGTCGCAAACATGGGTGTCATGAATGGCCCCGGATACTTAGTGCGTCGGACTCCTCACAATGTGTCCTATCTCTCCAAACTATTATCTTAGAGAGCAGGGTCAATCTACCTTTATCTCCTGAGGTGATTGGATTTTCTTTCACTCATTAAATTTTCCATATATTTCAAATAATTTCCTTCCAGACTCCAAATATGATATATAACCCAAACACCATATAACATCTCCATAATGTAACATCATTCTCAACATAATCCCCGGATAAGGTAAAGAATGGAAATATTTAGAACATGTGGAGCAATATTTGAAATAAGGCATATTATGGCTTTTGTGATGCATAAGCATAGGTAAGGCTAGGAATTAACAATGAGCATTATATGGAAATATAAAGTCCTCCATCATTTTATCATGCAACATGTCAAAAGCAAATTCAAATTTTACCTCCTTTCATGGTTTTCAAGAAAATAATGCACTTCATTGTGACTTCCCTCTACTAGGCAATTTCATGCTATATCTCTAATGAATCCAATTTTGCATCGTCGAGTTCAATATAAGCTTCCATGACATTATTCAAAATTTTCAATGGGGGTCATTTTTCTCAAATTTTTGGAAAACATGCATATAAGCACATAAATAAATAATGCATTCCAAAATAGCCATGTAGCAATTTCAAAGAAATAATGCACAAATAATGTCAAATATGGTAATTATGCGTAATGTAGGCCCTTCCTCCACCCCATACTTAAACATTACAGTGTCCTCACTGTATAAAAAAAACAATGTAAAGGGTAAAGAAAGAAACTCACAAGACATGTGTGCAGAGCTGCAAAATTTCGAATGGAGCACCTCATAGTCCGAGTAAGCTTTGGTTCTATCCATTGACCTGAAAAAGTAGAAGACATATACCCATAATAGCAAAAACAAAAACAAAGTCTCAAATGTCCTAAAAAGTCTTATGTACACGCTCTAGATTTTATAGTCGCTAGGCCGACTTTCATTAATGCTCAAGGTGGCATCTGCAGGGCCCATGTAGCTTGGGCCTCAAATAAGACTCCATTCTTGTCCATCAGCTGTAATCCTCCAGAATGGATCTTGTTCACCACAAACGGTCACATCCGCTTCTTGTTGAATTTGTTGGGAAACCAATGATATTTTGATTTAGAGACATAGAGCTTGTCTCCAACTTCATACTCCTTAGGCTCATCATTGGAAATCCTACACAATCGCACATACCAAGGCAGACCTCTCCCATGTATAGATAAATCTTTAATGGAAATAGGAGAAGAAAGATCCATACCTTGACTTACCTTTGCGGAAACGGAATCGGGCACCACGGTGTTTGGTCGATCTCGACTAGGGCTCCTCGAGATCGACGAGGCTGCTGGCTCTGGTGGTGGTCTGGTCGAAGAGGCAGAAGTCAATGAAGAAGGTGGCTCGTCGACCTTGAGTTGGCTACTCGACATCGACAAGGACTTTGCTCCTGGCAGGTGGCTCATCGAGGAAACAGGGTTTGGTGGTGCCGACTGGTGGTCGACCTCGATAAGCCTACTCGAGGTCGAGTAAGGCTTGGGTCCTGGAGTCACCATCGTCGAGGAAGAAGAAGCCGAGGCCGTCGAAGGGTGGTCGATCTCGACAAGACCCTTGTCGATCTCGACTAGAGATGGTGCGTCAGGCGGCTTCTGTGTCGAGGAAGCAGGAGTCGTGTTGGCTGGGTTCTTGTCGACCTCGAGTAGCCTACTCGAGATCGACGAGGGTGTGGCTTCCGTCTGGCTGCTCGATGAAACTGGCTCTGGTGGAGTCTCCTTGGTCTGGTCGAGATCGACTAGGGTTCTACTCAATGTCGAGGAGCCCTGGTCGATCTTGACCCCATACTTAGCTCCTGTCAAGGCATTCGAAAAATAATAAATCCACAAGGACTTACCTTGGTCTGTGTCAATAGGATTCTCTGTGTTTTCCTTGAGGATTGCCATGATCTCCTCCACCTGGGCCTCCATGTCCCTTTTTTCTATCTCCTCAGGGGTCATATTTCTGACCTTGGGTTCCCCGCAGGTGATGTAGCCAGCTGAGATAGATTTGACCTCTTCCATTGGACCTGTATGCCTTTCAGTTTTATTAAAGGAATACTCAATTACCTCATCGCTGATGTTGAAGGTGAGCACTCCTTTCCTTACGCTTATGTTGGCATCCACCGTTGCCAAAAATGGTCTTCCTAGAATAATTGGACAAGCAGGATCTTCTTGCATATCAACAATTAGGAAATCAGCAGGAACGAAGAATTTACCTACTTGTACTGGTACATTTTCCACCATGCCTGTTGGAATGACCACTGTGTTGTTGGCCATGTATAGTCTAGCATCCACAGGCTCCAGGGCACCTATCTTAATCTTGGACCAAATCGTTAAAGGCATAATACTAACACTGGCTCCAAGATCACATAGGGCATTAATTTTGTATGGACCAAATCCAATAGTTATAGCAAACTTACCTGGATCCGGCCTCTTCTCCAGTATGTCCAGATGGCTGCACTCCTCTGTGATTTCTGCCATCGATCGCTTTTTGCTCAGAATCTCCTTCAGGAACTTGACGTAGGACGGCATTTCATTGAGAGCTTCTGTGAAGGGGATGGTGACGTTCAGCTTCTGAAGCATCTTGATGAAGCGCTGAAACTTTTTCTCCGCTGGGTCCTTTAGAGATTTTGTGGGGAAAGGCAGCTTCTTTTTTTGATTCGGAGCCAGAACAGACGTCGGAGTTACTGCAGATTTCTCGAACAGGGGCTCCTCGACATCGACAAGAGGCTTGTCGAGATCGACTGGATTGGGTGCAGTCGAGTTGCTGTTCGGAGCAGACGAAGATTCTGGCAATTTCTCCTCGAGATCGACGAGAGTCTTGTCGAGGTCGAGTACGGCCTTGTCGAGATCGACTACGGATTTGTCGAGGTCGACTTGCTGATCTTTGTCGTTCTGCTGCTTTCCAACCTCTGGCTCTTGCAGTTGATGGCCGCTTCTGAGTTTTACAGCAGCGACGTGCCCAGTCTTTCCCTTAGGATTTGGTTCTGAAGATCCAGGGAGTGCGCCTGACTGTCTGGGGATTCCTGCTGCTAGCTGACCAATCTGTGTATCAACTGTTTTCCGCCAGATATCAATTTCCCCAAGCCTAGAGTTGACACCTTGCATCTGAGTATAGACGGAGTTGAAGGACTGCCTAGTTTCTGTGTGGTTTCTTCGTATTTCCTCCAGGACCAGCTGTATATCATCCTTTTTCTGTTCCCTTTCTGGATGTCCTGGAGCTCTGTAGGGCGGGGGATTCCTATGGACACCTTGGTTCCACTGTGGTTGCTGAAACCTTTGGTCCCCCATGTAGCGATTTGGTCCCCCTGCGTAAGCTGCATCCTCATGGTGTTCTGCCATCCTGACTTGTTCTGTGTGTGGGCACTCAGGAGTGGTGTGCCTTTGTGATCCGCATTCAATACAAGGCTGGTTGACAAAGAGATATTTGACTTGCTTGATGAGCTTCCTATTCTGATCTCTGTAGTATTGTTCCCTGACATCTGGATCAATCTCCTTTGATGGCTCATAGAGGGGCATGGATGGTGTTAGCCTGGCGTATGGGTTCTCTTCATAAGTTGTAGTAGACCCATACTTGTTGTCGTAGGTAGTGAGCTTCTCCAGCACTCCCCATGTGTCACTTGGCGGCATTGTCAGATACTCGTAGCGAGTATAATTGTTGATTCTGTCCTTAGTGACTTGATCAAGAGAGTTGAAGAAGATCTCCTGAATGATGTAGGGTGGCTGTCCATGAGTAGGGCAAGATCGCAACAGTTCCTTGTAGTGCTCCCATGCCCTTGCCAGCGGTTCCCCTTTCTGCTGTATAAAGGCGGTGATTTTTTGGCGGAGATGTGCTGTTTTGGCAGGTGGGAAGAATTTGTTCAGAAACTCTTGCTCTACTTGGGCCCAGGTTGTGAGTGATCTTGCCTTCAGCCCTTCCAGCCATTTCAGTGCAGGTCCAGCGAGCGACCAGCGAAAAGATTTCATCTTGACATATTCCAGAGTTGTACCTTCTGCAAGAGTACGACACATATCATGAAAGTTAGTAATATGTTCAAGAGGACACTCATTAAATCTGCCGTAAAAGGCATTGTTTTTAAGCTCTATAAGAAATTGAGTGCGAATTTCAAAAGAGTTTTCAGGGATTAGAATCGCCGATTCAGGCACGACGAGAGTTGGGTGCATGTAGTCCTCTGCCGTGGTTGGATATTGGGCAAGCTCAGCTTGTGCTTGTTCCCTTGCTGCTCTCTCAGCGGCGATAACAGCATCTTTAGCGTTGATAGCGACATCCCTTGCGGCTAGTTCCCTGGTAAGCCTAGCGATTAGCTGTTCCTGTGTTTCAGCGGCCGACATGATCCTTTTGAGTTTGGAGTGGATGTGTAGGTAGTGCTCCGGTTCGTCTAAGCTGTCAAACTCAGGTGTTTGACCAGAACGACGCATACACCCTGCAATCTAACTCAAAGAGACAGTGAGAACTGACTACCTAAGGCGCGATTGATTGCTTCCCCGGCAACGGCGCCAATTTGTTGTTGCAGGAGTGAATCGAGTATTGAAATAAATTTAAAATATAGATCAGACTGACTTCCCTGTCTCAGCAAATAAATACAAGACTTCCTCCCGTTGTAGTAATTCTCGCTCCTTGTTTCCTATTTGTGAATGCTTCAACTTCTTTGTGCTTGATTGATTATTGATTTGTTCTATCTTGTCTGGCCAACTTGTTAGATCAATTCAATCGCTAAGGTTTTGTAGATTCCTGATTGTAAACCTTAACCTAAGTGGCAAACTTGTTCCTTTAGGGCTGATTGAACTAATGGAATGAGTAGGAAGTTGAATGTGTTGTTAAATCCTTCTTTAAGGACTGCAAATACCTTAGCGAATCTCTGAACTTAAAGCTATCAATTGGGTTAAATCCTTCTTTAGGGACTGTTTGATTGATAAGGGTTTCTAGGACTGATTGGACTAGTAACTATATTAGGTCGGGATAAGGGCATTCATAGGAAACTGAATAGGACGAGAAGAAGTTACAATGATCGCTTCAATCCAATAAAGTGGAAAATTGTAGGTGGAATTGCTTCTCTCACTTGTCTAAATCCAAACTCACTTACTCTGCATTCGTTACTTTGCTTTAATAAAAGGCAAGACTTTCACACTAAACCCCCCTTTGGTTACTTACTTGGCATTAAAATCACACTTGAGTTTATAATTTTCCCTGTGGATCGACCTCTTGCTTATTGCTATACTTGCTATAGGTTTGAGTTTTCTTTGGCGGAATCAACGACAGGTTTCCCCTCCGTCAGCTATCAAACTCAGAAGCGGCCATCAACTACAAGAGCCAGAGGTCGGAAAGCAGCAGAACGACGAGGAACAGCAAGTCGATCTCGACAAAGCCGTGGTCGACCTCGACAAGAGCTTCGTCGACCTCGAGGAGAAAATTCCAGAATCTTCGTTTGCACCACACAGCAACTCGACTGGGCCCAATCTGGTCGATGTCGACAAAGGCCTTGTCGATGTCGAGGAGCCCCTGGTCGACATAGAGAAGTCTGTAGCATCTCCGACATCTGTTCTGGCTCAGAATCAGAAAAAGAAGCTGCCTTTCCCCACAAAATCTCTAAAGGACCCGGCGGAGAAAAAGTTTCAGCGCTTCATCAAGATGCTTCAGAAGCTCAACGTCACCATCCCCTTCACAGAAGCTCTCAATGAAATGCCATCTTATGTCAAGTTCCTGAAGGAGATTCTGAGTAAAAAGCGATCGATGGCTGAAATCACAGAGGAGTGCAGCCATCTAGACATATTGGAGAAGAGGCCGGATCCAGGTAAGTTTGCTATAACTATTGGATTTGGTCCATACAAAATTAATGCCCTATGTGATCTTGGAGCTAGTGTGAGTATAATGCCTTTAACGATTTGGTCCAAGATTAAGATAGGTGCCTTGGAGCCTGTGGATGCTAGACTTTACATGGCCAACAACACGGTGGTCATCCCCACAGGCATGGTGGGAAATGTCCCAGTACAAGTAGGTAAATTCTTCGTCCCTGCTGATTTCTTAATAGTTGATATGCAAGAAGATCCTGCTTGTCCAATTATTTTAGGAAGACCATTCTTGGCGACGGTAGATGCCAACATAAGCGTAAGGAAAGGAGTGCTCACCTTCAACATCAGCGATGAGGTAATTGAGTATTCCTTTAATAAAACTGAAAGGCATACAGGTCCAATGGAAGAGGTCAAATCTATCTCAGCTGGCTATATCACCAGCGGGGAACCCAAGGTCAGAAATATGACCCCTGAGGAGCTGGAAAAGAGGGACATGGAGGCCCAGGTGGAGGAGATCATGGCAATCCTCAAGGAAAACACAGAGAATCCAATCGACACGGACCAAGGTAAGTCGTTGTGGATTCATTATTTTTCGGATGCCTTGACAGGGGCTAAGTATGGGGTCAAGATCGACCAGGGCTCCTCGACATCGAGTAGAACCCTAGTCGATCTCGACCAGACCAAGGCGACTCCACCAGCACCAGCATCGTCGAGCAGCGAACCAGACAAGCCAGGCTCGTCGATCTCGACCACCCTTGTCGAGGTCGACCACCACCCGGTGCCACTAGACCGTTCGTCCTCGACGCCACAGCAACCAGGAGGAGAGCCCTCATCGAGATCGACTACCCTAGTCGAGATCGACCAAGATCCTCGGGCATCGTCTTCCTCGACGCTGAGACAACCAGAGCCAGGACCAGCCTCATCGATCTCGACCACGCTTGTCGAGATCGACCACCAATCGGGGAGCCCAGATTCTTCTTCCTCGATGACGAAGCCACCAGGAGGAGAAGGCTACTCGAGGTCGAGTAGCCTTGTCGAGATCGACAAGCCCACATCTTCCTCGACGGCACCTCCCTTGACGCTACAGACACCAGGAGCAGAATCCTTGTCGAGGTCGACCAGTCTTGTCGAGGACGACAAGCCCCTGTCTTCGTCGACTTCTGCCTCTTCGACCAGATCACCACCAGGACCAGCAGTCTTGTTGAGATCGACTAGCCCTAGTCGAGATCGACCAAACACAGTGGTTCCCGATTCCGTCTCTGCGAAGGTAAGCCAAGGTATGGATCTTTCTTCGCCTATTTCCATTAAAGATTTATCTATACATGGGAGAGGTCTGCCTTGGTATGTGCGATTGTGCAGGATATCCAATGATGAGCCTAAGGAATATGAAGTTGGAGACAAGCTCTATGTCTCTAAATCAAAGGATCATTGGTTTCCCAATAAATTCAACAAGAAGCGGATGGGACCGTTCGTGGTGAACAAGATCCATTCTGGAGGATTACAACTGATGGACAAGAATGGAGTCTTATTTGAAGCCCAAGCTACATGGGCCCTGCAGATGCCACCTTGAGCATTAATGGAAAGTCGGCCTAGCGACTATAAAATCTAGAGCATGTACATAAACTTTTTAGGACATTTGAGACTTTGTTTTTTGTTTTTTTGTTTTTGAACACTTTTAGTTTTGCTATTATGGGTATATATCTTCTGCTTTTCAGGTCCATGGATGGAACCAAGCTACATTAATACTCGGCCAGGAGGTGCTTCCATTCGAAATTTTGAGGCTCTGCACACCTGTCTTGTGAGTTTCTTTCTTTACCCTTGTTTATATACAGTGAGGACACTGTAATGTTTAAGTATGGGGTGGGGGAAGGGCTTACTTTGTGCATATTTGATTTATTTGACATGACTTGTGCATTATTTCTTGGAATTGCTACATGGCTATTTTGGAATGCATTATTGCTTTATGTGCTCATATGCATGATTTCCAAAGTTTTGAAAAATGACCCCCATTTGAAATTTTGGTTAATGTCATGGAAGCTTTAATTGAACCCGACGATGCAAAATTGGATTCATTAGAGATATAGCATGAAATTGCCTAGTAAAGGGAAGTCACAATGAAGTGCATTATTTCTTGAAAACCATGAAAGGAGGTAAAATTTGAAGTTGCTTTTGACATATTGCATGATAAGATGATGGAGGACTTTATATTTTCCATATAATGCTCATATTGTTTATAATCCTAGCCTTACCTATGCTTATGCATCACAAAAGCCATAATATGCCTTATTTCAATTATTGCTCCACATGATCTAAAAATTGTCATTCTTTACCTTATCCGGGAATTATGTTGAGAATGATGTTACATTATGGAGATTGTTATATGGTTGTTGTGTTGTTATCATATTTGGAGTTTGGAAGGAAATTATTTGAAATGTATGGAAAATTTAATGAGTGAAGGAAAATCCAATCACCTCAGGAGATAAAGGTAGATTGACCTTGCTCTCTGAGATAATAGTTTGGAGAGATGGGACACATTGTGAGGAGTCCAAAGCACTAAGTATCCGGGGCCATTCATGACACCCATGTTTGTGACTCGCGAGAAGGCAGTGCTGAGGTTAGAGAGGTAAAAGCATTATTTTTGAGAAAAGCATTATGAAAGGTGATGAATCAAATGGAGAAGGAATATGGAAATTCAGTTTGGAAAATAATCCATTTCCCCGGATCAAAAGCACCACATTCCCAAAATTTGCCCACTTTTTAGCCTTTTACCAATCTACTCCTTCATGAGCTTAAATTAAAGTCCTCTTGATTATTGATGCTTTGTCACATGAATTATTTGTCCATAACCCTCCTTTTGTGAGTAGATGTTGCTTTTACATATTTGCACGTGCATGAATCTGTGACACTAGTACCTTTTCGAGGATGGTAATTGATTGCAGGGACATATAAGAATGAATCTAAGATGTTGAGAGTTTTTGAATTCTTCCCCTGAATGACAATTAAAAGTATTGCTTGAGGACAAGCAAGCTTAAGTATGGGGTGTTTGTTGTGAGCTGAATCTGCCATGTTTTACAGTAACTTTTATATCGATTTCTGTATACATTGCATTCATTTGGGTTTAGATAGTACAGAATCTATGTAGTTTATGTTTATTTGCCAAATTATGGAATCTACACCAGTTTCTGTTTAATTCGCAGAAATCCAAGGTCAAAGCAGCGGAACCAGTTTGAGAGTCAAGGCTACTCGATCTCGAGTAGGCCTACTCGACCTAGACGAGCATGTCCGAGCACAGCCTTGTCGACAGAGCCTGATCGAGCAAGCCAGACCAACCCGGCTCCGGACCCTACTCGATCTCGAGGACCACTGGTCGAGATCGACGAGACACTAAGCCTTGTCCGGAGCCTGTTGTTGCAGGAGTGAATCGAGTATTTAAATAAATGTAAAATATAGATCAGACTGACTTCCCTGTCTCAGCAAATAAATACAAGACTTCCTCCCGTTGTAGTACGAGAAAATCAGGATCGAATCCACGAGGAAGCACGTCAGCAATTCTCAGGTAGCTATCAGATTCTTACAGCAGCAGCAGAAAAACACGGAAACAAAAGCAGGAGCAGAAATAAAACAGAAACAAATAAACTCGGCAAGGGCAACTAAAACAAAAGCAAAGAACAAATTAAAGACAGAAAGCAAAAAATAAAGCAAAGCAAGTAAAGAACAAAGCAAAACAGAAACAAAGCAGAAAGTAACTCGAGGACACAGAAGCTGGTCGATCTCGACAAGCTGTCCTCCAGGTCGACAAGACAGTAATGAAAACAGAAAGTAAAGAACAAAAGCAATCAACTCGACAAGATCAGACAACTCGACAAGAGGTACTCGACTTCGACAAAGAAAGGTAAAGACAAAAACTTGAAAATCGACAAAGACAGGAGCAAATCAACTTGACCTAGACGAAGCCCTACTCGACTTCGACCACGGTTCCTCGAGATCGACAGGATCTCCTCTATGTCGATTAAAACAGTAAAAGACAAAAATTTAAATTGCAGAATTTCGAAACACAGAACTTAGAGAAACGAAGTAAATTCAATATATTAAAAGACCTCCAAGGCCAGGGTTTCAACACCACAACGATAACCATGCAAAACAACACATAAAGGCATAAAAGATCATGCTTTCCATCAAATAACTTTCGTCATTAACAAATAGGCAAATAGAGGCTTTCGCATAAACCCTAATTGTTACTAACCCTTTTCACATAATTAATCCAAGTTGCATTAAGATCACTTTCGCTTCAATAACACAAACAAGGATCACCTTCAACTCTCGTAAAAGAATCATGCTCATAGGGATAGAAGATGAATCGCACAAAAGATCTGACCTTTATCGCATCGCCTCACATGGCCACCGTCGGGCTCACCCCAGCCCCAAAAGTGGGTGGACTACTCACGCCTCATCGCAATAACAGACATTGAATGAAAAGAAATAACTTGCATAAAACTATATTCAAAAGCCTTTACAATTCCGGCAATCAACTTTCACAGAAAGCCAAAACCCTAAAAACCTTAGAACCCCTAAACTGTATCTCTGAATGGAACTACTTGTCTCTGACTGAAATTGAATGATTGAAAAACCAGCCCCTAGGGCCTTATTTATAGTGACTAAACCTTGCTAATCAAGGAAATAATCATCTATCTCTATCTAAATGTATATCTAAAATTATATCTAAAAGCCTTAAAGATAAATAAATGTTTAAATGGAAATAAATCATAAGGAAAGGATAAAACTAATTAGGGTAGATCTTCATGTCTTGATAGATTGCGTCTTCCATAGATAGAACTTGATGTATTTGGATAGAATCTTCCGCCTTCGGCACCAAGGAATCCCAACTCTACTCGGACAGGTCATCGACGACGCGTTTCTGGGCACTGCTCTAGTCGACCTCGACAAGGCTTGGTCGACTTCGAGTAGGATTCGTCGTCTGGTGCTTGATGTGGCTCGTCATGGCTTCCTGGGCTCGTCGACCTCGAGTTGGTCTCGTCGACTTCGACAAGGGCTAGGGCCATCGACTAAACCTCCTCGGGTTGCTCAGACATGGCTCAGGGCGGCTCGTCGATCTCGACAAGGGTTAGTCGAGATCGAGTAGAGGTGGCTCGGCCTCTCGTCCTCGGTTTGGTGTGCTCGACCGGCTCGGACAAGGACTCAGGCGCTCTTCGACTTCGACAAGCCCTAGTCGACTTCGAGTACGGTGGCTCGCCGACTAGGGTTTCTCGAGCAGCTCTCCTCGAGGGACTCCGGATCTGGTGCTGTGGCTTCGTCGACCTCGAGTAACGGTCCTCGAGATCGAGTTGGCTTCGGAGCTTAGGGAGCTTGGTTCTCGATCATGGCTTTGTCGACTAGGCTGTGCCCGGACATGCTCGTCTAGGTCGAGTAGGCTTACTCGAGATCGAGTAGCCTCGACTCTCAGACTTGTGCGCTGCTTTGACCTTGGACTTCTGTAGTGGTTTTCCGAGCATTTCCGACCTTCTGTAGAATTGCTGTAAATGCCTCCATTTCTGCGATTTAAACAGAAACTGGTGTAGATTCCATAATTTTGGCAAATAAACATAAACTACACAGATTCTGTACTATCTTAACCCAAATGCATGAAATGTATACAAAAATCGATATAAAAGTTACTGTAAAACATGGCAGATTCCGCTCACAACAGAGCCCATCGAGCAGAGTCACTCGAGAAGACCTAGTCGGCAAACCATCCTACTCGAGGTCGACTAGGGCTACTCGAGGTCAAAAAGCGCCTGAGTCCAGATCCGAGCTTGCCGAGTAGAGCAAGCCGAGGAAGCCTAGTCGATGACCAGTCCTACTCGAGATCGACAAGGCTTACTCGAGGTCGACAAGCACCCAGTGAGCCATGTCCGAGCACATCGAGCAGATCTAGCCGAGGAGTCCACTCGACGAACCATGCTTCTCGAGGTCGACAAGCCGTGGTCGAGGTCGAGTAGAGCCGTGTCCAGCAGCTTCTCGACGAGACCTGTCCGAGTAGAATTTGGAATCCTTGGGCGCGAAGGAGTCGATTTGGCCGAAGTTCTATCCGATTCCATCAAGTTCTATGCATGGGAGACAAGATCTATCAACATCATGAAGACTTACCTAGTTTAGAAATATCCTTTCCTTGTTGATTTATTTCTTTAAAACAATTTATTTATCCTTTCAAGTTTTAGATATAGTTTTAGATAGAGATAGATATCTTCTTTCCTAGAATAGCTAGGGAATAAAGGCTATAAATAAGGCCCTAGGGGGCTCAGTTTTATTCAATTCCAGATCACGATTCCAAGTCACACACAATTAGTTAGTTACAAAGAGAAGTTTAGGAGTTCTAAGGTTTTTAGGGTTTTGGCTTTCTGCGAAAGTTGATTGCCAGGATTGTAAAAGGCTTTGAATTTAGTTTAATGCAAGTTTCTTTTCATACATCAATGTCTGAGTTTGCAATGAAGAGTGAGTAGTCCACCAACTTTTAGGGCTGGGGTGAGCCCGACGGTGGCCATGTGAGGCGATGCGATAAATGTCAGATCTTTTTGTGCAATTCATCTTCTATCCCTATGAGCATGATTCTTTTGCGAGAGTTGAAGGTGATCCTTGTTTGTGTTATTGAAGCGAAAGTGATCTTAATGCAACTTGGGTTAATTATGTGAAAAAGGGTTAGTAACAATTAGGGTTTATGCGAAAGCCTCTATATGCCTATTTGTTAATGACGAAAGTTATTTGATGGAAAGTATGATCTTTTGTGCCTTTATGTGTTACCTTGCATGGTTATCGTTGTGGTGTTGATACCCTGGTCTTGAAAGTCTTTTATTATATTGATTTATTTCGTCGAAGACCTGAGTTTTAGTTTTGAATTTGCAATTTATATTTTCTGTCAATTCTTGTCGATACAGAGGAGATCTTGTCAATCTCGAGTTGGTTGTATTCGATCTCGAGTACGCTTCGTCTAGGTCGAGTTGAGTTATGTTCTGTTGTCGATTTCTGAAGTTGTTGTCTTGACTTGCCCAAGTCGATCTCGAGTAGAGGTTGTCAAGATCGAGTTGCCCTTGCCGGGTTTGCTTGTCTGCTGTGATTTCTGAAATTCTGTTGTCGACTGCTGTGGTGGATCTCGAGGAGCTCTTGTCGAGATCGACGAGCCTTTGTGTTTGCTTTTATTTCCTGTTTTGCTTTGTTCTTTGCTTTTGCTTTTCTTGCCCTTGCCGGGTTTATTTGTTTCTTTCCTTTTTGTGTTTCTGTCTTTCTGCTGCTTCTGTGAGAATTTACAGCTACCTAAGAACTGCTGACGTGCTTCCTCGTGGATTCGATCCTCATTTTCTCTTACTACAACGGGAGGAAGTCTTGTATTTATTTGCTGAGACAAGGAAGTCAGTCTGATCTTTATTTTACATTTATTTCATACTTGACCATCCTCCTGCAAACAACAATTTCGAGCAGCAAAAGGAAGGAGATGAGTTGTGGGGGCCTCTCCTTCCACCTCAGCCGTGGGCCCGCCGTTCCACCTCAGCATCCAGCTAGGTGTGGGCCCTCCTTTTTTTAAACGTTGCTTTTCAGAAGATGGAGAGATTTGAAATGGTTTGGGCCTATATTTTTATGGGGTGGGTTCTGTATTTTAATGAGAGACAAGGATTGGGCCTAAACTGTCCATTGAACTCGGTTTTGGGAAGATTTAGAACAAGATGGGTTCGGTTGGGGTTTTTAGAAAAAGATATGGGTTTAGTAATTTATAAAATAGAGGGGGTCAGTTTTAAGCATTACAAAATAAGGGGTTGGTTTTGGTAAATTAATAAAGGGATGAATTTATTAAAAGAAAATGGTATTTAAAATACTAAATGTTATTAATTGAGTTTTAAAATATAAAATATTATTATTAAGATTTAAAGATATTATATCATGGTGATTTAAGAGAAATAAAATATTATGAGACTTGGAGATTTAAAAGGGCATTGCCGGATTGAAATCAAAAAGAAATTGATGAACATTTTTCAATGACGGAATTTCTAACTAGTCAACTTGGTTTTCGAAACTGTTTCGGGACTAACTCGGGAATTATGTGCTCGATGACTAACTAGCATGATTGGCGTGAATGATTGTCTAATATCAAGATTTGTGTGGACTAATGGCATGATTGGTTGACTAATAGCATGGTGAAATGTTAAGGTTATTTATCGTTAACTTATGCGTTGAGATATGATGAATATGATGCACTTGAGCTATGTGATATGTGAATATATGGGTATTATTACGAATATATGAATGTGGGTGAATGGAACGATGAGAATAATGTGGTCTTGCGGAATGTGGCAATGAGATGAATGGTTGAACCTGATGAAATGGCGATTGTGATACGATTGTTATTCTCGTTGAATGATGTATGCTTTGAGTGCTTTAATGGTTAGACGTAGACTTATATATGTGTTCTGATATGTATCTAGGTAATCTTTAATCTATCGTAATGCTTGCCTTGCTGTTCTGCACCGCCAGGTAAGTCTCTTCGGAGCTTACTCAGATTGAATAGAGCTATTCCCTGCTTTAGGTGCATGATATACTAGGTGTTGCATTCATGATCAGCATGCCATGTAGTACCATGCTAGGTTGCATCTACGTTGAGCATCCTATTTCTTTATGCGTATGTAAACAGAACGGCCGTTATCTGTGAAGTAACTAGAGTCATTGCTAGGGTCATAGGACGACCCAGTCTCATCGGGTCCCGTCCTGAGTCAATCGAGTCATGCACTTCCTTATATTATGAGATGCCTGCGGGCTTTATTGTGGAGCGGGTTAGGCATGTGTGACGCCATATTATGAATGAATGCATTCACGAGCTGGCCAGTCTCCGCCCTATCGGAAGGGGGTGGAGGTAGGAGAGGGATATACCACTTGGTATTCTGTGCTAAGGCCTTATTATTATTATGTACTTGATCTTAGGAGCATGTTAGCGTGTTAATATTCCGCCATGCATCTAGAAGCATCTTTATTAGGTATAGCGTATATGTGTGCTTATGGTTGGGATGCAGAGCTAAAGTGGGCATCGATCTGATCCCTCCCCATATCAATTTTTTTAGGTATTATTTATGTTCATCCTATAGGTGCTGTTTGCTTATTGCGCGGGTCATTTTGTCGGCGGAGAGTGAGCGCTGGAGTATAGACTTTACCAGACTCTGATTATATTTTTGGATTTACACTTTAGACTCCGTTTTGACCCGGCTCTGCCGTGGCACACTCTTGTATTACACTTGTTTTCGCTAGTCGCATGATTTCCGATTTCCACGCTTAGACTTACGACAGGTACAGGGGACTTCCCCGGGGATTCCAACGATCCCTTCGACTTTGGGTATGAAATCCCCCTTTGAAAACATTAAAGTAAGTTTTGAAATCTTCAACCTGTACTCGGGGCGCAAGGTCCTAACGAGGGGTTTAATCCCTCAAAACGTAACTCGGGAATCATAATCCCGGGCCATTACAGCAACCGTCCGCGCCACCATCGCCCCTCTCTCCCCGTCGCCGCCGCTGGAGCCGCCGGTCTGCCTTTGCTATCGTCTTCTCCTCCCTCTGCTACCCCCCAGCTCATCTATTCTTCGTTGTTCTTCGTTCAGATAGAAGATTGAAAAGGTTCCTATTTGTGAAAAGTCTCCACAAATTTTGTTAATATTACATTATTTACCCGCCTATAACTTAAAAATTACACTTTTTGGCCAAAGTAATTTTTCTGGGCGCGAGACAAATTTTTTCGAAACCCTAGGGTTACCAGGCAAAATATCAGAAAACTTTGTTTACCATGCGAATTACGAGTAACCTTAGGATTACCTCGCGAAATTTTCGAGAAAAATAAAAAAAGGGAGAGTCGTCGTTTGTAATAGCGACTCTCTTATGTATGTTTTTTCCACTTATTTTAATAATAAATCGAGATCAAAAAAAAATAAGTAAGTCGATGTTTCAAACGGCGACTTACTTATTATATTATTTTTTTAAAACTTGGAGTAAAGTCGTTTTTTCAAACAACAACTTTACCCCATTTTGGCTAAATCGCTAAATTCTTTCGGATTTTTATCCAATTTGATTTTTTTTTTGGATTTTTGGCTAATTCAAAAAAAATTCTCAATTTTGGCGATCGGTTTTAACTTTTTGATAATTATAATGCGGTTAATTTACAAGGGTCATACCTCAGCTTTGACTAGCTTGAAAAAAAATCACCAACTATATTGTGCTTGTGTACATTTCATTTTCTTCGATATGAGGTTATACATAGAGTTGCATTATTAATCTCGTCACATAAAGCTAAACTTGTATATAATTGTGGTATGATCGAGCACTTAAACTTTGGTGACCATAGATTTTTTTTCCTAAGTGATTAGATTATGTACACACACTATGCTAATGTTGGATACCTTATAGATTGAATTTGCCCTTGGATATATATTTGTATATGTCTAAGTTGGTTGACTTATTTATAATGACACCACATTAAAGCGTAAGTGTTTAAGTGTATAATATAACACTTAGGAAATATCTCAATTCCGAGCATAGATTGTTGGGGTCTATTTGTGTTGGGTCTTTTTGGTGGTGAGATAGATCAGGCCCAATGTGTTGAGCATGTCTCTTAGCTGATGTTGACCTGCTTGTTTGGAGCCTTTGGAAGATACTTATGTAGCCCTAATTGTTGGGCTATATAAAGCCATCGATCTCTCATCTACAGTGTCTTCTTGAGCTTCATTTAGGAAACCCTAGCTACAGAGAAAGAGAGAGCTCTGGTGTTAGTGAGCTGAGAAGACGGCGGTCCGATGAGCTTCTCCGGTGGTTGAGAGGCTCCATCTCCGTGAGAAACTTCAACGAAGTTTCTCGGTTGCTTATCAAGGGGGCATCCCTTCCTTTTACTTTCTTTCTCTTTCGTCTTGCTCGGTTTTGAGGTTCCATTGGTTGCTAGTTTCTGTGCTCTGCCTTGCTTGCTTATCTTGTATGTAAAGACCGGGAAATATTATAATATTAAATTATTAAAATAATGATTTATAATCATTCCGATTTTCTAAGACTCGGGAGGTTTGGAATTTCCGTCCTTGAGCTATGGGTTTATTCAAAATATTTTCTGTATTAATTTAATATTATTTAAATAGATATATTATTATTCCATTTAAATTGTAAAAATAGGAGAAAACTCGTACTCAAGCACAAGTTTGATTTTAAGTCATTCCGGCATCGTTTAAAATATTGGGTTTTGACGGATCTTAATTCCGCTTTTGAGCTTCGAAATCGAGAGTTTAATGTGATTTTGATCATTTTAAATAAGTCGTAAAGGTTGATTGGAAATTTTAATATACTTCGTAAAAGCCGGGTTTAAAGGGTGTCGAGATTTCTTTTGTGAGGGGATTGTAGCCTAATGACGGGAATTCAAATTGATGTTTTTGGGGACCAATTATATTTGTTTCCTTCCCTTTTCTTTCCTTCTCTCTCGTTGCCAGTCTGCCATTCTTGTTCTCTTCCTAATTCAACAAACATCACCTAATGTTGCAACCTTATCCACATATTCCCCTCTTCTCATTCCTTACATTTAGATCCAAAAGATGGTTCTTTGACTCTCTTGAACCTGGTTGCCGCAGCCACCAATCCACCACCCCGTCCTCCCCATTTCACTCCCCTACTTCTGTCTTCAGCCACACCCATCGCCATCTCTTCCTTCCGTCGGACCCGAGCCACCATCGTTCCTCTCTCCATTGTCAAGCGTGGCCCTGCACCCATCCTGTTTGTGCCGCAAGAAGGACAAGGCGTGGAGGAGGCCAATCGCTCGAGCCCAACAGCGACTTCCTCTCCCTCCGGTTCCAAGCATCAGCTAAGCCCAGAGCACCTTCTCCCCGACGTCGATGAACCCCGTGAACCGCCAAAGAGCTGCCAGCAGCCGCCCTGTTTCCCGTTAGACTAGGGCGAGCTCCAACAGCTTCCGCTCCCTCCTCCTCCTCGACGAGAGCAGCTGCATCAGTGTCTCCAGTCTTCACCACTTCCTCCGCTGACCAGGAGCTGCCAGGACTAGGAGCGCTACCGCCGGCGCCAACTCCCTGTTTTCACCTCGGAAAGGTTGGTTATGGTCTCTTCCTTCGTTTTCTAGCCTTTCACCCCTTAAAGGCGCGCCTTTATGCCCCTATCTTTCGTCCTAGGCCATCCCGGGCGTCGATCCATCTCCGGCAAGCCCAAATTCGACTCCGACGACCCCGAAACTTTCCGACAGAGCTCAAATACTCTCGGTGAGCATTCCCTTTTTCCTCTCTCCTTTCTTGTCGATTCTCTGCTTCGTGATGCCTGTTTGAGTGGTCGGAGCTCAGTCCTTGCCGGCGAGCTTCTCCTCCCCCCTTCCTTTTCTCCAATTTTCGAACAGCTGATTGTGGGAGACGGTGAACAGTAACGGTTGGGGTTTGGTTTTCTTTTCTTTGTTGAACCGGTTCATGGGATTATTTAACAAAACCGGTTTGGTTTCCTTTTAAAGAAAAATCAGGTTTGGGCTGGGTCCTTATTGGATCCGAAAATTTAAGAAGTATTTGGGCCTGATTTCTCTAAATTGGGATGTTGATTGTTATGTGTGGTTCTATGTATATGTTATATGAATTTCGTTATAAGCATTTAGTTAATGTTAAATTAATTTTAAAATATTACTAATATTATTAATATTATGATTTGGTGATTTTTTAATCTTATTATATTATAAAACGGTTAAAAGAGGCATTATTGGAATATGTATTTAGGGTTGTTCTAATTTGTGATTTTAAAAGTTTGAAATGAATTTCGAGTTTGATTTATAAATAAGGTTTGGGGAATTAGAATTATTTTGTGACTAAAGGTCGGAAATTTATTTATGTAATGATTTCGAAAATAAAAATGCCGGAATTATTTCTATAGTATGATTTTGAGAAAGTGGTTTTAAGGTTTAAATGTTAAATGTCGGAATTTAGCCAAGTATGATTTGAGAAATTATTTTGAATATGAGTTGACTTAATTTAGGATTTAAGAGTTTGGAAAATATGGTTGGTACGATTTTATCAACGGGGTTGATTGGAAGTAAATGATTTTGGTTAATGTTGATCGTAGCGGAAAGGTTTTGGAAAATAGTTTTATCACCGTTGGTTTTGAGTATATTGAGAACTTGGGAATCGTGTGTATGAATGTTAGTCCGGTAGCTTATGGAAATGGCTTGATGATAGGTGTGTATTGCTATTGGATCATACTTTGGACTTGCATTGGGCCCTTGCTTGTGTTATCTTGCTGTTCTGCATCTTCAGGTAAGTTCCTTAGGGGGCTTACTCAGGTTGGACATTCATGCCTATTGTTGCATTTTATGTTAGGTGTTGCATATGCATAAAAGCATGCCATGTAGTATCATGTTTAGGTTGCACTAATTGATTGAGCATCAGTTTACTTTATGCGTTTGAAACAGAACGGCCGTTATCTGTGATAGTCCTAGAGTCTTTTCTAGGGTCATAGGGTAGCCCAGCCTCATCGGGTACCCTGAGTCAATCGAGTCATGACTTTCTTATATTATGCCTGCGGGCTTTATTGTGGAGCGGGTTAGGCATGCGTGCCCCCCGATTATGAATGAATGCATTCACGAGCTGGCCAGTCTCCACCTATCAGAAGGGGTGGAGGTAGGAGAGGGATATGCCACTTGGCATTGTCTTGGGCCCCTTTACAGTATTTCTGCACATTATTATGAACTAGGAGCATGCTAGTGTGTTTGAATTTCGTACTGCATTAGAGCATCTTTATTAGGTATAGCACATACTATGTGGCCTCAGCGAGGACTGCCGGTCCAGCATGAGTGGCTCGATCTGACTCCTTTCCCCGTTCTTCTTTTAAAGGTATTCTCTGCAGATTTGAATGCTCGATGTCTATATGACGGGGTTCCCCTGTTGGCGAATCGAAGAATCTGGCTAATATCCTAATTTAGTAAAATGGTAATTAAACACTCATGCTTTGGTTTTGACCGGTTCTTCCGTGACACTTGTATCTCTACTCTGTTTTCGATTTACTTCCGTTTGAAAGGGATTCCGTGACATAGTCTTAGGACAGGTCAAGGGTACCCAACGGCCCTTCGATGTTTTTAGGGTTTGAAATCCCCCTTTATTATTTACCTAAAAATTGAATTTGAAACCTCGACCCGTACCTGGATTGCATGATCCGAACAAGGGGTTTTATCCCTTGAAACGTAACCTGGAAATTATAATTCTGGGCCGTTACAAAGATGGTATCAGACCTGAGGTTGTGCAATTCGGGTACGCAAGGGTCGAGTGTATGTTTTGGAAAACTGCCCATGAATTTCAAAGGATTTGAAAGTGTTTAAAGGGGCAAAATGAATTTAAGATGCCTAACTGAAATTGGATTAAGTAATGAACTTGACTTGTAATAAAGAGGAAAACCGACCAAACGGGGAACGAGAGGGTAGTAAAGGTGTTAGACCACCCTATTGGGTGTAGTCGGGAATGGGTATGCAAAATACTAGCTTGCTCTTTACAGATGGGTTTGGAAGTTTCCAAGGAGATGATTATGAGTGTTATTAACCGATTCTGTGATGAATGCTTACTACGCTAGAGATCTGATTTGGATGCCTAACAATGAGATGTGTATTGATTGATCTATTCGAATGGGATAGTGGGAGTACCCTTGTTTCTGTGTGGTCAAACCCAGCTTGTGTAGAACAACCCCTTCCATTATGTTAACCCCTTGACGGTTCTATCGAACTTTTCTCCCGGATGTCAGAGTCTTCCACGGGGATTGGGTTGTAAACACATTGTCTTCGGGAGATATGTGTGGATATGAGGGTTGTCTGAGTGATTATTGGAGTAGGGTCCTTGACGTAATTCCGGGTTAAAGAGTAAGATTTTTATAGGGTTGCCCTTCTCTATTCTTATGACGACCAACCAGTGTCTTCTTGCCACAAAGAGTCATACTAGAGTCCCACGGGAAAGAGGAGTGATAAGTCAGTCGGGAAAAGTAAATGGTTGCCCTTAGGGATCTCTGTCCGGTTGTAATGGTGACTCTCTCTGAATTGCATGACATGATTTTATAATCCCCCGCATGTATCTTGCCAATGATCATTAGTAAGAAGTTTCTCATGTTATGCCTTGCCTTCTGTCATGGTTTTAATGTTTAAGCTCATGGTATGGTTAGTTATCTTGCTCAAGTCTCGTGTTGTGTCTTGCCTTATATCATGACTGTTGTTGTTATAGGATGTTCACCTGGCTTGTTGACCGTATGACCGATTGGAAGCATGAACCACATGATATGAACCTACATGATCGTTATCTCCTCTCGAATTAGGTTCATGATAGTGTGATCAATTCCTCCTTGTATGAATGTGGATAGATGATCATCTTAGCATGTTGGATGATGATGTGTCAATGTCTATTATCCCTTTTGTGACAAGAATCAATAGCATGCCCGTTTGTTATATATACATCAGGTTAATTATTGTTGCTTACTCTGCAATTTATACTGTTGTGTGATACCTGCACTGAATTGGGATTATGTTGGTGTAAATGAGTCTTGATAAATGCATATTTTATCCCAGTATGTGTTGGTTTGAACTCATGTTCCCGTGTTCCAGCTATATTGCCTTGTTGTTTAAACTCGTAGTATACATCGTGAAACCTTCCTCATGCTTCTATATTGTTGGAATGTGATTGAATTGAGTTCTTACATGACGTCATGATTAGTTGCATGCATGTATTGTATGTTATGTTGAACCTTTAGTATCATATAGGATCCTTGATGGTGACTCGTGTGAATTGTATATCTTGCCTACAGTATTGCTAATTCTCTCCCGAGCTAGGTCCTCGATAGTGTGATTCTCCCCTCTTCTTAAAGTGTTTTACTCATCCTGATTAGACTGATGTTGAATTCGATGATCGACTTGCTTTTCGTGATGGTAAATCCTGGCATGCTTACATGTTATCGTTCGGTGGTATTTCCCTATTACCCTATGATATTCTCTCGTGCTTGCATGAACGTATGACTGGACACCTCGCATGATCACACACCACGCTATATCATGATTTCGCATACGCATGATGCATGAATGTTAGAATGGATTTAGTCGAGTTACCTTGATTGTGTTAATGTTTGATAGGTGCTAGTAGTGTTTGGTAGGGCTTATGATTCCAATATAACTCACTAAAAGGATCACTTGTTGTACTTGTTCTATGATGTGATGACTACTGTACTATATATGTGCTCTATGATGGTTCGCTCTTAACATGATTATAATATGTCGCCAATGATGCTCTTCTTGTTATTTTGATTATGCCTCATATTTAGTGAATATTATGTTGAGCTCCTCTTAATGACTCTTGACTATGCTTGTATCACATCCTGTATCGCTAGTATCGTGTGAGACCCATGATTTCTAAATGTACCTCGTCATATGATTACGTGTCATACTTGACCTATTATATGATCATTGTGTTAGATGAGATAGTTACTATGTTACTCTCATATGTTCTTGTATGATGCATACACCGAGCTTGTGCATTGTTCATATATGTGACAATTGTGATACCCATTTAATCTTGCATATCTTGCGTAAGTTGCTAGGCATATCGGCTTTCATGGGATAATAGACTGCTATCTTCTCTCGCATGCATCCGTGTACCACTCGAATATGTCTTTTGGAATGAATGCGTATGTCGTGCTCCTTCATATAGGTACATGTTAGAGTGGATTAATATGATTGATATGCTCTATGATGAATTTGTGTTATTTGTCGCGATTATAACCTAATAGACTTTCATAAGGGCATCGTTGCTATTCTCGGGTTAGAGTCTTGTCTCCAGTCTTGTCATCCTTTTAGCCTTGGTCTGTTTTTCCGAAGTGAACATTGGGTATCCCGTCCCTGTTACTCCCCTATCTCTGCTAACTTGGACTCTTGCGCGATACATTTCGGTGAGCGACCGCATGGAAGATGGAACGAAAAGTTGCATAGCGATAGAGCAGTGCCGCAGAAGTGTGGGCCCATAACCCACGGGCCTCAGGATCTATGATGTCGGCGGAACGGGCACACATCGAGGATTGCGGTTACTGAGTGTGATATGACTTGCAAGCGAGAATGTCCTTCGTTCGAATTGCTAACCCTTTTGAATTTGTTGACAACGATATTGCACTGACCTAGCGATGAGATTTATGTGTTAATGTGCTGACTTGATAATGACCATTGTCTGATTGTCTGTTATCGATGATGATATGATTTGATGACTTATAGATCTCATGTACCATGATGTCTTAACGTGTTGTTACTCTAAGTTGCTAAGCATGCTATGAATTCCTTTGCCTGTAAAATGTGAACTACATATGTTAAGAAGCATGAATTGTATCGGATAAGGTTATAATGCAACATGTTAGCTTGACTTAATTATGTTCATATATGATGTTTGCAATGATTATTGAGCATGATGGTAAACTGAGACTTGTTGAACCCATGATGTTATGTTTATAAATGCTAGTGGATATGATGTAGACCTTATGTTTGATGATTTTCATGATTGCTTATTTCTCAAACCTGTGAGTGAGGTCATTTGGTAGCGTGGTTGGAGAATGGTGAAAGAATTTTGGGCGGTTGGGATGATCGATGGTATAAGGAGGTGAGTCACGAGAGAAGGAAGTTGGCCTAGGTAAGACTGAGTGAGCTTCGGAATTTATAGTAGGCAGTGTTGGTGGTATTCATGAGCTTCGAGGTTATGCTAGTGATATCTTGTGAAGTGTAAGAAATGACCTTAAGAGAATAAGGAAAATAGTATGAGAGGGTGCTCGGGTGAGATGTTAGAGATAGGAGTCGGATTCTTAGAGGTGGATGGTGTGTGTGAGTTTTTGGTGGAATGAGGGCGAGATTTGAGCATTGAGATGAATTGGGATTTCTTTGGGGAGTTTTTGTCTGAGTTGATGTTGGCGAGTCTGGAAGAGAATTAGTCTTGGCTTGAGAGTGGAGATGGGCGAGCGAGGATTGTATTTTATTTTGACTGGTATGACGTGAGAATTTTCTTGATTATGTGATTTATTTATAATTGCTGGGATGATGTTAGATTGCAACTATGATGAATCTGATACAGAATGATATTACATGTTGTTATGCAATATTGAAATCTAATTGGTAGTGACTAGTGTTATCATGATATGCATTACTACCCTGTTTTACGTTTTAGAAGCATGTTATGATGTGTTATATGGATCATGAGATAATGATATGTTGCTATGTGAAAACATGATATTATATTATGGGGTGATAAAGCATGATGTTATGTTATATGATCGTTAAGCATGCTTATGGATATGTTGCATCACAAATATGGCTTTCAAAATGAATATGATTTATATATATGAGATAATGATGTCTGATTACTAAATGATCGCTACATGGCGTTGTGATGAGTTAAGATGCTGTCTGGTGAGTATGCTGACATTCGATGATTGATATGCTGCTTGACCTCCCCTTTTCGCTGAATCTTAATGGCATCATTTTGTTGTGTTGATGTGTTGACAACGAGTTTTGGTTCGTTGACTCTATGACGAGGTGATACTTTTATGACTTCTGATGTGATGTCGAGATGTTATTATGATTTTGTTATGTGGTTGAGATGCATATTATAACCCATAGTAGGATGTAAAGCTTTTGATGTGACCTTGTGGCACTGTGTTGGCATGCATATGTTTGAGACTTGTCACATGATGTACTAATTGGAGATTGGCTGGTTATTTGGCTATGCATTTCTTATGGCTTGTGAAACTTGCTTGAATTGAGACTGATAGCTTGTTTTGATTATGGAAAATAGGAAGAGAATATGGGATTAGCCCTTAGAGGTGGATGATTGTTGTGAGCGGAATCTGCCATGTTTTACAGCAACTTTTATATTGATTTCTGTATACATTGCATTCATTTGGGGATTAGATAGTACAGAATCTGTGTAATTTATGTTTATTTGCCAAATTATGGAATCTACACCAGTTTCTGTTTAAATCGCAGAAATCGAGGCGTTTTACAGCAATTCTACAGAAGGTCGGAAAAGCTCGGAAAACCACTACAGAAGTCCAAGGTCAAAGCAGCGGAACAAGTCTAGGAGTCAGGTCTACTCGATCTCGAGTAAGTCTACTCGACCTAGACCAGACTTGGCCGACCAACCTTGATCGACAAGACCTGATCGAGCAAGCCAGACAACCCAGACTCCGGGACCTTACTCGATCTCGACGAGCCACTGGTCGAGGTCGACAAAAAACCCTAAGTCATGCCCGGAGTCGACGAGGAGAAGAGCTGCCCGAGAAGCCGAGGACGAGAAGCCGAGCACCAGATCTACTCGATCTCGACGAACCTTTGTCGAGATCGACAAGAGACCCAGAGCAAGTCCGACGAGGAATCCTCGACAAGCCCACCAGAGCCATTTCCGGCGAACCCTGGTCGATCTCGAGGAGCAGTTGGTCGAGATCGACGAGCCTGAGTCCAGATCCGAAGCCCATCGAGGAAAGACGCTCGAGAAACCCTAGTCGGCGAGCCAGTCTACTCGACATCGACAAGGGTTACTCGAGGTCGACAAGCACCAGGAGCCCAGTCCGAGCCACATCGAGCACACCAACCCGAGGAAGTCCACTCGACGAGCCACCCTTGTCGAGGTCGACGAAGCTTCCTCGAAGTCGACTAGAGCCAGTTCCAGAATCTTCTCGACGTGAGTTGTTCGACTAGGATTTGGATTCCTTGGGCGCGAAGGAGTCGACTTGGCCGAAGATTCTATCCGATCTATCAAGTTCTATCATCAAGGAGCAAGATCTATCAACATGAAGACATATTTCCATATTTAGTTTTATCTTTTCCCTTATGGATTTAATTCCATTAAACATTTTATTTATCTTTAAAGCAAGTAGATATAATTTTAGATATAGATAGATATCTTCTTTCCTAGATTAGCTAGGGAATGAAGCCTATAAATAAGGCCCTAGGGGCTGGTTTTTCAATCATTCAATTTCAGAGCAAGACAAGTAGTTCCACAGATAGAGTTTAGGAGTTCTAAGGTTTTTAGGGTTTTGGGTTTCTGCGAAAGTTGATTGCCAAGATTGTAAAGGCTTTGAATATAGTTTTAATGCAAGTTTCTTTTCATCAATTCAATGTCTGCGATTGCGATGAGGCGTGAGTAGTCCACCCACTTCTGGGGCTGGGGTGAGCCCGACGGTGGCCATGTGAGGCGATGCGATAAAGGTCAGATCTTTTGTGCGATTTATCTTCTATCCCTATAAAGCATGATTCTTTTGCGAGAGTTGAAGGTGATCCTTGTTTGTATTATTGAAGCGAAAGTGATCTTAATGCAACTTGGATTAATTATGTGAAAAAGGGTTAGTAACAATTAGGGTTTATGCGAGAGCCTCTATATGCCTAGTTGTTAATGACGAAAGTTATTTGATGGAAAGCATGATCTTTTATGCCTTTATGTATTGTTTTGCATGGTTACCGTTGTGGTGTTAAAACCCTAGCCTTGGAGGTCTTTTTATATATTGAGTTTATTTTCCGTCAAAAAGCCGAGTTTGTGTTTTGAGCAATTGCAATTTAAATTCCTTTAAATTTCTGTTTCTTGTCGACATAGACGAAACCCTTGTCGATCTCGAGTTGGCCTTAGTCGAGATCGAGTAGGTCCAGTCTAGGTCGAGTGAAGCTTCTGTCTCTTTTCGATTTTCAGTTTTCTGTTTCTGCTTTTCTTGTCGAAGTCGAGTAGTAGTTGTCGAGGTCGAGTTGACTTGCCTTTGTCGAGTTGCTTCGTTTTCGATTCTGAGCTATTGTTGTCGACTACCCTTGTCTATCTCGAGTACTGTTTGTCGAGATCGACGAGAGCCTTTGCTTTATTTCTTGCTTTGTTCTTTGCTTTTGTTTTAGTTGCCCTTGCCGGGATTATTTGTTTCTGTTTTATTTGTTTCTGCTTCCGCTTGTGTTTCTGTCTGTTCTGCTGCTGTTGTGAGAATCTGATAGCTACCTGAGAACTGCTGACATGCTTCCTCGTGGATTCGATCCTGACTTTTCTCTTACTACAACGGGAGGAAGTCTTGTATTTATTTGCTGAGACAGGGGAGTCGTTCTAGACCATATTCTATTCTATACTTGACCATCCTCCTGCAACAACAAATTGGCGCCGTTGCCAGGGAAGCAATCATTCGCGCCTTAGGTAGTCAGATCTCACTGTTTCTTTGAGTCACTTTTCAGGTGTATGCGCCGTTCTGGTCTCCCACCTGAGTATTACGGCTTAGACGACCCAGAGCGCCTTCTACACGTCAGAAATAAACTGCAAAGAGCCATGTCGGCCGCTGAAACACAAGAACAACTGATCCAGCAGCTTAGGGCGGAAATAGAAGCCAACAATGCTGCTCTCGCCGCTGAGAGGGCAGCAAGGGAGCAGGCTAATGAGCGCGCAAGGCAAGCGGAAACTGAGCTTGCCCAATACCCAACCACAGCTGAGGACTATATGCATCCAACGCTTGCAGAAGGTACAACTCTGGAATATGTCAATTTCTTTGAAATTGACATATTCCAATCCCTGAATCGGCGATTCTAATCCCTGATAACTCCTTTGAAATTCGCACTCAATTTCTTATAGAGCTTAAAAATAATGCCTTTTACGACAGATTTAATGAGTGTCCTCTTGAACATATTACTAACTTTCATGATATGTGCCGTACTCTTGCAGAAGGTACAACTCTGGAATATGTCAAGATGAAATCTTTTCGCTGGTCGCTCGCTGGACCTGCACTGAAATGGCTGGAAGGGCTGAAGGCAAGATCACTCACAACCTGGGCCCAAGTAGAGCAAGAGTTTCTGAACAAATTCTTCCCACCTGCCAAAACAGCACATCTCCGCCAGAAAATCACCGCCTTTAAACAGCAGAAAAGGGAACCGCTGACAAGGGCATGGGAGCGCTACAAGGAACTGTTGCGATCTTGCCCTACTCATGGACAGCCACCCTACATCATTCAGGAGATCTTCTTCAACTCTCTTGACCAAGTCACTAAGGACAGAATCAACAATTATACTCACTACGAATATCTGACAATGCCGCCAAGTGACGCATGGGGTGTGCTGGAGAAGCTCACCAACTACGACAACAAATATGGGTCTACTGCAACTTATGAAGAGAACCCATACGCCAGGCCAGCACCATCCATGCCCCTCTATGAGCCATCAAAGGAGATTGATCCAGATGTCAGGGAGCAATACTACAGAGACCAGAATAAGAAGCTCCTCAAACAAGTCAAATATATGTCTGTCAACCAACCTTGCATCGAATGCGGATCACAGAGGCACACCACTACTGAGTGCCCACACACAGAGCAAGTCAGGATGGCAGAACATCATGAGGATGCAGCTTACGCAGGAAGGCCTAATCGCTATATGGGGGATCAAAGGCCTTATCAACAGCAATGGAATCAAGGTCCCCCTAGGAATCCTCCACCCTACAGAGCTCCAGGACATCCAGAAAGGGAGCAAAGGAAAGATGATCTGCAGCTAATCCTTGAGGAGATGCGACGAAATCAAGGGACCATCAACAACCAGTTCCAGAACATCACCACCAAATTTGGAGAACTGGACATCTGGAAAAGGGGAATTGAGACGCAGATAGGACAGATTTCTCCACAGATCCCACGACAGTCCGGCAAGCTCCCTGGGCAAACAGAACCAAATCCTAAGGGAAAGACTGGACACATAGCTGCTGTAAAACTCAAAAGCGGCCATCAACTTCAAGAGCCAGAAGTTGGAAAGCAGCAGAACAGCGAGGAACAGCAAGTCGAGGTCGACAAACCCGTCGTCGATCTCGACCAGAGCCTAGTCGACCTCGACAAAGGTCTATTCGAGGTCGAGGAGAAATCTCCAGAATCGTCGTCTGCGCCGAACAGCAAATCGACTGGGCCCAATCTGGTCGAAGTCGACAAGCCTGTAGTCGACATCGAGGAGCCCCTGGTCGACATAGAGAAATCTGCAGCAACTCCGACGTCTGTTCTGGCTCCGACTCAGAAAAAGAAGCTGCCTTTCCCAACAAAATCTCTAAAGGACCCGACGGAGAAAAAGTTTCAGCGCTTCATCAAGATGCTTCAGAAGCTCAATGTCACCATCCCCTTCACAGAAGCTCTCAATGAAATGACGTCCTATGTCAAGTTCCTGAAAGAGATTCTGAGCAAAAAGCGATCAATGGCAGAAATCACAGAGGATTGCAGCCATCTGGACATACTGGAGAAGAGGCCGGATCCAGGTAAGTTTGCTATAACTATTGGATTTGGTCCATACAAAATTAATGCCCTATGTGATCTTGGAGCCAGTGTTAGTATTATGCCTTTAACAATTTGGTCCAAGATTAAGATAGGTGCCCTGGAGCCTGTGGATGCTAGACTATACATGGCCAACAACACAGTGGTCATCCCAACAGGCATGGTAGAAAATGTCCCAGTACAAGTAGGTAAATTCTTCGTCCCTGCTGATTTCTTAATTGTTGATATGCAAGAAGATCCTGCTTGTCCAATTATTCTAGGGAGACCATTCTTGGCGACCGTGGATGCCAACATAAGCGTAAGGAAAGGAGTGCTCACCTTCAACATCAGCGATGAGGTAATTGAGTATTCCTTTAATAAAACTGAAAGGCATACAGGTCCGATGGAAGAGGTCAAATCTATCTCAGCTGGCTATATCACTTGCGGGGAACCCAAGGTCAGAAACATGACCCCTTAGGAGATAGAAAAGAGAGACATGGAGGCCCAGGTGGAGGAGATCATGGCAATCCTCAAGGAAAACACAGAGAATCCAATCGACACGGACCAAGGTAAGTCGTTGTGGATTAATTATTTTTCGGATGCCTTGACAGGGACTAAGTATGGGGTCAAGATCGACGAGGGCTCCTCGACATCGAGTAGAACCCTAGTCGATCTCGACCAGACCAAGGAGACTCCACCAGAGCCGGCTTCGTCAAGCAGCAAACCGGAGGTGCCACCCTACTCGACCTCGAGTAGGCTTGTCGAGGTCGACCACCAGCGCCCTACGTCGACTCAGCCTTCCTCGACGCTGACGACACCAGAGCCAGGATCTTCGTCGACTTCGACCACCCTTGTCGAGATCGACAAGCCCGCTGCTGACTTGGCTTCGTCTCCCTCGACACAGACTCCACTAGTCGGACAACCTTCGTCGACCTCGACCGCCCTTGTCGAGATCGACCACCAGACGAGGAGCCCAGATCCACCTTCCTCGACGATGGCGACTCTAGGACCAGAACCCTACTCGACCTCAAGTACGCTTGTCGAGGTCGACCACAACTCGGCTCCACCAGATCCGCCTTCCTCGACGCTGCAGACACCAGGAGCAGAATCTTTGTCGAGGTCGACTACCCTTGTCGAGGTCGACAAGACCTATTCTTCGTCGACTTCTGCCTCTTCGACCAGACCACCACCAGGACCAGCAGACTTGTCGAGATCGACTAGCCCTAGTCGAGATCGACCAAACACAGTGGTCCCCGATTCCGTTTCCGCAAAGGTGAGTCAAGGTATGGATCTTTCTTCTCCTATTTCCATTAAAGATTTATCTATACATGGGAGAGGTCTGCCTTGGTATGTGCGATTGTGCAGGATTTCCAATGATGAGCCTAAGGAGTACGAAGTTGGAGACAAGCTTTATGTCTCTAAGTCAAAGGATCATTGGTTTCCCAACAAATTCAACAAGAAGCGGATGGGACCGTTCGTGGTGAACAAGATCCATTCTGGAGGATTACAGCTGATGGACAAGAATGGAGTCTTATTTGAGGCCCAAGCTACATGGGCCCTGCAGATGCCACCTTGAGCATTAAGGAAAGTCGGCCTAGCGACTATAAAATCTAGAGCATGTACATAGACTTTTTAGGACATTTGAGACTTTGTTTTTTGTTTTTTGTTTTGAACACTTTTAGTTTTGCTATTATGGGTATATGTCTTCTACTTTTCAGGTCCATGGATGGAACCAAGCTACATTAATAATCGGCCCAGGAGGTGCTCCATTCGAAATTTTGAGGCCCTACACACATGTCTTGTGAGTTTCTTTCTTTACCCTTACCTTGTTTTTATACAGTGAGGACACTGTAATGTTTAAGTATGGGGTGGGGGAAGGGCTTACTTTGTGCATATTTGATCATATTTGACATGACTTGGTGCATTATTTCTTTGAATTGCTACATGGCTATTTTGGAATGCATTATTGCTTTATGTGCTTAATATGCATGTTTTCCAAAATTTTGAGAAAAATGACCCCCATTTGAAAATTTTGATTAATGTCATGGAAGCTTATATTGAACTCGACGATGCAAAATTGGATTCATTAGAGATATAGCATGAAATTGCCTAGTAAAGGGAAGTCACAATGAAGTGCATTATTTTCTTGAAAACCATGAAAGGAGGTAAAATTTGAAGTTGCTTTTGACATATTGCATGATAAGATGATGGAGGACTTTATATTTCCATATAATGCTCATATGTTTAAAATCCTAGCCATACCTATGCTTATGCATTACACAAAAGCCATAATATGCCTTATTTCGATTATTGCTCCACATGATCTAAATATTGCCATTCTTTACCCTATCCGGGGATTATGTTGAGAATGATGTTATATTTTGGGGATTATTATATGGCAATTGTGTTGTTGTTATCATTATTGGAGTTTGGAAGGAAATTGTTTGAAATATATGGAAAATTTAATGAGTGAAAGAAAATCCAATCACCTCAGGAGATAAAGGTAGATTGACCCTGCTCTCTGAGATAATAGTTTGGAGAGATGGGACACATTGTGAGGAGTCCAAAGCACTAAGTATCCGGGGCCATTCATGACACCCATGTTTGCGACTCGCGAGAAGGCAGTGCTAAGGTTAGAGAGGTAAAAGCATTATTATGAATAAAAGCATTATGAAAGGTGATGAATCAAAGGAAGAAGGAATGTGGAAATTCAGTTTGGAAAATACTCCATTTCCCCGGATCAAAAGCACCACATTGCCAAAAATTGCCCACCTTTTAGCCTTTTACCAATCTACTCCTGCATAAGCTTAAATTAAAGTCTTCTTGATTATCAATGCTTTGTCACGTATAGATTGTTTGTGCATAACCCTCCTTTTGTGAGTAGATGTTGCTTTTGTATATTTGCACATGCATGAATCTGTGACACTAGTACCTTTTTGAGGATGGTAATTGATTGCAGGGTTATATAAGAATGAATCTAAGATGTTGAAAGTTTGAATTCTTCCCCTGAATGACAAATAAAAGTATTGCTTGAGGACAAGCAAGCTTAAGTATGGGGTGTTTGTTGTGAGCGGAATCTGCCATGTTTTACAGCAACTTTTATATTGATTTCTGTATACATTGCATTCATTTGGGGATTAGATAGTATAGAATCTGTGTAATTTATGTTTATTTGCCAAATTATGGAATCTACACCAGTTTCTGTTTAAATCGCAGAAATCGAGGCGTTTTACAGCAATTCTACAGAAGGTCGGAAAAGCCCGGAAAACCACTACAGAAGTCCAAGGTCAAAGCAGCGGAACAAGTCTAGGAGTCAGGTCTACTCGATCTCGAGTAAGTCTACTCGACCTAGACCAGACTTGGCCGACCAACCTTGATCGACAAGACCTGATCGAGCAAGCCAGACAACCCAGACTCCGGGACCTTACTCGATCTCGACGAGCCACTGGTCGAGGTCGACAAAAAACCCTAAGTCATGCCCGGAGTCGACGAGGAGAAGAGCTGCCCGAGAAGCCGAGGACGAGAAGCCGAGCACCAGATCTACTCGATCTCGACGAACCTTTTTCGAGATCGACAAGAGACCCAGAGCAAGTCCGAGGAGGAATCCTCGACAAGCCCACCAGAGCCATCTCCGACGAACCCTGGTCGATCTCGAGGAGCAGTTGGTCGAGATCGACGAGCCTGAGTCCAGATCCGAAGCCCATCGAGGAAAGACGCTCGAGAAACCCTAGTCGGCGAGCCAGTCTACTCGACATCGACAAGGGTTACTCGAGGTCGACAAGCACCAGGAGCCCAGTCCGAGCCACATCGAGCACACCAACCCGAGGAAGTCCACTCGACGAGCCACCCTTGTCGAGGTCGACGAAGCTTCCTCGAAGTCGACTAGAGCCAGTTCCAGAATCTTCTCGACGTGAGCTGTTCGACTAGGATTTGGATTCCTTGGGCGCGAAGGAGTCGACTTGGCCGAAGATTCTATCCGATCTATCAAGTTCTATCATCAAGGAGCAAGATCTATCAACATGAAGACATATTTCCATATTTAGTTTTATCTTTTCCCTTATGGATTTAATTCCATTAAACATTTTATTTATCTTTAGAGCAAGTAGATATAATTTTAGATATAGATAGATATCTTCTTTCCTAGATTAGCTAGGGAATGAAGCCTATAAATAAGGCCCTAGGGGCTGGTTTTTCAATCATTCAATTTTAGAGCAAGACAAGTAGTTCCACAGATACAGTTTAGGAGTTCTAAGGTTTTTAGGGTTTTGGGTTTCTGCGAAAGTTGATTGCCAAGATTGTAAAGGCTTTGAATATAGTTTTAATGCAAGTTTCTTTTCATCAATTCAATGTCTGCGATTGCGATGAGGCGTGAGTAGTCCACCCACTTCTGGGGCTGGGGTGAGCCCGACGGTGGCCATGTGAGGCGATGCGATAAAGGTCAGATCTTTTGTGCGATTTATCTTCTATCCCTATAAAGCATGATTCTTTTGCGAGAGTTGAAGGTGATCCTTGTTTGTATTATTGAAGCGAAAGTGATCTTAATGCAACTTGAATTAATTATGTGAAAAAGGGTTAGTAACAATTAGGGTTTATGCGAGAGCCTCTATATGCCTAGTTGTTAATGACGAAAGTTATTTGATGGAAAGAATGATCTTTTATGCCTTTATGTATTATTTTGCATGGTTACCGTTGTGGTGTTAAAACCCTAGCCTTGGAGGTCTTTTTATATATTGAGTTTATTTTCCGTCAAAAAGCTGAGTTTGTGTTTTGAGCAATTGCAATTTAAATTCCTTTAAATTTCTGTTTCTTGTCGACATAGACGAAACCCTTGTCGATCTCGAGTTGGCCTTAGTCGAGATCGAGTAGGTCCAGTCTAGGTCGAGTGAAGCTTCTTTCTCTTGTCGATTTTCAGTTTTCTGTTTCTGCTTTTCTTGTCGAAGTCGAGTAGTAGTTGTCGAGGTCGAGTTGACTTGCCTTTGTCGAGTTGCTTCATTTTCGATTCTGAGCTATTGTTGTCGACTACCCTTGTCTATCTCGAGTACTGTTTGTCGAGATCGACGAGAGCCTTTGCTTTATTTCTTGCTTTGTTCTTTGCTTTTGTTTTAGTTGCCCTTGCCGGGATTATTTGTTTCTGTTTTATTTGTTTCTGCTTCCGCTTGTGTTTCTGTCTGTTCTGCTGCTGTTGTGAGAATCTGATAGCTACCTGAGAACTGCTGACGTGCTTCCTCGTGGATTCGATCCTGACTTTTCTCTTACTACAACGGCAGGAAGTCTTGTATTTATTTGCTGAGACAGGGGAGTCGTTCTAGACCATATTCTATTCTATACTTGATCATCCTCCTGCAACAACAATGATTCCACCTCCTGATTTCTGAATTTGATTGATTGTCATGCGGTAAACTGATTTGGTTTTGGAGGATTTGACGAAATTTTGATCGAAATGATTTTACTTGTTTTGGTGTAAGGTTGCTTGGTTAAACGTCTTATTTGAAGATTTCGAGCGGTTTGAAAAGGAATTACTTGAAAATTTAAAGAATAAACGTTACCGAGAATTTCAACGATTTTGAGACCAATCTTTTCCAATTGCGGAAATCCCTTTTTGAGAATTTTCACACCCGGGCTTATATTATAACGCCTCACGAAGTGGATACAAGCATTTTATAGGGGCGCGAAAGGTCGGGGTAAGGGTGTGATAGGGGCCCATATCACATACTTGCTACGACCATTTGAGAATATTATGATCACGTCAAGGGTGCTGTGAGGATCTCATACGGGCCCCTATGAGATGCTTACAGAATCAATGGCATGATCCTTGGACTCACCAATTTAAAACTTCATCCCCTCTCCAGCAGCCGCCCTGTTTCCCGTTAGACTAGGGCGAGCTCCAACAGCTTCCGCTCCCTCCTCCTCCTCGACGAGAGCAGCTGCATCAGTGTCTCCAGTCTTCACCACTTCCTCCGCTGACCAGGAGCTGCCAGGACTAGGAGCGCTACCGCCGGCGCCAACTCCCTGTTTTCACCTCGGAAAGGTTGGTTATGGTCTCTTCCTTCGTTTTCTAGCCTTTCACCCCTTAAAGGCGCGCCTTTATGCCCCTATCTTTCGTCCTAGGCCATCCCGGGCGTCGATCCATCTCCGGCAAGCCCAAATTCGACTCCGACGACCCCGAAACTTTCCGACTGAGCTCAAATACTCTCGGTGAGCATTCCCTTTTTCCTCTCTCCTTTCTTGTCGATTCTCTGCTTCGTGATGCCTGTTTGAGTGGTCGGAGCTCAGTCCTTGCCGGCGAGCTTCTCCTCCCCCCTTCCTTTTCTCCAATTTTCGAACAGCTGATTGTGGGAGACGGTGAACAGTAACGGTTGGGGTTTGGTTTTCTTTTCTTTGTTGAACCGGTTCATGGGATTATTTAACAAAACCGGTTTGGTTTCCTTTTAAAGAAAAATCAGGTTCGGGCTGGGTCCTTATTGGATCCGAAAATTTAAGAAGTATTTGGGCCTGATTTCTCTAAATTGGGATGTTGATTGTTATGTGTGGTTCTATGTATATGTTATATGAATTTCGTTATAAGCATTTAGTTAATGTTAAATTAATTTTAAAATATTACTAATATTATTAATATTATGATTTGGTGATTTTTTAATCTTATTATATTATAAAACGGTTAAAAGAGGCATTATTGGAATATGTATTTAGGGTTGTTCTAATTTGTGATTTTAAAAGTTTGAAATGAATTTCGAGTTTGATTTATAAATAAGGTTTGGGGAATTAGAATTATTTTGTGACTAAAGGTCGGAAATTTATTTATGTAATGATTTCGAAATTAAAAATGCCGGAATTATTTCTATAGTATGATTTTGAGAAAGTGGTTTTAAGGTTTAAATGTTAAATGTCGGAATTTAGCCAAGTATGATTTGAGAAATTATGTTGAATATGAGTTGACTTAATTTAGGATTTAAGAGTTTGGAAAATATGGTTGGTACGATTTTATCAACGGGGTTGATTGGAAGTAAATGATTTTGGTTAATGTTGATCATAGTGAAAAGGTTTTGGAAAATAGTTTTATCACCGTTGGTTTTGAGTATATTGAGAACATGGGAATCGTGTGTATGAATGTTGGTCCGGTAGCTTATGGAAATGGCTTGATGATAGGTGTGTATTGCTAGTGGATCATACTTTGGACTTGCATTGGGCCCTTGCTTGTGTTATCTTGCTGTTCTGCATCTTCAGGTAAGTTCCCTAGGGGGCTTACTCAGGTTGGACATTCATGCCTGTTGTTCCATTTTATGTTAGGTGTTGCATATGCATAAAAGCATGCCATGTAGTATCATGTTTAGGTTGCACTAATTGATTGAGCATCTGTTTACTTTATGCGTTTGAAACAGAACGACCGTTATCTGTGATAGTCCTAGAGTCTTTGCTAGGGTCATAGGGTAGCCCAACCTCATCGGGTACCCTGAGTCAATCGAGTCATGACTTCCTTATATTATGCCCGAGGGCTCCTCGACATCGAGTAGAACCCTAGTCGATCTCGACCAGACCAAGGAGACTCCACCAGAGCCGGCTTCGTCAAGCAGCAAACCGGAGGTGCCACCCTACTCGACCTCGAGTAGGCTTGTCGAGGTCCACCACCAGCGCCCTACGTCGACTCAGCCTTCCTCGACGCTGACGACACCAGAGCCCGGATCTTCGTCGACTTCGACCACCCTTGTCGAGATCGACAAGCCCGCTGCTGACTCGGCTTCGTCTCCCTCGACACAGACTCCACTAGTCGGACAACCTTCGTCGACCTCGACCGCCCTTGTCGAGATCGACCACCAGACGAGGAGCCCAGATCCACCTTCCTCGACGATGGCGACTCCAGGACCAGAACCCTACTCGACCTCAAGTACGCTTGTCGAGGTCGACCACAACTCGGCTCCACCAGATCCGCCTTCCTCGACGCTGCAGACACCAGGAGCAGAATCTTTGTCGAGGTCGACTACCCTTGTCGAGGTCGACAAGACCTATTCTTCGTCGACTTCTGCCTCTTCGACCAGACCACCACCAGGACCAGCAGACTTGTCGAGATCGACTAGCCCTAGTCGAGATCGACCAAACACAGTGGTCCCCGATTCCGTTTCCGCAAAGGTGAGTCAAGGTATGGATCTTTCTTCTCCTATTTCCATTAAAGATTTATCTATACATGGGAGAGGTCTGCCTTGGTATGTGCGATTGTGCAGGATTTCCAATGATGAGCCTAAGGAGTACGAAGTTGGAGACAAGCTTTATGTCTCTAAGTCAAAGGATCATTGGTTTCCCAACAAATTCAACAAGAAGCGGATGGGACCGTTCGTGGTGAACAAGATCCATTCTGGAGGATTACAGCTGATGGACAAGAATGGAGTCTTATTTGAGGCCCAAGCTACATGGGCCCTGCAGATGCCACCTTGAGCATTAAGGAAAGTCGGCCTAGCGACTATAAAATCTAGAGCATGTACATAGACTTTTTAGGACATTTGAGACTTTGTTTTTTGTTTTTTGTTTTGAACACTTTTAGTTTTGCTATTATGGGTATATGTCTTCTACTTTTCAGGTCCATGGATGGAACCAAGCTACATTAATAATCGGCCCAGGAGGTGCTCCATTCGAAATTTTGAGGCCCTACACACATGTCTTGTGAGTTTCTTTCTTTACCCTTACCTTGTTTTTATACAGTGAGGACACTGTAATGTTTAAGTATGGGGTGGGGGAAGGGCTTACTTTGTGCATATTTGATCATATTTGACATGACTTGGTGCATTATTTCTTTGAATTGCTACATGGCTATTTTGGAATGCATTATTGCTTTATGTGCTTAATATGCATGTTTTCCAAAATTTTGAGAAAAATGACCCCCATTTGAAAATTTTGATTAATGTCATGGAAGCTTATATTGAACTCGACGATGCAAAATTGGATTCATTAGAGATATAGCATGAAATTGCCTAGTAAAGGGAAGTCACAATGAAGTGCATTATTTTCTTGAAAACCATGAAAGGAGGTAAAATTTGAAGTTGCTTTTGACATATTGCATGATAAGATGATGGAGGACTTTATATTTCCATATAATGCTCATATGTTTAAAATCCTAGCCATACCTATGCTTATGCATTACACAAAAGCCATAATATGCCTTATTTCGATTATTGCTCCACATGATCTAAATATTGCCATTCTTTACCCTATCCGGGGATTATGTTGAGAATGATGTTATATTTTGGGGATTATTATATGGCAATTGTGTTGTTGTTATCATTATTGGAGTTTGGAAGGAAATTGTTTGAAATATATGGAAAATTTAATGAGTGAAAGAAAATCCAATCACCTCAGGAGATAAAGGTAGATTGACCCTGCTCTCTGAGATAATAGTTTGGAGAGATGGGACACATTGTGAGGAGTCCAAAGCACTAAGTATCCGGGGTCATTCATGACACCCATGTTTGCGACTCGCGAGAAGGCAGTGCTAAGGTTAGAGAGGTAAAAGCATTATTATGAATAAAAGCATTATGAAAGGTGATGAATCAAAGGAAGAAGGAATGTGGAAATTCAGTTTGGAAAATACTCCATTTCCCCGGATCAAAAGCACCACATTGCCAAAAATTGCCCACCTTTTAGCCTTTTACCAATCTACTCCTGCATAAGCTTAAATTAAAGTCTTCTTGATTATCAATGCTTTGTCACGTATAGATTGTTTGTGCATAACCCTCCTTTTGTGAGTAGATGTTGCTTTTGTATATTTGCACATGCATGAATCTGTGACACTAGTACCTTTTTTAGGATGGTAATTGATTGCAGGGTTATATAAGAATGAATCTAAGATGTTGAAAGTTTGAATTCTTCCCCTGAATGACAAATAAAAGTATTGCTTGAGGACAAGCAAGCTTAAGTATGGGGTGTTTGTTGTGAGCGGAATCTGCCATGTTTTACAGCAACTTTTATATTGATTTCTGTATACATTGCATTCATTTGGGGATTAGATAGTATAGAATCTGTGTAATTTATGTTTATTTGCCAAATTATGGAATCTACACCAGTTTCTGTTTAAATCGCAGAAATCGAGGCGTTTTACAGCAATTCTACAGAAGGTCGGAAAAGCTCGGAAAACATCTACAGAAGTCCAAGGTCAAAGCAGCGGAACAAGTCTAGGAGTCAGGTCTACTCGATCTCGAGTAAGTCTACTCGACCTAGACCAGACTTGGCCGACCAACCTTGATCGACAAGACCTGATCGAGCAAGCCAGACAACCCAGACTCCGGGACCTTACTCGATCTCGACGAGCCACTGGTCGAGGTCGACAAAAAACCCTAAGTCATGCCCGGAGTCGACGAGGAGAAGAGCTGCCCGAGAAGCCGAGGACGAGAAGCCGAGCACCAGATCTACTCGATCTCGACGAACCTTTTTCGAGATCGACAAGAGACCCAGAGCAAGTCCGAGGAGGAATCCTCGACAAGCCCACCAGAGCCATCTCCGACGAACCCTGGTCGATCTCGAGGAGCAGTTGGTCGAGATCGACGAGCCTGAGTCCAGATCCGAAGCCCATCGAGGAAAGACGCTCGAGAAACCCTAGTCGGCGAGCCAGTCTACTCGACATCGACAAGGGTTACTCGAGGTCGACAAGCACCAGGAGCCCAGTCCGAGCCACATCGAGCACACCAACCCGAGGAAGTCCACTCGACGAGCCACCCTTGTCGAGGTCGACGAAGCTTCCTCGAAGTCGACTAGAGCTAGTTCCAGAATCTTCTCGACGTGAGCTGTTCGACTAGGATTTGGATTCCTTGGGCGCGAAGGAGTCGACTTGGCCGAAGATTCTATCCGATCTATCAAGTTCTATCATCAAGGAGCAAGATCTATCAACATGAAGACATATTTCCATATTTAGTTTTATCTTTTCCCTTATGGATTTAATTCCATTAAACATTTTATTTATCTTTAAAGCAAGTAGATATAATTTTAGATATAGATAGATATCTTCTTTCCTAGATTAGCTAGGGAATGAAGCCTATAAATAAGGCCCTAGGGGCTGGTTTTTCAATCATTCAATTTTAGAGCAAGACAAGTAGTTCCACAGATACAGTTTAGGAGTTCTAAGGTTTTTAGGGTTTTGGGTTTCTGCGAAAGTTGATTGCCAAGATTGTAAAGGCTTTGAATATAGTTTTAATGCAAGTTTCTTTTCATCAATTCAATGTCTGCGATTGCGATGAGGCGTGAGTAGTCCACCCACTTCTGGGGCTGGGGTGAGCCCGACGGTGGCCATGTGAGGCGATGCGATAAAGGTCAGATCTTTTGTGCGATTTATCTTCTATCCCTATAAAGCATGATTCTTTTGCGAGAGTTGAAGGTGATCCTTGTTTGTATTATTGAAGCGAAAGTGATCTTAATGCAACTTGAATTAATTATGTGAAAAAGGGTTAGTAACAATTAGGGTTTATGCGAGAGCCTCTATATGCCTAGTTGTTAATGACGAAAGTTATTTGATGGAAAGAATGATCTTTTATGCCTTTATGTATTGTTTTGCATGGTTACCGTTGTGGTGTTAAAACCCTAGCCTTGGAGGTCTTTTTATATATTGAGTTTATTTTCCGTCAAAAAGCTGAGTTTGTGTTTTGAGCAATTGCAATTTAAATTCCTTTAAATTTCTGTTTCTTGTCGACATAGACGAAACCCTTGTCGATCTCGAGTTGGCCTTAGTCGAGATCGAGTAGGTCCAGTCTAGGTCGAGTGAAGCTTCTTTCTCTTGTCGATTTTCAGTTTTCTGTTTCTGCTTTTCTTGTCGAAGTCGAGTAGTAGTTGTCGAGGTCGAGTTGACTTGCCTTTGTCGAGTTGCTTCATTTTCGATTCTGAGCTATTGTTGTCGACTACCCTTGTCTATCTCGAGTACTGTTTGTCGAGATCGACGAGAGCCTTTGCTTTATTTCTTGCTTTGTTCTTTGCTTTTGTTTTAGTTGCCCTTGCCGGGATTATTTGTTTCTGTTTTATTTGTTTCTGCTTCCGCTTGTGTTTCTGTCTGTTCTGCTGCTGTTGTGAGAATCTGATAGCTACCTGAGAACTGCTGACGTGCTTCCTCGTGGATTCGATCCTGACTTTTCTCTTACTACAACGGCAGGAAGTCTTGTATTTATTTGCTGAGACAGGGGAGTCGTTCTAGACCATATTCTATTCTATACTTGACCATCCTCCTGCAACAACAATGATTCCACCTCCTGATTTCTGAATTTGATTGATTGTCATGCGGTAAACTGATTTGGTTTTGGAGGATTTGACGAAATTTTGATCGAAATGATTTTACTTGTTTTGGTGTAAGGTTGCTTGGTTAAACGTCTTATTTGAAGATTTCGAGCGGTTTGAAAAGGAATTACTTGAAAATTTAAAGAATAAACGTTACCGAGAATTTCAACGATTTTGAGACCAATCTTTTCCAATTGCGGAAATCCCTTTTTGAGAATTTTCACACCCGGGCTTATATTATAACGCCTCACGAAGTGGATACAAGCATTTTATAGGGGCGCGAAAGGTCAGGGTAAGGGTGTGATAGGGGCCCATATCACATACTTGCTACGACCATTTGAGAATATTATGATCACGTCAAGGGTGCTGTGAGGATCTCATACGGGCCCCTATGAGATGCTTACAGAATCAATGGCATGATCCTTGGACTCACCAATTTAAAACTTCATCCCCTCTCCAGCAGCCGCCCTGTTTCCCGTTAGACTAGGGCGAGCTCCAACAGCTTCCGCTCCCTCCTCCTCCTCGACGAGAGCAGCTGCATCAGTGTCTCCAGTCTTCACCACTTCCTCCGCTGACCAGGAGCTGCCAGGACTAGGAGCGCTACCGCCGGCGCCAACTCCCTGTTTTCACCTCGGAAAGGTTGGTTATGGTCTCTTCCTTCGTTTTCTAGCCTTTCACCCCTTAAAGGCGCGCCTTTATGCCCCTATCTTTCGTCCTAGGCCATCCCGGGCGTCGATCCATCTCCGGCAAGCCCAAATTCGACTCCGACGACCCCGAAACTTTCCGACTGAGCTCAAATACTCTCGGTGAGCATTCCCTTTTTCCTCTCTCCTTTCTTGTCGATTCTCTGCTTCGTGATGCCTGTTTGAGTGGTCGGAGCTCAGTCCTTGCCGGCGAGCTTCTCCTCCCCCCTTCCTTTTCTCCAATTTTCGAACAGCTGATTGTGGGAGACGGTGAACAGTAACGGTTGGGGTTTGGTTTTCTTTTCTTTGTTGAACCGGTTCATGGGATTATTTAACAAAACCGGTTTGGTTTCCTTTTAAAGAAAAATCAGGTTCGGGCTGGGTCCTTATTGGATCCGAAAATTTAAGAAGTATTTGGGCCTGATTTCTCTAAATTGGGATGTTGATTGTTATGTGTGGTTCTATGTATATGTTATATGAATTTCGTTATAAGCATTTAGTTAATGTTAAATTAATTTTAAAATATTACTAATATTATTAATATTATGATTTGGTGATTTTTTAATCTTATTATATTATAAAACGGTTAAAAGAGGCATTATTGGAATATGTATTTAGGGTTGTTCTAATTTGTGATTTTAAAAGTTTGAAATGAATTTCGAGTTTGATTTATAAATAAGGTTTGGGGAATTAGAATTATTTTGTGACTAAAGGTCGGAAATTTATTTATGTAATGATTTCGAAATTAAAAATGCCGGAATTATTTCTATAGTATGATTTTGAGAAAGTGGTTTTAAGGTTTAAATGTTAAATGTCGGAATTTAGCCAAGTATGATTTGAGAAATTATGTTGAATATGAGTTGACTTAATTTAGGATTTAAGAGTTTGGAAAATATGGTTGGTACGATTTTATCAACGGGGTTGATTGGAAGTAAATGATTTTGGTTAATGTTGATCATAGTGAAAAGGTTTTGGAAAATAGTTTTATCACCGTTGGTTTTGAGTATATTGAGAACATGGGAATCGTGTGTATGAATGTTGGTCCGGTAGCTTATGGAAATGGCTTGATGATAGGTGTGTATTGCTAGTGGATCATACTTTGGACTTGCATTGGGCCCTTGCTTGTGTTATCTTGCTGTTCTGCATCTTCAGGTAAGTTCCCTAGGGGGCTTACTCAGGTTGGACATTCATGCCTGTTGTTCCATTTTATGTTAGGTGTTGCATATGCATAAAAGCATGCCATGTAGTATCATGTTTAGGTTGCACTAATTGATTGAGCATCTGTTTACTTTATGCGTTTGAAACAGAACGGCCGTTATCTGTGATAGTCCTAGAGTCTTTGCTAGGGTCATAGGGTAGCCCAACCTCATCGGGTACCCTGAGTCAATCGAGTCATGACTTCCTTATATTATGCCCGCGGGCTTTATTGTGGAGCGGGTTAGGCATGCGTGCCCCCCGATTATGAATGAATGGATTCACGAGCTGGCCAGTCTCCACCTATCGGAAGGGGTGGAGGTAGGAGAGGGATATGCCACTTGGCATTGTCTTGGGCCCCTTTACAGTATTTCTGCACATTATTATGAACGAGGAGCATGCTAGTGTGTTTGAATTTCGTACTGCATTAGAGCATCTTTATTAGGTATAGCACATACTATGTGGCCTCAGCGAGGACTGCCGGTCCCGCATGAGTGGCTCGATCTGACTCCTTTCCCCGTTCTTCTTTTAAAGGTATTCTCTGCAGATTTGAATGCTCGATGTCTATATGACGGGGTTCCCTGTTGGCGAATCAAAGAATCTGGCTAATATCCTAATTTAGTAAAATGGTAATTAAACACTCATGCTTTGGTTTTGACCGGTTCTTCCGTGACACTTGTATCTCTACTCTGTTTTCGCCTTACTTCCGTTTGAAAGGGATTCCGCGACATAGTCTTAGGACAGGTCAAGGGTACCCAACGGCCCTTCGATGTTTTTAGGATTTGAAATCCCCCTTTATTATTGATCTAAAAATTGAATTTGAAACCTCGACCCGTACCTGGATTGCAAGATCCGAACAAGGGGTTTTATCCCTTGAAACGTAACCCGGAAATTATAATTCTGGGCCGTTACATTGTAAACATCTCTGCAACTTAGTGAACTCTGGGATCGGATCTCCCCTGTTGAGATTTCGCAAAGTAAGGTTTTACCCGAACTACGTAACCAAATTGTTGTGTCCTCTTTCGATATTCGTTTTTTACTTATGTGTTATGGTGAAAATCGAACTTCAAATTGGTATTAGAGCTAGGTTCTATGGATCTGAGATTCAGGGCCTTTAACCTCGTATTTTAGATCTAGAAATCGCTCTGCATTCCTATTTGATGCTTCGCTTCCATTCTTGTTTTTGTGTTGTTTCCGTTATCATAAAGAAAAAAAAATGTGTGTTCGTGTTTGTGTTCTCAGAGTTCAAGATCTCCCTTCAATCCTTCGTTACTGATGTGGTCTTTGTTTGCTTGAGCACTTAACTTTCCCTTCATTTTTCTATGTTTAGATCCTAACTTTTCTAAGTGTTTACAGGTACTGAGATGGCGGATAATGATATGAGAATCAAACCGTTTGATGGAATGAATGATTTCTCTATATGGCTGCTCAAGCTGAAAACTATCCTCATCAAAGAGAAATGTTGGAAGGTTGTGCTAAGGGAGTACCCAGCAGGGGCTACTGAAGAAATGAAGAAGGATCTGGATGAGCCTGCTCATTCAGAGATCTCCATCTGACTTTTTGACAACGTAGCTCGTCATATTGTGAGTATCACTAACCCTAAACAACTATGGGATACTTTAGAAACTCTTTACCTGAAAAAATCCTTGCTTAGCCGAATTTCTATCTTGTGCCAATTGTTCAATTTTAAAATGGACACTACTCAGTCACTTCAATCTAACTTGGATATATTCTTAAAGATGACCAGATATTTAGAAATATGTGATAAAAATGATAGTATTAGAGATGAGTATTTAGCTATCTTGTTGTTGAACTCTTTGCCTCCTTAGTTTGACGTGTTAAAAGGTGTTATTTAGTACAATCAGGATTCCATAACTAAATCTTGAGTCTATTGTGTAGAAGAATGAGAGTCTAAGAGTGTTTAAGAACAAGGCTAACAATGGTAATAGTAATAACACTAAAATTGAGCCTAAAACTTAGTTTTTGATGTTAAATTAAGTGAAGAAAAAAAAACAAGAATAAAAACAAGGATACAAAACCTGAAAATGAGGATAAATATGCTTCTTCATGTAATTTTGATAAACAAAAGAACATGAAATGTCACTACTGTGTGGTATCTATGGTCATTATACTAAGGAATGTTATAAGAAACAAAGAGATGAATTAAGTAGATGAAAATCAAAATCAATCTGTTGTTGTGCTTGAGTCTCAATATCCGTGTGAATTAATGGTTGCTGATCACTACCATTTCTCTGTGATTCCTTGATCATTGATTCAGGATGTACTGGCATTCCACTCCTAACAAATCTGATTTCAGTAATCTGCAGGTGTTCAATGGGGGTGAGGTCAAATTAGGTGACCACACCTCTCTTGAAATCAAAGGTATTGGTAGTGTGCATATGTGCATGTTTGATGGTAAGGTAAGACTCCTCCAAAAGGGGATGTAGGTTCCACAACTTAGGAGGAGGCTTCTCTCTGAGTATGTCTTTGATGATCTTGATTGTGTTTTTAAAGTTGAAAATGGTGTTAGAGATGTTATTAAGGATGGACCACAATTATTAGAAGCATTAAAAAGAGAGGTCTCTACTTTGTAGTGGCCTCTCCGGAAGCTAATGTAACTAGTAATGGTGGCTCTATGGACTTAGATTTAACTAAACTATTGCATAGTAGGCTTGTTCATATTGGAAACAATGGCATGCATTACTTATTTAAACATGGCTTCATTGATCATAAACCTTTGAACCTTGACTTCTGTGAGACTTGTGTGTTCGGTAAAAAGGTTAAGCATGTTTTTAGCAATTCTACATATGTTGCTTAGAGGCCCTTGGAGTACATTCACTCTGATATCTGGGGGCCTGCATAGGTAGAAACCATTGGAGGTAAGAGATACTTTATTACCTTTGTTGATTGTTTCTCTAGGAATGTTTGGCTTTATTTGTGGAGGTCTAAAAATGAAGCATGTAAAACTTTTATAACTTGGAAAAACTTAGTGGAGAATCAAAATGATAAAAAGATAAAGTATCTAAGAAATGACAATGGGCTTGAGTATTGTAATGCTGAATTTGACTACTTATGTAAAGAACATGGAATTAAGAGACATCTTACTATTCCTGGCACTCCACAAAAAAATGGTACTACTAAAAGAATGAATAGAACATTGGTTGAAAAAACAAGATGCATGTTAGTTAGTTAATTTTTGCTTAAAACACTCTTTGTGGGGGGAGTTTGTTACCACTGCAGCCTATCTTATAAGCAGATCCCCATCTTCTGTGGTGAATTTCAAAACACCACAAGAGATATGGACTGGTAAAAAACCAAACATGACTTACCTCCGGCCCTTTGGGTGTGCGGCTTACTCACATGTGTCTCAGTGTAAGTTGCACCCTGGGGCTCAAAAGGGAGTCATGTTGAGTTAGCCTAATGGTGTTAAAGGATATAAAATCCTCCTTAGCTTATTCAGCCACATAGTTATAAGGTCATCATCTCTACGAGTGTTACATTCAATGAGCTTGACTTCCTTTTTAAGTCAGTACTAACACCTTCTTTTGTAGGTACCAATGGGGGTACAGAAGTGGAATACACATCTCTTAGACACTTCTGTACTCAGAATGACCTGCATCCAGGAAATTATGAAGAAAAATTTGATGTGGGTCAATATTCACCTGGTGTGGCAAGTGCAGAATCCTCCTCTCAACCCCTCCAAGAAGGGATTGAATCAAATGAAATTGTGGAGCCAGTGGCTTCCAAAAGTGCTTTTGAGCACTCCAGTGATGCAGAGTGTTTAAATATTCAACAATTATGGGACGGAGTTCGGCCAAGGGAGTTAAATTATAACCCTTTTTCTTCATCTACTTATGTACATGAGTCTAGTTCTTATGATGTTGGTGGTTCTGGTGTGATTGTCTCTTTTCCTCAGCATGATATCTTAGACTATCAATTAACTAGAGATCAAAAGCCTAGGGTTAGAATCCTAAACAAAAAATTCCTGAACAATATTTTTGAGTATTGCTTGCTTGCTTATGACATTGTTATAAATCCTTTTGTGCCTGAAACTTATGAGCTTGCTGTTAAATGTGTTGATGCTAAGAACTGGATAAAAACTACTCCATCCGTCTCAAAATACATGTCTTTTTAGCCCATGTAATTTTGTCAAAAATACATGTATTTTTAGATTTAATTATTACACATAATGTACTTTTTACATCTAATCATTACTCTAATTTTTACATCACCCTTACTCTCCTTACAAATTGGAAAAAAATAAACAATACGGAGTACTATAATACCAAAGTATAATCATTACACATAACTTATTTTTTACATCTAATCATTACACTTAACCTACTTCTTAATTCCCGTGGATAGTCCTAAAAAGACATGCATTTCAACCAACCTGTCAACGTATACAGATGTAGAGTCTATCTCAATCTTCGGTGCAACTGGCCCACCCCGAACCCGACTCTGATACCATTTTGTTGGGTGAAGGTCTTCTTGAGCCCGACCAGAAAGCCTAACATATAAGCTGGACTAGGGCACCATCCCAAAACCAATTGACATTAGGTGGAGTAGCCCATCCATTTATATGCTAGGTTCAGAATCCTCCCACTTCTGATGTGGGATTCACTAGTGTCCCAACATGAACAATAAGCTTAATATTACCTATCCAACTGTTTCACTAAGTTAAGTTGGAATCTTCCATATCAAGTCATGGAATTCTACAAACATCATGAAACGAAGCTGAATCTTTAAAATTGAGCCTTTCAAGATTTATATTCTGTTTAGACTGTTTAATGTCATAACATTTCTAGCATCCACTTCTCACTTATCCTTTTTGTATGTGGTCTCATAGTTTGATTTATTCCGCCAAGGCATAGTATAATATGATTTAGATTGTTTAATATGCATATGATTTTAATTAGTTTTATTTGTCTTTTACTTACTTTATATTTGCTACTCTTTAGGAGATGTGGTGTATCAAGCTTGTTTGAAAAACTTTTCCTATTGTGTGGCATCTTGGTGCCCATCCTTGAGCTCCAAATCTCGATATATATTTTAACTTGTGTTAATGACTGTAATACATAGTATACTTATATCTCTTTTGTCTCTATTTTTTCTATTTTTAAGAGCTTGCGGGTTCCTTTTGAAACAGTTCCTTCACATTTTGTGGTCTTTGTTACGCAGCTGAAACTATAACTTCATGTATATTTTTTTATAGGATAACTAATTAGATGGAAACAATATAAACTATACATGATATGGAAACTAGGTTAGGTAGATATAATATAGGGATAAAAAAGTAAATTTCCATATAATAAGTTCTAATAAATTAAATGTACAACAACCAAGATTTATTAGTTAAATGTTCACCGATCATCCCCTAACTATTGTTCGCTTCTAACTGTGACAATAAGCTGACATTCATAATTTTTATGCCGACATTCGTAATTTTTATGCTGACAACAATAGCTGATTTTTATGTTGAAAAGAGGCATTCAAGAATTAGACCTTCAGCACATTAGAACTTGGAAGCAACAAACTTATTTTTTTTTTAAATGTATTGAAGTGCATAAAATTTCCATTGGGTCAAACAATCTCATCAAACAAGCCTTCCAATTCATTCTTGCAATTAAACTAAACTAATACCAAGATATATCCTATGCAGTCAAATGCTACAAACAAAAATCAGCACCCTCACCTCATCCAAATGCAAGCCAAATCAGCACCCTTACACCCTCCAAGTAATCCAACAAAAATGAAAAACAATAACTTGACGACATCAATCTAATTCAACACACCAAACCCCTATTGTAGGAGGAAATCGAGTTTAAAATATAATAAAATAAATCAAACCGGATTATGCCCACGCAAATGATTACAAGACTCCCTCCCGATTTAGCAATAGGAAGTCAGGATCGATCCTCGAGGAAGCGTGTCAGCGGATCCTAGGCAGCGGAAAATCTCACAAGTGTTCGACCACAGTGTACTCGACCTCGACTAAGTGGTAGTCGACAGGGGCCAGTACAGTCGATTTCGAGCAACAGAAGACTCTGGGTGGTGGTCGACGTCGACTACACTTACTCGACGTCGAGTACGGTCTGGTCGTAGTCAAGTTCCTGCAGAGACACAAGCAACATTGATCTTTGCTTGATCGAAAATCAGTAGTCGACGTCGACCAAGGGGTGGTCGAAGTCGAGTAGGAACAGTAAAATAAAGAATAAAACTTTGCGGAATTCGGAATAAACAATGTGAAAGAAAACTTCCAAGATCAGGGTTTGCAACAACGATAAACAAACATGCATAAGGCAAGATAACTAACGATAATCATGCAAATTGCATCGAAGGATTAAGCTTTTGCCTTTTCCAAAATTAGATACTCTTTCAAGAAACCTTAATTGTATCTACCGATTTTATGTTTACAATCCAAGTTGTTAGCATGGATCTCCATTAGATGGGTAATAAACACACAACAGGTAGTAGATGCTCAAAACATAATAAAGATCGGATCTTTACCTCGAACATGTAGGGCTATCGTCTGGCTCGCCCCAACCCTAGAAGTAGGCGGACTACTCGCTCTTCATCGCAATCGCAGACATCGTTGATGAAAAAGAAACAACTTGCATTAAATTAAACCAAACAGAGCTTAAAACCAAAGGAAGCCAATTCCGCTCTCGCTTCACAAACTCCTCTTGGCCTCCACTCTCTCTCTCTCTCTCTCTCTCTCTCTCTCTCTCTCTCTCTCTCTCTCTCTCTCTCTCTCTCTCCTCTCCCTCTTCTCCTTCTCTTCCTAAGAGCATCTTTATCCATGATACCCAACTCAAGTATCATATCTTACATTTTTTCTTGTCACATCATTTTAAGATACTTGAATGTACAACCATGATACTCACAAAAGTATCTTAACATATATTTTATATTATTTTTAAATCTTTGTAGGGTAGAAAAAAAAAAGTGGTCCCCACATGCCTTTGTTCATTGGAGAAAACTTATGATATTGTGTAAGAGTGAGTATCATCTACATGATACTCACTTGTAATAATTGTCTTGATTCACACCCCAACTCTTACATTTATTTTTATTTTTAATTTAAAAATAAGGCTATGGTACTCCAAGTACCACCACTAAAGATGCTCTAAGATTCCATGAATAAAAACTAGCCTCATGTTCTTTCTTTATAGGCTTCCAATCCTTTCTAATCAAGGAAGAAATTCTATCTATATCTCTATCTATCATAGAAGATATAATTCTACTTGGAAATAAATATAACTAAACTAGATAAAACAAGACAAATCCTAGGGTAATTAATTGTTCAACCCTTAGGATAAATAAAAAGATAAAAAAGGAACAATATCTAATCTTCATGTGTTGGAAATCTCGTCTCGAAAATATCTCAATCGGATTCGGGATAGAACCTTAACAAGACTCGGACTAACTTGATTTCGGGCACTGGTGGTAGTCGACTTCGACCAAGTCTGGTTGACGTCGAGTACGGCTTGTGCTCGGATTGTCTTCTTCTTCTGTCCTCGATCAAGTCTTCTTCAGCTGTAGTCGACTTCGAGTAGAACCTGGTCGACGTCGAGTAGCTGTGCCAGCTCTCAACATTCTGCTCAGTTCTTGAAACGCACTTTCTCGAGTTATCGTTCGTCGGATTGACGCATATGAGCATGCGTTGGAAAGCTCTTTTTGAGGGCTACAACACTTAGCTTCTCCATGAGTTTCCTTTAAGCTCCAAAGTGAGTCCGATTTCTGCGAAATTAAACAGAAACTAGTGTAGACTCCATAATTTGGCAAATAAGCATAAACTACATAGGTTCTGTACTATTCTAATCCTGATGCATGAAATGCACACAGAAATCGATAGAAAAGTCAATATAAAACATGGCACAAAACATGGACATCAAATCACCATATACTTAAGCTTGCTTGTCCCCAAGCAATAACTTGGATGGTCATTCAGGGGAAGAATTTAAAACTCTCAACATCATAGATTCATTCTCATATATCCCTGTAGTCAATTACAATCATCGAAAAGGTACTTGCGCCACAAATCCATGCATATGCAATAAAAACAACATCTACTCACAAAAGGATGGTAATGCAAAAAAAATTTATGTGACAAAACATTAATAATCAAGAGGACTTTAATTAAGCTCAATAAGAAATAGATTGGTAAAAGGCTAAAGGTGTGCAAATTTTTTTTGGTAACGTGGTGTTAATGATCCGGGGAAATGAAGTATTTCCAAACTGAATTTCCACATTCCTTCTTCATTTGATTCATCACCTCTCACTTAATCACTTATTGCTTTTTTCAATATTATGCTTTTACCTCTCTATCCTCAGCACTGCCTTCTCGCGAGTCAAAAACATGGGTGTCATGAATGGCCCCGGATACTTAGTGCTTCGGACTCCTCACCTTAGTGTCCCATCTCGCCGAACTATTATCTCAGCAAGCAGGGTCGATCTACCTTTATCTCCTGAGGTGATCGGATTTTTTCTCACTCATTAAATTTTCCATAAATTTCAAACAATTTCCTACCAAACTCCAAAAATAATAATAACAACATAACAAACATATAATAATCTCCATAATGTGACATCATTCTCAACATAATCCCCGCATAGGAAAGGTAAAGAATGGCAATATTTGGATTATGTGGAGCAAATATGAAATAAGGCATATTATGGCTTTTGTGATGCAGAAGCATAGGTATGGCTAGGATATAACAATATGAGCATTATATGGAAATATAAAGTCCTCCATCCTCTTATCATGCAACATGTAGAAAGCAATATCAAAGTTTACCTCCTTTCATGGTTTTCAAGAAAATATGCACTTCATTGTGACTTTCCTTTATTAGGTAATTTCATGCTATATCTCTAATGAATCCAATTTTGCATCGTCGAGTTCAATTAAAGCTTCCATTACACTATTTCTTTGAACAATATACAAGCATTGGGAGATGTCTTATAAAACTTTGAGTTTAGCAATTAAGCACAAAATTTTAAAATTTTACTCAAAATTCACCATGTAAAACCAAAAACAAGAATAAAACATAAATAAATAATAATGAGCTCTTCCCCCACCCCATACTTAAAATATACAGTGTCCCCACTGTATAAAATCAATAAAAAACAGAGGTAAAGGAAGGAACTCACCGAATAACGCGTCGTAGAGTCAAAACAGGGCAGTCGAGTAAATGTGCTGGTCGACGTCGAGTACAGATCTGCTGCGTCGAGTGAAAGATGAAGCCGAGGGTGCTTCTAGCTAGTCGACGTCGAGTTGGCCTACTCGACGTCGAGTAGTTCTGGGCTGCTCTTCTTGGTCGATCTCGACTGGCCTAGTCGATTTCGGCTGACTGTCAGGGACTTCTCATTCCACTCTTTGCGATCCTTTTATGCTTCTCGACCCTAAAAATGTTAGTTGTTGCACAAAGACAAGACGTTCCACATTAAGTATTCAAAAAAACAAAAACAAACAAAACCAAAAGTTTCAAAGTCCCAAAATTCAAAAGTTTTATGTACATGCTCTAGATTTTAAAGTCGCTAGGCCGACTTCTCCGCTTGTGCATCAGCCTGTCTCATCTTTGTCCGGAGGTATAGGTGAATCTGGTGGTTCCTCCGATGGTGGGAAGCGTGAGATGTCATCTGGGGGCATCGTATGAAGAAGCTTAAACCTCCCCGAGTGAACGCTCCATGGCTTCACCCATTCATCTTCATGGGCTCCAGCTGGCATGCATAAAGGAATATATAAAGAAAATATACATACCTCATCATCATACCTCTTCCGCTTCATTGGTTGATTTGTTTGCGCGTCTCCACCACAGCAAAACGGTGGAGTGGGAAGAGATATTTTCACCTTATCATGCGGAGCTTCATGCCACTTTGCCAGGACCCCATACTTGAATATGAATATCGGTTGCTCAAAATCGTTGGGGATAGCCTTCAACTTATAAGGCCAAAGTGATTTTGAAACAACATGGGCAACGACGTCCGACTTTTTCTTTTCTGGCTCTTCTTCTTCTTGAGGTTCTTCAAATGGTTTTTCAAAGATATATAGCAAAGTTGGAATTCAGATAGTGGAAGGACATACCTGGGTATCGACTGTACATAGGTCGATATCGACTAGAGATGGGTCGACATTGACTAGGCGTTGGTCGAGGTCGACCTCAAGTTCAGATCCTCCTTCTAGCGGGATTGGGGCTTCTAGCGGTGATTCTGATGATGCTTGTAGCTTCCTGAATGCGCGTACACCTTCAAGCCATGCCTCCTCATCAACCATGTATAGCCATATGAAATATTCAAATTCTTTTGCATACCGTCTCTCTCTGTCCCTTTCGGCCCATGTTTCGTTGAAATAAGCGAAGGTGTCCTGCATATACCTGTAGAAGAAAAACTCAAAGAAAACGTGAGATCTAACTACCTAAGGCGCGAATGATTGCTTCCCCGGCAACGGCGCCCATTTGTTGTAGGAGGAAATCGAGTTTAAAATATAATAAAATAAATCAAACCGGATTATGCCCACGCAAATGATTACAAGACTCCCTCCCGATGTAGCAACAGGAAGTCAGGATCGATCCTCGAGGAAGCGTGTCAGCGGATCCTAGGTAGCGGAAAATCTCATAAGTGGTCGACCACATTGTACTCGACCTCGACTAAGTGGTAGTCGACAGGGGTCAGTACAGTCGATTCCGAGCAACAGAAGACTCTGGGTGGTGGTCGACGTCGACTAGGCTTACTCGACGTTGAGTACGGTCTGGTCGTAGTCGAGTTCCTGCAGAGACACAAGCAACAGCATGCGATCTTTGCTTGATTGAAAATAAGTAGTCGACGTCGACCAAGGGGTGGTCGAAGTCGAGTAGAAACAATAAAATAAAGAACAAAACTTTGTGGAATTCGGAATAAACTATGTGAAAGAAAACTTCCAAGATCGGGGTTTGCAACAACGATAACCAAACATCCATAAGGCAAGATAAATAACGATAATCATGCAAATTGCATCGAAGGATTAAGCTTTCTCCTTTTTCAACAATTAGATACTCTTTCAAGAAACCCTAATTGTATTTACCGATTTTATGTTTACAATCCAAGTTGTTAGCATGGATCTCCATTAGATAGGTAATAAACACACAACAGGTAGTAGATGCTCAAAACATAATAAAGGTAGGATCTTTACCTCGAACATGTAGGGCTATCGTCGGGCTCGCCCCAACCCTAGAAGTAGGTGGACTACTCGCTCTTCATCACAATCACAGACATCGTTGATGAAAAAGAAACAACTTGCATTAAATTAAACCAAATAGAGCTTACAACCAAATGAAGCCAATTCTGCTCTCGCTTCACAAACTCCTCGATCTTGGCCTCCACTCTCTCTCTCTCTCTTTCTCTCTCTCTCTCTCTCTCTCTCTCTCCCTCTTCTCCTTCTCTTCCTAAGATTCCATGAATAAAAACTAGCCCCATGTGCTTTATTTATAGGCTTCCAATCCTTGCTAATCAAGGAAGGAATTCTATCTATATCTCTATCTATCATAAAAGATATAATTCTACATGGAAATATATATATCTAAACTAGATAAAACAAGATAAATCCTAGGGTAATTAATTGTTCAACCCTTAGGATAAATAAAAAGATAAAAAAGAAAAAATATATAAATCTTCATGTGTTGGAAATCTTGTCTCGAAAATATCTCCATCGGATTCGGGATAGAACCTTAACAAGACTCGGACTAGCTCGATTTCGGGCACTGGTGGTAGTCGACTTCGACCAAGTCTGGTCGACGTCGAGTAGTAGGGCTGGGGAAAATTTCCCATGAAAATCGTACCAAGACGTACCACCCGAACCAATTAAATTGGTGACCAATATAATTGGTTACCAATTTAATTGGTACGGTATACCGTACCAACTTTCAGAAGTCGACATGGTAATGGTAATCAAAATAGAAAAGTTGGGATTACCATTACCAACCGACTTTCAATTGGTTGGTATGGTAATTAACAACCAAATATTACCAATATATATTTGGGGTTTTTTAAATTATTTTTAAAATCTTATTTCTATTGTTTTAAGATTTCAATAAGTCAGATCTAGGTTTTCAATTTTAAGTTTTAACCCTTCTGCACATCGACACTTCCGCTTATTTCTATTATTTCTATTGTCTGTAACTTAGAAATCTAATAAGTTTTTTTTTTTTGCTAACTTAGAAATCTATTACTTATTTCATTATTGTTGTCTGTTATTGCTGTTGTTCAACCTATTTCATTATTGCTGTCTGTTATTACTCTTTGATATTGCTGTTCGTTATATATAGCTAGTTAGCTTATTGTTATTGATGTCTGTTATTACTCTTTGATATTGTTGTTCGTTATAGGGAGTTTGCAACTTTGCTGTTGTTCAACCTATTTCATTAGTAACGTTGTTCAACCTATTGTTCAACCTATTTCAATTAGTTTTTTACTTTTTTTTTTGTTGTTGTTCAACCTATTTGTCGTTATTGCTGTTGTTCAACCTTTTTTATATTTGTTCATTACCGACCTTCCACTCCTATTTCCTTTTTATTCAAGTTAATTAGTACTAAACTACTAATACCTATTTTCTTTTTATTTATTATTTTGTTTTTGATATTAAGTAATAACTAATAAGTATTATCTATTAACTTGATTTCTTTGTATATTTGTTATTTTCAGAAAATGTTTTTAATCATGGGAGAAATGCTAGCTCGGCCTCGGTTCAGGCTAAAATTTAAATGTTATTCGGAATCTAGTAGACATTTTATTTTGAATATTATCGGGTTTAATTAAGTCTTTATATTGCTTTTGTGCTTAAATGTATGAACAATTTAAATATTTATGTTGCTACTTATGAATTTTAAATTTTAATTAAGTTGTATTGCCTTTGATTATTTTTATGTTTTTTTCTTCAACACAAAAAACATGGTAAATTACCATTACCAACATGTACCAACCAATTTAATTGGTTACCAATTAAGTTGGTACAAGCCCTTCGGTGGTTGGTAATGGTTTGGATTTTAAGATTCCCAATTATAATTGGTTGGTACGTGGTAACGAAAAAAACTAATTGGTATTGTACCAATTCCAACCCTATCGAGTGGGGTGTACTCGATTTCTGGTAATCTTTAGCTTGTCGAGTGCTTCTCTTCATCGAGCTCGGATAACCGCCCAATTCTAGTCGACCTCTAGTAAGGTGTGATCGACGTCGAGTACGGTGTGGTCGACGTCGAGTACGGCTCGTTCTCGGATTTTTTTCTTCTTCTGTCCTCGATCAAGTCTGCTTCAGCTGTAGTCGACTTCGAGTAGAACCTGGTCGACGTCGAGTAGCTGTGGCAGCTCTCAGCATTCTGCTCAGTTCTTGAAACACACTTTCTCGCGTCATCGTTCGTCGGATTGACGCATATGAGCATGCGTTGAAAAGCTCTTTTCGAGGGCTACAACTTTCATGAAGACATCAAAGCTTGATTCAGAATGATGGATGTCGAAATATGGTCTTTTCTCCATCTGCACAATACGTAGCTTCTACATGAGTTTCCTTTAAGCTCCAAAGTGCGTGTGATTTCTGCGAAATGAAACAGAAACTAGTGTAGACTCCATGATTTGGAAAATAAGCATAAACTACATAGATTTTGTACTATTCTAACCCAGATGCATGAAATGCGTACAGAAATCAATTTAAAAGTCAATATAAAACATGACACAAAACATGGACATCAACCACTAAAATCCCCAAAATATCGAAAGCTGAAAAAGTATGACAGTGAGCTATCTAAGCATGACAATAAGCTGACAAAGCTAATCCTATGTTTAAACAAAGCAAATATAAACTCAACCCTAAAAAAACCACAAAATTAGCACACTAAACCCATAAAAAAAACCCGCAAAATCAATATCACAGATAGCTGACAAAGCTAATCCTATGTTTAAACACACCAAACCGAAATTCGACCCTAAAAAACTACAAATTCAGCAAACCAAACCCCTAAAAAAACCCACCAAATAAGCATCACAAACAGCTGACAAAGCTAATCCTATGTTTAAACAAACCAAACAAAAACTCTACCCTAAAATAATCACAAAATTAGCACACCAAACCCCCTGAAACCCGCAAAATCAACATACCAAAACCATAAAAACCCCCCAAAAATCCATAATTAATAGAAACTCAACCATAAAAAACCACGAAATTAGCACACCAAACCCCTAAAAAACAAGCAAAATCAACATGACAAACAGTTGACAAAGCTAATCCTATGTTTAAACAAACCAAACAGAAACTCAACCCTAAAAAAACACAAAAGTATCACATCAAACCCCTAAAAAAACCCCACAAAATAAGCATGACAGACAACTGACAAAGCTTAATCAAATGTTTAAACAAATCAAACAGAAACTCAACTCTAAAAAACCATAAAATCAGCACACCAAACCCCTAAAAAAACCCAAAAAATTATGACAGACAACTGACAAAGCTAATTCTATGTTTAAACAAACCAAACATAAACTCAACCCTAAAAAAACCACAAAATCAATACACCAAACCCCTAAAAAACACATAAAATCAACACACCAAAACCCTTCGTCTGGCGGTGGTCGCCCTCAGTTCATGCTCTCATACAGATCTCGCCCTCAGACGTCGCAGTCAATATCGATCGTCGCCGGAGCCCAGAAATAAAGGTCGGAAGCAATTCTCATGTTTGAAAATGTTGTCGGAGAGGAGAAAAAGAGCAAAAGAAAAAGGGATAGAGGGGAAGAAGAGGGAGAGAATAAGAGAGGAAGAGGGAGATAAGGGAGAAGAATAGAAGAACGAGAAGGTAGAAGTCTAGGCCTGCACGATGGACATTTGCTTGATTTGAATTGCCCAGTGGACATTTGCTTAATTATGTTACCAACCCAATTTCCTCTGTAATATAAACTAGGATAACTAAGTTATATTTAGATGGAAACAAATTGAAATTGAACTGTTGTATATATGTGTTTTTTCCTTTTGAAAACTGAAAGTTGTTGATATAATTTTCAATTGAATCTAGCACTAAAATTTATGGACACACACATATAGTTGGAGGGATTTCATAAAAAGAACACATTATATGAGATTGAAAGCTAGTAACTAGAAAACAAATTCCCGATTAGTTAATTCTGACCCTATTAACTCAAATGGTAGATCGATGTGCTCATGTACAAATATGCGTGCTAGAATTCCATATAGGTTATTTTCATAAATTTCTTTCACAATTATCTCACTTTAAAAATTGTTGAATAAGAGAGCTCAATTTTTTTAGCAATGACAAATTGTCGTGGCAAAACAAGGGAATAGGCAAGAATGTTTAGTGGGAAAGTTTCTACTTTTCGTGATGTATGGATTTTCTACCGGTCATGTTAGTCACGACTAGTTTTCATAGCGACTGTGTATTTATTACTCAAGGATTGACCATGCTTATTTTTGCATCGCTAGAGTTGTAGCTATATGTCTATTCGGCTATTCCCATGATAGATGAGCTATTCGCTACCGGAAACAATCGTTGGTATGTTTTTTAGGGTAATAAGATGAGAATGGTTAATCGTTTATTTTATTCTTCCTTTTTTTTCACTTACTTTAAATGTTTGTATCTATAAAAAAAAATTGTTTGTAAATTTGATTGATTTGTCTAACATAATACTCAATTAGAATTTTAGTTAAAAAGAAAAGGAAGAATAAAATAAAAAGATTAATCATTATTGACAAAGCAAATTGAAGATGAATTTGTGTTTGATTGAACAAAAGGAAAGACAGACAAGATTCACTTTCGTGAATCTAAAATGGAGGTTTCCGCCATTAGAGAAGCGAGAAAGCTCTCCAGTAGTTGCTCTCTTATTGAATGAATGAGGAACATAAAACAACTCAACTCCTTATATAGGGGAGCTTGATCACTTACATGAGGGATGATCTCCTAGAGTGCACCTACACTAAGGATCCTAGGGGCACAATCAAAGACAGTGCATCAATTACTGTTGGAGGGTAAATTTTCATGAATATTTTTTATAAATTTTCATGATTTCAAACATCACATTCATTATATGTCAAAAAAAATTATGTGATGAATCTTCTTAAATTAAAGATAGGATTTACAAATCCAAAATGGGCCTGAAAAAACCCATTACAAGCCCATTTTAAGTATGCCCAATTTATGTTCAAAATGGATTCGAAAGTTACACTTGTAACTGGTCTCCATTGCAGTTGAAGGAAGGAAAAAAAATATATACAAAAGAAAATAAAGAGAGGAGGGCAGTTATATAAGACGTGGCCTAAATGGAAAGTAACTTCCTCTATTACTCTATAAAGAGCTTTGCTGCAGTTGCTTTTGGCTGCTCCTTCCTGCTGGTTTTCTTCTGTCCGGCTTCCTTTCTCTGGTCTGTTCAACTGCAAATCATCAACATTGAGTAGTTACTCCTTCCTTCCCCAGCTTCTTCCTCCCAAAGCCTACCTGCAACACACACAAACCAAACAAAAAAATCAACAAAGGAGAAGGACTCCATCAGTGCTGCTGTCTGAACACCAAAAAAGACGGTATATATCCTCACTTCTTTTCTTTGTTTGCAAGTAAAATTAAGCATTGCAATGGAGAAGACCCGAACTTAGGTTCACATGCTCTCACCTAGTGTTTGGGCTCGTCATAGGCTTGAAAGTATATGTCTTTCGCCTAGAGACCATCACGTCATAGGTTGAGAGCATCTACTCTCGTAGTTGGCTTGAAAGTCTATTTCTTTCGCCGCTACATTCGATCCCGGCGCGGATCGATTCACGGTGTCGAACTGCTGCTGAATTTTCCGTAGATTGTTTTGATTACTGGACAATTGCAACAGGTTTCCTGCATAAAAAAGGAGGACTACTTGAAAGCAAAAATGCAAGGCATAGCAGTTGGTTACTTGAACAAGATGAGTTTGCCCCGGCTATCCCAACCCTTAATCAAAACAAGGAAAACAAAAGCCCACAAATTCTCCTGGTCGCTACCAAATTACAACTAACTGGGAACCTTACATGCTACAAATTCAGCCTTTCAACCAAAATTGAAGTTTAAAATTGAAATATAGCATGGGAGCCCTGATATCAGTTTCTCCTAAAACAAATTCGGAGACTGGAATTCAAGTTAGTTGATTAACATGTTCGAACTAAATCAACGTGAGTCGAACAAAAATCAAGGCACAAATTGGGTAAAAAAAATGCCAGAAGCTACAAAAATGCAAGGTGATGACTCCCAAAATTTTTATACTAAAATCCCATTCAGTCTACGACTGAGATTCCAAATCGGGAGGATAAAGAAAAAATTGAACCAAACATACTCAATGCTAGAGGTGGAGCCGTGGCTAGCGAAAACCGCATATCTCAGCCGCCATCTCTGTCGATTATTGGAACAAAAATTCCACATTAGCAGTTCTCAAACACACAGCCCAGATGATTTCTCAAACCCCAAATCATCTAAATTAGGAGGAAATTGCAGGGAAAAATAGGAAGACAAACCGGTTTCTTCTTTTCTTTGCAAGGGATCTCGGGGTTTCCGGCCGACAACGAATGGATCCAGATCTCTGTGCTTCTAAAGCCCTCCTGTTATGTTGTCGGCATACGAGTCTAGCTCACTCTCCCAAAGAGCGCTTGATCTCCCGCTCTCGGAGTCGCAGTGGCCCTGATGCTTTCACCGCCTCAATAGGTCTCCACACTGCAATTTCCTGAGCTCTGTCCCTTGCTGGAGTTTGCCGGTTTCTGATTCTAATTAGACCTAGTGACATCTATTGGAAAAGGTTGAAGAGAGCAGGGAAATACGTAAGAGTTAAAGTGGAATTTGGGCTGAAAATACATAGGGCTAAATTGATTTAAGTAAAAATGAATTGTGCTTCGGTGGCTCTGATTGTGATCAAGCCCACTGTCAAATGCAAAGAAAAATTTGCCCATATTTTTTTCACTAATATATAATGAGGTGAAACATCTAGAAAAAAAATAAAAGGAGGGCATAATACATAATATATGCCTTCGATTTTTTTAAAGGGAAAAGTTTTTTATTTATAAAATTAACCCACTAAAATATATGAATTATAATTAACACAAATTAAGAGTATGAGTTTGAGCAAAGCATAAAATTAAACTCGTCAAATATTCTTTGTCAATTAATTCTAGTGGGTCAATCTCCAACCGACTCCTAAAACAAAAACGGGGTCAAAATCTCAAATCAAGTTTTACCAAATATAAACTTGGTTTCTCAAAGAACTACATGAGATTTGATCCCGTTCAAACGGGTATGTAGGAAGCTTGACATAAAGCTACGAGCTCGTCGAGTTCAATCACGATCCTCAAATGATCAATTTTTTAAAACCAAATCAAACTTGGTTTCAGGTAGAACTACGTAAAGACTTGACACCGTAAAATCGGTTACGTAGGTAGCCCGATATTAAATCTCAAAAATATATCGGGCACAGTCGTCTGCCTCTAAATTCACTTCTAAATGAATATGAGGTCAAAACAAATCAAATCAAATTGGTTTTTCATTCAGAACTACGTATAGACTTGATACTCTTTTACGAGTTACGTAGGAAATTCGGTATAAAATTTAACATGTACCGAATTCAGTCACCCTGCACCAAAACAAATTTTGTTCTAAAAAGAACTACGTAAAGACTTGATGCCTCCTATCGGCTACGTAGGTAACCCGATATTAAATTCTAAAAATATACCGGGTACAGTCGTCAACCTCTAAATTCCTTTTAAATGAATATGAGGTCAAAACCAAATAAATTAAATTGCTCTCGTTTAGAACTACTGGTGATTTGATTCTCTTCTAAGAGATACGTAGGACACTCGATATAAAGCTTAGGCTCGTCGAGTTCAATCGCCAAAAACAAATTCAAATTGTCCATTCCGACTCGATATAAAGCTTCTGCTCGTCGAGTTCGATCACCACTCTCAAATGATCTCATGATCAAATCCAAATACAAAATTTATTTTTGTCCCGAACTACGGTGACTTGATTCCACCAAACAAGTAGATACGTAGGAAACTCGGTGTAAATCAAATTCTCACCGAGTCCAGTCACACCAAAACGTTCAACCAAATCTCCTCAAATTCACTTTTCGATTCTAAGTCGTCCCAGAAATTAAATTTCCGTCAAATCAAAAGTGTCTCATCCGACTCGACACAAAGCTCCCGCTCGTCGAGTCCGGTCACGACCAAAACTTCAGAAACCTAAATACCATATTCAAAGTTTGTCATTTTCAAGAACTACGTGCGATTTGATCCCTTCCAAAAGGGTACATAGGAAACTCACAAACGAGTTCAATCACGATCCCCAAATTGACTTTTAAGTCAAATCTCAAATCAAATCAAATCAAACTCCGCATCAAAGCCAAATCGTTTTCTATTCAAATGATAGGCGGGTTACTTGAGTTACCCTTCCGAGAAGGTGGGCTCAGGTTACTCGGGTGGAGTGTTGTTCGAGCTACCCTTCTTAGAAGGTGGGTTTGAACTTCATCCTCTGATGCATACAAGAAAACGAAATCAAATCCAAACCAAATCAAAGCAAACACAAAATATAAATCCAAACACTCTGAACTACGTAAGGCTTTATTCTCTTTCAAGAGATACGTATGCAACCCGTTAAATTTCGGGTGCAGCCCAAATCACCAAAACCATTCAAAATCTTGGTATCGATACGACTTCGAATCAAGAGGATAACCAAAAGGGGTCGAACTCAAATATTAAAAATCAAATAATATGTGTTGTACGATTATTCGCGCATTTTTGTCTAACATATTTTTGGCACGCCCAGTGGGACCCTTTTTGTCGTTTCATCTCTTAGTTGTATTTATACTAATACATGGTTATATCTTTTTGAAAGGTACAAAATGGTACCAAAAGTGATTGTCAACGTCAACGAGCTTCCAGAAACCTTCATCATCAAAGGAGGTCGTTGGATCAAGAAAAGATCATTCGAAGCTCACTGTGACATCACCCGAGACTCAATGTCTGCAATGATCCCGATCAGCAACACCTTTGGAGCTCTTCAAGCTCCAGAGAATCAGACCGTCGCCAAGTTGGTGTCTAGTTCTCTCGCAACGCTTTCGGGGGAAGGGAGCCTGAAGCCTACAACCCTTCCAAGTCATGGGGGCAGGAAGCTCAAGATCACCCGACTCGGTGATAACAAGCTTAATAACCAACCCATCTGCAACAAGCTAAAAATGCAGGAGGGTGGTTACAACGGCACAAAGCCAACTATTGAGATTGCTCAAAAACTCATCATTCATGTTACCAAAAAGAATGAGGGGTTGATCGCAACGTCTGCACAAACCGTCTCCATTGCCAAGAAGGCACCCATATCCATGAAGAGAAGGGGACGTAAGTGTGGATCTCAACACGACAAGACAAGACCTTGTCTTGTGCTAGCTCGTTCATCAACTTTAGAGCAAGCCAGTGCAACCCTTGCAAAAGATCTTCCTAGATTGCAGGGGGCAAAAGAAATTCCCCTAGTGACTTCTCCAAGAGAGATCCTCGTTGGGTCTATGCTTATCTATCCGAAAGAGGTTGTACAAGTCAACATGACCTCATACTCGGAAGAGACAGAACTCATAGCCACAAAGGTTAAGCCTTCAAGATCCGAGAAGGGCAAAGAGGTTCAACAAATGTCTCAAGTCTCTAGAGAGGATGCAAGAGAGAAAGGCCAGTTGGAGCTAACAAGTTCAAATACTTCAATGGTTGAATCTCAAGCAAACATCTCACGAGATGGACCAAATGTGATGCTGGTGTTAACTACTAGCACGCAAAGTGTCGAGGAGCAGCTTCAAGAGTTGCAAAGAAAACTTGATGAGAAAGATGCTAAAATTGCATCACTTCTCGCTCAAATCAACCTTCAAGCTCAAGGAAATAGACAAGAGCAAACAAGGCTAAACGGAGAAAGTTCAAGTGGTAACACGTCGATCTCTCTACAAGAAATCAAAGAGATGATCGGTCAGGGGATAAAAGAAGCTTATGCATCACAAAATCCAATAGTGCTCGAGTATAAAAAGCCATATCCAGCGAACTATGATTTGATGCCATTTCCCCCAGGCTACCAAAGACCGAGCTTCGAGAAGTTCGATGGCCTTCACGGTTCACCCCACGAGCACTTAGCTCATTTCTACTCTGCTTCTGGTGAAACCGCCTTAAACGATGGCTTATTGATTAGGCAGTTCGTCCAATCTTTGTAGGGATCGGCATTCACCTGGTACACCCAACTTCAACCAGGGTCGATTCAAACATGGGACGATCTACAAAGAGAGTTCCTAGCTCAGTTTGTGAGTTTGAAAGTGAGAGTTTCCATTCTAGATCTCGCAAACACCTATCAAAGGCCTAACGAGCTCACGAACGACTTCATCACCAGGTGGAGGAGTATAAGACTCCAATGCCATGAAAAATTAAGTGAACAAGCATGCGTTCAAATGTGCACCAACAACCTATTGCCGGAATTAGCGGTACATGTTGAAAGTGCCGAACCTCGTTCATTTAATGAATTGGTTTCTAAAGCGTGCAATGTTGAAAAGCAACTCACACGAGGATCCAATTGGCCTAAAGATATTGAGGCTAACAAAAATGATAGCGATGAGCTACAAAATGAAGAGGAGTCTATGGCGACTTTCGCCAAACATGATCGAGAGGTCGGTAACGGAAATGATTCTAAAGCTCAAAGAAAAGAGAAAGCCAATGAGCCAGCCAATAGACTCACTTTTCATGAAAGATGGCAAAAGAAATATCCTTTTGACGATGATGATGTACAAGGGATATTTGATGAATTGGTGAGTGCTAAACTTTTAACGCTCCCGAAGACAAAAAGGCCAAAACGGGTTGGCAAGGCGAGTGATCCAAAATATTGCTCGTATCACCAGCTCGTTGGCCATCCAATTCAAGATTATTATGTCTTCAAGGATATTGTAGAGGAGATGATTAATAAAGGAGAAATTGAAATCGAGGGGGAAACATCCTCGACTCAAGCAGCTTCATCAAATACCATTTCAACGGTAAACATTGCAGAGTCCACTCCCTCACTCCAAGTGTCTTCTCAAACAGAAAAAAACATCTGCTATGGCTATTGAAGCTGGGGGCAGCCCCACGGTTTTATTGCCTCTTAAAGCATTGGTGAAAGACGACACTTCAAAAGAAGGGTCCTTGAATGAAAAAGACATCGCCCAATGTTGTATGGTCTCATGGACCAATGACATGAAGGAAAATGAAGCAGGAGTTAAAAAGATTACTCTTCACTCCAAGAAGCAAATTCTCTCCTCAAAATCAAGAGAGAAATCAAAAGGAAAGAAGTCAAGCTTCGCAAAAGCTTCAAAAATGCACCAGAAGCATAAAGTTCAAGTGCAGAAGCTAAAACCCTCTTTCAAGGGTAAAGCTCCACAAAAACTTGTCGACGAGGCTTGTGTCAAAAATTTCCAAATCTCATACGGAGAGGGTGTTCTAGCCACAAGTGTGATAGAGCCTAGAGTCTCCGCATTTGAAAGGCTCGAGATGGCTTCAAGTGGAACTCCTAAATCTTCGGTGTTTACAAGGCTTAATCCGGCCCCTACATGTGAAACATCGAAATCTTCCGTATTTGAAAGACTCGAGCTAGCCTCAACAAATGAAGCATCCAAATCTTCGGTGTTTCAAAGGCTTAACATAGCCTCGACAAGTGGAAAATTTAAAGCTCCGATATTTGAAAGGCTCGAAAAAGTTGATGAGTCTAAAAGCAAGAGGGTCCGAATGAAAAGGACAAAAAGCAAGAGCTCCGGAAGAGACAGTCAAAAGTTCTCGTCCATAAGCTCAACCAAATCATGGACACCTAACGCCAAGTAAAGGTGTCAAAATGATCAAGTATCTTCCTAGGCGGAAAAAATAAATAGTTCTGCCTAGAACTACGTTAAGACTTGATCCCCAAAAAGGGGTACGTAGGAAATTTGGCATAAAAAAAATCTGTGTCAAATTCAGTCGCACAAAAAAAAAATATGGGTTCGCATATGATAGTCAGGTTATTCGGGAAACCCTTCCTAGAAGCTGGGCCTGAGTAATTTAAATGATGCGGTAAAAAAAAAAGAGAAAGAAAAATCCCGGTTTTCAAATGATAGTCGAAATATTTGGGAAACCCTTCCTAGAAGGTGTGCTCAAATAGTTCGAGTGATGCATATAAAAAAAAGGACTTGAAATTAGTCCGAAAATCAAACAACCCGGAAGCATATGAAAAATGGGTTCACAAAGAACTACGAGCGGCTTGATCCCTCATAAAGGGGGTACGTAGGCAATCTAGCTAGTCAAAAGGCTAGGTGCAGCCACAAAAACAAACAAAACGTCTTCTTTTCTCAACAAAGAAGAAAAAGAAGTCGAATCCTCTGCTTATGTAGTCAAATGAGCGTTGTCTTGACTACAAGGAGAAAAATCAAATATGGTCCGAAGACTTGCACATTTTGCGCTTTTACTGAAAATGAGGCAAAGGAAAAGAGAGGAGAAAGAAAGAAATTGTCTTTCAAAGATGTTCTCACAAAGAGAAACAAACAAAAGGCTCCAGCCTTAATTTTCCGACTTTGATTATCATGTCCAAATGTGGTAATCAATCCAAGTCTCATAAATCAAATTTTCCTTCCAAAGAACCCTAAACCAAAAGTTGCCTCAAAACTTGACTAATCAAATGGTCAATGTTTTCTTCTCTCTCAAAGCCAAAAAGGCCTAAGCCTCACAAAATCCTTCAAACCCTCCCCAAACAAAAATTGGCCTACATTATCTGTATATGTACGGTCATCCAAAGCCCATAAATATCAACACTAAAGCTCAAAGAAAAAGGCATCAAACACCATTATTGACAAAGCAAATTGAAGATGAATTTGTGTTTGATTGAACAAAAGGAAAGACAGACAAGATTCACTTTCGTGAATCTAAAATGGAGGTTTCCGCCATTAGAGAAGCGGGAAAGCTCTCCAGTAGTTGCTCTCTTATTGAATGAATGAGGAACATAAAACAACTCAACTCCTTATATAGGGGAGCTGGATCACTTACATGAGGGATGATCTCCTAGAGTGCACCTACACTAAGGATCCTAGGGGCACAATCAAAGACAGTACATCAATTACTGTTGGAGGGTAAATTTTCATGAATATTTTTTTATAAATTTTCATGATTTCAAACATCACATTCATTATATGTCAAAAAAAATTATGTGATGAATCTTCTTAAATTAAAGATAGGATTTACAAATCCAAAATGGGCCTGAAAAAACCCATTACAAGCCCATTTTAAGTATGCCCAATTTATGTTCAAAATGGATTCGGAAGTTACACTTGTAACTGGTCTCCATTGCAGTTGAAGGAAGGAAAAAAATATATACAAAAGAAAATAAAGAGAGGAGGGCAGTTATATAAGACGTGGCCTAAATGGAAAGTAACTTCCTCTATTACTCTATAAAGAGCTTTGTTGCAGTTGCTTTTGGCTGCTCCTTCCTGCTGGTTTTCTTCTGTCCGGCTTCCTTTCTCTGGTCTGTTCAACTGCAAATCATCAACATTGAGTAGTTACTCCTTCCTTCCCCAGCTTCTTCCTCCCAAAGCCTACCTGCAACACACACAAACCAAACAAAAAAATCAACAAAGGAGAAGGACTCCATCAGTGCTGCTGTCTAAACACCAAAAAAGACGGTATATATCCTCACTTCTTTTCTTTGTTTGCAAGTAAAATTAAGCATTGCAATGGAGAAGACCCGAACTTAGGTTCATATGCTCTCACCTAGTGTTTGGGCTCGTCATAGGCTTGAAAGTATATGTCTTTCGCCTAGAGACCATCACGTCATAGGTTGAGAGCATCTACTCTCGTAGTTGGCTTGAAAGTCTATTTCTTTCGCCGCTACATTCGATCCCGGCGCGGATCGATTCACGGTGTCGAACTGCTGCTGAATTTTCCGTAGATTGTTTTGATTACTGGACAATTGCAACAGGTTTCCTGCATAAAAAAGGAGGACTACTTGAAAGCAAAAATGCAAGGCATAGCAGTTGGTTACTTGAACAAGATGAGTTTGCCCCGGCTATCCCAACCCTTAATCAAAACAAGGAAAACAAAAGCCCACAAATTCTCCTGGTCGCTACCAAATTACAACTAACTGGGAACCTTACATGCTACAAATTCAGCCTTTCAACCAAAATTGAAGTTGAAAATTGAAATATAGCATGGGAGCCCTGATATCAGTTTCTCCTAAAACAAATTCGGAGACTGGAATTCAAGTTAGTTGATTAACATGTTCGAACTAAATCAACGTGAGTCGAACAAAAATCAAGGCACAAATTGGGTAAAAAAAATGCCAGAAGCTACAAAAATGCAAGGTGATGACTCCCAAAATTTTTATACTAAAATCCCATTCAGTCTACGACTGAGATTCCAAATCGGGAGGATAAAGAAAAAATTGAACCAAACATACTCAATGCTAGAGGTGGAGCCGTGGCTAGCGAAAACCGCATATCTCAGCCGCCATCTCTGTCGATTATTGGAACAAAAATTCCACATTAGCAGTTCTCAAACACACAGCCCAGATGATTTCTCAAACCCCAAATCATCTAAATTAGGAGGAAATTGCAGGGAAAAATAGGAAGACAAACCGGTTTCTTCTTTTCTTTGCAAGGGATCTCGGGGTTTCCGGCCGACAACGAATGGATCCAGATCTCTGTGCTTCTAAAGCCCTCCTGTTATGTTGTCGGCATACGAGTCTAGCTCACTCTCCCAAAGAGTGCTTGATCTCCCGCTCTCGGAGTCGCAGTGGCCCTGATGCTTTCACCGCCTCAATAGGTCTCCGCACTGCAATTTCCTGAGCTCTGTCCCTTGCTGGAGTTTGCCGGTTTCTGATTCTAATTAGACCTAGTGACATCTATTGGAAAAGGTTGAAGAGAGCAGGGAAATACGTAAGAGTTAAAGTGGAATTTGGGCTGAAAATACATAGGGCTAAATTGATTTAAGTAAAAATGAATTGTGCTTCGGTGGCTCTGATTGTGATCAAGCCCACTGTCAAATGCAAAGAAAAATTTGCCCATATTTTTTTCACTAATATATAATGAGGTGAAACATCTAGAAAAAAAATAAAAGGAGGGCATAATACATAATATATGCCTTCGATTTTTTTAAAGGGAAAAGTTTTTTATTTATAAAATTAACCCACTAAAATATATGAATTATAATTAACACAAATTAAGAGTATGAGTTTGAGCAAAGCATAAAATTAAACTCGTCAAATATTCTTTGTCAATTAATTCTAGTGGGTCAATCTCCAACCGACTCCTAAAACAAAAACGGGGTCAAAATCTCAAATCAAGTTTTACCAAATATAAACTTGGTTTCTCAAAGAACTACATGAGATTTGATCCCGTTCAAACGGGTATGTAGGAAGCTTGACATAAAGCTACGAGCTCGTCGAGTTCAATCACGATCCTCAAATGATCAATTTTTTAAAACCAAATCAAACTTGGTTTCAGGTAGAACTACGTAAAGACTTGACACCGTAAAATCGGTTACGTAGGTAGCCCGATATTAAATCTCAAAAATATATCGGGCACAGTCGTCTGCCTCTAAATTCACTTCTAAATGAATATGAGGTCAAAACAAATCAAATCAAATTGGTTTTTCATTCAGAACTACGTATAGACTTGATACTCTTTTACGAGTTACGTAGGAAATTCGGTATAAAATTTAACATGTACCGAATTCAGTCACCCTGCACCAAAACAAATTTTGTTCTAAAAAGAGCTACGTAAAGACTTGATGCCTCCTATCGGCTACGTAGGTAACCCGATATTAAATTCTAAAAATATACCGGGTACAGTCGTCAACCTCTAAATTCCTTTTAAATGAATATGAGGTCAAAACCAAATAAATTAAATTGCTCTCGTTTAGAACTACTGGTGATTTGATTCTCTTCTAAGAGATACGTAGGACACTCGATATAAAGCTTAGGCTCGTCGAGTTCAATCGCCAAAAACAAATTCAAATTGTCCATTCCGACTCGATATAAAGCTTCTGCTCGTCGAGTTCGATCACCACTCTCAAATGATCTCATGATCAAATCCAAATACAAAATTTATTTTTGTCCCGAACTATGGTGACTTGATTCCACCAAACAAGTGGATACGTAGGAAACTCGGTGTAAATCAAATTCTCACCGAGTCCAGTCACACCAAAACGTTCAACCAAATCTCCTCAAATTCACTTTTCGATTCTAAGTCGTCCCAGAAATTAAATTTCCGTCAAATCAAAAGTGTCTCATCCGACTCGACACAAAGCTCCCGCTCGTCGAGTCCGGTCACGACCAAAACTTCAGAAACCTAAATACCATATTCAAATTTGTCATTTTCAAGAACTACGTGCAATTTGATCCCTTCCAAAAGGGTACGTAGGAAACTCACAAACGAGTTCAATCACGATCCCCAAATTGACTTTTAAGTCAAATCTCAAATCAAATCAAATCAAACTCCACATCAAAGCGAAATCGTTTTCTATTCAAATGATAGGCGGGTTACTTGAGTTACCCTTCCGAGAAGGTGGGCTCAGGTTACTCGGGTGGAGTGTTGTTCGAGCTACCCTTCTTAGAAGGTGGGTTTGAACTTCATCCTCTGATGCATACAAGAAAACGAAATCAAATCCAAAGCAAACACAAAATATAAATCCAAACACTCTGAACTACGTAAGGCTTTATTCTCTTTCAAGAGATACGTAGGCAACCCGTTAAATTTCGGGTGCAGCCCAAATCACCAAAACCATTCAAAATCTTGGTATCGATACGACTTCGAATCAAGAGGATAACCAAAAGGGGTCGAACTCAAATATTAAAAATCAAATAAAATGTGTTGTACGATTATTCGCGCATTTTTGTCTAACAATTACATCACTCCCCCTCAAGATAAGAGGGAGAAAATTGGTTTTCAACTCCTAGCTTGCAAAGTAATTTGGACATTCTATCGCATGAGAGAATTTTGGTAAAGAGATATGCAGGTTGCTCCGCAGTAGTGATGTAAGATGTGACAATATCTCGACATTTAACCATGTCACGAACTAGATGACAATAAGCTTCGATAAGTTTAGTACGTTCGTGGAATACTGGGTTACGTGCTATGTGAAGGGCAACTTGATTGTCACAGAAGAGCTCAACAGGTGCGGAAAATTGACTGTGAAATCCATGAACACTCGAGTAAGCCACTTGATTTCACAACATGTAGCGGCCATGGCTTGATACTCAGACTCAGCAGTGGACATGGCTACAAATGTTTGCTTCTTCGTACGCCATGAAATGAGAGAAGAGCCGAGAAAGATGCAGAAACTAGTAAGGGAACGTCGCATCAAAGGGCATGCCTGCTAATCAGCATTACAGAATGCACGAAGGTGCAGAGATGAAGAGCTACTAAGACATAAACCTTTTCCAGGAGTAGCTTTGAGATAACGAAGAAGATGCTTAGTGGCAACCCAGTGCTCAGAAGTCGGATGTTGGACAAATTGACTCAAAACCTGAACTGAGTATACTATGTCAGGTTGAGTGATTGTAAGGTAAATTAATTTACCAATTATGTGCCTGTACTGCACAGGATCTGCCAATGGCTCCCCCTCATTTGTGAGCTTCTAATGCACATCAATAGATGTATACAAAGGCTTAGAATTTTCCATGCCTGCATCGGTCAACAGATCAAGAGTGTACTTGCGTTGATTCAAATGGAACCCACCGTTAGATCTATCTACTTCAATGCCTAGAAAATATCTAAGGGGGCCAAGATCCTTGATATGGAAATGAGCGTGAATATGCTTTTTCAACTCAGGAATAGCATCATGATCATTGCTAGTAATGATCATGTCATCTACCTATACAAGAAAAGTTGTGAATGATGCACCTTTGTGTCTTGTGAAAAGTGAATAGTCTGAATAGGACTGAACAAATCCAGCAGATAGCGGCACTTCTAAAAACTTGAGAAACCACTGTCTAGGTGCCTGCTTTAATCCGTATAGTGATTTCTTAAGTCTGCATACCAAGTTGGACGATGAAGGTGAATCACTTGGAGACACACCAGCCTTTGAAACGCTTGAGAAACTCAAACTCAGGAGGAAGTGTCATGAACACTTCTTCATCAAGATCTCCATGAATAAAAGTGTTTGTGACATCCATTTGGGTCACATACCAACACTTCACAACATCAAAAGCAAGCAAAGCTCGAACAGTGATCATTCTAGCAACGGGGGAAAAAGTTTCACTATAATTGATGCCCTCAAGTTGCGTAAATTCTAGAGCTACAAGACGAGCCTTATATTTGTATAGGGACCCATCATATTTGAACTTCAACTTGAACAACCATTTACAAGTGACAAGGGATTTATCTGGTGGGAAATGAACCAAATCCCAAGTGCCATTGTGTTCTAGAGCATCTAGTTCCACAATCATTTCCTCACACCAAGCAGGGTTCTGGATTGCATTTCTTACTGTCTTAGGTTCAGAATGTGGAGCTACATTGGCTGCAAAAGATTTATAGGCCATAGAACAAGAGTTGTTGGACAAAAAGGATGAGATAGGGTAATGGTTTACCTTTGAAGAAGACGACGACAGAGTGGATTCATCAGTGGTAGCCAATCCTACATAATCCTTCATCCAAACTAGAGGTTTGTGAGTCCTTGTAAAGTGTCGAACTAGTTGTTCACTAGTAATCTCAAAAGAGTTAGAGACTGGTAAAGGAGAGTAATCTGCAAGTGACTCATATTGCAAAGAGTCAGAAGATGGAGAAGAATGAGGGCTCACATTGGTTTCATAGGACAAAGAATCAGTGGTCATAGGTGAAGAATTGAGAGAAGTTGGGACAATTGTAGCTTTAGAGTCAGAAGAGGTCACAGGTGTATGTGCAACAAATGTGTCTATGATCTCATTTGTTAGGTAATCAAAAGGGAAATTATGACCACTGTCAACAGGTTTAAGAGATGCAGATGAAGGTTTAAGAGCAAAGGGAAAGATATGTTCAATGAAGGTAACGTCAATGCTGATCATGTATTTGTGTGTCTTAAGATTGTAGAGTTTTTAGCCTTTCTTACCAAAGGGATACCCCACAAAGACATAAGGATCAACGCTAGGGTCAAATTTCTTGACACCAGGTATATGAGATGTAGTAACAAAGCACAGACATCCAAAGGCACGGAGATTAGTGTACTGAGGAGATTTATTGAAGAGGATTTCATTTGGTGATTTGTGATGTAAAATTGGATTTGGCAGGCGATTTATGGGATAGGTGGTTGTAAGCACACTATCTCCCCAAAATTTTAAAGGTAAGGAAGAAGCAAGCATCAGAGACCGAGCAATTTGGAGAATGTAACGATGTTTTTGTTCCACTCTTCCATTCTACTGGGGAGTAGCTGTGCAAGAGCTCTGATGTATGATACCATGATGTAACAGAAAGGATGAAACTATATTATTGAAAAATTCAGTTCCTTGATCACTCCTGACAAGTTTGACTGTAGAATTGAACTGAGAGTGAACCATTTTTATGAATGAACACAAATGATCACTCACCTCACTTTTGTGTTTCATTAAGAAAGCCCAAACTCCCTACTTTTTTCATCAACAACAGTAAGAAATAAACGAAATTCATTCATAGTAGGGGTGGCATAAGGTCCCCAAACATCACAATGTAAGATCTCGAATACAAGATCAACAATAGGGTTGCTTCCAGGAAAAATTGAACGAGGTTGTTTGGCTAAAGGACATACAGTGCATATGTGAGAATTATTTTTGGACAAATCAGTTTGAAGGGCAGAGATGTGCCTGAGTTTGGCCATAGGAGCTTGTCCAAGTCGAAGATGCTAGGGAGAAGTTGAATCTGGTATGGTGGTAGGAAGAAACATAGGTAAGGCATGATTTGCAGAGACTTGAGCAATGGTTGAAGAAGAAAACCATTTCCGACAGGACTAAATAGACTGACGTCTGAAGGGATTCATGTAGAAAAGCCTACCACAGAGTTTGCCAATTGCAATCGTCTTCTTCTTTGCTTGGTCCTGGACAACACAAAATTCATGATTTAGATTGATGTTGCATTTGTTCTCAATGATAAGTTGGGTAAGAGACAAAAGATGAAAGTGAAAGGCAGGTATACACAGTACATTTGTGAAAGTGAAATGAGATAGTTTTAGATCACCAATGTGGGTAATAGGGTGAACATTTCCATCAGGAAGGTGTATAAAAGAGTTGGGGGTAGGTTTGGGGTTATCAAGCAGAGAAATATCACAAGTGATATGGTCAATAGCCCCACTATCCATAATCCATAAGTTTCTAGTACGAAAACTGTTTAACACAGAGTACCTGCTAGATGAGATTCATGATTTGGAGTACCAGATTGTTCAAGAAAGTTGATGAAGTTAGCCACCAGTTTGTGGTGTTCAGCAGATAGTTGTCCTTTGGTGGAGAAGTCCAACACTGATCCTTTCCTAGCAGCATTAGCCTTATGAGTGTACTTGCCATCACTTTTCCTTTTGTCAGCTCATTTATCATACCTGTGTTGATCATCAGAGCGAGGAGTTTGTGGCTTGTATTTACTCTTAGAGTGCCAGCTGGGGTATCCTATCAGCTCCCAGCACTTCTCAAATTTGTGGTTTACTCAACAGTGACCACACATTTCTCTTTTTCTCGTATCCTGAGACCTATCACCAGAAGCAGCTTGCTTTGCTATTAGAGCAGTGATCTTAGAGCGCAGGTTCGTGTTCTTGGATCCAGACCCCAGCTCCCCCTGCATCAATAGGGAGTAGGTTATACTAGCAGTAGGTAATGGAGTACACATCAAGATCTACCTACGAGCAATGTCAAAACTCTCATTCAGGTCCATGAGAAACCTCATTAACCTGTCTTCTTGATCAGCCTCATCAATGTTTTTCTGGAGATCACATGCACTCACATTTTCCACACTTACATATCAAAGGTGTGGTGACAGCAGCAAGTTGTTGCCACAAACCTTTCATCTTGGTAAAGAATTCAGTTAACGACAGATTTTTCTGATCACAAGTTTGGATTTCTTTCTTGATTTGAAAGATCAATGGCGCATTCTTTTGGCCATAGCTTTCCTCAAGATCATTCCACATTTCTCTCCATGTATCATATTCAACAAGTGTATTGTAAATTTATGATGAAACAGTGTTTAGAATCCATGAACAAACCATGTCGTTACATCTAATCCATTGCAGACCATTTTCCTCATTACGAAGGTCCAGACCTTCAACAAGCCACAACTTGTTCTTGACAGACAAGTCTTTAATCATAGATTTTCTCCATCTCCGATAATTCTCTCCGGTAAGTTTGATTGTAGAGACAATCATACCTGAATTATCCGAGGGATGGATGAAAAGAGGATTATGCAGATCATAAGCAGTGATTTGATCTCGACGCCTTTCTCCAGAGCGCTCTGTCATTGCTGATGATGGCCGGAAAACAAACAACGAGCGAGAAATAGCACGAAATCGCAAGATCGGACGAACACCAAATGCGGAAGCATCAGATGCGGGGCATATACTACTCTGATACCATATTGACAAACCAAATTGAAGATGAATTTGTGTTTGATTGAACAAAAGGAAAGGCAGACAACATTCACTTTGGTGAATCTAAAATGGAGGTTTCCGCCATTGGATAAGCGGGAAAGCTCTCCAGTAGTTGCTCTCTTATTGAATGAATGAGGAACAGAAAACAGCTTAGCTCCTTATATAGGGGAGCTTGATTAGTTACATGAGGCATAATCTCCTACAGTGCACCTACACTAAGGATCATAGGGGCACAATCAAAGACAGGACATCAATTACATCACTCATTCTCATCTTATTACACTACAAAAACATAGCAACGATTGTTTTCGGTTCGATCAAATTTACAAACATTTAAAGTAAGTGAACTTATTACAGGAGTTATATGTATCATAATAAATATTTATAAAGGGTGTCACTATATACACCACAAATCCGGATTAAGGATTTGCACGTCCTTAAGGACGTGCTTGCACGTTCTTAAGGACGTGCTTGCACGTTCTTAAGAACGTGCAAGTCCCCAGACTTGCACGTCCACTATTTAAGTCTTGCACGTCCTTAACAACGTGCAAGTATTGCACGTCCTTAAGGACGTGCAAACCCTAGTTAGGGTTTTGCGTTTAGGGTTTAGGGTTAGGGTTTAGGTTTTCCGACGGCTTTGTAATGTTAATTGATAAAATTGAAGTGTTTAGGTAGTGGATTTGAAGGATTTAGGGTCAAATTAAACAGAACATAAGAATTGTTAAGGTTTTCATTCGGATAATATGCGAATAACGTTACATGGAACGGAAAAAAAGGTTTACATTCATAAGTTTAATAAAGTTGTGGAATACAATCTAGGAAAATAGTAAAGGACGGCCAGCATCGGCACGCAAGGCTCTAAATCTCTCAATTTGAGCTTGAAACGGAGCATCCCATCCTTCGACGCTCGGATGATGATGTTCGACCCATTCTAGTGGAGGCGGCGGAAGAGGAGCGTTATGACGCAACCAGATCTATGAGAACGGAAAATTAGAGTTAGAGTATTGACATATGTATGAAAAGCATGAATAGGTAATAAAAAAGACGTTTGAAGTCGTACCGCGGAAAAATGGTCTTGGTTTCCGATGCAGGCTACACCAAGAGTTGCTGATTGGGGAGGGTTGTTAGCAGATGTCGGCGAGATCATGGGGAGACATGTGAACGGATGATGCCAAGCTAGGACGACGAGAGGAATCTGATATACCGTCGCAAATACTAAACCCATGATGGGAAGCTCTATCCACCGTCTCCTATCACCATGTGTGGCTCCGGCACATCTCTGGTAGTAGACGAACTGCTGGAATGGGTACTCTCCCGTATAACAACCGGCGTAAAGATCGGTGTGATCCTCCAAGTGATTGCATAGTAACGTTTTGAGTTCCGGGAAAGCCGTCTCGCCGATCGGTGATGTCAAAGCCGCCAAAGCACGGTAGCCACAATGACCATCTCCAACAGTGTCCCTCACCATCTCAATATGACCGAACATGAAGGGATCAACGTTGTTTCGACCCCAGTTGAACCCTCCGAACACATCATCACGTCCACGTCGAGCTGAGGTCGCTTGTGGACGAGGCCGAGCAGCATTTCGAGCAGCACGCGCTTCTTCTCTCTCAAACCTTTCCCTTACCTCCTCGTATGGCAACGGGTTGCTTCTGCAGGCATTCCTCGACCCCCGAGGCCTCCCCTTCCTTCGGACGCTTGCTGATGAGGGTGGGTGCAGGTCATCCTCGCATACATCGTTGGAAGCCGTGTATGAAGATGACAGCTCATACGGCAGTGGGGTGTCGTCGAGGTCAGTCCATGTCAAATCCATCCAGAACGGGTGGATGTCCTCGGCGGGTATCGGAGTACTGGAGTTGACGTATGCTTGAATCTCATGGACACAAGGGATCCCGTAACAAACCCTCCAATGTCGGTCCGTGCAAACCGGAGGAACCTTTTGGTTCACGACGTCCTGCCACATCTTGTACAGATAATCGAAGCACTTTTTGGAGATTAAAGTCTTTACCTCATCGAAAAGGTGGACTTTATACGCCGATGTTTGCAGCTCATGCAGTTGACAATCATTGACTCTATGGATTGCATCGATCACGATGCGGAAGTCACCAGTCGATGAGTAAAGTGCCTCCTTCAGAACCTTGTGTTGACCCTCAACTCTGTACACATTGAAGTGCATGCCACTAAATATTCGATATTATATCATATTGTAATGGGAGATATGAAGTAAGGTTGTACCTGTTTGTCGTACGGGTGCCGAGATGGAAGACATTATCTACGTAGCACCGAACAATGCTCCTGCTGTATGGAAGCCAAACCGACTCCAAATACGCCACCATACCTGGGAATGGGAGCCATGCAGCTCGTAGCGCCCGACGACGTCGGTTGAATGATTCCTCCGACCTCGATTCGAACAGCCCCCAACAGTTGCCCTTAAAGATGCCAGCATGGTTTAAATTCTTCGTGATCTTTAGAGCTGCTTCCTCGCATCTTCTCGTCACGTGTAACCAACAAAGGAGATGTTGGACGTCGGGGAAGACAACATTCAGCGCCGCCAAGAGACCTAGCTCTCGATCAGTCATGATAGCTTGAGGCTGAACGCTCCCAAGCAAGATCTGAAGTTGTCGCAACACCCAGGCGTATGTCTCTTCGTTCTCTTGCGACATGAAGGCATAGGCGATGCAGTAAGTATTGCCTGAGGGTGTGAACCCGACCACCTCGCACAAAGGAATCCCATATCTGCAGGTGTAAATATGTTACATATAAAATACTTTATAATTGGCTATATGTGCAATAATGTAATCGTAATTAAGTAACTTACGCATTTGTTTTGTATGTGTTGTCCATTATGATGATGTAATGGAACCTTCGGAGAAGGCGTATCCTGTCGGGATGCCCGAGGAAGAGGTCGCTCAAGACGTTGTCGTCATCCGAATGTCGTCTGAAGTCGTAGTAGTACCTTCTTTCCCGCGGATGGTGCAAGGTATCCTGGGTCATCGTCCGACTACCTCTTTCTTCGGCGACCATCGTGGCGAGCGTGTTGGTAAGGCTCTTCCTTGACGTGCCAACTTCCTTCATCCACCTCGCCATCTTCTTTTCCCCCTTTGTCATCTGTCCGGTGATGGCGTGACCCTTCAAGCTCGTGGAAAACCCGTGGTTATGAACACCATGGGTTACCGTCATGCGCCACTGACCCGGCGGAGCTTCGTGTCCGTGTAGAGAGAATGAACAACCACTTATCTTCGACTGTGTGCTCCGGAGCTTCCTCCCGCGTGGTCGGTACTCCCCAAACTGCTCGCAAGCAAGGAGAACCCCGCCTGGACGATTCGACGCCCCCGTCCAAGACCGCTTGATTACTAAAATCATGTAGTGTCTCCGACCCAGGTCCTTGAAATGCGTAACCATTTAGGGTTTGAGTAGGGTTAGGGTTCCCTAAAACCCTACCCAAAACCCTTAAACCCTAGCCAAAACCCTTAAACCCTAGCCAATCTTGAAGGTATCGGGCAACCTTATCATATTAACGTTTTCGTTTTCGCTATCGGGAAACCTTATCATATTAACATTTTCGTTTTTTATGTTTACGTTCAATATGACTCTAAAGAAATGAGAAGAGTCTAATAGAAATATAGAGATAGATACAAAATCTGAAATATAAATGTATAATATCAACATACAAACTGCAAAAGTACATCACTGGCCAGGTGGATGACGTACAGCATGATCCAAAATCTCCGTCAGCTCGTCCACTAGCTGGTCAATGCGAGGGTCGTCCGCCAGGGCCCTCAAATAGCCCTCGAGCTCACGAAAGCGGGCTAACAGCACCGGAAAGATGACGGGAGGCTGAGGGAGGTCCACCCATGGGTCCATGCCGATTAGGTGGACGGGCGCCGGCGGGTCGGGATGCGGTGGCGTGGTCGGCAGCACGTACGGCTGGCTCTGCGACGCGTACCAAGGCAAGTAATCTGCACTGACACCGGCCTGGCAATCCTCGCTGGTGCGCCTGTGATCGGCCAGCCTGTAGAAGCGACCCTCGTCCTGCAAGTCCTGCCACCTGTTGTGGCCCGGGGCGAACACGGCCATGTACTTCGAGTTCTTCGGGGTCGTGTCGCGGCAGACCTGAACCGGCGCGATGACAGCCTGCGGGATCCCCTGGACCCGTCCGAACTGTCGGAGGCACCTATCGGGCATATACGGCTCCTCCTCCCCGCAGAAGGTGATGGTGCCCCGATAGGTGGACTGACGGTACTGGCCGTCGAAGTCCAGATCACGCCCAAAAGGAATCCACCGAACCTACAATTAAACAAATCAGATTTAATTCACAGCTAAGAATTATAAGTGATATAGATAGAGTCTCGAATACATACATCATCGACAGTAAGACGGTCCACCTCGTCCCGCAGCTCCCGCATCTTCGTCAGCTTCGCGTCGTCCTTCATCCGCGGTGGCTGCTTCGGACCGATGAACTTCGCGTAGAAGCGAGGGTCATCCTTCCTAGCCGGGTCGCTGGAGAAATCACCTCGGAAGCGAGGGAAGTACGCCCATATCCAAGCCTTGATACAAAAAAGTATTTCGTGAGCATATAATTTAAATATTTGTAAACTAAAAACTCTAATTCAACGGTCTCGTACCTGTAGGATCGGCGTGCAGCTGTCTATGCCCTTCGCGCCTGAGCGGGTAGCCTCACCTAGGCCCCTGTAGAGACATGCGAGGGCAACAGCAGCCAATGCAAGGGTGGTCGTACGTGGGATGTCCCAAACAAGGCCCAATACCTTCCATGGGATCCGGCTCTGCGACTTGTCCACAAACAAAGTCGCGGCGAGAGCAATGCCCATGTAGGTCCTGTGCAGAAACAGACGATGTGCAGGGTCATCCTCGGGCTGCCCCCCTCCAACATGCGTGCGCAGCCGAATCTGCTCAGGATCAGCCGCGGCCTCTGGGTCATCGGCGGGGGCGGGGTCGACGAGCGGCCCGTGTCTCTCCTGCCACAGGCGAGTAAACCCAGTCACTGGAGGGCCGCCAGCGTGTCTGTACGACTTCAGAGTCGCATGGGTGAGCTGGTAGTACTCCGCGATGGCAGTGACCAGAGCTGCCGCGGGCAGATGTGACGTGCAGGGCTGGCCATCAATCTGAAGTCTCATCAGACATGCAACATCATACAACGTGATGGTCATCTCGCCCCATGCAAAGTGGAAGGAGCTGGTCTCCGGGTGCCAATGCTCCAAAAATGCCGTGCAGGTGAACTCGTCGACACACTGCCAGTGGAGTGACCTCAGCTGGGGGACACCGGATGGGAGCAGAACCTGCACCCAGGTCCCCGGTCCCTCAAATATGTAGGGCTCGAAAGGCACCAAGTGAGTCGCCCAGTGGTGGAACTTCAGCAGCGGCAGCTCCACCGTAGGATCTCTCCACACCTGGTACGCCCGGTGATGCCTATAAGATAGTACCAGATATCCCGGCGCCAACAAAGGGTCAACCTGCGCAGCCGGTGCGTCAGCCTGTGCAGGGATGGGCTCGGGCTCTACCTGTGGGCCCCCCTGGCCCTGAGCCTGCCCCTCCTTACCGTCGTCAGCCTCCTCAAAGACGTCAGGGATCACATCATCTCCAGAGGCCAAGGAGATCGTCGCTGGTGTGGCGGAGGTCGAAGGCTCGGGCTCGTGTGTGCTAGATGTAGAAGCCTCTGGCACAGCTGAAGTAGAAGCCTCCGGGATGGTGGGTGGAACACGACTAGGACGTCTACCCATGTCAGCCCGTCGCCCAGCGACTACGTCGGTGATGCAGCTACTCAAAACTTCAGGGGGCTCTAAAGAAGGCAGCAACCCCGAAGGTGTCGTTCTCGTCGGCCGGGGGGTTCCCCATCGACTGCTGCAATCGCTCTGCAGACGCGAGCAGATCGTCGACTGTGGATGTCGAACTGTCGGGTACCATCCTCCCTGGAATCTGGCTGACCGCTGCCCGGTCGGCGAATGTAACAGGCCGAAGGGTACCGTACCCCCTCATGAGCCTCCCTACCTGTTATTACGAAATGTATTTTATTATAATTTATTATATTATAATTTAATATAATTTAATATATTGTACTGATTTTATTTTCTTTCCATTTATATTTATTTCTATGTATTTTATTATATTTTAATATTTTTATTTTCTTTAAATATAAATTTATTTCTATGAATTTTATTATATTTTATTATATTTTAATTTTATTATTTTCTTTAAATTTAAATTTATTTATATGTATTTTATTATATTTTATTATATTTTAATTTTTTTTATTTTCTTTAAATTTAAATTTATTTATATGTATTTTATTATATTTAATTTTTTTATTTTCTTTAAATTTAAATTTATTTCTATGTATTTTATTATATTTTTATGTATTTTGAAGTATTTTAATATTTTTTTAATGTTTTTTATTATCTTTCAATATAAATTTATTTTTATGTATTTGAATATATTTAAATATATTTTAATGTAAATGAAATAATTTTGAAGTATTTTAATATTTTTTTAATGTTTTTTATTATCTTTCAATATAAATTTATTTTTATTTATTTGAATCTATTTTAATATATTCAAGTATATTTTAATGTTAATTAAATACTTTTGAAGTATTATAATATATTTTAATGTTTTTATTGTATTTCAATTGTAATTTGTTTCTATGTATTATATTCTATCAAATTACAATTATATTCTCTTCTATCAAACTATATACTATAAAAAAACATTATAATATATAAATAAATCAAAAAATTGATTTTCAATTATATTCTATTAAACAATATATATTATCAATCATATATTTTATAAATTTCTATTATAAAATTATATTATCTATCAAATTATATTTTCAAACTCTAAAAATAAATCAAACAAAAAGTAATTCAAATAACATACCGGTGGAGTCGGGATCGGGGAGACCTCAATGGACCGACGCTTCCGCGGCGGTTCCGCCTCCTCATCGGCCACTGCTCGGCCTCCGTCGCCGGCGCCAAACGCCGCCCCACCACCACCACCCTCCTCCTCGGCCACTGTTGGGGCTCCATCGCCGGCGCCAGCCGCCGCCCCACCACCACCAACCTCCTCCGCCGCCGCAGCCGCCAGCACCTCCAGCCCCTCCGCCACCGGCTCCACCGCCACCGCCTCCATCGTTGTCGCCTCCGCCTCCAAGGCCGCCACCGCCGCCTCGAGCTCTCTCACTTTCTGTCTCCATCTCTCTCTCTCTCTCTCTCTCTCTCTCTCTCTCTCTCTCTCTCTCTCTCTCTCTCTCTCTCGGTCTCAGAGGAGGAAGAAGGAAGGAAGACGAAGAAGAAGGAAGAAGGAAGGAAGAAGGAAGAAGGAAGAAGGAAGAAGGAAGGAAGACGAAGGTCGGGCTCTCTCGCTCTCGCTATGGTTTCAGAGGAGGAAGAAGGAAGGAAGACGAAGAGGCACGTCCTCTTCGCCTTTTAGAAGCCGGGCTTGCACGTCCTTAGGGACGTGCAACACGTGCTTAGGTATGTACAAAACTGCACGTCCTTAAGGACGTGCAAGCACGTTATTAAAAAAAAAACGTGCAAGCACGTCCCGCTTCGGGTGGCTCTCACCCCACTTGTACGTCCTTAAGAACGTGGGGATTTGCGGTGTATATAGCCGAAACGTTTATAAATAACATGTTCTTTATCTATGTTTGTCTTATCCCATGCAAAGTTTATTTTTTATTTCGTAGGATGAGTACATACAAATACGGAGTGTGATTTATTTTTCAAAATATGAAAAATAAATATTCTTTTGAGTAATTTTAAAAATAGTAGTAATTTTATGCTAAAATTTTGAAAATAATGTGTGACTTTGTTAAAACTTTAAAATAAGGGAATTTTTTGTCACTTTGTGTTGAATTTAGACAAATAATGATAGTTTTGTGTAATGCTAAAAGTAAAGGGGGGTTTTGTTCAAAATAGGCAAATAAAGGGTGATTTTCTTCATAAAAAAGGTGAAAATATTACTTTTGAGCAGCTGTTGAACTTTTTGATAAAACAGGGATACCATTCGAACTAGGGTTGTGCATGATTCGGCCCAAACCGAATTTTTAGGCCGAACCAACACAAACCGAGCCGAACCTAACCGAGCCGATATTTTTCGGTTCGGCTTTCGGTTCTTGAATTTCTGATTTTCGGTTTCGGTTCGGTTTGTGCTCGGTTTGTATTCGGTTTGTGTTAACCGATTTTTTATTTTTTATTTTTATTTTTATTTTTTATAGATATGAAAGGATTATAATCTTATTAATTTATGAAACTTATAAATTATTTTTTTAATGTTTTAACTTTTAATGTCTAAAGACTACAGCTTTCAACTTTAAGTTTCAAGTTTCCATAGTTCATTTTCCAAAATCCAAAAAATCCCCAATCGGCGAAACGGCAAAACCCTAGACGAGACGACCTCGGACCTTCCTCAGTTGCTCCTGCCTCCTGCGCTCGCCTCCCCTCCCGGCCCTCCGGCAGTTCGGTGTGGCTGAGGCAGTGAGGCGGCTCGTACCTCTCCTGGCTCTCCAGTCTCCTTCTCGGCTTCTCCAATCTCCAGTCGGCTCTCTCTCGGCATCTCCACTCTTCAGTTCTCACTTCGATAGTTCGATCTCCACGGTGTCGGTAAGGTATGGCTTGCTTTTGAATCTGTTTTTGAATTGTTTCCTTGAATCCCTCACTTTAATTAAGTTTCTGTTGCATTTTGATGCTTTGCAATCACTTGAATAATATAGATTTTTTCCAGATTTTTATTGTTTTTGAATTGTTTCCTTGAATTCCTTGAATCCCGGTGGGCGTACTCTCGATCAATACCGAAGCTCATTGGGTTATAAGGTGAGTTCATAATCTGTTTTTTTAGAAACTGAGTTCTGTCTTTTTTTTAGAAATTCAGTTCTATTTATTTAAGAATCTGATTGAGTTCTGTTATTTTAGAAATTCAATTTGGTACTTTATTTTACAATTCAGAATCTACATTTTAGGTCATTTGCATCAAAAATTGAGTTCTGTTTTTACAAAAATTGAGTTATGTTCTATAATTCAGAATCTGATTTTCTTTTTACAATTTAGAATCTGATTTTAGGCTGTTCTGTAATTCAGATTTTAGAATCTGATTTTAGGATGTTCTGTAAATCTGTAATTTAGTTCTAGGCTGTTATTTAATTTAGATTTTGCAAAAAAGAATTCTGTTCTAGGCTGTTCTGTAATTTAGATTTTAGAATCTGATTTTTTTTACATTTTAGAAATTCAGTTCAGTTCTATTACAGATTTTAGAATCTGATTTTTTTTTACATTTTAGAAGTTCAGTTCACTTCTAAAGAAGTGGCGGTGGATGAAATTCAGTTCTGATTTTAGAAATTCAGTTCAGTTCATTTCTTATGTATGTCTATGTGATGTTCATAGACTGTTGAAGCACTTATTTGCTCCCAAAATTGGATTCGTGCAAATCGAGGCTCTAAAGAAGTGGCGGTGGATGAAATACAAATTTTAAGAGAGTCGGAACAAGTAGAAGAAGGTAATTCGTTTTTATAGTTGCTATTACTTTTATAACTTTTATTACAAATTTTATGAAATCTAATTGTTAGCACTTTTATTTCTTTTTAGAGTTCGAAAAATTGAGCTTGTCTGCTTGAAGGAGATTGAGTCATCCGACCAAGTCCAACATCAGTGCACTACAAGTACAAGACTTGCTAATTGCTATGGAAGTATGGAACTTAGGCACTTCGCTCATTTTGTAACTTTCGTTAATTTCTAAATTCTAATTTGAACTATTGAAGATGGGATTATGGGAAATGGGTTATGGTTAATGATTTTGTACTTTTGTTATGCAACTATGGTCTATGGATTTTCCATTATGCCACCCCATGTAATGCAACATAGCAACTAATTATGGATTGGATTGTTAAGCACTTAAGCTGTTAGTTATTAGTTTCGGCCTAATTCGGTTAAAGCCGAACCGAACACAAGTCGAACCGGCAAATAGCCGAGCCGAACCTAATGCATTCGGTTCGGCTTTCGGTTTGGATTTTTGTGAATTTCGGTTTCGGTTCGGCTCGGTTCGGCCCGGTTCGGCTCGGCTTTGAGCCGATGCACAGCCCTAATTCGAACTAGGGGTGTGTAGAAAAACCCGACACGACTGATACGACACGAAAACACGACACGAAAAAACACGAAACCGTAAAGACACGACACGAAAATGACACGAACCGCTAAAACACGATATTAAATGGTTCATGTACGGTTCGGGCAAATCCTCTTACCGTATACCTAACACGAACCGTTTAATTTTTTTTTTAATTTAAATATATATGTAACTTATAATTAGTATTATTCAATCGTATATGAGACTATGTGTTGCAATGGCCCAATTGGTTTTGAACCAAGACAACTTTCGGGAAGCCCAGGGATCAACTCCCCATACCTTCAAAATAAGTGAGGCTTTTGAATTCTTTTTCCCTGCTTTTGATTCTTTTTCCCTCCTCATTTCATTTTCACACATACGCCGCGTCCTCTGCCTCTCTCCCTCAAACTCAAACTCAAATTCATCTAAGGCTCCTCCAACGACGAGATGACGACGAGCGGCAACTAATCCGCCAGATCCCCATCTCTAATCTCCGTCAAATCCGACTTCTCCATCTCCAATCTCCGTTAGATTTGACGCTATTGCAGTCGGCGAGATCCATCTCCACTCTCCAGATCCGTCGGATCCCCTTCTCCTATCTCCGACTTCTCCATCTACAGAGGTCCGACAAGACGACGACGACTGGTTGTTATTCATCTGCGGTGGTCCGACGAGGCGGCAAATGCCTAACGATTTCCCTTCTTTAAATCTCCTTTCTCTTCTCTCCATTTTCTTTAGGATTGAACGATTGTGTGATATTTTCTGGTTGTTAAAGCAAAGCAATCCAAGGATTTCAAGGCTTGCAATTTGTAATTTTATTTACATATATTATTTCAATAATGAAGAACAGGAACCCAAATCCCCAATTGCATAATCTATTTGAGTATTTGACCAAATGGTTCGTGTCGGATAATCCGGTATCCGACACAGAACCGTTTTGTATTTTCGTGTCGGATACCCGGCATCAAGCGTGTCGTGTTCGGATCGGGGTTTTCATCGTTTACGGTTTCGGGTATCCGACACGATTAACCGTGTCGTGTCGGATACCCGGATCTGCACACCCCTAATTCGAACAAAAAACTGTTAATGAAATACCAAATAAATTTGTCCAGATCTAGGAGTACCAAACGAGATTTCTGAATCATGGAAGACCCCTCGTCAAAATTCCATTTGAATGTCGACTTAATTTCTGTGTTTGGGCTGTGCTACTGTTTCTTGATGGGCCGATCAGAGGCATAAATTAGCAAACGAAGTTTAGCCCTTGAAAAACTCTTACTTACCTTATAAATTTCACAGGCCGGGATGTAGATTAATGGAATTTGTAAAATATATAGTTTTATTTTTACCTATATCCTTATACATGTTATCAATTTATAATACTATATAATTAATATTTGTATTTTATTTTTTTTACAAATAAAAGATTTGAAAAGTGTCAGCATGGGCGTGACCACCAACCAATGATATCCTCGCGGACATGAATACTAAGATCAGTCTGAGTAGCCAAGAAGACTGTTCATAAGAGCGATGCAAGTGAGCGAATCGGTTGGCCACTTGGTTGGCCTCCCTGAAAACGTGGAGGAACACCACATAGACAAATGTCTGCGACATAAAGAGAATATCAGAGATGAGGATCTCAATCTCCCATGTACATTTTTAGAGCCATTTAGCCACATTGATAATCGTCAGGTTGTCACCTTCGACCTAGCTCAATCCTTTCAATGGCAAGATTTCTAGTCACTATTAAAACCCACATGGAGACCCCGCGCTTCAGTGTACAACGCTGACGAGGATAGGATAAAATATATACTCCATATATTTTATCTAAAGGAAAAAGATATTTTATTTCCTTTCCTTAAAAGATTGTATATATAGTGCTTGTATCTTACTATATAAAAGCCTAAGTTGAAAATTACTGTTAATCAAGTATGATTACCAATCTATCCTTCCTTACTTTTCCATTTGCTCGCTCAATTTAGGGTTCACTTATTATTTTTCTTGTCTATTGGTTGTTGTCTCTTTACAAACACGCATCAACCTATTCCCTTCTCCAGGTGATGCGTCTTTTATTTTTCTAATTCTATTCATCGGTGGATCTCCGATTGCCTTCTACTCTCTATCCCCTTTACTTCTTCATCGCCAATCCCAGTAGCCTCCATCGCCATCACCGCAAGCATGCACATCTACTCTTCTCGATTTGGGTTGCAATTATTTAAATATCAAGCATTGTAATGGGTGGGAGTATGGAGCTCATTGGAGAACATTTGGTGCGTCGCGGAGGTTAGTTGTCGTAAGTTAAGTGATAGATTTACTTGTGATTCTTGTTGTGGAATAACACTATCCACGGGCCCGTGCTTGGGGCGGTGCAAACGGCCCAATAGAACAGGGCCCCCAAAAAAAATTGGGGCCCAATATCGTTTTCAATATATATATATATATATATATATATATATATGGAGTGGTTCCAGAGTGCACACCCCTTAGGGTGTGCATTGTGCACAAATATTATTCGGTGAAATATGAAACATTATTCGGTGAAATTGTAAGCATTATTCGGTGAAATGTGAAACATTCTACTGAACACTGTTATGTTTTTTTTTCCGTTCATTTCAGATGAAAACGTCCCAATTCCACTGAATAATTTATAACATTCTACCGAATAATGTTTAGTTTTTTTTTTATCCATTTCAAATAAAAGAAACCTCAATTCCCTAAACAATAGTTACAATTTATATGGAATGCCTCAAATTTCACCAAATAATGTTTCACAATCCCCTAAACAATACTCACATTTCACCGAATAATGCTTCAAATTTCACTGAATAATGTTTCACATTTCACCGAATAATATTTTGTGCACAATGCACATCCTAAGCCTTGTGCACAAGTTACCCACTCTCTCTCTCTCTCTCTCTCTCTCTCTCTCTCTCTCTCTCTCTCTCTCTCTCTCTCTCTCTCTCTCTCTCTCTCTCTCTCTCTCTCTCTCTCTCTCTCTCTCTTCCCCCCTATATATATATATATATATATATATATATATATATATATATATATATATATATATATATATATATATATATATATATATATATTCTATTAAGTCCAATTGAACCTGTTTGGCTCACTCGCAAGGAGAGAATGCACTTCCTTTAAAGTCCCTCAAACACCCGTGTTCGATTCTCTTCAGCTCCTTTATTTTTACTCCCAAACCGGCCCTTCTCATTACTAATTAATTTTTACCATCCAAACATAGCTATAAAGAGAAATTTATTATTTACCATCCAAACAAGTTTGGTCCAAACTTGTGCTCGCCCTTCTCATTCCCCTTCTCCAAGGAGCTATAAAGAGAAATTTATTATTTAGTTGTTGGATTTAAACCATTTCTCATTTTCATTGGGATAAACTCACAACAAATAAATTAGTAAATTATGTAGAAACTTTTTTTTATCCTAAAAAATGTAATGATCTTAGTCATGAGGTTGTTAAAGAGGGAATATGTTAGTTAGGCCATATGGATTGGATTAGGTCTTGATAATTGGTCTATAAATAGGACCTTTTACATTTGAGGATGGGTATGCTAAAAATGAAACATATTTTCCCTCTCCAAAATATTCTTACTCACCTCATCTCCTTCTCTTCTCACCTCGTCTAGTTCTGATCAAATTCTATCTCCTCACCTCTTTCTTACAGCAAAAGTCGAGAGCCTTAGCTCTTCTGTGTGGTCAGTTGGTTAGGCCATAACAGATTGGTATTAGATTCAGTTGGGACAATTCGCAGCGCCATGGCGGAAGGAACACGCTCGAAGATATTGGAAGTCCAATTCCATGAATTCAGGGAAGATACGAAGTCATTCATGGCTTCCACACTGAAGTTCATGGCAGATTCACAGCAGTATCGCGAAGATCAAGCCAAGTTGTTTGAGGAATTCAAGATACTTAATGACAAAAGGATGGAACAGCTAGCCGAATTCGTTCGCCACCCTCCACATCAAGATCATCAACACGAGCATACAACAGAGTCAGATAGGGGGACGAGTTCCCGAGGAGGAGCACCAGGATTAAGAATGGAGCAACGCCGGGAATCAGTTATAGGGAATGGACCAATTGGCCAAGAGATTCCGGGATCAAGGTGGAACAAATGCTTCAATGGAGGACAGATGCCGACAGGAGTAGGAGGAGCTGACAATCGATTTTTTGAGGTTGCCTAAATTGGATTTCCCGGTTTTTTATGGAAAGAAACCGCGAAATTGGATTCGAAAATGCGAAAAGTACTTCGCCATTTTCTCGATCCCAGAAAACCAGCAAGTTGAGATCGCAGCCATGTATCTCACGGACAAAGCCGACACCTCGTTGCAAGGTTACATGATGCAACATCAACGAGTTTCTTGGTCGGAATTCTGTGATGCACTTTGCCTGAGGTTTGGTGATTGCAGGGAGGCTGAAGTCGTCGGCGAGTTCAACAAACTACAGCAACAAGAAGATCTAGAAGAATACAACGAGAAATTCGAGGAGCTTCGCGCTTGTATGTTGTCTTTCAACGCTCAATTAACGGAATCCTACTTCGTTTCAAGCTACATTAGTGGCCTGAAAGTGGAGATTCAGTCACTTGTGAAATTGGGAAGGCCAGCTTCAATGTCGGATGTGATTGAACAAGCAAGGCTCCACTTCAAAGCCGTTCAAGCATTGCTTCATGTATCAAGAAATCCTTAGCGGCCGTCTGAAACTGGTTCGCAAGTTTCTGGATCGAAATTCTCAGCTCCATGGAACCGAGGTTCTAGGAACAAAGGAGAGTTCAGGAGCCCAGTACAGTCCAGCAGTGGTAGCGACACAGGCAAGGGAGTCACACCATCACCATCCGAAGCAAGCACAGGACGTTCAAATGATCCCAAGAAGGGTCTCTGTTGTAAGTGTGGTGAGAAATTCTTCCATGGTCACAAGTGTAAGACACAATCCTTGTTCATTTTAATCGCTCAAGAGGTTCAAGAACACGAACCAGTAGCTGATGATCCTTCACATGTTTGGGGTCCGGAGGATGACTTAGAAGAAGAGGTGTACGTCCATGCTTTGACTAGTGGTGAATCAGGAAGCACAATCAGAGTAAAGGGGTCAGTTAAAGGCAAAGAAATCATAATTCTCATAGATTCAGGTGCCACTCACAGCTTCCTTGATTCAAGAGTAGCAAGAGAGGCTGGGTTTGAAGCATCTAGAGTGGGAGTTATGTAGGTTAATACAATCAGTGGGACAATGTTCAGCACAAGAATTTGTTAGGCATTTGTTTGGGATATGCAGGGTAGCAGCTATGAGCACAACATCAGACTTCTCAAAATGAAGAGCTGTGACATGATTCTAGGCACTGATTGGCTTGCAGGGTTTAACCCAGTTCTCTTTGACTTCATTAAATTGCAAATTTCTTTTATGAAATTAGGGAAACAAGTGATACTGAAAGGATTCAAAGATGAAAAGGATGAGGTATCTGCTTCTGTAAAAATGTTGACAGGGAAGGAGTTAACTAAGCTGTGTCAAATTGGGGACCATCTTTGTTTAGCTCAAGTGGTACAGGTTTGTAGCATCAGAAAAGGTGACCACCAACTTCCAAATGAGATTACAGATCTGCTGGCAGAATTCCATGATATATTCAAATAACCTACTGAATTTCCACTAGTTAGGCAACATGAGCATGCCATCAACTTGAAGGAAGGGTCTGCTTCAGTGGCCTCAAGGCCTTATAGGTACCCTTACTTTCAAAAGACTGAAATTGAGAAACATGTTTCTGAGATGCTCAACAATGGGGTCATAAGGCCTAGCCATAGTCCTTTTGCTTCACCTACACTGTTAGTGAAGAAAAAGGATGGCTCTTGGAGATTTTGTGTAGATTATAGGCGCCTCAATGACATTACCATCAAAGATAAGTTCCCTATTCCCCATATTGAAGACCTCTTAGATGAATTACAAGGAGCCTGTGTATTTTCAAAGCTTGATTTGAGAGCTGGCTATCATCAAGTCATAATGCTTAAAGAAGATGTTGCCAAGACTGCTTTTAGGACCCACCATGGTCACTATGAATTTAGAGTAATGCCATTCGGATTGACTAATGCTCCTGCTACATTTCAAGGATTAATGAATGATGTATTTAGTGCTTTGCTCAGAAAAACAGTCTTGGTCTTCTTTGATGATATCTTAGTATACAGCAAGGACATGTTGCAGCATGTAGATCATCTTAGAGAGGTTTTGTCTATTATGAGAAAGCACAAGTTATTTGCTAAACAGTCTAAGGGTGAGTTTGCTCAGAATGAAGTAGAATATCTTGGTCACATTATCTCAGATAAGGGAGCGTCTACTGATCCCAAGAAGGTGATTGCTATGTTAAACTGGCCTACACCTAAGACTGTGAAGGCATTGAGGGATTTTTTAGGCCTCACTGGCTATTACAGGAGATTCATAAAGGGGTATGGTTGCATAGCAAAACCTCTAACTGATCTCCTCAAGAAGAATTGCTTTAGGTGGTCCAATGAAGCTGACAATGCCTTTCATACACTTAAAAGAATAATAAGCTCTCCTCCAGTACTAGCAATGCCTGATTTTTCAATTCCTTTATAGTTGAAACTGATGCCTGTGACTCTGGTGTGGGAGCTGTGCTGATGCAGAAAGGACAACCTATTGCTTTCATTAGTCAGACTCTACATGGGAGACACCTCCTGCTCCCAGTATATGAGAAGGAACTCTTAGCCATCTTGCTAGCTGTTGACAAATGGAGGCATTACCTTTAGGGCAATCACTTCATCATCAAAACTTACCACCAACCTTTAAAGCATTTGCTTGATCAGAGGCTATCAACTCAGGTTCAACGCAAGGCTGTAAGGAAATTGCTGGGTTTATCTTATGATATTGCTTATAAAAAGAGGATAGAGAATAAAGTTGCAGATGCATTATCAAGGGTGTTTGAGCAAGAAGACTGTAAGGCAGTGACTGTGGTGCAACCAGCTTGGGTTTCTGAAATCCATGACAACTATGAAGGAGATATTGGGATCCAGGAATTTTTGTTGCAAGCCTTGTCTACCAACCCAGGTCCATTCACAGTTACTAAAGGAGTTCTGGGATACAAAGGAAGGCTGGTCATTGGGTGCAACACTGATGTTAGGACAAAGCTATTGAGAGCTTTACATGAAGAACCTATTGGTGGGCATTCAGGAATACAGGCCACCTATCATAGGATGAAAAGCTTGTTCTATTGGCAGGGTTTGAAAAAGCAGGTGATTGAATTTGTGAAAGTCTGTGACAGTTGCCAAAGAAGCAAGACTAATTAAGAACATTGCCTCTCTAGGATTATTAAAGCCTTTGACCATACCTGATAGAGCTTGGAGCCACATCAGCATGGATTTCATTGAGGGCCTCCCCAGCTCTTTTGGTAAAGATACTATACTGGTGATAGTAGACAGACTCACAAAATACGCACACTTTATAGCCTTGTCTCATCCATTTACTGCTGCAAAGATTGCAACCTTGTTCACGGAGAACATCTATAAGCTACATGGAGTTCCCAAGAGCATAGTGTTTGACAGAGACAAGATATTTGTGAGCTCATTCTGGCAACATTTATTTAAAGCATTACATACAAGCTTAGACATGAGTACAACTTATCATCCTCAATCTGATGGGCAAACTGAGAGAGTTAACCATTGCTTAGAAACTTACTTAAGGTGCATGATTGCAGGCAATCCAAAGAAGTGGTCACAATGGTTATTTCGAGCTGAATGGTGGTATAACACCACTCTGCATTCTGCTATCAAAATGACACCATTTGAGGCTTTATATGGATTTCCACCTTCACATATGGGGTTACCAACCTTATCTGCCTCGGGTTCTCCAGTGGATAATTGGCTTGTGACAAGGCAAAATATGATCAAGCAGTTGAAAGATCATCTACAGCAAGCTCAGGCCCGCATGAAAGTGTTTGCTGATGTTCATACAACAGATAGATCTCTCAATGTAGGTGACTGGGTTTTTGTCAAACTCCAGCCATACCGTCAGTCAACTGCTGCTATTAGGAAATCAGTGAAACTGTGTGCCAAGTTCTTTGGTCCCTTCAAGATTACAGCTAGGATTGGGCCTGTGGCATACAGACTTGACCTGCCTCCTAATTCCTGAATCCATCCAATGTTTCATGTGTCTCAGCTAAAGCTAAATAAAGGGCAAGTGGTGGACGTCAGCACACAGCTTCCAACAACAGACAATGAAGGCCAGATCATTGCAGAACATGAGGGCATTCTAGACACCAGATCTCACACATTGCCTAATGGTGATCCTATTTCAGAATGGTTGATCAAATGGGGGAATTTACCGGCTAGTGAAGCAACCTGGGAGGCAGCTGCACACATACTCAACCAATTCCCTAACTTCCATTAATGTTGATCTTAGTCATGGGGTTGTTAAAGCCTTGAGACAAGGCTCTTTGAGGATGGAGCAATGTAATGATCTTAGTCATGAGGTTGTTAAAGAGGGAATAGGTTAGTTAGGCCATATGAATTGGATTAGGCCTTGATAATTGGTCTATAAATAGAACCTTGTACATTTGATGATGGGTATGCTAAAAAAGAAACATATTTTCCCTCTCCAAAATATTCTTACTCACCTCATCTCCTTCTCTTCTCACCTCGTCTAGTTCTGATCAAATTCTATCTCCTCACCTCTTTCTTACAGCAAAAGCTGAGAGCCTTAGCTCTTCTGTGTGGTCAGTTGGTTAGGCCATAACAAAAAACTGATTAATAAATTAAATTATCACCTTGTTTCTAATTTTTTTTATTTGATAATTGAATAGTATTATAATATATTTTGTGGGTCAATTTATTAAATTAAAAAATAGTTTATGTAGTTTGTTCATCTAGTACTCCCTCTGTTAATTAAAACATATCATTTTACTATTTATTTACATTTTTTAGGAGCTAAAAACTATATAAAATATCAACTTCTTAAATAATTTTTTTGTAATAATTTATTACTTATTTCTAATAAGTATGAGTTTATAAAAAATCATTTAAATTGATATTTTATATAATTTTTATCATGAAAAATGTACATAAATAATAAACAACACGTCTTTTTCTTAATGGATGAAGTATAACTATATAGAAAATCTAAATTGATTGATACTATAAATAAAGCTTATGTACTTTTTTGTTTAGCACATGCCCTCAAAAAGATTGGTACAACCCTGACTATCCGTATGTTAGAAATTGGATTTTGCAAAGAAATGTGTTGATTTTCATGCGTCTATTCTATAGTTTGATAGTAATTTCCATTATAAATCACTTGTAATTCATATGTTTTTCTTTATAACGTACCCTACAAAGATCCTATCGTAATAACGTACCCACAAATTAAGCAATGCAATATATCATACATGAAAATCCAATAACTATTTATGCGTGATAGAAACCAGTTCACAATTTTTTTATATTTTTTTTTATGGAAACCAGTACACATTTTAACGTGTAATTAATGATTAGCCACATTTATTCCCAACGAAGTTTGTTTATTTGTAGCTAATATTATGACTTCCCAATCAAAATTAACTCAAAACTGGAACTTGAGATATCAAACGCCGGCAGCCTTCTTCAAATCCAAAACAAAGGCGTAGACCTTCTTCCGGTCAGCGAGGGACTTAGCGACGGATTCGCGCTCCATGCAGCGGTTGGCCCAGGCGATCAGCTTCGGGCACGAGTCCTCTATCTTGAAGTCTCCCTCCACCTCGTAGGTGTAGAACCAGCTGTAGAAGGGGATCAGCGTGACGTCGACGAACCCTAGCTGGTCCCCTCCGAAGAAGGGGTTGTCCCCAAGGGCCTTCTCTTCCAGAAGCTTCATGATCTCTATGAACCCAGCCTTGGCCTTCTCTTGCTCCTCCCCCTTGGGCGTCCATGTTATCTTCCTACTTGCGTCGTACACCTTCCTCTCTATGTAGTCCGCCCAGAAGCGGGCCTGTGCTCTCTTGTAAGGATCCGATGGCAGAAGCCGGGCGGTGTCGGGCCAGGCCTCGTCAATGTACTGCAGGATCACCATCGACTCGCAGACCGGGCGACCGTTGTGGATGAGGACCGGGATTTTCTCGTGAACCGGGTTCATCTTGAGGAGGAGGTCGGTCTTGTTGCTGAGATCCTCTTCCTGGTAGTGGTAGTCGATGCCTTTCTCGGCCAGAGCGATGCGGGCACGCATCCCGTACATGCTGGGCCAGAAATCCAAAAGCACCACCTCATCAGCTTTCCCCATTGCAACTACGGAGTAATTAAATTCAGATGAAATGTTTGGGTTATAAAGAATGATGTATGGGCTGAGAAAGGAGAGAGCTATAGGGGTTGGTATTTATAAGGGGAGGGCATATTAATTCGATATGGTTGGTGGATTTTGGGGCTCCTTTTGGGGAGAGATAAAGCGACGTCGTTTGTAGGATCAGCGGTGGGGGTTGATGCTTGATAGTGGACATAGCTCACTGGATACGTCATTAGTCTGTACCCACTATTCAGATTGCACATGCTACTGATCTGCAATTTCTAAAGGAATCTCGATAAGCTGGTAACTGCTACTCAGAGGTGTCCACAGTAATTGACAGAGATAGGCCGGAATTTTTTTATAAAAGTTCATGGAATAATTTACTAGTATAATTTATATATATTTAGTATGATTAAGACTTTTTTTAAAATATTAAAAGAAAATTATAATTTTTTTTAAGAATTTGTCATTTGTAAATAAAAGAAAATGGATAGGATTGAAAACTATAACAGAACAAACTTATAAATTGTGGTTTAAATATCACATTGATAATAAAAAGTTTCATATGAATAAAAATTAGAAGAATTTTTTAAAATATATGTGTAGTATAATGAATAATCTTATGAAAATATTAAAACAAAAATATTAAATTTAGTTTAAATGTGAAATTTATAATAGGGAAATGGTGGTAGGAATAAAAAGTAGTGGAAAAAAGGTAAGGAATTAGATTTGAACCCTTGCATCCCTTTTACTTCCTTCCCTCCTTCCTATTTACCAACTAAGTTAGACAACTTTAGTATTCTTTCTCATATATTTTTATCGGAAATTTCGCAAGTTACCTCTGAGGTATTGCAATTTTCGCGAGGTATACAACTCTTTTACATATTTCGCGTGGTACCCCTGAGGTTTTGAATTTTTTCGCCACATGCCCTTCTCGGTTAATTTTGACAGACTAAATGTTCCTCCGTTAGTTTTCAATAAATAAAAAAAAAAAGGAGACTCAGACTTTGATTTGTTCAATGTCCATGGCTTTACAGCAGCACTTCTCCTCCTGCTAAACCACCACCAGCCCCTGCCGCCGGACTCCTCCTCCCCTAACCCCGCGACGACGCATCCCAGGGCCCCGCCGGCGCAGGTGAAGTGACCAATTTTCTCAACCTGCAGACGAATTCGGAACCCCCTCGCAACCCTCGCCCAACAACCAGTGGCTGTCACGGTCGACGGCACCGGTGATTGACGATTCCTCGGTGCTCTCGATCTCAACCAAGACGATGACGGCGATGGCGGGGGTGGGAGTAAGGTGGAGATGGGCAACGGCGGCGGAGGAGGAGATGGAGTGGTGGTCAATTGGCAAAATGCCAAGTACAAAGCGGAGATACTCCCGCATCTGCTGTACGAGCAGCTCTTCCCTAAGATCCAACCTTTTTCAATCAAATCGAAAACCCAGAAAAAGTGTCGCTTTACCTTATTTTAATTTTTTTTTAAATATACTAAATAGTTCCGTCATCAGAGGGGGCAGCCGCCTCCTCTGTCCGGCGAGCAGCCGCCCCCAGCGCCCCATATGGCCGCCACTGCTGCCACTGATATGTCATAAATTATTTCTCAAAACGTGATTACAATGGAGAAAAGGGCAAAGATTACGGAGTAATTTGGAGAGAGGTAATAATACTAGTAAAAAAAAATATCGGACATTTCACGTTTGAAGTAAATATTTTTTTCATATGGTGTATCAAAGATTAACCTATTTCGTGAAATTTTATTTTGCACTTGCGTTATGCCTTTAGGTCATCTCCCATTATAAACTAATTATTGAGTTTTGACTTAATTTTGCTCTCGATCATCATATACCTAATTTGATATTTTTGGTTTTTACCTATTTGCAAATGAAATGTGGCTTTCTCTTTTGGAATGTCAAATGTGATTTGTACTCATTTATTTATTTTTACTTGTTTAATATTTATATAAATAATACAATTATAAATCCATATATATTATGGAGTATATACATATGATTTTTAATTAAAAATAAATATTATAGTATTCTAAAAATATTCAAGAGTTATTCGATATGACTATAAGGCCTCGTTTGGTTAAACACGGGAAGTAGACTTCCCAGGAAGTAACTTCCCGGGATTTGTAATTCCCATGCATTCTACTTCATGGGAAATGTAAAAATATGTTTGGTTGAAAATAATTTCCCATAAATTCAATTCCATGTTTTGTTTGGTTAAACATGGAACTGTCATAGTAATTTATTTAAAATTACTCTTGTAACCTTTTACTTTTTGTTTAAAATCAAAATCTATATGGGCAAATTGATGATTTTGTTTATAAAAAATAAATTTTATAAAAGATTTGGAAAAAAAGAATGGAGGAAGTAGAACTTACCTACCCCTCCATGGTAAGTTAAATTCCACCATTTTATGGGGATTTAAATTTCTATGAATTGAAATTCATGGGTTTTCTCATTTTAAAAAAACAAACCAAACACATGTATTGATTCCTACTTCCTGGGATTTTGAACTTCCCATGAAGTAGAAAGCTAACCAAACGAACCCTAATATTTGACATATTTGAATAATCATTGCATAAATAATATTTTTAGAAAATAACATTCATCTTTTTAATTATATATTCATCAAATTAAATTATATATCAAAAATAAATTAATATCGAGATGCTTAAAGTACTAATGAACAAAAAAACCAGTGCAAAATGAAACTCTCAACTATTGAACCATAATCGCATCTAATATTTTGGTAGATCCGCCTACTCTCTTCATATTCATTCCCTCTTCCGGAGCTGCCACTTTGATTATCGTCATGGACATATTTTTCATTGCTCGTTCGAAAGTTATCATAGTCAAAGTTTTCACGTACTACCAAAATTTTCATCTTCAAAATAATCAAATGCATGAAAGATAGAATTAGAGATTCCAATGGTTTCATTTGAAAGATAGGATGATGATGATATTTGTCATTTGAGATGAATGTATTGATGATTCAAATCGAAAGGATAAAGATATGATCAAGTGACGGAAATGAGATGTGAAAGTGAAAATTTTAACGATGAAATCGTATAATATGCCAAAAGAGAATATTATATAGAATATTATCTTTTGGTAGGCTATTTCCCCTTGTCAATATGGTCTACGGGGGAGATGCCCTTGTTGTCTTACATTATTTCCATTAACTTTTATGTTAAAATATTAAAAAAAGAAAATTAAAATACAACAAAGTACGGAACCTAGCTATCTTCCTCTTGCAATAAGGCGTCCGATCCCATCCGGTGGGCTCTAAACTCCCTGAGGAATTTCTCTTCTCCTATGATGGAAATAAGAGGCAGAAATTGAAATCTGAGAAGATATTGTGGAAACGTGTAACCAACAGACACTAGCTGAGTTCGCTTCTAGGTTGTGTGTTGGTGAACAGATTGACGTTCTCTCGTCTCTATCTGCTTTTGGCTTTCATTGACAATCCCATTGAGGCAAAGAAGATCAGAGAGTGGATCAGGTATTTGTGGAAACCTATTTCTGATGAGTTTTAGTCTACCTCGTATTCATATAACCATCCTGGTTTGAGATGGTATAGTATGAAAACCTCCTGTATGGACAAACATGCGGAGGAGTTCTCTTTCTCCAATGATGCCATGGAGAGAAGTTGTACGAAGGAATCCATTGACAGCAATTCTCTTAGAGGAAACACGAGTACAAAAATGGATCAGGAGACGAATATCAAAACGAATGCAATGCCTTGTCTGTTTAGGTATATATTCTTAACTCAAATTGGCTTCTCATCTATCTTTGTGTGGCTACCATTCTGGACATCAGTGTGTATATCGGTGTGGAAGAAAAGTTTTATGTGTTGTTGATACTGGTTTGAAACCTTGATTATGAAAATAGGGGTCTTGCAACTATTGTCTTTCCTGTGGTTGTTCCAATTCACCAAGGGTTATGAACTTATGATGTATTTTTGGAGCACAAAGCTAAGGCATGTTGGGATCTCTTCCCTCTGACTACTGCATTTGCCACTCCTGGTACATCTCTCGTGAGGTGTTATTAGTTGAGGTTGGCAAGGATGAATGTGCTTGCCAAATGTGACCCCGGGTGGCGTATGAAAAGCTCAGGTAGAAACTGTGTTGTGTCGCCCTTGTTGAAGGGTTTAACCCATCTGTGACAATTATACTGGTTCTTTACTTATGATTATGCCTATATTCCTTCAAGTTTATGTTCTCTATCAAAGCTATATTGTTGGTTAGGGGTGTGCATAACCAGGTACCCGACACGAACCTGTTAATCGTGTCGGGTACCCGAAACCGTTAAAGTCAAATCCTCCGAACCATACACGAACCATATAAACCCGGGTACCCGACACAGTTAGGGTATTCGGTTCCGTGTCGGATACACGAACCGTGAGTTTTTTTCTTTTTTTTTTCTTTCTGGTTGAGGGGTAGTAGAGGTTTAAGGTGTTCTTCCTTTAAAAAAAATTTAACCAAAGTATAAAATAGGCCAAACAAGAACAAATATAACATCAAGAAATACATTCACATCACCAGAAGAAGCAATTACAAACCTAACCAACACTTACAAGCCTAATTGAGACTTAAAAGCAAAAGAAAATGGAATTAGAAACCCTTTTCCGGCAAGAAAACACACATTTCAGAATTTGAATAGCGGCTACAACCACCGACAACCGCTGCAGCCTGCAGGAGCCTTCGACGGCGACGATGCCTCGCCATACAACACCTCCCTCGAGCCCAAAACGACGATCGGGATCTCTCCGCACACCAATCTGATTAACTTTGATAGACGAAGAATACGAACGAGAGAGATGTGGAACTCAAACCCTCAAATAGATCTATTGAACAAACTCGTTGAGATGGAGAAACCCTCCCATGGATATCTACATATCTAGAGGCTGAAGAACTTAAATTGAGAGGACGCCAAAGGGAGAGGGAGAGAGAGGATAGAGATGGAGGCGGATGTTAGAGAAATCTAAAATGAGGATATCTAGGGTTTCTTTACTTTACACATTGTAAATAAGGAAAAGAATAAAAATATATATAAAAAAAAGCCCCGCGTTGCATTTTAGAAAATGGGATTAAAAAAAACAGCGCACCTTTTACCAAAAGGTAATGGAATTGGGATTTGATCCGGAGACAATTGCGTAGCCCAAAAGCACCGCTTGTCCTTAACCATCTATACCAACGAATCACAGTGTTTCAATTTGAATTATGTAATACTAATATTATAATAAAAATAAATTTTAATTTAAAAAAAATCAAACGGTTCGTGTCGGGTACCCGACAAGGCGATTTGCCCGACCCGAACACGAACCGTTTAAAGCCGTGTTTTCTCGGTTCGTGTCATTATCGTGTCGTGTTTTTTCGGTTTTGGGTTTTTTCGTGTCGTGTTTTCGTGTCGTGTTTTCGGTTTCGGGTTTTTTTGCACACCCCTATTGTTGGTGTGTAATCCATCTTCTGATTGTTCAAGGGGTCCTCTCTTCCTTTCTTGAATATGTTCATCTTTTCCACTGGTTGACAAAACATGTTTTGCCGGTCACTTTTCATGAATGTGCAGTCCATCCTCTTATCTATCCATTACTACCTCGACTTCTGGTGTGGTATGTCTACCCCTATGCTATGAGGTGGTGTAGAATTGTGATCGGAAGATGTTTGATGCGAGTATTAAGCAGGTGGTATGTGGGCAGATGTTGTCTTAAGAATTGAAGTAGCAAACCTTATGATCAACTAGGGAATCCCCGTTCTCTAGTTGGTCATAAAGAACAATGCAAAACATTTTGGTGTACATATATCCCAATGTGTAAACATGAAATGATACTAAGATATTGGCTAATGTTAATTCATTGTATAATTATGGGCTATATATCTTGTGAAATCTTACTTTTGGTGTACAATCTTCACAAGTGCTCTTCCGTATTCACGTTTGAGTATTTTCGTATTGAATTTGTGCAAATAAAATCCTAAGGTTTTCACATCTCAATGGCAAATTATTATCCCTTTAGGTCTCTTGTTAAACAACACCATCACTCGACAAGCTTCACACTCGATTATTTAACAGAGAAAATTATGGATATGAAATACCTAAAATGTGTAAAGTTTCTCCCCAATGGCGGTATGGACTGAGGGAACCGGAACTCTATCGTACGTAGGAAACAATCACGCGGAAACTTGTAGGGATCTGATATGGCTTCAAGGATGACAACATCAGGCATCCATCTTTTTGGATGTGTCTACGGGTATTAACCAACACTTTCTTTGAGACATAAAACCCCACGAGGTTTGATACATTCATTTGGGAATGACTCTATCCCTTGATCCCTGAGGCAAACACCATTCTAGACTGGACGAAAATGTTTTTAGATGCTTGCTTAAGTCCATCGCATACAGACCAAGACATGATCATCAGTTATAAAAGACTCATCACTTTGCTGGCTAAATGGTTACAAGTGAGTTGCGATGACCTCGTTCCTGTTGAGAACGGAGAATTCTTGTTTTCCATGCCTTACCTATGGAGGTTGTGTATATCTTGGACGGGTATACACCACCATTCATTTGGAGAGCGGAGTCAGTACATCGTCTTTATCTACCTCTGCCACTACCAACACCCTAGATATTGGCAGATTTCTACGTTCCGATAATGCATTTATCACCCAATACTAATGAGGAAGGAGATAAGTTGGATGAATTCATTACAGCTACTCTAGATGCCATCTTGAGAGAGACATAAAGATTATTTCAAGAGATCAAGCAGATTGATTGGAAACAAAACTGAAGCTTTGCGCCAGCAAAGAAAACTGATGGCGGCTACAAATCTCAAAATGAATAAAATGATCCAGTGGTTAGCTACAGAGTGAGTGTCGGAGCCGCACTCGCCTAAAGACCAATGAAGCGGGTAGTCACCCATATTCTCCCCTTGAGTCTTTTGTTTTCTTTTTAACTTCCTTTTTTATTTTAGTGTTTCTCTATGGTCATTCATTAAGAACAATGAAAAGTTTAAATGTGGAGGAGAGGGTTTATCTTAAGTCTAGATTTTTAATTTTAATTTTTACATGCATTTAGAGCATATTTCAATCATTTTTGCATATTATGAAAAAAGCAAAAAAATATATCAAAAAATACCAAAAATATCATGCATCTTTGGATTAAAATTGTCTCATTATTCAAATACTCATCTATCTTAGTTAGTACTTAAATTTATTTTTAATCATTTAAATTCCATAACATGTTTGGATTATTTAGCCCTTATTACTAAAATTTTGTTTTTATGTGGAAGATATTAAGTAGACATAATTGAGCATGCATGATCTAAGTTTCTAGACATTATTGAAATCAAACAAAAACTTGTCTTAGTGAGAATTTTTATCCTTATACAGATATTATATTCCATTTGCTTTAATTTATGTGATTTACTCTTCTTATGTGTTTGTTAGTCTCTGAGTATTGGCATAGTTATTTATTATTGAGACCTATTATAATACATATTGAGGACTTATAAGTTTCATATGATTGAGGCAATCTTTTTAGCCATATTTATCCATATCTATTCTATGCTATACCTTTGTTTGAAGCCAATATAGAGTCTTTAGCCTTTTTCTTTGAAAGCTCCACAAAATATATATTATCCTTAGCCGATAATGAACCTGACCCTCTGGGAATTAGGATTAGAGTTGGTTATGGTTATGATTTGGAGAAAGAAGAATCTCGAAGCTTATGCATAATGTCGAAAGGTTTCAAGTCAAATATGTAATGTTATGTGTTTTATTTCTTCATATGGTACTTTATAGGTGGCTCTAAAAGGGAAAAAAAATTGAAAAAAAAAACGGAAAAAGAAAAAGAAATAAAAAGTATTGAAATAAATATCCTAGTTTATTTTTATATGTGAGAGTTAGATTAAAATACATTATATGGAAGCTTGTTTAGTTTTTTATTTGTTTGTGTTATGTTGGGATTTTTAGAATCATAGTTCCCGGAATTGAAAGCACCACATAGCCAAATATGACTCATTGCCCTTATTTTCATACCAAGCCTCATTACAACCCCGCCAAATGGAGTCAAGTCTTCCATTGAGAGAAAATCCTTTTGATGTTACTTATTTGTTTTGAAATATTAGGTAGAGATAATGCTATATAAATGTCAATTCTTAAGATGATTTTGATATAATGAATTGAGTTGAGCAGTGATCTTAAAGCCTGAACACATGAAAACGAGTGAAACACATTTTCCCAGTGAGGTTGGATGGATAAGGCATGCGGGCTACTTGATCACACATATACATGCTAGGACGTTAGTTTACTTTACCATTGTTTGCACTTTTTTAAGATGTTGCTTTTGAGAAAGGTTAATTCATGAAAAGTTATGATTGTGGGGTATAATGATTATGTTTTGAAATGATTTTGATTGAGGACTAGCAAAAGGTAAGTGTGGGGGATTCGATAATGCATGATTTTTATAGGCATTTTAGGTCATTACTAGTGTAATACCCGTGCCTTGAAGGTACGAGATTTTGATTCATTTCAAATTGAACATCATTCTATATATTTATATAATACTATATTAATATATACTTGTTTACAACAAAAATAATATGTATAAAGTTTTTTTTTTTAATTTATAAATTAGTTGAAAAGAGATACAATATAATTTTTTAAATGATTTAATAAGCTAAAATAGTAATAAAACTCAAACACACACCTATTATAATTTGAAATACATACTACGTATATAATTATTATCATTAGGAAAATATAAGCTATCATATTTTCATGAGAAATATGGCTAGAAAGAAGGAAAAATAAATAGAGAAAATAAAGGTAAGATGGTAAAAAAAAAAAGTGATCTATTGCGCCTCATCTAAGACGTAAAATAAGTAATGCTTGTAAGTCCTAATTAACTTTTAAAATAAGTAAATTGTAAAAAAAAAAACTTTTTTCTGGCTCTAATGGATTTTTATAATTAACTTTTGAAATCTAATATTCAAAAATTAATTATTTTTACTAACTTCATAAAAAAAGGTCTTAAAATATTAAAATTATAATAAGGGACATCTAGGATGTATAAAATAAATATAGATGTAAAGTATTCATTTTGGGGATAAATATTTTTTGTCTTCTATATTTGAAGCCAAACACCCAAAATTAATCATAAAAGAGTGTTTATTTATTTATTTTTAAATGATAATATATGCAAATTGCACATTTTCTTTTCTCAAAATTCTTCAATTTTTGTTTGTAGATCTTAAAATGTTATTTTTTGTATTCCAAATAGTCATTGAAGATGTTTAAAATAAATGTAATTTATCTCTAGAAAATCTTTTATTAAAGATTTATATAGATGTCATGTAGAATGTGCAGACCCGATCACAAACAAAACCTACCCGACCCAAACCTGTTCCGACTCTCAACCAACCTAACATTCAGAATGATACACTACTAGAAAACTTCAATTAGACATCTGTTGTCAACAGATGTCTTTCAAAAAAATTTCCGACCTCTTTATGCGTGTAGTAAAAGATCTAAACTTTCCACATCAGTTTTAAGCAGATGTCTTTTCTTAATTAGAACCCCTCAATTTTTGTTATGACATATTCACTTGTTGATGAATATCCATAATTTGTCATTTGAAAACATGTGAAGATGTCCTCCTAAAGCAAAAATGTGACATTTACATCTTTATTTATAAAATAAGTGATGTCTTAAGACAAAATAGACAACACTTTTTTTTAATTGATCACGTTTATAATCATGTCCGATATATAATTTATTATTTTATATTGTTTTAATTTAACCGACCACATGATATATAGGCACAGCCGATGTATTTCCATATTATCGACATCGCATTGAGAGTATTCATTCTCTTTCTATTAATTTAATGTTCATTATATGTGATATTATATCGTTCTAAAATAATGCACTATTGTGAGTGCATACACACAAGATTTCGTTTCCCATATTTATATCAGTTTTTTCAAAATAAAATGATATAGTTGTTGCATTGACACATCAATTTATTTGGTAGATAACGATGTTACTTTGACAAATATATATGAGTTCATATATCATTTTACTGTTCAAACTGGTATTGCACATTGATTTAAATGAACAAATTGATGTGTATAATTATACTGACATCAGTTTCCATAGACTGATATGATGTTAAAGGTATGAATGCACTTCTATTTTCATATATAATCCGATGTTTTTAAATATGGATACACAACACGCTTTTTTCGATAGAACATCGCATTTTAGTTGTTCTTCGAAATAATAGGACGTTTAATGAAAACATGTACATATAAAAAAGGATCATACAGTAACATTTACAAAATATGTTGCTGCCATTCATAGCCACAACAGAGTTGCCGAGCTAATCGAAACCGTGACTTTTGATTCCCCAAAAATCTCTGTGCAATACCGCCATACATTGGAAAATCCATATTTACGGAGACACTCGTTATAGAAACTGTAGACCTGTTAAGCAAGAGAACATCAGCAACATAGGACGAAGTGCTGCTGGAAATAATTGAGTAATGATGCATCAGAAAAATGCTAACCTCGGTGATTTGACGGCTCTCATGGTTCCCTTTGATCAGTATTATTCGATCTGGATATCTAACCTAGATTTTTACTGCACGTTAGTCAGAATACTAATCAACCATTGGAGAGGGAAAAAAATACCTTTTGCCTAACTAGTTGTATTCCCATGTGCGACAGGTGGGTATTCAACCTTTCCATATCCGAATCAAGGAAAACCAAGTACCTGTTGTTTCCATCACAATGTGATCAAATTTATCTCGCTTATTCTTCACTAATTCAACATCAGTTTGACCTAAATCTCCACGTACAATACAAAGTAGGCAGCTATCATTAACCATGTTAGAAGTCGAATGACTGGCAACTAATGAACTGTCAATACCAACCTCCCCAAACTGCACAGAAGAAGAATCAGGCAACTATCAGATTGTTATAAGAAAAAGCAGAAGACCAATACTTGCAGGCAGAGCACCACTTGTAGAGTAGAAGAAGTACAATGTGAATTTTAAGCAAAACGCCAATGGAACAGCTTCCAAATAGACAAACAAGTATCAATCAATGCTTAGAGATTATTCTGAACGTTAAGAAACTTGAAAAATGAACTTCCAAATATAAATTGCAAGAGTGAATGACAAATTTGCCAACGTATTTTAATACCTTGTTCTCTACGACAGCAATACGCTTCCCATATTGAGCAGTTAAAATATGGTTTATGAGGGTTTTCTGTCATGAAGAACAAAATCAAGCTATCAGGAGCACCTTCCAACAGTAGGTTGCCCATGGTTTTTGATAAACATTATAAAACTTTTAACTTCCTTTTCTTTTCTTGTCTTCCTTTCGGGGAAGTGAATTTCAAAATTTAGAATGAGAAATCATATATCAATCATACCAAAATACCAGTTGAACTTATTACTGATTTTAAGCCTATGTTCATTTAATTAATATATGCCAGACTCGCTAACATATAAGAGTGAGATTCGAAATATGAAAAGAGAGAGTGAAGAGCTGATTGAGCATCAGTTGAACTTATTACTGATTTTAAGCCTATTTTCATTTAATTAATATATGCCAGACTCGCTAACATATAAGAGTGAGATTCGGAATATGAAAAGAGAGAGTGAAGAAGATGGTGAATAGCTGAGGGCTATGAGGTTGTGTTAAACAGCGGCAGCGCTCTCACAAGAATTATCCAATCTTTAACTGAAAATACAAATTGGAATGAAAGGACAAAAAAAAATGGCTTGCTTAACCGATTGAATTGGAACAATATATTTCTCATCTATATCATTAATTAAATAACCTTAAACTTTCCTATAAAATAGAGTATAGCTCCACAATATCTTAATTTTTTTATATATATAAATTAGGCTTTAGTATTTTCCTACCAAAAATCCCAATTTTGCTAGATGTCAAAGATTTAGAACGGTTAAAACCTTCTTGCACTTTTTACCCTGTTTAATCCAAAAAATTTGTGGTTAGGTGTGAAATCAAGCCTTAAACTGAAGGCTGCAAACAGACCCAAAGCTGACCTACTCTACCCTGATCAAAGGGTTAATGTGAAAGTTTGATCTCGCAAAAATAAAAGTAGCAAACACCAAGGAAGAAAAAGACTAAAGACAACCATGGGGAATGAGTGGATGGAACTTCCTAGAACATTTTCTGAGCTTATCTTTATTTTGCTGGTATATATAAATCTCGAGTGATTGTATACATATTGTAGATAAGGAGGTAGCCATTCATTCAGATTTTAGCATTTGTCTTTGTGTCCATTAAAATAAATAACATGTTTTGCATTTCTACTTCAAGAATTAGATACAAATGGAAGACAATCAGAGCAACAGGTCAAACAAAACACCAAGGAATATATGTAAGGATTATATTCTTAAAATATTCTGGATACATTTCTTCGGGGCTTTCTTATTTCCTTTTTGAGTTTGAGGTGTAAGATGGATAGTGGTTTAAAGTAGTTTTAGTGAAATCAAATGTTTAATGACATCATCTATCTTATGCATTTCTCATTTTTCCTGCTTCAAAATTTGTTGGAGAATAAAGGCCTCCCGGTGGTGGTTGGCATTAGTAAGTGTTGATTATTGATTAAATTAATAGAGGGATATGACCAACTGCTAACTTGTGTTATTTGATTCTATATATCTTCTTCTAAGTTCTAAACCCACAAGTCATTCTACACTACACTATTTTCTGTCACCATTCACTTAGTCATATACATCATTCATTGCCTCCCCACTTATCTTATCTACTGCAATTGTCTGTCTAGCAGCTACTTTCCGGATTGATATCTTCGCTAGTGATAATCCAAAAACCTAAATAGACATAGGGGCGCGCACCATTGAGCCACCACTGAGGTGGGGCGGGCTGCACCATATGGAGAAAGGATTTTTCTGAACATGTTCAAATTGAACAGCTGTCACATTTTGATTATTAAAAAAAAACTTTTATATGTAACTTATAAGGTAGAAAAGTACACAACCAAACAACAATAATAACTTAAATCCATATGAATGAATGATGAATCACTCACAGAAATTAGCAGTGCTTGCTCATGGACTCTATAAGCCTCGTCTCCCGATCAGTGCGAGCTATGGCCAAAACCAGACCAGGCCACCGTCTACAAACGTCGACGAGATTGAGACTGCTGCCATCATAGGAATATTCAATTTGGTTCGAAATCCAAAACTATCAACAAAATAAGGAGTGATTTCAATTAGGCATTTTATCAAACATCTTATGTGCATTACGAATAGGTACCTATGAAACTAAAACTCTAAATCCAAAAATATCAACATCTTTTACTTTATAAATTTTAAAATTCAATCAACCATTTGAATGAAAAAGTTACAAGCACAAACCTTGAGTCCTTAAGTGCTTTAAGCGGAGAGATTGAGATCGAGACCGAGTCACCGAGAGGGAGGAGAGGCTTTTTTCTGACGCCTGATGAAATCGGAGAATCCGAGGGGCAAACAGGGGGGAGGGAGACTTCGCCGGTAGCAGAGAGGGAGAGAGAGACGAACGGCGGTGGAGAGATGCGGACATATGGATAGATAGTTGAGATGCGAGAGAGTTGAGAAAGGCTGCAGAGCGAGAAGCGAGTTGAGACTTGAGAGAGATGGAGAGACGGTAAAACATGGAAGCATACTCAGCTTTGTAAATATAAAAACACAATGAAACGTAGGACAAGGAGTGTAAAGTTTTGAGTGTGCATCACATTTGACACCAAAAAAAATGTATAACTTGTTTCCTTTTATTCTAAATACCATTGCCCTGCATAAACGGGTCTTTTGGATATAATATCCTAATTATCCATCCCATTTTCTCAACCAACTTAACCAATCAAGTAGTTAACGTTTCCTGGTTTTAAATGGGTAGAGATTATAGTGCACCATTGACACAAACCAGTAGCTCGTAACAATTGCACAGAACTAACCATGAGATCATCATTACTACCATACAACCATTTTTCAGCCATTAGATAGATCACTACAAGCATCAAGTGTGAAACTTGAGATTAAAGTTCAGATAAAGTGGTACAAGAAGATTCAAAGAACCAGAAAAGAAAATATTTGATGCTTATCCTTTTCAAAGTAATTTATAGGTTGATTCATCAAGCAAATGTCTATACACTATTTAGCTCAGAAAAAAAAAGAACAAAGGCATTAAAGTTACTACTGCTGAACACTTTTTTACCTCTGATATTGCCTGTCTGGACACATGAATGAGTTGGAACACATCTACTTCTTTAGCTGGGTGTCTGCTACAGTTTGTTGAACAAAGCATGAAGGTTAAGTGTTGTGTCTAGGAGCTGGATCCTAAACTACCAATAAAGTGAAGCCTACACAACCCAACAAAAAAACATAAGGGGGCCTATTTCAGCACCAGAGAGAATAAACATAACACAGGTTGTTGACATCCCCCCTTCAACAGTTCAACCAAATCTTTTAAGAATAGATTTCTTGCATAAAATTAATTGCATCCGGTGCTAGTCCTAAAATCATACAAATGACTAGTGACCTGACTTTCCTTGAAAGCTGGATAAGACTAATCTATACATAAAGGTTAATAACTTATGAGGGAACCACTTTAAGCTCCTTAATAAACAATATATCAGCAAAAAGTTGATGCATAATACAAATTTATTTGTTTTTTATATGTAATGTAAAAGGAAATAAATACGTAGAATACATACAAATTGCATTACTGAGAGTTGATGGATAAGACTATATCGAAATACTGCATCTTATTTTCAAAGCAAACAAAAGCTGCAAAGAATGTAAAGGAAGAAAGTAGCACCTTACCTCAAGTCTATATTTTCCTGGTAAGACATTTGGAAAAACAAATTCATTACTCTCATCTGTTAACCTGACTGTTTTTGCATGCTTGCTACTCTTCGAACCCAATCTGTTCAGTTTAACAGAAATATCTTGGCTGCACTTCTCAATGCAGACAACCCTACCTTGTAAATTGACGAGTGCCTGGCGATTTGGGTGAAAGGATCATAAAGTAATTTTTAAATACTATATACGTAGTTGAGTATTTTGAGAGTGAAAGTTTGAGTTATTTTGGTTTTGGAAGTATTTGATTTGTAGTGTTCTTCCGGTTGTTCTTAGGGATCCCTTTTTCTCAGATTTTTTAGCACCACAAGCCTAAATATTTTCCTACCTTAATTTCTTACCAAGCCTCATTACAACCTTGATAAAAGACCTCGTGATGTTTCTTATAAGTGATGGCATCCACGGTGCAGAATATGTGATATACTTCTCAATTTATATGTAGCTTTTTGCATTTTGGATTGATTTGAGAGATTGCATTGTTAAGCCTAAACACATGAGAGTGAGAGTAAACACATGATCCCGGTGAGTTTGGATGAGATGTACTTTTACTTTGAATCGCTCATATACTTGCTAGGATGTTGGGTTTCATGTTCATGTCTCGTACACTTTGATGTTGCTTTTGACGAGGTTAATGCTTGAAGATCATATTTGTGGTATGATGGTTTTTGATCTTGTTTTTGCATTGCTTGAGGACAAGCAAAAGGTTAAGTGTGGGGGAGTTTTATAAGGCATATTTCCAATAGGCATTATAGATTAGTTTAGATGCATTTCATTGCCATATATTCATGTTTTAGTGTTAATTAGATTAACGCTCGTTTTGTGGAAAAGTTCGGAATTTATGATATTTCGATGTTTTTATGTAGATTCGTTGTTCCGAGGCAAAGAACACGAGGAACGGAGCTATAGAAGGCTAAGGCGAGACTTAGGAGAGCTTAAGGAAGAAGTCCCGAAGAGAATGGGAACAACCTAAAGAGCAACGGAGCACGAAATCGAGGCCTAAGAGCGAACACGAGGGCGAGTTGCGAAAGCTGTCCGCCCGGCGAGCTGAACTTGTAACGCACTTTCCGGAGGCCTCGGATGTCCGATCGACGCATATGAGCATGCGTTGGAAAGCTCTTTCGAAGATCTACATGATGGTGTTCTGTTGGATTTTCTCTGACAGCGAATGGATTTCCGCTGCAGCGAATCAAGTCAACAACATCGTGTGCAAGAAGGTGTCTTGAGCAGAACTCGCTGCCAGCGAATGGGATCTCGCTGCCAGGGAATGGGATCTCGCTGCCAGCGACTGGAGTCAGCGGGAGGATGTCCTTGAAGGCTAGAACCAGCATGTCTCGCTGCCAGCGAATGGGAACTCGCTGCCAGCGAGTCGAGTCAGCCTGGGAGCAAGTGACCAGGCAGTGTCCGCTTCCAGTGAATTGGACTCGCTGCAGCGAGCCACTCGTTGCCGCAGAAAGGCTTCGCTGCCAGCGGGGTGCACAAGGACGAAGGCTCGGCGACTCGCTCCAGCGGAAGGGAGCTCTCGCGCTAGCGGAAGGTTGCTCTCGCTGCAACGGCTGGGCGGATTCGCGGAAGCGAAAACAAGGGAGCCGACGAAGCTTCAAAATATTCCAATGCATGGACATTCGCTGCCAGCGAGTCTGGTAGCGATGCGGTAGCGAAAATCCAACATTAGCTAGATTAAGGCCATTTGCTGCTAGCGGAAATTTTCGTTGCCAGCGGAATTTGACGCTGAACTATACATGGAAAGTCTATCTTCTATTTAGTTTGTTTAGGAAGTTTCTATCTTATTTGTCTATCTTTTACCTTGTTTATACAAGACTTTAGGCTTCTAAATAGGATGTTTAGAGTTAGTTTTCTTAAGGATTGAAGTAGAGAAATCACCATTGAAGAGAAGAAAGCTTATGTAAGCCATGTTTGGCTAATTTTGTAGTTCTCTCCTACACTTTCCAGACTTGGTTGGTGGTTTGTGAGTTTTCTAATTTAGTTATTTTTCCTCTTTAATTCTTTCAACTTCTTTGTGCGATATTGATTATGTTATTGATGTTATCTTGATTCGCGGCCTTGATAATATTGATTTTATGCTAGGATTTAATACTTTCGTATTTGTGTTATTTCCGTAGTAGCACGCATAAGATTGTGGATTCCGTGTTTGAAACATGACTATGTAGGAAGTTGACATATATCATAAACATCAATTTACCGTGTTTAATTGGTGTTATTTATATGCTCAAGTTCTTGGGACATTGTGCTATCTCTTTGTTAAATCTTGACCGTGTTAAGGTTGCATTGAGGTGTAAGGGATTAATTGGACTCATAGGACTTTTAATCTACTTAAACCAAGACGGGAGGAATTCGTAGGAAACGATAATAACTTGAAAATGATTCGATGATCAATAAAACCAACCAAAGTCGAGAACTTGTAGGTGGAAACGCTTTTCTTCTGTCTTTTATTTTCTTTTCTCAATATTATTTTCTTTTATTTTCATTCATAAAAATCTTATCTTTTATATTGATAAATACACAAGCTTTAGAAATGCTTGATTCTCTTGGGTTCGACCCCTTACTTGCATACTATACTAGTTTGTTTGTTTGGGATTTATTTTTGGCGATGTGAATTAACGACTTTCCCTCCGTCAGTATGCAAATTTCACATTTTCTTTTATCAAAATTCTTCAATTTCTGTTTGTGGATCTTAAAATGTTATTTTTTGTATTCCAAATAGTCATTTAAGATGTTTAAAATAAATGTAATTTATCTCTAAAAAATCTTTTGTTAAAAATTTATATAGATGTCAAGTAGAATGTGCAGACCCGAACACAAACAAAATCGACCTGACCCGAACCTGATCCCGACTCTCAACCAACCCGACATTCGGAATGATAGTATCCAAAATTGTGGTCCTAATAAATATATAATATTATTGATATGAATGAAATGTATAAAGAAAGTCATGATATTAATGAAATAATGATATAAAAGACCACATGGAATAATAATATCCCGGAATTGAAAGCACCACATAGCCAAATATGACTCATTGCCTTTATTTTCATACCAAGCCTCATTACAACCCCGCCGAATGGAGTCAAGTCTTCCATTGAGAGAAAATCCTTTTGATGTTACTTATTTGTTTTGAAATATTAGGTAGAGATAATGCTATATAAATGTCAATTCTTAAGATGATTTTGATATAATGAATTGAGTTGAGCAGTGATCTTAAAGCCTGAATACATGAAAACGAGTGAAACACATTTTCCCAGTGAGGTTGGATGGATAAGGCATGCGGGCTACTTGATCACACATATACATGCTAGGACGTTAGTTTACTTTACCATTGTTTGCACTTTTTTAAGATGTTGCTTTTGAGAAAGGTTAATTCATGAAAAGTTATGTTTGTGGGGTATAATGATTATGTTTTGAAATGATTTTGATTGAGGACTAGCAAAAGGTAAGTGTGGGGGATTCGATAATGCATGATTTTTATAGGCATTTTAGGTCATTATTAAGTCACTTAGGTTGCATTTAGATAGGTTTTTAGTATAAAGTACATTCATTGTCTTTAAAGTTGCAAAGTTCGGAATCTACGCGTTTTATCTCTATTTATGCAGATTCTTGAAAGTCAAGCTAAAGGAGAAGAGGAAAGCGACATTATGGAACCTTAGAGACTTAGAGAAGAGTAAAGAAATAAGATAAAGGAAATGCAGGGGTGGCGCCCGCCGAATCATAGCACCCGTGAAAGACGCCCGCCGCTACCCCATCGGCGCCCGACAATCGTAGATTCTAGAAGATTTTCTCTCGACCGAATCTAGCCCATTGGGCTTTACTTCTACATTAAGAACTTCGACTCTTAGGGTTTTCTATGCCTATAAATACAACTCTCATTAACCCGCACCAATAAACACACAATAAGAATCCAATACCCGCTCCGTTAACCCGCACCAATAATCACCCAATAAGAATCCAATAACCTAATTAAACATATGATTTCACTTTTTTACCCCTTAAAACCCCGTAAATTTCCTACTTTTTTTTAATCATTTTCTCACGTTGATTTTATATTGTGCTTTTATATTTGGGTTTATATTGTTAGTAGATTCCGTAGTTAATTTGAAAACTAGATCATGTAGTTAATCCGAAAATGTTTCTATATTGTGTTTATATTGTTATTAGCCAATCTGAAAATGCTTCTATATTGTTATCTTGTTGAAGATATATATTCTCGTCTTTTTTTATTTTCTAAGTTATGTATTTCCACATATTGTTGGACACTTGGACTAGATCTCGAAATATTTTTTATTTTACAAGTTGTATATTTTCTATGTATTGTTGAACTTAAACTTGATGGACTAGTATGTGTTTCTAAGGTATATATTTCATATAATGTTTGAAAATAAAAATGTTTGGTTCGTCTTGCTGGATATCAATTAATCACTCACTCCACCCGCTTACCCGCACGGGTTGGATGCAGGTGAAGGATTTGCGGGTGACAGAGCGGGGCGGGTGAAGGTTTATACTCACAGGGCGGTGATGGATTGGAGAATTTCACCCATAACCCGCCCCATTTTCACCCCTAGTAGTGACAAGTAGTTTAATGTTATTCGTAGCAGATGCGATAACTGGGTTGACAACCAAGTGACACGTCGAATATGCGAGAATTACATAAATTATGTGCTTATGTGATTAGATACTTATTGCTTCTCAAACCCCATGCAAGAGCTTAGGGAGTTGATATTAGGAAGCTATACAACTATGTGCACAAACCGACACTAAGATAACCACGCATAATGATAAGGTCTATTTTAGTCATGTTTTTAGTATAGATTTGCATATTAATTTAGAGAATATTTTAAATATTTTATAGTTAATTTGTATTATTTAGTTTTCTGAGTCTACACTAGTATTTTTATATATTTCAGGTATTTTGGAGGAAATTTGGAATATTTCACATTCGACAAATTATACAAGATCGGAGCGAGTTGCATGCTTACTCAAATTACGATCAACTAGTTGGGCTAAGGCCACACTGACGGAGCTGATGAATTCATATGGAAGGATATGGGAGGAGCCCACGTGATTATTTGGGCTTACAAGTGCTGCTTTGCCAATTTGCTGTATATTTGGATAGATATAATTAAATTAATATATGTTATAGGTTTAAATTAGGATAGATTAGAATAATAGATAGTTAGATTCGAGTGATCACACTATATATACATTCATTCATTCGGCAAATAACGTAGTGGAGCCGTGATCGACTTTACCCAAAAAACTAACTATGTTTTGTCTTATTTTTATGGAGACCTAAACTTTTCCGTTTCGTCTATGATTTGAAGCTTTGTTTGGATTGATTGTGAGTTTCTAATTCTCGCTCCTTATTTCCTATATTTGAATGTTTCGACTTCTTTGTGCTTGAATGTTTGATTGTTTTATTTTATCTTGTTTAATCAACTTGTTAGAATCTATTAAATTGCTAGGGTTTTGTAGATTTCTGATTGTGAATCTTAACCCAAGTAGCAAACTTGTCCCTTTAGGACTGATTGAACTAATTGGATGGGTAGGAAGTTGGATGTGTTGTTAAATCCCTCTTTAGGGACTGCAAATACCTTGGTTAATCTCTGAACTTAAAGTTATCAATTGTGTTAAATCCTTCTTTAGGAACTATTGAACTGATAAGGGTTTCTAGGACAGATTGGATTAGTAACTATATTAGGTTGGGACAAGGGCATTCATAGGAAACCTAAAAGGACGAGAAGGAGTTACAAGAATCGTTTCAACCAAACAAAGTGGATATTTGTAGATGAAACTATTTTATTAATCGTTATCTCCATTAATTTGTCTATAGTTTATTTTGTTTTCTTTCTTATTTCAATCACTCAAAACCCCCTGTTTCATACTAATTGGTAAATAAATTTAACTTTGGAATAACTTCATTCTCTGTGGGATCGACTCGTGCTTACCACACTACATTAGTTAGGTAGGTTCGAATTTATTTTGATACGGTTTACGCGACTAAAAATCGTTCATCAAATTGGAGAATTCAAGTGTAGCTCTGTGTTTTATATATATATATATATATATATATATATATATATATATATATATATATATATGGGTAAACTGCAGGAAACCACCCCTTAAATATAGCATATTGCACACAACCACCCTTTATATACAAAATTGCAGCAAACCACCCCTTACATTGTCTCCGTTAGCAAAGAGCCACCCACCATGCTTATTCCGTTAAATGTTCCGTCAAAAACAGGGGAAATTATAACTTTACCCTCAAATGTTTACAATTTCTCCCCTTGTTGTACTGTTCATCGTCTTCCAACCTAGTTGCCTATCAACCACTCACTGTCATGTCCTCTAAAAATGACCAATTGAAATAAAACTTCATTAATTAATTATAAATTCAATCACAAATGTCAAAAATTGAAAACCCTAGATCTCAAGTCTTAATTGAAAGAACTGGGTTTTGCAGAATAAACAAAGAAGAAGACGGTTGGGTGTTAAATCCAAGCTACAACCACAACCCTAGATCGAAATGAAATCAAAATTGAAAACCAAAATTACAACCACTATCAAATAAATGCTAATTCCAAGCCATGAAACCCTTAAGGTCGAGCGCACGGCGGAGCTTAAGAGAAGATGGCGGCGGGCCGGTAGAGGACATCGACTCGCCTCAAAAAGAAAAAATGGTGACCAAAGGATGAGGCGGTAGCAAGCATCCTGGTGGAGGTGGCCATGAAAGTAGCCTGGTGGAGGTGAGGAATGGTGAGCGGCCCGAATCGCCCCAAAAAAAAAAGAGCGTCTTTTTGTAGGTCACCCAGTTGAACACTTAATTTTCCCTTTTTTTAAATGCTTTTTTTAATTGATTTTTTTCCCTTTCATTAATGATTTCAAAAGGGATGATTATATATACTTAGGGATTAGGGATAACATTTGGACAGAAGATTTAACGGAATAAGCATAGTGGGTGGCTCTTTGCTAACGGAGACAGTGTAATGGGCGGTTTGCTGCAATTTTGTATATAAAGGGTGGTTGTGTGCAATATGCTATATTTAACGGGTGGTTTTCTGCAGTTTACCCTATATATATATATGTTAGTTTTTTTTTTAAATTTTTGTTATGCATTTCATTCATTATCGGTTGCATTATAGATATTTATATTTTATAATTATCACATGGTCGTAGTAAGTTATTGAGTCTTTGTGTTTTATTTGATAGTTTTGTTTTAGTTGTTTTCATAGGAAAGATATTTCTATGATTGGTATGACCTCGATGATGATATATGGTTTTTCATGGCTTAGGAGTTAATAAATTTTAATTTTAATTGAATAACGACACTTGTGGGACTCCCATAGACAATCTAGATGATAAGACACATTTAGGTAGTGTTAACATATTGCATTTAGATAGATTTAGATATAATAAAGTACATGAGTTAGAGTAGTTTTCATGTTCTCATTATGTTTCAATTAGAGTCGGAATCTATGAGGTTTGTGCATGATTTCAGGTGATTATAAAGAGGTGAAGCTAAGTTCGAGTCAATTCTCGAAGATTGGACAAAAATCGAAGAGCACGAGAGCCGAAGATAGGAACTAAGCATGTAAAGGATTGGAGCTGTCCAGGTTGGCGACGCTGCACTAAAACGAGTCGTTCGAAGGCTGTAGTTATCGGATCGGGGCGTACTTATACATGTTGGAAAGAGGATTCGAAGACCTACAACTTTCGTGTTTACGACTTTTCCAAATTCGGCCTAGAAAACAGTGGAATCTGGACGTCAAATGTGGATGCTGGACGTAACTCGGTTTGGGCAAAAGAACTTGGCCGAGTTGTTTGTGTTTCACCGGAGTTTATGAGCGAAGTGCTGAACGCTGAATTGTGGGCCACATGTTTGGGCCTATTGGATGTTCGTTTTGGAATTCATTTGACATATTAGGATTATTATTATTATTATTATTATTATTATTATTATTATTATTATGAGGGGGAAAGGAGAACAATTAGGGTTGGGTACGTAGCTTTAGGGAGGCTTCTTGTGATTTATTTTTCAACCATGAACAACTAATCTCCTTGCTTGGGGAAATTAATTGAAGCTTCAGGTTTTCTATTTCATTGTGAGATTTCTGTTCCTAATACTCTTCTTTGAATATTATCAATTCTTTGCGCTGATTGTTTAGGGTTTCGTGAATTTCCGTTAGTCTGATCAACTGATGCCTTTTCATGATAATCTATAGCTAGATATATGTAATTTCTGGTTGAGTTATCTATATCCTTGAGTAGCAAAGTATAAATCTCTGAAACTGGTTAATTTAGAGATTTGTATGAAGAATTGATTTGCAATTGATGCAATAACTGGTTGTGCGCGTCAATTGTCTTTGTTGATTTCCTTTAAGCTTAATCGATTATTGAATTGAATCTTGATAGTTTCAGGATTGTTTGATAATTAGGGTTTTCAGGGTCTGGTTGTCCTGTTAACTAAATTTGATAAGGAATTGGATTCAAAAGACCTAGTCTTTCCACAACAAAGTATTCAAGAGGAAGTTATCTGTTTGATTTCAATGATCAATGAATAAAACCTGAGTGCTGAGATTGATTGACCTGAGTTATTCTCTTATATTCATTCATTCAATCTGTTCTATTTTATTGATTTGCTTAATTACTTTTGCATTCTTAGTTAGTTTACACCATCAAAATCCCCCCTTTGTGTTTCTTGTTCTTGCTGACACATTCTGACTTGCATATGAATTGTTGACTCTCTGTGGGATCGACCCGTGCTTGCCAAACTACATTAGTTAGGTTAGTCGGATTTATTTGATAGGGTTTAAGGCGACTGAAAATCTTCCGTCACTAGATTATGAGCTTTAGTTATAACTTGATTATTGGTTAGATTTTCATTTTAGAGCAATTTTAAAAACTTTTATATGATTTCTATTGTAGGTCTAAACCCCTGATGAAAAGCACTAGTAAATTCGGTTATATTTGTTTGATGTGATTTGATATATATGTTGGGTTGATAAGTGTAAGGAGGATAAAATTCACTTACACCGTTAGAGTAGGATAAAATTCACTCGAGTGAAAAGAATCATCACTAAACCAATGTTCAAAGAGGATAAAATTCACTCACACCGTTCGAGTAGGATAAAATTCACTCGAGTGAAAAGAATCATCAATAAACCAATGTTCGAGGAGGATAAAATGCACTCGACAATGATAAGAATTGGAAGGAAAAAAAATACGGTTAGTAACCTATCCTGTTTGTGGAGGATAAAATTCACACAAAGAGGAAGAAAAAATAATTAGAAATACTTGGAAACAAAGAAAAAAAATATGAGCTTTATTGAAACTCCGAAGTAGAAAAGGCCTAGTAATCTATGAGTTTTTATGACCATTTTTATGTGCTTAATGAATTTGATTTATCAATACATTCTGAATGCAAGCATCCCCTGAACTTAATCGGAGTTTAAAGCAATGAGTATGAAGGGTTGGATGTGGGGCGCATATTGTCTTAACTATTTTGAGCTTAACATAATAAATACTCCTAAAGCCATGATAACTATACTGATGAATGATCATTCATAGAAATTTCTTTTAGTCTTTGTTTTCATTCTTTGAGTTCGTCTTTGTTTTATGATTAGTTTGCTTGAGGATAAACAAAAGTCAAAGCATAGGGTAGTTTGATAAGGTCTATTGTAGTCATGTTTTTAGTATAGATTTGCATATTAATTTAGAGCATATTTTACATATTTTATAGTTAATTTGTATTATTTAGTTTTCGGAGTCTACACTAGTGTTTTTATATATTTCAGGTATTTTGGAGGAAATTTGGAATATTTCAAATTCGACAAATTATACAAGATCGAAGCGAGTTGCATGCTTACTCAAATTACGATCAACTAGTTGGGCTAAGGCCACACTGACGGAGCTGATGAATTCATATGGAAGGATACGGGAGGAGCCCACGTGATTATTTGGGCTTACAAGTGCTGCTTTGCCAATTTGCTGTATATTTGGATAGATAGAATTAGATTAATATATGTTATATGTTTAAATTATGATAGATTAGAATACTAGATAGTTAGATTAGGGTGATCACACTATATTTACATTCATTCATTCGGCAAAAAACGTAATGGAATCGTGACCGACTTTACCCAAAAACCTTAATATGTTTTGTCTTATTTTTATGAATACCTAAACTCTTCCGTTTCTTCTATGATTTGAAGCTTTGTTTGGATTGATTGTGAGTTTCTAATTCTCGCTCCTTATTTCCTAGATTTGAATGTTTCGACTTCTTTTTGCTTGAATGTTTCATTGTTTTATTCTATCTTGTTTAATCAACTTGGTAGAATCAATTCAATTGTTAGGGTTTTGTAGATTTCTTATTGCGAACCTTAACCCAAGAAGCAAACTTGTTCCTTTAGGACTGATTGAACTAATTGGATGTGTAAGAAGTTGGATGTGTTGTTAAATCTCTCTTTAGGGACTGCAAATACCTTGGTTAATCTCTGATCTTAAAGCTATCAATTGTGTTAAATCCTTCTTTAGGAACTGTTGAATTGATAAGGGTTTCTAAGACTGATTGGACTAGTAACTATATTAGGTTGGGACAAGGGCATTCATAAGAAACCTAAAAGGACGAGAAGGAGTTACAAGGATCGTTTCAACCAAATAAAGTGGATATTTGTAGATTAAACTATTTTATTAATCGTTATCTCCATTAATTTGTCTATAGTTTATTTTGTTTTCTTTCTTATTTCAATCACTCAAAACCCCCTGTTTCATACTAATTGGTAAATAAACTTAACTTAGGAATAACTTGATTCTCTGTGGGATCGACTCGTGCTTACCACACTACATTAGTTAGGTGGGTTCGAATTTATTTTGATACGGTTTACGCGACTAAAAATCGTTCATCACATAACTAAACAACCCGATGATCATGAAATTACCTATGTTGTGAATATAAGTAGAACTATATTCTCATTTTATTATTATTGTCTTTGTTTTAACCATTCCTCTGCTCACTGCCTTTCTTTTACTACTACTATTACTCTTGTTACAAACTGCTTGCTTGCTTATTACGTTTAGCCAAAGTCGCATGCATTCTCTGTGAGGTCGATATGTACTTGCTGCTAGTACTCATTATTAGTTGAAGGTATAGATTTACTATTTGGGGTGTTAGAACACACGACATTCTAACGCGCACCACCCACCCTATTCCCAGTACAATGTCTGATAATATGCCCCAACAGCTTCCCAAGTGGCTTCTTCCACGGGCAAATTCTTCATTGTACGAGCCACTCGGTCATTGGGTTCCCGTTCTGGAGGTAACACAACCTGGTCTCCAAAATGGCTTCCAGAAACACTTCGATTTCCCATCCGCTGAAGTCGTCGGAAGGGCTAGTGTTGTATTCGATGGAGCTCCTATGAATTTCTTCAATTGTGAAACATGGAAGACACGGTGATACGGGAGGACGTTCGTAATCAAGATGGTACGTCACCGCTCCGATTCGCTCAACAGTTTGAAATGGCCCATAAAACTTGAAACTAAGTTTTAGGTTCCTGCGAATCACGATCGATGTTTTTCTATATGGTTGCAGCTTCAGATACACATAGTCTCCTGCCAAAAAAAATCTCTATGTTCGCCTCTCATATGTAAAACATTTCATTCGATCCTAAGCTTTCTGCTAATATATGCACTTTGAGTTGGCCGGTCATCCATTTCTTTTGCTCGAGCCCCTCCTCTACTACGGTGTTCGAACCCCTAAATGGAGCAAAGCCTAGTTGTGGTGGTGCATAGCTATAAAGAGCTTGAAATGGGGTAGTATGCATGGTGGTATGAAAGGTCGTATTATACCAACATTTCATAAGATACAACCAATGTTCCAAAAAACGCTTGGCGGTTGCTCGACGGCTAGATAGGGTCAAGGGTCTAGACGGATTGGGCGGGGTCTAGGCGGATTTACTATTTTGAGATGTATTTTTAATCATATGCCATATTCAATACGTATATAAAAATAATAAAGTTTAATTCATAACTTATATAAACAAATAAGCTTTAATTAATAGTCTAGGCGTTAACAACGGGAGTTAGGTCGTGAGTTAGATGACTATATGAGTGAGGGATCAAGACTAAAAGAGAGTATAGAGGTTGAGAACAGAGAGAGATCGACATGTGGGGGTTTTTAAGAGTTAAAACCTCAAAATGGTTTTTTTTTCAATAACTCCCCAAACCCGTAAGGCCGTCAAGACCTTGCGGGTGACCTTCAAGGGCTTAGGCGGCTAAACTCAAAGGTGGGGACCTTCGAGGGTCTAGGTGGGTCTAGGCGGAGGCCTAGGCCTTTTTTTAGAATAGTGGATACAACCATCGAAACCAATGCGAAGGTCTACTTGAAGTAATACAACAGAGATAGGTTTCCAAACCCCCATTCACTCTCTCTATCTGATTGTCTTTTTGTAGATCATATGCAGTAAACTTGTGCAAAGAAGTTCCTATTGCATGAAAGAACTCTTTCCAAAAATTGCTCAAATTTTTTTTTTCATGATATAAAATAATGATGGCTGGTAGGCCATGTTACCGATACACGTTCTCCATTAACAACTAAGCAACCTTTGCTGCTATAAAAGGATGTGAAAGAGGGATGAAATGGGCATACGTTGTTAGACGATTGACAACCACCATGATCACATTCTATCGACCCTGCGATTTCAGTAGCCCTTCTATGAAGTCCATGGACACACTGGTCCACACCTGTCAGGGTATTGATAATGGTTGCAGAAGACCTAGGTAAGCCACCTGCTCAACTTTATTACGTTGACAAGTATCACATTCTTTCACCCATCTTTCAATAGCGGCTCACCCAAGTGCTTTGTCATGAAGAGCTTTAAACAACTATTTTTGTAACCTTTCTTCAGCCCTAATGTACACCTTGTCCTTATAACGGAGGACGTCTTGGGTCACCGTACAGTGTCCAATGAGAGCGAGCAATGCCTCCGTCAACAATGCTCATGCCTTTCTATCATCCTCATAGCTTTGCACCACTTCTTTTATCCACATTGGTCGAACTCAGTCTGAGAGAGAAAAGGAAAGAAAGTTAAGGCAAATAGAAAGGTAAAGGATAAGAGAAATAGGGAGCGGGAGTTTTTTTATTCAATATTGCATACTCAATCTCTTGCATATACTTGCTCCAAAAAAAAAAAAAAATCTCTTGCATATCTGTGACCCAACTGATTCCCATTACACAAATTAAGAGAGTTAAAAAAAATCTAAAAATCTATTATATGCCAGCATCCACCATAAGATTAGCTACTTTGTATATAAAATCAACCCAAGTTGATATCCAAATAGGCAATTCAAAATAGCTTAAGAAGGCAACTAATAGTAAGATAAAATCAGTGGCAGCCTTAGGAATATGAGGGGAACAAATGTAATTTTTCTAACTCGCCAATTAACACAAGAGTGAAAAAATAGCATACAATATTATAAATTTACAAATAAGTTCATATGTTTAAAGTAAAAGTATATTGAGTTCATTGAGTCATTGTCATTTTGGGTGTTACGTTTCATTATTAAGCTTTCTCTAGCGTGACGGGGAGATCTAGCTTCGCTATGCATATCTTCGAAGAAGTGAACTAAGTCACTAACTCCCTTGTATTATTTGCCTATTCTTTTCCCCATTCGTTTTCATATAATTTGAGACCTCGAAAAAACGCGAAAATGAACGCGATGTATCTTGGATACACACGCCCCCTTTTCCAGTCCGTCAAACCCTTAATCCCTAAGGTTTTGGTGCTCCCCGGCGAGTCCCGGCCTTATTCCAGCCCCAAATCCAACCTCGATGTTGAATCGAGCCCCAATTTCGGCGTCCTCAAGCCGTTGAAGCCGCATCCCTCTCCTTCTACACTCGCTATCCGGGTGTTTGCTGGGTGTGGTGCGTTCGCCGGGCAAGGCCTTGTATGGATTGAAATCGGTAGTCGTTGGATCGTGAAGGTGGTGAAAAATTTCAGAAAGAGGAAAAAGGGGGCTCGCCGGAAGAGGTGGCGGTGTGGCGTTAGGCGGTTGCGTGTGCAGTGGGGGGTTCGAAAGAGGAAGAAATGGGGTTGCAGTTGGGGGCGACGGGGTGGTCTGCGGTGGCTGCGGGCTTGGTGGCGGCAGGCTTGTGGTGGCTCCACCGGTGGATTCGATGGTTCGGTGTCGCTGGTGTCCATTCTCCTATGGTTCTGTCGGCAAATCCCAAAAGGATATTCAATCTGTTGGAAATCAGTAACAAATAAGGCTGATATGGCCAAGGTTAGATCCTCTTCGATGTACTTATGTTTGATTCTACTCCCTTGTAGTTGTGGTCCTATCTTCAAATCACACTCCCTTGTAGTTGTGGTCCTACTCCCGAAAGGGCACAAATCCTCTTCGCGAGGCAAATCACTCGGAAGGGAGCGCACTCCCGGACGAGGGCTGCAACCACCAAATTGAGAACAAGAAAAAGAAGAAAAAGAAGAAGTTGAAGAAGCAATGTCTCATCATGACCTTTGTGTCTAATGTACTATGGCAGATTACATTTGTCTCCCTCTGTTCTAATGTTCTGAAATCGATTCCTCACTACAAAAAAAAAACATATTGGCTTCGGACAGTAGCTTCAGAAAGGTTTTAGCGTAGCCATTGGGGTTATTTTAGCTTCGGCATAGCTACGGATGAGGTCGTTGGGCTAATTTCAGCTTCGGAGTAGCTTCGGGAAGGTTTTGCCGTAGCCATTGGGTAGTTTTAGCTTCGGCGTGGCCGTGCCCGTAGCTAATTTTTTGGGCGAAAACTAAAAAAAAATTGATTATTTGGGCGGGTATATTTCCCGCTTGGGAAAAATTAGGGTTTTTTACCATTTCTCAAACACCGCCTCTTCATTTGTTCTTTTCACTCTCCGTTTCAGATCTAACAAAAAGGATGAGGATTCTCCCTTTCATACTCTCCTTCTTCATTTCAGATCTATGATTGAGGCTTGATGCTAGCCACACATGAAGAACAACCAAGCAATCGTCACTCTTTGGAGAGGGAGGGGTTCTCAGCGAGTCGAAGCCACCAGTAGACTGATCTGTCAACCCGAAGAAGACACGAAGGTTCTTCTTTTCGGAAATCCCTTTATTTTCTTCCATCTATCCTTCTCATTCACTTTACTAATTCGATCTTTGTCTTCAATGCTTGTTATTTCATCCCGTCTCTCTCTTTTTTCTTCCTTTTTTGGGGTTTTTGTGTTTACTGTCGAGGAAGGAATCCACATACTCAGTGGATATCTACAAATTGATATGGTTAGTCTTAGGGTTTTGAGGGTGGAATCGGATTTGGTAGTTGTTGATTTGGGATGGTTGAGATTGGGGGCGGAGCGAGGGTTATTTAGGGTTTTCTTTATCTGTTTAAGGTTTTCTATAGCTTAAGATTCAAATTCAAGCTCCAATTTATTGAAAGTGTGGCTGATTTAGTATTAATTTTTTGTTTTTTCAGGACTATGTACCAACAGTGTTTGAGAATTTCAGTGCAAATGTGGTTGTGGATGGGAGTATTGTGAATTTGTGCCTTTGGGACACTACTGGTACCCCCTCCTTTCCATTTTTGAAACAAAAAATGACAATTATTTGTTTAATTAACCTTTAGGGTTTATTATAAACAAAAATTGGGTCAATCTTTGGCAGGCAAGGAGCTAGGATTATGGTAGGTTGAGACCACTGAGTTAGAGAGGTGAAGACATATTAGTATTGACCTTTTCCCTTATAGTAGAGCAAGCTATGAAAATGTCCTTAATAAGGTATCAAGATTGCTTTGCTTTTTTTATTTTATTTTATATATGTGCTGCACATAGATGATTCAAATTTGTGAATGTCTAAAGATGGAGTTTATGAGATAAAAGTTTAGAGATGGAGTTTTGGAGAAATAAAGACATCCTTGATATGGACTATGAATATGTGATCAAGAGTGCAATCAGTACTCTCTTGCTTGTAGATTTGCTCAGGACAACAGCTTGTCGAGTCTGAAAAGGGCTCTAAAATGCAGTTGTTTGCTGAGGAAAGTGTAGCATCTGGGGCTACTAAGGGGCAGCGAAACGGAGCTGTTATGGCTGCTGTAAAACAGCAACTTGAAGGTGTTGCTGTAGCTGGAAAAACACCGGATGAAGCTGCTGTTAGGGCTGTTGAAAAATAGCAATTTGGGGCTGTTGTTGCTGATGTGAAAAGCCCAAATGTAGCTGCTGTAGAAGGTGCTGAAAATGGAGGAAATGTCCAACCTAAACTGAGAGGGCATGGAAGCAATTTGCAGAGGTGACACACTGATACATTAGATGGGAGAGTAAGTTTGGTAACATCTTCTAAACCTCCTGAAATGCATTGTTCTGATTCCATTATGATAGGTGATATGCTTGTGAATTTGCACTCTGATATAGATAGAAACTTATCTTCTTATTTGCTTGATCAAAACTATAATGTTAGTGTTAAAACTGAACATGAGTTCCATGTCTTGAAGTCTCATGATAAACTTGCTGCTATATCTGCTGGAGTGTATGATGTTTCTGAGCATACTAATCATAATGGGAAAATGCATGATTTAGTTGATATGAAAATTGCTAGAGAATAAACATAACTTACCCCTTCTAGTGTCAGAGCGGAAAAATGCATGATGAGTTACGTAGAAGAGAAGATTGGAAAGGCAGTGAAGAACGACAACAACTTAGTGGGAGAAGTGGATATCAGGTTGTCTCTTAGGGAATTTGGTAAAGGATTCAAGAGGAGATGTGAGGTTGGCTACCTTTTCTTTACCTGTTTATTATTATCGGGTTTTTTCCTTTGCCTGTTTTTTTCCCTGAATCTGGTAATTTTTGCCAAGGGACTTGCAGTTAATTTCTATTAAAAATCAGAAGCCTTCACTTCACTTTGCAGAAATTTTCTAGGTAATTGATTGATTTCCAACAAATATATTTGTATGTATAAAGGACAATACTTTGTGGATGGAACTTGAATATATTTACCATATTGTTTGTCAAGCTTGAAGGTAAGATATTGTGTTCTTTTTTTTTTAATTGATGAGTTCTGATTATTGTTGAGGACAACTTTTTTCAGCTGTCACTTTTTTCTATATACAAGCTGATATGTCAATGGTTGATGGATGATCTGTTAGCTACTTGATAGTACAGAAATATGCTCTGATCATAAGAGATTGCTAAAATATTATGCTTTTAGTGACTTTTGGACCTTTGTTTAATTAAACAGCAACATAAACTGCAATAATCTGCCTTTGAGGTAATTTTGTGAGCCTTGCATCTAGAAAACTGGAGCTCGAGATATCTGAAATCTATATATATTTCTGAGCTGCATTTTACCATTTCTCTGTTTTTCTTATTTTGTTGATTGTTTGAAATTGTACAGCAGAGATAACTATGTTCGACAACAACGTCATTGTCTATAAGTTCAACCAAGACCTCCACTTCTTTGTCATTGTAGGAGATGATGAAAATGAGCTTATTCTGGATGCAATCCTTAATGGTTTCTGTGAAGCAGTGAACATTCTTTTAAGGTAGACGATGCAACATATCAGTATGTAGCTGCCTATCTCTTCACCTCATGCTTCTTGTTCTTCTAATATAGCACCAAAATGGTTTCTTCAGGAACAAAGTTGACAAGTAGAGGCACTTGAAAACTTGGATATCATTCTCTTCTGCCTTGACGAGATTGTTGATGGAGGGTAAATAATATTTCTCAACTTTTATGTTATGCATGTAGTGCACCGTTGCTTAAGTCTAGCTTATCTATCATGTAATTTATATCAATGCTTTTTCGTCCAATTCATTCTTGGTGAATTTAATATTGTTTAATTCCGTTGATTGCAATTGAAAGCAAAGATCATGCTTAATGGAAACTGGAAAGGTATATCACCTACTTAGAGCAAAGAACCATTAAGAGACATCCTTTATTTTATTTGTCATTGTTAATGCTTATTGCATTACCCCTTTCAGTGCATCTATCTTTTGAATAGAACCTTACATATCTCTTTCTTTCCTTTCACATTGATGTACGAGTCAACCTTTTGTAATCAAAGAAGCTCACAACATTATTTCTTCGAATTTGCTCTTCGGTCTCAATTTAGCTAAGCAACCTGTTTTTTTTCTTGCTTGTTAACAAATATAGATGTTCATTTTTTTGGGGTTATGTAGAAAGGAAAATCGAAATTAGAGTATGAGATAGATTCTTGCTTGGTGGCTCAATATGTTCGCTATGAAATGAGAAGAATGGATGCGGTATGGAGTCATCTCATTGCTTACCATCTTCTGTTTTCGATAAATTGTAGTTTTTTTTTTGTCATGCTCTTATCAAAGTACAGTAGCTTAGTAATAGTTTATCCTTTTGTCCTATGCAGCTGTCCTGTGCCTTTAATGCATAATCCTGATTGCATATAGGATCTGCTCCTTGTACTAGAATTAGAGACTCCAATGTTTTGCAACGAAAGTAGAAAAGTTAATTATGAAAACACCGATATTCTTGTTCCTCATACTTCGCTGCTCATAACATTTCTGATTTAACTCCGATTTTGCTTTAGCTTTTGCAGTTGCTTGATGAAACCCTGGATCCTAATCATGTTCTTATCTTGTACCTTTTTTCGTACCAGGAGTTGAAGCTAAAAAAGAAAGGTGAAGAAAAAGTGAAAAAAGAAGAAAGCAACTGCTGCTAGGAAGAAAGAGGGCCAGTCTGTCTCGGAGCCCTTGGATATCAAGGAAAGACTACAGTCATCGGCATGGCTCTGCAGGTTCTACCCCGAACCAAATCAGTGAGTCGGTTAGATTTGAAAAGACTCTTCAATGATGACTTTGTCAAAGCAAGTGAAAGAAAGAACTTTGGCAAAATCACATAAAGTAGAGTGATATAGGTATGGAATTTATTCTTTTTTAAATCTATTTAAATATATCAATTTTGAATTGAATAGTTTCTTAATCCTGACAAGAACACTTGCCCCAAAATCAAAAGATTTCGATATGAAGGTTGAAGGCGATAGCCTAATAGGGTAAATGGTTGAAGCTTAAGAATTTATTGACAAATTTTACGTAAATGAAACCAAAGCTTTTATCAACATGTAAGGTTTATCTCTATTAGATTCAATATTATTTGTTAATAATTAAACTTGCTAATCCATGTCCCTACAATTTCACATTAGTGGCATTTGTTTTGATTTATGCATACCATAATGTTGTGCTATATGTCTTACAGGTTATTTGATGAATTTGTTTTCTCCATTCCAATTTTTTGCAAGTAACCTCAAAATCCAAGATTTTGAGGTTATTTCACGTAGCTTGTTCAACTTTAAGAGTTTGATGTTATTTTGTATTGTATAATTAATGTATGTAAATTATGTAGTTTTTGACATTTTATTATATATGTAAATTTGTATAATTATGTATATATAAATTTATATGATTAATGAAATTTTATTATATATGTAAATTGTCTGTATTATTTTTTTTCAAAAAAATTTGGGACTTTTTAGCCCGGTTTGGAAGAATTCAGGCTAAAAAATAGTTTTTTTTTTTTAATTTTTTCGCAAATAACTTAGCTACGGTAACGTGCCGTAGCATAGTTGGTTGTCTTTAAGCAAGCTTCGCCTAGCCGTAGCTAGATTACTAGCTTCGGCTATCTCCCGAAGCTAGTGTCTATTTGCTACCGTCAGTTGGCTACCCCCTGATTTCCCGTAGCTAAGCCGAAGCTAAAGCCCTTTGGCTACCACAAAGAGGCTTTTGGCTACGGTTATTTGCCGAAGCGAATATGTTTTTTTTTTGTAGTGCCTTCTTGTATGACCTATGGTTTTATTGGAGTAAGTAATTTTGATATCACCGTCTTATCGTGTGTAGCACAAATTATCACCATCTTTTGGTGGTGGGGAAAAAATGTGTTAGAGGCTTTTTCCTCTTCACCCCCTACCCCCCGAAAGGGCCTTGAACAAGTTGTGGCCTTTGTGTCACTGATTGTTCCAATCCTCAGTTTCACTGGTTTGGTCCAGCTGGCGTCGTCGAACTTCCTGTCTGTGAAAGGTAAGTACCCAATGGGGCTTAGGAACTCGGTTCCCTCCCCAATCAAATCCCGCAAGGGCACAAATCCTCTTAGCGAGGCAAAACATTATGAAGGGAGTACGCTCCCGGAGGAAGGCTGCAGTCACCAACATCAGGAAAAGAAAATGAAAAAACCAAAGAAGCAGTGTCTCAACATGTACAAATCGGTGTGTCGTGCTGCCCAGCTACTACTCAGTCCTAACAAACTATCCCAATGGATTTGGATTTGCACTAATGGTGCATTTAGTTTTGAAAGCTTTGCCCCATACTCCCATTCATGTGGTATTCGACCTTTTGAAGTACGGAAAGATTGGTTGTCTGTGCATTGCCAATCACAAAACATGAGTGTAAAAGACACATTAGGAATCACCCTATTTTGTTTTTGCTTACTGCAACATAATTCACTTCAATCGTTTGACAAAACACACATTTGTTCCCCTTCCGAACAATGCTCGGTCATGATCGGGATGAAGGTGTCTGACTTCGCTATTATATTAACAGTCCTTAGGACTCCCGGCGATGGATCCAGTTCGGGTTCACATACGTGGTTTCTAAGCTCTTGTCTTCCAACCATTTCTAAACAGGTTCCCTTCCTCTTCCCTAAGTGTCTTAACATCCGTTTGGTCGCTTGGGTTAGGTTTCAAAGGGTTAACAACCCGCAGCCTCGTATGACTAAATTCCATGGCAAAATAACCTCAATCTATCCTATGTACTGTCTACACAGTCCTTGGAGCTCTTTAACTTCTATTAGCATCACCCTCCATGAAATGTTTGAAGTACATTGGTGGTCACGCTACATATCTTATTTTCAAACCCTCCAAATCAATTACCCTATAAACATTCACCCTCTCAAATTGATTTCGAAAACCACACACACCCGGTTCGATAATACCTGTTATCAACACCATATCTATAGAATTAAGTCTCATAATGCCAGTTTAATCGACAAGGTTATTCAAAACCTTTTGGTAAGCTGTATTGGCTTAGCCTTTCTTTATCCAAAGTTGGTAATAAGTTGCGAGGTTATATTATTTTTCCCTCCTTGCCTAATAAACATTTATATCAAAACCGAGGATCATGTGTGGTACTTCATATTTAAACATATAATTCATAAGGCCTGCTACAATTTTTTACAAATCGAGGATCATGGTTGGGCCCTTTGGTTGTACTCTACCTCGCATCTTGGGAATCCAAACATACAATTCATAAGGCCTGCTACAATTATTTACAAACTAAATCATCAAAATCAGCTCGATTTAAGGACTCTGAATCCATGTCCTTTTATCACAAACGACATTTTATGAAGATATGCTTCTGGAATTGCCGGGGGATAGGAAAACGAACTTTCTGGACGGAAGTTGATTCCATGTGTAAGAACGAACATATTCAGATTTTGTCTTTAGCAGAAACCAAATCGGAAAATATTCCGGAAGAAAAGATGTGGAAAAATATTGGATTTGACGAAGCGGTGTGGTCGCCTTCTACTGGGAAATCGGGCGGTATTGGTTTCCTATGGAAGTCTCATCAACTACTACAATTTACTATTTCAGTGGCAATTCACACTCCTCGTATCATTGGCCTTAGATTGGACAGCACGCGGGATGGGTTTCCTATCCTCGTTCTCTTCGTCTACGCACCACCAACTCCAAATGAGAAAGATAGTTTTTTGAAAACATTAACAACAATTGTAAATGATTCCCCTATCCCGTGTATGGTCCTAGGGGATCTAAATGAGATTTTATGTAGCACTGATAAGCTCGGCGGAGCCGCTACCCGAACTTCTAGGTTCACGCGTCTAATATCATTCAATAATGACTGCTCTCTAATTGACCTCCCCACGTTTGGAAACCCGTTCACTTGGCGGAAGAACCCAGAGGAAAGCTTCAATATCCGTGAGAAGCTTGATCGGGTGCTGGTTCACCATCAAATTCTTGCATCTTTCCCCAACATGATAACCTTTAATGGTGCTTTCTCCACTTCAGATCACTGCCCAATATCCATCTCCATTGAAGATAATTCAAACTTCAAAGCCCCACCCTTTAAATTTGAAAACACATGGCTACTCAGGAAAGATTTTCGCAACATTGTTAAACAAGCCTGGCGAGCTTCTTGCCCTGGCTCCGCTATGTTACAATTGATGTTTAAACAGAAAATACTGAAAAGAAAGGCCAAGGAGTGGAACAAAACAAGTTTCGGGAACATCTTCCGCCAATTAAAAGAAGTGGATTCGGAGCTCTTGTGTATCCAGTCGGCTGGTCCAGCCGGCGACTTCCAACTAAATCAAACTAAGGAACAACAGCTAATTAAGAAGAAAGAAAAGCTCCTTCTGTTTCAGAAATCTTTCTGGAGTCAAAGAGCGAAAACACGACACCTTAAACTATCGGACTCCAACACCACTTACTTCCACCGTGTGGCCTCAGGACGAAGGCACAGAAAACAAATTCGGAACATCACCACCTCCAATGGTACGGTGGTTGTGGGTGAGGAAAACGTTAGAAATGAGATAAAAAGGGATTTCGAGACTAGATTTAGAAAAGAACCAACTGACGAACGTCTTCTAAATGACCTTCTGGATTTAATACAACCTGCCATCTCGGTAGAAGAAAATAACTATCTTATTGCACTACCGTCAAATTTAGAGATCAAAACGGCGGCTTTCAATCTAGGGAAAAACAAGTCACCGGGTCCGGATGGGTTTACGGCCGAATTTTACACAAAATACTGGGATATCGTCGGGAAATCGGTAATATGTGCAGTTAAAGGATTTTTCCACTCGAGTAAGATATTGCGGCAAATAAACCATACTTTTATTTCCTTGCTCCCCAAAAAAGACGATCCTACGACTACTGGGCATTATAGGCCCATAAGTTTGTGTTCCAATGTTTATAAAATAATTTCGAAAATCTTGACAGAAAGAATGAAAAAGGTTATTGGGAAACTCATTCATCCACTGCAAGGTGCTTTTGTTTCAGACAGAGCGATACAGGACAATGTCCTCATAGCTCATGAGATATTTCATTCTTACAAGAGTCGAAGGGGCCGTGAAGGATGGCTCGCGATAAAATTAGACATGGAAAAGGCATATGAAAGGGTTGATTGGAATTTCCTAAAAAGGGTTCTCGCAAGATTTGGGTTTCATGACACATTTATTTCGTGGGTTATGGAGTGCGTCACGTCTCTATCATTCTCGGTACTAATCAACAACGGCCCTACTGATCTGTTTCTTCCAACGCGGGGTATCCGCCAGGGCGATCCTCTCTCTCCGTTCCTATTTATTCTTGGTGCGGAGGTCCTAGCCAGGAAACTAGCAGCAGAAGCCAGCCTAGAGAAAACCCACATTGGTTTCCCGATTGGAATTAACGGACCCCGGATTCCATTCCTATCATTTGTGGACGACATTATCATTTTCTCTAAGGGTAGTGTGGAAGCAGGGCGCAAAGTGAAATCGATCATTGACTCGTACTGCAGAGTATCAGGCCAGAAGGTCAACTATCATAAATCTAGTTTCCAAGCAACTAAAGGAATTCCGAACCAAAGGATTCTTGAGTTGCGTAACTGCCTCAACATCACAAATGAAAGCTCAATAGAAAAGTATTTGGGTTGCCCTATTATTAATGGTAGAGTCACCAGCAGTACATTTGAAGATATCATCTGTAAATCCAAGCAACAACTGACTAAGTGGAGGGCTAATGCTCTGTCCCAACAGGGGCGGGCAACCTTGATTAACTCCAACCTTTCCGCCAAGCCTCTACATGTGATGCAGAACTTTATGCTGCCCACCACTATGCATAGAGAACTTGACCAAATAAATCGCTCATTCTTCTGGAATAAAGACCTTCAATACCGGCCCCTAATTAGTTGGGATAGGATATGCAAGCCGAAGCGGTCCAGGGGGCTTGGAATTCGGAAAACCGGAGATATGAACGTTGCTCTACAGATGAAACTCTTGTGGAAAATTCTTGCAGAACCCAGTAACATTTGGGTGACTCTGATCAGACATAAATACCTGCGTTCTGCTAGTATTTTTTACTACAAACGATCAGGACCTAGTTCTTGGCAATGGTCTAAATTGTCCCAGTTAATTAATACATTCAAGTCTGGCCTTATTTGGTCGGTAGGAAATGGAAGCACGATTAAGTTTTGGTCCGATAATTGGATCTCCACCTCTTCTTTACTATCTAGAGTAGAAGGCAGTCAGGATTACAATCAAAATGAGACCGTCAGCGACTATATTATGGGGGGTAAGTGGTGGAGTGAAAAATTACAAGCGGTCCTACCTAACGAGATTGCAAAGGAAATCTTAGACATCCCTCTTCCTACATCTAACCTACAAGATCGGCTATACTGGTGGCCTGATAGGGAATGATGGTTTACTACGGCCAGCGCCTACAAGTTGATAACAGCACAATCCTCATTTACGCCCGACACCAATGCCTGGATCTGGAAGACTAATGTTCCCCCGAAAGTTAAGAATTTCCTGTGGAAGATTGCACATAAGGGAGTACCAACAGCCTCCCAGCTGTCTTACAGGGGCTCTGCTGTCCCCACCACATGTTCACTCTGCAATATGGCGCCTGAAGATGAGGCACACTTGTTTCTGGAATGTTCATTCATCAGAACAATACATCAACTTCCGAACCAAGTGCAAGCAACAACTGCCCACTTAATTGGCCAGTCCCGGGATTTTAATCCCATTCTTTCCACCATTGGGAATAGCCTATCCCCTTCCGCCATGACTAACCTCGCCTTTGTGTGGTGGACCACGTGGTACATTAGGAATCAATATTTATTCCAACATACCACTATCCTGCCCCAACATGCCGTTCTTCGTATGATTAAAACCCACATAGATAACTGGAATAAAACATCCACTATAGAGCATGATTGGGACGAAGGTGCCCGTCCATCTGCAAGGGCTCAGCCAAAAAAGGGCGACAAACAGAGAGCAATACGTTGGCGGAAACCGCCGAGGGGGAAGTACAAACTCAACTTCGATGGTTCTACCATTTCTAATGGAGATAGTACTTCTGGTATCATTATTAGAGATTGGGTAGGCCACCCGGTTTCCATTCAGCACCAAAACGTTGGGAAACAGCAGCCAATTACAGCAGAGGCTCTTGCACTCAAAATGGGGGTCCAAAAAGTTATACAACTCAACATAGAAAGACTCCAAGTCGAAGGTGATTGTAAGATCATCATAGACTACCTAAACAAGAAAGCTAACTGCCCTTGGGAGATCGAGCTAATCCTCTCAGACGTCCAAGTCTTGCTATCAACAGTGAAAGAAGTTGAGTACTTCCACGTACCTCGTATGGGTAATAGAGTGACGGATAAGGTTGCACACCTTTGCCGCTCTGCCCAAGGATTCGATATTCATAATAACTCTGGTCTACTAGACCTCATCCGCAAGGATGCCGCCGGGTAGGGCTTGCCCACCCGAATTCTTTCCTAATCAAAATATATATATATATATATATATATAGAGAGAGAGAGAGAGAGAGAGAGAGAGAGAGAGAGAGAGAGAGAGAGAGAGAGAGAGAGAGTATGGATCATACGTACTCACCTCTTATTGAGTATCAAGTACTCAAATCTAGGCCATTGATCTATAAAAAATGGAAGGATAAGATAGTGCCACGTGTATTGATAGCTTTTTAAAAAAAGGTGGAAAATTTCCCCCAATTTCACCCAACCTAAACGTGAAGCGCGTGGGAGTATTTTACAAAACCTAAATCTCTAACTGGTTCCCAAATTAAAAGAGGGCCGCCTCCTTCTTGCTCCCATGGAGGATAGCGACCCGCCTCCTTCTTGCTCCCATGGAGGATAGCGAATGAGATGGTGATGGCGATGGCGGATGGGGGATGACGATGGCGATAACCCCAACCTTCTCCGGTAAGCCCCGACCTGTCTCCGGTAAGCGCCGCCCAGGCTATGTAGGAGACGGCCGCCGAAGTCGCCAAGGAAGAGAACGAGGACCTGCAGGTGGAGGATCGACGAATTTGATGCCAGATCTGGATTCCTCTCCTCAAATCCTTCCCATGGAGGATAGCAGCTGAGATGGTGATGGCGGATGGAGATGGAGGATGGCGGAGGCGGTGTTCGAAGGAGATGCGGGTGTTTGGAATCGTAGTTTCTCTCTCCTCCGAATCTCGCCCTCAACCGTTGCTCGTTGCTCCCGGAGTTCCTCAGGGGATCCCCGTCGCCGGCGTCGCCCCCTCCCCGCCTACGCCGACCCCCCGTCGCTGAACCCACAGCCCCTCCCCGGCCATGCTCGCACCGGCCTCCGCCTTCCTCCTCTCGACCTCTCGCCCTCCCTCCCTAGTCCCTACCCTCCGCCCACCTCTCCACCGCCCAGATCCGACCACCCACCGCCTCCTTCAGCCACCGGCAGCCTTCTCTGAGCCCAGATCCGGCCTCCCTGAGCCCCCTCGCTACCCACCCGTAACCCCTCCTCCATCTCTCAGCACACCCGGGTCCTCCCGCTCTCGCTCTCCACCGATTTCTGACCACCGCCAGTTCCGATCATCTCCCACTATCTCCGAGCCGCAATTGCCCCCGCCGCCACCAACGATACCCCTTACCATCGCCAGTTCCGATCATCTCCCAATATCAAGTACACTCTTGGGTCACTTTTTGTTGCCTGCAATTTTATTTTTGAAGGTTGAATGTTAAAGTTGCCTGCAATTTATTCAATGTCAACGTATTCGGTAGAAAAGCCGAATTATTCAGGTGCATTGAGCGAATTATTCAGGTGTATGAACCGATTTTGTGTTTAAGGATATGAGTTTTTTTTTAGGTTGGCATTCGTATGAATGAAAAATGCATATACTATCGAATAATCATGTGATACCATTGAATAATCCAGCAATACCATCGAATAATATTTAGTTATTTGTTAAAATGATAACCGAATAATATTGTAACATCATCGAATAATCAAGCGATATCATCGAATAATCAAGCGATATCATCGAATAATCAAGCGATATTATCGAATAATTATTAGTTAAAAGTTTAGGGCGTTTTCAAGGTGGTACCCAATTAGAATAATTCATCGTTACCATCCCATAATCCGTCGATACGATTGAATAATCTAGATATGCCATCGCATAATCCGTCGATACGATCGAATAATCCAGATATACCATCGCATAATCCGTCGATACGATCGAATAATCCAGATATACCATCGAATAATGTTAAGAGAGTGCATCACACACGCCCCCAATTCAGCAAGTTGTCAAGAAAAAACGTGGGTCCCACCATTCTTTCAATTAAAAAAAGTGTAAAATTACATTTTAATCTCAACCACCCATTTCCTTTAATCAAAGGCCTAGATTTGAGTACTTGATACACAATAAGGGGTGAGTACTCCGGAACCAATCCCTATATATATATATATATATATATATATATATATATATATATAATTTGAGACCTCGGGTTATGTCGTTGTATTTTTTAACATCCTCGAATTGTTGAGAGCTTGTGCTCTTTTTTCCCACATACACACACACAAACAAAAAAAAAAAAAAAACACACCTCAACTACAAAACACAGTTATTACACGAAAGATGCATCATAAGTTCATAACTAGATACTATTAAAAGTAACACCACTCTGCCGACTTGTGCAAAAGCAAAAATACACACACGTACCCGTGCAAAGGAATAGCATTACAAGGCAGAAATACTCTTCCTAAGCCACATATTTTATTTTTAGCTAATCAATTAATTATATATAACTCCCAATCAAAATCCGAACTATCTTATTTATTATATGAGACGCATCCCTCAAATGCCGAAAGCCTTCTTCAAATCCAAGACGAAGCCGTGGATCTTGTTCGAGTCAGGGAGGGACTTGGCGACAGTTTCTCGCTCCATGCAGCGCTTGGCCCAGGCGATGAGCTTCGGGCAAGAGTCCTCCACCTTAAAGTTGCCCTCCACCTCGAAGGCATGGAACCAGCTGTAGAAGGGGATCAGGGCCACGTCGACGAACCCAAACTGGTCCCCTCCGAAGAAGGGGTTGTCGCCAAGGGCCTTCTCTTCCAAAACCTTCAAGATCTCTATGAAATCGGCCTTGGCCTTCTCCTGCTCCTCCCCTTTCGTCGTCCATATCTTCCTACTTGTGTCGTACACCTGCATGCATCCACCCCATATGCATAACCACTTGATTATAACACAATCCGCATTAACTAAACCCATTTTGACTGATATTCGAAATTGTCCAACCAAAGTGAATGCAAAAACACAATCGTATCTGATAGAATCAAATCCTCTAATGAACCCCATTCAATTCAAATGGCCATCACACACCTGACACATATATATTATAAGCCCAAACCTGACCTGACTCAAAATTGAATGACCCAACTCGCCTGATTTGATTGTCACCTACCTATCCACACATGATCATCCGCTAACGTTTTAACCCCATCACACGTTCACAAAAAGCAACACATACAACCAAAATTACTCCATAGTTGTTATAGGTTCCGTTTGCGTTAAAACAGCTAGTGCTTCTTTTAGTGGCAAAAGTGATAATTACTCTCAACAAAGTATACGTTTTTTATTTTTAATCAACAATAGCAAATGCATAAAGTTCAGATTCTAATCTTTGAAAATATTGATAACTAATACACTATCCGATTTCGTGAATGAGAATTTAATACTCCATCCGTTAATTAAAACGTATCGTTTTAAAAAATAAATCTTATTAGAAAAAATATTTCATCTTAGATATTTTGTCATTCATTTTATAAAATTAATAATTAGAGATATGAGTATATTTTGTTTATTTTCTTAAAAAATTACAAATCTCTAAAATATCATGTTTTAACCAATATCATATGCTTAGGGAGTACCATATTCTAATATTACATCTATTATCTATAAGATAATATCAATAATTAATTCTAAAAAAATATAGATATAAATAAAATAATAATTACCAAATAATTAATTTTGATATAAATATTTATTTTCATTAAAAAAATAATCTAGATATACATATATAACTCTTTATTTATTAATATTTTTAATCAGTATTACTACGAAATTGATTGTGCTTTATAATAACTTTCGATAAATTATAATAATTCACTATCTCCGTTGATTAAAACATTTACTATTCATTTTTAGGTTGTACGTTTGACGGCTTATCGATGAATCAGACCTGTCTGAGAATCGAATTTTTACCTAATAAAAAAAAACATTTACTATTCATTCACGTTTTTTTTAAATGATAAAATTATATAAAATATTAACTTTTTTTTACATTTATTTTTATAAATTTATATAGTAATAAATATATAATTACTATAAAAATTCATGCTTGATATCGTTTTTAACACAAAAAAATATGCGACGTTAACGGAGGGAATATTATTTTACTAACGTTTTGTTATGGTAATTACGAAAACTACACAAAAGTTTTAGCATATCCCACCTCATTCAAATTTTAGTTCCTTGTAAAAATCAACTCGTGGGGAGTGCCCTGCAATTCAATCTCCAATTCGACTATGATTTCTAATTACTGCAATAACAAATAGTCGGATATATTTATACCTTCTTGTCGATGTAGTCGGCCCAGAAGCGGGCCTGGGCTCTCTGGTACGGGTCCGAGGGCAAAAGCGGGGCCTTGCCGGGCCAGACCTCGTCGATGTACTGCAGGATCACCAGAGACTCGCAGACCGGGCGGCCGTTGTGGACGAGGACCGGGATTTTCTTGTGAACCGGGTTCATCTTGAGGAGGAGTTCGCTCTTGTTGCGGAGATCCTGCTCCTGGTAGTCGTAATCGACTCCTTTCTCGGTGAGAGCGATCCGGGCTCTCATCCCGAACATGCTTGGCCAGGCGTCCAAAAGCACCACCTCTTTCCCCATTGCAAGTACTAATCGATTAAAATTTGGATGAAATTTGTGAAATTTTCAGAAGAGGATCGGAGTTGAGAATTAATTGGAGATGTGGATGAAAGGAGCGAGGAGGGTTGTTATTTATAGGGGATTAGGGGTGCTCATATTCGATATATATCATTGGAGAATTTTGATTTTTGAGAAGGGAGTGGGTGATTCTGGATTTTGACGTTTTTGCGGAAGGAGTGCAAAAGCGACGTCGTTTGGAGTAGCGGTGCCTGTTCTAGGAGCTTCCTGGGGTTAATACAGGAGAGAGAGAGAGAGGGGTCACTGGTTACGTCAGATTGCGGTCACGGGTCAAATTTAAGTGTTTGCCTGGTGGTGGACCGCCTCCTGGACTCGTGTCTAAATCCAGACTACCTACACTTTCCAGTAGCCACTAAAGTAAAAAATACGGACTACTCCGTATCTATTTATTTATACATTTTTTGTTAAACTTACTAATACTCCCTCCGTTCTTGTTTAAATAACGATTTTAGCTTTCTTTGGTTAACCAAATTAAATGTCGTTTTGAATTAATTACTGGTCTATATTGTCTCACCTTTTGTACGTTATAATATGTGTGGTTGAGAGTAGTTGCATTAATTAAAAAGAATTTGAAAAGTCACTGTATTCAGTACAAAATAAAGGTTCTATTTAGCTTTCTTTTTAGAATAAGTTGTTCAACTTTGTTAAAATAGAAAAAAAATTGAAATTTTAGAGAAAAAAACTTAGAGATTTTAGAGAACAGTTTTTTCAAACTAATCTCTAAAATAGAGAAATAGATTAAGAAAGGGGAAAAAATCTGTATAATTTAATATTCACTTGTCCCTATATAGAATTTTATACAATTTTATGATAACTTGTTAGGTCCTTGCCTAACTGACGTGAGAAAGAGACAGATAGAAGGGAGAGACAGAAGAAGCAGTAAAAGGGGTTTGATATTCTGTAATCATTCATGCCTGAATCAAATACAGATTAGGCTATTTATATCCTTACTATTCATGGACCATATCTATCTCACCCTACTTAGCCCAATAGCCTAACAATTGTCCTCAAGTCATCCTCTTGATTCATCTGCACCGTGACAGCAAAACAAAAACATAAAAAAAGCGCACAAAATTAGCAGAACCACATCTCAGTACCCACACAAGGATGATCAGAACATTACATTATGTTAGGAGGGACTTCGAGTCTAAAATAAATATGAAATATAAATCTCGAACCGATCTCCGATGTCAAAAGAAAATAAAATACAAGAAACCTGATTTCGACTCAAAGACCTGATTTCTAGTCTAAAATAAATATGAAATATAAATCTCAAACCGATCTCCGATGTCCAAAGCAAATAAAATACAAGAAACCGTCTCAGTACCCATACAACGAAGATCAAAACATTACATTATGTCAGGGCTCACCAAATTAGTCCCTTGAAAGCCTGATTTTAACTCAAAGAACGCTCGATACCGACTGGTACGGGTCGATATCGACTGAGTCAGTCGATTTTCACTCGAAACCTACACAATAGAAAAAACAAGCAGAATCGATTTCGAGTGGGATGCACTCGATATCGGGTGAGATGGACTCGATATCGACCGGGACGACCGGTTCTGGTCGAAATTGACTCAATGTGCAATAACTCGAAAACGTGGAGAAAAATAAATAAAAGATGTCTGAAAAGAACGTCCGAAGAAATAAAGGATGGATAAGAAGATTGATGAACAGAAAAGATCGCAAATTTGGGATTTTGATTCAATAAACTAAAAGACTTCCAAGATCGGAGATTCATGCCACAACAATAACCATGTAAGAATTATGTCAAGTTTATAAAAGATTATGCATTTTCATCAAAAAAAAACTTCGTTATTAACAATTAAGAATATAGAGGCTTTCGCATAAACCTTAATTGTTACTACCCTTTTTGATAATTAATCTGGATTCATGTTAAGATCACTTTCACTTCAATAATACAAATAAGAATTTACCTACTACTCTCGTAGAAGAATCATGCAAATAAGGATAGAAGATAAAATCGCAATAAAAATCATACATTTGATGTTTAAACTCACATGGCTATCGTTGGGCTCACTCCGACCCTAGAAGGCTAGAAGTAGGGTGACTACTCGCGCCTCATCACAATAGAAAACATCATATAAAAAGAACTACTTGCATTAAAATAAACAAGAACTTGCAACCGAATAAAGCCACAATGTATCTCAACCTTCCAACTCTACTCGGCCAAAGCTCTCTCTTCTCTCTATTGCCTAGACTAATTATGTGATGAAGAATTTATATATATATATATATAACAGCTCCTAGGGCTTTATTTATAGTGCTCAACCCTAGCTATTCTAGGATAGAACAACTATATCTCTATCTACTTTTATCTATCTATATCTCAAGCTAAATGTTCAACAATTAAATAAATAAAACAATTAAAATTCACCTAGGTAAATATGGGAATTACTAAAGTGGATAGAAGGTCTCCCATGTGGATAACAATCTCGTTCTTCCAAGGCAAGTAAACCACTCGGAAATCGAACTCGAAATCGGCACTGTTGGTCTACTTGATATCGACCAAAACCGGTCGATATCGACTTGGCTCCTCTTTTTTCACTCGGTTTTGACTCGACGCCGGCTCCCAGGACGAATTCCGAGTGGATGTCACTCGATATCGACCAGACATGGGTCGATATCGACCCCTTCCTTTCTTCCGCTCAATGCCTTGGTTGATTCCTGGTGTTGCCCACTCGATATCGACTGCCTTGCTTCAGGTCAAAATGCTTCCTTTTTCTCTTGCTCGATTTTTTGGTGTTTATCTCCACTCGATACCGAGTTGTATGGGTCAATTTGGAGTGCCTTGACTAGAGCTGGCAAGTTGGTCGTTCGGGTCAGGCTTGCTCGGGTCGGGTCACTGATGGGTCGGGTCAGCTCGGGTAAAATTTATGGTCGGGTACTGGTCGGGTCGGGTCGGGTTCGGGTTCGGTCATAATGAATTTTTGATTGGTCGGGTTTCGGGTTAAATCGGGTCAAGCCCATTCGGGTTCGGGTCAAAGCGGGTCGGGCTCATTCGGGTTTCGGGTCAAGAGGCGGGTCGGTCTCATTTGAGTTTCGAATCAAAGTAGGTATATAGCCGTATAGTTGGTTTGAGTTCTCGATCGAATCATATTCGACCCGTTTGGATAATTAGGTTGATTTTGACTCGGTTGAATACTTAAATATGTAATTTACTTAAAATAAATTATTTTTACTCGGTTGAATAATTAAATATGTAATTTTGACTCTGTTGAATACACTCATTGTCATTGACGTATTGGTTGTCGACCGATTTTCAAAAAATTCATAATCGAAAATTCGGTATTTAGCAACATCGCCCTTCAGAAATTTGTTACTTTGTATAACCTTACTTATATTACAAATTTGTGTTTTCATAAAATAGGAATTTGCTACTCTTGATCAAGTTAGCACTTTAGAAGTTGATATTTACTTGAGTGAGGGCACTTTACCTGTTACAACGAAGCTAGATGTGCTAAATTATTGGAAAGAGATTTGATATTGAGATTAAGATTAAAATCAAGATCGAGATTTGAGACTGAGTTAAAGGTTGAGATCGAGATTTGAGATTGAGATTGAAATCGAGATTTGAGATCAAGATCGATATTTGAGATTGAGATTTAGATTGAGCTTAAGATCAATATTTGAGATTGAGATCGAGATTTGATATTTGAGATTTTTGATTTGTGATTTGTGATTGAGATCAAAATCAAGTTAAAATTGAGGTTTGAGATTAAGATCAAGATTTAGATTGAGGTTTGAGATCGATATTTGAGATTGAGATTGAAATTGAGATCAAAATCAACTTAAGATCAAGATTTTGGATTGAGATCAAGATTAAGATCAAGATGAAGATGGATATTTGTTATTGAGATTAACATTTAGATCAAGATCAAGGTTTGAGACCGAGTTAAAGGTTGAGATCAAGATCCATATTTGAGATTGAGATTGAAATCGAGATTTGGAGATCAAGATCGATATTTGAGATTTAGATTTGATATTTGATATTTGATATTTGAGATTAAGGTTGATATTGAGATCGAGATTTGATATTTAAGGTTGAGATCAAAATCAAGTTAAGATTGGGGTTTGAGATTGAGATCAAGATCGAAATTTGATATTGAGATTAAGATTAAAATCAAGATCGAGGGTTAGGAGTGAGTTAAAGGTTGAGATCGAGATTGAGATTCATATCAGATATATTGGTTCTAATTTTATAGATAATCAATTTAACAAAATATTTTTTTTTAGAAAAAAAAAAAAAGATCAACCTTTATTTAACCAATAATTTAAATAACTAAATACATTATTAATTAGTTTGAAATCTTCTATTTAGATTAATCATTTCAAAATTAATAATATAAATCATAATATATCCTATAAATTTAAACATCATAATTTTTTTTATTTTTAAAAAATTAAAAATTAGATTTATACGAACCATTGAATAAAAAAACAAAAATCAAAGTTTTTTTTGATGAAAAAAAAAATCAAAGTTACAATAAAATGCAAAATTAAACTACCGAAAAATCAAATTGGCGGGCTGTGAGGCGGGGCAAGGCGCGGAAAAATGCCAAAAATTGAAAATGAAATTGGAGGGTTGAGACTGGTTGAAAAATTAAAGTGGAGTGTTTAGGGTTCACTTGAAATGGGAGGGTTTGAGATGAGCCACCGCATTTATTTTTACTCCCTCTCTCTCACTCGTTCTCCATTTCTCTGTTCTTCCTCTGGAGTCTGGATCGATGTCCCTCTCTCAAAGCTCCCATGCCTCCCTCCACCTTCCTTCAACCTCCCGTCACCTTGGCCGCCGCTAACCCTAAGCGGACCACCGCCCCGTCCTCATCCACCACCCCCGCCGGCCTCCTCTGCCATGAATCCCTTGGCGGCTACTAACCCTTCCAGATCTACCACCCCCGCCGGCCACCACTCCTCCGAAGACCACAGGCGAAGGTCCTCCGATCTCTCTTCCCAGAAGACGCCTATGATGGTTTCCGCTGGCGGCGAAATCCATCCCGAAGGCCAAGCTTCAACCTCCACCACCCCGGCGGCGGCTCCGCCTCTCACCACGACAACCGCCTCGGCTAGCTCCTCCACCCCCAGAAGCGAGGGGAACCTCTCCTAAGCGCTCGATGCAAGAAGCGAGGGGAACCTCTCTTAAGTTTTTAACGTTCTCTTCCAATTGGGGGCTTCTATGGAGTTGTGCTCAGGGGTTTTACAGTTGAGGTCTGATTTTAATGGAGATCTTGACAATCTTGTGCTATTATTTTGCTTGCATCATCACCAAATTGCTCATGTAAGGAGAAGGCACCAGGAGCGAGTGGAGCAAGGAAAATGAGGATTGATTGGAGCAGCTGTGCAAATCCAAGGTAAATGGTTGATATTTGCTTTCGTGTTTATCGCGTTTGAGTGGGAGTGGAGATTCCTGAGATTCGGAACTTGAGTCAGTATATGGGAATTTTTTTTTCAATTTGTTATATTTTGTTCAACTAGTTGGTATTCAAAGCATTTATAATTTACAGTGTTTCCATTTGTGAAGTTTGCAACTCTGATTTATAGCAGATCTCAGCTTGGGGAGAATTGTGATTTGTAATTGTTGCTTCTGTAATTTCTGTTATCTTAAACTTGTGCATTATGGTGATTGGCAGTTAGTGTTTGATCCCGAAAAATTAAAATTTTTATGCCTTTGATCATGTTTTGAATGTTTTTATGAACTTGTTTTTTATGCTCTCCACTGATTAAGCTTGCTCTTTTTGGGATATTAGGGTGTGCTAAAGAAAAGAACCCAAGGGCTGAGGTTATTTCTTATTCCATTGCAACAGTTAGCAAGAAGATCAGAAAGGAGACAAAGATCAAGTCGTGATGCTGTCTATTGTTGTATTTGTGAGCTAGTTTTTTTATAGTATGAATGGTATTTTGGTACATGTTTTGTGCATTTGGTATGTAAAAAACAGGGTATCAAAAATATTGTAAACATATATTTTTTTATTATAAAATTTACCCCCGTGACTAACATATCATATAATAATTGCTTGAATTAAAAAAAATCTCAAAATTGAATCAGACAACGAATATTGAGAATATTATTGTTCACCTGAATAACTTGGTGACAAATATACTAGTCCTTTCACAACCTCAAGTGACAAACACTTACGTCACTTGATTGGTCAAGCAACAAGTATTTTGGTCACTTGAATGCTCAGGTGACGAACATATTCAGTCCACTGAATGTCCTCTCCGACATATTTTGTTGGGTTGCTAGTAGTTGTTGAAAGGATATGCTGTTGGGTTGCACGCTATATCATCTGCAACGATTAATGAACTTTTAGCATTTCCGACTCGTAGTATGTATCGATGTTTTGATGTATGGCGGTTGACTTATTTGACTCGTTGACTTATCTGCTTATCTATTAATATTACTTGGATCCTTATTCATATGATAAAAATTAGCAAAAATAATTGGTGTTTTATATGTTAAAGTATAATCATAAACTTGTGTTAAAATAAAAAACATTTAACATTCAAGCATTAAAATGTTGATGTTAAATAACCATTTCAATTCGGGTCGGGTTAAGAGTCGGGTCGAGTTGAGAGTCGGGTCGGGTTCAGAGTCAGGTCGGATTAGGGTCGGGTCGGGTTTATCTGCGTTCGGGTATGTTTCGAGTCGGGTCAGGTTCGGGTCGGGTTCGGTCTCGGGTTCGGGTTATGAATGACTCCAGATTTTTGGGTCGCGGTCGGGTTCGGGTGAGTCGGGTCGGGTTTTCGGGTCGGGTCAGATTTTGCCAGCTCTAGCCTTGACAGCCTTACCCCTCTTTTCCGAATTGCTCAAAAAATGTCTCGATTTCTGCGAAATTAAACAAGAACTCGAGTAGATCTCCATAATTGACAAATAAGCATAAACTACACAATTCATGCATAAGTCTAACCCAGAAATATAAAATATGTACATAAACCGATATAAAAGATAGTATAAAATATGGCAAATTAAGCGCACGTCAACACCCCATACTTAAGCTTGTTTGTCCTCAAGCAATACTTTTAATGGTCATTCCGGGGGGAAAATTAAACTCTCAACATCATAGATCCATTCTTCTATAACCCTACAATCAATTACCATCCTCAAAAGGTACTAATGTCACAAATTCATGCCTATGAACAAAAGCAACATCTACACACACAAAAGGAGGGCTATACAAAAACAATTCATAAGCAACAAAGCATCAATAATCAAGAGGACTTTAATTAAGGTCAATAAGAAGTAGACTGGTAAAAGGCATAAGGTGGGATATATTTTGCCATGTGGTACTAATGATCCGGAGAAATGGAGTAATTTTGAAACTTTTCATACCACATTCATTCTTCCTTTTATTTCTCACTTTTCTCTCATCGCTCATTGCTTTTTTTCACTATAATGCTTTTACATCTCTGACCTCAGCACTGTCTTCTCGCGAGTCGCAGACATGGGTGTTAGGAATGGCCCTGGATACTTAGTGCTTTATCTCCTGAGGTGAGCGAATTTTCTTTCACTCGTTAAATTTTCCATAAACTTTCATATTCCTGCCAAACTCCAAATAGTGATAAAAACACAACACCATATAATAATCTCCATAATATGATATCAATTTCTCAACATACTTCTCGGATGGGTAATAAGGTAAATAAATAAGCAATATATAGATCATGTGGAGCAAATATGAAATAGGGCTCATTATGGCTTGTGATGCATAATAGCATAGGTAAGGGTATGGTAAGAATATATTGAAAATAAAGTCCTTCGTCCTCTCATCATGCATATGTCAAAAGCAACTTCAATTTTACCTCATTTCATGGTTTTCAAGAAAATAATGCATTTCATTTTGACTTCCCTTTATTAGGAAATTCCATGCTATATCTCTAATGAATCCAAATTGCATCTTCGAGTTCTATTAAAGCTTCCATGATACTATTAAAAAAAATTAGATGGGAGTGATAAAAATAGACTTTGGATAAAAACATGAGGCATATAGATATATAGACAAATCCAAAGTAATCATGCATGAGCAATTCGAGAAATATGCATAAGTATGATATAAAGTAAGCTTTTCCCCAACCCCATACTTAACGATTACAATGTCTTCACTGTATAAAAACAGGGGTAGAGAAAGAAACTTACTAGTCAGACGTGCAGATACTCGAAATAGGTGCTGAAGATTTCTGTTGTGTGGGTCGATATCGAGTGAACCAGTCGATATCGACCGGGTTCCCTCGATTGCTACTGGTTCCATGCTTCAGGGTGATTTCTAATCAATCACAACAAATTTCCATTCGATATGCTCAGTCGATATCGACCAGATGGGTTGATATCGAGTCATCCAACAACTCCTTTATACCTGCAAAAAAATTTATACATTTTTCTTGTATTGTTTTTTTACCCAAAATAACATGTAAATTCAAAGCCAAATATTCAAAACCTAAAAAGTAATTGTCTAATACAAGTTGTAGACTTTATAGTCGTTAGGCCGACTTCTTCTTCTTTTTTCGCTCAAGGGGGCATCTGCAGGGCCCACGTGGCTTGAGCCTCGAATAAGAGTCCGCTTTTGTCCATAACATGCCGCCCTCCGGAGTGAATCTTGTACACCGTGAATGGACCCATCTTCTTCTCCTTGAACTTGTTAGGGAACCAATGATTCTTGGATTTGGAGACATACATCTTGTCTCCTACTTCATAGTCCTTCGGATCGTCATTGGAAACCCTACAAAGTCTTACATACCAAGGCAAACCTCTTTCATGTATAGATAAATCTTTAATTGAAATAGGGGAAGAAAGATCAATACCTCGCCTTACCTTTATAACTTCATCTTTATCCTGATTCTAAGGGTCCAATCGATATCGACTAGTGTCAGTCGATCAATTGGTAAAGAATGAATATCGTGTTCTTATAAGCCCTTCCATCACCCAAGAGAAAAATGAATTTCTCACTAATAAACCTTCTAATGGAGAGATCAAAAGTGTGGTTTTTAATTTAGGCAATAATAAGTCCTCGGGGCCTGATGACATGACGACAAAATTCTATAAAAAAATATATTGAGACATCATTGTATGCAACATTATCCATTCTATCAAAGCCTTCTTTCACTCTGGTTAGTTGCTGCGTCAAACAAAACATATATAGTTTCATTTCACTAATAACTAAATGTGAGAACACTACTACAACAAATCATCATCGACCCATAAGCCTCTGTTTCACTATCTAAAAAATAATCTCTAAAATAATCATGAGGAGACTTAACAAAAATCGTAGGTAAATTAATTCACCCTTCACAAGGTGCATTTCTTTCTGATAGGGCTATTCAAGATAATTTTTTGATAGCTCATGAAATATTTCATTCGTTCAAAACAAGGAAAGGAAAACAAGGTTGGTTGACTATCAAGCTTGATATGGACAAAGTCTATGACAGAGTTGATTGGAGTTTTACCCAGCAAGTCTTGACTCAATTTGGATTCGATCCGAAATTGTAAGCTTGATCATGGAATGTGTCACTTTAGCCTCTTTCTCTGTCTTAATAAACGACGACCCTATAGAACCATTTAAAACAACCCGAGGCCTGTGACAAGGTGACCCCTATCGTCTTTCTTATTCATCCTTGGGGCAGAGGTACTAGGAAGAAAACTTTCACGGGAAGCAAATTATACAGACTCTGGGATTTGTTTCCAATTTAGCTACAGAGGCCCCAATATCCCATTCCTTGCGTTTACTGATGACATTATAATTTTCTCCAAAGGCGATGTTTCTGCTTGTACCAAGGTGAGGAAAATAATTGACGCTGTAGAATATTAGGCCAACAGGTCAACTACCATAAATTGGCTTTTCATGCTACGTTTGGCATAGCCCGCTCTCGAATAACAGAAATTGATGGCAATCTGAATATTTCAAATGAAACTAACTTGTAAAAGTATTTGGGATGCCCAATTATTAATGGAAGAGTGACTAAACATACTTTTGAGAAAATAGTCAAAATCTATCCAGATTTCAGAGTCAAAATTACGACTCTATCAATCTAAAAGAATATGCCAGTGACTATATTCTGGGCGGATAGTGGTGGAGGGAGAAACTTGTCTCCACCCTTCCTACTGATATAACCAAAGAAATAATGGATATTCCCCTTCCTTCAACTCCTTTGGAAGACATGCTTTATTGATGGCCAGACAAAAAATGTTGGTTTACTATAGCTAGTGCATTTAATCTTATAACCACCAATGATGGTGAAACTACAGATAACAACTCATGGATCTGAAAAATTAATGCCGACAAAAAATTAAGAACTTCATGTGGAAATTAAGTCAAAATGGGTTGCCAACGACAACTCGGCTGGATAAAAAAAAGGGTCTTTGTCCCATCTACTTATGCTTTTTGTAATCAGTTTGTTGAAGATGAGGCTCATTTATTACTGTAGTGCCAGGTCAATTGTTTTCAAAGACAATTCACAAATAAGACGAAACAAGTAATAGAGGATATGTTATCAAAGTCAAGAGAATTCACCTTCATACTCCAATTACTTGGTAAAACGCTTTCAAAAAAGGAAAAAACTTATCGCGTTCAGATGGTAGACCATACCATCTGGTACATCCGTAATCAACATATCTTCAGAAATGAAAATCCCCTAGATGTGGTCGGGTTAAAACGAATGCTTTGTAACTATTTGGAAAGCTGGGAAAAGGCGTATGAACTAGACATTTATAATTTTGATGAAAATAGATCTCCATCCTCTGATCACATATCTAAGCCCCATAGGTGGAAAGGTTGCAAATGGAAAAAGTCACCTGTTTAAACTAAAATTTGATGGTTCTACAATCTCTTCAACTGATAGCTCCATAGACTACATCATTCGAGACTAGAATGGGAAACATATTAGCATTGAAGGCAAATTGGTTGGGGGCCAGCAACCGATTGTGGGTGAGGCTCTAGCTCTGAAGAATGGGCTTCTTAAGGCTCTTGATTCAAACATGATGAAGCTTATTATGGAAGGAGATTAAAAAATTATTATCAATTGCCTAAAACATAACACTAGATGCCCTTGGGAGATTGAATTGACTATGGCTGACATTAAAACTCTTATGTTGGGTTTGCGGGAGACTTCGTTCTCCCACATCCCCTGTCTTAGCAATCGAGTAGCGGATAAGGTTGCACACCTTAACTACTCGGCCAGGAGTCCCAACATATCGAATGATTAAGGTCTTATTAACCTCATCCGAAAGAATGATGGCTGCGTTTGGATAGCCAACATTATAATGTCATTATAACTTATGGGAGTTTATTTTTAAGAATGTTTTATGAGGATGAAAACTGATAATTTATAACATACACACTATTTATAATGTGTGTTTGCTACAACAGGCTTATAAACTTCTCCCTCAATTCCAAACTCTTCTGGTCTCCATCAAGCGTTACATCTCCATCTTCCCTGCCTCCATCTGAGATATCCTCCCCGGTTCAATCACTGGAACCACTACCGCCTCGACTACCTCTCCTCCCTCGCCCATGAGGTCTTCATTCTCTACCCGCAGCAAATGCCCACCCAGATCAACCACTGCACCTTATTCGAACAAAAACCCTAACCTAAAGATCTTGACTGTCGACTTTCTGTGAGCCACAAAATAAAAATTGCCAAAAATCGCTAACCGAATTGCTCAAAATCAAGTCAATCAAGAGAGAATGAGAGATTATAGGAGAATATTGCACGAATTGCCTAAAATCGCTTGCCGAAACATGATCAATAGTCAGACGGTGTGGCGGATCGGGAGGAGAAGCGACCGTCGACAAAGAGGGCAAGGGTAGAGACTTAGACTTTGAAGATGAGATTGACGAGGGATGAGTCTACAAAGAGGTGCTAGATCTGGTGACCTAGGTCCTTAATCTAGGGTACGTTTCACTGTTATTCCTTTTTTGAATATTGATTAATTAAGGTGGAAAACATTATGGTGAAATTAGGCACCTAATTTCTGATCACCAGCTCAGATTGATTATGTTGGTTTGGTATCTCCATTGTTGAGCTGAATCTGACATGTGGTGGGAAGGAAAAATGTACAGTAGGGGTGAAAGTTGGAAGATGATGGAACGTTGTAGATGATACTCCTCCGTAATACATTAACATGGATAAAAGGTTTGTTTTAATCTAAATAAGACAACAATTGATTTAATTTTTACAATCCAAACTTTATTTTGAAATAGTGTAATTTAAAAAAGAAAAGACAATGTTTATAAATCATAATATGGTAATGCAAACGCAGCCATAGGGTAGAGCTCGATCCCTTGAATTTTTACTTAATAAAAAAAAGTAAGTTTAAGGCTTCTTTTATTAATCAAAACAATGCCTAAATCTCATTAGAAAAATAAAATAAAATTAAGTTGATCAAACCCAACTCCTACCAGGGCTAATAGCTACTCCTCCAAATGTGGTAACTAGTGAATCATGGCTGAGAAAATGAGAAACTCGTTCGGTGAAGAACGTGCTTCACGCGCTAGTACCATTCTCCCCTTCTACCTTGTTGTTGAGCCCTCTTTCTTCAGACAACATGCAAATCCCTAATTCAATTGGGATCTCGTACCTTTTCTTGTTCCAAATTCAATATGGAATCCTGGCCTACTACTATCGTGTCAACGATGATCCTATTTCCTCTTATTCAATCGTCTTGGAAATCCTTGAGAGGTTCGGCGATGGTTCTCCCAGTGCTAATTTGGGGCTTTTTTTTTTCCTTCACCTAAGAGCCTTTCTTCTTGCTCTGATCATCGATGGAAAGCTTCTGAGTGGGCCGATTATGGGGATCGATCGAGTTTGGTCTCTTCGGTCTCCGCCTTGGCCAAATCTGTCATGTACGGACTGGAGCGTGGTATTTCGCCGGTCTATCTCTTTTGGTTCCTCTATCTGCTGGTTTAGGGTTACCAAAGTTCCACTCAGCAACAAGCAACCGGACGAGTGCTCTCGGATGAAGGTCTTCAGGGTCCGTCCCTTCTCTCCCATCGCTGATTCTTTATTCAGGTGTTCTGTGGTGTGGTGGTTTCTTCTCTTCTCCCCTCTTTTCGTCTTCTTTCAACAGATACTGAATACCTAGACCTTGGCAAACGCGGGTAGGCCCGTTCGGCCCTCCCCGCCCGCCCGCATTAGCGAGAAGGCTCGGAAATGGTGAAAAGCCCACACGGGCTGCTAGGCCCGGCCCGCACCCGCAGCGGGTGCAGAATTGTACATATCAATCAACCCGTTACGGGCCGCTAGGCCCATAACGGGTACCTGCCTTTTTTATTAAAATTAATATATGTGTATATATATATATATATGTAATAACTAATATTAATTATTCATTTAAAAAAAATAAAAAACAGTAATCATATATATGTATGTAAGTAATATAATAAACATTAAACTATATATATGTATGCAAATAATAAAAAAACAGTACGTAGGTAGTATTTTTTTTCTTTGGATTAGTGTAGGCTTAGTATAAAAAGAGTAGGTAGTATTTTTTTTTACGAAAAACAGTAGGCTTAGTATATAAATAATATGTAATATAAAAAAAAGTAGGTATATAAATAATATATGCAATATATATATATATATATATATATATATATATATATATATATATATATATATATATATATATATATATATATATATATATAGCTTTAATAAGAAAATTTGACTGGGTTTGCGGGTACCCGCACCTGCATTCGCGGACGGGATTGGACACGACTTCCAAGCCCGGTCCGCGCTCGCGTTTGCTCGGGTCTATGAATACCCTCTACTTTGCTATTTCTCTTCTTGTTCTTGTGAATTTCATGGCTACTCCTGGAGTTGATAAAAGGAAAAAAAAACTGTTGGTAGCAGATGATCTTGCTCCATCAAAGACTACCCACCGAAAGGGCCTTAAATTGTCGGAGGGCATTAAACTCACTGAGAAACACCCTTGTTCAACAGAGGAACAAAAATCCCAGTCAAAATCTTTAGCAGAAAAGAAAATCAAAAGGCCGGCGTGCAGTCTATAGGGAGAAGTTGCTAAGTCGAGTTCGGGAGATTATATCTGCACTCTACCAATCCTCCTTACTCGCAACTATTATTGGTGTCCCTATTGAGGCCAAGATGATTTAAAGAAGAATCAGGTATGTGTGGAAACTTTTTCCAAGGTGTAAGTGGTTACCTTACATTGGTGTTGGTGTATTAGCTCATTCTGAGGATATAAATTTCTTGTCTAGAATTTCTTTCCTGTTTGATTGTTTTATGGCAATAGGTTGTCTTAGTGTACATGGGTTGCCTCCTCTCATTGCTCTTTTTTAGTTTTGTTGGCAATTCTGGGGCAAGATTAGCACTATAACTATTCAGTCTTGTTTTGGGAAAAATTTAGTATGTCCACGCATCCTAAGCCTCATGCAAGTTACTGGGTATACTTTAAGGATCAAACCATTTTGAGAAAGGATTTATAAAGATTTGTCGTTTGTATTGGGAGGAAATGGATCATGGTATTGATATATAAGCTCGTATATTGCCTGTCTAACATTGATTGGGAACAAGTGGTCAGAGTATATACCATAGAGGATGTTAATTATCACCAAGCTACTAAAATTTATACTAGAGGTAATCTCTGTGTATATCAACCTCCAAAGAGACATGAAAAGAAAACTTTTTCAAGATGTTCTAATAGTTTGAATAGATCCCCTAGAAGTCTCTTCCAATGTTTATTCCTAAGTTTCCTTTTGGATTGTATGTCTAATGTGCATTAGGTACTCGATATTGTTCACCGTAAATGTAGCAAGATAGTCTGGGAGGTAACCTTCTCATGTATTATATTGGTTATTCAACTTATGAATTGGGTCTTTATCTATTGTTTCGACCAAAAACCAGTAACTTTCCTTACCTTGCCTAAATCAAGGATTAATCCATCTATGAGTTTCGGTCATATATTATTAAAAAATGTGTTAATTGGGTACTTCAATTATTGATCTTTCATCTTGTCTTGCTTTGTACATATCAATTGGCCTGAATGAATGTCTTAAGAAAAGTTTGGTGCATGATGTGTTTGTTGTCCGCACCCCTTGGTTACATGTTTGCGTTGTTGAAGATAAAATTGCTTTGGGTGTTTATTGGTGGGGTAATCATGGTTTTTTAACCACCTGCTTGTCGACCTCACCTAGAACCTTTCATAGGAATCCTACTGATCTTGGTGGTTTGATTACCAATAACTCCTGCAAAGCTAATCTTGAGTCCCTTTGCAGGCTTGTTCAATCCTTATTAACCTATAAACGTATTTATGTGTGTGATAAGTCAAGAAGTGGGTCTTCTTATGCCTTTTTTATTCATAGTTTACAATCTGATAGTCCACCACATTATTTGTGTATAAAATCTCTTTACGGGTTTTTGAACATTGTTAAATGCAAAGCTTTTGGGCTTTTGATGCTTTGTATTTGTCACTTTTTACTTGTTTATATCACTTACACTCATAAACGTGTGTCTTTCTAGTGGTCCGATCGTTGCTTCTAAAATGAATCTTCATTTGGATTGTTGCTTCTACCACTCTATGTAAAACTAAAATGATGCCCTTGGTCCCTGCTTATAGGTTGTTTAGTTACCCAATTTCATATTGGGTGTGGAACAAAATAACTTGATGGGTAATTGCTACCATGAATCTTCATTTGGAGGCTCGATTGAGAGACAATAATGTGGGGAAAATTCTTATAGGTAGAACTACGATTTCAAAGCATCTAAATACAAACTCCTACAATTATGGGGATCAAAGACTTTATGTTTATACCAATTGCAATGGTCAATTCTTGTCACTCCAATGGCCGAGGCAACATATATTGGCAACTACTAATCTATGTGAAACTAACTTGGTGTCTAAAGGGGAGACAGTTAAGGCCGCTCCTTTCCTTAGTCGCAGATTTCAAAGGCTCCTTTTGAACTATTACCCTAACCTCCTTTTAATTATCAAGCAAAGAAATCACTAAGAAGACTTCTTTCGGTTCATGGTCCTACATACCTTCGTAGGCTAGAACACAAGCCAAGAAAATCATGAAAATCTGTTATTGGAACGCTAGAGGTATTGTAAATTAAAACTTGTGGACAGAACTCAAAGCCATGAGAATCAACGACCATATATGATGGACGGTTTTTAGTCGCCTAAACCGTATCAAAATAAATCCGAACCTACCTAACTAATGTAGTGCGGTAAGCACGAGTCGATCCCACAGAGAATCAAGTTATTCCTAAGTTAAGTTTATTTACCAATTAGTATGAAACGGGGGTTTTGGGTGATGAAAATAAGAAAGAAAATAAAATAAATTATAAACAAATGATGCAAAACAATTTAGAGAAGATCGCTCTACCTACAACTATCCACTTTATTTGGTTGAATTGATATTGTAACTTCCTCTTGTCCTTTTATGATTCCTATGAATGTCCTTGTCCCGACCTAATATAGTTACTAGTCCAATCAGTCCTAGAAACCCTTATCAATCGAACAGTCCCTAAAGAAGGATTTAACCCAATTGATAGCTTTAAGACCAGAGATTAACCAAGTTATTTGCAGTCCCTAAAGAATGATTTAACAACACATTCAACTTCCTACCCATCCAATTAGTTCAATCAGCCCTAAAGGGATAAGTTTGCCACTTGGGTTAAGGTTCGCAATCAGGAATCTACAAAACCCTAGCAATTGAATTAATTCTACCAAGTTGATCAGTCGAGTAGAATAAAACAATCAAACATTCAAGCACAAAGAAGTCGAAACATTCAATATAGGAAATAAGGAATAAGAATTAGAAACTCACAATCAATCCAAACAAAGCTTCAAATTGTAGACATAACGGGAGAGTTTAGGTCTCCATAAAAATAAAGCAAAAGACAATTAGGGTTAGGAGTAAAGTCGGCCGGTCATGTTCGGCCTCCTCTCGTAAGAAAGGAAGTATATATCAATGCCTCCGTATATTATTTTCCTAATCTATCTATATAGCCTTCTATAATCTATCTTAATTTACTATATAATATTAATATTATTATATCTAATTTATCCAAGTATATGCTAAAACCCATCACTCAGCCACACATTGCACACGCCTTTGTCCGGAGCCGCATCTCCTTGAATTTGTAATCTGCTCCACGTACGATCATAAGCCCATATACGTAGCTAGCTCATCTTGTCTTTTGAAATTGTAAAATAATCCCACAAGCTATGATCAACCTCTAAATTCATACGATCCGATCCAAAAATGCCTGAAATATATAAAAATACTAGTGTAGACTCCGAAAACCAAATAATATAAATTAAGCTATAAAATAGGTAAACATGCTCTAAATTAATATGCAAATCTATTCTAAAAACATGACTAAAATAGACTCTATCAAACTTCCCCATGCTTAAGCTTTTGCTTGTCCTCAAGCAATGAAAAACAAATATAGAATTAATCATCCCACAAATATGATCTTCATACTGTAGTTTTAGAAAAGCAACATCAAGCAATATGAGCCATGAATAAGAGAACAAACATCCTAACAAGTATATGAGCGATCCAATAGTAAAGGCAAATTTAATCCAACCTCACCGGGATAATGTGTTTCACTCAAGCTCTCATTTGTTTTGGCTTTAAAGTTCAACTCTCAACTCAATTCAAAATGCTCTAGGCACCGTGAAAGTTATCACTTGCAAACGACATCACGAGGACTTTTATAGGGTTGTAATGGGGCTTTGGTAGGAACATAAGGCATGAGAAATATTTAGGCTTGTGGTGCTAAAAATCCGGGAAAAAGGAACAACAACCAACTAGAACAACACCAAAACTTCCATACTTCGCAAACCATTCCAATAACATAAACTCCAATACACATCAATAAGCACTCTTCGATTTCAATAGCCATACAACTTATGCAATTTTTCCATTTGAATGATGACTTTCTTTTCTTTTCTTTTATGCTTACTTTTGCCCCTAGGTGAATTTTATCCTCCCTAGATCCAAGCTTACTAGACTTTTACTCCTAAGTGAATTTTATCCTCCTTAGGCCCCTAGTAACAAGTCATCTCTATTATGCAAGAAGGGTTACCTTATTTTGGCTATGCCTCTCGCAATGCAAAACCATATATATATCATCTCCACTCAAAGCAACTCCAACATAAAGATTTTTCACCATTTCTCCTCCTAATTCCCGGATAGGGTCAGGCTAATCATTGGCTATGATATATTTTTGTGGAGCTATAAAAAAGAATAGGCTGTAAGGCTCAGACGGGCTTCAAGCAAAGGATAATATGTAGGGTATATAGGGTATAATATGGCTAAAGAAAACATGCCTCAATCATTTGAAATTTACAAGCAACAAACATGTGCAATACGGTCATGAAAAACAAGCATATGGAGAGTATAATCACACAATAAAAGCAAAAGGAAATAATATGTAAAGTCCCTATAAGGTCAAAACAAACTCACAAAGGTTATGTTTTTGCTAGATTTCAATTAAACCTCAACTACGAATCATACTTGCTCAATTATATTCTCAAATCATGCTCCAAAAATCATTCTCAAGCAATTCAATCAAATCATGGGATTTATGCAATTAAGATTATAAAAATAAATTAGAGGACAAACTAAACCAAGATGGGTCTCTTTAATAACACCTAAATGCAATTAAATGCAACAAAAACAAGCAAAGTAAATAAAAAAAACAGAAAACTAATATATATATAAAGACGGAGCTACACTTGAATTCCCTACCCCATGCTTAACATCTTACTTTGTCCTCAAAGTAAATAAAAAAAATGAATAAAGGAGGTAGAGGAAACTCACAAAGTAATCAGACATTCGAGATAAATCATTCCGCTCAAATCTGGAGGTAATGGTGTTGCCTCTAAACAGACCATAAAATTCAGCAACACATCAGAGTACCCCTGCCTGTTCTTTCTTGACTGAAACCGAAGTAGAATCACAGTTAGGTTGAAATTGAATCACAGCCACAAGGAGCAACAACAGTGATGGCGGAGTTGGACTGGAGCAGAGCAAGGGCAGGGGGAACGGGGAGCAGCAGTGGACGGGAGATGATGGCGAGAGCTCTGGTGAACGCCGGTGATCACTGGCTGTGAATGCTCGGAAGAAGGTCGGGGAGCAGCAATAACTTCGCGCAGAAACGCGGTGATTGAGACGGCCCTGGACAACCCGGCGGTGACAGAAGATAGGTCCGGCGATTTCAGATGGCCGGCTTGGTGGTCGGTTCAGCGGAGGCCTCGCGTGCACCGAAGGAGGAGGCGAGCGCAGGAGATGCGATTTGGGCAGGGCGCACAGGCAGTCTCCTAATGCTTCCTTGATGGCTCCGGCGGAGGTGGTGTGGCGGGAGAACGGTGGATGATAGAAGGAGGAGAAACGAGATGGGGATTGTGAACAGAAAAGGAGAGAAGGGACGGTGGTGGCCAAGCTTCGGAAGGAGAGGTAGTCTGGAGGAGGGGCGGTGAGGGGAAACGGCGAGACAGAGGGAGACAGGAACAAGGTTTTTTTTTTTTTTTTTTATATATAACGGAAATAAATAAATAAAATAAAATAAAATTAATCCTAACTAAAAATAAAATAAAATAAAAACATACCTTGGTTTCTTCTCGACCTCTCTAAGATTAGACATTGTTAACGCCCTCAGTAATTTATCAAACTTTTGTGCACACATATCAATTAAGCATATATAATAGAATGATAAACTGAAATTATATACAATAGAAGTTAAAATCCTTTTCAATTTATCATTACTCTCTACCGAGGGAATGTGATACCACCAACACAGTTCCGCTGGTGACGTCTCAAAGTAATGCTCCCAAGAGTCTGTATATTCACCAAAATTCACAAAAGTGTAAGAAATATCAATACCTTTTTCGGGAGCCACAGAAATCGGCTCGGTACATGATTCCTTGATATGCAAGTCAGGGATGATTTCTTCAGATGAAATAGGAGCCAAAACACATGGATCCTCATGCGTCCACTCATGAGACTCCATGTCAGGGAGCATCGGGCTCTCATCGATCAAACCATCATTGTTTGTGTCTTGGCTTTCATCAACTTGAGGAATAAAGCATTGCTCTACCACCAACTCACTCGTCGGTTGATTAAGTTGGTTCAATTGTTCCTCAATTCGCTCCATCCTTTTAAGTATCTGTTCCAACATAACCTGGCGTGTGAAAGCTTCTTCCTGCTCCACCTGGTGACCCATGTAGTAGAAAAAATCCCACATCTCTGATAAATTAAAACTCGCAAAGCCTCCGTTACTCATAGACTCAACAAGTTCTTTGGTCTCAGGAGTCATGCCCTCAAGTACACAAACAACCATATCTTGCAAACTATCTTGGTAACCCCGTTCATAACGGACGTCCAATAAATTATGCACTCTTGTGAAATAATGGTGAAAATTTTCCCCTTGACACTGCACTAATCTCATCTTAAAGTGTTAGTAGCAAGAGTGTCGTGAACCGTAAGATAGGTTCACAACAAAGTTAAGTTATATACAGTAATCGGCAAACACACAAAACAAAGAAATAAACTTTGATTCCCCGGCAACGGCGCCAATTTGATGGACGGTTTTTAGTCGCCTAAACCGTATCAAAATAAATCCGAACCTACCTAACTAATGTAGTGTGGTAAGCACGAGTCGATCCCACAGAGAATCAAGTTATTCCTAAGTTAAGTTTATTTACCAATTAGTATGAAACGGGGGTTTTGGGTGATGAAAATAAGAAAGAAAATAAAATAAATTATAAACAAATGATGCAAAACAATTTAGAGAAGATCGATCTATCTACAACTATCCACTTTATTTGGTTGAATTGATATTGTAACTTCCTCTTGTCCTTTTATGATTCCTATGAATGTCCTTGTCCCGACCTAATATAGTTACTAGTCCAATCAGTCATAGAAACCCTTATCAATCGAACAGTCCCTAAAGAAGGATTTAACCCAATTGATAGCTTTAAGACCAGAGATTAACCAAGGTATTTGCAGTCCCTAAAGAATGATTTAACAACACATTCAACTTCCTACCCATCCAATTAGTTCAATCAGCCCTAAAGGGATAAGTTTGCCACTTGGGTTAAGGTTCGCAATCAGGAATCTACAAAACCCTAGCAATTGAATTAATTCTACCAAGTTGATCAGTCGAGATAGAATAAAACAATCAAACATTCAAGCACAAAGAAGTCGAAACATTCAATATAGGAAATAAGGAACAAAAATTAGAAACTCACAATCAATCCAAACAAAGCTTCAAATTGTAGACAGAACGGGAGAGTTTAGGTCTCCATAAAAATAAAGCAAAAGACAATTAGGGTTAGGAGTAAAGTCGGCCGGTCATGTTCGGCCTTCTCTCGTAAGAGAGGAAGTATATATCAATGCCACCGTATATTATTTTCCTAATCTATCTATATAGCCTTCTATAATCTATCTTAATTTACTATATAATATTAATATTATTATATCTAATTTATCCAAGTATATGCTAAAACCCATCACTCAGCCACACATTGCACACGCCTTTGTCCGGAGCCGCATCTCCTTGAATTTGTAATCTGCTCCACGTACGATCATAAGCCCATATACGTAGCTAGCTCATCTTGTCTTTTGAAATTGTAAAATAATCCCACAAGCTATGATCAACCTCTAAATTCATACGATCCGATCCAAAAATGTCTGAAATATATAAAAATACTAGTGTAGACTCCGAAAACCAAATAATATAAATTAAGCTATAAAATAGGTAAACATGCTCTAAATTAATATGCAAATCTATTCTAAAAACATGACTAAAATAGACTCTGTCAATATACAACTAGTTGCACTTGCAGAAACAAAAACTGAGAAAATCCCGGACGAAAAAACATGGAGAAATTCTGGATTTACGAATGTTGTATGGTCTCCGGGCACAGGGAGAGCTGGTGGGTAGGGGGTTATGTGGAACGAAAACATTTTTTCAAGCTAACAGATTTCAATAACCATTCACATGCCTTTCATTATTGGTCTCCATTACTCTAATTTGGACAAGAACTTCTCATGCCTCATCCTAATTGCGTACGGACTCTGCAAGAAAGAGATAAAGAATCATTTTGGGATACACGCACAAATATTATATTAAATGAAACGATGTGTGTATGGTTATTGGGGACTTAAATGACATTGGTTCAAAACAGGAAAAATGTGGAGGTATTGAGAATAATGTAAGCCGATTTCATAGATTCACGTCTTATTCAAATGCATGCTCCCTAATTGACCTCCCAACAACTGCGAACTTGTTTACATGGCGAAGGAAGATCGACGGTGAAGACAATATTTTGGAAAAACTTGACAGAGTTTTGGTCCAACACCAAATTTTGGAAGTCTTTCTAGAGTTGCAAACTTTCAATGGTGTGTTTTCTCTGTCAGACCAATGTCCTATCTTTATTGAAATACCCACTTCGGTTGGGTTTAAACCATCACCATTTAAGTTTGAGAATGCGTGGATGCAAAGAAAGGACTTAAAAAACATTGTGAAAAAAGCTTGGCGAGCCTCTTGCTCTGGATCTTCCATGTTTAACGTCATGTACAAAATAAAGATTCTTAAGAAAAAAAAAAGCAAAAGAGTGGAATAAATCCACATTTGGTAACATATTTTGTCAACTTGCGACCCTGGAGAAAAATCTCATTGAGTTGCAATGTCCGAACAATGATTATCAATCTAGTAACTCTATTAAAAAACAAAAACTATTAATTAAAAAGAAGGATAATCTATTACATTTTCAAAAAGTATAATGGAGTCAGCGCGCCAAAGAAAACACCTCAAGCTATCAGATTCTAACTTTGCGTACATTTATCGAGTGGCAACTGGGAGAAGAAATAGAAAAATGATCAGAAGCATTAACTCGTCTGATGGCACACTCATCATAGGTAGTGGCAACGTACGAGAGGAATTGCAAAGAGACTTTGAACTACGCTTTACAGGCAATGTAGTAAACATGGATAGACTTGCATCTTATCTAGATGTAATTGACATGGCCCTAACCCGGGAAGAAAACGAGTAGCTAATTGCTCCTCCCTCTAACAGTGAAATTAAAAAGGTGGTGTTCAGCATTGGCTCGAATAAATCTCCGGGCCCTGATGGGATGACCGTAGAATTTTATAAAAACTATTGGGAGATAGTTGGTAATGACATAACTTGAGCTTTCAAGGGCTTCTTTCGTTCTGGTAAAGTCATGCGACAAGTAAACCACACATTTATTACTCTCCTCCCAAAATGTGACAATCCTTGTAAGAGTACAGATTACAGACCTATTAGTTTATGTTTTAATTACCATCTATAAAGTCATTTCTAAAATCTTGACTGAGAGATTGAAACTGGTCATGGGAAAGCTTATTCACCCCCTTGAAGGTGCCTTTATGGCTGACAGATCTATCCAAGATAACGTACTCATTGCGCATGAAATATTCCACTCATTTAGGAGTAGAAAAGGGAAAGAGGGTTGGCTAGCTATTAAGCTAGATATGGATAAAGCATACGGTCGGGTAGACTGGAACTTCACAAAGCTAGTACTGCTGAAATTTGGATTTCACCAAAAATTCATAGATTTAGTTATGGAATGTATAACGACTGTCTCGTTCTTATTTTTAGTCAATAATGAACCAACATCAATTTTTAGGCCTTCAAGAGGCATCAGGCAGGGTGACCCTCTTTCGGTGATGGACGGTTTTTAGTCGCGTAAACCGTATCAAAATAAATTCGAACATACCTAACTAATGTAGTGTGGTAAGCACGAGTCGATCCCACATAAAATCAAGTTATTCCTAAGTTAATTTTATTTACCAATTAGTATGAAACGGGTGGTTTTTGGGTGGTGAAAATAAGAAAGAAAATAAAATGAACTATAAACAAATTGATGGAGATAACGATTAATAAAATAGTTTCATCTACAAATATCCACTTTATTTGGTTGAAACGATCCTTGTAACTTCTTCTCGTCCTTTAAGGTTTCCTATGAATGCCCTTGTTCCGACCTAATATAGTTACTAGTCCAACCAATCCTAGAAACCCTAATCAATTGAACAGTCCCCAAAGAATGATTTAACCCAATCGATAGCTTTAAGTTCAGAGATTAACCAAGGTATTTGCAGTCCCTAAAGAGGGATTTAACAACACATTCAACTTCTTACCCATTCAATTAGTTCAACAAGCCCTAAAGGAACAAGTCTGCTACTTGGGTTAAGGTTCGCAACCAGGAATCTACAAAACCTTAGCAATTGAATTAATTCTACCAAATTGATCAAGCAAGATAGAATAAAGGGTAAATTACACATAACCACCCATAAATTATGGTACTTTTCACATAACCACCCATAAAAACTTAAATTACAGTAAACCACCCATAAATTAGTTATCTTTTCATAAGACCACCCACCCATTAAACCTCTATTTGTTTTGTTTAAAAAGATTAAAATACCCTTAATTCAAGCTTATTTGTATTTAATGCAATGATTTATTTTCATAAGACTTCCCATTTGTTAAATAATCCGGTTACCCTTTTACAAAAAGGATAAATTATAATAAAATTATTCATGTTCGACTAATTTGTCAAATGATATGTACAAGCTTAGCTTATTTTTTAAATGATATGGTTTGTAATTTAAGATATGAGCTAATTTACCCTTCTTTTAAAGCAACAATCCTGTTTTATTTTAGAGCTTATCCATATCTTATTCAACATTTGAAGGAGAGGAGACTGTCATGAGCTATTGCAAGTCTCGAATCTTCACATTTTTAGATATATGATGGTTGGAGTATTTAGGGTGGGTTTGAATTACATTCGATTTTAATTATAATTCAATTATTTACTTCGGTTTATGTGAGCAGTTGGTTGTATAACTAAAAATCTCATAAAAAATTGAGGTAAAATAGTAATTTAACCAAATAAGCACATGCATCGGGATAAAACTATTACATTATATATAATTAATAAATTATGGAATCCAAACACATCCTTAATTTATCTTAATTTTTTTGTTTACCAAAGACGACCTTGTCTATTTTACATTATAAACATAATACAATTGGAATCCAAACACGTACTTATATACATGCAACATCTTTCCTTTACAAAGTACAAACAAATAAGCTTGAATTAGGGGTATTTTAGTCATTTTAAACAAAACCAATAGAGGTTTAATGTGTGGGTGGTCATATGAAAACAAATCAAATTTATGGGTGGTTTAATGTAATTTAAGTTTTTATGGGTGGTTATGTGAAAAGTATCATAATTTACGGGTGGTTATGTGTAATTTACCCTAGAATAAAACAATCAAACATTCAAGCACAAAGAAGTTGAAGCATTCAATAGCGGAATTAAGGAACAAGAATTAGAAACTCACAATCAATCTAAACAAAACTTCAAATCGTAGACGAAACGGAAAAGTTTAGATCTCCATACAAATAAAACAAAAGACAATTAAGGATAAGAGGAAGTAAAGTCGGTCTCGGCCGGTCACGGCTTTTTTTTCCGGTCCACCCCGTTTATTGCTTCCGTATGAATGTATATATATCAACTCCTTATCTATCTAAATTTATACTATAATATATTATATGATTCTATCCAGGGCCGTGCCAACTATTTTGGAAGCCCTGTACGAAAATTAAAACAAAATGAATTAAGTAGACAATAGATATAAGAAAATAATATTTCTTTTAAAAAAATTATCTATGGAAATATTTTCTTTAAAAATAAAAAATGTTATACTCATGGTATAATATTTATAAATATCTACCTAATAAACTATCTTGATTAATTTTTTTTATTAGTTGTCAAGTAAGATGATAATTAAATGGTTTTTAAATATCATATTAGCATAAAATGGCTATAATAGAAATAAAACATATTTTTTTTGTTGTGTATGTCAATAAAACCTTTTGAAACTTGTAGCTTTTAAAAGAAATATGGAGTAAAAATACTTGTATATGTAATGTAATAATAAAATATGGAAAATAAAGGAAATACTAAATACAGAGGGTTACCACTTACCACAAAAAAAAAAAGAAAGAAAGAAAAGAAAAGAAGGGGTAGAAATGGTAGAATAAAATAAAAAAGGGGTGTGAAAAAAGAAAAAGAAAAAGAAGGGGGTAGAATAAAATGAAAAAGGGCCCCCCGTTTTAGACACTGAGTAGGAATCGAACTCGGGATTGGAGGACAACTAATCCGGACTTGCAGAAGGCTTTACCAACAGGGCAATTTCAAATTAGCGTTCATCTTAGAAAGCAAAATGTATATATACACAATTTATATCATATTGGGCCCTAAATTTTCCGGGTCCCTGTTCCATCGACCTTATTGCACTTGCTTGTGGCACGGGCCTGATTCTATCTAAACTAATTCTAATCTAATTATATTGACCAAAATAATAGCATCAAGCAGCACTTCATGCGGTTCACAGTCGGCCCATCGCGTACGTCCGACCTCCAATGTAACTTTAACGCCCAATCAGCCCATCTTGCTTCCAATTTGTATAATAATCCCGAGTAATCTTTAAATTCATACGATCGAGCTTAGAAATACCTGAAATACATAAAAGTACTAGTGTAGACTCCGAAAATCAAATAATACAAATTAACTATAAAATATGTTATAAATTGATATGCAAAACTATACTTAAAACAAGACTAAAATAAACACTATCATTCGGCTTTCTTTTTTATCCTTGGAGTAGAAGTGTTAGGAAGAAAACTTCATATGGAAGCTAATTCAGGGGAGAAAATATGTGGCTTTCCCTTCGGAAAAAAGGGGTCCTCCGTCCTCGTATCCCCTTCTTAGCATTTGCAGATGACACCATTATATTTTTAAAAGGTAACTTAGCAGCTTCTCAAAAGGTTAAAGATACCATTGACTTACATTGTTCTATGTCAGGACAAAAAGTGAACTACCATATGTCAGCTTTCCAAGTCACTACAGGTATTCTTAAGGCTAGAATCGCGCTTATAGAAGGGTGAGTCAACATCTCTAAGGAAATAAATCTGGACAAATATCTCTGGTGTCTCATTCTTAACGGTAATAAATCTACATTTGAGGAAATCATTATAAAAGCATCAAACCAACTGACAAAATGGAAAGCTAATACTCTCTCCCAGCAGGGGAGAGAGACTCTTATTGCATCTAACTTATCATCTAACCCTCTTTAGGCAATGCAAAGCTTCATGCTTCCGACTCACGTTCAATACAAGCTAGACCAAATTAATAGATCTTTCTTTTGTAATAAAGACGTAAGTTATAAACCGCTTATCAACTGGGACAGGATATGCAAACGCAAAGAACATGGAGGTCTGGGCCTTCGAAAATCTAAACATATGAACGATGCTCTCCAACTAAAGCTCCTTTGGAAAATCATGGCAGAACCAGACAATGTTTGGGTCAGAATTATACAATATAAGTACCTAAAATCTGCAGACACATTCAACTACGACCAGCAAAATAATGCGTCTTGGCAATGGTCCAAATTACGCTCCCTGGTCCCGACATTCAAAGATGGTCTTGCCTAGGTGGCTGGAAATGGGCGAACTATCAAATTATGGAGAGACAATTGGGCCACAGGTTTAAATTTGCAGCAACACGTACTATACTAGCCCTGACAATGTGGATTTAAATGAGAAAGTGGAGGAATACATTACTAAAAACAAATGGAATACTGATAAATTACGATTGGTACTGCAACCAGCTACTCTTGAACATATTTCAAAAATCCCTCTGCCGATAAATCCGATCGAGGACTGGCTATATTGATGGTCGGCAAAGAAGGGTTGGTTCACCACATCCAATGCATACAGTCTATCTTCCCACTCCACATTTGAACCTATGGATGAGAATGCCTGAGTTTGGAAGATCAACGTGCTACCGAAAATTAAGAATTTTTTATGGAGATGAAGCAATAATGCTTTACCGATAGCTTCTACACTTGCTAAACGAGGTTTAGCGGTTCCCTCATATTGCTCGTTGTGTAACCACCATGAAGAGGATGTTGTTCACCTCCTATTCGAATGTAGGTTCAATCACTTCGCCCAAAACTTACATCCACGACATAAGTCTCATATAAATGGAATTATTTCCACATTCAGAAATATTAGCCGAATTATGGGTTACCTTGGGCAAGCCCTTTCTAGCAAGGAGAAGGCTAGCTTGTCGTTTAATTGGTGAGCTGTATGGCATACCCGCAACAAATTTATTTTCAGAAAGGAAAAACTACCAACCATGGAGGGGTTCCACTTAATGATTGATTCATACAAATCTAATTGAGAAATGGAAAATCGATTCCAGGTTGAGCTCGGTTTACGTAACATAAAAAAGGACAATCCACAAAGTCCAAAGGCTAAAGGTTCCATTACAAGAACATCCAAATGGAAAAAAGCCACCTCATGACACCTACAAACTAAACTTTGACGGATCGGCAGGGATCAATAGAGAGTCTTCCATCAGATTCGTCATTCGTGACTGGAAAGGGACCATCTTACACCTTGATGGAAAACTTATAGGCAACCAAACGCCTATTGTTGCTGAGGGTCTTGCGATACGAGAAGGCGTCCTAAAAGCTATTGACTCCCAAATTGACAACCTCATCATTGAAGGTGATTCCCTCACGGTTATAGACTATTTTAAGCGTTGGGTAAAATGTCCGTAGGAAATTGAACTTCTGTTATCGGACATTAAATGCATTCTTCTAAAAATTAGGAAATTTTCATTTTCTCATATTTACCGCAGTGGTAATAGAGTGACTGATAAGGCCGCACACAGTGGCGGAACTCAATGGAGACGTGAGGTGGCATTGACCCCTCCGGGCGGAAAAAAATTAATGTTATATGTAATATACTTTTATGATATGTAAATTGTAAAAGAGTATTTTAACAACAAATAACTCTAATTTAGTTGGTAAATGATGAATATTTTAAACCAACAAATTGGGGTTCAAATCTCTATAACTCATTTTTAAAATTATTATGTACTTGGTATAAAACAAACCCGAATATATTTTTTGGCCCCCTCGACTAGATATCTAAAGTTCCGCCACTGGGCACACACCTTAGCCACTACTGCTCTAGTATGGGAGCCAGCTTTTCTGAATCAGGTCTCATGAACCTCATCTGTCAGGATGCCGCTCTTCTTTGAGTATTGCACACATTGTCTTTATCTAATCAATTCAATAAGGAACTCAACAACCAACGGACGTAAATTTAGTTGAAATCAATTCCAAACATTGGAAACCTACCAATTACAAGTAACAAAGTATATAATACTTCCAACAAATACTGCATTATTACATGAAGCTAAAGATGCATCATATCATAATTCATAACTAGCTACTCGATCATAAGAGTATGACCACATGCACCGACGACTTGTACTAAAAGCAAAAACACACACATTCGTGCAAAGGGATATAGCATTACAAGGCAGTAATAGTACTCCTAAGCACCATTTATCACAAACAACGTTTCTTTATTTTTAGCTTAATTATGACTGAGATCCCAATCAAAATCCAAGCTAACTTGGATATTGTATGATACCCATCACTCAAATGCCGTAAACCTTCTTCAAATCTAAGACGAAACGGTGGACCTTCTTCGAGTCGGGGAGGGCCATGGCAACGGTTTCGCGCTGCATGCAGCGCTTGGCCCAGGCGATGAGCTTCGGACACGAGTCCTCCACCTTGAAGTTGCCCTCCACCTCGTAGGCGTGGAACCAGCTGTAGAAGGGGATCAAGGCCACGTCGACAAACCCGAACTGGTCCCCTCCGAAGAAGGGGTTGTCGCCAAGGGCCTTCTCTTCCAGAACCTTCATGATCTCTATAAAATCCGCCTTGGACTTCTCTTGCTCCTCCCCCTTCGTCGTCCATATCTTCCTACTTGTGTCATACACCTGCATCCGGCCGGCAACTTGTTTAACTAATGTCCATTTGTCCTTTTAAACAAAAGATTAGATATATCTATTAATCTATAAAAGAGTGAACTTGAGAATGAATAGTATTTCCCACTTTGAAATTTTTAATGATTTTTTTAATATGTAATGCCATTCAAATTGGATTGTATGTCATTTAATGAAATCTGTCCCTTTACTTTGATCAGTAGGTATTAAGTTGGGAAAAATTAGTTTATTAGTGAGGGACCACAAAACAAGAAATTCCATCCAAAAAACTCGCAAGTCGGTGAACCTTGCTTGAATCTCTTAAATTTATTTCAAATTAATCTATTTGATCCATGAATCATTTGTTTATGCATATAGTGTTCCCTAAAATTCAAATTGTTTGTTTATATTAATCCAAATATCTATATAGTTCAGTTTTAGGAGTGGGCCTTACTCCGTTACTCGTCTTTTAAAATACGAAAATAAGTACAAAAAAAAAAAGTAAGAGGAAGTCTAATTTATTTTCTTTTTCAAATGTTCATTGAAATTTAATTGTTTTTGTTGAAGTGGATTAAGATTGAGAACCGAGTAAGAAGTAGTCTTTGTGTATTAATTGTCAATAAGTGTTCGTTTTATCACTATAAGAACGATCCCAGCCATTTTTGTCTCATACGGAGTATTAATTATGCATTGATTTTTTGTTTTGCTTGTGTTGATTTTATGATGTAAGGTGGTCTTCATGGATTGATAATAGGGTACTTGTGATTGTATGTTTTAGCATTGTTTTATTTTATTAGGTTGTTGATTGTAGGTTACTTGTGTATAAGCTTGATCCGTCCTATTGACTAAGTTGCATTAAGCCTCTATGTAAGCCTCTCTTAAGGATTGATCAATTGAGTTACATGAGATGAATGTGTATTAAAATCGACCCGAACCCGCCCGAAACCCGGGTTCTAGTCAACCCGAAAAAACCGGAACCCGTTTTACCCGGAACCCGGAGTGATCCGACCCGAACCCGACCGGAATGACCCGTTTGACGGGTCTACTCAAATATCAAGTGATATCTGTTATGACAAGATATCGATATCTAATACAGTATTTGGTATCTCCCAAGTATCAAAATTAGGCTAATTTGATATACTTCGATATCTAGAGATACTCTTAACACACCCCAATCAAACAAAAGCGAAATGTTATTCCACGGATTTGATGGGCATAAAGTTGAGATTCTAATCTTTAAAAATATCATGATAAATTGTTAGATCTAAATTTTTCTTCTTCTCAAAATCTGTATTTTATTAAAATAGTGGGATATGCAGGAAAGGGAAGAGAAATTTTAGGCAGATAATAACATACCTTCTTGTCAATGTAGTCGGCCCAGAAGCGGGCCTGGGCTCTCTGGTAAGAGTCCGAGGGCAGAAGCGGAGCCTTGCCGGGCCAGACCTCGTCGATGTACTGCAGGATCACCAGAGACTCGCAGACCGGGCGGCCGTTGTGAACGAGGACCGGGATTTTCTTGTGAACCGGGTTCATCTTGAGGAGGAGTTGGCTCTTGTTGCGGAGGTCCTCTTCCTGGTAGTCGTAGTCGACGCCTTTCTCGTCGAGAGCGATCCGGGCGCGCATTCCGAACATGCTGGGCCAGAAATCCAACAAAACCACCTCTTTCCCCATTGCAACTGACTGATCGAAATTTGGATGAAATGTGTGAAATTTTTAAGAGGGGGATCGGAGGAGAATGAATGAATTGGAGATGTGGATAGGAGTTGGGGAGAAAAGGGTTGGTATTCACTATTCAGTATTCGCTGGGATTTTATAGGACGGAGTGGCCGGGTGGGTAAGAACTAAGAAGGTTCTGGATTTTGAGGCTTTAGCGAAGGTAGGGATAAAGCGACGTCGTTTCTAGGTTCGGCGGGGTGTCCTAGGACCCTCTTGCGGGTGAGTAATAAAATGGTGAGAGAGCGAGGTCACTGGTTACGTCATGTTACGGTAGCGGATCAAATTAAAGATAGCCTGGTGGTGGATCGCATGGACTCGTGTCTAAAAATACACACTACGTGCACTTTCTACTAGCCACTGCTTGCATTGCAAATTGTACATGTGTGCTCATTTACCAAAACCTTTTTTTTTTTTGGTGGTTGTTGCTTCCATATGTTCCTACAACGGGCACTCTATATACAACAATACACTAAGGGGTCGTTTGGTATAAATGTAGTAATCGGAATGGGAATGGTAATCGGAATCGGAATCAAAAACCGGAATGAGTCATTCCCGACCCATGTTGTTTGGTATAATGTCGGAATGAGAAATTAAAAAATTCAACCTAAAAATACACAAATTCAACCTATCCAATTCAAAAGAACACAAATTCAATTTCTCAAATTAATCATAAAATAAACAAAATCAAGTTATCAATTTCATAAATTCACTAAACAAAATTTAGCAATTTCTCAAATTAATCGACTGCAACACAGGGAGCCTGAGGCCGGGTTGGGCAGTGGTGGGAGAGGAGGGAGGAGGGCGAGGGCAACCGGTCTGGGCGGTAGTGAGAGAGAAGGAGGAGGGCGAGGACATCGTTGGGCGGCAGGCAGGAGGGAGATCGAGGGAAACTAGGCGGCAGACAGGAGGGAGGATGCCGATGGAGAGAACTGGCTGGCAAGAGGGAGGGCGACAACGATGGACGACGGCGAGCGCTGGTCAGGCAGGAGGGAGGGCGAAGACGATGGACGACGGCGAGCGCTGGCCAGGCAGGAGGGAGGGCGGCGACGATGGACGACGGTTGCTAGCGACAGATCTGGATGACGGAGGATGCCGACGACGGAGGACGATGACGATACCATCAGATCTGGTTCATGGCGACGAAGACAGATCTAATTGGGGCGGAGGACGGTGCTGGCGGCAACTTCGTCGGCGTATTGGACGGTGGCTATAGAGATGAAGAAGAACCAGAGTTGTTGTGATGAGAGCAGGAGAAGCAACGGATGTGGGAAATTGGGGATGAGGGGATTCCACACCTTTTGGGCTGGAATAAAATGGGCTTGAAATTGGGAATGGGTGGATTACTAGTAATCATTCCCAATACCCATTTTTGCTCTACCAAACATGAAAATGGGAATCCTTCATTCCGATTACCAAATTTCGATTCCCGTTAATCAATACCAAACAGGCCCTAAGTTGGGGTAGATCTATCACTGGTTTGATTCATAATTTAATATGTGTTCAATAATTATCACATTTTTTTTTAAATGACACGAATTTGATACATATATAACACAAATGGATTCATGATCCGTTACAATTTTTTTCTCAAAAGTTTTGAGTTCGGTTCTTTAGATAGAAGTTAACAAACTCATGGAAGGGGTGAGGAATTCCTCAACTGTAGGATTAAAGATCGAAAGGTTGCCAAAAACGAATCATATTGATCACCAAGGTCTCAACTTCATTGCTTCGCAAATTCTGTGTTGTTAACATCAGGTTTGAGTTACTTAAATCATAGTTTGAGATGAGAGTTTGTAAGATACGTAGGCTAGCAAGTAGGAATTTTGTTCATTTATTTATTCATTTATGGTTTTTCTTCATATTTTCAGTGAATTGGACTACTCTGACTATTTGATTTCAGTTTTCTTCATATCTTTCATTCTCTTATACAGAATTAATATCCTGTTTTTCTTTATATCTATAGCCCTTGAGATATGAATAATGTATTGGTGCTTTGATTGATCTAAAGATCTCATATGAATACATTAGCAAATAGTTGTTGATCTTGCAAAGGTGATGCTTGTGTGTTCCCACTTAAGGATTGATCATAATTCATAAGTACTTTGGATAAAATGATTTGGAACCTTCATAAAAAAAAAAAAAGAGATTTCAAACCTCACTAGAAACAATGGCTAAATTCACTCTTAGGTCAGTGTCAAGAAAGTAAAATGGAGAATAAAAAAGGCTACTGTACACAATTAATTAGTTATCATGCCCCTCTATGTTGTGAGCACCATACTTTTGCTTGTATTGAGACTAAATAAAGATTTTCACTTCTTCATTGTAGTTAAGGGTTTTTTTTTGTTGCTTTAATTTATTTATCGCAATTAAGCTTGCTTTAAGTAGTGGTTTCTACCTTTTGTGTGGCTTGAGTGTGCATATTTGTGAATGAATGATGTTTTTTTTTATTGAATGTAAAGTTGAACGTTTATTTATGTAGAATAGCGGAATTGATGTAAAGTCCTCCTCGAGGGTTTCCATTCATTGATAATCATATATATAGATTACAAAGGTATTGGGCCTTAATGGGCTTTTGGCCCACTATACAATATTAAGACCTATGTAATCTATCAAACCCCCGCAGTCGAAACTGGAGGGGGTCGTACAGTGAGACTGGAGCGAAAATCAATGAACAACTGTCTAGGTAAACCCTTGGTGAATATATCAGCGTACTGATACGAGGACGGGACATGTAGAACGCGGACATGTCCTATGGCAACCTTGTCCCTGACGAAGTGGAGATCAAGCTCAATGTGCTTCGTGCGTTGATGCTGGACCGGGTTGCTAGCTAGATAGACGGCGGAGACGTTGTCAGTGTAGACCAGAGTGGCCTTCATAAGAGGGCAACGGAGCTCAAGCAGGAGATTGCGAAGCCAAGAGCACTCGGAGACAACGTTGGCAACACCTCTGTATTCCGCTTCAGCGCTGGAACGAGACACGACAGACTGACGCTTAGCTGACCATGACACAAGGGTGTCGTTGAGGAAGACACAGTAACCAGACGTGGAACGACGTGTGTCAGGACAACCACCCCAATCCGCATCAGTGTAAGCAACAAGATCAAGCTTAGCGGAAGGAGTGATCGTGGTGCCGAGCTCGAGGGTGCCGCTGATGTACCGAATAATCCGCTTCAAGGCCTGAAAGTGTGGTTCCCTGGGGGCATGCATGAACAAGCAGACCTGCTGAACGGCGTAACTGATGTCAGGCCTGGTGAAAGTGAGATACTGTAGAGCACCAGCGAGGCTCCGGTACAATGTTGGGTCATCAACCAAAGGACCAGAGTGAGCACTGAGCTTGTTGGATGTATCGACAGGGGTGGCGGCTGGATTACAGTTGACCATCTTAGCCTGAGCAACAATCTCGGCAGCATACTTACTCTGTGAGAGAAACAGACCAGAAGCATGACGCTGAACAGCAACTCCCAAGAAGTAGGACAACTCACCCAGATCAGACATGGCGAATTCCGCACTCAACTTCGAAATAATGGACGTCCGAAGAGAATCAGAAGAGGCGGTGAGAATGATGTCGTCGACATATAGTAATAGGAAGGCCATGTTAGAGCCTCTGCGATAGATGAACAGAGACGAATCTGAGCGGCTGCCGATGAAGCCTAAGCGTAGCAGATGTGAAGCAAAGCGCTGGAACCAAGCCCGCGGAGCCTGTTTTAGACCATACAGAGAGCGCTTAAGGAGACAGACGTGCTTGGGACGATCAGCATCAGCAAATCCTGGCGGCTGAAACATGTATACTGTCTCATTCAGATGACCATGAAGAAACGCATTCTTGACATCCAGCTGATGAATTGCCCATTTGCGTGACAGTGCTAAGCTCAACACCACTCGGATAGTGGCAGGCTTGACGACGGGACTGAAGGTCTCATCACAGTCAATACCTACCTGCTGAGATCGTCCGTTGACCACAAGACGTGCTTTGTAGCGCTCTAACGTCCCATCAGAGCGGAACTTGTGACGGAAGAGCCACATACAACGAATGACATTCGCCTCAGGAGGGCGAGGGACCAGAACCCAAGTACCGTTCTTTGTAAGGGCCCTGTATTCGTCGAGCATAGCCGCCTGCCAATTCGGGTCTTGGAGGGCTGTTTTGTGGGAGGTGGGAATGGGGGAGAGGGAGGTCTGGGTGGAGGCAGAGGGTGATTGGGTGTCGGGACGGATGGGAGCAAGAGAGGCTAAGGACGCGGGCACGCCAGCGGAGGACGTGGGAGCGCCAGGTTGGGGCGCGGGCGCGCCAGGTTGGGGCGCGGGCGCGCCAGCTTGGGACGCGGGCGCGCGTAGGGGAGGGAGGGGCGAGGTTCTTGCGGGGGGCGCCGCAAAGTGGGTTGTGGCGGGCGCAGCAAGCCATGCGGCGGGCGTCGCGCGTAGGGGAGGCGCTGATGGTGGTGGAGGGGATGTGGGGTGTATAGCGGGGTGATGGTCGGCGGTCATGGAGACGATCTGTCGGGGTCGAAAGACACCGGAGACGCTGCGGGTGTGTGGTCTGGTGATGGATGGTGGCGGGGGAGGTGGGGGAGGGGGAGACGCAGGAGCACCGGGAGAGCTCTGGGGAAGAATGAAGTGAGGGAAAGGCGACTCAGACTCTGTGGACGACACAGGGGGTGTGGGAGACGCGAAGGGAAATCGCGACTCATCAAAGGTGACATGACGAGAGAGAATGATCTTGTGAGTCTTGATATCGAGGCAAATGTAACCGCGATGATCAGACGGGTAGCCAAGAAAGACACAAGGGGTGGAACGAGGGTGAAGCTTGTGGGGGGCAGTGGATGACTGATTAGGGAAGCATAAGCAACCAAAGGTACGAAGGTGATCATACCTAGGCTCGGCGTAATAAAGAGTCTGAGCCGGCGAGCGATTTTGTAGGGTAGTGGAAGGGAGAATGTTTAGGAGATAACATGTGGTGGATAAGGCATGAGGCCAATAGGGAAGGGGAATAGATGCGTGGAAGAGGAGAGAGCGCATCATGTTGGTGATGGTTCTGATGATTCTTTCTGCCTTGCCATTCTGCTGAGAAGTATAGGGGCAAGACAAGCGATATGAGATCCCATTTGCGGCAAAGAAGGAGTGAAAGTCTCTGTTGTCAAACTCACGACCATTGTCACACTGGAAACATTTGATGGACATGTGGAATTGTGTTTTGATGTAGGTATGGAATCTGGCAAAAATAGGAAACACTTGGGACTTGAAATGCAACGGGAAGACCCATAAGTAATGAGTGTAATCATCCAGAAACAAGAGGTAGTACTTGTGACCCTCCTTGCTAGGCACGGGAGAGGTCCAAATGTCGCTGTGAATGATATCAAATGGAGCAAGGGTAGAGGTCAAAGACCGTTGGAACGGCAGTCGGGCATGTTTGCCTAGTTGGCAGGAAGAGCATAAACCAGAGCGTGGGTCTTTAGTACATGTGACAAGGTTCTGGGAACGGAGGACATCTAGAACGGCAGCGCTGGGATGGCCCAGGCGTGCATGCCAGAGGCTGGACGACGATGCCGAGAGGGCGACCGGACACGATTGACGGGACGCAGGAGGTGGTGTGACAGGGTAGAGCTCCCCGGTGTTGTTACATCGCATGCGAGTAACCCCCGTAGTAAGATCGTTCACAGAGAAACCATAGGGATCAAACGTAAGGGAAACGTTGTTGTCAGTAGTGAACCGACGGACAGAGATAAGGTTTTTGACAATCTTTGGGGCAATAAGGACATTGTTGAGGTGTAGTGGGTGGGTTGGGGTCTGTAAATTGGCGTGGCCAATACCCGAAGTAGCAAGACGACCACCATTTCCGACGATAATAGAGGGGGCAGGGCCCTTAAAAGAAATAGAGGAGAGGTTACCTGAGGAGTTCGTCATGTGAGAGGTGGCACCAGTGTCCATGTACCAAGAAGAATCTGAAGATGTCTGCTGCGTAGAGGAGAAGGCGTGATGCAGAGCTGGCGGAACATAGCCTGGATCAGGCGATGTCAGACAGGCGTGAGGGCCGGCATGTCGAGAGGTAGAGTATGGGTGCATGGGGACGACGCGGGAGGGTGACCTGGCGCGGGCGCGTGGGGGCTGGCGCGGGCGCGTGGGGGCTGGCGCGGGCGCGTTGAACCTGGCTTGGACGCGCCTGGGGACGACGCTGGCCGAGAGAGGGAGGGGAAAGGGTGGCGGTGCAGGGGATCCGAGGATGGTGGATCCGGCGACGGTGGCCTTGGAGAGGGAGAAGGCGGCGGTGTCGCTGTGCGAGGGGGTGTCGAGAGCAGGGGTCGGAGAGGCGGCGGGGAGGAGGAAGGTCGGAGGAAGAGGGAGGATCAATTTAGGGTTCCGTTAGGAAGAAAAGGTTGTGATACCATGTAGAATAGCGGAATTGATGTAAAGTCCTCCTCGAGGGTTTCCATTCATTGATAATCATATATATAGGTTACAAAGGTATTGGGCCTTAATGGGCTTTTGGCCCACTATACAATATTAAGACCTATGTAATCTATCAATTTAGTTCATGGCTTACTCTCTTTCTATTTGAATTGTCTATTTATGGAATTTAATAAACTACCTAGATTTTGCGTTCATTTAAACATTTCTGCATCTCTAACACAGTAAATCTACATCCATGCATCGATATGCTTGTAGTCTTTTTTCGGGTACTATTGCTACTGCTCGAGAGGCCTGGTTGAATAGTGTACCTTAATTCCATATCATTTTCTTATGATTTATATGTTCTATATTAAATTTCACCATCAACTGTTTTTAGCAAATTTTCTCAACCATAACATGGACAACCTTTCTGCTTTTGGGTACCTGAGGTTTTATTTAACAATACTCATTAGTCATCAATGCATACTGCTACACCATAAGTACAAATATCATAAAAAATACAGTAATAAATCTTCACTCGTCCTTGCACACAATTGATTGCAATGGTACCTCTTCATTCTACTTGCAACACCTTGTTATCTCCAAGCCTAACTCTTCCCTTCTTAGACTCATCTAGGTGCTTGAGCAATTTGCTTGAACTGGACATATGATTCGAGAAATTAACCACTGTCCAAATACCACAGATCGTTCACATTCTCTGTAGTTGATGACAGTGCCATGAACAACCTATCTTCGTGATCAACTTTCTTTGAGTAGTTTGCTCCTTTTTGCTCATTTTCCTGTTTCTCCTAGCAAAAGGCTTCCTTATGCCCATAATTCTTACAATAATAGCACTTGATGCTGCTCCTTTGAGATCTTGGGTCACTGCCTTGACCCCTATTGAATTCCTTCCACTGATCTTTCCCTTGATCACCTCCATTTCCTCTTCTTGAGCCATTGAACTGTCCTCTGCCATAACCTCTTCCACCACGACTTCTATGGCTTCCACTATAGCTACCTCTTCCTCTATAGCCACCTATGTTGGATGAGTTCTCAGACTTGCTCTTAGAAGTCTCATCCTTGGCTTGGAAGACTTTCTCTTCCTTTTGCTTACTTGATATGCTCAACCTATCTTCATGGGCCTGCAAGGAGCTTGTCAACTCATGAAATCTGTACACAGACAGATCCTTTGATTCTTCAATGACTGCAACTACATGATCAAACTTCTTTGTTGTAAAGGCTCGGATTTTAAAATCATAATTTTTCAAAAAAATGAAAAATAACAATGCATTTAAATGGGATTTAAAATTTGTAAAGCGGATTCCGGCTTGAATCTAAAATTTTGACGAACATTTCCATCCTTTTACCTCTAAAATTCAAAATAATTATCAGATGACGATATTCTTTTCGATTTTAAAACAAAATCTAATTAATCGAGAAAGCAGGATTAAGGGAAACTAACATTCGGGTAGGGGTGAGCATCCGGTCTGGATCGGACCGGACCGGACCAGAATTTCCGGTCCGGTCCAAGACCGATGGACCGGAAACTCTGGAGGCATGGACCGTGGATCGGACCGGAACCGGGATATATGGTCCCGGGTTTTCCGGTCCACGGACCGTTTGACCCGGAATTCTAACAATTTTTTTTAAAAAATTAATTAAAACCAGCCTTAGCACGATTGAATGCAAAAATATACATACAAATTTAAAGATTAAAATCAAAATACAAATCTAAAAACAGGAAAGAGGGGAGAGATTCCTTCAATTTTAGTTTACAATGCCTGTATCAATTTGCTCCGTGAGGCTTTAATGTTTCTTTCGTTTTTGCCCCCTTTATCAATTCGCTTCCTATATCAATTCAGCAGTGGCCTAATGGTTTCGTTCCTCCAATGTTCTTCGTTTGTTTCTCCCGACTTTTTAAGGTGATAAGGCTTTTATCCTATGACATACCTGTTCAACATTCAAGTATTCAACAGTGCTTGCTACCTGTTCAGGCAAAAAAAAAATATGTTCAGGGAGAGTCGGAGAGATGCCTGCATAGTAACTCAGATGGAAATACGAGGGTGATGATCGGTGGCGAAGGGCGAGGGCTGTGAAGATGGGCGGCGGCATAGAGCGATGGTGACTGATCGAGCGGCGGCGACTGGGTTGGAGAGAGTGAGAGAGCGGCTAGGGCGAGCGAGCTATAAGCACAAGACCACTTAGGGTGCAACCAGATAGCACATTGGTTTTTTTTTTCTTTAGAGGAAAACTACAAGGCTTAAGATGGGGCTTTTTTATCGTTTCAAATAAAATTAACGGTCAACTAACTTACTAACGGCATACTGGCCCTGGGTGGCCTTGTGTTAATGTGGCATATTTAAATAGCGGTTTCTTGTAGTTTTCCATATTTTACTGTGTTTTTTGGTAGATAATAATAACCCTTTCTTATTGAGTTGCTACTTCTAATGTTTTGAATATGGCTGTGTTCGCAAGGCGATGTCGCAATTTGTAGCACGCATAGCTTTCTCAACATTCATCCTTATTGGCAAATATGTTGTATTGTTTTTTTATAAAAGAAAAATTCTGAATGACCTTATTCAACTGCTTAAAAATGCAGTTTTGACATATAGGCATGAATTGGGAATGAATTTCAATTTCAATCAACCAGACTTGATTGTTGGTTCATGTCTGCAGGTAGCATTTAAGTTGCTAATAAGTTCCGTACTGTTTCTGTATTCATAAAAGGATTAATGAAATCATGCATCTCTCTCAATTTAAGGTTCCAGAAGATGTTGACAAGCTACGAAGGATAGGAGTGAAAACTATATTCTGTCTCCAGCAAAATCCAGATCTTGAGTATCCTTAAAGCATGGCTTTTGTGTAACTTAAATTTGAATGAAAAGAGTTTCTAGAGTTTAAGCAGCAACATAATTGAACTATTGGATTCCTTTACTTGAATTTCAGATATTTCGGTGTTGATATTATTGCAATACAGGAGTATACTGAACCCTGTGATGATATTGAACACATCCGTGCAGAAATAAGGTTCTAAGAGTGTTCTGCTAGCTTGTTCTGAGCATGCTTTCTTGTGCTAGATTGATCTGATATGCCCTCAGTTTAAAATTTATACCTAGGTTGATATTGGAGTAGAAAAAGAAATTAAAAATGTGCTTTTGATTTGGTCTGAATGTTTTGACATAAAATCGAGTTTTGAGTTAGGAATATGTGCTTTTCAACCCATGGAATGAAACTACGATCCCAAATGTGACATGACATGAGTTGTCCTGTTTGACCAAGTTGAGAGTAGTTATACTTGTGTTTTGTGCAATTCTGTGTTCATGTATAACCTTGCTCTAAAAACGGAACAATGTCTCAGGATTTAGTGCCACATCTGATAGTAGCGGCTTAGGATAAACCTATTTGAAATAATAATATGTTTCTCTGATTTAATGTTTCTATGGTGTTTTTGCTTCCCTGAATTACCACATTCAAAAAACTCATTATTGCAATTCCTATTCCAACTGGTTCCTAATTCCATACCAAAACCAAAATTCAAAATCAATAAAAAAAACCCAGCAAAATTAACATTTTGGGGGATTCAATAATCAAAATTGAACCTAAAGATACAAATTAAAGTGACACCATTGATTTCTTCATAAACCGAAATGAGAAACCCCACAATCAAATAGGAGAATACAAAAAAAAAAATTAAATCAAATAAACTTTGATAAAAATTGATGAAGAATTTAAAGTACCTGTGCTCTTCTTCGGTTCAAGGAGTCCCCCTTTTCCTCACATCGTCACTTTTATTCACCTTGCTACCATGACCCGACCCGAATGAAATCTGGTTGCTTCACCTTGCTACCGTGACCCGACCCGAACGAAATCTGGTCAGAGCGGGGCGAATCGGGCTCAGGCAGGTTAGGCATCCAGCTAGACTTGTCGGCGTAATCAGGGAGCTCAACCCGACCCGAATCGATCTCTCCAATATCGTGAACAAGCGCCTCGTAGTGAACCCTAATTTCCTCCAGAGATTTCCCGTACAGATGGCGACCTTGTAATTGAAAGTGTCAACTGAGGACAAAGTTGTCATTTTACTGTTTAAGAAGGCCTTACTCCCTTTTTATATATCTTACACTTTATAATAGTGTGAACTTTCAAATGAATAGTAACATTCCATTTGTAATTTTTAATTGTTTTTTTAGGTGAAAAATACCTATTTTGCCCTCATAAATTATATCATATCTTATATTAACCATGCCCTTTTAAGTAATTTTCATCTTTTTTTTATAAAATGTCTTTTTTACCCTTAAAAGTTTGAATTTAAAAATATTAATTTTTTTTATTTCAAGGTCCTTTTATGTGTTTTCAAAATTATAAATTGTCATATTTCATCAATTTCACCTAACTATATATATTTTTCTTAAAATGCCCAAATTACAACTTGAAACTTTTCTCAAATCAACTCTACTTTATATTTTTAATTAAACTATCCAAGTTATAATTACAAGATTTTCTCGAATCAACTATACTTTGTATTTTTAATTTAACTACCCAAATTGTAACTTTAAGGTTTTCTCAAATTAAACCAACTTTATCAATTTCACCTAACTATATATATTTTTTCTTAAAATGCCCAAATTACAAGTTGAAACTTTTCTCAAATCAACTCTACTTTATATTTTTAATTAAACTATCCAAGTTACAATTACAAGATTTTCTCGAATCAACTATACTTTATATTTTTAATTTAACTACCCAAGTTGTAACTTCAAGGTTTTCTCAAATTAAACCAACTTTATCAATTTCATCTAACTATATATTTTTTTTTTCTTAAAATGCCCAAATTACAACTTGAAACTTTTCTCAAATCAACTCTACTTTATATTTTTAATTAAACTATCCATGTTACAATTACAAGATTTTCTCGAATCAACTATACTTTGTATTTTTAATTTAACTACCCAAGTTGTAACTTTAAGGTTTTCTCAAATTAAACCAACTTTATATTTTTAATTAGATAATAATTAATAATTATAATTATAATTATATCATTTTTTATGAACTCTATAATTTTGGATTTCTTTTTTGTTTTGATTAATAAACTTTTAAAAAGTATGCCCTTCTTTATTTTTTTTAATTGAAAGACATCATTCTACTTTGATGAAAATTTTAAAAGAATATCCTCTCAGTTTCTTATAATGATACCATTATTATTTTTATTACGATAAAATTTAATTTATATGGAAAAATAACTCAATACATATGAAAACTTCCCATTTGTAATTTTTAATTGTTTTTTGGGTAAAAAATACATATTTTGCCCTCATTAATTATATTATCATCTTATATTAACTATTTTCTTTTAAGTAATTTTCATCTTTTTTATAAAATGTCCTTTTTACCCTTAAAAGTTTGAATTTAAAATATTTTTTTTATTTCAAGGTCCTTTTTATGTCTTTTCAAAATTATAAATTGTCATATTTCATCAATTTCACCTAACTATATATTTTTTTCTTAAAATGCCCAAATTACAATTTGAAACTTTTCTCAAATCAACTCTATTTTATATTTTTAATTAAACTATCCAAGTTACAATATCAAGATTTTCTCAAATCAACTATACTTTGTATTTTTAATTTAGGTACCCAAGTTGTAACTTTAAGGTTTTCTCAAATTAAACCAATTTTATATTTTTAATTAGATAATAATTAATAATTATAATTATTATTATTATTATTATTATTATATCATTTTTTATGTTTTATGATCATGATTTCCGAACTTTATAGTTTTGGATTTCTTTTCTGTTTAAACTTTTTAAAAGACTACCATTCTTTATTTTTTTTAATTGAAAGTCATCATTCTTACTGCTTTGATGACATTTTTTAAAAGACTATCCTTCCAGTTTCTTATAATGATATAATTATTGTTTTTATTACTATAAAATTTAATTTATATGGAAAATAACTCAATCATACTTATTTGCACATATGAATATTTACGCATATATAAAATGGAACATTTGCAATCTAAATACGAATAGACCGCGCGCATAAGCGCGCGGCGCCTAACCTAGTAGATATAGAAATAAAGAAAGGAAAGGCTAGCAGGCACGCATCACAGATATACTTTTTTAAAATAAAAACACAACCGGTCCTATTCCGGTCCGACCCGGAAATTCCGGTCTGGTCCCGGGTTTGGACCGGAAACCGGAATTGAAAATTTATTGGACCATGGACCAGACCGTAATAATTCCGGTCCGATCCAAGACCGTAATTTCCGGTCTGGTCCCGGTCCGATTCCGATCCGATCCAATTTTTACCCAGCCCTACACCATTTTCAAAATTCGAGTATTCGGGATTTATTTTCGGGTATTGGTTATCCAATTCAACACTCAATCTCTCACCCACTCCCATCATTCACCAAATCACCATACCTCTTCAAGTCACCCCCTTACCCCGTCATTCACCATTCACCATTCACCATCACCATCCATCCCATTCCCCATCATTCACCATCTCTGCTTCCTCCTTCACGCCATCTCCATCCCCGCATTGGCACCATCACCAAGAGTCTAAGCTCACCATCATTCCGATGCATCTCCATTCATCATCACCACTTCCGCTTCCATCTTCACGCCACCCACCCCCTTCTCCCGTCACCCCCATCAGCCCCAACACTGCCCCTTTTCACCTCCTTCGTTTGAATCAAGCGGCAGAACGAGCACCTCTGGGCGCCGACGTCCTTCGAAGCGAAGCCGAGCCTCCTCGCTCTGTTTTTTCGATCGAAGACCACCGGTGAGAATTTCTTCCCCCACTTTTTCTATTCAAAACCTCGAAAAGCTCCGCCTTTGACTCCCTCTCTTTCGTTTGAGGCCAAGAACAAAGAGATTACACTCTGACGAGCCCCAATCAAACCTCGACGAGTTCGAATCCACTCCGGCGAGTCGAAGCCCGAAGATTTCGGATTCCCTTGGTGAGCTTTCCAATCCATCCTTCATCTCTTTCGCTTCAATCTTGTGTGCTCTAACCTTACATTGAACTAACCGGTGAGAGAGGGAGTGCGAGAGCGGGTCGGGTCGACGGTAACGACGAGGGAGCGTTTAGCGAGTGCGAGAAAGAGAGAACCTAGGCGAGCGCCGAGTGGGAGCGTGTGCCAGCTTGAACCCAGAGGAGGACAGACTGGAAGGAGCCCCGTGAGAGCCCAGGTTGGAAGAGAAAGAAATAAAGCCAAGCAACGGAGGAAGCGGCGTGCGATTCGAACAGAACTCCTCGAACATGCGGGAGGAAGATGAGGAAGAAGAAGACCGCCGGGTGGGCCCCTCCATTCGCCTCGTGAGCTGCCTGGTCCCACTTCTTTTTCTGAATTCCGAAATGCAAGAGGAGTGATTTGGGTTGGGCTTAATGAGTGTGTTATGTGCCTATTCTAATTTTGTAAAATCAAAATTGGTCTTGTAAAACCTAAAGATCGATAAACGAGATAGGCAAATATGCGGAAGCGTATGAAATCGAACAAGAGATAACAGATCTGATCGAAACAAGCAAGTCGAAGAACGAACACAAGCGATTTTACGTGGTTCGGCTATGCCTACATCCATAGGGCCTCAAGAGTTGGCCAAATCCACTATAATGAGTTCGTACAGGGACAGATCAAGTAAAGAGATACAAAACTCCTAGATCTAGACATGCATATATGAGATCAGAAAGCAAGAGAGAAAGAAAATCCCCCTGTGTGGGAACCAGAGATCGAAGAAGTCCTCGATCTCAACCCTAGATCGCCTGGATAAGGAGAGCTGCTGCCCAGAGCTTGGAGCGCCGGCCACCAGAGAACCACCATGGACACTGTCGGACACCTTCTTCGCTTCCAGGCTCGGAGAATCTTCAGGCAAAGGGAGAGGAACACCAAACCCTAGAAAACCCTAGAAGAGAGCGTCTTTGGAAGATGGAGAGAGAGAGAGAGAGAGAGAGAGAGAGCACAAACAGTACGACGGCAGCAAAGCTCCAACAAGAGCTTATATAGCTAGGTCAACATGGGAGAGCTCCAGCTTAAGGCAAAACGCAGCGTTCCATCAAGTAGGGCTCAAGCTGGAACGAGCTCAAGCAATTGGGCTCCTCAAACTCTTATCCGGCTATCATGGGCCTTTCTCAGTAATGGGCTAAAGCCCAGTAACGAGAAATGGAAAGTCTCTCTTACTATATACATATTATACATATAGCATACCATATATTATCTATGTATTATCACACCATACTTTATATATATACTCATTAGAGGATCAAGCTTCATAGCTCAATACGACTCAGTCGAGTATACTACAAAGTATGCATCCATAGATAGTATATATGTTTCCTATATGTAATATGTATAATCATCATATACATACATGTTACAAGTATACACACAACAATACAAGTAACAAATAAAACATACAAGAGATAGGAAATTAACACATATCATTACAAATGCCCCTGTAATTTTCTAAGTCTTGCACTGGGCAGACTCGGCTTCATATCAAGTGGATTCTTATGCCAGGTATGTCCTCAGCCCACACTCACACAGCAAATCAAGTGAGCTCCTCCAAATGGAGGAAGTTCCTGCAATACAAAAAGTTGTCATAAGGAACTATATTTGTCCCAAAATCAGCAGGATTATAGCTACCATCAATTTTCTTAACATGAATCACATTATCTTCAACTTTTTCCCTTATAAAATGATATCTCACATCTATATGCTTAGTTCTTTCATGATACATGGGATCACGACTCAAGTAAAGAGCACTTTGGCTATCTATATGCAATACAGTAGTATATATAGTGCTTTTTCTCAATCTCTTTCAGAATACCCTGCAGCCATATAGCCTCTTTACAGGCTTCAGTAGCTGCAATGTACTCTGCCTCAGTGGAGGATAATGCAACTATAGGTTGCTGCTGGGATTTCCAGAAAATACAGTTACCTACCCATGTATAAACATAAGAGGTAATAGATTTCCTGGTATCCTTGTTGCTAGCATAGTCAGCATCAACAAAACCATGTAAATCATAAGAGGAAGAATGTTCAGCATATAACAGGGATAATTTCACATATCCAAGCAGATATTTCATTGACAACCAATGCTTCTCAGCAGGTTCAGACATAAACCTGCTAAGTGTGCTAATTGCAAATGCCAAGTTAGGTCTAGTACAAATCATGGAGTACATAACAGAACCAACAGCAGCATCATATGGGATAGATTTCATCCTTTTAGACTCAACCATTGGCATTTTTTCTTTAAGCTTAGTTAAGTCAAGGTGAGGACCAAGACGAATGTTATTAACTTTATCTCCAGTCATATGAAATCTATCTAGCACTTTCTGAACATAATCACATTGATGCAACCAAAGCTTCTTATGCTTTCTATCCCTAACAATGGACATGCCCAGAATTTTCTTAGCAATGCCTAAGTCCTTCATATCAAAGTGTTTTTGCAGATTCTTCTTAATATCAAGGATGTCATCAATAGACTTAGAAATAAGCAGGATATCATCCACATACAGAAGTACATATAACACAGGACCAGCATGCTTAACACCTTTGAAATACAAACATGTATCAAACTTACTTCTCTTAAAACCCAAGCTAAACCTCATACAACTATCAAACTTGATATTCCACTGACGTGGAGACTATTTCAAGCCATATATAGATTTATTAAGCAAGCATGCATAGTCAGGATGAACAGAATCAATGAAGCTTTTAGGCTGTTTCATGTAAATAGTTTCATCCAAGTCACCATGAAGAAAAGCAGTTTTAACATCCATTTGTTCAAGCTCAAAGTCATAGACAGCAGTCATAGCAAGCAACAATCTAAGAGTCTTATATTTCACAACAAGAGCAAAGATCTCATTGTAATCCTCTCCTTCCCTTTGAGTAAAACCTTTAGCAACCAACCTAGCTTTGTATCTAGGGGGTCAGACTTAGAAATTCCCTCTTTAAGCTTAAAGATCCATTTACAATCAATCAATCTAGCATCAACAAGTTTGGAAACCAAAGTCCAGGTTTTATTAACTCTCATAGAATCTATTTCTTCATCCATAGCATGCTTCCAGAATTTAAAGTGAGCACATCTAACAGCTTGTTCATAAGTTTCAGGAGTATAATTTTGAACCACAGAAGAAACAAGACAAGCAAACTCAATAATGTTATTAATGAATCTTTTATTAGGAATAACAGTCCTAGGACTTCTATCTCTAGTTAATTGCCAATCAGTTAAATCATGTCTTAAAGCATCTAAAGAACTAGAATTGCCAGAACCAGAAGCAGACACAGATTCAACAACAGTATCCTCATCCACAGAAATAGGAGTAACAGAAGAGGAAGGCAAAAAAGATTCATTAGTTGCTTCCCCACCCAATTGGTGAGGTTGCATAATTACAGAAGCAGGAGGGGAAGAAGAAGAAATAGAGAGAGGGAAGGGAGAAGAATAACCACTGTCAAACTCATCATCGGAATCAGAATCTATGTTCTTTGGAACATAGAACTGATCACCGTCTTGTTCCTGCAAATCAGTCTCATGAATCACAGAAGCAGGAGCCTTTTTAAAGTGAAATTCATGCTCATTAAAGATTACATTCCTACTCACAATTGTTTTGTAAACACCAGGTTGGACAATTAAAAGTTTATATCCTTTGACACCTTTAGGATACCCCAGGAGAACACACTTCTGTGATCTGGGTTCCAACTTACCTTGATTGACATAAGAATAGACAGTACAACCAAAAGGCTTTAAGTGATCAAGTTTAGGTATTCTTTTAGTCCATAACTCATAAGGTGTTTTAAAAACAATCACAGATGAAGGAGTTCTATTAATCAAATAAGCAGAAGTAACCACAGCTTCCCCCCATAAACTATGTTTCAAACCAGAAGAGATTAACATGCATCTAGCTTTCTCAAGAAGAGTCATGTTTAACCTCTCAGATGTACCATTTTGCTGAGGGGTTCCAGAAATAGTCAAGTGCCTTTTAATACCATGCTCGTGACAGAATGCATTAAACACAGAATTGCAAAACTCCAAACCATTGTCAATTTTCAAACATTTAACAGATAATCCAGTTTCCTTTTCAACTCTAATTTTCCACATCTTAAAAGTTTCAAAAGCTTCATCTTTAGTCTTCAACAAATACACCCAAACATATCTGCTGTAATGATCAACAAGAGACATGAAGTACCTTTTATGACCAACAGTAGAAACTTGGGCAGGGCCCCAAAGATCATAATGTATATAATCAAGAGGATCAGTTGCGACATGCACAGATGATTTAAAACTTTTCCTAGTATGTTTACCAAGCACACAGTTTTCACAAAGATCAATAGTGCAAGGTTTAGAGTTGAGAATGCCAGACTTATGCAAATGTTCTAAACCTTTATTTCCTAAATGGCCTAACCTGTTATGCCACATAAGAGTTTCACTTAAAGACATGGTTTTCACAGTGTTAGCAACAGTGAGTGCAGTAGCAGAAGAGAAGTTCATCACAGGAGTAGCAAGAAGTTCATATAAGCCACCTTTTCTAATGCACTTAATAACAGGCTTACCATCCTTGGTAACAACTCTCACACTTGCAGAACTAAACACATGATAATGCAATTCTTCAAGAGCACTTTCAGACATCAAGTTTCTTCTTAGAGCAGGAACCCATTTAACATTCTTAATAACTCTAACCACATTATCAAACATCTTTAAAGCAATAGATCCAACACCTTTAATTTTTAGCACAGAATGATCACCAAACATGACAGTGCCACCATCAAAGCATTTAAGATCATGAAACCAAGACTTGTGATAGGTAGCATGCATAGTACATCCAGAATCCAAAATCTAGGTATTAGAATCAGCAGTGTTTAATAATGCAAGCACTTCATGAGTATAGTAAGGATGAGATTCAAACACAACAGACACATTAGGCTGCTTTCCACACTAGTACAAAATCATGATTTTATACCATAGCCTATTACCCCGGATCTTGTTTTTGTGGGGTATAATGGCATAATTGACATGTTGTTATTCAATTTTTTTTATTAAAATAAGTATACCCCGGATCATATAAAAAATATCCGGGTTATATTATATTGGAATATTATCTGAGTCATACTATATAGCCCGGGCGTTTTTCTGTAAAAAATCCGGGCTATATACTTTTTTACCCCGTAAAAGAATAATTATTTACCCCGGAGGCTTTATGATTGGGGTATATAACTATTTTACCCCACCCCCGAAATAAACCTAGCTTCGGTGGGTGAACAGAGCGTGTGGGCGAAAGTTCATCTCCCTCCTCTAGTTGCTCCGGCCGCCTTCGCCGCTGCTCCGATTCGCTTTGCTGCCTGCTTCAGCCAACTTCATCTCCTCACTACAGGCCTCCATCACCGACTCCCCTCCTTCGCGACTCCTCTTCCATATCCTGGATCTCTTGGCCGCCATCCTCTTCGCATTAGGTCATCCTCGGCCATCTCCTCTCTTCGTTGTCATCCTCTTCGCCGCCATCCTATTCGCTGCCATCCTCTTCGCCACCATCCTGTTCGCAGCCATCCTCTTCCTAAAGAAAGCCCCTAAATTGTAGATCTGTCATGAAACCCTAATTAATCGAAATCCAACAGACAGTTGCGCGCCTCTCCACTGCTTTCTCGGCTTTCATTGCAAATCTCACAAACAGGCAAGCCATGTTTTCGGCTTTAAGGTTTTCGGAGCCTAGTTGTTTGTCATAGTTATAAGGCTGATGAGATTTTTTGATTGCAGGGATACTTTGTCCTCCTCTCATGGATGCCTGTGTATTTCAAAACCGTAAGCAACCGCTTAACTCATCACATTCTAAAGGAGTTCATGTAAATTCTTCTTGAGGTAAGTTGAGAAACTGAATTCAATTGCTCAACTTGAGTTGTTTTGATTTTTTTTTTCATAATTTCTTGAATTTGAATCCGTCTGATGGGAGTAGATGTTTACTCATTGTTGAACTGTGTTGATTGCATTGGGCCTTTCTTGGCTCTAATCTAAGCCTTTTCAATTACAGTAATCAAAATGATTGAATTTGTGGGGTATTTGTGTTTATAGGGATTTTACACAACCTGTGTATATGTGGGATGATGCCTGTCTTTCTAGATTTTTTTTCTTCCTTTTTTACTATAATCGGAATTAGAGATGAAGCTTAATTACTAACCATTATTGATCTTCAAAATCCTTACTGATTAAGGGAAAGTTATGTCCTCGAAAACTGATAACTACCTTCTAGAGTCTGGAGTTCCGATGCTCTAGTTCCTGCAGTTTAACCATTGCTTGAGCCTTTAAGAGTCAGAAGTGTCTTCAAAATGAGTCACAGTTGGCTGCATCTTGCTCCTCCTCGTGATTGAAGCATAAAGCTGGATGAATGGATGAGCTTTCTTAGAATCTCAAAGTGAAACATTTCATCTCATGCTCTTATGTGTAGGTACCATAACAAAGCTGTGTAAAACGGTAAAATCTTTATGGAGGTCAATAGATTTTTTAATATTGTCCAAAATTAGAAGTACTCCTTGAGTCCTTGGGGAATTACTTTCAGAAGTACTTGTTGGATTTACTTGTCAAAAATAATTTTATGCTAACTTTTTTATAGTTCAAGTTTGTGCTCTATTTGTAAGGTGGATTTTTTAGTAGCTCAAAGCAGGCAATGAGTTAGGCAATCTTCCGTTTCATTCTGCAGATTTTCACTGCGTTCATGGCTCCATTATGGGTACATTTATTTTCTTCTTTCTTTCTTTTAGCTACAGTCAATAAGGCTTTAGGTTCAACCTTCCATTTTCTCTTGAATATTGATATGTTGTATACCTTTTGATACTATAAATTTGCGTATATTTTATTCTTTCTTTGGTTCCTTAAGCTTCTTTCATTATTCAGGTGAGTCAACTTGGAGCTGCTAGTAAGAAGTGTCAAGCTGCCACTCAAAATACCTCCTCATACGCATCTGTTTCAGATTTACAGTTGCCCTGTAACATGTAAGCATTCTTCTGAGTTTGTAAAAGAATTTTTAATTCAGTATGTCATAACTAAAGCTTTAAAGTTTAAACCCTCATTTTAAGAACCAAAAGGGAATACATTGAACTTTTATTTAGAAAAGTGGGAGCATATGAACAGAAGGTGTTTCCCTTGAATGTATCTGGTTGCAACTGAAGCTCAAACTCTTGTATTTAAACTGCACAGATGATTGGATATGTGTGTAATGGGTTCCTACATGATGTAGAAATTTGCTCTTTGACAACCTTATTTATCTATGCTTGATCCAGAAGTAGAAGCTTCTTATTGGTTCCACTAAATTTTCAGGTCTCTCGCATCTGTTCAACAATTAGCCAAAGAATTGAAGTTCCATCAGCGAATGACCTGGGATGTTCGAAGAGATATGTTCGATGTCTTCAGGTACTGCATTTAATTTCATGCACCAAGTTTTCCTCCACAATTTCTATTTCTAGATCGCAAATGTTGTATCTCAAGCTGTTTTTCTAGAGTTTGTACAAGGCTAGGATAGCCATTTTAGGAGGAATCCTTGTTTCCACACCTTTGTTCTCTTACTTTGACTATATAGCAAAATGTTTAAATTCTTTGATCTTGTCTTCTAGGATCAACATTTCAGGATAAAGCAATTTTTATGGATTGAGTGTTCAGCTCTTTTATGGTTTTAAAGTGCTAAAAAAAGTTGTTAGAGCTAATTGTGCATAACCTTGAAAGTCACTATTTCTACTCCATCTCAACGAAAATCTTTGTTTAGCTTTCTGAGATGACCAATCAAAGGTTTGAATTTCAGAAATAGTTGTCTATATAGCCTTCTTTTGTGGATTTTTAATTGTAAAGACAAGTTAGGCTAACTTTATGCTTTTGTAAGAGGAGGTATATATGAACTACAAAGAGATGAATTGAGATGATAAGATTAAGAAGGCGATGATATTGTGTATCTGCGTGTCAATGTGAAACAATAAGTGAAGTTGCCTTGTGACTTGTAAGGCAATATTATTCTCTCTATTTTTGGCACTGTACTTATTTTTTTCCAATTTTGTTCAATGCATTTGGTGGTTCCAAGCCATTTATGTTCATATACTACTTTGATTGTATCAATGCTTAAGGGCCTACTTGTATGGCATCACATCCATAGTTAAGAGAGATTTGCTGATCTTTGTTTTAGCCTTTCTTTTTCCTTCCAGAAAGCCTGGCCAAGTTTCCATGAAGAAATTCTTCTTCCGGCTTCCAATCACAAAATCAACCATCCGAAGACCGCCAGCAGCAATTGCAACAGCATCCGTGGAGCCAGAGCATTATTTCAGGCTTGTGTACGAACTCGAAACTTTGAAGATATTCAATTACAAGATTGTTTCAGGCATGTGCCATATTGTCTTGAAATCTTGTAGGAACTTATATTTTGTCTTGAAATCTTGTAGGAACTTATATTTTGTCTTGAAATCTTGTACGAACTTGAAACTTTGAAGATATTCAATTACAAGATTGTTTCAGGCATGTGCCATATTGTTTAGTTGTGGATTTGTGGGTGACTATTGATTTGAATGAGAATTATAGGTTGAATTACAGGTTAATTGCGGTAATATATGAATTATTTTAAAAAAAATACAAATTATATAGCCCGGATCTTATCCGGTATATATAACATGAATTTTGTGGGGAGAGTGCTATATACCCCGGATATTTCTGGAATATAACCCGGATATTATAGGAATATAGCCCGGGCTGAAAAATTTTATGATCTGGAGAGCACTATATACCCCGGATATTACTGGAATATAGCCCGGATATTGTAGGATTATAGCCCGGGCGTGTTTTTCAGCCCCTTTTCTGTAGGAATTTGCTGGGTTATATACCCCGGATGTTTTCTTCAAATATCCGGGCTATAAAAGCTGACCCACTTTTCACCCCAACCAACCTGAAGCCCGGAGCTATATCTTGTCAGATCCGGGGTATATGGCTAAAAACGCCCGGGGTATAATCCCTTTTTTGTACTAGTGCCAGCAACTTTTTCATCTCTTTTTCTTTTAAACAATGTTTTTCAATATGACCAGACTTAGAGCAGTAAGAACACATTAGGTGAGATTTATCAGGCTTATCAGATTTACCATGTTGACTAGACTCGGGCTTACCATTATCCTTCTGAGGCTTATTCCTGTTTTGATTTTGGTTGTTATTGGGCTTGTTGCCTCTGAACCTACGTTTAAAAACAAGAACTTCATTCTTATTCTCAGTTTTGGTATCAAATTTAGACTCATACTAGTGTAATACCCGTGCCTTGAAGGCACGGGAGCTTGATCCATTTTATTTTGAACATCATTTTATATATCTATATAATACTATATTAATATATACATGTTTACAACAAAAATATGTATAAAGTATTTTTTATAATATATAAATTAGTTGGAAAGAGATACGATATACAAATTTTTAAAATGATTTAATAAGGTAAAATAGTAATAATACTCAAACACACCACCTAATATAATTTGAAATAAATATATAATTATTATCATTAGCATAGATATAAAAAGTAAAATATAAGCTCCCGTACAAATATTAAGAAATCATAAGCACATGATTGTGTGAATAATTTTGAAGTTATGTAGATGTACATAACTTATTCGTTATTTTCATGAGAAAGATGGTTAGAAAGAGAGAGAAATAAATAGTGAAAATAAAGGAAAGATGGTAAAAGAAATCCTTAAAGGTGCAAAAGTGATCTAAGAAGCCTCATCCAAGATGTAAAATAAGCACTAGTAATGCTTGTGAATCTTAAAATATTATTTATTTTTCGATAGCCATTTAAGATGTCTAAAATAATTAAATTATAAAAAAACATTTTTTTTTTGCTCTAATTCATTTTTATAATTAATTTTTGAAATCGAATATTTATAAATTGATTATTACATGTTCGTTGTATGCAGACATTGTGTGGAATATTGCAATCGGTTAAATATGATAAATCAACAATTTCAATATCCAATAATAAAATCAGTCAAGACTTGACGAATGTTCAATGTACGTAGACGATTAAAATAGATCACAAATTGACATACAACATATCAAATTAAATAATATTTTAGTATAAAAATAGGAAACAAATATGTTTAAAATAGGAAATAGATATTTTAAAAATTCTTATTGGTCAATAATCTCATTTGAATAAAAAATTCAACTGTAATTGTGGGCGTGACGCGTCAGCAAAATGCTAGTAGAATTAGTAATAGATATATTGCAATCGGAAAAAAAAATGGAAACATGTCTCAATATTTACGACAATATAACCGAAAATAAATAAAAAGGGAATGAATTCAAATCATATTTAAAATAGGAAACAAATATTTTAAAGTTTCCATAATAATATTGACCAATAAGAAAATCTAATTTGAATAAAAAATTCAACTTTAATTGTGGGTGTGACACGTCAGCAAAATGCTAGCAGAATTAGTAATATTAATAGATAGATTTGTTTCTAAACACTTTCAATGCATCATTTTTCTGAATAATGGAATCAAGGATAACCTTTTTCTCCAATTTATCAGTGCTATATTGAACCACATCTTTAAAAGTGTCAAACTAAGCAGGCAAAGCATTTAATAACAACACACACTGTTGAGTTTCCTCAACTTTATCACCACAGCGTTGCAAATCTTGAATAATAGTAAAAAACTTATCCAGATTCTCAGATAAAGGACATGACACATCCATTTTAAAGGTAAACAACTTATTGAACAGGTTAACTCGAGAAGAGAGAGATTTTACCAAATAGAGGGCTTCCAATCCCTCCCACAGCTTCTGAGCTGTCTCAAGATTATATACCTGTGTAGCAACTTCATCTCCTAAGCGTAGCATAATCTCACTGTGGGCATGTTCATCCGTTTCCAAGATTTTTTCTATTTTTGCAGTTGCTTCAGGAAACTTATTTGTCATAACAACCCAGCATTTTTCTTTCGTCAAGATTACCTTCATTTTAATCTGCCACATAGGAAAATCCGTGTGGCCATTGAAGGGCTTTAGATAGGTGCCTTTGTCACCCATAGTAACCAGTACCTTGTAAAAACAAAGAAACCAATTTAGTAAGTGAACAAAACACTCTCAGGTTCAAGAAAACCTTGAATCTTAACAGCAACCAAGTAGATCTAACAAAATACTGCAAGAACTGGCAATATCTACACAGATCTACACACCAGAAGCCAGAAATAAAGCACAGAAGCCTAGATCTAGTAAACAAGGGTGTGGTACGTCGTGTAGGGGGATGCGGCACCAACGATGTCCCCTTTTAGGTCCGCCCGAGGCCCTACACCCGTTCTCTATCCCTAGAACTCAACAATGAGCCAGGAAATCAAGAACGCGACACTCAAGCTCCGATACCACGTTGTAAAACCTAAAGATCGATAAACGAGATATGCAAATATGCGGAAGCGTATGAAATCGAGCAAGAGATAACAGACCTGATCAAAACAAGCAAGTTGAAGAACGAACACAAGCGATTTTACGTGGTTCGGCTATGCCTACATCCACGGGGCCTCAAGAGTTGGCCAAATCCACTATAATGAGTTCGTACAGGGACAGATCAAGTAAAGAGATACAAAACTCCTAGATCTAGACATGCATATATGAGATCAGAAAGCAAGAGAGAAAGAAAATCCCCCTGTGAGGGAACCAGAGATCGAAGAAGTCTTCGATCTCAACCCTAGATCGCCTGGATAAGGAGAGCTGCTGCCCAGAGCTTGGAGCGCCGGCCACCAGAGAACCACCAGGGACACTGTCGGCCAACTTCTTCGCTTCCAGGATCGGAGAATCTTCAGGCAAAGGGAGAGGAACACCAAACCCTAGAAAACCCTAGAAGAGAGCGTCTTTGGAAGATGAAGAGAGAGAGAGAGAGAGAGAGCGCACAAACAGTACGACGGCAGCAAAGCTCCAACAAGAGCTTATATAGCTAGGTCAACACGGGAGAGCTCCAACTTAAGGCAAAACGCAGCGTTCCATCAAGTAGGGCTAAAGCTGGAACGGGCTTAAGCAACTGGGCTCCTCAAACTCCTATCCGGCTATCATGGGCCTTTCTCAGTAATGGGCTAAAGCCCAGTAACGAGAAATGGAAAGTCTCTCTTACTACATACATATAATACATATAGCATACCATATATTATCTATGTATTATCACACCATACTTTATATATATACTCATTAGATGATCAAGCTTTATAGCTCAATACGACTCAGTCGAGTATACTACAAAGTATGCATCCATACATAGTATATATGTTTCCTATATGTAATATGTATAATCATCATATACATACATGTTACAAGCATACACACAACAATACAAGTAACAAATAAAGCATACGAGACATAGGAAATTAACACATATCATTACAGGTCTTTTGGGCCCGGCTCCTTTTAACACCCTTTTACCTAGTAGGTTGATCCGACTTTTAACTTGAGAGTTAAGACTTAAATATATTAATAAATATTAACTATTGTATATGTGAAATCATTTTTAAGACATATATTAAATATATGGATATTAAATGATTGCAAAATAATATATAATAAAGGATCATTGCTGAGATTTAAAAATATGATATTATGAGACTTGGATTTAAAAAAAAAAAAGGAATTTGACGAACAACTTTTAAGGATCGGACTTTGTAACTAGTTGACTCGGATTTTGAAACAGTTTTCAAGACTAACTTGGGGACTTGATATGATCGGTGGCTAACTAGCATGTTGATATGATTGATTGACTAATATCATGACTTGTGTGGACTGATGGTATGAATGAATGACTAACAACATGATGAGATGTTAGAATTTCGTATCGTTTGACTTATGCATTATGAGATATGATTAATATGATGAACTTTGAGATAAATGGCTATGCAGATTTATTATTGCGGAAATATGAATGTGGTTGAATGAATTAAATGATGAGAAGGATGTGGTCTTACGGAATGTGGCAATGAGATGAATGGTTGAACTTAATGGAACGATGATTGTGATATAGTTGTTATTCTAGTTTAATGATGTATGTTTTCAGTGCTTGAATGGTTAGACGTAGACTTATATGTGTTCTGATATGTATCTATGTGATCTTTAATCTATCGTAATGCTTGCCTTGTTGTTCTGCACCGTCAGGTAAGTCTCTTCGGAGCTTACTCAGATTGAAATAGAGAAATTCCCTGTTTTAGGTGCATGATATAGTAGGTGCTTGCATTCATAATCAACATATCATGTAGTACCATGCTAGGTTGCATTGATCGTTGAGTATTCTACTTCTTTATGCGTATGTAAACAGAACGGCCGTTATCTGTGAAGTAACTAGAGTCTTTGGTAGGGTTATAGGATGGCCCAGTCTCATCGGGTCCCGTCCTGAGTCAATCGAGTCATGGAACTTCCTTTACTTATATTATGAATTGTCTGCGGGCTTTATTGTGGATACGGGTTGGGTATGCGGACCGCCCGATTATAATGGAATGCATTCACGAGCTGGCCAGTCTCCGCCCTATCGGAAGGGGGTGGAGGTAGGAGAGGGATATACCATTTGGTATTTTGTGCTAAGGCATTATTATTATTATGCGCTTGATCATAGGGGTATGTTAGTGTGTTAATATTCCGCCTTGCATCTAGAAGCATCTTTATTAGGTATCTGTTATGCTTACTACTATTGAAGTTGATTTGGCTCCATGACCGCGAGGTCTAATATGGCGGAAAGAGAGAGTTGAGATTCTGACTTCACCAATTTAATTACGTTTTGGATTTGAATGGTTGATCATGTTTTGACTCGGCTCTGCCGTGGCACCCCCTTGTATTATGCTTTACTTCCGCTATTTGTGTGACCATTGGTTTTTCCACGCTTAGACCTACGACAGGTACAGGGGACGTCCTCGGGGATTCCAACGATCCCTTCGAACTTGGGTATGAAATCCCACTTTGAAAACGTTGGTTTAGAATTTCAAACCTTCAACCTGTACTCGGGGCGCAAGATCCTTACGAGGGGTTTCATCCCTCGAAACGTAACCCGAGAATCATAATCCCTTCAACCTGTACTCGGGCCGTTACATTTGTAAGGCTTCTCAAGACCTTACTCACAATTGCTTCATTGCTCACGTTCTCTCCATATGATCTCATATGGTTTACAATTCCTGACACTCGAGACAAGAACACTTGGACTGTTTCCTTCTCTTACATCACCAAAGTTTCAAAATCTTTCCTTAGGGACTGCAACTTGACTGTGATCACCCTCTTGTCTCCCATATATTCCTGTCTTGGAACTTCCCAAGCTTTTTGAGCAGTTGTAGAGGTAGTTATTCTTGGAAAGATCTCATTATCCAAGGTCGATTATATCATGAACAATGCCTTATAGTCTTTCTTCCTCTTGTCTCTCAGTTGTTGATCGGGCTCAGCAGGTTCTGTGTCTTCAAAGCCTTGATCCACCAAATTCCAAATCTCTTGAGATTTGAAAAGTGTATCCACTTTTAAACTTCAAAAATGGTAGTTTATTTCCTTGAATATTGGCAATTGAGGGTTGCCAATATTGCCATTTTCATTGTTCTGCCTCTTGTTGAACAATGCTCTCTCAATGTGTGTTTCTCTGTGTTTAGTTCTCACACTACTCGACCTCAAAACTAAAACCCAGCAAGAGCACATCTTCTTGCTTTAATACCAACTGTTAGAATGGCTAAGGAGGATCAACAACACAGTCTCACAATTGACACACATAACACCATCACACATAACACAAAGAGGAAGATGGAGTCTTTCATCAACCTTTCTCAAAGACATGTAGGTTAGCTCTCAAGATCTTACAATCAAGGGGGAGTCTTTCCAATGTTCTGCTAAAAAAAATGCAAGCTAATGACTCCAATTCAAGCAAGCCAAAGATAACCCAAAATAGAAATTAATCGAAACCGTGTAACAACTTAAAGACCATAACGCTTCCTCAATTCCAAGACGTAGCCATGGACTTTCTTGGGATCGGGGAGGCTCTTGGCAACACATTCGCGCTGCAAGCAGCGCTTGAACCAGGCGATGAGCTTCGGGCACGAGTCCTCCACCTTGAAGTTGCCCTCCACCTCGAAGGCATAGAACCAGCTATGAAATGGGACCATTGCAACATCTATGAGCCCAAAGTTGTCCCCTCCGAAGAAAGGGTTGTCGCCAAGGGCCTTCTCTTCCAGAACCTTCATGACCTCTATGAACTCCACCTTCGCCTTCTCTTGCTCCTCCCCCTTCGTCGTACATATCCTCCTCCCTGCTTCGGCTACCTGCGCGCATTGGATTCATTTTTTATGTGAAGCTTACATGCCATTTAATTGGGAATAGGCTCCATTATAATTATCCGATGCAAGCCAAATCCATGCTTCGAGCGCAAGCTTTAAAATTCCGAATTCTCAATAGCTAACAATATTAGACCTGTCAAAATATAAACCGAAAAAAATGATTCAAACACTTGATAATTGTTTGGGTTTGAACTTAGTGTTTTAGACCCGGGACGTGAAAATCACTCAAATTCGAATGATATGTGAATTTTAGGGTCGAAACACAATAACTTATTGGATCAAAATCGACCCGATGAGTCAGCATCATATAGAAGCTATATATACAACACCACATACACTCCACCCGCATTCATCATGCAATTGTGTTCGCTAATGTCACTCATACTTTAAATAATGTATATATTTTATAGTTATAGTATATTTAGAGCACTTACTTGTATAAATATGATATTTTTGTGCTTAAAATAAAAATATCTATATCATATTATTATTATAATAATATTTATAAATTTAATTATAATAATATTATTTTTATTTAGTTTAATTTGACATACTGATATTGTAATTTAATTGTAAAAGTATTTTAACATTTTTATAAATTTTTTAAAAATTTTGAGTTTTTTCAATCATTTAAATCGATCTGAATCGGGATAAATCCGATTTAACTCGATCAGAACATGACCTACTATCGGATTGTTCTGAAACACGATGTACCTAATAACCGAATAGTCAAGCCAAACACAAATGACCCAATTGATAGGTACAACTAAGATCTTTCCAAATGCACCATGAAATTGTATCGTAGCCAATTCCATATAATACGAAAATAAATAATATTGTTTTAATATTAAATCTCGTTAGTTTAGGATAAAACATCGTTGTTTCTTAGTTTTTTTCGTTTTTTTCCTGTTTTAAATAAATAAATAAAATAATAAAAAAATCAATTATCAATTATATATATAAAGAAGAAGTCATTTGTAACATGTGTTGACTTCTCTTTAATTATAATATTTTTAACCAACTGCATTTTTTCTCATTAATTAATACAATATAGCAATATATATATACTCAATATAAGATTTTACTATTTTTTTTAATCGAAGCTCACTTAATCAATATAGAAATATATCTTTTAGATATGATTTTTCCCAATTTATAGTTAGATATCAATATATATTGTGAAAAAAATTAATATAATACTATATGCTTAAGATAATATTTTACCAAATTACGTTAGATGTTGATATATTTTTTACTCATGTTTGTATATATTATATTATATCTCTTTATTGGCAACCCATTAAATATATTGGCATAAATTAATTAATTAAATTTGTCTCAATACTGCATTTATTTAAATGTTTTAAGAGGAAATGGTACTAAATACCACTTTTTCAAAAATCTTTGCAAAAATACCATCGTTTTGGAAAAATTGGCAAAAATACCATTTTTTCCCTAAATTTGCAAAAATGTCCAGGTTAACACCCCCCAAAAACCTGCTCTGCTATCCTAGGTTATTATGCCCAAAAAAAATAATTAAATTACAGATCTGGTCACCGTCGGGGCGGATTTCCATTATCTTTTCTATTGGTTCCCAGATCTGAGTGGTTGCCGATGATGTTCGTCGGGGGGCTTGGTGGAGGGGGTGTGTGGTGGTCGGTCTCGGCCTGGATCTGGCCGGAGGTGGGCTCTGGCGCTCTGGGCTGTTGTTGTTCTCTCTCCTCTCCCTCGCTCTTGCCTTTTTCTCAAATCTGGGCGTTGGTAAGGGTTTCTCCGCCACCACTTGTCCGAGCTATTGGTTCCCGGAACTGAGTGGTTGCCGATGGTGTTCGCCGGGGGGCTTGGTGGAGGGGGGGTGTGGTGGTCGGTCTCGTGTCACCAGATCCCGATTTTTCAATGCTCCGAAATCTCCAAAAGTTCCGATTCGTCGAGTTCTTTCTCTATCCTCATGGTGATGGCTCCAATCGACGAAGAAGGTACGGTGATCTTGAATTTCTTTCCTCTTCTAGCCCTAATTCGTTCAGTTTTGCTTAGATTTGCTTTTCCTAGTGCGTTTTCCTCTCAGATCTGGGCAGTGGTGGCTCGGACCCGCTTCCCTTTGCTCGCTATTGGGCTCTGCGCTTGTGGTGGCGGCCATGGTGGAACCAGTGGAGTCGTGGCTTGAATTCCGGCCGGTCCTGGTTCGGCTCGCTGCTGTGAAGGTGGTCCTAGTGGGCTGGTGGTGGGTTTGGGTGCTTCCCTGGCCGATTTGGGAGGATGTGGCGGGTGCTTTTCCGGATCTGGCGGTGCTCATCTCCAAGATCTGGTGGGTATTCTCTGGTTCGGCCTCGTTTCTGGCCGGTGAGGAGGTGGTGGGTTGGGGGTTTGTGAGTTGGGGCCTGTGGGGTGGGGGCTGAAGCATCTTGGCTCCTCCGGGTCTCGTCATCCCTTCCCCGTCGTTCTCTTTGCGTGGGTGGTTTCGAGGAGGTGCCAGTAGGGTGCCGATGACTCCCGATACGCCATCATCTCTCTCTATCTCTCTCTCTCTCCCCTTGGGACAACCTGCAACCGGCTAAGCAATTTCCCCATCCTATTTGCACTAATACCACATATGGTATTTTTGCAAATTTAAAAAAAAAAAGTGGTATTTTTACAAACACACCAAAAAAAGTGTATATTTGTGCAAATAGCCCATGTTTTAAAACTAAAATAATATATATTACTGTAGTAGTTAGAGATTAATGATTAATTACAAGTTATTTTATACGTTTTGAATATCAAATGAATTAATATTACAAAATCGTAGAAAAGTGGTGGTACTTAACTAGTAATATAATAAACATTAAGTTAATATGTAACATGTACTACTCTAAACATTTTAATAATAATAATGTGTAACTAGTTATAAAAAAAATTAAAATAAATAAAAATTATAAAAATTTCACTTTTGATACTTGAAAAATAGGATAACGTAGTGACAAAAATTAAATAAATAATTTCAACCACTAGTTTGTCCTATATTTGAAATTAAGTCTTAGCGGGGCAGGCCGGGCCTTGTGGTGGACAACAATGGGGAAAAAGGAAGAGCGAAATACAGTACCTTTCTGTCAACATAGTCGGCCCAGAAGCGGACCTGGGCTCTCTGGTAAGCATCGGATGGCATTAGCGGGGTAGGGTGGGGCCAGACCTCGTCGATGTAGTGCAGGATAAGCAGAGACTCGCAGACCGGGCGGCCGTTGTGGATGAGGACCGGGACTGTCTTGTGGATCGGGTTCATCTGCAGGAAGAGGTCGCTCTTGTTCAGTAGATCCTGCTCCTGGTAGTCGTAGTCGATGCCTTTCTCGGCGAGAGCGATCCGGGCTCTGATCCCGTAGAAGCTTGGCCAGAAGTCCAATAGCACCACCTCTTTCCCCATTTCTATTTCAGGATCTCCAAATCTAATCAACCTACTGATTGATGGTTGTGAATATATTTCTGGGAGGTTTAATTGAGATCTGTGTATGTATGGTAGTATATAGGAGCCGGGGAGGGAGGGAGGATAGGTTGTTGGGAGTTGGGACTAGAGAGGTCACTGGTTACGTCAAGGTGTGTGTTGGTCAAATTATTGTGTTCAACTTTTAGGATCTAGATACTCTTTCCGTCTAAAATATATTAAAATAAAGTCGTTTGAGTTTATACCAAATTTTTTAAGAAGGTAGAAAGTATATAAAATATTAAATTTTGTTATTAATTTTTTTAAATAATAGTATTATACCTAGTATTAATAATTATAATATTATTTTTTAAAAAATTACTAAAACAGTTAATATTTTATATAATTTTTAGCTCTTAAAAAACGTGCCACAAAGTGAAATGATTTTTATTTTAGAACGGATGGAGTAATAATTTTTTGGTTACTATTTAGACCATGAAAATCTCTGCTAATATATGGTGTTGGTCACGACTTTATAAAGGTTAGGAAAATTACCATAAAACAAAACTAATAAAATGGGTTAAAAAAAAAAACTCCTACTACTACAACTTTCAAAATCGTAGGAAATTTGTGGGATTTTTGTTTCAATCTTTACCCCTTATCCGACTAGGGAACATCTCTCACTGTTTGTAACACATTAGCCGGGTTGGTTTCTCACTGTTTTCAAAGCAATGCCAACGAATATTCTCACATTTTTCAAAACAGTAGTAGCCACCGTGTATGGCGATATTTTCACCGTGTAGAAAGGAAACCGATATTTTTTTCTTCTAAATTAGTGCATTACCCATACCTTCGGGAATGGACTTTTGATCAATTTCAAAATATATAAGAGGCCAAATTTCCATCCCCATTTAATCCATTGTCAGCCGCGCAGTCCAAATTAGTTGATTGTCCTATCGAGCATCTTTACTGTACGTTTTCTCTTTTTCCCTCTCTTCTCCCTTTGTTTATCATTTCTATTTTGCTCTTTTTATCTGGTTCTAACTGATCATCGTCTCCCCTCTCATTATTGATCGTTGTTTGATCCTTGCAATAGCTGAATCGAGGATTGTATGTCGAGGTTAGTGTTTTGGTTTCGTTGATAGGAGTTTCTTCGTTTTTCATGAACACGCTTTGTTAGGGTTTTCTTCGTTTTTCATGACCTTGTTCCTGAACCTAGGGTAATCCTTTGTATTGTCTTCCATCATGTGTATGATCTTCCTTTTCTAATTTAGAATCCTATAAAATGCAGTTAAATGTGAGTATTTTGCTTTTGATATTTCCAGTTTTTGTGTTTGTTTCCTGTATCTTTTTCGGTTCTCGGTGTTTATTTGTGTGTCATGTGTTCATGTTTATGGTTTGTAGGAAATAAGCTATTGGTTATGTGCTGAAGAGAGGTTTCGTTTACGGAGTAATCTTTACTCTTACCCTAATCATCAAGCGAGGGTTGGCAAATTCTGATATTCAGCAGCTTAAGAATAGTTTTTTAGCGTTAGTCTTTATTCAAGGGTCATAATTGGGTTTTAATTTTCAATGAGTACATCAGATGTTATTGCATGAAATTGTAATAAACAAAGAGATGGGGATGTGGTTTAAAGTTGATGGGTTGATTCCTCAGTTTTCTTTACTTGAATCTCATGTCAAAAGGGTCTTCCAGTTCTCGCTGTATCTGTTAATATAAGGTTTTAGAAAAATGTTGTTACACAAAATAAAATGTATTTAATTAAATGTTTTGTTATTTCTATTATTTAAGTTGTGTGAAAGTTTAATAAAAAAAATTTGGATATTGATACATATACATATATTCATAGGTAGAGATATGTGAACCGTTTTTCTTTTGGTTCAAAGTGAACCGAACCAACAAATAAATAAAAAATTTGAACCGGGTTCAGCGAACCCGTCCTCTTTCTTCCTCCCTGCGTCGATCCATTGTTGAACAAGTGAAACTTTCATTTCCTCAAATATCGCTCAATCTTAACATTTTTGCTTCTAGAACATTGCCTGCATGTTGATCTTATATAAATAGCTTTAACCAATTTGATATAAATTTCGAATTCAAAACGAACTCAAACGACAAAGTTCATCCAAATCCGCCCGATTCAGGATGAATCTCATCTAATTGAGGATTGAGATAGGGTTGGAGGTGATTATCTAGTCGATTTACGGATTTATTTTAATTCAATATGTCCCCTAATCCCCCCTATATATACCCGTTTTGGCTCGCTTTCAAAACACACCGCCACCACTACTCTTCATATCCAAGCTTCTAAACTATTCCATAACTTTATAGACGCCTTGCCGAAGTCTAGCCGGGAGCTCAACGGAAATGGTTGTTGAGTTGAAGTCGGAAGAAGCATAATTACGTAAAACCTCCCATACTTTCTATTATGTCAAAATTAAGACATTTTCAGTTTTTTTTTTTAAAAAAAATTTCATATTCTAACCCGTGCTTTTATTTGGGCATAAATTGCTTCCAATTTTGTCAATTCACATAGAGTTTGTCTGCCCATTCCTGATCCGCCCATACGAACAGTTCGAGTCAAGATAAAACTATTCAAACCCGCACTTGCAACTACAATCCAGGCAAAGTGACTTTAATATCTGAGCATTTCTGCTCATTTGGTGCCTTTCGTGCCTAGTTGTTTTCTTTCCTTTGATTGCTTGCAAAATTAATTAAAATTAAATAAATTACAATTCACTTGTTTGTGTGATTTATTTACCATTCTGTTTGAATTTGGCAAGTATAATTGGGTGACCTTAATATAAGATAATAATGTAGTTCCCCACCATTTCGTTAAAGCATGATTTAGCCTTATTCTTTCATGCTAATTGGTTAGATATTGAGCATGTCATTTTCTTTGTAGTTTCCATCCTTTATTTGATTTGATGTTATTTCATTTAGCATCCATGCATGTTATCTATAAATAGCATGGGTTATTTTGTGTTGTGTGTTCACCTAGGTTGTTTTAAGTTAACAATGTGAGGATTATGTGTTACGATTGGAACTCAATTGAATCAAGATCAATGCAAGTAAAAGTATCAATCAACGTAAAGCAATGTGAACCGTAATGTGTAAAGTCCAGTGAAAGTGATGTTGTAGAGTCAGGTCAGGACCATTATTCCTCAGTCTAAAGGTTTCATGAAACTAACACACTTCCATGCGAGGTGTTAGACAACCAAAGCGGTTGTAGGTCATTATCAACCCTTAATTGACTGTTTAGACTGCGGTTTAAAACTATCTGGAAGAGTCCTGCCCTCTGGGTCAATTATGGGTCACATCGAGTACCTTTTAAGCCAATACAGTTTAGACCTTAAAATAATAAACAACTGATTATTAAATGTGTAAAGGTGTAAATTGTGTTTAAATTATTCATGTTTAAATTATTTAACGTGAGGAAGTGAGTGGAGTAATGTTTTGAAAAGTGTTTTTACTGTAATTACAATTAGCTTTGTATCATATTCCATTCGTACTCGGAGTATTGTTCCTAAGAGTGTTCGTCACTCACATGTTTTCTTACAATCCTTCGGGATTATCTGTTTCACAAGAATCATGTTTTAGAACGTTAAGCCTTCACCGAAATATTCTCAATAATCGCACTTGGGTTTAGATTCATACCTTATCATGATCACTGAGTCTGAGTACAGAGAAGTCCCAATTTTTGAGCTGATATTTGCTAGTTCTCGTGAAGTAACCGTCCTTTATTTGGATGGCTGGTGTCCTTCATCATACCCGGATGTCAGGCCTGTTTTCGCAGGTATAGTTCGAGTCTAAGAAGAGAAGAAGTTAAGAAGACATTTAAGTTACTTTTAACATTATATTAAAATTTTAAAATTTCTAGATATATTGTATAGGAGTTTAAATATTTTATAGTATTTCATAGTAGTACTATCAAGTTGTAAATCACTTCATCCATTTTGAAAGAGAGTTTAATAAAGAGTTATTTTTATTATCAAGTCTTCCACTATTTCAATTTATTTTACATATATATTATTTATTTATTATTATCTTGTTTGTGGGAGCATGGTTGCATGTCCCTATAAACCTAAGGTGGTTTCAAAGACATTAATGTCCGAGTGATCACTAGCGTTGATGCATTCCCTTGTTTTTAAAAGGGGTATTACAAATGGTGGGACCCTTCCATAAAGAGATCCTCTGGGTCCTGATCCCCTGTCATTTCCTCACATCAACGATGAAACCATTTGATGGAACCGAGACCCTGAGGATCACGTCAAGCAATACCTTATGAACATGGCACTCAACAACTAAAATGATGTGATGTTTTGTTGCTCTCCCAAGCACCCTATTTGAGATCGCCTTTACATGGCGCCCGAATATGCTATTTTGGAGTATCCACAACTTTAGAGAGCTAGTCAAATCCTTCGAAGCTCACTTTAGCAGTTCCTGCCATCGACAGTGGAAAATCCAAGACCTTTCTCCCCCTTTGGCAAAGGGATAAGTAGTTGAAATACAGGAAGCTAATATTGCGTTCATTATCTATAGTAGTCTTTCTTGTATACATAATTCTATGACTTGAGCCATGGAAGAAGATCTCTTTGCATCAGACAAGCATCGTATAAAGTGGGCAAGTACGACATTAAAACACCATCACAGGGCAGGGTCGGTGAGGCCCCCCGGATGGAGCGTTGGAAGAGAAGTTATGATGCACTTGTTGTGCACTTAAGCTTGAGCCAGAACTTCACTTCCACAACGGCTTATGCCTTTCATTCCCTGCTCCGGTCAGCTATACACAGAGAATGCAAGACTGTTCACAAAATCATCTGTTTCTTCAACTTGTCTGATGATCTGTTTTCATTACAAAATCCGTTTTCATTACAAACCAAAATTTATCAAACAAATTGCACACATGGGATTTGGAAGGATCCACATGGTATTCAAGGTCTGAAGACAATACAACATATATAGAAACATAGAGATGGTTAAGAGAAGTCGCACGGGTGCAGATGCCATTTTGATTGTGCAACTACAGATTTTAAAGGGACCATAGATTTTCAAGTTCCTATGAGGCTATGATCATTTCTCTAGTTTGCGTATTGATGCAGATCTTTGAAAGATCATGAAATTAATGACACAGCAGGTAGAGTTAAACATGGATTTGATGTTTGAAGGAGAGATATTTACCTGTACAAGAGTACTTGATGACAAAGACATCTCCATCAGGAACTTGCATCTGATCATCTCCCACTGAGCAGAACTGCCTTCATCATAATCCATGCTACCCATAGCTTGGCAAAGCTGCTCGTCCTGTGGAGTATTACGCCCCAACCATATGTATAAAAAAAAAGCATCTGTATCTCTCTTTTCCTGAACCCTAAATAAACCCAAAATGAGCTAAAAGATTAGATGCCATGAATCGTGATGTGGTACAGAGAATGAGGATCACATGACATAAATTGTTATGTCATTCTTACGGACAAGGAGTTAAAATCAGATGAAGGTCTTCAATGAAGAAGGAAATTACCTAAAAGGAAATATTGTTGTTTTGAGGATCGATCTCATCCTTCTTTGGCAAACTTTCATGATCCTCCAATTGTGACGAATGAATTCCAATTCCAAAGCCGAACATCCTATGCTATATCAACGTTACCAGGACTTAGTGCAACTATGCTGTTTCAGCCTTGGAGCACCTTGAGGAAGAGAATCTCTGAGAAAAGCATTTCCATCCATAAGCTCAAGGCTCGACATAGCTCTGGCCGGCAAATCAGCAAATTCAATAGCCACAGGCTTTTTTCCGTGGACTTTGGAAATTGAATTTAGGAGCTTTCAATTCATATTTCCAACTCGAGCTCGGTTAGCTCCTGCTAAATATCATCATAGTCGCCACTAATAAGGGACTTGTTAATTGGATGTGAAGATCTAGAGTAAGAATTCAATTGTTTCTGACACTGTTGCTTTTATGCATTCCTGGGGTCATCCTGGCTTCCTCGGTCAAGATCCCACGCTGCTTTGTTCGCATAATCAGCCAACAACATTGCAAGAATAGCATCCTCCACGACACTTTTCTTTTGACAAAATAATCCAGTAAGTTGAAGTAGTGCAGAGTAGTACAGAAACTCCCTACCAGTTAAGGACCCAATAAGCAATGCTTCTCTCTCAACATATCCCTGCACATCAAAATCAGATAAAAATAAACACTTAAATTGAATTCTTAATAAACATCTAGACTTTGGATTAACATGTTTCATAGTCAGTCAAGTCCATTAAAAAAAAAGAAGCTATTTGTACAACAATTACATACCTGATGTCTTTAACTATATAAAATATCAACTTCTAATTATTGTTCTTCGTCTGGTTGATTTTCATGGCGTTTTATGGGAGCCCTCTGTTGGGAAAAATCGGGTTTTCCCGCTTCGTAGGATTAAGATGGGCAAGACTCACTTTTGTATAAAAGTGGAACTTGTATTATATAGTGGAAACTTTACAAGGATATAACTCTCACTATATAATTTTGTGGCTCACTTACACTTACTCTTACTAGGCTTGATCTCTCACACACTTAGGCTTGGATTTGCTTTGCTTGGATGGATCTTGGATGCCTAAGACTAACCCACTAACCCCTATTTATAGTGCTCCAATTGCCTCATGTGAGCACCGATATTCTATTGAAATTGTCTAGCATTTTCTAGACTAAACCACTATATTCTAGCAACTAAGAAATCTAGAGTGGTCTTGCTTCTTTCTTCCACATTTTTCTAGAATATGGGCTCATTACTTCTAATTTATGTTTGGCCCATATTTTCTTCTTAATCAGCCCATTAAGGAGGGAACTTAACCCAACAAATCTCCCCCTTCCTGACTTAATCATGGGCGTGTTACGATGCCGGATCCTTGACAGCAGTCTTCAAACTTCTTTGTCGGGATCACCTTGGTCATCATGTCGGACCAGTTCTTCTCCGTATGCACCTTGTCAAGTTGTAGGAGCTTCTCATCGAGGATATCTCGAATCCAATGATATCGGATATCGATATGCTTCGAGCGAGAGTGATAGGTCGGGTTCTTCGCTAGATGAATAGCGCTTTGATTGTCACACTGCAAGACATATCTGTCTTGCTCTACTCCCAGCTCGAGTAAGAAGCTCTTCATCCACAGCATCTCCTTGCAGGCCTCCGTGGCTGCGATGTACTCAGCTTCAGTGGTGGACAAGGCAACGGTCTTTTGTAACTTTGATTGCCAGGAAACAGCTCCCCCTGCAAAGGTAGTCAGATAACTTGATGTTGATTTCCTGGAATCATTGTCTCCGGCCCAATCTGCATCTGTGTATCCTTCTAACACAGGCTTCCCATTTCCAAAGCATAAGCACCGTTTGGAAGTACCCCGTAGATACCGGAGGATCCATTTTACTGCAGCCCAGTGTTCCTTCCCCGGATTTGCCAAGAAGCGGCTTACTACCCCGACTGCGTAGGCGATATCAGGCCTCGTACAGACCATTGCGTACATAAGACTGCCTACCGCGGATGAGTATGGGGTACTCTTCATCTCTTGTTTCTCCTTCTCACTTGTTGGACTTTGCTTCGAGCTTAGCTTGAAGTGTCCAGCAAGTGGTGTGCTCACCGGCTTGGCTTTGTGCATGTTGAATCTCTCCAACACCTTCTCGATGTATCTCTCTTGGGATATCCAAAGAAGCTTACTCGTTCTATCACGAGTGATTGTCATCCCAAGGATTTGCCTTGCCGGTCCCAAGTCTTTCATGGCAAAGCATTTGCTCAAGTCTTTCTTTAGAGCAGCTATTTTGTTGTTGTCCTGCCCTACTATTAACATATCATCAACATAGAGCAAAAGTATGAGAAAGTCGCCGCTTGCGTACCTCTTCATGAAGACACAGTGGTCATTCATGGTTTTCTTGAAGTTGTGATCCGCCATGAAAGAGTCAAACTTCTTGTACCACTGTCTTGGTGCTTGCTTTAGGCCGTAGAGACTCTTCGTGAGTCTGCACACCAGATTCTCCTTGCCTGGAACTTTGAATCCTTCAGGCTGCTCCATGTATATCTCCTCTTCAAGGTCACCATGGAGGAATGCTGTCTTGACGTCGAGTTGTTCAATCTCCAAGTCTAGGCTTGCTGCTAAGCCTAGAACAACTCGGATAGATGACATCTTCACGACCGGAGAGAATATTTCTTCGAAGTCGATGCCCTTCTTCTGGCTGAACCCTTTCACGACTAATCGAGCCTTGTAGCGGGGCTTCGAGTTGTTGTCCTCGGTTTTCAGCCGATACACCCATTTGTTCTTCAAGGCTCGTCTCCCTTTTGGTAGCTTCACCAGCTCGTAGGTGTGGTTCTCATGCAGGGATTGCATCTCCTCCTGCATGGCTCTTAGCCACTCAGCCTTGTGGATATCATCCATAGCCTCCTTATAGCTTTGAGGCTCCCCCTCATCCGTGAGGGTCACATACTCATCTGAGCTGTATCGGTTGGACGGCCGCTTGTCTCTAGAGGACCGCCTCAGCTCAGGCTCTACTGGAGTGCTTGATTCTGCTTCCGGCTCAACTGGGGCATCTTCTTGATCATTCTGCTCTTGAGAATGATCTTCATCATCAGCTTCGTCATCGCTCTCGATCGGAGCTTCTTCTGAATCGTCCCGCTGGGCATTTGAGGGACTTAGCTCTTCCCTCCTTTGTCTTCGCATCGGCTTTGTTGATCTTCGGATGTCTTCAATCGTCTGATCTTCAAAGAACACAACATCTCGGCTCCTAATAACCTTGCTGGTGGCCGGATCCCATAGCCGATAGCCGAACTCATCTCTGGGTGAACCAAGATAGATGCACTCCTTTGTCTTAGCATCAAGCTTGGCCCGCTCGTCCCTTGGAATGTGAACGAACGCTTTGCACCCGAACACCTTCAAGTGTTTGTATGAGGCCTTCTTCCCTGACCAGACCTCTTCTGGGATATCTCCGTTTAGAGGGACAGAAGGTGTGAGGTTGATGATGTCGACGGCGGTCATCAAGGCTTCTCCCCAGAATGACTTGGGTAGCTTGGCATGAGAGAGCATGCATCGGACTCTCTCTGTGAGAGTACGGTTCATCCTCTCAGCAACCCCGTTCAGCTGTGGCGTCTTAGGCGGTGTCTTCTCAAGCCTGATCCCATAGGAGCTACAATACGCCTCAAAGGGTCCTCGGTACTCACCACCATTGTCTGATCGGACACACTTGAGTTTCCGACCAGTCTCCCGTTCCACCTTGGGATGGAACTCCTTGAATGCTTCGAGGACTTGATCCTTTGATTTCAACAAGCGCACCCAGACCTTTCTTGAGTGATCATCAATGAAGGTCACAAAATACAGTGCCCCTCCATTGGATTTTTCTGTCATTGAACACACATCCGTGTGTACAAGGTCTAGGATATGCTTCCTCCTCGTGGGTGGAGATGATCTCTGGAAAGCTACTCTATGTTGTTTACCGACTAAACAATCAGAGCATGGGTCGAGGGAAGTACCTTTCAGGTTAGGGAGGAGCTGCCTTCGAGCGAGGATTTGAATGCCCTTCTCGCTCATGTGTCCAAGTCTTTGGTGCCAGATCTCCATGTCAGTGCTGGCAACGTTCACCTCTCCCTTGCAGACCTTTGCTTCTGTCCAGTACAATGTACCTTCTTTTCTTCCTCGAGCCACGGTTAGGTTACCTTTAGTCAGCTTCCATTTGCCTCCGCCATTTTGACTAAAGTAACCATCATCGTCTAGCCTTCCAGTTGATATGAGGTTACGTCTCATATCAGGGACATGCCTCACATCTTTTAGAATGAGCTTGCATCCCGTGTTGGATGTGAGGATAATATCTCCTCTCCCCACGATCTTGCTCCATCCATGATTTCCCATCAGGACGGTACCGAAGTCTCCACTTTGGTAGGATGAGAAGAAGCTTTTGTGTGGGGTAACATGAAAAGAGGCACCAGAATCGACAATCCAGGAGATATCATTACATTCAATGTTTAGAATGTTACCTCCTTCAACGAGATATGAATCCTCGCCTTCATCAGCCATGGCGGCAGTACTCCTTTCTTCTCGTCTCCTCGTAGGATTGATCTGGTCCGGCTTCACGTTTCCGGCCTTCTGATCTCTCTTGAGGATGCGACACTCTTGCCTCTTGTGGCCCGGTTTGCCACAGTAGTAGCACGTGGCCCTGGTGCGTGACTTGGACCGCCCTCGAGACTGATCTCGGTCTCGGTTTTGCTTCCGTCCACGGACATCATTACTAGTTCGGTTGTCAAGGACATTAGCCTCGGAATGATTGGTTATTCCTCTCTCTTTCCTCCTAGCTTCTTCATTCAGAAGACTATCACAGACGGTATCCATGGTGAGCTTCCCGTCCGGTGATGAGTTACTTAGAGTAACTACCAGAGTATCCCAACTCTCTGGCAGAGAGGTGAGGAGTAGGATGGCTTGTAACTTGTCATCAAGCACCATATCCACCTTACTTAGCTGATTGACAAGCCCCTTGAAATTATTCAAGTGCTCAATCATGCTTTGGCCATCCTTATACTCCATCTTCACCAACCGTCTAGCTAGGAGGGCCATGTTACGAGGCGATTTCTTTTGAATCATGGACTCTAGCTTTGTCCACAATTCAAAAGCATTTGTATAATTAGAAACATGCTCAAAGAGAGTTTTATCGATATACTTACGGATCATGGCGACCGCCTTCCGATTAAGGAGCTCCCACTCCTTATCGCTCTTTCCTTGAGGCTTGTCCTTGTTGAAGACGGGTTCGTACAGGTCCTTGCAGTAGAGATGATCCTCCATCATCGGCTTCCAATAAGAGTAGTTGTCTGCCGTGAGCTTGAACATGTCACCCTCGTAAGTGACGCTAGCCTCCATCTTGATCCGCACGAGCTAACACCTTCCGACAATGAACCTGGCTCTGATACCACTGTTGGGAAAAATCGGGTTTTCCCGCTTCGTAGGATTAAGATGGGCAAGACTCACTTTTGTATAAAAGTGGAACTTGTATTATATAGTGGAAACTTTACAAGGATATAACTCTCACTATATAATTTTGTGGCTCACTTACACTTACTCTTACTAGGCTTGATCTCTCACACACTTAGGCTTGGATTTGCTTTGCTTGGATGGATCTTGGATGCCTAAGACTAACCCACTAACCCCTATTTATAGTGCTCCAATTGCCTCATGTGAGCACCGATATTCTATTGAAATTGTCTAGCATTTTCTAGACTAAACCACTATATTCTAGCAACTAAGAAATCTAGAGTGGTCTTGCTTCTTTCTTCCACATTTTTCTAGAATATGGGCTCATTACTTCTAATTTATGTTTGGCCCATATTTTCTTCTTAATCAGCCCATTAAGGAGGGAACTTAACCCAACACCCTCTTCTGGGGGCTGCCACTATCGGGCAACATCTTCAATACTATCCCCATTACTATCAGAAGCAGCCCCGTTCCATGCTGCTCTGTTAACGGCTTTGTGAAAATCATGTACGACAGCAACAATGTCACCCCTTCCTGGCTTCCTTGCTGTCGTCACCTTTAAGAAAGAAAAAACACTGTCACGATAAAAAGGTTCTTCTCATTAAAAAGATGTATATGAGAATTTGGTACAGTGCCATGGCACTGGGCGCTGCACCAAATAGGGAAATGAGAGATAAGATCGAGACATGGCCGATAAACGTGGCCATTGCTTCGAAAACCAGCACTGCGTACACATAACTACGTAAGGATGCTGCCAGCACGAGCTCCATGCTCGGAATAATTGTCGCGTTAGGATCATGGGAGGGATCAACATTGGCAAACCAACAACAGTAGAGCAGAATAGCATCCCTGTCTGTGAAAAACAAAACGGATCGCAATTTCCTTATTAAGAATACCAATTTTCCTTCCATAACAAATATGCTTTCTATATCAGGCCTGTTTAGTATGGTTTCGAGTTTTTTTAAAAAACCAACAATCTGTCCCCCAAAAAATAACTTTTTATATGGCAGTAAAACAAAAACACTTCTAAGACGAAAAGCCGAAAACTCACACTAATACAATCAAGCTCGACTTCAAAATTACCTGTGTGGTTTCCGGGTTCAAGGTGAAGATCACCTCGTGTGCAGGTTCCCCAAGGAGTCCATGATCAGGGCCCCGGATGGGCCAGATATCATCATAACGCCGATAATGCCGAAGTTTGGACAAGCGCTTGCATCTTCTAAGGTGAATTGGATCAAACCCACCACCAGGAAAATAGCCGAGACATACTCGTGGAGGGGATATTTCCTTAGGCCCGGTATGAAAGCGCATAGATCATCACTGGCAGCACCTGAGCACATATTTGACATCGTCACGAGATGATACATATCAACCATGAAACAAGAACAACCAAGATTGATGCAGGCAGTTTGATCAAAGCACAACAGCTTTCAGATTCTATTGATTTCACAAATCAAAACTCGAACTATTACTACGAAATCTACTAATTCCGGTTGCATACAATGCAATGGCAATCACGATCAATTCCAATGATTTCAAATTTTCAAATCCACTGATCCCAAGTCAAACATTCAGACATCATATTTGCTCAACTTATTTTCTAGATATGTAATCAATTGATTGAAAAAAAATCAACCCATTGATCAATATCAATTGTACTTTATTTTAATTGATGTTTTATTTCATCTAGGTTTCAGAACCAAAAATCCTTAATCCGATGGATAAACTAAAAGTGGTTGAAATCAAGCAAATCTAGGATGGAATACAGGATAGGAGGAGAGGGAAAACTGTGCAATCTTATTAACAAAGTTGTAAAGTTTGTTAAAAACGCTTGACTAAGCCTTTATGAAGTATCCAAAACTGTTAACAAATAAATGTCTCTTATCTCATTTATCTAGTTCAGGCAACAAGCATAAAGAAAGGTATATTGCAGCACTTCAAGCAATACAAAATAACTTCTAGATATCTTACACAAACCATTATAATGATCCTTACTATCTACCACCAAGACTTTGCCTGCGTGTATAGCTCCACTCCACCATTTTTGTAAAATATACCACATGCTCCAGATTTCTATGTAACGTCGGGATGGGATTGGATTAACGGACTATAGAGATGGCCTAGCCGAAGTGGTTCACTAAAGCTTGCTAAGAAATTGATCTACTTACCACTCTCAAGGCAGATTTATAGATCATTCAATGTAATTTCCTTGTAGAAGGGAGCCGAACAGATCCTCCAGAAGGGGTAGGAAAACTGTGTAGATGGTTGAGGCAGCATCCGAGTCCCCTTCTGCAGTGTAACTGTAATCTTTGCTTTCCACGAGCAGGACTTGGGTTTCAAGGGGAATATCCTTCCCATGGGTACCCATCCGCTAATCAGAAACAACACATACAATCTTGTCAATGATCACATACAAAACCATAAAAAATAATGTTGATCAACGATTCAATTCATAGCAGGTTGATCATATAAAAAGGACAAGGGTGCTTACTCTAATATGCCAAGGGTCTTGTGAGAAGCTGTGCAGTCAATTAAAGCGCCTTCAAGGAGCCCCGGCCAATTCCTGTTGTCAAGATGATGTTTCCGACAAAGTTTCTGATGTGATTGTCATTTCTCCTTGTTCTAGGTTATTGTTTGCCATGAAAACATTAAAAATTAGTCATTTGGTACTAAAGAGTGGTAAGAAGCCACCACCCAAGAATTAGCAGATTGAGATGAATTGGGAAATCAATTTTTTTTTGCTGAAATTGCATAAAAAGGATAAAAAAGCTTCACATACAAAAAAACGAAAAGAAAATCAAAACGCATCATTCTGATCTGTTTAAATCTCTCAACATCTTCTAAATATACACAATCACAACAAACCTACTCCAAAATTCATCCTGATTAGCTTCACATATACATCCTATAATCGCCAAAAATGCTGAAGACACATCAGTAAAATTATGCAATCTCAATTAAAATGCAAACTAAATAGAAGAGGGATAAAACTCTGAAATTCACTTCAAACATTTTGAGTGACTCATATAGAAAAGGGATAAAACTCTGAAATTCACTTCAAACATTTTGAGTGACTCGTATAGAAAAGGGGTAAAGCAATGTTTCATTTCATAATATAAGTTCCAGGCTTGACCTATCTGAAATTCCAAGATGCTAGCCTAGAACTTTGAAATTCAAACATACAATTTAAAGTGAATCATATACACACAAAATAATGGCAACCTAATATCACTGACCACTTGCGATAGAAATGAGCTTGGAGCCATACTGAAAAAAACAAAGACCTTATAGATTCTACTTGAATCTCAGACAACACATTTTTCACTTGTATTAGATAGTAAGGCTTATTATAATACCGTGAACCCATCGATTTCCCAGCCAGAATAAGAGGATGACCAGGATGATTGGCTAACCTCTAAAAATGTATGTAATATTCACCTCTAAAAATTAATGTGCTAACCTATCTTTTATTTTGGTAATATGTATGTAATATTCACCTCTAAAAATTAAGTTTCCAAAAGGAGACTATGGAGCCACATACCACGTATGTGCTCTCTTCACCAAAGCAAAAACTACACCCCTGTAGGCTCCCGAAATCTAGGTATGGTATGCTTTTCATGAAGGTTAGAGTTGATTGTGTCATTGTGTTGTCAATTTTGATGCCCAAACCTTATTGAGTATAAACTTTTGGTGGTAGTGTGAAACTCATCCGACCTGCTATTGCATACAAAGAGTTCCTTGTATTATAGAAAACAACAAAAAAAATATGTGTTTAGGTAGAAGAATTAGAGTTTTGTGGTTTCTATTGGGTCATGGATAAGTTCTAATAGTCTAAACTAATGCGAAGATTGATGTTTAATGTTGAATATGATTCATTCATTCAACATGTCTTAGATACGATCCTTTCCCTTTCTTGGTTTGCTCAGGTTGAATGCTAGCTTGTCTTCCATTTGTCTGTTTTTTCCTTTCCTCTATTTCAAATCAACATATTTAGCAAACTTGTCAAGGGAATCCCATAGACGGGTAAGAAGAAGCAAAGTGTTTTGCAACCCGAGCTCTTAGGCACAAAGGTAGATAATGGAGTAGATGGCTGATTTAAACGTTCATTGTAATTGTAAAGCTCCTTGTTCTAAATTGAGATCAAAATCCATTTGTAATGGGTTTTGGGCTTGTTAGATTCCTAACCAAATGAGATCTAATTGAGCTAAAGGGGTGTGACAAATAGCTTCATGTTAGCTGTAATTGTTAGCTTTGTTCTATATCAATTGCTGATGTTTTGAGAAGACGTGTGTCTTAGAAATTTTTCTTTTCATAAAGTTGAGGTGTTGGAGGTTTAATTACTACATACTTTTGATATATGTTTTTGTTAATTAAAGTACTCATAATCTAGTTAATTGAGCTTTAATACCAGTGAGATGGAAATGGATCCAGAAAATGGGAGATACATATATCATTTAAGCCATCTTCTACAGATTCATCCATCCAACAGCATCGGCAATGATGTGAGATTTGAAGTATTTATAAGCTACAGTAAAATCTCCTTCCCCACATTTATAGAAGTAGGGATAGAGATTTGAACTCAGACGAGTCGGACGGACGTGCAGCCTCGGGCCTGGCACCGAAGCCATTCGTTGCCAAATTATACTGAGAAACCACAGTTTCAATCTGATTGATTGTTAGTGCGGTGGAGGAAGACAAACAATGGCGGCCAAGCTGAGGTGGGTGATGCAATTGCACAGGGATGTTCCTAGAGCTGCTCGTTTCTACTCTGAAGGTTTGGATTTCACTATCGATGTTTGCTCCCTCCGTTGGGCCGAGCTCCACTCCGGCCCTCTCTCCCTCGCCCTTCTCCACTCTCCCAGGTCCTCCCCTCTCTCTCTTTCCTCAGTTTTACTCTCGATTTGATGCGCCGATCGCTGTTTTTCCTCATTTTAGTAGAATTGTTTTCAATTGCGAAGGTGCCTTGGGTTTAGGGTTTTTTTTCGGGAAGGCGTATAAAAAATTAGGATTTATCAAATGACTTACATCCATTATACAGAAGAGGATACATTGGGGATTCTATGGAAATGGGAGAATCCGTTAGTTGCATTGTAGGAAATTAAATTGTGATGGTTCTTGAAGGAGGGGAGGGGGGGGGGGGGGGGGGTTAGGTTCTATCTAATAAGTAGTAAGACCTATTATGATCAGCTACTTTCAGTTTCATGGACTTTCTACATTGATATGGGGAGAAGCAAACAAGGAATTGACTTTTTAGCTAAATGGTAGCTTTAGAATCATAATGGCGAATCTGCATCCATCCTGTCTTGTACTCTTGTCAAAGGATCTTCTCAAGTGGACGGAGTTTGTTAGTTATTCTATTCAACGTTATAGAGGCATGATGTGTTTAGGCTCATTGAGCCTAAAATTTGGTTCGGATTAACAAGGCTCTTATTAATTCTCTACTCATGTTTCATAAACTCGTTTGGATATTTTGGAATTATTTATCTGGTATTTTCCTATTCATGTTCAACATCTGTTTGTTTTTTTTTTTTTCAAAACTTTTTGTCATGAAGTTGTGAGCTTCTTCCCACTGCACATTTAAGACCAAATATGAGGAATATAACGATGAAAAGTAAATTGGTTGTGCAGTGAGCATCTGATTGAAAAGAGGTACTCTTCACTTTTATCATTTACTGTGCCAAACATGAATATAACAGTGACCAAGCTGATGGCTTTAGGTGCTGAGCTGGATGGCCCGATCAAGCATGAAATCCATGGAAAGGTGAATCCCTGAATATTTATCCTTAGCCGTAAGAATCATCATTCACCATAATGGTCCAAATTTTGTGAAAGATTCTAAAGAATAAAGATTGACACCAATCTATAGCTATAAGTGAATCATGATTGTTATTTTTATTTTTCATGTAGGTTGCTGCAATGAGATGCCTTGATGGTCATATGATAGGCCTCTATGAGCCCGTATGATACTATTGTTGCAAACATGGAAAGCACGTATCTTTGGTTCATATTCAACCTTTTGAGCTGCTCTGAAGCTACTAAGTACATGGAGGGTTCCTTCAATGACATCCCTGCACAGACTAGAGCAATAGCCACAAAAGGGAGATCATAGTTATCACTTGATTGATAGGAAAGGGAATCATTGATCGGATATTGTTTCCTTAGCACCCTTCATGTAGATATGACATTCTTTTGCACATGGTTTTGAAACTCCTAGTTTCTATTGGCTTGTGGAGTTATTGTTTGCCTTCACGTATGAAAACTGTCATTTGTCATATGAATTTCTTATCTTCTATTAATTCTTAGGGATCAGTGATCATTAACCCTTATATGAAGTTATATCATTTGATATAAGTGGAATGCTCTCTGCCAGTACTCAATGATGAGAAAGTTTGCCACTGATTATACTTTGTCATTCTCATCTAGTTTGATTTTTTGGGTTGAAATCCTGCACGTACCAGCTCACTGTTGAGGTTTCAGCAGCCAAGAAATTACTTCTTAGGATAAAGAAAATGTTGAAATCTTGGCCTTTGTTATTATTTTTATTCTCTCTTATGAGCGGTTGTTTGCTTTCTGAGCATATTAGGTACCATGAAAAGGGCCTCAACCATTTTACTTCTTTAAGTTTTTTTTGTAAAATAAGCTAATAGATACTTCGTTTCACAATTATATTAATTTAGACTTGACCACGTTTTGTAAGGAGCCTATGGAATATACTGTTCTATAACAGACTGAAACTCAGTATATTGCTTCATCTGAATCCTGAAGATAATTGTTTACTTGTGCCCACGCACAAACTTCAGGCTTCAGTAGCACGAGTTATTACTCTTGTCCGTGAAAGGACCGTTGAACCTGATGGAAAAAAGCTGTTTATCCAAATATGTTACTATTTTTGAATAGTGTTCTGATATTATTTTCATTGGTTTTTGACATTTGTGTTTTAGTTATTATTTATAATGTTGATTTCTCTTGGGTGATTAGCAGGTAAGTGTAGATTTTGCGGGTAAACTTTGGGATCATTGCTTGGTGTCTCATAGTTACGTCTCGACTTTTACAAGGTCCTGCTGTAGCTTAAGATGAAGGATCCTTGGATAATTATATCCTAATAGCCCGTGACAATGTGACAAACAACTTTGAATTGCTGTTTTCCTTAGTTTGCCGGTTGCACTGTGTAGTTTGATAAGCCACCAAGCATTGTTTTTCTTTAATTTCATTTCCCTTTTCTAAGATTAGGACATGAAATATTGATCCATCAAATGGTTAAGCCCCTCTCATGGGGAAATTGTTTGTCTTACCATCTGGTAAGCTTACCCAAGGGTATTTTCATGTCCAAAGAAAAAGTGGAATAAAAAGAAATGTTTTAATAGGGATAAATAGGTTTGCTTTTTTGTGAGCTTCCATGCACCCCTATGTCATAATTACTACCCCTAATTACCACAAGTCTACAACTACCATTATTTCTCCTACTAAATACGAAAATGGTGGTAATTAAATTATTTATGTGTTACTTTACTCCGTATAATTTATACTTTGAAGTATATAAGTACTTTGTAGATAAATTAGTTGGATCTCAAATTTTTTTATACTTTGTTTACATTTTACAATTTATACTTTGTAATTAAATATTTTTACACTTTGTTTATACTATACAATTTAATTAGTTCGAACTCCTATTTTTTATACTTTGGAATGTAATTAGTTCGAGCTCTCATTAACCCGGATCGGATACATGCAAGCATGGATGCAATATGGAATATGCCAAAAAAATTAAACATATACAAAGTCTTATAACTATTTTTGAGATATTTCATCGTTATTCTTATGTGCACTTATAATAAATTAATTAGTTTTCTTAAGTTATATTATTTTGAGGCAAAGTTATAATTTTTTTTTCAAAATATTCCCCAAAAAATTAATTAATAAAACATCTTTTGAAATATTTAATAGATATGTAAACATATAAATCGAAACAAGATTTTGGTTTGTTAAGTCGGATGAACCGAGCCAAATTAAAAATAAAATAAAGAAAAAAAAAGGTGAACCGGTGAGGTGAACCGCTTCCCCTTCCTTCTTCCTCTTCCCGTGTACAGCTCAAGAGGCCCTTCAATGGTGGTTTTTCATTTTGCGACGTTTCACCTCCAAAACATCTTCATTAACTACTATTCAACATCCCCATGTCAAAAACGTGTTTAAGGGGTGATATGATCAACGAATTCAACCCCGTTTTCGTCCAAATTCGTTTTGCCCCAAATCGAATTTGGCGTCTGTTGGGATGGTTTTTTCAACCGTTTATTGCAATTGAATATATCATATTGATCAGCATCCGAAAAGGAACAATTTGGTATAATCGATTTTGGATTTGGTTCACATTTTAAGATCGACTGGGAGAGAAAGAAGAAGAAGCGGTGGTTGTGGACTTGTGGGTGCCAGAGGATCAAGAAGGAGTAGACGAGGCCCAGAGAGGAAGGCGGAGGCAATGGAATATGTGAGATACGCAACCATGGAAGGAAGCTGGAAGCGGAGCGGAGGAGCCGACGAGCAACCATGGGAGGAGGATGAAATTCCTCTCTCCTCTGACCTCCTCTCTCCCCGTTTCAATTTCCCGTAAAAAAAAAATCAATTTTCTTTAAAAAAAAGGAAAAAAAAAAGTGGGTGGGTTATATTTGAGTTTTGAATTTAAATTTGATAGAAATTATTGACTTAGGTGGGTAAAATAAAAAAATCAAATTTTGGCTGAATTTTTTTGGCGGGAAGAAATGGCTTTTCTTGACTTCTATGTAGCCACCCACACTTTATGTTTTTTGTTAAAATCAGCACCCTAAGCCTTTAATAATTGTCCATACTTTTCTTTTTTTATTCCAAATCAGCACCCTGCACCTAATGCATTTCTTGTGCAAAATTCGTAGACTTAAAGAAAAAAGATAACTCAAATTCATAATATATATATATATGTACAGTTGATACTTATAAACTCAAATTAGTAAAAAAAAAATTATACACACTCTAAGTGTATGACTATATGAATTTTGTTTTATGTGATCATAGTTGAACGTACATCTTACTTATTTAAACTCATGTTTATATGAATTCTTATCTAAACTTATAAAGATATAACTTATATGATCAACTGTTCTATGCACTGTAAATGACTATTCCAAGATCTATTTTAATAGGAAGATTTATCCTCTAATTAAATTGAAATGACATTCATTCTTTTTTCATAATCATTTTATTAGTCGATGACTTTTGAAGTTTCGAGTAATCTAGTAAACCGACTTCTTTGTGAGGTAATCTTAAATACTAATAAAGTAAACAAATTATTTCCTATATTAAAATAATTAAACAAGATTAATTACTTTAATATTCCTTGTATATATAAATTCATATAAACTCTTATTGTACTAACTATCGAGCTTAACTCAAATTTATTTACTAACTATCTATATCTATATAAACTCTTAATTGAGAAGTGTTTACGATAACATGTCAATCGTAAAGACATTTTAGAAGTCTCGACCAGTCATATTTTTTGGTTTTTCCATTTATCTTTGATTTTATTTAATTCTCCTTTTTTTCTTCCTTTTCCTTCATTTTTTTTTATTTTACTAACTATTGGTTAATTCAAAACATTGAATTCAATCTAATATAACTATCGGCCTTACTTCAAATTTATTTACCTACTATCTATGTAAACTTTTTTTAGAACAATTTTGTAAACTATCATTTCAAGACTATAAGGTTTATAAGAATTCAATAATTATTATTGATTTCTTGATTTCAAATCCTATCAATTATACATTTTATAAGAATTTATTAGATAATATAAGGTTTTATTCAACACTTATTAGTTACCTATATGATTTTCCCTCCAAACTTGCTCTTATAGTATTATTATAAAAATTTAGTAGATAATATAAAGTTTTATTCAACACTTATTAGTTTCTATATGATTTTTTGTCAAAACTTGTTCTTATAGTATTCAATATATAATTATTATTTACTTATATGGATTTTCTTCAAAACACACACTTCTAGTATTCTTATAATAATATATTATTTAATATAAGATTTTATCCAACAAATATTAGTTATCTATATGAATTTTCCTCAAAAAATACATTTGTAGTATTATTATAAGAATTTATTAGATAATATAAGGTCTTTTATAATATATATAATTCTAAAAATTTATAAGATTAAAATAACCTCACTTTGATAAACTAATATCTATATTTTAATTTATATATACTCATATATTTATTATATTCGTAAAAGAAGATAAATGGTAGGTAGAACAAGGGGGAAATGAAAAATAAAAAAACACAAAGTGTCCCCATGGGGGTTCGAACCCAGATCTCCTCCCCTTTCCTCCCAATACCAATCCACTAGGCCAGATTATGTTATTGTCTTTTTTTTAAAGTATTTAATTCATGTATTAAATTTAATAGCTTAGTAATCAAGTGTATCACGATTCACGAGATATATTTATTGGGTGATAAAATAGCACATGGATCAAGTGTATCAACCGTCGGATAAGAATTGAAATGGACGATTAGGATTGTATCTTATTACTCCTCTTATACTTATTCTAAAAATATATATGATATAAAATCCGAAAATATCTTTTTAAAATATAATTATGGGTACACATCAACTTAAATATTTTTTAAAAATATAATTTAAATAAATAATTTCCTTATTTAATAAAAAAAATTAAAAATTACATTAGATAATTATATTTCTAAAATATCCCAAACTTTCAAAATATCACAAAATAATCCCCCACCCTCTCAAACCCATCCCCCTTAGCCCTGACTCCCCTGAGGCCCTGATGCAGCAGCAAGTTGCAGTTGTCCATCCCTAACCCTTCCTCTGCAACCTTCCCTCCACCCTCTCCATTGAACACTAATCCCTCTTCACCCCTGTCCATACCTTCTCCGTCAATGTCAATCTCGATCCAACATCGATTTCCTCAACCGCTTGATTCTTACAAACCCTAATTTCAAATTGGGAATTTTGAATAACTCAATTTCTGCATTTTGAATCCACATAACCCGATTCTTACACACCCTATATTTATTTTAATTTATTGATTTTTGTGGAACTTTGAAGCAATTTGAATAATGTTGTCTTTGAATTTCATCTTTTCATTTATGGGTTTGCACAGTAAAGCGAGTGGGCAGGAGAGAGGGACAATGAAGATGACGAGCACGACGAGAGGCAGAGGAACGCTGCATCTGATGCTGCATTTTACTGTTTGATTTTTTTATTTTTTTTAAATCAAAAATATTTTTCTAAGGTTTGAAACAAGGTTTGAAATCGCTTTTTTATATAAAAATATTTTTTCCACTTTGTTCAAATTTATGGATTTACCAAGAAATTTCTTTGATAAAACCGCAACAAAAGAATATTTTTATAAATATTTTGAAATTGTGAATATTTTGATAAATAAATATTTTATAGTGAATATTTTGAAAAATGATTCTATATTATATATATATAATAATATAATAAATAAAAAGTTGTATTCACCTTCAATTTAACACTAATTCATTTAATGATTCGTTGTATATATAAAAATAACTAAACAAGATTACTTGAATATTCCTCGTATATATAAATTCATTTCTGATTATTCGATGAATTAGAATAATCGATTGATTCGAATATTCCTCGTATATATAAATTTTGATATTATATATATATATATATATATATATATATATATATATATTATTATACAAACTCAAATTAATAAAAAAAAATAAGAAGATAAGGAATTAAAGGAAAAAGAAGATACAAAGGAGAATTAAAGAAAATCAAAGAAAAATGGCAAAAAAACATATGATCTGTCAAGACTCATAAAATTCCTCTAAGATGCACACATCATCGTAAAATCTTCTCGATTAAGAGTTCACATAGATAGTTAGTAAATAAACAATTTGAGTTAAGCTCGATAGTTATATTAGGATAAGATTCAATGTTTTGAATTAAATCCAATAGTTAGTAAAATCAAAAATATATATATTATTAATAATAATTAATATTAGATTATTTTATTAATAATTATTAATAATAATTAATATTAGAACCTTAACACAAGAAAAATAGAATACAATTGACCAAGAATCAAAATTACCACAAGAACCTAATTGATCAAACATCAAACAACATAAAATTTCAACTTGTGAAAAAATTTCACATTTTTAACCAATAGGATAAATCAAAACAATTTATTTTTTCAAGCCATGTCTAATTATGATATATAGCAACCAATGATATATATGTGTGTGTGTGTATATATATATATATATATATATATATATATGCATGTATGTATGTATGTATGTATGTATGTATGTATGTATGTATGTATGCATAACTTCATGTTAGTACTAAAATATATTAATTGTGTCTTTTGGGGTTGAACCTAGGGTGCTCATTTGAAAAAAAAATTAAAAAGTTTGATTGGGTGTACAAAAGCTAGGGTGTTCATTTGAGAGAAAAAAAAGGTTTTAGACAATTATGTAAGAAATAGGGTGTTGTTTTTTTTAAGAATATAGGAAGTTTAAGTATCATATTGTAAGAACAAAATATTTCTACTTAAAGCCCATACCATTATAGCCCAATACAGCCCAATATTATCTATCAGATCCAAAAAAAACCCTAAAGACGAATTCTAAACAAATGAACGCCACGTCATCCATCCTCTCCGCACCTTTGTTTGCTCGCTAAACTAATGGAGCGTCTCTTGCCGGAGGCGAATGGATGCAAACTGCCCGCGCCGCCGCTCTAGTCTCCGAAGTCGGATTCGTCTGCGTTTGATGTCGCCGCCCTCGTCTCCCTTCTCCTCAATCCTCTGGCACCCACAACCACCACCGCTTCCTCCTTCTTTCTCTCCCAACCGCCTCCTTCCTCCTTCCTCTCCAATTGTCCGAAACCGCGCCACCCTCTTCTTCCTTCCTCCCCCCAATTGGCCAATGGTGTCGGAGAAGTCTTCCTCCTCCTTATTCCCCCCTCAATTGTCCGAATCTGCACCTTCGCTTGAGAAGGAATCGAAGTCGGGAGTTGCTGAAATAGACGAGGGCTCACCGAAATTTCAAAATTGGTTATGGGAATCTACATAATAAACACACGGGAAAGTTTTTAGAATGGACTTGGTTCAGTTTCGAGTGAGGTTGGAGGGGTTGAAATTTTACCCATTTTTACAGACGGGATCGGAGGTTGAAGATGATGAAGCTGAACCGGTCTTGTTCACTCTTTTTCTTTTTTCAATGGGTTCGGTTCAGTTAACCAACTTAGACCACATATTATATATATATATATATATATATATATATATATATTATATAATCCACTTATATATATTGGAATTTATTTATTTTATTTAATTTAAAACTTATAAATTAAATACTTAGAATAATAAGGGGTTCTATCACTTTAAATAAATTCTTATTATTTTACTTAAAATAATAATGAAAATTATTCTAAAACTTACAAATTTTTAGTCAAAATTTATGTTTAAAAGATACAAATTTTATTTTCTCAGCCTTATTTATCACATGCAAAAATAATGGTGCTAACAACCCTTTAATTTATTAATGAACAGAGTTTAAAGAAGCCCAACTTTTTTTATATACATTTACATATGTGTGACATAGATAAAAAAAATTGAGAGCTCTAAATAATTTTCTCAACCTTATTTATCAAACACACAAAAAAAAAAGTTGAAATTATAGGCTTTAGGATATAGGGTAGTCTAGGAAATAGTAGTAATAAAGAGTAATACAAAAAGTTGCATGCAATTATTACCCTACTTTCTCTATTTTCATTTCTTTTTTTTTAAAAGTTTGACTTACTTTTGACCAGAAGGATGTTACAATTTTACCCCGGGTAAGCTTACTAGAGGGTAAGTGTATCATTGTCCCCTCTCATGGTACCAAAGCTTGCCATGTGTTTTTTTTGGTATTTAAAAAAAAAAAAAATTGGCCCCTTTTTGACATAAAGTTATCTGAGCTGTGATTAGTTTGTGGCTCTAGCTCAGCTTAAAGCAGATTTTCTCGTCTTTGGTTTGCCCTTTGCTTTGTGTATATATTCCCTCCGTTAATTAAAACATGTCGTTTTAGACATTTGCACATTATTTAAGAAATCAAATAAAAGCAAAAAAAAATACACTTATACCCCTAATTATTACTTTACTTTTCCACTTTATTGAAAACTACAACTAACAAACATCTAATCATGACAAGGGTAATTTTGGAAAGTGAACACCAAAATACCTAAAACGACAAGTTTTTCTTAACAAGATTTTACTCCTAAAACGACATGTTTTTCTTAACGGAGGGAGTATTTTGTTTTTGTATTCTATTTATTTATGTTTTGTTTTGTTTTGTTTTAACTCCAATTTATTATGTCAGTTGTCAGTTGTGTTGTACTTTTGCTCTAATTTCCATATCAAGTGCCATGGTTACAAAACTGCAAATTTGGGCCACCTTATCATCACTTAGATTTATAGCCACCTAAGAGTTTTTCCGAAACCCTTGTTATTACCTCCTGCAACACTGATGAAGGCTTTGAGAAAAAGTGGTCCTTTGGCCAGTGGCCACTGTGATGCACCTTGATCACGGCAAGTATTCAGGTATCACTATTGCTCTCCACTGCCAGGGGCGAATGGTGGTAAGGAAACAGTGAGGCCCCGAGGATCTGTTTGCTTTCTTCTTGCTTAGCTGCTCCATGAACGAAGGTAACATGTTCTTTTCCTATTCTCCTTCATTAAGCATTGAATATCATCATATGCTAGCTAGAACCTTATTTTTATGCTTTTTTATCAGTGGATTCTACCACCAAAATGTCAGCCTACTTAGGACCCCAGCTGTTCTCCTGTTGACCCTTACTACTGACTACTGAGCACAAGTAAGCCAAACCTTGAGCTGAATTGAACCTGCTGAGCATGCTTGCATATATGACATTGCTTTAAGTAGGTTTATCTTTGCAGATAAAGATGGAAAAGCATATTAGGAGTAAGTGAATGGATATGACAAGCTTGTGGTTGATACACGAAGTTGGATCAATGATTGCTACAAAGTCAGAACTATAAGTGATTTCAAATCCACTCAATTCCCTTGTATTCCTTAATACTCCCTCCGTTCGGCAAAACTTGTCGTTTTAGAGTTTTGTTTTTGTTCGGAAAAACTTGTCATTTTAGGTATTTTTTCTTCTACTTTACTAAAATGCCCTTGATTTGATTGATGTGTTGTGAGTTGTAGTTTTTGATAAAGTGAAAAGTAGAGTAATAATTAAGGGTAAATTAGTAAAAAAAAGTGTAATTATTAGTTTTATTAAAAGTTTTGTGAAGAGTTAAAATGACAAGTTCTGCATACTGTGTTGCAAAGAAACATGTTGACTACTTTTCACTGTCTTGCATACTGCAATATATGCCTCAATTTTTTGCAGAGACCTGAAAAGACAAACCTTTTTAACTTTTTAGATGAATGCAAGTAAGAAAATCTAAAGATAAGAAACTGTTTTGTGGGAGCTGAATATACCTGAAAATGGCCTTTTTTTTAATGTACACAGTCCAAATCAAGAAAGGTGCATGTACTGAAATCCCAGAGAGAATCATTAAGCAGGGGAATTAACCAGTGGCTTGTTTTCTCCAATTTTCTTGGCATAGGAGGACTTAGGAGTGTCTAGTGTCTGGTAATGGGTTATTTATTCTGGATAGTTGACCAATAGAAAGAACCAAACCTATTTTCTTAGCTTTTAGATTCAATATTAGCTGAATTATGTAAAGTGTCCGGTAATGACCCAAAAAAATAGGTACAAGTGTTTGGTAATTTTCAGGAGTTTGATTAAGTGAAATATATAAAAGAATATAAAAGGGTTCACCAATATTGCAACATTTTAAAATTTATCAAATAAGTAATGCTATACAAAGACTTGATTCAAACAAAACAGAGTATCATTTAAAATAATTGTAATAAATATCATTAACAGCATATTAGTAGCATTAATTTTATTCCTACGAGCATCCCAACAACTCCTCTAAAAAAATCTCTAAAATATAGAACAGAATAACAAAACCTCTAAAAGAATTTACACAACTCCAACAGATTCTCTATTATACAAATTGCTACATTTATTATACACTATAATAGATGCATAAATTCATAATTTATAATAAATAAACTTCTAATAACTTCATTAAATTAATAGGCAACCACCAATGAACAAATAGGTAGACATTGAAAGTGATGAATGCATTAAATTTTACAGATTTTAACCCTTTCTCTAAATTTAGAGATTTTTTCCCTCTCTCCATCAATTTCTCTTTAGAGATGAGTTTAGAGAAATTGTTGAAGAGAAAAATGGTCTTTTTATCTAAAATCTCACATTTTCTCTATTTTAGAGAAGCTGCTGGGTTTGCTCTAAGTTTGAACTCAATTAACTTCTCTTGGGAAGTCTTTTGAAAAAAAATGTCATATTGGTTCAAGTATGTATGAAGTGTAGACCAGTAAAATGTTGGTTTTGGCGCAAATATTTCAACCCGAAACTCGAATTGACCCAAACCCGTTTAACCCGCAAATTTATGGGTCGGGTAATTGGGTAAATCCGTTGAGTCGGGTTCTAGGGTAATGAAAAACGTATATAAATTATAATTTGATCCAATAACATCAAAACGAGGAAAATTTCCTTAATTTCTACCTCTTTTACCTTGCCTTATAAGGCAAGGTAAAAGAGGTAGAAAAAACCTTCCATGTCATTCAACTTAATTTGGTGAGTTTTTCTTGTATTAAAGTTCAACTTATTATGTAATTGATTTTCATGATATGCAAGACATCATGTAATGATATAGAATTCACATAGTGAAATTTATAACAAGAATAATAATAATAAACTTTATAATTTAATATTGCAACTTGTAACGTATATATTTTATATACTAGGTAATGGAACTGTGCTCTGCACGATGAAGTTTTTTATGTGATTGTTTATAAGATATGAAAGTGATGCAATTATAAAGAACACTGTTTAACAAAACTCAAAAAACAATTGCAAGTAAATATCTGCAAATTATAAAGTATTAAAGAGCATCTACCATAGTCCCACCATGACCATGAAACATGGCCAGCTTTACACCAAACTCTTTTGTTTATAAGCTCCTCTTGAGCCTTGTACCATGCCCTCCCAGGCAGCAGAAAGGCATCCAACGACCTTCCCATAATCAAAACATGCAACCACAACCTCTTTTGCTATTGATTTGATTTCAATATCATTCGATTGAAACAGTCGTGCTTCGAGCTGGGGTTGATTCCAAGTTGGCATGCTTCCCAAGCAAAGGCACCCTTAGTCGGCTAGTTCTTTGGGACAATGGTTGTAGGTTTGTAGCTACAACCTACAAGTCTAAAACATCTCTTGTGACCTCAGGTGAACTCTTGGGTTACGGAGTGCCATGTCTGCAAATCAATCGAGATAAGGATAAAAAACAGTGGGGAACATATATATATAAGGTTTACTTCAAATGTAAAAACTCCTTATTGTGTAAAATGAGCTTAACGTGTAAAATTCCCTTAATTAACATAACTGGACTCGGATTAGTAAAACCGGGTACGGGCCTCATTTAATCCAAAAAAAAAGGCCCAATCGTGTGGGATCCTGTTCGGTGTTCTCTCGCTTCTGTTCAACCACGGCTCTTGTTCAATAATGTTCTCTCGCTTCTTTCCTCCACCGCCGACGGCACAGCTACACGCTCTCAGATTTCGCCTCCTCGCAACCACCGGCGTTCCTCCCCTCTCAGATCTCGCCTGCTTCTGTGCTCATCTGTGCACACCGAGTTCTTGCATCGGTCTCTCACTTTCGCTCAGTCGCTGCCTCTCAGATCTGCCCTTCGATTCCTGTTCAAAAACCATGCTCCTTCGATTTCTCCGGCTCTTGGTACCTGCGAAGTGGATGGAAGAAGGATTCGTAGTTGGACTGGTGTTTCTTCCCGCTTCCGATTTCGCAACAACGGTGAGCGCTTAATTTCCGCCTCTTCTTTCTTAGATTTTTCATGTTTCTGTGTGGATTTTGTGAAAATTTATTGATTCCATGTTCTTCTTTTCCTTGTTAATTTGTTTGATTGTTGTTGAATTTCGCTGTTTTGCAAGTTACTAGCTAAATTTCGTTGATCCTGGAAGGGCGAAATTGTTCTGTAAGTGCGTAATTTTATAAGATTAACTCTTTGTTGATGGAGCTGACCAATTTTTTTTTCGGAATTTTGATTAACCTATTGTTCGAATCTTAAGAAGCCATATAAACTGAAGTCGTGTAAGACAACTGCTGAAACGGAGGTATGCATTCGTTCTCAATCTTACAATCTCTAGAAACTAATTAAGGCATATCCATACTGATATTCGGATATATCGTTGATGCTTCCCTTTTTGGAGCATGTATGGTGTTTTTTTAACATAATCAGTTGCTTTGTACTATATATGCTTTTATTTATTTGACAAAGTAGAATAGCAGGTAAAAATTCAAGTTTAGGAGGTGGATTGCCATCGGCCTAGCTGTTAAGCCCTGCAAATTATGTTTTTAAACTTGTGAAAACAATGTTGCTGCTACATATAACACCTTAAAGCCTTGAAATATGAACTCATGGGCCAAAGACAACTTAGGATTCCCACTGGATATATACCTTCATTGATCTTAAATTGCTTAGTCATCTTTTTAGTTGACATGTATTTTGATGGGGATCCTAACACTACTATTAGTTTCTAGAGAACATTCCACAGGTTCAATGATCGATATAATGATGCGTATTCTAAATGATAACAATAGCATCTTTTTATTTATTATAGCCTTCAAGTCAATATGTTAATTTGTTGATGCAGTGATAGTTCAATGATGTGATCATGAAGTTAGCTTCAAGGGTTGTGTTGCATCGTTTATGGATGTTATTACAAGGTTGGTAGGTAGATGCACCTCAATAGGCTCTCTCGATTATCCAAATTGTGTTATATAAACGGACTTGTTATACTTAGGTTTTACTCTCTTGAATAGCAATCCAATCAATCAAAAATGCCAAAGATTATAATCAGCATTAAGAGCTTTATTTATTGAGCATCATTTGCACTCTAGATGTTCGAAAGATGCTATTGGGAACCTAACTGAGGGTCAATATTGATTGTTGTCTGATATGTGCAGTAAAATCTTTGATAATGGCTCATCAAGCATCACTTCTGATGTGGATATTGTAATAGGTGCACTACAGGCTAATCTTACATCCTTCATGAAGGAGTGGAGTTCATTTTTTTTAGGATTGCACTTGATCATAGTCAAGGACCCTGACCTCAAGGAGGAGCTCAGAATGCCATAAGGATTTGATGAAACCAGCCCTAGCTTTTGCCTTGAAATCCTCGGCATTTGTTGTTGTTTCTATGGCTATGAAAGTTTATGTTGTTGCATTTCAAGTACTTCATTGGGAAGCATTCATCTATAAAGAGAGATCTTAAACCCAGTGATTTCGATCCTAAGAAGAGGTTCTGGATATGAAAGTTTTTGCTAAGTGCCGATCAGTTCCAAACCTACAGATCAGTGCCTTTATAGGCTTCAAAGATGCGTTGATGCTCAGAAATCCCCATTATTTGTATGTTATGGAACTGAATGGAGCATTTTTCCTACTTCAGCCTTTTGAAGTTTTTGCACTAAAGCCTATTAGCTCAAAATGGAAGAGCAATGTGCCTACGCACAAAGATGCGGGTTCAAATCCCGTATAGGCTATCTATGTTTATCGTTTACAAGTACTATGTTTCTCTTCATGAATAAGAGTGTAAAGTGCAAAAATAAAATTGTAATGTGCAACTATAAGAACATAAAGTGCAAAAATAAAATTGAAATGTGCACATTTAGAAAAGTGTGCAAAAGTAAGATACACTTGTGCAAATGTGAAGTGCATTTGTGCAAATGTGAAATGCATTTGTGCAAGTGTGAAATGCATTTGTGCAAGTGTGAAATGCAGTTGTGCAACTGTGAAGTGTAGTTGTGCGACTGTGAACTGCATTTGTGCAACTGTGAAGTGTTTTTGTGCAACTGTAAAGTGCAAATATAAGAACATAAAGTGTAAAAATAAAATTGTAATGTGCACATTTAGAATATAAGTGTGCAAAAGTAGGATAAAAGTGTACAAATTTAAACTACAATTGTGCAAAAGTAAGATACACTTGTGCAACTGTGAAGTGCATTTGTGCAACTGTGAAGTGCATTTGTGCAAATTTGAAATGCATTTGTGCAAGTGTGAAATGCAGTTGTGCAACTGTGAAGTGCATTTGTGCAACTGTGAAGTGCATTTGTGCAACTTTAAAGTGCAAATATAAGAACATAAACTGCAAAAATAAAATTGAGCATGATTAACAATTGGGGATTAGAATGTGCATATTAACAATTGGGGATTGTTGTGTCCTTGTCTATTATGTAACCTATGTGGGATTCGAACCCACATCTTTGTGCATACGCACATCGCTCTACCAATTGAGCTAATAGGCTAAATTATGATTTTTATGCTAAAATAGAAGAACCTAATCGACCTAAAGCATATTGCAATAAAATTCTAAAATTCAATTAGCTCATGATTCACAAACAATTTGACAATGCTATAAACACGAAATTAGCTCCAAATCAACCCAACAACACAACCATATCATCAATTTCACTCAATTTGGCTGTTGGCAAAAAACCCCAAATTCTAAAGCATATCGCAATATAAAATTCCAAACTTCAATTAGATCATGATCCATAAACAATTTGACAATGCTATGAACATGAAATTAGCTCCAAATCAATCCAACAACACAACCATATCATCAATTTAAGTCAATTTTGCTTTTGGCAAAAAGCCCCAAATTCTAAAGGAAAATTTGTGCCGCAGGCACAAATTTTCAACCTAATTACAGCTCCGTCCAACCTTTTGTAAATATTACAAAAGTGTCCACTATAATACTTTCCGCTGGCTATTTGACGTTTTTACCCTTCCTTCCCTTTTACCGTTGTTCAACCCCGTTCTAGGGCAAATTTCGTTCTCAGATCCGATAGCTCATATCCATGGCGGAGATCTCAGATCTGGCATGCCGGTCTCCCGCATCAGAACGCCATGTCGCCCCCGCCTCCCTCTCTTTCTTCTCCTGCATCAGAAGACTAGGCCGCCCGGAGCCTTAACGCTGCTGACTTCCTCTGCCACGACCGCTTCGACGGTGTCCGCCACGGCCGCCGTTCCGCGCGGCCGTCACCTTCGTCACCGTCTCCCTCATCACCATCACCACGCCCACCACCAAAAATCCAGCGAAGGAAGCGGTGTGGCTATCAAATCTCCGAGGCGATGATCGCAAATCTGCAGACGGTGGACAAGGAGGGGGGTCCTCCGCCTCCGTCACCGCCTCCCTCCCTGTGCAAAGCCGCGCTTGCGCCAGCATAGCCGACCGCCTCCGCCTCGCCTCGCCTCCGGCAGCTAATCTCCTCCAGGTAAATTGATTTGCTGTTCGCTCGATCCCGCTCTTCCTCCTTTCTTCTTTCTGTGTTCTATTTCTGATTTGATGTTCAGTGATTATGCTTTTGCTTTCACCAACCTTGATCTGTCTGTTGGCTAATCTCCTCCAGGTAAATTTATTTGCCTTTGAATTTGGCAGTTTGGCTGTTGGCTTTTCACCAACCTTGATCTGTCTGTGACAATGCCAATATCTGTATTTCGAAGTCTGAAGTGGCGGAGATGGTGAGTTCTTCAAATTTCAATTCTATTTCGTCATATGTCGGTAAATCGTCTCTCATTCAATTTGCTTGTTTCTTTCCGTTCGATTCGATCCTTCGCGCGTGCCTGTAACTGAAATTTCGATTCTTTGATGGAATGATATCCAATTTTGCGCCAATTCTGTGTGGCTGCTTGCTCTGCAGTGCTCAGTTTCGTGCGGCTACTTGCTCTGTGCAGTTCTAGTTTTAAACTTCGGCTACTTGCCTGTCAATTTCTGTCATTAGTGGAGTGTTTCTTTTAGGATCTCAAAACTATATTAGTGATTCTGTTTCTAATTATGCAAGATTTTCCACCGAAGGATTTCATGTCAGTTGGGAATCTAGGGCATTAGCCTTTCATTTGTAATTAATCTGTCCGAATATGTAACATTTAGCCTATTTAGGTATGAAAGTCAAACCCACTTTCTTCGGTTCACTATTTCATTTGGCTGCTATACCTATATTTTGAATGCGAGGATTTTGTTTTTGCTTTTGCTGATCTTTACAATTCAGTGTAAACATCTAGCTGCTAAACAGTTTCCAGTGTTGTTAAGCTTAATCTCTCTTATATCTGATTTTACTGGTGTTGCAAACATCTAGCTGACATCTTCTGAAATTGTTGACATCTTGAAATGCTGACATCTTCTTTAAATGCTTGACATCTTTAAATGCTGACATCTTCGTTATGAATTGTGAAAGTGAATTTTACTAATTTGTGACTTGTGCTTTCTCATTAAACTAGTATAATTTTGCATACAAATTCAGTTTCTATTGCCCCAAAGATCTCTTCACCATAGCTACTGTCTTGTTGCGTGTAGTTCATGACTATTTTTGCGTCTAATATTTGATGCTGACATCTAATAATAGATTGAGAATTCTGTCCGGCTAAAGTCCCTTCAACTCCAATTCTAGGGTTTTCAAATGTTCTCTTTATTTTGTTCTAAGAGGAGACTTGTTCCGTATTTTGTCCGGAGCATCTCATGTTTTTCTGATCTGTAGTGGATGGATTTAGGACATTGTTTTTCTCCCAGGTGATTCATAAATTGCTTTGTTACTGAGTTTTGTTTCGAGAGATCTATAAATCTGTAATGAATCATATATGTCAACAGGAAAAGTATAGGCTTCTATGTCATTGTTTTATTCATGAGCCAATTCATTTATTGACTTGTTCATTTCTTTTCTTATCTTATGATCTCTTCTAGTATATGCAAAGCATGCTTCAAGAAACATCCTGACAGGACTAGGTAATGTCATTTACTTATTTAATAATGTGTAAGATGCTGAAGATATGCTGACATTTGCTTTCATATCCTTCATATCTAGTATATGCGAAGCATGCTTCAAGAAAGAAATTATTAGTTGTTTCAATCTTTTGAGAAATTCAGTCTCAAAAGGCTTTCATATCTTTTGAGAAATTTTCGAGTTTAAGCGCTGACATTTGCTGTTATGGTTGATGTTTTGGATACTGCTGACATGGTTACTGTTATGTACCATCTCCTGATTTTCCATATTTTTTTTTCTATGTTTAAGGAAGTCAGTAAGGTGTGAGCTTGATTCTGCACATTGCGTGTATGGAAATTATGCGAACATGTTGTTTTAGTGTGCTAATTTAACTATTAAATAATAAAGATATATAACGTCCATTAACTCAGAAATTTTGTGCAGTAAAATTTCTTGTGTGCAAATAAGATATATACATCCTGATGTATACATCCTTCTGATGCCAGCAATATCCATCCTTATGTAGCAAGTGAAAGAATCAAATAATTCTTAAGTGTATAGGTGCTGACACCGTCCATGAACTCAGAAATTCTGCTGATTAGTGCTAACACCATTGTCATCATTGTCATCTTTGTCTCTCTGTTTGCCAATTCTTTTGCCCAATTAATCCTACTAGATCTGATATTTCTTTTCTATGTTTAAGGAAGGTTTATGCATTTCCTTGGGCTGCTGTCAACTGGCGGGCTTGCTTGGGGGCGTTTTATCTTGCTGGCTGCTGAACTGCACTTAATTTCCGATAGGTGCGTGTTTACTGGCTATTTGTTGGCGCTGTCATAAGGTGTGGGCTGGTGCTCTAAACTTGGGATGAGTTTACTGGCTGCTGAGCATTATTTAGTAGGAGTAGAAGACGTCTAACAGGTCATAATAGGAGGAGGAGGAAGACACAACCTGAGCCTGTTGTTGGTGTACAACCTATAAACGACGAGCAAGCAAGCAATGTTATCTTAGTCAGTCTGCTAAAGATGATTTCTGATATGCGCAGTGAGTTTCTACTTTCTTTAATCATATTAGTTAAGCCTCCTATTTTGTATTTGTCGTTACTCGTGATAAATTTTAGGAAAGCAATTAAGAATTAGGTTTGGTTTGATTGTGTTTTCCGTTTCTTTCAGTTGAATATTAATAATGCCAAATACGCATGTTGCCAATTTAGCATCACGTAATGAAGTTTAAATGTTAATTGGTAATATATAATGTTAGAAATGTATATACGCTATAAATAAGTAAAAAAAAATGTTAGAAGTGGTTGTTTTGTTTCTTATTCATTGTTGCAAACATCTAGCAGTAGTTGATGTAGTTGTAAAGCTTGTAAATGCTGACATCTTCAATGTTGACATCTTCAATGCTGACATCTTTTGAAAACTTTAGAAATTCATTAAAATCTTCAATGGTGTTGTAGCTTCTGAATTTCACTTGCATCTTGCTTCTGCTTATTTTGGGTCTCTTTTAAGAGCTGTTGTAGCTTCTGAATTTCATCTTCTGTTGTTGTATCTGTTGTCACTTAAATGTTGACATTTGACTTCAATATTGACATTTAGCTTCAATGTTGACATTTAACCTAAATGTTGACATTTAGCCGTTGATGGGCAAAAACTTTATATTTTACTATTTCTTTTCACATTATTTGCTTAAAATTAAGAGGGAATAACAATCTTGCTAACATCCGGTATCAGCAGTTTCAATTTGTATAACAGATTGTTATATTTGCATAACAGATAGTTATATGTGCATATCATGAAGTTAAATTTGCATAACAGTAACTTATATTTGCACAACATAAACTTCTTAATTTTCACTTTTTTTTTAATTAACTTCCTCTTTTTTCTTTTTTCTTTTTTTGGTTATATGAGAACATAGAAAAGGTTTTGTGATCTGTTTTGCTAGTTATGCTATATTTATCCCATTCTCCCTTATGAAGTATGAATTTTCTTACTAGTTATGCTATGTTTTATATTGATTTGATATTTATTGTTCACATGTTATTGCTCTTGCTAAAAGTTACTCATATACTGTAGAATTTGTTAACTATGCTGATTTGAAAATAGATAAACAGAAAGAAGAGATACATGTGCTGACATGATCTCTTTTTGTGCAATTCAAGTTCATGTGTATGTTTTTTCTCTATATTTCTATTTGTGTGCTGACATGGTCTTTTTTTTGTGCAATTCAAGTTGATGTATACGTTCTTTTTTATTTCTAATTGTGTGCTAAAATGACCTCTTTTTGTGCAAATGTGTATACAAATGTGTACTGTTTATTAGGAGTTCCTACTCTTTTTTTTCTCCTTTTTTGGTTGTGGCGTGAACATAACTCTTACTTGTTTGTTTGAATGTTATCTTATAATATAATTAAAAGCCTTTTAGCTCAATGGTAGAGTGATGTGCTTATGCACAAATATGTGGGTTCGAAGCCCGCATAGGCTAAAATTTATAATAATTCTAGTAATTTACAAAATTTTCTAATAATTGTTCAATAATAAGATATATTAGTGTAATTTTCTAGTTGCATATTATACGTTTACATTTGCATATCATACTTTCACATTTGCATATCATCAATTTATATTTGCATATTTTAATCTTATATTTGCATATCATCAATTTATAACTGCATATCATACTTTTACATTTGCACACCATCAATTTATATTTGCATAGTATAATCATACATTTTCACAACATCAATTTGTATTTTCCCAACTTATTTTTATTTCCCCAACTTATTTTTATATTTGCATATCATCAAGTTATAATTGCATATCATCAACTTATATTTGCATATCATCAATTTATATTTGCATATCATCAACTTATATTTGCATATCGTCAATTTATATTTGCATATCATACTTAACTACATCAAATGTCATCACTATAACAGATTTTTACATTAATTCAATTCATTCTAAAATCAAAAATCAGATTTTGGTTGTGCATAATCATTACAAGCTAGTAACACAATATCTCACTGCATTTTAATATTAGAAGTCATTCAACCAACACATTATACCGAGCTCAACAATCACTTTTCAACAACACCAGATTTTTGCATAAGTAATAATTAGTAGTAGCACAACTATTCTTTCTTTTAGACTTATCACTACTAATTTATTTTTAATTTCAATAGAAAGAGTAGTAACTTCATAAATTTCACATCATTATATCAAACGTCAGCAGTGTAACAGATTTTTACAGTAATTCAATTGGTTTTGACATCAAAATCAGATTTTGGTTGTGCATAATCATTACAAGCTAGTAACATAATATCTCACTACATGTTAGCATTAGAAGCCATTCAACCAACACATTAGACCGGTCTCAACTATCACTTGTCAACAACACCAGATTTTTGCATAAGTATTAATTAGTAGTAGCACAACTATTCTTTCTTTTAGACTTATCATTACTAATTTATTTTTAGTTTCAATACAAAGAGTAGTAACTTCATAAATTTCAATCTAAATTTGTGCCGAAGGCACAAATTTTACTTCATTATATCAAACGTCAGCACTGTAACAGATTTTTACAGTAATTCAATTAATTCTAAAATCAAAATCAGATTTTGGTTGTGCATAATCATTACAAGCTACTAACACAACATCTCACTGCATTTTAGTATTAGAAGCAATTCAACCAACACCTTAAATTGAGCTCAGCTAATACTTGTCAGCAACATCCGAGGTTTGCATATGTACTACATAATAGTAGCACAACTGGTATTTCTTTTATACTGATCACTATTAATTTCTTTTTAGTTTCAATACAGAGAGTGGTTACTTCATAAATTTCAATCTAAATTTGTGCCGAAGGCTCAAATTTTACTTCATTACATCAAATGTCAGCACTATAACAGATTTTTACATTAATTCAATTCATTCTAAAATAAAAAATCAGATTTTGGTTGTGCATAATCATTACAAGTTAGTAACACAATATCTCACTGCATTTTAGCATTTGAAGCGATTCAACCAACACATTAGACCGAGCTCAACTATCACTTGTCAACAACACTAGATTTTTGCATAAGTATTAATTAATAGTAGCACAACTATTCTTTCTTTCAGACTTATCAGTTCTAATTTATTTCTAGTTTCAATACAAAAAGTAGTAACTTCATAAATTTCAACCTAAATTTGTGCCGAAGGCACAAATTTTACTTCATTATATCAAACGTCAGCAGTGTAACAGATTTTCACAGTAATTCAATTCGTTCTGGCATCAAAATCAGATTTTGATTGTGCATAATCATTACAATCTACTAACACAACATCTCACTGCATTTTACATTATAAGCCATTCAACCAACACATTAGACCGAGCTCAACTATCACTTGTCAACAGCACCAGATTTTTGCATAAGTATTAATTAGTAGTAGCACAACTATTCTTTCTTTTTGACTTATCACTACTAATTTATATTTAGTTTCAATACAAAGAGTAGTAACTTCATAAATTTCAATCTAAATTTGTGCCGAAGGCACAAATTTTACTTCATTATATCGAACGTCAGCACCGTAACAGATTTTTACAGTAATTTAATTAATTCTAAAATCAAAATCAGATTTTAGTTGTGCATAATCATTACAAGCTACTAACAAAACATCTCACTGCATTTTACATTAGAAGCCATTCAACCAACACCTTATATTGAGCTCAACTAATACTTGTCAGCAGCATCCGAGGTTTGCATATGTAATACATAATAGTAGCACAAATGGTATTTCTTTTATACTGATCACTATTAATTTCTCTTTAGTTTCAATACAAAGAGTAGTAACTTAATAAATTTCAATCTAAATTTGTGCCGAAGGCACAAATTTTACTTCATTACATCAAATGTCAACACTATAACAGATTTTTACATTAATTCAATTCATTCTAAAATCAAAAATCAGATTTTTGTGGTGCATAATCATTACAAGCTACTAACACAATATCTCACTGCATTTTAGCATTAGAAGTCATTCAACCAACACATTAGACCGAGCTCAACTATCACTTGTCAACAACACCAGATTTTTGCATAAGTATTAATTAGTAGTAGCACAACTATTCTTTCTTTCAGACTTATCACTTCTAATTTATTTTTAGTTTCAATACAAAGAGTAGTAACTTCATAAATTTCAACCTAAATTTGTGCCGAAGGCACAAATTTTACTTCATTATATTAAACGTCAGCAGTGTAACATATTTTTACAGTAATTCAATTCGTTCTGACATCAAAATCAGATTTTGGTTGTGCATAATCATTACAAGCTACTAACACAACATCTCACTGCATTTTACATTAGAAGACATTCAACCAACACCTTATATTGAGCTCAAATAATACTTGTCGTCAGCATCCGAGGTTTGCATATGTACTACATAATAGTAGCACAACTGGTATTTACACTACAAAAAAAATTGTATTAGCAACGGCAGAACCCCGTCGCCAACAGCTGATTTCCCGTCGCCAACTGCTATTGGCGACGGCATAGCGACGGCAAATTGAGAGTGGCAAATATAGCCGTGGCAAAAGTATTTTAGCGACAACAGTTACCGTCGCTAAGCGCATAAGCGACGGCAGGATCTGGCAATAATATTAACAACGGCAGGATTGCCGTCGCTAAATAAATTCAAGGCGCCAATTCTGGAAACGTTCCCGCCACATTTTCTCGCTTCTCCGTTTGCCTTTTTGCGATGGGAACTGCCGTCGCAAATTTTGTAGGTATATTTACATTTTAATTTCCTGCTATTTTTTTTCTCTAATCCACCATTAAAATCAAATAATTTAAGGTATGCGCAACCAACAATGGACAAATCACCATAAATTCAACCAATTAACTTATAATAATATATAGAGCAAAAATATATTCTAATCAAGCTCACAAATAGCTAGATTGTTGCTTGAAACTATAAACTCTAAATTAGAAATGAAAGTAATAAGTAAAAGCTTTTCATTGATAAACACCCACATGGAACAAAAGGAAAATCATGTGGCTGAGCAAAAGCAAAAAGTTAATCTTGGTCATTCACCATTTAACCTTCTTGAGAAAGTGATTGTTGTGGGGAAATTTCTTCAGCATCTCCCTCTTTAACAACTCCCTCTTATGTCGATAAGCGATGAACCCCCTCTCCTGACTCCCTTGGTTGAGAACTTGTTACACCCTATAATAGAAAAACAAAATAAGGAAAAACTAATGAAAATACCTATACAAAAATTACCACACCATCTCCTGAAATATTTCTCATGAATATAACTACATTTGACACACCATCTCCTAATATTCTTCTCATGAAGATAGCATTTGATTGGAAAAAACATATATAATTTAAGCTTCTCGTAGCACAAGATATCTTCAAGAAAATTTAGGTACTGAGATTGATTCACACATCTACTAATGAAGAAAAAAATATACATCTTCATACTTGATAAACATGCTAAAAAACGCAAGAAATGTTTTTCAAACATGAAATATTCATCAATAATTTAAACTAACCTGCACGTGTGAGCTTGTGTTGAACCAATCATTGCTTTCCAACCAGGACATGATTTGAGCTTTAAGTCCTCATGTTTCTTTGTATATTCCCTTTCTAGCTTCTCTGTCACTTGTTCGATGACGTGTTGTATGAGTTCTACTAATGTGCTATTAGGTGTACTTGATGAACCTGGATAAACCAAATTAAACTAGGAGGGGCACTAGAACCATGTACATTCAATATTTTATAATCCAAGCATTGTTTAATGATGAAGATGGAAAGAAAAAGGAACAAAAGAGTTATTTTGTGTTCCATTTCGTGCACTCCCTCTTAACACATGCTAATGCTTGCTCTGCTGGAAATCGGTCATCTGTTCTTTTGTGTTCAAATCTCATTTGTGTGAATTTATCAAAGCAATCATAACCATTTGTAGTTATTGAATAAATCCAGCACTTTTACTAGGGTAAATTATAGCTAAAGATTTGTATCAAATCAGGTAAATCACACTAGCAAAGATTATCTTCAAAAAATTGGGTAAAGTTCCAATACATATGTTAGGTCAAAGTCGACAGATTCTTGATACATCATACAAGCAAATGCCTAACCCAGATTTGCACTTTCTAATTTAACAACTCATTTATGAAAGAAAATTGGAATAAGTGGGATAAGGTGACACTCGTCCCCATTGACATAGCATGAATAAGCATTTAACATAAAGAATATACAACATTATTTCATGAAGCCATACCAACAGATGAAATTTTCACATCAGTACATATGATTAGCAAACAAACCTGTTTAAAAAACCCATCACCAAATGATCGGGTGGCTTTCAGCAAGCCTTTTACTCTATCAATAACAGTACAGTTGCTATCCTCGAGATGTTCTCTCTTGATTCTTAATATTGCCTGCAACAATGAATAGAAAAACAATAAAAATCTCAAATGGTAGGAAATGATATGCCCTCATGGTTTGAGTGGTAATATCAAATGGTAGGAAATGTTTCTAAGACTTCATCCGGTTAATCCTGAGATTTCCATGAGGATCCAAAATATAACTTTGCACATTGTTATTTGTTGTTTTTTAGGTACAAGAAAGACCATGTCTCCTGAATTTACCCTACGCTTTCACTTCACATCTTTGCTAAATTTTGATTAAAACCAGTGTCTCATACCCTCATCTGCATCCATCCTGTCTCCTGAATAGGGGGTTTGGATTCACTTAACCTAGGAGCTTTGCATCATTTACCCATATGCTTATGTCACAGCTACACCCTAAAAGTGGAGGAGGGTAAAGACTTCTTCTAAGTTCGGTTATATTCAGGCATACTTTTATAGGTTCTATCTTATTACTTCTGAATTGATAGAAAAGTGTGAATACTTTCCATGTCAATCTCATGCAACCTTTTGAACTTGGGGTAAATTTGTCATTGTGCTGGCTCTGACTTTCCAAGTAATCTAAGCAAGTGAGCATTTATATATGGTTGGAGTAAGTTCGAATGGGAAATGATGCATAAGCATCCTTAAACAAAGGGTTACTCTTAGTCAGTTCCCAGACAAGCAATAACTGCAAACTCTTAAGGACAACTTGAAAAGTTTTCAAGTTGTCAATTTTAGCTTGGTGAGGGAGACACTTGAGATTCGAGGGCCCTCTCTTTGAAAGAGCATTTTTGTTCTTTCTCTATGCAGGTTTAAATCTGCACAGTTATTCACATGGGTCACTTTGTACAATCTTTTTGACCAGTTGTTTGAGCAGTACTCCTAAATGAGCATATTGGATATGTGGTTTATGATTATGAATCAATCACCTTTCAGTTTTGATGGTGTTTGGTGCACTTTAATTGCCTTTACACTTCTCTCCATCTCCATGAATGTTGCATTTCTTGTTTTGGATCTAATCAGTTTAAACCACTCTTTGACAGGTTTAGTGGATTTTTTTTGTGAACTTCTTTATAGGTCATATCTTGAAGATCTATATAAATTGCTTTTAGGAGACTTGTTCGCTTGGTATAGTTCAATGGAGGGGAAGTTATATACTTCTTTATACGTGCAATAGTTTTGGACAAGTACAACTTTGAAAAAAGGAATTTTTGCAAGTTTAGCTTCAAAATGGGGTATTTTCTATTAATCTAACTTTTATAAAATCAATTCTAAATTAAGAAATTTTACAGAATCACCCCCAACCTAGGTTTTCTTTTAAAGAACTATGCATCAGCTAGTATTTTGTAAGGGGACTAGAATTTAGGATATAGTTAGTTAGTGGTTTCTTTCATGTACTAGTGTAAAGGAATCACGTCTTACCTCTTCTCCGTCTCGATGTGTAGCTAACGTCGAGTTCTAGGCTTGCAGCTAATGTCCTATGCTTGATGTGCAGCTTCCTCTGGAGACGGGAGAGCCGTGTCTTTCCTCAAGCTATCCTCATCTAACAGTTCAAGTAAAGACTCAACTGTCAAGGCGTCTACACTAGTAAAGATTTACATTTATGAAGTTCCAACAAAATGCTAGTAATATCTAAAGCAAAACATCTAGAAAAGAAAGAAATTGCATTCTCCTTTACATGATTTTTTTTTAAATCTACACGTTTTGAATTTTTTAGATCAAAAAGAGGATCAACAAAAGCAAGTGCTTGGAACCAAAGCAAGTGCTCAGAGCAGCTTCAGGTTTTAGAACAAAGGATTAACTAATTCCACATTCTTAAAAAAAAATTAAGAGGTCCAAAGGATCTAATAAAACATCATCTTCAATTACTCCTTAATCCAAGATGTGATTCTATGAACAAAGGTTTGATACAACTCATTGCAAGTTCACTTGCTTATGTTTAACCTCATATACCAACAAGAATAAAAGAAGTACATCAATCTAGGTTTCAAATTTTTACTCCACTGGTTTTTAAATTTCAGATAACTTGGCCTTTTTCTATTTGGATTCTTCAAGAAAACGATGAATGAGGGAAGAGTAATTTTGTTCCAATCATATAGATTTTCGGTTGTGTAGCAACACCGCATATCATAAGAACTTGTGTGTTTTGTATACCATTTTCTGCCCAGAAAACACTGTAATTGAGCATAAATATACAAAACATATGAATTGAAAAGAAAAACCCCCTTTTCCCTAAACTGATAACAAAAACCCTAGAAATTTAGGATCTCTTTTCCCCTAAATCTTAATAGAAATTGTGAATTGAAATGACATGGGTTCGAAAACATTACCTAACGAGCAGTTGGAGACCTGGAAGAAAGCTTTTCCTTCTGCCCAGAGACCAAGAAGAAAGCAATCGGATCGGAGATGTCATGGCCCCAACAAGCGATTGGAGAGAAGGTCGTGCCTAGAGACCAACGAGCGAAGTAGCAAGCGGAGCCACCACAAGCTCCCCGCCGGCGATGTGAGTTTAACCCTAACGAGTTGCAATCTGAGTGGAGATGGTCGAGTGCGATGGAGGAGGACGAAGTGCGCTCTCTCAGCTTCTCACCCTAAAACTTCTAGTTACTCTTTTCTTTTTTAGAAACAATCTAAATAATTAAGCAGCCCTCATTTTATTTTGCTACGGTGACTATGCAGTCGCCTAAAAAATCTATTTTTTCTATAATTTAAGCGACGGGGCCTTTGCCATCGCAAATAGCTACACAATGGCGACGGCAATTCAAGGCCGTTGCTACTGTCCGACGCTAATACAATTTTTTTTTGTAGTGTTATTTTATACTGACCAATATTAATTTCTTCTTAGTTTCAATACAAAGAGTAGTAACTTCATAAATTTCAATCTAAATTTAAGCCAAAGGCACAAATTTTACTTCATTATATCAAACGTCAGCAGTGTAACAAATTTTTATAGTAATTCAATTCATTATGAAATCAAAATCAGATTTTGGTTGTGCATAATCATTACAAGCTACTAACACAAAATCTCACTGCATTTTACATTAGAAGCCATTCAACCAACACCTTATATTGAGCTCAACTAATACTTGTCAGCAGCATCCGAGGTTTGCATATGTACTACATAATTGTAGCACAACTGGTATTTCTTTTATACTGATCACTATTAATTTATTTTTAGTTTCAATACAAATAGTAGTAACTTCATAAATTTCAATCTAATTTTGTGCCGAAGGCACAAATTTTACTTTATTATATCAAACGTCAGCAGTGTAATAGATTTTTACAGTAACTCAATTCATTCTGACATCAAAATTAGATTTTGGTTGTGCATAATCATTACAAGCTACTAACACAACATCTCACTGCATTTTACATTAGAAGTCATTCAACCAACACCTTAGATTGAACTCAACTAATATTTGTCAGCAGCATCCGAGGTTTGCATAGGTACTACAAAATAGTAGCACAATTATTCTTTCTTTTATACTGATTAGTATTAATGGCAGCAACGTTAGCATCTCCGATGTCGGCGTCAGCCGACATCAGTGTCAGCGCTGACACGGAAAATGTTAGTGGTGTTCGCAATGTTAATGGTGACAGTGTCAGCAGTGTCAACAATATTAGTGCTTACACGAAAAAAAGAAGCGTTGGCACAAAAAAAAAAGCATATTCGACGTCGGCGTCAGCCGACATCTCCGATGTCAGCGTCAACCGACATTAACGTAAAAGCTAATACGGAAAATGTTGGTGGTGTTCGCAATGTTAGTGGTGACAGTGTCAGCAGTGCCAGCAATGTCAACAATGTCAGTGTCAACGGTGTCAGAAATATTGGTGTTAGCAACATCGGGTTTGACATTAATGCAATTTTAAAGCCTCTTATGTCAATAAATGGTAGAGCGATGTGCTTATGTGAAAATAAGATATATTAATGCAATTTTAAAATAAATATGGATTTGCATATTCTTCTCATAAGGTTTTTTAAGCTTGCATAACATAGTATTATATTTGCATATCATAATATTCTATTTGCATAACATCGGGTTATAGTTGCATATCTGAAAGTGCTGACATGAATTTTTTTTTTTATATAAAAAAAAAAATCCGAAAGACTTGGTCAACGTTGACCGGTCAACGTTCAACGTTGACCGGTCAAGGGGGATGGACACTTTTGTAATATATTCAAACATGTGGATACTCCTTTAATTTAGGTAATTGTTTTGGATATTTTTGTAAACGTCCCAATTCTAAAACATATCGCAATATAAAATTCTAAAATTCAATTAGCTCATGATCCATAAACAATTTGACAATGATATGAACATGAAATTAGCTCAAAATCAACCCAACAACACAACCATATCATCAATTTCAATCAATTTGGCTTTTGGGAAAAAGCCCCAAATTCCGCTCCTAAATCAAACCCTAGATTTTCAATCTCAACCTAAATCATTCAAACAATCTAAATAATTGTAATAAACAATTTTAGGGGTAGAAATCATACCAAATTCGAGTTGAAACAAAGAGAAAATCGGGTTTTCGAAGGTATATCGAGCCCAAAACGTCGAACAGGTCTGTTGGGGAAGATGGGCTCGGTGTGGGCTCGGCTGGGCACGGACCAAGGGGGTTCCGGGCTCGGGGGGTGCGCCTGAGGGAGGGGGTTCGAGGGTGGTGTGGCTGGTGGGTCAAAGGTGGCTCGACGGGCTTCCCTAGGTGAAGATGTCGAACAGGGCAGGCAGGAGGACGGGGGGATTCAGGGCTTGCTGGGTGCGGCTGCAGGGCTCGAACCAGGCGGGTGCTGGGCTCGGGGGGTGCGCCAAGGGGTTGGCTCGAGCGCGGCTAGGCGGTGGTGGCCGGAAGTGGCTCGACGACGTGGCCGGAGGTGGGTGCGCGACAGCATATATATATATATATATATATATATATATAGAGAGAGAGAGAGAGAGAGAGAGAGAGAGAGAGAGAGAGAGAGAGAGAGAGAGAGAGAGAGAGAGAGAGAGAGAGAGAGAGAGAGAGAGAGAGAGGGGTTGGGTCAAGTGTAAACACCCCTTATTGTGTTTTATGTTAACAAATATAGACCATTGATTGATTAGAAATGGATGGGTGAGATTAATTGAGATTTTTCCTTTTTATTTAAATAAAAAAGAGTAGGCCCCACCACTTTCCACCACTTTTATAGCCAAATTGCTGAAGTGGGAGCGCGTGTGTTGGTTTTTTGTGAGGTAACGTTTTTTTTTTTTTGCGGGGAGGATGAGATTTTGCTTGCACTATGTGTTCGATGAATAATAACGAACAAATTACCGAATAATTCCAGATTATCAACGAATACTAACCGCCAACATAAAAAAAAACCCATCTCGTGAGGCACAACATATTCGATGATATTGCTTTATTATGCAGTAAGATTTGGACATTTATTCGATAAATTCATGAACAATTTATGTGAATTTCGAGTAACCCACATCTAATTACGCAGATACATATGAATAATTTCTTATTATCAACAAATATTGACTATAAACTTGTCGAATAGTAGATAAATTCATAAATAATTTTACACGGTGTTTGAATTTCAACAAACCTACCTAATTGCCCCTATACATATGAATAATTTCTAATAATCAATGAATAGTTACTCTAAAATTGTCGAATAGATGCCCCTATACATATGAATAATTTGTAATAATCAACGAATAGTTACTCTGAAATTGTCGAATAGATGCCCCTATACATATGAATAATTTCTAATAATCAACGAATAGTTACTCCGAAATTGCCGAATAGTCGAAGTCGGGTTTTGTTTAGGTTTAGGTGGGTGTGGAGAGGTGGAGTTGGTTGTTGCTACTTTGGGGTCTTGCTGCTTTGGCCGTCAGTTTGGGAGCCTTTGTTGCTAGCATCGGTTTCAATTTCCTCATGAGACCCCAAATAGGATTCATGGGTATCCAATCACCGCCGCCTCGGTGGACATCGAGACCCCTACCTCCCGAGACCCCCAAATCAGATACCTAGGCCTCTAATCACCGCCGCCTCGGTGGACATCGAGACCCTCAAATCGGATTCCTAGCCTCCGGCCTGGCGCAATCAGTCCCAAATCTTTCATCGACACTGAGTAAGGAGACTTGGAGGCCACTACCGACGAATAGAGTCATGGACAAGTCAGTAACTCTGCCTCCTCGAACCTCGAGTACGGTGCCTCCGTCAACACTGGCAAACAGAGCGAGCGCCGACATGGTCTGGTAGGGCAAAGACGAAGCCCTAAGAACCGGAAACCATCGCCGCTTCGCCAACGCCATCACAATGAGAATGGGGAAGAATAGATGGAAAGGTAGAAGAGAATTGGGATTGGAAATTGCAGAAAGAAAAGAGAGCTTACCTGTGGAGAAACAATGGCAGTAGGTGGGGGAGCATTCGATCGCAGCGGAGGGAGCGACGTTTAGGGTTTTGAGGATTGAACTGATTAGAGAGAGATATTAATACACGCGCTAGGTGGGTGTGGGATTTTCTTATTTTCTATTTAATTTACAATTAAATGAATAATTGGAATAATCTGGACCATCTATTTTACCACAATTAAGGGCCCAGATTTGTTAACACAAAACACCATAAGAAGTGTAAACAATTGATCCATCCTCTCTCTCTCTCTCTCTCTCTCCATCTATCTATCTATCTATCTATCTATCTATCTATCTATCTATCTATCTATCTATCTATCTATCTATCTATATATATATATAGAGGGTCGGGTTCGGGTACACACACCTCCAATAATGAGAAGGAAAGAAGTGCGCTGATTGGTCCACGTGTACAAAAATTAATGCCAAATCAGCTCAGGCGCGCCTCTCCAAATTAATTAGCAACCCACATGTAAATTAATTAGTAACACCCACACTCTCAGTTGCACACGCGCTAATTAACACTCAAAACTAATTAATTGCACGCGCCTTTTCACCCACCTTGCTAATTAATTGGAAAAATTACGTACCCATATAAAAATGCTTGACATGGACTTTTAAAAATTCTTTTTTTTTTGCATTTTAACTTATTAAAAAAATATAAAAAAAATATTTTTGGTTGTAATTTAATTTTATCTACCCATAGCCACCCACTTTGTATATGTTTTGTTGAAATTTTTTTTTAACAATAAGTGGTTCATAAGGTTCACAAATACTTAGTGGTTCAGCCCGCTTACTCTTAGTGGTTCAGCAATTTCATTCAAAGTGGTTCAGTAATTTCATTCACAATGGTTCAACAATTTCATTCACAGTGGTTCAGCAATTTTATTTACATCGGTTCAGCAATTTTATTCGCAGTGCTTCAACAATTTTATTCACATTGGTTCAGCAATTTTATTCACATTGGTTCAACAATTTTATTCACATTGATTCAACAATTTTTTTCACAATGGTTCAGCCATTTTATTTGTAGTGATTCACAGGGTTCACAAGTTATAAAGAAGTTGTTAATGAACTTATAAAGAAGTAGTTAATGAACCAACGTCTATTTAGTTACTGAACCAACCTCTATTTAGTCACTGAACCAACCTCTATTTATTCACTGAACCAATCTCTATTTAGAAACTAAACCAACCTATTTAGTCACTGAACCAATCTCTATTTAGTCATTGACCCAATTGCAATAAAATTAATGAACCACTTGTATTTATTTCATGAACCACTATATATTTAGTCACTGAACCACTCTCAATTATATATGCTGAACCAATTGCAATAAAATTAGTGAACAACAAAGTGTACTCGTTGGGTACGGTAAAATCAATCATCATTAATTTAGCTTTTGTTTAAACATTCGAAGTGGAATAAACATTTTTGAAAACAAATCCAATGAAATTTACATATCCATAATATATCAAAATTTCATTTAACAACCCTTAGCTTGAATTTGGTATTCCAAATAGGCAAAGTTAGTTTCCACTTTCCAGTTAGCACATGCTCTTCACTCCGGCCGCAGATATGAAAGCACAGGCTCACGAGCGCCCCGAGCAGCTTCCTCCTCTTCTCGGCTCCCAAATTTCGGCATCTTAGGGGTTGAATCCGGCATCTAGCGCTGTCCCCTATCTCCTGTGGGTGTCGCCGGTTACTGCGAGTGGGAGAAGTAGCGTTGGAGCTTCAAACTCCTGCCATTGTGGAGCAAGATCAGAGGCTCTAAATCCGATCGAAAAAGCACTAGAAGGAGAAGATAAGAGGCGCGAGATCGTCGCATCGGTGGCCGGCGAGGACGACAACAAGGAGGAGGAGGCCGCCGGTGTAACGGCCCGGGATTATGATTCCCGAGTTACGTTTCGAGGGATGAAACCCCTCGTTAGGATCTTGCGCCCCGAGTACAGGTTGAAGGTTTGAAATCGAAGACGTGCAGTTTAAAGTGGGATTTCGCACCCAAATCCGGAAGGCCCGTTGGAGACCCCGGGGTAAACCCCTATACCTGTCCTAAGTCTACAACGCGGAAACTCATTCAACATGAAAAGGGCATAAGTTCAGAAAATGATACAACCAGTGCCACAGCAGAGCCGGGTCAAAACGGAGTATAGGTAGGGAGAAATCCCAAAAGCATGAATCTGGTGAAGTCGGGTTTCAACCACTCACTCTCCGCCATATGAATAGACCCCGTCATAACAGCACAAAATCAAGCAGTATATCGGGTACCTGAAACTATACCACCAAGTCAGGCCAAGAGTCCGTCCGCGGGTCCTCTGACCACGCTGAGGACATATAATACGCCTAAACCTAGAATAAAGATGCCTTCATGCAGTACTGAAATATTAACCACACTATCATGTTCCTAACTCATATGTGCGGAATATTAAGTAAGGCCTTAACAAAGAATACCAAGTGGTATATCCCTCTTCTACCACCACCCCTCTTCCAGACAAGGTGGAGACTGGCCAGTTCGATGCTATAATCATATCAAATCTCATCATCATATCATATCTCATCATCATATCATATCTCATGCCCATCTCGTATCTCGTGATATATATAAATGACTCGAGGAGGACAACACCCGATGAAGCTGGGCTGCCCTATGACCCTAGCAAGGACTCTAAGACTCACAGATAACGACCGTTCTGTATTCAAACGCATACAAAGTAAGGATGCTCATTCGTAAATGCAATTCCTAAGCATGATACTACATGACATGCTCTTATGCATATGCAACACCTACATACTATATGACACATCAGGCAGGAGGTACTGGTTACTGAGTAAGCCCCGGAGGTACTTACCTGGCTAGCAGACCGGCAACAGAACAATCCATCACACAGTATTCACAATCACAGAGTATCACCTAGTACATAATGGAATATATATAAGTTTACATTCAACTATTAAGCACTCAAGCACACCTCAATCAATAGAACAAGTAACATATTATGAAAGTCATTTCATCGCATCATCCACTCCTCAAGACCACATCGCTCTCCATAAATCATCCAACCAATTCTGCATGTTCATATACGTCATTTCCACATATACCTCAACGGTTCATCAAAATCATACGACATAATTTGTGTGATATAAAATCCTACTAGATCGCCATAATTATCCAACATTTGATCTCATATAATAATTCACCACAAGTCATGTTATTAGTCATACATATCATATTGTTAGTCAAACGATCATATTATCATCCTATTAGTCATACATATCATTCCTAAGTTAGTTTCAAAACCGTTTAAAATCCCAGTTAAATAATTAAGTATTCCGACCCTTAAAAATACTCGCCAAATCCCCTTTTGAATTTATTTATTAGATTACTTTCCAACCTTGAAATTCTTTTCCAGATTCTTTATAAATCTTTAAGTCCCAATAATATATTTTAAATCTCAAATAGTATTACATGATATTTTAAATACCATTTATTTGACACTTTTATAAATTATTTCCAAATCCCCTAAAATCCCGATCATTTTTATTTAATAAATCTACCCTTATAATTCTCCCAAAATATAATAATTTAAATACCGCTAATTAGTTAAATAATAATAGATAACCCGAACCGAACCAAATCCATTTAAATCCAACCGAACCGAACCGAATCGAACCCGCTAAATTTTCATCCCCAAACCAGCCAAATAATATAACAAATAATAATAATATATGAAAAGGGCCCCACATATCATCTTCTTCCTCATATTCAATTTGAAGTTGCTCCCGCCTGTGCCATGGCTGCTCGACGTCGCTTCCCGGCCACCGTGCACAGTTGCGTCCTCAGCTCCGCCACGTCTCGCGTCCTCGTCCTCGTCCTGTCCTCGTCTCCCTAGCTCGCTCGTCTCCACTCACTCGCTCTCAACGCTAGCTCTCTCTCTCGCACCCACGGTGCCGCACACGGTCTAGCCGCTCTCGAGCTCGCCGGAGCTCTCGAGCACACCCGATCGTCCCGCACTCAGCTCACGCTCACTCGCGACTAACCTAAGCACCGAAAGGAAGCATGGAATCTAACGAGAAAGAAAAGAAGGCCCGGGAGCTCACCGACGTGTTCGCGACTTCGGAGCTCTCGATCGGAGTTCTAGGCATCGTCGGAGGCTCGCGATGGCTCAACGGACCTGCATCGGACATGGGTGAGGGTGATGGCGAAGATCGGAGGTGATTTGGATTGGAAACGAAGGAGTATGGCTTACCGGAAGGGGCGTAGTGCGCTCGAACAGGGGAAGACCGTGGAGGTTAGCGTCGGCACTGGGGCTCCGGGCTGCTGCTTCTGGGTGGCTCGAGGGAGGTGTGGAAGGTGCTCGGTAAGGAAGGAAGGAAGGAGAACGCCAGGGATGCCCAAGAGGCGCTCGGAAAGGGCTCGGACGCGGGCTGCCCTGGCCTTGTTCACGGAAAAACAGAGAAGGGCAGGGGAGCCGCTCGCGGTCGCTGCTTCTGGCTTCGGTGGTGGCTCCGGCGTGCTCCGGCGTGCTCCGAGAGAGCAGGTGAGTGACAGACTGACAGTGACGAAGAGTTTAAGATGGAGCGAAGTAGTGAGCGGGGATGGTGATGGAGCAGGTGGGCGATGATGAATGACGGTGATGTTGAATGAAACTGACGAGAATGATGGTGATTTGAAGGAGGTATGGGGAGGTGAGAGAGTTGGTGAGGATAGAGTGTGAGAATGGTTAAAATCAATACCAGAAATAAATCCCGAATACGCGAATTTCGAATCCCGTAATTAGTTCTTAAATGTTAGTTTCCCCGACTCTCGCTCTCTCGATCAATTAAATTTTTAAAATCGACAAGGATATCGCTATCTGATCATTATTTTGAATTTTCAAGGAAAAATGATGGAATTTATTCGTCAAATTTTATATTCCGGTCAGAATTTGCTAAACGAGTTTTAAAACCGATTTAATTTCATTTTTAATTCTTTTTCGAAAAATTAGGATTTGAAAATCCGAGCCTTTACATCATCCACCTCTAAAAACAAGTCTCGTCCCCGAGACTAAAATCATTTTAAAATAGGGGATGAAGTTTGAAATTGGTGAGTCCAAGGATCATGTCATTGACCCCGTAAGTATTTCATAAGTGCCCTTATGAGATCCTCACAGTACCGTTGTCGTGATCATAATATCCCCAATAGACCGTAGCAAGAATGTGATATGGGCCCCTACCACATCCTTACTCCGACTCCTCGGTCATATCATAACTCAAAACATCACAACGTCCTTTTTAAAACACCGTTCAAAACTTCAAGTTCGGCCTTAGTCAAAAGCATCCCTAACCTCTTCATTCATCATATCATCCACTTCTAAAGGCTAATCTCATATTCCGTTCCTAGGTTCTAAGACATAATCAAAGTTCAACGGTTCAATTTCTATCAATTCCATCATCAAGCATCATGTATATATATCGAATAACAATAGCACCTCACGTCTAATAGCATAACATAATCACCTCAAGAATAGCCACATAGCATAACATATCTAACATAGTATCATATATAGTAGAATTTATCACATCATCTCACGGAAGTTACACACCATATCAATCATATAAGCACACGTTATATCAATCAGATAAGTACATCATACTCATTCTAACTACCAAGCGTCATTGCATTAGAGGCAACAACAGCTTCCGTACAGTAGCATTCCATCCGGTTCAGGGACAACTATGTTAGTACTACAATTCCCTATTGTCAACAACAACACAACAGAGAATCAGCATCGTTTATAGCATAGAATTCGCACAACATTCGGCCACAAGTAAAGTATACACTAGATCACTATCTCAGGAAAATCTGCCTTACACTACCAATCATGACGAGACACGACCACTACTCACCATCCCTTGCACTAAGATCAATTCCACCGAGGTCTACCAACTCAATCCACTACCAGTCCTAGGCACCATTGTATCCTGCTCACATACAACATTTCTAGCCTCATAACTATTCGCACTCAAGGTCGAATACCCAAACCAACTACAAGGTATCCCAACTCCTATGCCATCAAGCCATCTAAGGGCCAATCCACTCGACCATCTAAACTATTTTTCGGAGTTCTCAATCACACGGTTTCCTGATTCGACAAGCTTAACAACTCGACCAACTACCAAGACTCCATATATAACACGTCCTTGCCCTAGGATCCTTGATCAATCCCATCTTTACCCACTAATAGAAAATTCCGAGTCCTCAACTGAACCGCTCTCACGATTGATCTAGACACTTCTTAAAAATCTCGTTTACTCTTCTTAGCCTCTCAAGACTCCGCCCGACCAACATCTCCTAAAAAGACATCTTGAATCACCTTGCTAACCTGATCATATTTCCCACGCCACTAACCACTCTCACTAACCATCCACCTCTAAGGGCCCAACTCATGCTGACCATCTCCCATCTAACACTCCTGTCCAATTCTAATGCAGAACCCAACTAGTGGTACTCCCAACCATGAATCACCATGACCCTCAAGCCAACCCACTCTAGATCCTCTTCCCGGCATACTGTACCTAGCTAGGCTAGTTCCCTCAACTCCGCATGTTTCCCCAAATTGCCTCAGATCGCGCTTCCTTAAACTTCGAAACCTCTACCACTTAAACCCTTATGTACTGATCATCATTTTCACCGAATTCCTATGACATCCTCGTCCGAATTTCCTAAGCACCGCAACTTCACCAACCTTCAAAAATCTCTCTAGCGTCCTCAATACCTTATGCTTTGCATAGTCCCCAAATCCATGCGCATAATCTCTCTATCTCAACCTTAAGCCCACAGTCTTACTAGAAATCTAAACTACATCATTGCATAGCTACCAGCCTTTCCTCGAAGATTCATCTCACATCCTCAATTACCTTAATAGCCACAATGACCTCCACTCATAAATCCCGATTCATTCCCTATGCCAAAATCCTCCAACAACGCATCTAGAGATCTTTCACTCATAAATTCCCCAAGCATTACCAATCTTATCTAAACAACCCCCAAATACTCATCACACGAACAACCCTGATATGAACAACCTAATATCCCCGATCGATAATTTCCCAAGCAACCTCATACTACTTTTCCTAGGAAATCCCTCAACCTCATCCCTTACCGAAATCGCCCCACTCTTAGCACCCATCACCTAGTCCCAAATTCTACGATTCCTCAGACATTCCTTAATCGATCATCCTTGACACCACCCACGTTCCGCTCATAGACTATCTAGAGACCTTCCTTATCACACCAATCCGTCTCACAACACCTCCCTTCAAGAATCCCCCGATCAACTCCTAGCTTGCCCATCCACCTCTAGAACTATCCTAACTACCTCTACACCCACACCCAACCTCGATATCACCCTAATGAAACTAGTCTAGACCTCGGTCAACCACTCTCTTATACTACCCGCACACACTACCTTCTTAGACTACCACTTCTCACTTGGACATCTCCCTCAAAATCTCCCCATACTAGCCTCACTGCTCATCTAAGACCTACCTGAAAGCTCATCTATACTCACAGACTACTATCTTTCACATATCCCAACTCACTCGGCTCTACCCAAGCTAACGCATCCTTTCTGCACCCCAACTCACACGACCAAAGACCCAATCCGAATACCTTAATCCACCTGCCACTTTCCAACCCCTTTCACTGAAGAATCTCACGACTCAAGCTCAAGAAGAAAGCACTCCCATACATATAACCCATAACCTACTCACCCGCAAGTCAGTATACCAAGCACCAAGGCACATCATCATAGAAACAAGTAAGTCAGGCAATCAATTCTACCAATTCAGCACATCCGTCATCACATATTCAATTATGTCAGTTCTAGGCCTACCACACAACATCAATTCCGATTAGTATAGAAGAATCCACAATTTGAATTAAGAATGCTCTTCCTCGTGTCTGCTGGAATGAATCTGTTAACGATTGTCATCTTTGAAGCATATTCGTCCTTTTTTTTCCATTGGTGACGTTGTTCCTGGGGCCTAAGGGGTCATGGACCCATCACACTTCCGTTGTGCCACTCCGATGCCACTTGGTCGCCGGCCCTTTCTTGCATATTGGCGCTCATCAAAGGATCGCGAGGGTTAGAGGTTACGAAGATAGGGGAGAGACAAGGGCGGACAACACAATTCCTTAAGAGTTCAGGCATGGACCAGGACTAGGGACGACGAGACCAAGGATAAGATCACAACCCGAGAGTTAGAACGATGCCCTTATAATTATGGCACGCAAACACATAAAAATCAAGAGATATGATCACATTATTTCACACTAGTATGCACCTATCTCAAGGAATATCGATTTACGCATTCATAACATGTTCCTATAATCATCTTTATATGTGTGCAGAACAAGCTAGCAACTTATCATTTCATTCACCAATCATGCTTGAGAGACTAAGAACATGTATGCACAGACTGACATGGGACATATATGGCCCAAGTTATGCAAGATCTAGCAAACATCACAGGATATCATATGCACGACTTATCACTCATTTAGATACACAATTAAGCAAGTCATAATATTACGGAAAGCATGCTAAGATGTACCCTAAAAATCCTGCTAAGGGTATGGTCAGTTCATGCAGGGTTGGTATAGCAACTATCTCATCACATACATCCATATTCACATACTAAGACTAAGATGTCACACAATCATATGAGGGCTTATAACTGGGAGGTATATATCCTACATGATAGTAGCAATACTTATTAAACATGTACACAATCATGAGGTCTAATGAGGTTCATCTGGCATGCTAAGTCATCCAATTCACATTTTAACATACAACTAGAGTTGAGCACACTATCATGGACCTAGTTCATAGCGAGACGGTAATCATGGGGATTCAATACATACGACACATACATCTACTCATAAGTGCAACCATGCAAGGTACTAGGCAAGTCATGCTGAATTATACCAATATACAATTTCATGAAATCACAAGGAAGCCATTATTATAGCTCGATAGAATTCTCTAAGGACAATCACCGACTCACCACCCCGTTTCCCCGTGGGACGCTATTATGACTTGCTGGGTAGGACACAAGGACTTTCACGCCGTTTCCGAGAGATGAGGGTAGAACTCGTGTTTAGACTCTTGTGACAAGAAGACATGGTTGGCCATTACGAGGATCGAAAGGGATGACTCCATAAGACAACTCACTTCTATCTCGAAACGATTTAAATCCTCACTCCCACTAACCTACTTAGGTAACCCTCACATCCGACACGATTTCCGAAGGTATTTAGTTGACCGACCCAAATTTCCCGTGAAAGACCCCAACCACAGGTACGAGACTCAATAAAAGTATCGATGGTGGGATACGAAACAAGACTCTAAACAGGGGAGCGGATGCTTCTCGACCCTTGATAACATGCCTAGATGTTTTGGTGGGGCGGATGACAGAGTCAGAACCATCAGGGGGTTTGAATTATGAAATGGCTATTTCGACAAAACAGGAATTCCAATTACATAAGAACAACGTTTTCTCCCACTATCCCTGTTTGCACAGTTATTCAACACATGATTCAAGTCAAGGCATACTGATTAGTTCGTTATCCTAAGCACAATAGAGCACTCATCACAGAAGAAATCAACAATATTAATATGATCCTCTTTGAGGAGGATCGCCCTCGAGCTCAATTGCATATATGTACATATATAAACGTAAGCATAGAGACGATCTATGCCGTCCTTCGAGGGACGACTGACCGGAGGGGCAAAACCTCACGGCCTCCTAACTCAACACTCCAACCTCCGTGGTGTTCCTTAGAGTCTTCTAGGCCCATCTGTAAATAAAAGCTAGTATTTTGCCTACTGTTCCTCGAAATCTACATCCATAAGGGATGTCTACCGCTTGAGTCTCTACCCACGAGATTATTTCCCCTTTATTCATTTTAGGTTTTAAGTCCAATTAAATTCATTTTGCCCTTTATAAAATATTTTCCAAAACCATTTTAAAACATGGGGCGATTTTCAAAACCTCTTCAACCTATTGTACTCGGATTGCGAAACCTCAGCTCTGATACCACCTTTGTAACGGCCCGGGATTATGATTCCCGAGTTACGTTTCGAGGGATGAAACCCCTCGTTAGGATCTTGCGCCCCGAGTACAGGTTGAAGGTTTGAAATCGAAGACGTGCAGTTTAAAGTGGGATTTCGCACCCAAATCCGGAAGGTCCGTTGGAGACCCCGGGGTAAACCCCTATACCTGTCCTAAGTCTACAACGCGGAAACTCATTCAACATGAAAAGGGCATAAGTTCAGAAAATGATACAACCAGTGCCACAGCAGAGCCGGGTCAAAACGGAGTATAGGTAGGGAGAAATCCCAAAAGCATGAATCTGGTGAAGTCGGGTTTCAACCACTCACTCTCCGCCATATGAATAGACCCCGTCATAACAGCACAAAATCAAGCAGTATATCGGGTACCTGAAACTATACCACCAAGTCAGGCCAAGAGTCCGTCCGCGGGTCCTCTGACCACACTGAGGACATATAATACGCCTAAACCTAGAATAAAGATGCCTTCATGCAGTACTGAAATATTAACCACACTATCATGTTCCTAACTCATATGTGCGGAATATTAAGTAAGGCCTTAACAAAGAATACCAAGTGGTATATCCCTCTTCTACCACCACCCCTCTTCCAGACAAGGTGGAGACTGGCCAGTTCGATGCTATAATCATATCAAATCTCATCATCATATCATATCTCATCATCATATCATATCTCATGCCCATCTCGCATCTCGTGATATATATAAATGACTCGAGGAGGACAACACCCGATGAAGCTGGGCTGCCCTATGACCCTAGCAAGGACTCTAAGACTCACAGATAACGGCCGTTCTGTATTCAAACGCATACAGAGTAAGGATGCTCATTCGTAAATGCAATTCCTAAGCATGATACTACATGACATGCTCTTATGCATATGCAACACCTACATACTATATGACACATCAGGCAGGAGGTACTGGTTACTGAGTAAGCCCCGGAGGTACTTACCTGGCTAGCAGACCGGCAACAGAACAATCCATCACACAGTATTCACAATCACAGAGTATCACCTAGTACATAATGGAATATATATAAGTTTACATTCAACTATTAAGCACTCAAGCACACCTCAATCAATAGAACAAGTAACATATTATGAAAGTCATTTCATCGCATCATCCACTCCTCAAGACCACATCGCTCTCCATAAATCATCCAACCAATTCTGCATGTTCATATACGTCATTTCCACATATACCTCAACGGTTCATCAAAATCATACGACATAATTTGTGTGATATAAAATCCTACTAGATCGCCATAATTATCCAACATTTGATCTCATATAATAATTCACCACAAGTCATGCTATTAGTCATACATATCATATTGTTAGTCAAACGATCATATTATCATGCTATTAGTCATAAATATCATTCCTAAGTTAGTTTCAAAACCGTTTCAAATCCCAGTTAAATAGTTAAGTATTCCGACCCTTGAAAATACTCGCCAAATCCCCTTTTGAATTTATTTATTAGATTACTTTCCAACCTTGAAATTCTTTTCCAGATTCTTTATAAATCTTTAAGTACCAATAATATATTTTAAATCTCAAATAGTATTACATGATATTTTAAATACCATTTATTTGACACTTTTATAAATTATTTCCAAATCCCCAAAAATCCCGATCATTTTTATTTAATAAATCTACCCTTATAATTCTCCCAAAATATAATAATTTAAATACCGCTAATTAGTTAAATAATAATAGATAACCCGAACCGAACCAAACCCATTTAAATCCAACCGAACCGAACCGAATCGAACCCGCTAAATTTTCATCCCCAAACCAGCCAAATAATATAACAAATAATAATAATATATGGAAAGGGCCCCACATATCATCTTCTTCCTCATATTCAATTTGAAGTTGCTCCCGCCTGTGCCATGGCTGCTCGACGTCGCTTGCCGGCCACCGTGCACAGTTGCGTCCTTAGCTCCGCCACGTCTCGCGTCCTCGTCCTCGTCCTGTCCTCGTCTCCCTAGCTCGCTCGTCTCCACTCACTCGCTCTCAACGCTAGCTCTCTCTCTCGCACCCACGGCGCCGCACACGGTCTAGCCGCTCTCGAGCTCGCCGGAGCTCTCGAGCACACCCGATCGTCCCGCACTCAGCTCACGCTCACTCGCGACTAACCTAAGCACCGAAAGGAAGCATGGAATCTAACGAGAAAGAAAAGAAGGCCCGGGAGCTCACCGACGTATTCGCGACTTCGGAGCTCTCGATCGGAGTTCTAGGCATCGTCGGAGGCTCGCGATGGCTCAACGGACCTGCATCGGACATGGGTGAGGGTGATGGCGAAGATCGGAGGTGATTTGGATTGGAAACGAAGGAGTATGGCTTACCGGAAGGGGCGTAGTGCGCTCGAACAGGGGAAGACTGTGGAGGTTGGCGTCGGCACTGGGGCTCCGGGCTGCTGCTTCTGGGTGGCTCGAGGGAGGTGTGGAAGGTGCTCGGTTAGGAAGGAAGGAAGGAGAACGCCAGGGATGCCCAAGAGGCGCTCGGAAAGGGCTCGGACGCGGGCTGCCCTGGCCTTGTTCACGGAAAAACAGAGAAGGGCAGGGGAGCCGCTCGCGGTCGCTGCTTCTGGCTTCGGTGGTGGCGACGGCGTGCTCCGAGAGAGCAGGTGAGTGACAGACTGACAGTGACGAAGAGTTTAAGATGGAGCGAAGTAGTGAGCGGGGATGGTGATGGAGCAGGTGGGCGATGATGAATGACGGTGATGTTGAATGAAACCGACGAGAATGATGGTGATTTGAAGGAGGTATGGGGAGGTGAGAGAGTTGGTGAGGATAGAGTGTGAGAATGGTTAAAATCAATACCGGAAATAAATCCCGAATACGCGAATTTCGAATCCCATAATTAGTTCTTAAATGTTAGTTTCCCCGACTCTCGCTCTCTCGATCAATTAAATTTTTAAAATCGACAAGGATATCGCTATCTGATCATTATTTTGAATTTTCAAGGAAAAATGATGGAATTTATTCGTCAAATTTTATATTCCGGTCGGAATTCGCTAAACGAGTTTTAAAACCGATTTAATTTCATTTTTAATTCTTTTTCGAAAAATTAGGATTTGAAAATCCGAGCCTTTACAGCCGGTGCGCGCGCTGACGGAGCCGGTTGAGGGACGCCGATTTCTCTAGCATCCTCCATGCTTTCAAATTGGAGCTTCGAAATCGAAAGCGTCGACGTACGAGAGGAGCATGGGTTCGTGGGAGAGGTCGAAATCGGTGAGGGTCCTCGGATATGGTGGATGCTAGGGCGGAGAATGGAGCATATCTGGAAGATCTCCATGGAAGCATAGAGCGAGATCTGAAAGATTGGAAAGAGAGTGAAAGAACGGTTATAAATTTAAGCGCGTGAGGCTAAAATCAGGCCCAATTTTTTTAATTATTATTTTAATAAATTCAACCAATTAGATTACTTCTCTCCTTCTCACCGGAAAAAATTATTCTCACTTGAACCCTACCCTATATATATGTATATATATATATATATATATATATATATATATATATATATATATATATATATATATATATATAGGGGAGGGTTCAAGTGAGAAGAATCTAGTCCGGTGAGAAGGAAAGAAGCTATCTGATTGGCTGAAACATATCTAATTTTTAATTAAAAAAATATGCGTCACGCGCCTAAAACTCCGTCCCCCCCTTATCGATCTCATTCCTTCGCTTTCTCGCAGCCGCCTCAGATCTTGCGCTCTCCTCTCCGATGGCGGCTCAGATCTCGCTCCTCTTCCTCCTTCCTTCCCTCCCTCCCGTCGCAGACGCCCCCACTCCGCGCGTCCAAGCCGCTCCCCATCGCGCCGATGTCCGTCCGCGAGGACTGCTGGTCGCCCGAGCGTTGCCCTAGCCATGGACGCCGCCTAATCGCTGCCCTGGCTATCGCCCGAGGCTTGGAGGTGGCGCCGTGGCAGAGGAATTGAATTCATCGACTCCAAGGGAGATCCACTACCACCACGGAGTTTTGAATTGATATTGTTTTGGAGCTCTTTTGACAGATTCAATAGAGGCAATTGGAGAGAGAAGAGGACCCCGAACTGATATCCAAGAGCGGCAGCAGCGAAATCGCCTTTGTAGTTATCCTCGGCGCTGAAAAGACGATCACCGGCGGGCGACGGCTCCTCCTTTAAGAAAATCTCCTCGAGCGCGAGCACCGCATGGATCGGCTTCACCTTGGCGGCGACTGCCGGAGGAAGAGCGGCCGGAACGCAACGAATATGCTTGGGATTCATCTGCGCCGATGACTTCGCCTGGAAGGCAGAGAGAGAGGGGAAGGGATGGGAGAGAGAGGGGAAAGTTACCCACTGATTTGATGTTACTTTTATTTGAATCTCATTTGGTGCTGGATGGAAATTAATCTTTTGGTGCAGAGAGTTTGTTTTGATTAACTTGGTGTTACTTTGATTCGATGGAGGCAATTCTTTTCTTTGACTTGAATTTGGAGTTGTCGATATGAGATAGGGCAAGCTAATTCTCTTTGTTTGTTTTTATACCAAGTGTAGGATTTTAGAGGTTGGTTCAGTGAATAAATAGAGGTTGGTTCAGTGACTAAATAGAGGTTGGTTCAATGAAAAAATAGAGGTTGGTTCAGTGAATAAATAAGTTGATTTGGTGAATAAATAGATGTTAGTTCAGTGACTAAATAGAGATTGATTCAGTGACTAAATAGAGGTTGATTCAGTGACTAAATTGATGTTTGTTCAGTGACTAAATAAGTTGGCTTAGTGATTAAATAGAGGTTGGTTCAGTGAATAAATAGAGGTTTATTCAGTGATTAAATAGAGGTTGATTCAATAACTAAATAGAGGTTGGTTTAGTGAATAAATAGGTTGGTTCAGTGAATAAATAGATGTTGGTTCAGTGACTAAATAGAGATTGATTCAGCGTGAATAAAGTTGCTGAACCGCTGTGAATAAAATTGCTGAACCACTGTGAATAAAATTGCTGAACCGATAGGAATAGAATTGTTGAACCACTGTGAATGAAATTGATGAACCACTGTGAATAAAATTGCTGAACCAATGTGAATAAAATTGCTGAACCACTGTGAATAAAATTGTTGAACCACTGTGAATAAAATTGCTGAACCACTGTGAATAAAATTGATGAACCATTGTGAATAAAATTGCTGAACTACTTTTTGTCAATTTTTTTTTCAACAAAACATATACAAAGTGGGTGTCTATGTGTAGATAAAATTAAATTACACCCAAAATATATATTTTTTATACTTTTTTAACAAGTGAAAATGCCAAAAAAATGATTTTTAAAAGTTCATGTAAACACTTTTACATGTCTCCGTAGCTTTGCTAATTGGCGCGTGCAATTAATTAGTGTGTTTGATTTGGCGCGTGTACAGTGAGAGTGGGGATGTTACTAATTAATTTGGGTGTGTGTCACTAACTAATTGGGAAATTGCGCATGCCTCGTATTTTTAAGTCAATTTTGTACACGTGGACCAATCAGGAGCCTTCTTTCCTTCTCATTATTGGAGGTGTGTGTACCCGAACCCGACCCTATATATATATATATAGGGATTGACTCCATTGTACTCAGCCCTTAACATGTATCATGTACACAAATCTGAGTCGTTGATTCCCATAGAGGAATCTGAGCCGTTGATTCCCATAGATGATTATGCGGGTGAGTATGAATGATTATGCACTAGTATATGAAGGATTATTCAGTCGTATGAGTCTCTTTTGTAGGTTAGTCATTTTGATTATTCGATGGTATCACTATATTATTCGATCGTATTGACGGATTATGGGATGATATTGCTTTATTATTCAACTAGTCTTATTACCTGCGTGTTACGTGACATGTTAATATATATTTTATTATATATATATATATATTATTCTTGATTTTCATATAATTAAATTATGTTTCGGCTATATACACCGCAAATTTCCACGTCCTTAAGGGGTAAGAGCCACCCGAACCCGGACGTGCAAGCACGTTTATTTATTTATTTAAAAAAACGTGCTTGCACGTCCTTAAGGACGTGCAAAGTTGAGGGTTAACACAAGGTTCTGAAGGAGGCACTTCACTCATCGACTGGTGACTTCCGCATCATGATCGATGCAATCCATAGAGTCAACGATTGTCAACTGCATGAGCTGCGAACTGCTTTAGAGATCGACCGCTTCAAATGGCCAACAACGGTGTATAAAGTCAACCTTTTCGATGAGGTAAAGACTTTTATCTCCAAAAAGTGCTTTGATTATCTGTACAAGATGTGGCAGGACGTCGTGAACCAAAAGGTTCCTTCGGTATGCACGGACCGACATTGGAGGGTTTGTTACGGGATCCCTTGTGTCCATGAGATTCAGGCATACGTCAACTCCGGTACTCCGTACTCCGATACCCGCCGAGGACATCCACCCGTTCTGGATGGATTTGTCATGGACTGACCTCAACGATACCCCACTGCCGTATGAGCTGTCATCTTCATAAATGGCTTCCAACGATGTATGCGAGGATGAGCTGCACACACCCTCATCAGCAAGCATCCGAAGGAAGGGGAGGCCTCGGGGGTCGAGGAATGCCTGCAGAACCAACCCGTTGCCATACGAGGAGGTAAGGGAAAGGTTTAAGAGAGAAGAAGCGTGTGCTGCTCGAAATGCTGCTCGGCCTCGTCCACAAGCGACCTCAGCTCGACGTGGACGTGATGATGTGTTCGGAGGGTTCAACTGGGGTCGAAACAACGTTGATCCCTTCATGCTTGGTCATATTGAGACGGTGAGGGACACTGTTGGAGATGGTCATTGTGGCTACCGTGCTTTGGCGGCTTTGACATCACCGATTGGCGAGACTGCTTTCCCGGAACTCAAAACATTACTATGCAATCACTTGGAGGATCACGCCGATCTGTACGTGTTGTGAGCTGAATCTACCATGTTTTACAGTAACTTTTATATCGATTTCTGCATGCATTTCATTCATTTGGGCTAAGATAGTACATAACCTATGTAGTTTATGTTTATTTGCCAAATTATTGAATCTACACCAGTTTCTGTTTAATTCGCAGAAATCGAGGCATTTTACAGCAATTCTACAGAAGGTCAGAAAAGCTTGGAAAACCACTATAGAAGTCCAGGGTCAAGGAAGCAGCGGAACCAGTCGAATCAATCTGAGAGTCAAGGTTACTCGATCTCGAGTAGACCTTACTCGACCTCGACGAGCATGTCCGAGCAACCTTGGTCGAGCAAGCCTGATCGAGACAGCCAGACCAACCCGACGTCCGGAGTCTACTCGATCTCGACAAACCTTAGTCGAGATCAACGAAGCCCAGACACCACACCCGGAGTCGAGGAGAGAACTGGACGAGAAGCCGAGCACACCCTACTCGATCTCGACAAGCCCTAGTCGAGATCGACAAGCCCCACAACGCCAGTCCGAGTCCGTGCCGAGGAGAAGCTGCTCGACCAGAAAAGGTCACACCCTAATCGATCTCGACAAGCCCTAGTCGAGATCGACGAGCCCCTGAGTCCAGATCCGAGCCAGTCGAGTAGAGCCACCCGAGGAGACCTAGTCGATGACCCATTCCTACTCGACATCGACAAGAGGTACTCGAGGTCGACAAGCACCAGGAGCCAAGATCGAGCCATATCGAGCAGAGCTAGCCGGGAAATCCAGTCGACGATCAATCCTACTCGAGGTCGACGAAGCCTTGTCGAGGTCGAGTAGACCCGAGTCCAGAAACGTGTCGTCGAGAGCTATCCTAGTCGACTTGGGATTTCCTGGGCACGAAGGAAGTCGAGCTGGCCGAAGATCTATCCGATTCCATCAAGTCTATGAATGGGAGACAAGATCTATCAACATCATGAAGACTTACCTAGTTTAGAATTATCCTTTCCTTGTTGATTTATTTCCTTAAAACAATTTATTTATCTTTAAAGCTTTAGATATAATTTTAGATAGAGATAGAAGATTTCTATCCTTGGTTAGCAAGGGTTAGAAGCCTATAAATAAAGCCCATGGGGCTCAGTTTTATTAATTCAATTTTAGAGACACACAATTCAATTCCAGTAGAGAAGTTTAGGAGTTCTAAGGTTTTTAGGGTTTTGGCTTTCTGCGAAAGTTGATTGCCAGGATTGTAAAAGGCTTTGAATTTAGTTTTAATGCAAGTTTCTTTTTATACATCAATGTATGTTATTGCGATGAGGCGCGAGTAGTCCACCCACTTCTGGGGCTGGGGTGAGCCCGACGGTGGCCATGTGAGGCGATGCGATAAAGGTCAGATCTTTTGTGCGATTCATCTTTTATCCCTATGAGCATGATTCTTTTGCGAGAGTTGAAGGTGATCCTTGTTTGTGTTATTGAAGCGAAAGTGATCTTAATGCAACTTGGATTAATTATGTGAAAAGGGTTAGTAACAATTAGGGTTTATGCGAAAGCCTCTATATGCCTATTTGTTAATGACGAAAGTTATTTGATGGAAAGCATGATCTTTTGTGCCTTTATGTGTTACTTTGCATGGTTATCGTTGTGGTGTTGATACCCTGGCTTTGGAAGTCTTTTATTATATTGAGTTTATTTCTGTCGAAAATCTGAATTCTGCATTCGAATTTGCAATTTATATTTTCTGTCAATTCTTGTCGATACAGAGGAGATCTTGTCGATCTCGAGTTGGTTGTACTCGATCTCGAGTTGGTTGTACTCGATCTCGAGTACGCTTCGTCTAGGTCGAGTTGAGTTCTGTTCTGTTGTCGATTTCTGAAGTTTCTGTCGACTTGTCTCTTGTCGATCTCGAGTAGGGGTTGTCGAGATCGAGTTGCCCTTGCCGGGTTTGCCTGTCTGCTGTGATTTTCAGTTTCTTTTGTCGACTGTTGTGGTCGATCTCGAGTTGACTCTTGTCGAGATCGACGAGCCTCTGCCTTTGCTTTTATTTGCTGCTTTGCTTTGTCTTTTATTTGCTGCTTTGCTTTGTCTTTTCTGTTTTGCTTTGTTCTTTGCTTTTGTTTTTCTGCTTTTATTTCTATTTCTTTCCTTGTTTCTGTGTTTCTGTCTTTCTGCTATTCTGCCTGTGAGAATCTACAGCTACCTGAGAACTGCTGACGTGCTTCCTCGTGGATTCGATCATGATTTTCTCTTACTACAACGGGAGGAAGTCTTGTAATCATTTGCTGAGACAGGGAAGTCAGTCTGAACCTTATTTTATATTTATTTCATACTTGACCATCCTCCTGCAACAACAAATTGGCGCCGTTGCCGGGGAAGCAATCATTCGCGCCTTAGGTAGTCAGTTCTCACTGTTTCTTTGAGTTACTTTTCAGGTGTATGCGCCGTTCTGGTCAAACACCTGAGTTTGACGCCTTAGACGAACCGGAACGCCTATTTCACATCCGAGCTAAACTACAAAGAGCCATGGCAGCTGCGGAGACACAGGAACAGCTGGTCGCTAGGCTTACCAAGGAATTGGCCGCAAAGGATACTGCTATCGCCGCTAAGGATGCTGCTATCGCCGCTGAGAGAGCAGCAAGGGAACAAGCACAGGCTGAGCTTGCCCAATATCCAACCACGACAGAGGACTACATGCATCCAACGCTCGTCGTGCCTGAATCGGCGATTCTAATCCCTGATAACTCTTTTGAAATTCGCACTCAATTTCTTATAGAGCTTAAAAATAATGCCTTTTATGGTAGATTTAATGAGTGTCCTCTTGAACATATTACAAACTTTTCTGACATGTGCCGTACTATTGCTGAAGGTACAACCTTGGAATATGTCAAGATGAAATCTTTTCGCTGGTCTCTCGCTGGGCCTACACTGAAATGGCTGGAAGGGCTGAAAGCAAGATCACTCACAACCTGGGCCCAAGTAGAGCAAGAGTTTCTGAACAAATTCTTCCCACCCGCCAAAACAGCACATCTCCGCCAGAGAATCACCGCCTTCAAACAGAAGCAAGGGGAACCGCTGGCAAAGGCATGGGAGCGCTACAAGGAACTTCTGCGATCTTGCCCTACTCATGGACATCCACCCTACGTCATTCAGGAGATCTTCTTCAACTCTCTTGATCAAGTCACAAAGGACAGAATCAACCATTATACTCGCTATGAGTATCTGACAATGCCGCCAAGTGACGCATGGGGTGTGCTAGAGAAGCTCACTTACTACGACAACAAGTATGGGTCTACTGCAACCTATGAAGAGAACCCATACGCCAGGCCAGCACCATCCATGCCCCTCTATGAGCCACCTAAGGAGATTGATCCTGATGTAAGGGAGCAATACTATAGAGACCAGAATAAGAAGCTCATCAAGCAAGTAAAGTATCTCTCTGTCAACCAGCCTTGCATTGAATGCGGATCGCAAAGGCACACCACTCCTGAGTGCCCACACGCACAACAAGTCAGGATGACAGAGGATCATGAGGATGTAGCTTACGCAGGGGGTCCCAGTCGCTACACGGGGGACCAAAGGTTTCAACCACAATGGAACCAAGGTGTCCCTAGGAATCCCCCGCCCTACAGAGCTCCAGGACATCCGAAAAGGGATCAGAAAAAGGATGATATACAGACAGTCCTGGAGGAAATACGGAGGAACCACTCAGAAACTAGGCAATCCTTCAACTCCGTCTATACTCAGATGCAAGGTGTCAACTCTAGGCTTGGGGAAATTGATATCTGGCGGAAATCAGTTGATACACAGATTGGTCAGCTGGCAGCAGGAATTCCCAGACAGTCAGGTTCGCTCCCAGGATCTTCAGAACCAAATCCTAAGGGAAAGACTGGACATATCGCTGCTGTAAAACTCAGAAGCGGCCATCAATTACAAGAGCCAGAGGTCGGAAAACAGCAGAACAGCGAGGAACATCTAGTCGATGTCGACAAGAGCCTAGTCGATCTCGACAAAGGCCTACTCGACCTCGAGGAGAAACTTCCAGAATCCTCGTCTGCACCGAACAACAACTCGACTGAGCCCAACCTGGTCGATGTCGACAAGACTCTAGTCGATGTCGAGGAGCCCCTGGTCGACAAAGAGCAGCCTGCAGCACCTCCGACGTCTGTTCTGGCTCCGACTCAGAAAAAGAAGCTGCCTTTCCCCACAAAATCTCTAAAGGACCCGACAGAGAAAAAGTTTCAGCGCTTCATCCAGATGCTTCAAAAGCTCAATGTCACCATCCCCTTCACAGAAGCTCTCAATGAAATGCCATCCTATGTCAAGTTCCTGAAGGAGATTCTGAGCAAAAAGCGATCGATGGCTGAAATCACGGAGGAGTGCAGCCATCTGGACATATTGGAAAAGAGGCCGGATCCAGGTAAGTTTGCTATAACTATTGGATTTGGTCCATACAAAATTAATGCCTTATGTGATCTTGGAGCTAGTGTGAGTATAACGCCTCTAACAATTTGGTCCAAGATTAAGATAGGTGCCCTAGAGCTTGTGGATGCTAGACTTTACATGGCCAACAACACGGTGGTCATTCCAACAGGCATGGTGGACAATGTGCCAGTACAAGTAGGTAAATTCTTCGCCCCTGCTGATTTTCTAGTTGTTGATATGCAAGAAGATCCTGCTTGTCCAATTATCTTAGGAAGACCATTCTTGGCGACGGTGGAAGCCAACATAAGCGTAAGGAAAGGAGTGCTCACCTTCAACATCAGCGATGAGGTAATTGAGTATTCCTTTAATAAAACTGAAAGGCATACAGGTCCAATGGAAGAGGTCAAATCTATCTCAGCTGGCTACATCACCTGCGGGGAACCCAAGGTCAGAAATATGACCCCTGAGGAGATAGAAAAAAGGGACATGGAGGCCCAGGTGGAGGAGATCATGGAAATCCTCAAGGAGAACACAGAGAATCCAATCGACACAGACCAAGGTAAGTCGTTGTGGATTAATTATTTTTCGGATGCCTTGACAGGGACTAAGTTTGGGGTCAAGATCGACCAAGACTCCTCGACATCGAGGACCCTAGTCGACCTCGACCAGACCAAGGAGACTCCACCAGCACCAGCATCGTCGAGAAGCGAACCAGACACACCAGGCTCGTCGATCTCGACTAGACATGTCGAGGTCGACCACCACTCGACGGCCTCGGCTTCATCTCCCTCGACGCTGACTCCACCAGACGGCCAGAGCTCGTCGATCTCGACCACCCTTGTCGATGTCGACCACCACTCGGAGAGCCCAGTCCCTGCTTCCTCGACGTTGAGACCACCAGAGCAAGGATCCTCGTCGATCTCGACTAAGCTTTTCGAGATCGACCACCACCCGACTCCACCAGAGCCCTCTTCCTCGACGCTGCAGCCACCAGGAGCGGAGCCCTACTCGAGATCGAGTAGGCTACTCGAGGTCGACAAGCCTTCTTCGTCGACTTCTGCCTCTTCGACCAGACCACCACCAGAAACTGCAGACTCGTCGAGATCGACTAGCCCTAGTCGAGATCGACCAAACACAGTGGTCCCCGATTCCGTCTCTGCGAAGGTAAGTCAAGGTATGGATCTTTCTTCTCCTATTTCCATTAAAGATTTATTTATACATGGGAGAGGTCTGCCTTGGTATGTGCGATTGTGCAGGATTTCCAATGATGAGCCCAAGGAGTATGAAGTTGGAGACAAACTCTATGTCTCCAAATCAAAGGATCATTGGTTCCCCAACAAGTTCAACAAGAAGCGGATGGGACCTTTCGTGGTGAACAAGATCCATTCTGGAGGATTACAGCGGATGGACAAGAATGGAGTCTTATTTGAGGCTCAAGCTACATGGGCCCTGCAAATGCCACCTTGAGCTAAATGGAAAGTCGGCCTAGCGACTATAAAATCTAGAGCATGTACATAGACTTTTTAGGACATTTGAGACTTTGTTTTTTTGTTTTTGGATTTGAACATTTCTTTGGTTTTTGTTGTTTCTATTATGGGTATATGTCTTCTACTTTTCAGGTCAATGGATTGAACCAAGTCTTACTCAGGCTAGGAGGTGCTCCAGTCGAAAATATGAGGCTCTGCACATCTGTCTTGTGAGTTTCTTTCTTTACCCTTGTTTTTATACAGTGAGGACACTGTAATGTTTAAGTATGGGGTGGGGGAAGGGCTTACTTTGTGCATATTTGATATATATGACATTATTTATGCATTATTTCTTTGAATTGCTACATGGCTATTTTGGAATGCATTATTGATTTATGTGCTTATATGCATTATTGATTTATGTGCTTATATGCATTATTGATTTATGTGTTTATATGCATGTTTTCCAAAATTTGAGAAAAAATGACCCCCATTGAAAATTTTGAATAATGTCATGGAAGCTTATAATTGAACTCGACGATGCAAAATTGGATTCATTAGAGATATAGCATGAAATTGCCTAGTAAAGGGAAGTCACAATGAAGTGCATATTTTCTTGATCGACGAAAGGAGGTAAAATTTGAAGTTGCTTTTGACATGTTGCATGATAAGAGGATGGAGGACTTTATATTTCCATATAATGCTCATTGTTATAAATCCTAGCCTTACCTATGCTTATGCATCACAAAAGCCATAATATGCCTTATTTCATATATTGCTCCACATAATCTAAATATTTGCCATTTTTTACCTTATCCGGGGATTATGTTGAGAATGATGTTACATTATGGAGATGTTATATGGTTGTTGTGTTTATCATTATTGGAGTTTGGAAGGAAATTGTTTGAATTATATGGAAAATTTAATGAGTGAAAGAAAATCCAATCACCTCAGGAGATAAAGGTAGATTGACCCTGCTCTCTGAGATAATAGTTTGGAGAGATGGGACACATTGTGAGGAGTCCAAAGTACTAAGTATCCGGGGACATTCATGACACCCATGTTTGCGACTCGCGAGAAGTCAGTGCTGAGCTTAGAGAGGTAAAAGCATTATTATTGAGAAAAAGCATTATGAAAGGTGATGAATCAAATGGAGAAGGAATGTGGAAATTCAGTTTGGAAAGTACTCCATTTCCCCGGATCGTTAGCACCACATTGCCAAAAATTGCCCACCTTTAGCCTTTTACCATTCTACTCCTTATTTGAGCTTAAATTAAAGTCCTCTTGATTATTAATGCTTTGTCACGTATGAATTGTTTTTGCATAACCCTCCTTTTGTGAGTTGATGTTGCTTTTATATATTTGCACATGCATGAATCTGTGACACTAGTACCTTTTCGAGGATGGTAATTAATTGTAGGGTTATATAAGAATGAATCTAAAATGTTGAGAGTTTTGAATTCTTCCCTTGAATGACAATTAAAAGTATTGCTTGAGGACAAGCAAGCTTAAGTATGGGGTGTTTGTTGTGAGCTGAATCTGCCATGCTTTACAGTAACTTTTATATCGATTTCTGCATGCATTTCATTCATTTGGGCTAAGATAGTACAGAACCTATGTAGTTTATGTTTATTTGCCAAATTATGGAATCTAAACCAGTTTCTGTTTAATTCGCAGAAATCGAGGCATTTTACAGCAATTCTACAGAAGGTCAGAAAAGCTCGGAAAACCACTACAGAAGTCCAAGGTCAAGGAAGCAGCGGAACCAGTCGAATCAATCTGAGAGTCAAGGTTGCTCGATCTCGAGTAGACCTTACTCGACCTCGACGAGCATGTCCGAGCAACCTTGGTCGAGCAAGCCTGATCGAGAGAGCCAGACCAACCCGACGTACGGAGTCTACTCGATCTCGACAAACCTTAGTCGAGATCGATGAAGCCCAGACACCACACCCGGAGTCGAGGAGAGAAGTGGACGAGAAGCCGAGCACACCCTACTCGATCTCGACAAGCCCTAGTCGAGATCGACAAGCCTCACAACGCAAAACAGAAAAGACAAAGCAAAGCAGCAAATAAAAGACAAAGCAAAGCAGCAAATAAAAGCAAAGGCAGAGGCTCGTCGATCTCGACAAGAGTCAACTCGAGATCGACCACAACAGTCGACAACAGAAACTGAAAATCACAGCAGACAGGCAAACCCGGCAAGGGCAACTCGATCTCGACAACCCCTACTCGAGATCGACAAGAGACAAGTCGACAGAAACTTCAGAAATCGACAACAGAACAGAACTCAACTCAACCTAGACGAAGCGTACTCGAGATCGAGTACAACCAACTCGAGATCGACAAGATCTCCTCTGTATCGACAAGAATTGACAGAAAATATAAATTGCAAATTCGAATGCAGAATTCAGATTTTCGACAGAAATAAACTCAATATAATAAAAGACTTCCAAAGCCATGGTATCAACACCACAACGATAACCATGCAAAGTAACACATAAAGGCACAAAAGATCATGCTTTCCATCAAATAACTTTCGTCATTAACAAATAGGCATATAGAGGCTTTCGCATAAACCCTAATTGTTACTAACCCTTTTCACATAATTAATCCAAGTTGCATTAAGATCACTTTCGCTTCAATAACACAAACAAGGATCACCTTCAACTCTCGCAAAAGAATCATGCTCATAGGGATAAAAGATGAATCGCACAAAAGATCTGACCTTTATCGCATCGCCTCACATGGCCACCGTCGGGCTCACCCCAGCCCCAGAAGTGGGTGGACAACTCACGCCTCATCGCAATAACAGACATTGATGTATAAAAAGAAACTTGCATTAAAACTAAATTCAAAGCCTTTTACAATCTTGGCAATCAACTTTCGCAGAAAGCCAAAACCCTAAAAACCTTAGAACTCCTAAACTTCTCTACTGGAATTGAATTGTGTGTCTCTAAAATTGAATTAATAAAACTGAGCCCCATGAGCTTTATTTATAGGCTTCTAACCCTTGCTAACCAAGGATAGGATCTTCTATCTCTATCTAAAATTATATCTAAAGCTTTAAAGATAAATAAATTGTTTTAAGGAAATAAATCAACAAGGAAAGGATAATTCTAAACTAGGTAAGTCTTCATGATGTTGATAGATCTTGTCTCCCATTGATAGACTTGATGGAATCGGATAGATCTTCGGCCAGCTCGACTTCCTTCGTGCCCAGGAAATCCCAAGTCGACTAGGATAGCTCTCGACGACACGTTTCTGGACTCGGGTCTACTCGACCTCGACAAGGCTTCGTCGACCTCGAGTAGGATTGATCGTCGACTGGACTTCCCGGCTAGCTCTGCTCGATGTGGCTCGATCTTGGCTCCTGGTGCTTGTCGACCTCGAGTACCTCTTGTCGATGTCGAGTAGGAATGGGTCATCGACTAGGTCTCCTCGGGTGGCTCTACTCGACTGGCTCGGATCTGGACTCAGGGGCTCGTCGATCTCGACTAGGGCTTGTCGAGATCGAGTAGGGTGTGGCCTTCTCTGGTCGAGCAGCTTCTCCTCGGCACGGACTCGGACTGGCGTTGTGGGGCTTGTCGATCTCGACAAGCCCTATTCGAGAGGGTACCCATTCCAGCAGTTCGTCGACTACCAGAGATGGGCGGGAGTTGTGCATGTTGATAGGAGACGGTGGATAGAGCTACCCATTATGGGTTTAGTATATGCAACGGTATATCAGATTCCTCTCGTCGTCCTAGCTTGGCATCATCCGCTCACATGTCTCCCCATGATCTCGCTGACACCTGTTAACAACCCTCAATCAGCAACTCTTGGTGTAGCCGGTATCGGAAACCAAGACCATTTTTCCGCAGTACGACTTCAAACATCTTTTTTATTACCTATTCATGCTTTTCATATATATGTCAATACTCTAATTCTAATTTTTTTGTTCTCATAGATCTGGTCGCGTCCTAACGCTCCTCTTCCGCCGCCTCCGCTAGAATGGGTCGGACATCATCATCCGAGCGTCGAAGGATGGGATGCTCCGTTTCAAGCTCAGATTGAGAGATTTAGAGCCTTGCGTGCCGAGTCCGGCCGTCCTTTACTATTTTCCTAGATTGTATTCCACAACTTTATTAAAATTATGAATTTAAACCTTTTTTTTCGTTCCTTGTAACGTTATTCGCATATTATCCGAATGAAAACCTTAACAATTCTTGTGTTCTATTTATTTTGACCCTAAATACTTCAAATCCACTAGCTAAACACTTCAATTTTATCAATTAACATTACAAAACCGTCGAAAAACCTAAACCCTAACCCTAAACCCTAAACCCTAAACGCAAAACCCTAACTAGGGTTTGCACGTCCTTAACAACGTGCAAGTATTGCACGTTGTTAAGGACGTGCAAGGCTTTCCTAGTGGATGTGCACAATCCCAGACTTGCACGTCCTTAAGGACGTGCAAATCCTTAATCCGGATTTACGGTGTATATAGTGACACCCTTAAATTATGAAGATAAAAAATAATATACTTACTTTTTAGTATATTAGAAATGATATTGTTTGATTTTTTTTTATTAATTTAAGTTGACTTTGTTTAATAAGGTGACTTAAAATATAAAATCATTAATTGATTAATTGATGTGGAATATATATATATATGATGGATTAATTGTGCACACCTTTTAGGGTGTACTTTGTGCACAATTGTGGGCCTTTGGTTGAAATAGAATGGATAGATAGGATTGAGACACGTAGCTCGGAAATTTAAAAAAAATGGAATAAAAACTAATTAGTATCGCTTGACCGGCGTGTGTTGTGGGCAAAGAATCCTAAATCCCTATTTAATTACGTATCTTCATCTTCGTCTTCATTTGAGTTGCCATGGCCAAGATGGAGATCCAAATCAGGGGAGGCGGAGAAGCCGATTGAACCGAAGCCCAAAGTTGCATTCTTCTTCCATCCACTAGCCACAATCGGACTGTGCAGCCCAAGGCGGAGGAGCCGATTCAACCGAAGTCCCAAGTCGCCTTCGTTCTTCCTCCATCGGCGGATGCCGTACTGTGCAACCGGAGATCCAAATCGGACTCCAATCGATGAGGCTTCTTCTATCTTCAATGGATAACGACGGTTGGCGGCGACGAAGGGCGATGGATGAAGGCTGCCTCTGGTTTGACGGAGACGACCTCCGATCTCTCCTTCAATTTGCCTCAAATCCGATTATGTGTTATATCTCCTTCATTAATTTTGTCCGGCAGCCACCCGTGACTCAGTTTCGATTCCGGTCCGGTAAGTGCAGTATACATCTATTTAGGTTTCGATTTTATTTCGTCCGGCAACGACCTGTATGCGAGCGCTCCTTAAATTGGCGGTGACCTGGTTGCGATTTCACTAGGTTTAGGTGGTCGCGATTTCACTAGGTTTAGGTTTAGGTTTCGTGTTGGTATTTTTTTAGGTTTAGGTTTATGGTAATCGGAATTCATCTCTTTGAATGGGTGTTTTTGCTGGTTTATCGAATTCCGTTATCAATCTAAGTTTGCATATATGAATCTTATTTGGAATTCATGTCGGGAAAAGAGATTATTCAGCAGAATGCAAGTATTATTCGGTAAATTTCTAAAGATTATTCACACGAATTATCATTTTTTATAGGAAAATTTGAGATTTAGGAAAATTTGAGGTGGTTAATTTTATTTGCTACACTATTCGGTGGAATACAAGTATTTTGAATCGCAACACATCAACGTTTAGGTGGAATATGAAACATTATTCGTATAAATAGTAAGTATTATTCGGTGAAATATGAAACATTATTCGTATATGCGACGGTTACAATTATCCTCGATGATTTGATGAAAAGTCAATTATGAAACACTATTTGGTGAAATATGAAGCATTATTCATCTAAATCGTAAGTATTGTTATGAGATTTGAGGATTCTTTTATTTTAAATCGATAAACTAAAAATATTATTTGGTGGTATCTGACAAATTATTCAATAATTAACAAATTATTTAGTTAAATTGAAAAATTCTGAACTGATAAATTTTGATAAATTATTTGGTAGTATATGACAACTTATTCAGTGAAATGTGATACATTATTCGGTGTAATCGACAAAATTTTAAAATAACAAAATTGGGCACATTTACTTTGAAAAAAAAATCGATCCCACCCCATCACAATTTTTTTTTTTAAAAATGAATATTTCCTGGAAAAAAAAAGAGAGAAAGCAATAATGTTATTGGGTCCCCCATTATATTTCCAAAAAAAAAACAGGAAAGTGAGAGTCACGCACAATCGGAGGGAGTGAATGCCTTTTGGCATGTGGGCCATATTTTTTTAACAGCAAAATAAATTGAAAATATCTTTTAATCATGGCCTTTCATTCCTTTCAATCAGCGGTCAGGATTTGTGCACAAGGTACACCCTAAGGGGTGTGCACTCTGGAACCACTCCATATATATATATATATATATATATATATATATATATATATATATGTATATATCCCCCTACATATATATATATATGTATATATATATATGTATATATCCCCCTATATATTAAAGCTGAGTCTTTTAGAGGATAGATAGGCTATCCACTTGGAGCTCTAATTTTTTTTTCCTTTCCTCTTTTTTTTTTTTCCCTACTCTTTATGATCCTTTGGTCCTCTCTCTCCCACGATCTCTCTCTTCCTCCTCCTGAAACGCTCTCCTTCTCTACCCTCTCTCTCTCCCACCTTCACCTGCCATTCGCCGATGGGTTTTTGGTTAGGGACGACCTAATTCCTCCCTTTCTGAATTAGGGTTAGGGATTTTGGATGAGTTTTATTGTCAAAGGTGGATGGATTGAGGTATGGAGATCGATAATGGTGGTGAAGACGACGATTACGGTGGCGGAGAAAGATTGTTGAGTTTGTAATCCCGATCAATGAAGATGGCGGTTCGAAAGCTTTCACCATGCCGAGCACCAATCCCTATTCTGCCGCTCCCGCCACCGCAACCGCAGACATGTCTCCTGTGTTGGTTAGTAAATTGAGGATGAGATATCTATTTTTTTCTGTCTTGTGTGTGACAAGCGTTTGAATCTGATATCGAATTTCATGTTTTTGATAAGGTTTACTGCAGAAGGTGACTCTGAAGCCGATGAATTCAAGAATCACTGTAAGTGAACATATCATTTGAATCCCCCCTCTTCGTCTCTGGATGCAGGAACTGAATGAATTGAGAACGGAGTTGCTGAACAGGATTTAAGGTCTGAACAGGTAACTAGTACTTTGAGCTTGAGGTTGGTGTTTGGGGTTCTGGTGCCATTTTGCTGGTTCATCAAATTTCATGGGCAAGAAACCATAGCCAAATCAAATAAAATCTTTTAAGATGTGGCTAAATCTTCCAATTGCTGTTGCCATTTTGCTGAACGTTTATGCTTTTGAGCCGATTTTTTGTGTGTGTTGGGTTTCTTGGTTGTGGTTTTGTCACTTCTGTGTTTTTATCAATATTCGTGTGTGTTGGGTTTGATTTGTCATTCAGTCTTTGCTTCATAGTTATGCTTTGCTTTTCCATGAATCCATAGATTTTTTCGTTTGCTAGTGATGGATGTCGTTTGCTTATCCATAATTAGGTCTGATTGTCATATTGCTCTAATTTTGCATTTTCTCATTGAGATGCTTTGCACATAAGCCTTGAGGAGTCAGGTTTTTCAATTATCCATATTTTTCTTTTAGTTTGTTGATTCTGACATAGGCAAAGGTTTCTGACTCAAGCAAATTAAGGACAAGGAGAAGAGGGTTTTGATTCTTCAGCTTCCTCAAAGGCATCTCTTTGTTTACCCTAATTTGTTTTGTCTATTATTCTCCAGTTTTTTTTTATTGTTCTAAAATCAAGCATTGTCACTTGCTTCTTGAATTTCGATTGATGTTGCTATTCTATTTTGTGAAACTTGTCGACTTTTTTTGAAACTTTTCAATTTGCAGTACTGTTTTTTGTTTGAGTTTCGATTGTTCGAAATCTTTGATGTTCGATTGTGTTGTTGTTACTGGCACACTGTTGCAGATTGTTACTGCTGATCTACCTTGATTTCATTTTGTAGAATTCAAAACATTGTTAGCCTAAAATGCCTTGCATAATTCCATATGAACTAATTATATAAACTATTATATAATTAGTTTTGAATTGACAAGATCCAACGCAATATATAATTAGGTTTGTCTTATATTTTCGCTTCATTCTATTCTCTCTTTTTCTCTTGCCTTAATGTTATTTATAATATGAATCTCCTAGAATAAAACTACAGCCTATTGTATTTTGCTTAATGCATATTTATATGAGGATGTAAACTTGAAACCCAAGCTCTCAATAACTCGTGGGTAGATAGTTCACGAGTTATTGAGCAGCTCGTGTTTTTGGAGGTAGTAGGTCTTTTGAGTCGTTAGCGGTTTTTGGAGGGTATAGACTATAGAGGACCTTTTGGGTATACGGTGCCCTTTTACATGAGTCCCTTTGTTTGGGCTAATACTTTTGTAACTATGGTGTTTATCACCTTATCCCTATATTGACCTTTTCAGGCTAAGGGGAAGTGATCTGTAACGGGGATGAAGGTTTATCAGGTTGAAAGTTGGCAGACGGGATTTGAAGGTTTATCGTTTCACCATGCATCTAACTTTATCTGCCCAGCTGAATCAATTTACTAGAGGCCTCCTAATCAGATTATCCACGCTAACTTTTGTAAGCTTTTCTCATCTAACATCAAATTTCATAGGCTCTATATTTTGAGCCATTTTAGTGAAAAACGGAAAGTGTTGTTGATGACACCTCTAGGTCATTGAGTAATAACAATTTAACCGGACCAATTCCCGACACCTTCCCGCAACTTGATGGCTTACTAAACTTGTAAGTACGAATTGCCAATGTTTTCTTACACTTGATGCTTTTAGTTTTTTCCTATCATCATTTATGTGCAATTACATGTTTGCAGGGATCTGAGTGGTTCATTACCTCCATTAGTGGGAAACTTTTCCCTTTCTACATTGTGAGTATCTAACTCCACGAATGTGGTCGGGATGGCGAATGTAGATTCCTACAAGGCGACGAATGTGATTGGGATGGCTACAAGTATGAGAAGCAAGGATGATGATCATACTATTGATATTAATGCGGTGGTTGCTTCTGTCGCTACCCCCATTGAAAGGAATATTTCAACACTTCTCTCTCTTTGTGTGTAACAATTAAAGGAATTTTGCTCTTTATTTACAAATTCAAGGGGTTTGTGTGTAACAGTTCAAGGAATCTTGCTTGTATAAACTTCCAAACTTCTCTCTCAATACATTTTCAACCTATTTCACTGCCAATGAATATTTCTACAAGTATTGCTTATAACTTTTTTTTCTTTTTTTTAATTGATATTTTTCATTTTTTTTAATGTGTGCGATAAGTATGGATTGTTTGATACATGTAGAAGGAAATGTATTGAGATATGACATTAGGGTAAAAAAAAAACAGTTGATAAAAAAAAAACAGGGTGTGACAATGACTGTCTTAGCCAATAATCTCTCGGCCAAGAGTCGAAAATACATTTTCATCTATGGTTAGTAAAGAACATAAATTGAAGGAAAATTAAAGAAAATTCAATACATAATGTTTTCCAGATGAGTACTATCCGAATTTTATACATCATGTCAACCGAATTGATTAATATGATAATATCCGAAAATAGGTTACTTTGATTAATTTTAAAAATCCCGTGCGTGGCGCACGGGCTCTAGACTAGTATATATATAGGGGAGGGTTCAAGTGAGAAGTATCCGGTCCGGTAAGAAGGAAAGAAGGAATATAATTGGTTGAATAAATGAATAATGTACAGTAAAAATAAAGAAAAAAAAGAGGCGCGTGGATGACGGGGCATACAATTAATTACCCTAAAACTCCTCTTTGTGTCGAATATGGCCGCCCCCTCCTCTCCCATGGCGCACTACTTAGAGGAGGTGCTCCATCTGAGCGCGAGTAGAGAAGGAGCCGTGGTCATCGCCGATATTAGCGATCGAGGAATCGGAGGTTCCAGACTCGTCGACCGGAGTAGGAGAGCCTTACGGAGCCTTCTCGACCACCTCCATCATCGCCGCCGAGCTCGCCACCTCTTGTCCGTCCTCACCGATCGAACCCCCGTCTAGACCACCAACTCCATCTCCACCTCGGGCTCCCTCTCTGTTGCCTCCTTCGGCCAACTCCTCCTCCGAGCCACCCCGGCGGTAGAAACCACTGGCCTAACTCCTCCTCAGCGATGGGATCCTCCAACGCCACTACCCTCCGCCCATCGGTCGTCAACAATCTGCAATTCGTTTATTTGCAATTCGGCTATTGCAAAGCTTAGGGGATTGATTTCACACAGACGGGTTATTGGCAAGGAATTCAGTAGAGCAATGAGATTTGACCACTTGGTCTTAAAATTGCACCGTATAATTTTTTATTTGGCATGTGTTTTACAAAAATAAAGAGTATTGGTTCAGTCTTTTATACCAATTGGTTCGGAGTTTTTAGTTCAAGCGGTTCAGGGTTTTAGACTGCAAATTTTCAACCGGATTTGAACACTAAGAACATATAAATAGAAGTGGTTCAGAGTTTTTATACCAAGTGATTCAGGGTTTTAATACCAAGTGGTTCAGAGTTTTATACCAAGTGCTTCACGGGTTTTATAACAAGTGGTTCAAGATTTTAATACTAAGTGGTTCGGGGGTTTTATACCATTTGATTCAGGATTTTAATACCAAGTGGTTCGGGGGTTTATACCAAGTGGTTCAGGGCTTTTATAACAAGTGGTTCAAGATTTTAAACCAAGTGGTTCAAGATTTTTAATATCAAGTGGTTCAACACATATAAATAGAAATGGTTCACGAAGTAAATAGTATTGGTTCATGAACAATTTTATTTAAAAAAATAAACAAATAAATAATTAAAAATTAAACATTAAGAGAAAATAAAATAAGAATGAACTTCATGAACCACTTCTTTATAACTTAATGAATCACTTCTTGATAACTTTATTAACCAATTCTTGATAACTTAATGAACCAAGTCTTGATAACTTAATGAACCACTTCTTAATAGCTTTATTAACCACTTCTTAAAGCTTTATGAATCACTTCTTTATAGCTTCATGAATCACTTATTTATAGCTTCATGAATACCAAGAGGTTGGTTTAGGGACTAAATAGAGGTTGGTTCAGTGACTAAATGGAGGTTGGTTCAGTGTCTAAATAGGTTGGTTCAGTGTCAAAATAGAGGTTGATTCAGTGACTATTTAGAGGTTGGTTCAGTGACTAAATAGAGGTTGGTTCAGTGTCTAAATAGAGGTTGGTTCAGTGACTAACTAGGTTGGTTCAGTGACTAAATAGAGGTTCGTTCAGTGACTAACTAGAGGTTGGTTCAGTGTCTAAATAGAGGTTGGTTCAATGACTAAATAGAAGTTGGTTCAGTTACTAAATAAAGATTGGTTCAGTGACAAAATATATATAGGTTCATGAACCACTTCTTCATAACTTCTTTATAGCTTGATGAACCACTTCTTGAAAACTTGATCAACCACTTCTTCATAGCTTCATGATCCACATCTTTATATACCTTGATGAACCATTTTTGAATAATAAAAGAAGAATGAAAATTGTACAATTATTAAATAATAGTAGTTCATGAAATAAAGAATAGTGGTTCGTGAAATAAATAGTTGTGGTTCATCAAATAAATAGTATTGGTTCATAAAATAAATATTATTGGTTCATGAACCATTTTATTTTCAAAACAAATAAATAAATAATTAAAAAATAAACATTAAAATAAAATAAAAGAAGAATGAAATTTAAAAATTATTAAATAGTAGAGTTTCATGAAATAAAGAGTATTGGTTCGTCAAATGAATAGTATTGTTTCATGAAATAAATAGTAGTCATTCACCCACTTTATTTGTAGTGGTTCAACCATTTTACTCATAGTGGTTCAACCACTTTATATGTAGTAGTTCAACCATTTTACTCGTAGTGGTTCATTAAATAAATAGTAGTGGTTCATCAAATAAATAGTAGTTGTTCATGAAATTAATAGTATTGGTTAATGAATAATTTTATTTTAAAAACAAATAAATAAATAATTAAAAAATTAACATTAAAAGAAAGTAAATATATTATCCTCTTGGGAAATAATACGGTTAAAAAAAAACTCAATTATAAAAATTTGGAAAATTTTAAGGGTAATATACATCAACACGTCCCTTAGTTTGTAATTAATAAATTTATATGAAAATATTTTAATTAATTAGAATGTTGGGAAATGGTTTTTACGTAAAGGAGGTAATAAATATTACTGGATGCGTTTTTCGTCAAATGAATTCATTTAGTGTAATCAAAACAACCCTCGCAGCCAAACCCTTACACATTATGCAATGCTTTATGCTACCCAAATCAGTCCATACAGAACTGGATAAGATTAATCGAAACTTTCTCTGGAACAAGGGACCTAACCATAAACCCCTGATTGGATGGTATGAGGTTTGCAAAACCAAGGAAAACGGAGGACTAGGGCTCAGAAGCTCGGAGGATATGAATACGACTCTACAAATGAAACTACTTTGGAAGATCCTAGCGGAACCAGCAAGCCCGTGGGTCAAACTAATTAATGAAAAATACCTAAAAAACCAAAACATTCTTACATATCGAAAGCAAGGCGCGACGTCCTGGCAATGGACCCAGCTAATAAAACTAACCCCGAAGTTTAAACAGGGTCTGATTTGGTCTATAGGAGACGGGGCCTCTATCAATTTTTGGCATGATCAGTGGTTAGGCAATACATCCTTAATCTCTTCTGTTTCAACAACCCAACAGGTAGACGATACAATAAACATAAAACATTTTCTCAAGGCAAACAAAACATGGAATCAAGAAAAATTACAAGCAGAATTACAAAACCTAATTCCAAGCAACCTAATTGAAACTATCAAGACAATACCAATACCTCAACACATTCAAGTAGACAGGCTCTATTGGAAATGGAGCAAAAATGGCTGGTTCAGCACCAAATCAGCTATTGACATGATATACAACCAAAAAAAACACGAAACCTCAGATGTGAATTGGGTATGGGGACTTGATATCCCCCCGAAGATAAAAGCTTTCTTATGGAAAATCCTTAAAAACGGAGTTCCCACTTCTGCTAGACTAGCTTCTCGGCACCTGGGAATTCCGACAAACTGTCCCCACTGCGACGGCTGCTTTGAAGATCTACACCATTTATTATGGAAATGCCCCATTACGAGGGGAACACTGATTGCAAATAACCCGGGAACATTTCGAAAAATGACAGACTGTTTCAACAAAGCCGATCACTTAAACAACACTCTATGGGAAATCAAAAATACAATTGGGAAAAAATGCTTTGAAGATCTCACCTTCGCATGGTGGGGTATCTGGTACTTCAGAAACAAAACGCTTTTTGAAAACATAAGCCCGGACATAAGACGCATATTATCCTTTATAAAAGAACAAGCATATGTCTGGAAGACATCAGATTTAAGATGCACGGACTACTGTAAAAACACCATAAACATATCCACAAATAAGGACAAACAAAGAATTATATCAAAAAGGAAAAGAACCAAATGGGAACCTCCACCGAACGGAATACATAAGCTAAACTTTGACGGTTCATTTTCGGCAAATAGCTTGGGCTCTTATGGATTCATTATTCGTGATCATTTAGGTAACCCAATTTTCGCTGGAAATGGACCATCCCCAATCAATTCTGTTTGTGGCTGCGAAAGTTTAGGTCTCTGGAAAGGGATTAGGGCGGCAACAGAACTGAAATTAACAAATCTTATCATTAAAGGAGATAACTTAACAATAATAGAAAGTTTGAATGGTATAGGGAAGCCTACTGGGGACTCTGAAATGATTGTCTCAGACAGTCTAGTCTCGCTGGGCTTTTTTGGGTCTGTTGAGATTCGTCATGTCTTCCGTGAGGCTAATTCGGTAGCTGATTGCTTATCCCGCATCACTACAGCCAACTACGGCATTTGGACTCCTAATGACTCTCTGTTGCATAGTCTCATCCGCAAGGATGCTCTTGGCTGATAGAGCTTTAGCTCTATGGTCAAATTTTTTCCGTTTCAAAAAAAAAAAAAAAAAAAGAATTCATTTAGTGTAGTGGTAGTGCTTTGTGAATTGACGCCCAGAGGCCAGATATTTTGCTTTTTTATTTAAAAGCGGTTTGGCGCATGGAGAGACGCGCCTGTATGTGCGAATGGGCGTCGCGCGGGTACACGGGTATGCCAGCGGGCGGATTGTAATTGGTCACTGCGCATTTTTTTTTAATTTATCAACCAATCAAATCACTTCTTTTCTTCTCACTTTTGGAGTTGTGTGCATCTGAACCCAACCCTATATATATATATAGGGTTTACTTCAAATGTAAAAACTCCTTAACGTGTAAAATTTGCTTATCGGGTAAAATTTGCTAATGGGTCTAATTTAATTACTAATGAGCCTAATTTAATTAGTAGAATGTCTGCCCCCCTTGCCATGTGTGTGCCCCCCCTTCTCAGACCAGTTTTTTTTTTCTTCGTGTTAATACTTTCTGCTGTGCAAGTATAACTTGCTTTTGTGCACATATAACATCTTATTGTGCAAATATAAGTTTATTTCGTGCAGACATAATAATTCACTATGGGGTAAATAGGTAAATGTGCCTATTTCAATTATAAAAATTTATAATTGAAATATGTTTAATTTATGGGTAAATTGGTAAATATGTCTAATTTTATGGGTAAATGCACTTTTTCCCGTTTTCGATACCTTTTGTGCAACTGTGAAGTGCATTTGTGGAACTGTGAAGTGCATTTGTGCAACTGTAAAGTGCATTTGTGCAACTTTAAAGTGCAAATATAAGAACATAAAGTGTGAAAATAAAATTGTAATGTGCAAATTTAGAATACAAGTGTGTAAAAGTAGGATACAATTGTGCAAATTTAAACTACAATTGTGCAGATTAAGAATACAATTGTGCAAATGTAAGATCATAATGTGCATTAATAAGACAAAAGATGTGCTTTTGAAATCGATGTTTTAATTTTGTTTTTTATTTTACTTTTGAGAGTTTGGGTTCAACTCTCGGATAATTTAGGTTGATAGATGTAAGTTTGAAATCGATTTTTTTACGTATAAGCTTTTAAAATAAAAGTGCATAAATAAGATTAAAATGTGCATAATTAAGGTTAAAAAGTGCATAACTTAGATTATAATGTGCATGATTAACAATTTGCGATTGTTGCGCTCTTGTCTATTATGTAACCTATGTGGGATTTAAACCCACATCTTTTGTGCAAACGCACATTGCTCTACCGATTGAGCTAATAGGCTAAATTATGATTTTTATGCTAAAATAGAAGAACCTAATCGACCTAAAGCATATTGCAATAAAATTCTAAAATTAAATTAGCTCATGATTCAAAAACAATTTGACAATGCTATAAACATGAAATTAGCTCCAAATCAACCCAACAACACAACCATATCATCAATTTCAGTCAATTTGGCTGTTGGCAAAAAACCCCAAATTATAAAGCATATCGCAATAAAATTCTAAAATTCAATTAGCTCATGATTCACAAACAATTTGACAATGCTATAAACATGAGATTAGCTCCAAATCAACCCAACAACACAACAATATCATCAATTTCAATCAATTTGGCATTTGGAAAAAAGCCCCAAATTCTAAAGCATATCGCATTATAAAATTCTAAAATCCAATTAGCTAATGATCTATAAACAATTTGACAATGATATGAACATAAAATTAGCTAAAAATAAACTCAACAACACAACCATATCATCAATTTCAATCAATTTGGCTTTTGGCAAAAAGCCCAAAATTCCGCTCCTAAATCAAACCCTAGGTTTTCAATCTCAACCTAAATCATTCAAACAATCTAAATAATTGTAATAAACAAGTTTAGGGTTAGAAATCATACCAAATTCGTGTTGAAACAACGAGCAAAATCGGGATTTCGAAGGTATTCCGAGCCAAAAGCACCGAACAACACTTATGGGGGAGATGGGCTCGGTGTGAGGTCGGCTGGGCTCGAACCATGGGGGTTCCGGTCTCGGGGGGTGCGCCTGAGGGAGGGGGTTCGAGCGGGTGGGGGCTGGTGGCCGGAGGTGGCTCGTGGGTGGCGTGGGAGGCCGACGAGCGAAGATACGACGTGAGGCTTCGAATGGGCAGGGTGGGCGCGTCTGGGCTCGAACCAAGCCAAGCTAGTCAGGGCTCGGGGGGTGCGCCCAGGGGTTGGCTCGAGCGCGGCTAGGCGGTGGTGGCCGGAGGTGGCTCGACGTGGGGTGGGTGCGGGGCAGCGAGAGGCCGAGAGAGAAGCCGCTGCTGGCCGTTGTACGTTGTACGTGGAGCGCGCGTGGTAATTCATTAAAAAAATAAATTTTACACGTTAAGCAGATTTTACACGTTAAGGAGTTTTTACATTTTAAAGCTTCTCTCTCTCTCTCTCTCTCTCTCTCTCTCTCTCTATATATATATATATATATATATATATATATATATATATATAGGGAGTGGTTCGAGAGTGCACACCCCTTAGGATATATCTTGTGCACAAATCTAAACCCTTGATTTGAATAAAATGGACGGTTATGATTAAAAACGAAATTTCTTTTATTTTTGTATTAAAACTGGTAGGGTCCACAATCAAAATCACTTACCTCCCTATCGAAGGCGCGTGTGCTCCATGGAGTTTTATCCATTGGTGGGCCCGGTGGGAAAAAAAAGCGTAATTCAAATCAGCTTTTTTTTTCTTTCCTTTTGCCACTTTTTTCCTTTTTTTAGCTTTTTTTTTTCCTCTTGCGAAGTGCCTGATTTAGTTCGTTTAAAAAATTTGACAATTACACGAATAATGTTTCGCATGCTACCGAATAATATTATGTTATTTTTTTCATTCAGTTCAGATAAAAATATACCAATTTTACTGAATAATTTGTCAGATTCTACCGAATAATGTTTTTTTTATTAATCAAATTTTAGATAAAAGAAACCCAAAATCCTTAAACAATATTTATGATTTATACGAATAATACTTCGTAATTCAATGAATAATGTTTCACATTTCACCGAATAATGTTTGTTTGTGTAATTATACTCGTGAGATGAATGTTTAGGGTGTTGTTCGTCAAACCGAAGAAGACTTCATATACCCACGAATAATGAATCAGATTTCACCGAATAATGGACCAACTCATTACCACTATTAATGAAAAAATCGACACATACATCTGAATAATTAAGGAACAATGAATCAAATTATGCGTATCAAAACCCTACGCTAAATTTGACACATACAACTGAATAATTCTTCACTTTTCACTGAATAATGCGGGAATCGGGTTGATTAAGCAACAAATTTTAGCCCTAACCCGATTTCACCGATACCCCTAACACAAACACAACCCTTCCTCCACCCCCCCCCCCCCCCCCACCCCACGACATCGTCCATCCTTGTACAGTGGCCTTTGAAAAATAAACCCCCCCTCCCCCCTCTATTTTCAACTTTCCTTCAATTTGATTTTCTACCTTGCAGTCGTCCTCTTCCTCTGTGTCTTCAATTTCAAATCCTGCACAATAAACATTCGAACCCTAAAACTCAAAATTTCAAAACATTCGAACCCTATAATTCGAAATTTCAAACCATTCATCACAGTCCGAAGACAAATCATTAATAAAATTGTGCAATTCAATATCAAACTCAATTCAACAATTTCAATTTAGTAAGTTCAATTGCAAATTTTAGGAATTGAATACGTACCATAGCAACATCCGACGACTCTAGTCGAGCCCTCGCACGCTCGACGCCAACCATATTAAGAACCACGACTCTGGATAGACTTCGACGAAAATGGTGTCGATCGGCGTAGATCAAAGGGAAGAAGACTAAAAGCCACTGCACGCTCGACCCAAACCATAGCAAGAACCACGAGTCAGAGCCACTGCGTGCCCGGCGCCGCCACCGCTTTGAAATCGCCTTCGAGATCCCCTTCCTCTGTCAACACGATGAAGAAGATTATAGGGATTTAGGATTTTATTTCCCAGATCTTCACGCACCACACACTCTAAGGGTTGAGTTTTAGATAGACTTTTATTATTTTTTTTTTTTAAAACGAGACATGTGTCACAATCTCACCCCTCCATTTCATTGAGATCAAGGTCCACAATTGTGCACAAAGTACATCCTAAGGGGTGTGCACAAGTTATCCACTCTCTCTCTCTCTCTCTCTCTCTCTCTCTCTCTCTCTCTCTCTCTCTCTCTCTCTCTCTCTCTCTCTCTCTCTCTCTCTCTCTCTCTATATATATATATATATATATATATATATATATATATATATCTTTAATTGATGTGGTTAAAAGATATGAGTCATATTACACCAAAAAACGACACATAAGTGAATTCGACCCGCGATCAACACATGGACTCCAGTCCAAAGTCTCTTCTTAGTGTATATAATTAATATTATTTATATATATTATTAAATTATATTAAAAAATTAAAACATAATCAAGTTACATAGGTTTTTTTATCTTCTTAAAAAAAATTATGTTATAAAGTTAAATAATATCTATTTTTAAATCATGGTTGATTTGAATCCCCATATCAATAATTTAATATATTGAGATGAAATCAAACTAACAAAAATATATATTTTTTGAAGGGTCCATATTAAAACCTATACAAAAATTCTACTTTACTTAATTCCAATTTTTTAATAGCTAGAAATTAGTTCGAAAGTTTGAAAAGAGGTAGTACTTAGCACGAAAACTTTCATTTATTTTAAAATTTAAGTGATTTATGAATTATATATACATAATTTTAGTGATTTTCTATGGTACATTGATAAGTTTTTTTATTTTATCAAAATTCATTAGATTTATTTAAATAAGTCAAAAAATTGATCAAAATATAATAATCAAGATATGATAAAATTATGTTATTTAAATCAATTGTGATTGTTAATAACATAAGTTAAATGATGTGGCTGAATATGTGAAATCCTTAATTGATATGGCTCAAAATTTGTTAAAGGATTAATCTTAGTTAAAATAGTTTACTATTTTATTTGTATTTGTAATTTAAGGTTTCGGGATTTTTTTTTTGTTCAAAAGGGTTTTGGGAGAATGATTTGGTGGAAGAAGAAAAAAAAACTATTTAAGATCATATTTATCTAAAACATATGCACGTATAAAATTGTTTAAAATTTATTATTTAACTAATCGAGATGTATATTATTTTTTTGAATATTTATATTAAAAATGATAGGTTTTGTAACCGCTTCAGATATGATGTTGAATATTTATATTAAAAATTAAATTAAATTTTCAATTAAAATATACACATAGGATGACATGTGTATAAATAGATGATGTAATCGTCTGACGTGGCTCAAATTTATTGGACCATCATTAATTGACGTGTCAAAGACCCGGGTCAGAGTGCACCAGAGAACGACACGTAAGCGAATCGCACCAGAACCCGCCACATAGGATTTCCACGCCTCTGTTTTAGTATTATATATATTGATTGATTGATATATTGTTATTGATATATTGATATTGATTGATTGATTGATATTGATATTGATTGATGGTATAGCTTAATTATTCGATGTGTTACAATATTATTTGATAATATTATTCGATGGTAATATATACTTTTGAATAATAAAGCTATACCATTGAATAAAGCTATATCCATGGTAATATATACTATTAATTATTCGGTAGCATATTCAAAGAAATTGGTAAAAAAAAAACACACATTCCATTTAGTAAATATTCATAATTCAAATAATAATTTAAAAAAAATCACCAATTCTACCGAATGATCAATATGGGCATGAATAATACAAAAACCCTTAAACTCAATGTGGCTCCAAATGATTTCGAACTACAAAAAAAACACTACATTCCACTGAATAAACATATATAATTCAATGAATAATATCAAAAAACCCACCAATTCCACCGAATAAGAAAACTGGGCACAAACAAAACGAAAACTCTTAAGCTCAATTGTTACCGTAAATTTTTTTCCCGCAAAACATATGCAAAGTGGGTCTCTATAGGTAGATAAAAATAAATTACATCAAAAAAAATAAAAATATTTTTTTAAAATGGCCGAAAATAACAAAAAAAAAACCAAAAAATTACTTCCCTCGTCACTATTCACAACCCCCCCCCCCTTTTATTTTCTTTTCTCTTTTCTTTATTTTGATTATTGTGAGCCTTTGATTTGGTTTGATCTAAAGGCCGAGATTTGTGTACATGATACACATTAAGGCTTGTGTACACATGATCCATATTCTATATATATAAGAGCAACCCCAAGAGATGTGCTAAAATAGAGAAAAGATGGAATTTAGAGAAAAAAACCCATACTTTGGCCCCAACAGATTATGTAAACCAATCTGCAAAATAGAGAAAAATGGGGAAAATGGGAAAAAATCTGTAAATTTGTGGGAAGAGGATTCATCTCTATAATTAAATGTATGCACTTCTCCCCATAGACAATTTATTGCCTCCACCACTATAGCTTGTTTCCAGGAAAATAGATTGCCGTCTCTACTAGGGTTTTCTCAACTGTTGAAGGCTGGTGAATCCTCTTCTCCTTCGTCCAGGTATGTGATTTCAATTTTATCTTCTCCACTTCTTCTTCGTCTGATTTCTGTTTGATTTCTTATTTGATTTCTTATTTCTGATTTCTGTTTGAATCCTCTTCTCCTTCTGATTTCGTCCAGCAGCATCTTCGACAATCCAGTATTTTACTATTCTGTTCGATTTGCTATTCATTTCTTATTTCTGAATCCTCAGTGCTGCTGAAATCCATTGCTGCTAATTTGCTATTCATTTCGTCCATTGCTGCTGGAATCCTGAGTGCTCTTCTCCTTCTGAATCCTCAGTGCTGCTAATCAGTGTTGTTGAAATCCATTAGTTAATCCATTGCTGCTAATTTGCTGCTGAATCCGTTCTGCTAATTTGTTAATCCATTGCTGCTAATTTGCTGCTGAATCCATCCTGCTAATTTGTTAATCCATTGCTGCTAATTTGCTGCTGAATCTGTAATCCAGTATTTTCATTATTTTTTCGATTCTATTTTTTATTTTTTCCAGTGCAGATTCTATTTTTTCAAGTGCTTCAATCTGTTCAAGCGCTGATTTGCTGCTAATTTCGATTCAATCTGTAATCCAGATTCTATTTTCGATTCTATTTTTTATTTTTTCCATTGCTGCTATTTTTTATTTGTTTCGAGTGCTGCTGCAATCTACAATGTTTGATGTTCAAGTGCTGCTGCAATCTGTAATCAGTATTTTTTGATGTAGTTTATTTCGATTGCCCTTTCTTACTAGTTTTTTCATTCGTAGATTTCATGGAGCTCCTAAATAGTGGATCACCCATCGATGACCTCAATGATTCTCCTTCCCAGTATAATATTTCATCAAGTCAATATCATGCTAGTGGTTCCACCTTTGAAGAAACTGATGTCGAAGCAACAAATATTGCCTCTGCAAGCCAAAGACCTAAAAAACAATCTACAAGATCGTCCAACTTTACAATCGACGAAGACAAGTTACTTGTATCCGCTTGGCTAAATGTGAGCTTGGACCCGGTCAAAGGAAGTGACCAAAAGAAGAGCCAATTTTGGAAAAGGGTCACAGAGTACTTTGCGAAGAACAAGACATGGGGAGCTGATCGGAGCGAGAAATCATTGACAAGTCGTTGGACAACAATCAACACCATCGTGAGTAAATTTAGTGGACACTACAATCAGGTGCAACACTTGCGTCGAAGTGGTTCCACTGAAGAAGATAAGGTACACCTTTGTTTCTACATATTATTCTTTAGGGTTTTTGAAATGCAATAGTCACTAATTATATGACTGCATTTGTTGTTGAATTTTTTTTATCAATACCTCTGGAAATAGTTTGTGGAGGCAAAAGAAATGTTCAAGAAAGTTGAAGGTCATGCATTTCAACTAGACCATTGTTGGAAAATTATGAGGTTCCAGCAAAAATGGATGGATGAACATCAACGGATTGATGGGAAGAGAAAGTGCAAGGGTTCATCTGCTAAAACCACGAAGTATTTCAATTTAGAAGAAGATGAAGAATGTCCATCGCAACCAGAAGGTTTGAAGCGACCGATTGGGAGAAAAGCGGCCACAGAAGTGAACAAGAAAGCAAAACTTGATGAAAGTACTACCACGGTTTCTAAAACCCGTGTTGAGCTAGAAGAATTAAGGGAAAGAAGAATAGAGAGTGACCGGATCAAGTCAGAAAACCTCAAGAGTTTGCTTGCTAATGAGCAAAAACAAGTTGCTCTTAGAGAGAAGGAATATGAACTTCAAGTAATGGCCATGGATATGACTAAGTTGTCGCCCATTCAAGTTGAATACTTTACGAGTCTACAAAGGGAAATCTTGACAAAGAGGGTTGGCGGGAGCGGAAATGAGTAGTCTCTATCGTTTTTATATGAACTATTATTATGTTCTATCATTTTTATATGAGCTATTATTATGTTCTATCGTTTTTATATGAACTTAAAGTTTGATTTTTGTCATTTCGCTATAGTTGGGTGTAATGGACAATTACCATATATCAATTAATATTATGCATGACTTTATTATTAGTGATGGACAACGAAATTGAATATCGCATAACATAATAATAGTAGCAAAATAGTGAACCGAAAATACTATTCTCCACCATGGATTGTCCATAAGTGCTCAATAAGATCTTCTTGGAGTCTAGTATGCACTTGTTTGTCTCTAATATGATGTCGTTTTGCAACAAACTCTATTATTGTTGGCGTGCGTTCATGTGAAACTGTTATGCTTGGGACTTCAGCCACTCGATCATATTGCTTTTCAATGTCATGACAATGTTTTGTTCGACGATATAGATCATACTCTTCACGCTCATCTTCGATAATCATATTATGCATGATTATGCACGGCATCATAATATGTTTTAGGACATCCTTATCCCAAAACCTTGCTGGATTCCTCACAATGGCAAAGTGTTCTTGAAGTACCCCAAAAGCACGCTCCACGTCTTTCCTTACCCCTTCTTGCTGCTTAGCAAAATATTGATGTTTATTTCCTTGAGGAGCAGGAATAGTCTTCACCCATGTTGCCCAAGATGGATATATACCATCGGCAAGATAATATCCCATATCATATGTTCTTCCATTAACCGTGTAACTAATGGGAGGAGCACACCCTTCAACCAGTTCGGTAAATACGAAAGAGCGCTCTAATACATTAATGTCATTTAGAGACCCCGGTAATCCAAAAAACGCATGCCAGATCCAAAGATCATATGAAGCTACCGCTTCTAAAATAATAGTGGGTTCATGAATATGGCCAGTGAACTGACCATGCCAAGCAGTTGGACAATTCTTCCATGTCCAGTGCATACAATCAATGCTGCCTAACATCCCAGGAAAGCCACGCTCTTCACCAACTGCAAGTAGTCTGGCAACATCATCAACATTTGGCGACCTCAAGTACTCCTTTTTAGACTTTCTATTGTCGTGCTCTCACCAATTTGCACATACTCATATGTATAATCAGCCGGAACACCGCAAGCAAGCATTCGAAAAGCAGCTGTTACCTTTTGAAGTGACGACAAACCAAGTCGCCTAGCAGCATTCCGCTTTTGAACAAAATAAGAATCATGGGCAACAATAGCATCATGGATGCGAAGGAAAAGATGTTGCTTCATTCGGAACCTCCTTCTAAAATACCGAGGCCCGTATTTTGGAGGATCGGCAAAATAGTCTTGATAAAGCCGTTCATGACCACCAATACGATCACGATCAATAGTAGCATGACTCATAATAGAACCACGTTGACGTCCTGATTGATTGTTGGGAAGACATTCTTCTTCTATTTGAAGAAGTAATAGGTTTTCTTCATAATCGTTATCTATATCGTCATCATCGTTCATATAGGTATCAACTAAATAGCGGCTACCCAATGAACGATGATCCATATGAAATTAGATTTTTAAGGGAGGGAGAAAATTAGAAATTAAAAGATGTTAGAAATGTTAGGTTGGTATTTATAATAAGTGAAAAAAAATGTTAGAAGTTTTAAAAACTTTAATTGTTATAAATAAGTAAAAAAATGTTATAAATAAATGTTAGAAGTTTTAAAAACGTTAGAAATAAGTAAATAAATGTTAGAAGTTTTAAAAGTCTTAAAAACTTTAATTGTTAGAAATAAGTAAACAAATGTTAGAAGTCTTAAAAACATTTTAAAAACTTCCATTGTTAGAAATAAGTAAAAAAAATGTTAACAACTTTAATTGTTAGAAATAAGTAAAAAAGATGTTAGAAATGTTTGAAGTTTTAAAAACGTTAAATTGTAATATATAATGTTATAAATAAGTAAAAAAAATGTTAGAAATGTGAGGCTAAATATTATAATTAAGATTAAAATAATATTTTATAAATGTAGAATTAAATATCCTTAATAAATGCATTTATTTACTATACTGTATAATAAATGTAAAAATCTGTAAAATAGAGAAGTTGTTGGAGTTTGAGTGAATTTTTTTTAGAGATTTTGACATTTTTATCTGTAAAATAGAGATTTTTTAGAGAAGCTGTTGGGCTTGCTCTAAGGGAAGATACTATCCTCTGAAATTTGTAGCTAAAAAGATGGGTGATTTTTTTACCATAGGAAAAACTTGATAATGACAAGAAGCTTTGATAAACCTTTGTTTTTTTAGTAGGCAAAAAGGGGTGGTTCTTAAGACAGAACGCCACCCTGATGATCCTTTCGGATGATGTTACAGAAATCCCTGTTATAAGGGAGATTATCCATATTACAATTGACATTAGATCTAGCTATGTAATCTGCTGCCCCATTAGCTCCACGGAAGCAATGCTTGAGCTCTATGTGCTCAAAATCCGCTTGCATCTTCTTGATTAACTCGATCTGCCGCCATATTTCCCATCTAGGTCTTGTGTCGCCATTTATAGCCTTGATTACTTCCAGACAATCACCTTCAATTATGACTCTGCGTATACCTTTCCTCAAAGCCATTTTTGTACCTACACAAAATGCAGCTGCTTCGGGTTGGAGAGCTGAACCACTATCGACCTGCGGCTGAAAAATATACATCACACATCCATCACAGTCCCTGAGAATCCCACCTATATGACAGCTGCCAGTAGGTTTGGTTGAGCCATCTACATTAATCTTGTAGGTGGCCCTAGGCGGTTTTTTCCATCTGATAACAATCCGCCATCTTTCTTGTTTTGAGCTTTTATTAGGATTGGCATTCAGCCAGTCTCTCACCTGCACAAAAGATCTAGTAGCAATTTGTGAAATTGATTCAACCTTTTTGTTATGAAATATTACATTGTTCCTAGTTTCCCAAATTGCTTGCCAAATGAAGCAGAGGTCCTCAAAGTTTGGTGTAAGCGGTTTTGTTTGTAAAAGTTCCTTAATAGAAGTGATATGATCACTATTATAGTTTACCAATTTGTCTGTTAGTTGCTCGCAGGCCGCTATAATTCTCTTGGTTATAGAGCAGTGATGAAACAGATGGTCGCTATCTTTCTCTTTGTCGTTGCAAAGGCAACATTAGGAGGGAACTCTATTGAAATAACGGTTTAACCTTTCTTTTGTCGCTAATCCATCTTGCGCTATTTTCCAAATGAGGTTCTTGATACGGGGAGGGAGGTTTAATTTCCAGATCCATTTTCCACTTTGTTCATCCTGATTAGGAGTGTTTATGATCTTCTTGACGGATTTGGTCGTAAATTGACCATCCGCATTTAGCCTCCAGATTAGCCTGTCACTAGCCTCCCAAGAGGGGATTTTGATTTTAATGATTTATTCAATAGTGTGATTTGGAAAAAGGTGTTGAAGGGTTCGAAGGTTCCACTGCTTGTTTTGGCTAATCAAATGCTTGACCTTCAGATTCAGGTCATGCGATTGTTGATAACTTTGGAGATTACATCATATGATCCAAGAATCTCTCCAAACATTTAAGGTTTCACCATTCCCGACTATCCAATGTAATCCTTGACTAAATTTGTCACGAAGTTGCAACAACCGACCAAATTGCCAGGAGGGGTTTGTAGGAGTTGCCTCCATAATATTTTGTTCTTTAAGATATTTCTCTTTAATAACTTTAACCCAAATATTGTCATTACTATTGTAAAGTTTCCACAAGAGCTTCATTAGAAGACTGATATTGAGGTCTTCAGCAAGTCTTATACCTAAGCCACCTTAGTCTTTAGGTTTACAGATTTTTTCCCAACTTATTAGCGGATTATATCTTTCCGATTCTAGTTTGTTCCAAAAGAAGTCTTGTTGATTTGGTCAATCTGATGGAGGACACCTTTCGGGAGCAGGAAGTTTTGCATTAGGTAATTTGTTTTTGAGCTGAGGTTGGCGGTGATGAGGGTTACACGCCCAGCCTGGGTCAAGGACGAGGCCTTCCATTTGGATAGTTGCTTTTTGGAGGTTCTGAATAGCATCCTGGAACATAGCGTTCTTGATTCTTCCCCGGAGAAGAGGGATCCCTAAGTATTTTTCCGGAGTTCTAGAGTCCGAGATATGCATTTCATTAGCTAGCGAGTTTGCTAGTGAGGGGCTGATGTTTTCAGAAACTTGAAGCGAGCTCTTATTATAGTTTATCGTAAGACCAGATAAATTACAGAAGTTATTGAGCATATTTCTAATAGCATGGATGCTTTTATGGGAGGCCGGAGCAAAAATTATAGTATCGTCAACAAAGGTCAAGAAAGGGATAGGCGTACCATTTTTAGTGATCTTGATGCCGACTAGAGCATCCTCTAATCTTGCCTCTTCCTGTAGTTCTGCTGCAAGGTTTTCCATTACAGTGATAAATATATACGGAGCTAGAGGATCCCCTTGTCTGATTCCTCTTTTTGGTTTACATTGAGGGCCAGGTCGATTGTTAACCAAAACCGAAAAGGTTGTAGTAGTTAAGCAGTTCATAACCCATCTGATCCAACGATTATCAAATCCAAATTTGATGAGAGTGGCTTTAATATAATCCCAATTGATTTTATCATATGCTTCTCCATATCGAGTCTGAGTGTCATCCACCCTTTTGCTCCTTTTTGTTTGTGGAAGTTGTGAAAGATTTCATGGGTAATTAAGGTGTTATCCTGTATAGATCGACCTTCCACAAAGGCCCCTTGAAAAGGATTAATTAGTCTAGGCAGGATGTTCTTCATTCTATTTGTTATTAGTTTGGAGATTATCTTATTGATTGTGTTGCACAGACTGATTGGTCTGTAATGGTTTATGGTTGATGGATTATCCGTTTTGGGTATGAGGGCTATAATGGTTTGATTGATCTCATAAAAGGAAAGTTCCCGAGTGAAAGAAGGCTTTAGCAGTTCTACAGACAGATTTTCCAACTATGTGCCAGTATTTACTGAAAAATTCTGGTGGATAGCCATCCGGGCCTGGAGTTTTATCAGTAGCCATGTTATTCACAATATTTTTTATTTCAAGGTTCGAAGGGATCGAGAGCAGAACATTATTCTCCTATAAACAAACAATTGCACGCACATACTAATTAAGAGTAAATTCAAATAAATTATAAACAAACAATCAAAGTAGAAAGATAAAATGCTAAAAATTAGATCGATGACAAGATTGCAAGAAATTTAAAATAAAATAGAGTGATGAATAAAAACTTACAGTGAGAAAGACACATTGATGGAGAGATGATAGAATTTATAGAATTGAAGACACAAGGGTATTTTTGTATACGAATCTTATTGAAAAGATCCAATATAGATTTTGTTAGCTATTTAAGTTTATCCGAAATGTTATTCAAATTCAAAATTGAAATAATATCCAATTCAAAATAATTTTAATGAAATTAATAAAAAGAAATTTAAAAAGAAAATCAATCGGTTAAGATTTAGAGAAAAATGAATTAATTAATTAATTACATATTTAAATAAGTAATTTGTTTTATAATAAATAATAAAAAGAAAACCAATTAGATTTTTTAAGTTATTTAAGTTTATCCGAATTGTTATTCAAATTCAAAATTGCAAAAATATCCAATTCAAAATAATTTTAGTGAAATTAATAAAAAGAAATTTAAAAAGAAAATCAATCGGTTAAGATTTAGGGGAAAATGAATGAATGAATGAATTATGTATTTAAATAAGTAATTTGATTTATAATAAATAATAAAAAGAATCTACCGATAGCAGGTTGAGGGGATCAAAATCAATCATATATATTTACATCACGTTTATATTTGAAGATTTGGCTACGATCTTCTCTGAATTAGATAAGTATAGATTTTAACAATAAATTAGAAAAAAAAATTAAAATAAATCAATTAAAAATTAACAAACAATTAAAATTAATCAATTAATCTTAAAAAGAAAAGAGCTACCAACAGCCTCATCCAAATCAATCATATATATTTACATCACGTTATTTTTTTAAGATTTGGTTAGGATCTCCTCTAAATTAGATTAGATAAGTTTATATTTTAACAATAAAATAACAAACAATTAAAATAAATCAATTAAAAATTAACAAACCATTAAAATAACATTAAAGGAGAAGCCGCCACATGTCGTAGGCGCCTTCTCCTTTAGTATTATAATATAGATTAGATATTAGATATTAGATATTGTTAGTTCTTCTATTTTTTTTTCTCGACTTGTTCTCATCTTCTTCTATGTTCAATAACTTTGTCAACTGATGTCCATGTTTTACACCATGTTTTTTGTTATCTATTTTAGATTTTTAACTCCTTATTCTATTATTTTATATATTATGGGTTGGGAATATAGCGAATTTGTGTAGTTTATGCTTATTTACAAGAAATAGAGGTCTACACAAGTTTCTGTTTAATATTGCAGAATTTGGAGCGAATTCGTAGCAAAACCAAGAAGCATTGGAAAAGCACTCAAAATCTACCAAGGGACCCGACATCGACTGATTGACTCGATGTCACCATGAGCGAGTAGTCACCCGTCTTCTAGGGTTGGGGTGAGCCCGACGATAGCTATGTCGATGAATTGATGAGTTGCGAAAGAAAGGTACTTTATCCCGCTCTATTCTTTGTGCTTCATCTTTAATTGGGAAAGTAAGGAACTCATGTTGTGAAACTTGGGTAGTAATTAGGGTTTACATGACACATGAATCTTCCAAGCACCCTATTTGATATCGCCTTTACATGACACCTGAATCTTCTAGTTTTGAGTATCCACAACTTTAGAGAGCTAGTCACCGATACTGGAAAATCCAAGACCTTTCTCCCCCTTGGACAAAAGGATGATGAGAGCCTCAAAATGTTTTTCTAGAGGTTCATGTATGTGATTGTCTAGATAGCCAATTTGAATGAAGAAATGACCAAGTTAGCTCTAATGAACAAGCTTGTGGAAAAGTTATTTTAATATCAAGAGACCAATGTCCTCCTATGGTAATTTATTGGAAGTGATATAGCTCAGCAAGTACACATTGAGGAAGTAGTTTGGCCCCCATACCTGCAAAAGCCTTTTTGCAGGAGGAAAAAACTACGATAGGAAGATAGAAGTATTGTTATGGTTCAAAGTAACTACCAATGAAGAAAAGATAATTCAATCCAAAATAAAAAACCTATTAAATTTGGACGAAAATATTGCATCCTGACATTGATTGATCATATGACTTTAACTACTTTGATCTCTAACATACGAGAAATTGAAACCCAAATTAAAAACAAGGTGTACGTACCAAAAGTATTTTTATTGTAGAACATGGGTATTCAAGATGCAAAGGCTTCAATAATATAGGGGAGAGATGGCATTTTGATGAATTTGCAACTCGAAAAACCAGCCTTTTCCAACAAGTCAATCCACTCAAGTTGAGTTCTCTCCTTTCCGCCCGAGGAATGTGCCATCATCACAAGATCAATTCTCATGGTTGCTTCGTCGAATGGTTCTTGGCCGTCTGATTGAAGAACCCTTTCAATCAATATAAGTTTCCCTCGCGTCGTCTTTTCCATGGCTTTCTTGCAATTTTTTAGGATCTTCAAACAATCATCATCACTCCAATCATGCAACACCCAATGCAACAATATAAGATACATAAATTTTATAACATGTTATCATATTAGATCAATCTAAACTTTGGATATAATGATAAATCATGATTTGAATAACAAATTAAGTTCTTTATTTCATATTTTTCTAAATAGTTACCTTCATGATGATAGCATCAGGACAAGGAATAGACTTGAACATATATATCACCTCCAATATGGGTGACTCCAGGGTACAATGGTGCATTCTCAATAACATGCTGCAAATCATAGTTAATGCCTTTGATTCAAGGCAAATTGGCCTTAACGATCTCCATCAACAAGTCTCCTTTTCCTCCAGCCACATCCACTAAGGTTTCGACACCTTGGAACCCATCCTTGTACGCTGATAGGATTGCCTCCACTGCAACCTCCCAAATAGAACACCCATGAGACTTCTCGAAAGCCATTCCACCTTCCTTGACTACGGCACTCAACTGGTGATATGGGGACATCATCCATGGATGTGTTGCCATCATAAACATGGGAGCCAATGTCTTCTCACAACCATCTTGTAAGAGCCACCTAATTAAGCGGAAAAAAAAAAAGAATAGCCCTTTACCATATAAATATGTTTAATTTGGATATCAACATCCAATATGTGTATACTTTGGTAGCTAGGTTACCTTGAGGAGTTAGTTATGCCATAAAGGGTTTCTTCACAACCATTAGAAAGGGTAGTAGTGAAGAGCTTCTTGCGAACTAGCAACCTCATGATGCGTGATAGACTGTCAATACATGGAGATGCAGAACCAATTTGAGAAGCTATTTGAGACAAGGACATGGGGACGCCATGGGAGTGTATAATGTCAGGGATTCGAAGCTCCACCGCACATTTGACAGCCAATGAATCCGTGAAGGCATACATGAGCTCCCAAACCTCTACTTGGCCTTGTAGTATGCCATCTTCATCATTCCCTGCTACTCCCTGCAAGTTGTTTGTTAAGATGCCATATATGTAAAATTTTTAGTTATCCACTGAATAATTAATTCATGAAATAATTCAAAGTTCATGCTGATGATCAATAATTTTATTGAAATTAAAGAAAAGATAACTTCACTTGAGAAAACATTGCAATAACTTCAATTATTGACAGATATTATCCAATTATGAAACTGCAAAACTCGATCTATATATGTATATATCGATTATAGCCAAAAGATATAGACAACATGTTGCTCGGTCCTTATGGTTAAACTTTGAGGGATTGACCTTCCATTAGCTTGGAATCGTGCTCACAAATCTGTTATTGTGGATACGGGTTCGAAGATGGTGGTTAAGCTCATCGATAGGCTAGCCGATAGGAGTGTTCACCACCCTCTTTCTAGCTTCTTACTTTGGTGCCAAGGCTTTTTACAAAAGGAACTAGGAATTATATATTAAGCTCTAGGAATTATATATTAACGCGGGCGAGTGGCATCGTGGGGTTGTCATGAACATTGATGCTTGTATGGTACCTAAAGCGGAGCTCTAGAGCATCGTACAAGGACTAATGCTCGCCTGGGAAGGTGGGTATAGGAATGTGATCCTTGAGATAGATTCATAACTTATAGCAACCATGCTGGGTAAAACTCCGTCGCGATGCCACCCACTGGCCACTGGCTAGCCTTGTCATAAAGTGTCCAGGCTTATTGAAAAGAGACTGGTCTTTCCAATTTCTTCACGTGTTCCGCGAAGCTAATCGTGTCGCGGATTGATCACCTTGTTAGCTTAGCCTTTTCTTATAACATTGGTTTAACTGTATTTCTTGACCCGCCTGAGGGTACTTTACATTTTCTGCTTGATGATGTAAGGGGTCGGGCTATCTCCCGTTTGAGGACTACTTAGCCTATTTTACTTGTTTTAATAAAGCGCGTTCGAAGCGCGGAGAGCGCCGACTTTCCTTTTTACCAAAAAAAAAGGTTTCTATGTGTTAGAAATTATTATCTTCGACTTTTTGAAACATTTTTTTACAAAATGTATGTGGAATATCGATTTTTAATGTTTAAAATAATTTCTTACTTATTACTAACTAGTGTGTATCCTGTCGCATGGGCGAAAATAGGTTAACACAATATTCTAAAATTACATTTATTATCTATAAAAGAAACCTATTAAAAATATAACAAAATGTGAATTGCAATGTGAGAATTAAACTAAAAATGCTCAAACTTTAAGAAATATATAATACAAATTAATTTAGACACAAATAATTCATTTAGCCAAAAAATAATATAAATGTAATTAAAGTAACACCTCTCAAATAATTAATATGTTGATATAAATAATTCTTCCATCAATAAATAATCTAGAACTAAATAAAACATCACCTATCAAATATTTTTCTATTAGTATTTTTGGTAAGTATGGGTATGAAATAGTTTTAATTTATATTTTTATCAATTAACTAAAATATAGATAGATAGATTGTTACTTATGACAACTTTTTATAAATTATGACAACTTATTATCTTGATAATTCTTTTTATTGGAAATTTTTTTCCTAGAGGTAATCACAAGACGTCATGTAAGATGCTATACATTGATTTAGTATATTATATATATAACATGAAATTATTAAAAAAATCATAAAAAAATAGATATTATATATATATATATATATTTTTCATTCTTAATTAATAAGTGTGTTAAATAGAGAAATAGTGTATACAACTTGTATAAAACAAATAGAAGTAGAGCTAAGGAGGTCCATGGGACATGTAACCCTCTTTCTCATGAAAATTAGTAGAATATGTCTATCCACTAAATTAATAACTAGGTCTATCAAACGTTATATTAGCTTATTAATATATATTTAATACAATCAGAACCTATATTCTTTAATTATACCCATTTTCCCCTAAATAATTCAATAAAAATTCGAGCAGGCACTTTTCCACCCTTTGATCATCGCCCACTTCATAATGAACTAACCATAGATACGTTCTCGTTAAAAGAAAACCATAAAATCATGGTTTAACCCGGCCATAACACCTCATGAGAAAAACAGCTAAATTACACATACTTTATCTAGCTATTCAAAATTTTACTTTTTTCATACTCTTTAATTAATTTACAGCTTAAAACGAAAACAAAAACCAAAAACAGAATTTATTTTTTCCTTGGAGAAAACAGATCGAGGAAGAAGCAATGTACAAAAGTACCTTGAGAGATTGGAGCCCCAAACTTGAGCTCAATGTCGGCGAGTGAAGGCGGGATGGGGAAGGGGGCTGCAGGGATGAGGGAATGGAAAAAGACATTTGGGGGAGTTGATCGATCGACCGGGAGGGAGCTTGGTGGAGCTATCGGCGGACTTGGATCAAGGAGATCTATGGTGTAGGTTTAGGGTACTGTGACTTGTGAGAGTGTGGCTATTTATGTTGTTCTCAAAACCTCGAAGATCATGATCAATGGTGCACCTAAATATAAAAAGACCGATATATAAATATTTATATATGTTCAACCTGACTCATTGTTCTGCCCTAGATAAATAACTACCAATATACATTATACGGACTAATAGATTAATATCAAAATCAACGACATTTGAGACTTGAGAGTAGCAAGATCTCTACCTTCATTTAAGATTCCTTTTGTGTTATTAACACATTGTGTACTTGTCTTTAACATATAAATTTATACCCGAAATAATTAGTGTAACACCGGGTGTACACATAAAGTGTTACAAGAGATTTCGACTGACTACCCTATGCGTATGTAACGGATGTAGATCACCAACAACACCCCCGTGTATCACTCGATGTGTCATAAAATTAATTTATATGAAAATTATTCTTATAAAATTTCAGAAATTATAACAATATTGTATTTGATAATTCATACACATGTAAAAAATATTTTGAAAATTCATAAAAATATTTTTCTAAAAAATACACACGAGTAAAAGTCACAAAATAACAACATTTCAGCAAAATAAAATAATTTTACTATGATTCTTAAAAATATTTTTTTACAAATGTGCATTAAATGTGAAATACAATATTTGTATAATTTTAGAAATCTTTTTAACAATAATTTTTATATAAACTATTTTTGTGACATACCGAGTGATACATGGTGTGTTGAAGGGGATCTTTACGGCTATGCAACTATCTAGACTGGGAGGAATACTTATTATATATATAAATTTATTTTTAATAAAAAAAAACCAAAGGATATATTTTATATTGTTTAAACAAAATTCTTATGTAAAAAATTGATGAAAAATTATGTTTTGAATTTTTATACAAAATAAAAGATGAGGGAAATGCACAAAATAACCCCAAAACCCGGATTTATTGCGGGGTTAACCCAACCCGGTTTTTAATTGGGTGAAACCGGATGTTGGGGGAACCCTTGCAACGACCAACCGGTAGCAGGTAAGGGAGGGGGGTGCAACCTTGCAATGTGCGACACCTAGCAACGTCAGACTGAGAGAGGGAGTGTGGGAGGCGGAAAAAGGAGAGAGAGAGAGGGAAAAAGCAAGTCTCATCTGCAGAGGAGAGAGGAAGAGAGAGAAAAAAAGCAATTAAGAGAGGACAGGAGAGAGAGAAGTGAAAAAAAAGTTCTAGAGGAGAGAGAGAGAGATCAGTGAGGATGGGACAGAGAGAGAGATGAAAGATTCTTCTCCCCTCTGTGACTTTACTGGTGCTCTTTCACTTCGAAGAAGTAATTGGGCGGGTGTTTATTTGCAGGTTGACGTGTAAGGAGTTAGTTTTAACTCGACACCCAAAGCAAAACGACATGAGTCATATTGGAATCGACTGGGCAAGAGTTATCGGAGAAATAGATTCATCATCGACTTCAGATCGAAAATGGGCAAGCTTGCTTTTGATAAAGGTTATGCCCCCTCACCGTCACTCTTCCATCTCTCTCTGTCCTATCCTCACTAATCTCTCTCTCCTTTCTAGAACGTTACTTTTCTTTTTTCACTCATCTCTCTCCTCTGCAGACTTTCTCTCTCTTTTACAGACTTTCTCTTGCATTCCTCTCTCTCTCTCTCTCCTCTGTAGACTTTCTCTCTCTTCTGCAAACTTTCTCTTGCATTCCTCTCTCTCTCTCTCTCTCTCTCTCTCTCTCTCTGATTTTTTTCATCAAAACCAAACTTACCCATTTTCTATCCAAAGTCGATGGTGAATCTGTTTCTTCGATAACTCTTGTCCATTCGATTCCAATATGTGTCATGTCCTTTTGCTTTGGGTGTCCAATTAAAATTAACGGCTTACACGTCAAACTGCAAATAAACCCCAGCCCACTTGTTCATTCATCAATAAAAAAAATAAAGCGGTTCACCAAGCCTCTGTGAGGGCTCCTCCACTTAGATTCCACCTTTTCTACTCCAAATTCGGCCTCCACTCGCCTCGAATTGACCTGGAAAAGCCATCAGAACGAAGGTGAAGGACGAAGGCATCCAAGCGGACGATTGCTTGTAACTCAAAGTCCAATCGTCAATTATGGTTACAAGAATTCGCTCGTTACAATAATTTTAGGTATAATTAAGTAATTAGTTACAAGAATCAAATATATTACCTACAACAAATTAGTAACAATAATGAGATTGTGTTGATTATAATTATAATTTCAATAATTAAGAACGATTACAAGAAATTAACTACAATACAAATTATTAAGGTTAAACTCATCTAGAGTTATATTTAAAAATTGTAATTAAGGTTTTAACAAATGGTAATTAAGGTCTGCACAATTGGGAAGCAAAACCTTAGAACCATCCACACACTGTATATAATGTCACCAGTCACAATGTACATGACAATAGGGTTATCTAACAGGACAATAGTTTTAATGCACATGACAATGACGACCCTGCAAACCATTTCCCACCCTATCCATACCAACTACCGCATGCATGTCACCCTTAAACATATCAAATGTCTCCGCAGTCAGAGCAAACTTTGTAGGCTTCTATAAGGTTTAACCGAATATACGTCGAGGTAGTTTCGAATTTCACATGACAGTAAGAGTTATAAACATGACATCTGACTACTACAAACATGACAGAAATCAAAGTGTCGGCAAATCCGTTAAATGTTCGAAGGTATCTCAACATTAAACATTTCCAACTCGCCCTACTCCTGGTATTTCGTAATCCATATAGATGTTCCCCAATTTCCTCAATTCCCCCAAAATCCTCAATTCCTCCAATTTCTCCTATTCCCCCAAAATCCCCAAATCCTCCAAATTTGTCAATTCCCCCAATTTTTCCATCTAACTACAACCAATATATCCATTTTCCTCCATTTCACCGCAGTCATCCCCAATTTTCGTCCGTCACTTGTATGCAGTGTCTGTGGCATGTTTGATATTCGCTTCTTCTTCTCCTCTGCAGACTTGCTCTTGTTCTTCTTCGAACTCCTTCCCCTTCTTCCTTCTGTTTTCAAATCTACGCCTCCCTCTTCCCCTTTATTAACCCTATCTCATAGGTAGTTGAGATGACATGTTTTTTAAAAACCTGTCAATTTTCTCCCCATCCACACGTCTCACTCTCTCTTCTCCATAAATGCAGCCGATCTCTCCCTCTATTGTAACCGGTTGGGGTGCAATTTTTTAAGGGGTTAGGGGTTAGTTTTTGCAATTAATGTGGATATGGGATAGGGAGTGCAAACTCAACCGGGTTTTTGGATTAGTTTTGCAAATGGCCCATAAAAGATCGAATATTTTGTAATATGCATGATTTTATGTAAATATAAAAAAAAACTTAAAACATACATGTGTACGTGTAATTGGCAATGCTTCGTATTTAATTTAAAGTTGCACGTTGGAACTTTTTTTTTTAACCAGAAATAATTTGGCAATAAGGGAGCCTTATATGCCAAGAGCATCCAAACGGATGAAATTACGAACCAAAGAGTCGGCAGGTGCCGTGGAGCCAGAGAAGGCGAAGTTGAGGTGCGATAGACGATCCGCAAATCGGTTAGCCTCCCTAAGGACATGACGAATCTCAAATGTATCGAAGAAACCTAGGGAGACTAGACTGTCCGAGACAATCATTTCCAAGTCACCCGGAGGTTTCCCACAACCCTTGAGGTTGTTAATGATGGTTAGGTTGTCGCCCTCAATTATTAGGTTGGTGATCTTGAGTTGTCGTGCGGTGTTGATACCATTCCAAATGCCCATACCCTCTGCACTAGTGACAGATGAAATAGACGACGAGCCCGCGCCACAAAAAATCGGTTTGCCTGTATGGTTTCTTATGATGTATCCAAACGAGCCTTCCTAAGAGGGGGATAAGGTGTCACCAAAATTTAGCTGGTGTGTGCCGTCAGGAGGAGGTCACCATATTGCCTTTTTCTTGGCTCTTGCATAGCGGGCTTGGGGTCCTTTGTTATTGTTATTCTGAGTTTTCCCATTCGTGAGATCATCCAATTGTTTTGAGTTGTTCCATAAAAGGGTTTGATCTTTATAGAAAGCAGTGATTTTTTTGTAAATCTGGTTTTGCATTATCAAATAGAGTCTTGTTACGTCAGTACCAAATGCTCCGGCCACCATCCAAACGCTAGTTTAGTAAAGCATTTAGTTCCTATTTTCTCTTTTATGTCACAGATGATGTTGTTAAGGTCAGTACCATTTGTAAAGCAGTTGTTTAGGATTGTTATCAGACCGGTGTCCAGATTTCCTATCGTTGCTTGGGTGATAGGGCATTCCCATACTAGTTGTCGTAAGTCTTCGTAATTTGAGGCACAGTGTGGACACGTGGTAGGGATTCCAATCCCTCGTGATGCAAGTCTCGCTAATGTGGGTAGACCATTTTTCGCTGATAAAAAACTATATAAAATATCAATTTTTTTAATTAATTTTTCTTTAATAATCTCATACTTCTTACTAATAAGTATAAGATTATTAAAAAAAATTAATAAACAAATTGATATTTTATATATTTTTTTATCATCCTAAGAAAGCGTGCGTGAATTGTAAATGACTTATATTTTCAAACGGATGCAGTATTTATATAGTTTTGGTGTCTTAAAAAATGCTAAAAAGTGACTTTTTTAAAGGTGGGAGTACAAAATTATATTTAATTATACTATATGCATGATAATATTACCATCCATTATTAAATAATTAAATTCTCTCCCGTGAGAGGGAGGCATCCCCATGCCGGAGCTCTGACCATCCCCGCCTCGCCGGTTCTAAAAATTCCTGTTAGGAGGCCTAAAAACCCCTCTTCAGAGGCCTAGCTACGACCCCTCTTCGGAGTCAATAAACCCCTCTTCGGAGGCCGGGTCTCCCTCTCGACTGAGATGCACCTCGTCGGAGCTTGAATCGCAGCCCGCTTCTTCTTTGGTTTTCGGGGTAGTTACTTCCTGCTCCGACCATCTCCTTCTTGGTCTGAAGCCCTCCTTCGAGAGCTCGATTTCTCGTTCTGCTTTCGTCCTCCCTCCAGCGGGTTGGGGAAAGTCCTTCCCCCTCGGTGTTGTCCTAGGGTATATCCCCGTTGTCGTCTACTCCATTCTGTTTTTTGCAAACTGATGTCAAATTAGGGGTTGTGGATTCATCCTTCTTCTCCCTTCTGCCACTTCCTCGTTTGTGTGATCTTCATCAGGCCCAAATTTCTAGGTTCTCGTAGTACCCCGGCTTGGTGCTCGGTGATTTTGTCTTTGACTGCACATCCCTCTATCGATGGTTTACTCGATCGCCGGCAATCCTCAGCCTTTAGAAGCGCTCGACGACGTCGTCTATTGCAGAGTTACTCGAATGCTACCCAGTAACTCGAGGTCGAGTAGAAGCTGAGCCAGCACATTGAGCAGAAGTAGAGAAGAGCAACCACTCGAAACTTGAAGTCAACGTCGACTACAGTACTCGACGTCGAGTAAAGAGCTTGACACACACATGTCGAGTGGAGCCAGAGAAGACGAGGTCGAGTGCAAGTTGAGCCAAGAGCCAAGATCTGGTCGACATCGACCACTTTGGTCGATGTCGAGTAGAACCATGGAGCCAGTTCGAGTCAAAATCGAGTAGGAATCTTAGTTGGCCATTACTGCAACACCAAGGCACGAGAGATCTATTATGTTTGAAGACTTTATCCACATTAGTAATTCCCACTTTTATAGTAAAAGTTTAAGTTAGGGGAATTTCAATTGTTTTATTTAATTTATTTGGAATATTTTATCTTAAGCAATAGGGTCTTTTATCTTAGGAAATATATAGAGTTGTTCTATCCTAGAATAGTTAGGGTTGAACACTATAAATAAAGCCCTAGGAGGCTGGTTTTTAGGGATCCATTCATCCAAGCACACAAGCAATTGTGTTTTACATAGTTAGGCAATTTAGAGAGTTCTAGAGAGAGAGAGAGAGAGACCGATTGGAGTTGAAGAGCGGAAGTGGTCTGGCTTTGTTCGGTTTGTACTTCCTCTATTTTGATTTAATGCAAGTAGTTTCTTTTATAATATTGATGTTTGTTACTATGATGAAGAGCGAGTAGTCACCCTACTTCTAGGGTCGGGGTGAGCCCGACGGTAGCCATGTGGGGTTTTGCATCAAAGGTACAACTTTTATTGCAATTTCAACTTCTATCCCTATTTACATGATTCTTCTACGACAATGGCAGGTGCTCCTTATTTGTGTTATTGAACCAAAAGTGATCTTAATGCGGATTTGGATTAATTAGGTGAAAAGGGTAATAACAATTAGGGTTATGTGAAAGCCTCTATATTGTTAATTGTTAATGACGAAAGTTATTTAATGAAAAGGCAAAATCTTTTATACTTTAGCATGATTCTTACATGGTTATCGTTGTGGCATTGATACACCGATCTTGGAAGCTTTGTCATTTATTTATTGGAAAGTTACGATTTTTCTGTACTGACGAACTCGATTACTTCTAGTTGACATTGAGTAAACCTGGTTGACATCGAGTATCTCTACTTGACATCGAGTATGTTTTGTCTTATGGTGTGCAGCTTTTACTAGAACTTGATAACTTAGGTCGACATCGAATACTTTAGTCGACGCCGAGTTAGCTTCTGGTTGATTAGGCGAGCGCTAACACGCTATCTCATGGATATGATCCTGAAACCCTACAACTACAATGGAAGGGATTCTTGCATTTTATTTGCTTGGAAAGGGAGTTGGTTTCGTTCTCTTATCTGACATTTATTTCATAACTAGATTCCCTTCCTAACAAATTTTGGCGTAGTTGACGGGGAAGCTATCAATCGCGCCCTTTTTAGTTCATTTTAAAACCTTTCTTTTTATTTTTGTTTTATAAGTGTATGCGAAGAACTGATCGCTCACCGAGATTTGATCCTCTTCGCGAACCAAAATGCTTCTTCCATATTTAACAAAGGCTAAGGAGAAGACTCATGTCTACCAAAAACGAGAACGGGGTACAGCTCATGCCAGAACAAGAGCTTGGGCAACTTCGCAGACATGTAGAAGAGGTCACCACCAGGCCGGCAGAACAAGCTCATGCCAAAAGAGAGCTCGAGGAACAAATTTGGCATATCCCTGCGAACGCAAAGGAGTACCCGCACCCTACTCTGGAAGTTCTAGAATTACCGATCGTTCTCCTTCGCGTTAATTTTGAAATTCGCCCTTCTTTTATGTCTGAAATTATGAGAAATCGGTTTCAGGGGAAATCCAATGAACCCTTTGGAGCACATAACTACTTTTCAAGATTTGTTCGAAACTCAAGCTGATGGTGTTAATCTAGAATATTTAAAACTAAAGGCTTTCATTGGTCACTTGCAAGGATAACTTCACAGTGGTTCGAAGGTTTGACTCCACAATCCATTCGCACATGGAATGAACTCAAGGATTTGTTTCTTAACAAATTCTTTCCTCCAGCTAAGACGGCGCAGCTCAGACAGCAGATCACGACTTTCAAGCAAAAACCAGGGGGGACACTTGCCAACGTCAAGGAGCGCTACAAACGACTACTGAAACCCTTACCTACACATAGACATGCAGCATATGTGATCCAAGAGATCATCTTCAACTCCCTGGATGCACCAACAAAGGAGTGGATTAACACCTATACAGCTTATAGGTATCTCGAATACACACCACGACGCGTTTGGGATACCTTTGAGATGTTGGCTAACTATGACAACACTTATGAGACTGCTGCGGCCCCCGCCGAAAGGTACGAAAGGACTGTCCCATATATGCCACTCTATGAGCCACCAAAGGAGGTTGATCCAAACATCAGGGACCAATTCCACAGAGATCAGGTATGCCGCCTAACCAAATAAGTTAAATTTCTTACTAATAACCAACCTTGTTTGGAGTCTGGGTTCGTGAGGCACAACACCATTGCGTGCCCACATGCCGACCAAGTACAGCTTGCAGAAACCCACAAAGAGGCGCGCTATGCAAGGGGAAACTACTCAGGGCAACACTAGAAACAAAACTGGGGCTACTATCGCCAGCCCCAGCACCAAAGAGATCCCCCGCCTTACAGAGCTCCTGGTCATCTTGACAGAGAAGTTAAGAAAGATGTACTGCACATTATTCTTGATGAGGTGCGGAGGAATCACACTCAAAGACATCAATCTATCAATTCCATCCACACTTAACTACATGACATCAACTCAAGATTGGGAGAAATCGATGTTTGGCGAAAGAGCATAGAGACCCAGATTGGTCAACTAGCAACATTCGTCCCCAAACAATCAGGTAAACTCACTGGATCTTCTAAACCTAATCCTAATGGAAAATCTGCATGACAGGTGGCTGTCATGAACCAAAGGAGTGGGCGTCAGCTGCAAACACTCGAGCTAAACAAGGGGGAAGAGGCCACTGGAGACAACTCGATGTCGACTAACCCAATCAACGTCGACCAGAATCAAGTCGAGGTCGAGTCACCCATACTCGACGTCGAGCCAGAAGCAGAGCTTCCCCTGAAGTCGACTTCTCTAGTTGATGTCGACAATACTCCACTCAATGTCGACCAAAATCCAGCACCACCGAAGAAGAAAACGCTGCCTTTTCTAAAGCAGTATTTGAAGGACCCAATGGAGAAAAAGTTCCAGCGTTTTGTGAAGATGGTTAAAGGGCTCAACGTCACCATTCCTTTCACCGAAGCTCTTCATGAAATGCCTTCATATGTGATGTGCGCCTATTTTTCCATGTTTTGCAGTAACAATTATATCGATTTTTGTATGCATTTCATATCTATGGGTTAGAATAATACAGAATCTGTGTAGTTTATGTTTATTTGCCAATTATGAAGGTCTACACAAATTCTGTTTAATTTCACAGAAATTGAGGCACTTTACAAGTAATTCAGAGAAGGGAAGAAAACTATGAAAAGTGCTCGAGGTCGACTATGGAAAGCCCAATGTCGAGTAGAAGCTGAGCTAGAGAGCATCGAGCAGAAAAAAGAGAAGAAGTCCACTCGACAGGACTAAGTCGACGTCGACCAAACTAGTCGATGTCGAGTACTATGTGGTCGAAAACACTTTCAGAGGTCGAGAGCAAGCATGAGATGAACCAACAAGATGAGGTCTACTCGACGTCAAGTACTTTACTTCATGTCGAGTACATCCTGGTGCCTAGTCCGAGTCAAAACCGAGTACAGATCCGAGAGTTGAAATTTACTTACAAATGAAGGCACGAAAAATCTACCCACAATTGAAGATATATCCAAATTAGTAATTCCCATGTTTACTTTAGGGGAATTTACTTGTTTTATTTCATTTATTTATCAAAGTTATATCTTAAGAAAGAGATAGATATATTTAGGATAAAGATAGATTGTTCTTTCCTTGGATAGCTAGGATTGAGCACTATAAATAAGGCCCTAGGGGCTGAGTTTTAGGATCATCCAAGCCACAAGCAATTGTGTTTCCATAGAGTTAGAGAGAGAGTTGAGGCCGAGTGGAGTTAAAGCGAAGGACGAGACGTTTTGGCTTCATTCGGTTGTAAACTTTTGTTTGATTTAATGCAATTAGTTAATTTCATGAAATTATTGATGTGGGTTTCTATGATGAAGAGCGAGTAGTCACGCAAGTTCTAGGGTTGGGGTGAGCCCGACGGTAGCCAGGTAAGGTAATGCATCAAAGGTACAACTTTTTATTGCGATTTCATCTTCTATCCCTATTTGCTTGATTCTTCTACGACAATAGCATGTGATCTTTATTTGTGTTATTGAAGCGAAAGTGATCTTAATGCAAACTTGGATTAATTATGTGAAAAGGGTAGTAACAATTAGGGTTTATGTGAAAGCCTCTAAATTCTTAATTGTTAATGACGAAAGTTATTTGATGAAAAGGCATGATCTTTTATACCTTTGGCATGATTCTTATATGGTTGTCGTTGTGGCATTGATACCCTGGATTTAGGAGCTTTTAGGTTATTGAATTACATCCATCGAATTCATGTTTAGTTCTGCCTTTTTTTTATTCACAAAGGTTACGTTTTTCTGCACTGACGAACTCGACATCGATTAATTCTAGTCGGCATCGAGTACTACTGGTCGACGTCGATTACTTTCTACTCGACATCGGTTGTGTTTGTCTTTTGTTCTACAACCTGGAGGAAAGTCGACAATGTTGGTTGATATCTGTTGTGAGCGGAATCTGCCATGTTTTACAGCAACTTTTATATCGATTTCTGTATACATTTCATGCATTTGTGTTAACGATAGTACAGAATCTGTGTAGTTTATGTTTATTTGCCAAAAGTATGGAATCTACACCAGTTTCTGTTTAAATCGCAGAAATCGAGGCATTTACAGCAATTCTACAGAAGGTCGGAAAAGCTCGGAAAACCATTACAGAAATCCAAGGTCAAAGCATCAGAACAAGGCTGAAAGCCAGGTCTACTCGATCTCGAGTGACCCTGGTCGAGCTAGACGAGCATGACCGGGCACAGCTTGGTCGACAAAACCATGATCGAGGAGCCAGACAACCCGAACTCCATTCGACCTAGACAAGCACTGGTCTAGGCCGACGAAGCCCCAAAGCCATGCCCGGAGTCGACGAGGAGAATTGGCCGAGGACGAACCCGAGGATGACCACAAGACTCGCTGCAGCGGAAAGGGAAGCTCGCTGCCGCGGACCAGGCCAGTCGCTGCCAGCGGATGGAGCCACTCGAGAGGGCGTTCTCGACAAGCCTGGGAACCCGAGCACCCAACTCGATCTCGACGAGTCTTACTCGAGATCGACGAAGACCCAGAAGCCATGTCCGAGTCCTTCGAGGAGATCCACTCGAGAAACCCTAGTCGATGACCCACCCTACTCGAGATCGACTAGGCGTGGTCGAGATCGACGAACACCCAGGAGCCAAGATGAGCCACATCGAGCAGATCTAGCCGAGACGACAAGTCAAGCCGAGCCACCTTACTCGACCTCGACGAGCCCTACTCGAGGTCGACAAGAGCCCAGTTCCAGAAGCTTCTCGACTTGCCTTGTCTGAGTAAAGTTGGGATTCCTTGGTGCCGAAGGCGGAAGATTCTATCCGATCTATCAAAGTCTATCCATGGAAGACAAAATCCATCATCATGAAGACTTTCCTACTTTAGTTTTATCTCTTTCCTTATGGATTTAATTCCATTTAAACATTTATTTATCATTAAGGCTTTTTAGATAGAAATTAGATATAGATAAAAGATCTTTTCCTAGATTAGCTAGGGAAGGATAGCTATAAATAAAGCCCATGGGGCTCAGTTTTAGGCATATTAAATTTCGAAGAGAAGTAGTAGTTCCATTCAGAGATACAGTTAGGAGTTTGAGGTTTTTAAGGTTTTGGCTTACAGCGAAAGTTGATTGCCAAGATTGTAAAGGCTTTGAATTTAGTTTTTAATGCAAGTTTCCTTCATCAATTCAATGTCTGCAATTACGATGAGGCGTGAGTAGTCCACCCACTTCTGGGGCTGGGGTGAGCCCGACGGTGGCCATGTGAGGCGATGCGATAAAGGTCAGATCTTTTGTGTGATTCATCTTCTATCCCTATGAGCATGATTCTTTTGCGAGAGTTGAAGGTGATCCTTGTTTGTGTTATTGAAGCGAAAGTGATCTTAATGCAACTTGGATTAATTATGTGAAAAGGGTTAGTAACAATTAGGGTTTATGCGAGAGCCTCTATATGCCTAGTTGTTAATAACGAAAGTTATTTGATGGAAAGCATGATCTTTTATGCCTTTATGTGTTGTTTTGCATGGTTATCGTTGTGGTGTTGAAACCCTAGCCTTGGAGGTCTTTTATTATATTGAGTTAATTTTCTGTCGGAAAGCTGAGTTTGGGTTTCGAGCAATTGCAATTTAAATTTCTGTTCTTTTACTGTTTCTTGTCGAGATAGAGGAAGGCTTCGTCGAGATCGAGTACCACCTTTGTCGATCTCGAGTTGTCTTAGTCTGTGTCGAGTTAGCTTTCTTCTGTTTTCGTCGATTTCAAGTTTCTGTCTTTATTTCCTTTGTCGAAGTCGAGTACCTCTTGTCGAGGTCGAGTTGCCCTTGCCGGGATTTCTTGTCTGCTGTGATTGTCGACTTGCTGTTGTCGATTGCCGTGGTCTATCTCGAGTAGGAGTTTGTCGAGATCGACGAGACTCTTGCTTTGCTTTTAGTTCCTGTTTGCTTTCGTCTTTGCTTTGTCTTTTATTTCTGTCTTTTGTTATTTACTTTAGTTGCCCTTGCCGGGATTATTTGTTTCTGCTTCTGTGTTTGTTTCTGCTTTTCTGCTGCTGTGTCTGTGAGAATCTGATAGCTACCTAAGAACTGCTGACGTGCTTCCTCGTGGATTCGATCCTGACTTTTCTCTTACTACAACGGGAGGAAGTCTTGTAATTATTTGCTGAGATAGGGGAGTCTATCTGAACTATATTTGATTTCTATTTCAATACTTGACTAACTCCTGCAACAACAAATTGGCGTCGTTGCCGGGGAGGCAATCAATCGCGCCTTAGGTAGTCAGTTCTCACTGTTTCTTTGAGTTAGTTTGCAGGTGTATGCGTCGTTCTGGTCAAACACCTGAGTTTAAAGCTTTAGACGAACCGGAACGCCTATTCCACATCCGAGCTAAACTACAAAGAGCCATGTCGGCCGCTGAAACACAGGAGCAGGTGATACAGAGGCTTACCAGGGATCTAGCCGCCAGAGATGCTGCTCTAGCCACCAACAATGCTGCCCTCGCCGCTGAGAGAGCAGCAAGGGAACAAGCACAAGCTGAGCTTGCCCAGTACCCAACCACTGCAGAGGATTACATGCATCCAACACTCGTCGTGCCTGAATCGGCGATTCTAATCCCTGAAAACTCTTTTGAAATTCGCACTCAATTTCTTATAGAGCTTAAAAATAATGCCTTTTACGGCAGATTTAATGAGTGTCCTCTTGAACATATTACTAACTTTCATGATATGTGTCGTACACTTGCAGAAGGCACAACTCTGGAATATGTCAAGATGAAATCTTTTCGCTGGTCGCTCGCTGGACCTGCACTGAAATGGCTGGAAGGGCTGAAAGCAAGATCACTCACAACCTGGGCCCAAGTAGAGCAAGAGTTTCTGAACAAATTCTTCCAACCTGCCAAAACAGCACATCTCCGCCAGAAAATCACCGCCTTTAAACAACAAAAAGGGGAACCACTGGCAAAGGCATGGGAGCGCTACAAGGAACTTCTGCGATCTTGCCCTACTCATGGACAGCCGCCCTACATCATTCAGGAGATCTTCTTCAACTCTCTGGATCAAGTCACTAAGGACAGAATCAACAATTATACTCGCTATGAGTATTTGACAATGCCGCCAAGTGACGCATGGGGAGTACTGGAGAAGCTTACTACCTACGACAACAAGTATGGGTCTACTGTAACTTATGAAGAGAACCCATACGCCAGGCCAGCACCATCCATGCCCCTCTATGAGCCATCAAAGGAGATCGATCCAGATGTCAGGGAGCAATACTACAGAGACCAGAATAGGAAGCTCATCAAGCAAGTCAAATATCTCTCTGTCAACCAGCCTTGCATAGAATGCAGATCGCAAAGGCACACCACTCCTGAGTGCCCACACACAGAACAAGTCAAAATGGCAGAGCATCATGAGGAGGCAGCCTACGCAGGGGGTCCAAATCGCTACATGGGGGACCAACGGTTTCAGCAACCACAATGGAACCAGGGAGTCCCTAGGAACCCCCCGCCCTACAGAGCTCCAGGACATCCTGAAAGGGACCAGACAAAGGATGATATACAGACAGTCCTGGAAGAGATGCGGAGGAATCATGCTGAAACTAGGCAATCTTTCAACTCCGTCTATACTCAGATGCAAGGTGTCAACTCTAGGCTTGGGGAAATTGATATCTGGCGGAAATCAGTTGATACACAGATTGGTCAGCTAGCAGCAGCAATCCCCAAACAGTCAGGCGCTCTCCCTGGATCTTCAGAACCAAATCCTAAGGGAAAGACCGGACACATCGCTGTCGTAAAGCTAAGGAGCGGCCATCAACTTCGAGAGCCAGAGGTCGGGGAGCAGCAGGATGAGGAACAGCAAGTCAACCTCGACAAGACAGTAGTCGATCTCGACAAAGCCGTGGTCGACCTCGACAAAGGACTTGTCGACCTCGAGGAGAATCTTCAAAAACCTTCGTCTGCACAGCCCAGCAACTCGACGTCACCAAAACTGGTCGATCTCGACAAGAGGGTAGTCGATGTCGAGGAGCCTCAGGTCGAAAAATCTGCAGCAACTCCGACATCTGTTCTGGCTCCGAAAAAGAAGCTGCCTTTCCCCACGAAATATCTAAAGGATCCAGCGGAGAAAAAGTTTCAGCGCTTCATCAAGATGCTTCAAAAGCTGAATGTCACCATACCCTTCACAGAAGCTCTCAATGAAATGCCGTCCCATGTCAAATTCCTGAAGGAGATTCTGAGCAAAAAGCGATCGATGGCAGAAATCACAGAGGAGTGCAGCCATCTGGACATATTGGAAAAGAGGCCGGATCCAGGTAAGTTTGCTATAACTATTGGATTTGGCCCATACAAAATTAATGCCCTATGTGATCTTGGAGCTAGTGTCAGTATTATGCCTTTAACGATTTGGTCCAAGATTAAGATAGGTGCACTGGAGCCTGTGGATGCTAGACTGTATATGGCCAACAACACGGTGGTCATTCCAACAGGCATGGTGGAAAATGTCCCAGTACAAGTAGGTAAATTCTTCGTTCCTGCTGATTTTTTAATTATTGATATGCAAGAAGATCCTGCTTGTCCAATTATTCTAGGGAGACCATTCTTGGCGACGGTGGATGCCAATATAAGCGTACGGAAAGGGGTACTCACTTTCAACATCAGCGATGAGGTGATTGAGTATTCCTTCAACAAAACTGAACAGCATACGGGTCCCATGGAAGAGGTCAAATCTATCTCAGCTGGCTACATCACCTGCGGGGAACCAACGATCAGGAATATGACCCCTAAGGAACTGGAAAAGAGGAACATGGAGGCCCAGGTGGAGGAGATCATGGCAATCCTTAAGGAGAACAAAGGAGCCAAGTATGGGGTCAAGCCAGGTCTACTCGAGGTCGACCACATCCTCATCGAGGTCGACCAAAACTCGGGGAGCTCAGAGCCTGCTCCCTCGACACAGACTCCACCAGACGGACAACCTTCGTCGATCTCGACTAAGCTTGTCGAGGTCGACCACCCCTCGGAGAGCCCAACGCCTTCCTCCTCGATGAGCAAGCCACAGGAAGGAGAAGGCTACTCGACCTCGAATAGCCTAGTCGAGATCGACAAGACCAGATCTTCCTCGACGCCGCCTTCTTCGACTACGCAGCAACCAGGAGGAGAACCCTCGTCGACCTCGAGTAGCCTTGTCGAGGTCGACCACCGCCAGACTTCACCAGATCCGTCTTCCTCGACCAGATCACCACCAGAGCCAGAGTCCTCGTCAAGGTCGAGTACGCTTGTCGAGGTCGACAAGATCAGTTCTTCCTCGACTTCTGATTCTTCGACCAGACCACCACCAGGACCAGCAGACTCGTCGATCTCGAGGAGCCCTAGTCGAGATCGACCAAACACCGTGGTGCCCGATTCCGTTTCCGCGAAGGTGAGCCAAGGTATGGATCTTTCTTCTCCTATTTCCATTAAAGATTTATCTATACATGGAAGAGGTCTGCCTTGGTATGTGCGATTGTGCAGGATTTCCAATGATGAGCCTAAGGAGTATGAAGTTGGAGACAAGCTCTATGTCTCTAAATCAAAGGATCATTGGTTCCCTAACAAGTTCAACAAGAAGCGGATGGGACCGTTCGTGGTGAACAAGATCCATTCTGGAGGATTACAGCTGATGGACAAGAATGGAGTCTTATTTGAGGCCCAAGCTACATGGGCCCTGCAGATGCCACCTTGAGCATTAATGAAAGTCGGCCTAGCGACTATAAAATCTAGAGCATGTACATGGACTTTTTAGGACATTTTGAGACTTTGTTTTTGGTTTTTGGTTTTTGAACATTGTTTTTGGTTTTTGTTTTTGTTTTGTTGGTATATGTCTTCTAAATTTCAGGTCCATGGATAGAATCAAGCTATAGTCATACTCGGACTAGGAGGTGCTCCATCCAAAATTTTGCAGCTCTGCACACATGTCTTGTGAGTTTCTTTCTTTACCCTTTACCTTGTTTTTATACAGTGAGGACACTGTAATGTTTAAGTATGGGGTGGGGGAAGGGCTTACTTTATGCATATTTTATATACTTTATATGCATGTTTTCCAAAAGTTTTAGAAAAATAACCCCCATTGAAAATTTTGAAAGAATGTCATGGAAGCTTATATTAAACTCGACGATGCAATATTGGATTCATTAGAGATATAGCATGAAATTGCCTAGTAAAGGGAAGTTACAATGAAATGCATATTTTCTTGAAAACCATGAAAGGAGGTAAAATTTGAAGTTGCTTTTGACATGTTGCATGATAAGATGATGGAGGACTTTATATTTCCATATAATGCTCATTGTTATATCCTAGCCATACCTATGCTTATGCATCACAAAAGCCATAATATGCCTTATTTCAAATATTGAACCACATGATCTAAATATTTGCCATTCTTTACCTTATCCGGGGATTATGTTGAGAATGATGTTACATTATGGAGATGTTATATGGTTGTTGTGTTGAGATTATCATTTTTGGAGTTTGGCTGGAAAGTGTTTGAAATATATGGAAAATTTAATGAGTGAAAGAAAATCCAATCACCTCAGGAGATAAAGGTAGATTGACCCTGCTCTCTAAGATAATAGTTTGGAGAGATGGGACACATTGTGAGGAGTCCGAAGCACTAAGTATCCGGGGCCATTCATGACACCCATGTTTGCGACTCGCGAGAAGGCAGTGCTGAGGTTAGAGAGGTAAAAGCATTATTATTGAAAAAAAAAAGCAATATGAAAGGTGATGAATCAAATGGAAAAGGAATGTGGAATGAAATTCAAAGTTTGGAAAGTACTCCATTTCCCCGGATCAAAAGCACCACATTGCCAGAAATTGCCCACCTTTTAGCCTTTTACCAATCTACTCCTTCATGAGCTTAAATTAAAAGTCCTCTTGATTATTAATGCTTTGTCACGTATGAATTATTTATGCATAACCCTCCTTTTGTGAGTAGATGTTGATTTTACATATTTGCACATGCATGGATCTGTGACAATAGTACTTTTTCGAGGATGGTAATTGATTGCAGGGACATATAAAGAATGAATCTAAGATGTTGAGAGTTTTAATTACTTCCCCTGAATGACAAATAAAAGTATTGCTTGAGGACAAGCAAGCTTAAGTATGGGGTGTTTGTTGTGAGTGGAATCTGCCATGTTTTACAGCAACTTTTATATCGATTTCTGTATACATTTCATGCATTTGTGTTAAAGATAGTACAGAATCTGTGTAGTTTATGTTTATTTGCCAAAAGTATGGAATCTACACCAGTTTCTGTTTAAATCGCAGAAATCGAGGCATTTACAGCAATTCTACAGAAGGTCGGAAAATCTCGGAAAACCATTACAGAAATCCAAGGTCAAAGCATCAGAACAAGGCTGAAAGCCAGGTCTACTCGATCTCGAGTGACCCTGGTCGAGCTAGACGAGCATGACCGGGCACAGCTTGGTCGACAAAACCATGATCGAGGAGCCAGACAACCCGAACTCCACTCGACCTAGACAAGCACTGGTCTAGGTCGACGAAGCCCCAAAGCCATGCCCGGAGTCGACGAGGAGAATTGGCCGAGGACGAATCCGAGGATGACCACAAGACTCGCTGCAGCGGAAAGGGAAGCTCGCTGCCGCGGACCAGGCCAGTCGCTGCCAGCGGATGGAGCCACTCGAGAGGGCGTTCTCGACAAGCCTGAGAACCCGAGCACCCAACTCGATCTCGACGAGTCTTACTCGAGATCGACGAAGACCCAGAAGCCATGTCCGAGTCCTTCGAGGAGATCCACTCGAGAAACCCTAGTCGATGACCCACCCTACTCGAGATCGACTAGGCGTGGTCGAGATCGACGAACACCCAGGAGCCAAGATGAGCCACATCGAGCAGATCTAGCCGAGACGACAAGTCAAGCCGAGCCACCTTACTCGACCTCGACGAGCCCTACTCGAGGTCGACAAGAGCCCAGTTCCAGAAGCTTCTCGACTTGCCTTGTCTGAGTAAAGTTGGGATTCCTTGGTGCCGAAGGCGGAAGATTCTATCCGATCTATCAAAGTCTATCCATGGAAGACAAAATCCATCATCATGAAGACTTTCCTACTTTAGTTTTATCTCTTTCCTTATGGATTTAATTCCATTTAAACATTTATTTATCATTAAGGCTTTTTAGATAGAAATTAGATATAGATAAAAGATCTTTTCCTAGATTAGCTAGGGAAGGATAGCTATAAATAAAGCCCATGGGGCTCAGTTTTAGGCATATTAAATTTCGAAGAGAAGTAGTAGTTCCATTCAGAGATACAGTTAGGAGTTTGAGGTTTTTAAGGTTTTGGCTTACAGCGAAAGTTGATTGCCAAGATTGTAAAGGCTTTGAATTTAGTTTTTAATGCAAGTTTCCTTCATCAATTCAATGTCTGCAATTACGATGAGGCGTGAGTAGTCCACCCACTTCTGGGGCTGGGGTGAGCCCGACGGTGGCCATGTGAGGCGATGCGATAAAGGTCAGATCTTTTGTGTGATTCATCTTCTATCCCTATGAGCATGATTCTTTTGCGAGAGTTGAAGGTGATCCTTGTTTGTGTTATTGAAGCGAAAGTGATCTTAATGCAACTTGGATTAATTATGTGAAAAGGGTTAGTAACAATTAGGGTTTATGCGAGAGCCTCTATATGCCTAGTTGTTAATAATGAAAGTTATTTGATGGAAAGCATGATCTTTTATGCCTTTATGTGTTGTTTTGCATGGTTATCGTTGTGGTGTTGAAACCCTAGCCTTGGAGGTCTTTTATTATATTGAGTTAATTTTCTGTCGGAAAGCTGAGTTTGGGTTTCGAGCAATTGCAATTTAAATTTCTGTTCTTTTACTGTTTCTTGTCGAGATAGAGGAAGGCTTCGTCGAGATCGAGTACCACCTTTGTCGATCTCGAGTTGTCTTAGTCTGTGTCGAGTTAGCTTTCTTCTGTTTTCGTCGATTTCAAGTTTCTGTCTTTATTTCCTTTGTCGAAGTCGAGTACCTCTTGTCGAGGTCGAGTTGCCCTTGCCGGGATTTCTTGTCTGCTATGATTGTCGACTTGCTGTTGTCGATTGCCGTGGTCTATCTCGAGTAGGAGTTTGTCGAGATCGACGAGACTCTTGCTTTGCTTTTAGTTCCTGTTTGCTTTCGTCTTTGCTTTGTCTTTTATTTCTGTCTTTTGTTATTTACTTTAGTTGCCCTTGCCGGGATTATTTGTTTCTGCTTCTGTGTTTGTTTCTGCTTTTCTGCTGCTGTGTCTGTGAGAATCTGATAGCTACCTAAGAACTGCTGACGTGCTTCCTCGTGGATTCGATCCTGACTTTTCTCTTACTACAACGGGAGGAAGTCTTGTAATTATTTGCTGAGACAGGGGAGTCTATCTGAACTATATTTGATTTCTATTTCAATACTTGACTAACTCCTGCAACAACAATATCGAGTACTCTACTCGACATCGAGTAACTCTTCTGGTCGATTTCGAGGAGAATTTGGAGCTTGAAAGGCGAGCGCTGACACGCTTCCCCGTGGATACGATCCTGATTCCCTTCCACTACAACAGGATGAAGTCTTGTAATTTTATTTGAGCGGTTCAGGGATTGGTTTGCTTTTATTTTATAATTGTTTAGTCAATTCTTCCTCTACAACAAATTTTGGCGCCGTTACCGGGGAAGCAATCAATCGTGCCCATTCTAGTTCCTTTTTAGTCTTTTCTTTTTCTTTTTGTTTTACAGGTGCATGCGAAGAACTGATCGCACACCTATCGATCCTATTCTCGAGCCTGGACACAATTCTTCCACCTTCAGCAAAGGCTAAGGAGAAGACTCATGTCGACTGCTAACAACGAGAATGAGGTCCAGCTCACACCAGCACATGAGCTGGAGCAACTCCGCAGACAGATAGAGGAGCTCACCACCAGACAGACGGAATACGTCTAGCAAGAGGTGGAATATGCACAGAATCAGCAAAGGTGAGAGGCAGGGGTAGATTGCGAAGTCCATGCCAAAAGATAGCTCCAGGAACAGCTTCAGCACGCCCCTGCAAACGCAAAAGAGTATCTGCACCCTACTCTGGAAGTTCCAGAATCATCGATCATTCTCCCTCGCATTAACTTTGAAATTCGTCCTTCCTTTATTTATGAAATTAGGAGGAATCAATTTCAGGGGTAGCCTAATTAATTCCCTTTAGAGCACATAATTGTTTTTCTAGATTTGTGTGAAAATATTGCTGATGGTGCTAATCTATAATACTTGAAACTAAAGGTTTTTCTTTGGTCAAGGATTTGACTCCACAATCCATTCGCACGTGGAACGAACTCAAGGATTTGTTTCTTAACAAATTATTTCCTCACTACTAAAATAAGTTGAAATAGGGACAAATTTTAGAGATGGATTTCATTTGTAGCTAACTCCGTTCCTATCAGGGATGACTTTTGTCACATAATTCAATAGTTGTTGCCGATAAGGAACAAAATGATGTAGCGTTACTAACTCTGTTTCTAATTGGGATGTCTTACAATTGTCCATAAATTCGTCTCTGACGTGTTTAGGGATGGCTATTTGTCCCTGAATCCATTCCTAATGGTCGTCCCTATTTCACATTATTTTAGTAGTGCCTCCTGCCAAGACAGCGCAGCTCAGACAATAGATAACGACTTTCAAGAAAAATACAGGGGAACCACTTGCCAAGGTCTGGGAGCATGATGTAGGAGGAAATTGAATTGAAAATACCAAAGATAAATTCAAACCGAGCTATAGCCTGCCCAAATAAATTCAAGACTTCCTCCCGTTGTAGTGGAAGGGAATCAGGATCGATCCACGAGGAAGCGTGTTAGCGGATCCTAGATAGCTCACGTTCACATCGGATTTCAACTTAGAAGACTCACTCGATATCTATCAGGGTATAGTCGATATCGACCAGGCCAGTCGGTTTCTGGTTGTCGTGCAAAAGCCAGTTGATTTCGACTTGGTCCTTCTCGATATCAACCTGTGTAGTCGATTTCGACCAGTCCTTGTCCATTCCTACCTGTACTTGTAGCGAACAAAAATGAGAAAAGGTCGATTTCAAATAGATGTGCTCGATTTTGACCAAGTCAATACCCTATTTTGACTGGCTCAAAATACCGCTAGTCGACCAGAAGACTCGATTTTGACCTAAAGAAGTTGATTTTAAGTACCTTGCAGAACCTGTGTGTCGACGAAAGAAGGCCGAAGAATGCGAAAATGGAAACGAAAGATGAACAGAAATAAACCAGGGTTGATGATTCAAAATATAAAAAAAATACGAAATAAATCTTCCAAGACCGGGGCTTACCACAACGATAACCAAACACACATAAGGCAAGATAATATAAATAATTATGCAAATCACATCAAAGGAGCAAACTTTCGTCTTTTCCCACAATTAGACAACCTTTTCAAGTAACCCTAATTGTATCTACCAATTTTATGTTTATAATCCAAGTTGTTAATATGAATCTCGATTCTTTCAAGTGGGCAATAAACATATAAAGGGCAGTGGAAGGTCAAAACATAATAAATATCAAAACTTTACCTCAGGCGCGCATGGCTATCATCGGGCTCACCCACTAGTAGAAACAAGGTCTTTGACGGCGTTTGAAAAACGCCATAGAAATGATTCCATGGCGTTTTTAAACGCCATCCCCAAACGCCGTCTAAGGTGACGCCATGCTTTTTGTAAAAAATCTATGGCGTTTTTGTAAACGCCATGAAATGTGTTTTCCATGGTGTTTTTTAAACGTCATAATATAGTTTTGAAAATGTCATGACAATAGTTTCCACGGCATTTTTCAAACGCCATAGAAAATAGTTTCTATGACGTTTATAAAACGCTATAGATTTGATTAATATTACCAAAATAAGTAGGTTTTCATGGCGTTCTAAAACGCCATAAAAACCTACTCTTTTTTTTTAATATTATAAATAAATGCCACATTTACCTGCTATATATACCTCTTTTTTGCTGCCATTCAAATTGCCCAAAATTCACCACATTGTAGCTATTATATAACCCATATTGATGCCTTTCAAATTGTCCACAAACCACATACACAATCATAAAGAAAATATGAAGATTCTTACCAAACACATGCATTAGCAAAGTTTTGACATTGTACAAAATGAGCTCCACAATTTTAATTAAGGGGCTTACATATATCCATTTTAAACTAAAATCCAATAAACCTGGATGGGGAGTTACACACTTATCTACAAAAAAGCCGCCTAAGCTGTGAGAGACAAAAGAGATCCATCTTCGGCATATTCAGGAGCTTGCACAACCAAAATAAGGATGAACATCATGCTATTATATTAATCTGTGAGACGGAATATCATGAACATTATTAAGCTACACAAAAAAAATCGCCATTGAAAAGGATAGAAAACAGTATTTAAAGGTATTAAGCCCCTAAAAGAAAGAATGCATCTAACATGAAATTGATAGGACCACATAAATACAAGGACAAACTTAGGCAATAAACCATACATTTGACAAGGAAATAGTTGACAAAATAACACAAAAAAATCAGCCATTAGTGATCCATGCATACCTTGCTGCTACTGCTGCTGGGAATTTTGGAGCTAGGCAGCAAACTCACTGAAATCAAAACGTGAAAGGATCTACGAATTAGACAAACAAGTTCCAAATGTAAAACTAGGAAGCTTATAAGCATTTGATAAAGATACGGAATGGACTACTGCCTACTACGTACTTGGCTCGATAAACGTATTTGCATTCTTCTGTTGCATATCCCTCAACCTCATCTCTCCAGCAATCTCCATTTATCCTACTTTGAGGCTTTTGAGCACACCAACAAAATCCACAATCATCAAAACAGAATATGCAATGACAAAAAAAAAAAAATAGTTGATCTTGATGATAATCACACGCGTACTGAAAAAAAATCAGAGATTGTAAATTGATACATGGTTAGCTGAAGGAAGAGTCAAGCAAGAGCATCTAACATGGAGTTGCTTGAAATAAAATTCTCAAATAGTAATTCCTAGATTGCAAACCTGTTCAAAACTGTACCATGGCTGAGTCAATTGCACTCTACTCAGCCTCTTCAGATCCTCGTTTAACACTTGAACTCTGATCAACCTATTGGTTTTCGCAAACCTTTTCAGAACTGTACCATGGTCTGGCCAGTTGCAAAATAGTGTGCCTTTTTACTTTAGCATGCCCTGAACTATGGTTTTCTTCTTGAGCTCCCTAACTTGCATCGAATTCATTGAAACTTGGCATAATTCTCAGTATAGATTAACCAAGTAACTTATTAAATTCAAGGATCTACAATTATCAAGGCATACAAAGTTCTCAGTACAGTTTGTTAACTTAACCACTCTTCAACAATCAAACTATTAAATTACTGACTTGTTCCTCCACCTAGCTTGACCAAATTTTTAAATATAGTTAGTCGGTCAATTATAACACAATTCAATTCATAATTAATTGGTTTATTAGTCCGTTTTCATCTCCTAGATGTTATCTCCAACTAACTAATTTGTTTTATATGATAGTTAGCAGTGGTTTCATTCAGAACAACCAATGTGTGAAGACAACAACGGTTTCACTTTATTACCTAATTAATCAAGTCCAGCTATAGTAATATACCCTGCTAGACTTTGCGTGTGTGACGGAAAATTGGGTTTGATCCCTAACAGCTGGGAAGGAAGAGTCACTAGTTCCATCCTTACCCTGACAAGGATGAAGATAGCTTCATTCAGATTAATTTCTTTCAGCGGGTACACATGTGAATTCTCAAACTCCAAAAAAAAAAGAATAAAAATTCTACTGATATGAGGCTTGCCTTCTCATACACATACAAGTTTCCATCGATCGGCATGAGCAACGACAAAAGTACCATGAATGTTGATATTTTTATATGTAAACGCCATAAAAGATATTTTTAATAGCATTTTATTAAAAACGTCATCTTTCAAATGTCATGAATGTTGATATATGTAGTAGTGTTGTAAGAATGACATAAAAAATGATGACTGGCAGCTGATGGATTTAGAGAACTTGTTCAAGAAATGATGATAACATCACATAAATATCAACTTACAACCAAGTATAATAACAAAACACATAGGCCATAGGTGCATTCTTAGGCTCTAACGTCTACATAAACTTAAAACATGTCCCCGGCCATTCGTAGCAAACGAAAAGAGAAGTAGATAACTATTTCAGTGGAATTTACGTATGAATTCTTTGACCAACATTGCAAACAAGTAACTTCTATGTGAATTCAAAATTTATGAATAATCACAATAAATGGATAAAGAATTAAAATCCAGTAATAGTTAAAAAGCTTAATTGTGCACATACATGTATGTCAAAGGGTTGTTTTCTATTGGTGAATTCCGACACGTACAACTCTGACCAGCTTGATGGTGGAGCTCCGGAAGACCTCGCATATAAAGTCCCTTAGCACCTGTGTGGTGAACAAACAAAAAAAATCAGTACCTCAATTACATATCTGACAATTCATATATACTTCCTTTATGACAGAAAAAAGGAGGAGGAGTAATTCATCTTAACCCTTAATTATAGCTATATCTGGCCCTTTTAAGGAGCACCTGCCCAAATAAGTGATTACAAATGGTTTTGTATATTATAATTAAAAATTGTGAGTCTACTACATTGTTTGAACATGATAATAATTATAAATTACAAATAAAAATAAAAGATTATTGCAAACAATGTAATTCTAAAATGAGTTCATGAACACAGTTTTGGCCCCTGCAAGGAAAATAGAAACAGAAGCACCATGCTTAGTTAAGGAAATCACTTCATTATATGGTCTTTACAGTTTTAAAATCATAATAAAAATTATTAGTGACTACTCGGTTTATTCGCCAACATTTCAAACCCAACCTCACCCTAGAATCTCTTCTCAATTCCTAATCAGTTCACGCAACATCAAATACTCTTAGGCAGTTATAAGTTCTGTCTACCCCAAAATTCAAAGCTTCAAACCCTAACAAATAAACAAAATCAACCATAAACATCTAAACTCTAAAGAAAAAAACCCTAAAAACCAGAAATTAAGCTCCAAAAAAATCAAATAACAGATACTCACATGATGTTTTGTTGGGCTTCACCATATCAGACAAAAAACAACTGAGTCTTTCCTTTACCTTATCATAAATCAAAGCAATTGTGGAGCGACGGGGTGGAGAGATGGAGGTGATGCTCCTCCACAGTCGGAAGCAACGATTGACAAGAAGACGGAGTAGCTATGAAGCGAACGAAACGGAAAGATGGCGATGAGGTGGTGCTAAGATGGTGAGAGCAGATGAAAAGGCGATTGGATAGAACGGAGGCCGCGTTGGACAGGAGAATCGACGTTGTTGTGGTTCTTCTAGCTTCCTTCTCTTAACGAAGAATCAAAGGAGATTACGGTCGCACTTTTTCAGAAGAGAGAGATAAGAGCGGGTGGGTGCGTGGCTTTCTAGGGTTTTATTCCGAAAGGGATGAAAATTGGGCGCTACATTTAAAATTGGGCTGAAATTTTTGGGCTTTTAATCAAAAACACTTACTAATACTATGGCGTTCTGTAAACGCCATTAATTTAATGGCATTTACCAAACGCCATAAATTTGGTTGAATTTTTTCACTGTTTAAAAAAACACATAGGACGGCGTTTACAAAACGTCGTTAAAACCATGACGTTTATAAAACGCCATAAATATTCTATACTTTAAAAATTAATGGCATTTTTGTATTAAAACGCCATGAAACATATTTTTAATGACGTTTTATTAAAAATGTCATATTTTAAATGTCATTGATAACCATGTTTGTAGTAGTGACCCCGACCCTAGAAGTGGGCGGCTACTCAGTCATCACAATGGAAGACATTATTGAAAGAAATAAACTTTGCATTAAATTGAATTTTTTACCTTTACAATTCCGACACTCCAACTTTCTCAAAAGCGCGCCAAAACTCTAAAAGTCTTGAACTCCTAAACGCTCTACTTGCTATTGGAATTGTATCTCTCTGAAATTGAATCAATGAAAACTAGCCCCTAAGGCTTTATTTATAGGCCTTAATCCTTGTTAATCAAGGAAAGCAATATCTATCCTCTATCTAAAGATATAATTCTAATGAAAATAAAATAAATCAAATATGGAAAAAGTATATAAATCCCAGGATAATTAAATGTTCAACCCTTAGGATCAGAAAATAGATAAAAAGAAAATATTTCTCAAGTCTTCATGTGCAATTAAACCTTCACTCGGAATGGACTTTGCTCGAAATCAGGATTTTGACTCAGATTCAGCTTGGAATTGATTTGGGAGTTCGGTCGATATCGACCAACTGGCCAAGTATGGTCGAAATCAACCCGTCTGCTCGGATTCGGCTTCTACTCGTTCGATGTCGGCTCTGGCATGAATTTCGAGTGGAGTTTCGGTTGATATCGACCTAGTAGGGTCGAAATCAACCTGCCTTGGTCTTGTGCCTGAGTCTAAATGTCGTGTAGGGTCTGAATGTGCGATTTAGACTAGGCTCTAGTCGGTATCGACCAAGTATGGTCGAAATCGACCACTCTTCAGTTCCTCGTTTTGTGCTCTGCTTCAATCGATGTTAGGTGCTCTTCCATTGGTTGTTGAGCTCCTTTAGTAGACATCAAGTGTATTAACAGCGCTTCTTGGTTTTGCTCTAGATTAGCTCCAAATTTTGCAAAATTAAACAGAAACTTATGTAGACCTCTATTTCTCGCAAATAAGCATAAACTACACAAATTCGCTATATTACCAACCCAAAATATATAAAATGATAGAATAAGGACCTGAAATAGGTATAAAAACATGGCATAAAATATGGACATCAGAGCAGTACAAACGACTGATGAGGTCTTGCCCTACGCATGGACAAGCACCATATGTGATCCAGGAGATCATCTTCCATTGCCTGGATGCGCTAACAAATGAGATGATCAACAACTATACAGGTTATGGGTATCTCGAGTACACACCACGACGCGCTTGGGAAAACTTTGAGACATTGACTAACAACGACAACACGTATGGGACTTCTGCAGCCTCCGATGAAATGTATTAAAGACCTACCCCATCTGTGCCACTCTATGAGCCACCAAAGGAGGTTGATCCAGACGTCAGGGACCAGTTTCACAATGACCAGGTACGCCATCTCACCAAACAAGTTAAGTTTCTTACCAATAATCAATCTTGTTTGGAGTGTGGGTCTGTGAGGCACAACACTACTGCATGCCCACATGCCGACCAAGTGCATCTTGCAGCAACCCACGAAGAGGCGCGCTATGCAGGGGAAAACTACTCAAGGCAACATTAGCAACAGAACTGGAGCTATTATCGCCAGCCTCAGCACCAAACAGACCCCCCGCCCTACAGAGCTCCTGGTCATCCGGATAAGAAAGGTAAGAAAGATGACCTGCAGGTTATGCTTGATGAGATGCGAAGGAATCACACAAAGAGCAAGCAATCAATCAATTTCATCCAAACTCAATTGCATGGCATTAACTCTAGACTTGGGGAGATTGATATCTGGAGAAAGACTATGGAGACCCAAATGGGTCAATTGGCTTCATCAATCCCCAAACAATCAGGTACGCTCCTTGGATCTTCTGAACCAAATCCTAAGAATAAAGTGGTTGCTTTGAATCTAAGGAGTGGGCGTCGGCTACAAACCCCCGAGCAGAATACGGAGGAAGAAGCTACTGGAGAGTACTCGACGTCGACCAAACCAGTCGATGTCGAGGAGCATGTACTCGACGTCGACCAAAATGCAGAACCTGCCCAGAAGTCGACTACTCCAGTCGATGTCGAACAACCCCCACTCGACATCGACCACATTCCAGCACCGTCGAAGAAGAAAACGCTACCATTCCCAATGAAATCTTTGAAGGACCCAACAACGAAAAAGTTCCAGCATTTCGTGAAGATGCTTCAAAGGCTCAACGTCACCATTCCCTTTACAGAAGCTATTCATTAATTAGATGCCTTCATATGTGAAGTTCCTCAAAGACATCTTGAGCAAGAAGCGGTCGATGGCTGAGATCGCAGAGGAATGCAGTAAGATGGACCTACCAGAGAAAAGGCCAGATCCAGGTAAGTTTTCTATAACTATTGGATTCGGTCAATACAAATTCAATGCTTTATGCGACTTAGGAGTGAGGGTCAGCATCATGCCACTATCAATTTGGTCCAAAGTCAAGATAGGAGCCATAGAGCCTGTGGATGCCCGATTATACATGGCAAATAACATTTTTGTCATCCCAACAGGCATGGTGGACGATGTATCGGTGCAACTACGTAAGTTCTTCATCCCTACTTATTTCCTAGTCATCGATATGCCAGAGGACCCTGCTTGTCCAATCATTTTAGGAAGGCCCTTCTTAGCAACCATGGATGTCAACATAAGCGCAATTAAGGGAGTGCTCACTTTCAAGATCAGCGATGCGGTAATTGAGTATTTTTTCAATAAAATTAAACGAAAAGGCATACAAGTCATTTGGAGGTCAAATTGATTTCAGAAAGATACATCATTTGCGAGGAGCCTAAGGTAAGGAATATGACTCCTGAAGAGATAGAGAAGAGGGCTATGGAAGACAAGGTGGAGGATATCATGGCAATTCTGAACGAAGAGACAGAGAATCTACTCGACATCGACCAAGGTAAGTCGACGCCGACTAGAATTATTTTAGATTTTTTGCCAAGTTTTAAGTAAACTTACTCGACGTCGAGTAAGCTAGTCGACGTCGACCAGATCCAGAAGCCCCCATCGACTTCTCCAGAGTCGAGCAACCCACCAATAGCAGAGGAGTACTCGACGTACTCGAGGTCGAGTACATCTACTCGACGTTGACTACAATCTGAGGTCCCGAATGATGAAAATTCCGCGAAGGTAAGCCGAGGTAAGGACATCTCTTCCCCTATTTCAATTAAGGATTTGTCTATACATGGAAGAGGTTTGCCTTGGTATGTGCGATTATTCAGGGTTTCCAATGATGGTCCGAAGGACTACGAAGTAGGAGACGACAAGGTGTATGTCTCCAAATCAAAGAATCATTGGTTCCCTAATAAGTTCAAGGAGAAAAAGATGGGACTTTTCACGATGCATAAGATCCATTCCGGAGGACTACAACGGATGGACAAGAATGGAGTCTTGTTCGAAGCCCAAGCCACATGGGTCATGCAGATGCCCCCTTGAACGAAGAAAAGAAGAAGTCGGCCTAGCGACTATAAAATCTAGAGCTTGTAACAAGACAATCAGTTTTTAGGATTTTTAGATACTTTTTGTTTTGGTTTTAAACATTATTATGGATTTGCTTTTGTAGATTTTGTCTTTCTAACACAATTTGTAGGTACAAGAAGTTGTAGAAGTATTCGACATCGAGTATCCTACCCGACGTCGACCACACATAAGGAGAAAAGGAGCATGTGGTCTACTCGAGATCGCCATGAGGCTCCCGTACACTCGATGTCGAGTAGGTTTAGTCGATGTCGACTAACCTTACTCGATGTCGATCACCTTGCATCTGAGTATGTGGTGGGGGAAAGACTTACTTTGTGCATATTTATGATTATTTCCCGAATTGTTCATGCATGGTACTTTGGATTGATTATTTATCTATGTGCTTATATGTTGTTTTCCAAAGTTTATTTTTATCCCCATTCAAAATTTTTGAAATAGTGTAATGGAAGTTTAATGGAACTCGATGATGCAAAATTAGATTCATCAGAGATATAGCATGAAATTGCCTAGTAAAGGTAAGTCACAATGAAGTGCATTATTTTTTTGAAAACCATAAAAAGAGGTAAAATTTGATATTGCTTTTGACATGTTGCATTATAAGAGGACGGATCACTTTATATTTTCCATACAATGCTCATTTTGATATCCCTAGCCTTACCTATGTTTATGCATTACAATCCATATTATGCCTTATTTCATATTTTGCTCCACATGATCTAAATATTGCTCATTCTTTACCTTGTTTCCTTATCCGGGGATTATGTTGAGAATGGAAGTTACTTATGGAGATATTATATGGTGTTTGTGTTGTGGTTATTATCATTATTGGAGTTTGGAAGGATGAATTTATATATTATGGAAAATTTAATGAGTAAAAGAAAATTTGGTCACCTCAGGAGATAAAGGTAGATCGACCCTGCCTGCTTTTAGATGTGAGTTCCGCAGGATGGGACACCAAGGTTAGGAGTCTGAAGCACTAAGTATCCGGGGTCATTCATGACACCCATGTTTGCGACTCGCAAGAAGGCAGTGCTGAGGTTAGAGAGGTAAAAGCATTATTGTGAAAAAAGCAATGAGCGATGAGTAAAAGGTGAGAAATCAAAGGAAGAAGGAATGTGGTATGAAAAGTTTTGAAAATTACTTAATTTCCCCAGATCGTTAGCACCACATGGCCAAATATATCTCACCTTTATCTTTTTACCAATCTACTCCTTATTGAGCTTAATTAAAGTCCTCTTGGTTATCAAATGCTTTGTCATGTGAAATTGTTTTTGCATAACCCTCCTTTTGTATGTAGATGTTGCTTTTATTCACATGTATGGATTTGGTGACATTAGTACCTTTTCAAAGATGGTAATTGATTGCAGAGTTATATAAAGAATTGATCTAAGATGTTGAGAGTTTAATTTCTTCCCCTGTATGACATTAAAAGTATTGATTGAGGACAAGCAAGCTTAAGTATGGGGTGTTTGATATGCGCCTAATTTTCCATGTTTTACGCTTACATTTATATCGATTTCTGTACATAATTTATATTTCGGGGTTAGAATAATACAGGATATGTGTAGTTTATACTTATTTATCAATTATGGATATCTACACTAGTTCTTGTTTAATCTTGCAGAAATCAAGACAATTTCGGGACAGTTCGGAGAAGCGTAATTCAAGGTGGAAAACCAATCAACGTCTATTGAAGAGTTACTCAACGTCTACCAAGTAACTCGAGGTTGAGTAGAAGCTGAGCCAGCACATCGAGCAGAAGTAGAGAAGAGCAACCAGTCGACACTTGAAGTCGACGTCGACTAAAATACTCGTCGTCGAGTAAAGAGCACGACACACACACATGTTGAGTGGAGCCAGAGAAGACGAGGTCGAGTGCAAGTTGAGCCAAGAGCTAAGATTTGGTCGACGTCGACCACTTTGGTCGATGTCGAGTAGAACCCAAGAGCCAGTATGAGCCGAAATCGAGTAGGAATCCGAGCTGGTCATTATTTCCACACCAAGGCACGAGAGATCTACCAAGTTTGAAGACTTTATCCACATTAGTAATTCCCACTTTTACTTAGTGGAATTTTAATTGTTTTATTTTATTTATTTGGAACATTTTATCTTAAGCAATAGGATCTTTTATCTTAGGAAATAGATAGAGTTGTTCTATCCTATAATAGCTAGGGTTGAACACTATAAATAAAGCCCTGGTTTTTAGGGATCCAATCATCCAAGCACACAAGCAATTGTGTTTTACATAGTTAGGCAATTTAGGGAGTTTTAGAGAGAGAGGCCGATTGGAGTTGGAGAGCAGAAGTGGTTTGGCTTTGTTCGGTTTGTACTTCCTCTATTTTGATTTAATGCAAGTAGTTTCTTTTATAATATTGATGTTTTTTACTATGATGAAGAGCGATTAGTCATTCTACTTCTAGGGTCGGGGTGAGCCCGACGGTAGCCATGTAGGGTTTTGCATCAAAGGTACAACTTTTATTGTGATTTCATCTTCTATCCCTATTTGCATGATTCTTCTACGACAGTAGCAGGTGATCCTTATTTGTGATATTGAATCGAAAGTGATCTTAATGCGAATTTGGATTAATTATGTGAAAAGAGTAGTAACAATTAGGGTTTATACGAAAGTCTCTATATTCTTAAATGTTAATGACGAAAGTTATTTGACGAAAAGGCAAAATCTTTTATACTTTAGCATGATTCTTGCATTGTTATCGTTGTGGAATTGATACCCCGATCTTGGAAGCTTTTATTTTATTGAATTAAATCATCTTAAATCTGTGTTTATTTCTGTCGTTTATTTATTGCAAAGTTACGATTTTTCTGCACTGATGAACTCGACATTGACTACTTCTAGTCGACATCGAGTAAACCTGGTCGACGTCGAGTATATCTACTCGAAGTCGAGTACGTTATGTCTTCTGTTGTGCAGCTTTTACAGGAACTCGATAGCTTAGGTCGACATCAACTACTTTAGTTGGCGTCGAGTTACCTTCTGGTCGATTTCGAGGGCAGATTTTGGAACTGATTAGGCGAGCGCTGATGCGCTTCCTCGTGGATACGATCTTGAAAGCCTACCACTACAGCGGGAGCGATTCTTGCATTTTATTTTCATGGACAGGGTGTTGGTTTCGTTCTCATATTTGATATTTATTTCATAACTAGATTCCCCTCCTAACAAGTATCAGTTACATGTCTTTGTCGAAAACTTCGTCATCGTGGCCTCTCCTTTGGTGTCATGGTGCCTACTTCCTACTCCTCTTTTTATTTACTTATTATAACTAATTCGTTGTAGGTGATTTGATTCTTGTAACTAAGTTGAGATGATTAATTGAACTTCCGATGGAAAAAGTAGTGTCTTTGAAAACCAATAGTCCTAGTAATTTCTATTTTCAACGCGTAAACAAATTTTATTAATATTCTTATCTATATTTATTTTAATTTTTTTAAAAAAATAAACATTCTACTCTAAGAGTATATAGGCAAAATTCAGGTACAATTAATATATAAAAAAACACAAAAAGGGTATAGTTAAAAAAAAAAAAAAAGTGCATTCCCTCAAATTTTTATTTTTCATTCGAATTTTAAGAATAATTTACCTTGTAATATAGGGAAAATGACAAAAGAAAAATACTACAAGCAATTGTCCATGAACCAAAAATAATAAATACAAACTTTAAAAATTACTAATTTGTCTACAAACTATGACTTAATAAATTAAAGGGAAAGATTGCTCTGCCCTCTCTCTAGATAACTCTAGAGAGAGAAGGGAAACCCATTGGCAGTAGCACCCGACTACCACCCCCACCGCCATTACCACCAATCAACCACCACCGGCACAACCGGAAACAACAAATTATCCAGGGGAACAACTGAGATATCAATCTCTACCCCCAATCCCCAAATCTTAACAAAGGGAAACCCCCTGGCAGTAGCACCCACCACCACCGCCATCACCACCGGAAACTACAAGTTACTCAGGGAACAATCGAGATCTCAATCTCTATCCCTAAATCTTAACAAGGGACAAAATCTAATTGAAAAGGGATCCTCACCTCCAACCACCACCACCATTACAGTACCTCCGACGACGACAATATGCAACCCAAAAACCCTGTATCCCAAAGACAAGATCACCATCACCACCCGCCTTCAGGATAACACCACCACTACATGAGAACCTCTACCAACACCATCAATTGTCGGGATAACACCCATCACCACCACGGGCAATCGCTCAGAAAACCCCTTCCAAAGAAGAACCCAATCCATCAAAGTAAACCGCATAGAACTGCTTCTACTCCTAACCCCAAATCCTTCCAGATCTAACAAACTCCTTGCTAGTCCTAAGGCCGATTTGATCTCGTTCACTACCTCCGATTTCATGGCCGCCCCAATCTCATCTGTAATCTCACCCATTTTGCCTTATTTGAATCTTGTTCCATATCTTTAAAGGGGGTAAAAGAAGAGGATAAAGGTAGAAATCAGATCCCCGATCCAAAGAACCCAAATCAATATACCTAAATGATAAAACCCCAAGACCACAATCGATGGGGATCTCGTCGATCCCATAACTGATATCAAAACATCGTCTTACCTGGACCACCAGATCCGAGTCGACCTCCTTTATCTCTCTGTGTAGGGGGCTTTGGCTTGAGGTGGTTCTTCCCTTCTCTGAAACGTCGACCTTTCAAATCAAACATCCGACGTTTAGAGGATACGGTCTCCTCTAGATCCGAATTCCTGGGGCGTGGAGCATCCTCCCTTGGTTTGGTGATGCTCTTGCCGATGCTGGCTTCGTGCCCAAGGTGGAGGATACTGCCTCTACCGCCGATCTGACCTCCCACTGTCTATAACCAGAGTACTGTATTTCTTTTCGGAAAAAAAAAAAGAAATTAATTTTTAAAAATCCCAATATCTAGGGCGTTTCTTGTACGCCTCCAGAAAAAGAAAAAAAAATCAGTATATTGTGCTTAATTGCGTATTATCTACGCTCCCAATAAACTCTGCTTTCCTCCTCTTTACAAAATACTCCATCCGTTCGGCAAAACTTGTTGTTTACTATTCATACACACTTTTTTAGAACGATAAAAACTATATAAAATATTCATTTTTTTATAAATTTTTTTTAACAAGTTTGTACTTATTAATAATAACTATGAAGTTGTAAAAAAATAGATATTTTATATAGTTTTTATCTCCTAAAAAAGCGTGCATGAATAGTAAAGTGTCAAGTTTTTTCCGAACGGAGGTAGTATGAATTAAAAATAAAAATAAAGCTTTTTTCCACCTTGCAAAATTTGGAGAAAGAAAGTCAATCAACCCCATGTTCGGGCTCAATCCTCCAAGTTCGGGCTCCCATCTCATTTTCTTTTGGGCCGTGTACTTGTCCTTGTGGTCCAAGTTCGGACTCCCTTGGGTCCAAGGATGTTCCGGAAGGTTGGTGTGGACGTCTTTTTGTGTTTGCCGGCGTTTGAGAAATCGTGGATGTGCGATCGACACCTGAAGGCTCGTGAGGGACTCCAAATCTGAGGCGTTCGCAGTTGTTCCCCAGGAGGCTTTCTTGTGCTATTTCTCTCGTTGGTGACCGCTCTTGATTCCTTGACATTCATCCTCCTGCTTTTCGATAGTGTTCGGTGGTGTTAGTTCAGTTTTTCTATGTTGTTAAGAGCACCCACAATGGGGTGTTTTAAAGAGAAAAATAAGGAACTTAATAATTAAATAATAGAGGAGAGATATATTTTGGTAAGGAATGATGGGATGGGTTCACTACTAAAGAACCCTTAAAAACTCAAGAAAAAAGACATAAGTGAGAGAGGAGGAAAGAGAAAGAGAGGGGTTTAGGGTAAGTGGTAGGGCTATTTTTAATTTTATATTATTTGTTTATAATAAAATAGGTTGTAGGGATGTGAGTTAAAAATTATGTTGGGTTTCTTAAGGAGAGAGAAAAATAAAATGAGAGTTAAGGAACCGAATCGGGTTCCATGGATGCGGATGCTCTTAGGTTGTTTCTCATGATGGTTTGTCCATCTTCCGGTATTTCCGGTCTCTCAGTATATCCAGATATGGTTGTCTGGTATATTGAATCCTTACTTGTATAAAAAAAATGACTTAATAAATCAATTTTGATACGACCATCATTTCCGACCAAAATTCTAGTCTATGTGCTGATTTGGAAGTCGGGAATAAACTTTGGAGTTAGAATGTAATAAACATAAAAATTATGGGAAAATGTTTAAAAGAGTTCCAATTCCCTTCGAGTGAGGCTTTAGACATGATCCCAAAACAATTATTGTCAAGATAATTTCAACTAAATTGCACACAGGTCCATCTCATCTACACTGCGATGGGAAATTGGTGGAAGAAATAACATATCGCTTTGAGAGCATATGGTTGAAACTCCTCCTCTATTGAACCCAATCGAATCCTTCAATTAAAGGTTATCGTTGGAATTGATTGAAGGTTGGAATTCTTTCTCGCTTAAAGAATTCTGTCAAAACCCTAATTCATTTTCGTTCCTCTCCCAAAATACAACTAATTAAATTGGCTCGATCAACCACAAAACCAAATTGGTGAAAGTTGATACGGTATTTCAAAATCATGTACACTCCAATCCAAGGCACTAATCCAATTTGAATTCCCTAATTAAGGAATTTCAAAACTAAATTGTTCAACTGAGTTAATTGATTGCGGTGGCAGCAGGATTCCAGAATCCCGATAGTGTCGTCCTGATCGGACGGTGGAATGATTAGGGTTTTGGAAGAGCAACAAAAAAGCGGATTAGAGTTTGATAGAATGCGTCAAACACCTTCTGCTCTCACTGTCACTATTATTGATAATTATTCATTGTCGATCTAGACATCCGGAGACATTAATATCTAATTAGAATTTTGCTAATTAGACAGGATCAATCAATTGAGTTTTAAAGGATTGTTGATTAGGCCACCAAATTGAAGTTTTCAATGAGTGGAATCGGTGAGTTAATTGTTTCAAATGTGTGCCACTGAGAGTTTTTAATCTATTTGCAATCTGTTTGGAAAAAATAAAAAGGTCGTGTGTGCAATTTAGTTGAAATTGTCTTGACAATAGTCGTTTCGAGATCTTGCCTAAAGTCGCTATGATTCCCTTCTCCTTGTTCACAATTATTTGTTACCACTGGTGTTCAACATTATAAAAAGTTACAGATCATGTAGGATAAAACAAACATAAAACATTCTTCAAAAAGGAAACAAAAAAAAAAAAGTAATAGAGCGCGGTAACAAAATGTAATAGGAAACATCGATTCGAACACGAATCATCAAATTTTCATAGGAATGTTATAGAGTTAAATCATGTTATATGCTTAATTTCAACCAAATCGATTTAATTTTTTGGATTTCGACTTTTGAACTCAAGAACCATAATTTTTAAAACGTGAAATTAAAATTGATTACCCGAAATGATATATGAAAACATTAACAACAACACTTCAAGCAAATTGTCATTAAAAGCACGCTAAGCGAAACTCTAGAAGACTTTTGAACAGTAAGAGCAATGGAGAAAAGCATGAGAGGAGGTGGTCCGGCGGGCACCTACAGTGATAGAGGAGACAAGGTTGCATCCATGGTTGACTCCATTCCCGACATCGGTTGCAGTTCGATATAAAGATCAAAAGGCTAGATATCTCCAATTCCAATAATCCATAGGAACAAAAGAGATCGAGAGTGAGGGAGGAAACGAGGAAGAGTAGAATTTTTCATTAAACATTTTTTCTCTAAATTTTAGTTTAGGCGAAAATGCATAAAATCACCCACTATTCATTGTTGTTTCCAAATAACCACCCCATATTAAAAAAATGTCAAATAACATAATTTAACACAAAAAAAAACTAGAAATATGAACAAATTAAAGTCCAAACACATAACAGTTAATGTAATCTTCTGAAAAACACAATTATGGATGTAGACATATGTTAACAACAATAGGCAGTAAAGGGAGGGAAGTAAATCAATGAGAGAGTAAAGAGGAGGATACATATCCGAGTATCAGATAGGATATGGTATACGACACTCTCTAGGAGTATCCGGGTAACATAGATCAGACTTACAGACTCTATCAGTTGTTGTGTTTGTGTTTCAGTTTTCAATTTTAGGTCTCTTTAGTTGGGCATGTCTTTACCGTGTTAAGTTGAATCTTATTTAGTGCATTACATCGACATTATGACTGTTAATGTATACAAGGTACTCAACGTACTCTCTGTTGTAGTTTTAGGGAAGGCTCGATATCTCGAACTCGAAGTCAAGGACACCGATGTGGAGTCTGATGAGACCCTTTGGGTTCTCTACGAGCGCTGGATAACCCACTGCAAGGTGTCCAGGAGGACCAGGAGCCTCGATGAGAAACAGAAGAGATTTGCCGCATTCAAGGGGAATGTTAAGTTCATCCACTTAGAGAACAAGACCGACAACTACCCTTACGAGCTCAAGCTTAACAAGGATTCAGACATGACAACCGACAAGTTCGATAGCTTGCACACTCCGGTGAAGACAGGAAACTTCAAACATCTCGACATCAAGGATAGTGATTTGAAGTCTGATAAGACCCTTCGGTACCTCTACAAGCTCTGGATGACCCGCTACGGTGTGTCTAGGAGCCCTAATGAGAAGCTCAGGAAGTTCGCCGCATTTATGGAGCAGGTGGAGTACATCCATTCGGAGAACAAGAAGGACGGCATGATTTACAAGCTCGGGCTCTTTCAAGAATAGAAGATGGAATAGAGAGAGATGTAACAAACTGAAATTGATCAACTGAACTTCTTGTTTCTGTACACGAGAGTTGCTGTATTTATACAAAACAAGGAAGGAGGAGGGAAGGTTGTTATAACAACCATTTGAAGACTTGAAATGACCTATTTACCCTTTACTCTACATACCCCTCTCAAGATGGACTTGTAGATGGAAGGACAATACGCACATGCTTTGTTCTCTTATGAAATGACAGTCAATAGAGAGAGAAATGAGATGTAGCCAGGAACCCCTGTTGGATGAGTTCTCTTATGAAATGACAGTCAATACGCACATGCTTTGTTCTTTCATGATAGACAGGATTAGATGCAAGGCTTTGTGCAGCTTTGTTGTCGCAAAATAAGGTCACAGGAAGAGACAACTGAATGTGGAGATCAGATAACAGACCCTGCACCCAAATTAGCGCACTAGCTGTGTATGACATGCTTCTATATTCACTCTCAGCTGATGACTTGGACACGACCTTTTGCTTCTTTGATTTCCAAGAGATGAGTGCTCCTCTCAGAAATACACAATAACCAGATAGAGACCTACCAGAATCAAGGCAGTTGCCCCAATCAGCATCACTAAAGGCAGACAGACTGAGATCTGAAACTGCAGGATATGAAAGTGCCATGTTGAAGCTTCCCTTCAAATATCTAAGAAGATATAATGCAGCATTCCAATGAGGCTGACGAGGACATTGTAGGTATTGACTAAGCTGTTGGACTGTGAATGAGATGTCAGGTCTTGTGAATGTGAGATATAGAAGCCTCCCTACTAGCCTTCTGTATAACTCAGGATTGGATAGAGGCTCTCCATCCAATGAAGACAGTTTGGGACCCCTCTGCATAGGGAAAGATGCAATCTTACACTCTAGCATGTTGGCATCTTTGAGTATATCTGGGATATACTTTCTCTGGTTAAGGAGAATGCCAGTTGAAGATCTAGATATTTCCATGCCTAAAAAATATCTAGCAATTCCAAGATCCTTAATGGTAAATTGGCTATCTAATGCAGCTTTTGTGTGAACAATTTATGTACTGTCATTTCCCATTAGAAGCATGTCATCAACATATAGGAGAGAAACTGTGAAAGAGTCACCAACAGCCTTGGTGAAAAGAGAATAATCATGGAGAGACTGAACATAGCCAAGTTTCCTGAGAAATTTAGTGATCTCAAGATTCCATTGCCTGCTAGCCTGTTTGAGTCCATATAATGACCTGTGTAGCTTGCAAACCTGACCAGGTGTGTCCTTGTTGTAACCCAAGGGAGGAAGCATGTATACTGTTTCATCAAGAAAACCATGTAGGAATGCATTATTTACATCAAGCTGATGTAATTTCCAACCTTTAGCTGCTGCCAATGCTAGAACAATTCTTACAGTAGATAATTTGGCCACTGGGGAGAAAGTCTGCTTGTAGTCTTTATCTTTGACTTTATTGTAACCCTTTGCCACTAATCTGGCCTTATAACTGTCTACCTCACCAGTAGGCTTATACTTGATCTTGAAAATCCATCTAGACCCAATGGCTTTAGCACCAGGAGAAAGGTATGTGACAGTCCATGTGTGATTGCCTTCCAAAGCATCTAACTCAGCCTGGATAGATAACTGCCAATTGACATCATCCTTGGCCTGATTGTATGTACGAGGTTCAAAAACACCACACACATTGACCAGTGAATTGACATAGGAAGGTGAGAGATGAGTGAGATGCTGAGTGGAGAAAACTGGGAAAGACTGTGACTGTGACTCACTTCTGTTTGGCAAATCACTGCAAATGTAGTCAAGCAATCTCTGTGGTCCATGAACAACTCTCTTAGTTGGCAGCCCCTGAAGATGCTCAACTGGCTGTGTATCTCTGAAGTCCACACTTGGTTCAGTTTGTTCAATTGCAGGGCTAGAAACTGAATCACTAGCCACTAATTCAGTTGCATTTTCAGATGGACAAACAGATGACTGAGAACCCATCAAGTTCATATGAGGTGGAGGAGACTGAATCTGGCTATTATTGGCAGGTTGGAAGAGATGAATATCCTCAGTAGCAACAGGAGTTACCAGGGGTAACTTGGCTTGAGTAGATTCAGAAATATCAGGAGACTGTGTATTCTTATAAGGCAATATATTTTCTTCAAACTTCACATGCCTGCTTATCAAGACAACTCTCTTATCTAGATCATAGATTTTAAAGGCTTTTTGATCTGGTGGGTACCCAAGGAAAATACACCTTCTTGCCTTGGTACCTAGTTTGTCTTTTATGTCATTAGGTTGGTAAGCATAACAAAGACAACCTATGACCCTCAAATGCTCAATGGAAGGTAGCTTCCTATACAAAATTTCAAAAGGAGATTTCCAATTTAAAACTGCAGATGGCATTTTATTATTAAGTAAGTTGCACCAAGTACACACTCACCCCAAAATTTGATAGGAAGTCCAGTAAAATGTCTGATAGCTCTAGCAGTTTCTATCAAGTGACGATGCTTTCTTTTCACTCTACCATTTTGCTCAGGCACCCCTGGAGCAGACCTTTGGTGAACAATCCCATATTGTTCAAACAAACAAACACACATTCTTTGTGTAAACTCTGTCCCATTATCTGTCCTGATCACCTTAACAGTGGTGTTGAACTGATTTCTAACCATATTGAGGAAAGACACAATCATCCTATAAACTTGTGTCTTATCTTGCAGCAAATAAACCCAAGTTCCTCTAGAATGATCATCAAGTAATGTAAGGAAGTATCTAGCACCACATAAAGCTTTCTCCTTATAGGGACCCCAAAGATCCATGTGAACCAAACTGAATACTGAATCAGCAATAGAATCACTTTTAGAAAACTGTAATTTATGATGTTTTGTCATATCACAAGAGTCGCAATGAAAGGTACTGAAGTTACAGCCCTTGCAAACATCCAGTTGCTTCATCTTAGAAACTGACATATGCCCAAATCTGGCATGAAACAAATCTAAACATTCAACTTTATTACAGAAACACCTAATGTGTTTATTGAGGGAAGACACACAGCTTCCAACTTGGAGACAATTCTTGCTTGGTCTGCAACTATCCAAAGAGTTCACCTTCAAGTAATACAGACCACCATCTTCAAAACCTCTAGCAATAATGCAGCTAGTTGTAGGGTCCTGCAAGGTGCAAGATACTGAATCAAAACTAAAATTCCAATGTCTGACTTTCATCAACTTGGAAACTGATAATAGGTTATGTTGGAACTGAGGCACAAATAACACATTGTTCAAGCTCAAAGATTTAGATATGATCACAGTGCCAGATTCCCTAACCAGAAAAGATGTGCCATCAGGCAAACCCAATGAAACAAGTCTATCCAAGGTGTGCGATTCAGAAAAAATGCTCTTGTCAAAGGCTATGTGGTCAGTGGCTCCTGAATCCACAATCCATGACCACATATCTCCTTTGTTATTTCCAACAAGAAAGGAAAAACCCATAATACCTGCAAAATTCACAAAGGCATGGTTGACTGAACTGTCTGGCCCATCCATTGGAGCTTTGCCTTTGATCATTCTCATGACTTCATTGAACACAGCATTCACCATCCCTGGATCTGGTTTAGCACCATCCATGTCCAATGGACTATCAAACTGACCTTCCAACAACTGTTGGCCTTCAGCATTTGCAGCAAACCTGCTAGAACTGCCTTTCTGTACATCACCATCACGAGGCCCCTTGAACCACTCAGGATACCCCACCAATTTGAAATAGTAGTCTCTAGTGTGCCCCTTCTCTTTGCAGTAATCACATTGTCTATCAAATTTTTCCTTCTTGAAATCCTTTTTGAACTGATCATTAGCCTTACTCTGAACTGACTTACTTCCTACATCAAAAGCATTACTGTCTGTTTGACTATTTCTGCTAACAGCCAAAGCATTTATATCAACATGCAATCCAGTGATCCCCTTTTGCCTTTCAATTTGAACAACCATTTGAAAGACCTTATTCAAACCTGGCATAGGATCCATAGACAAAATATTGTTTCTAAGATGCTCATAGGCTTCATTCAATCCCATCAAGAATTGCATGATTTTAGCCTTAGTCTCCCTATCAACAATCTTTTTCAGAATAGCACAACTGCAATGACTCATTCCATCACAACTGCAGATAGGCAAAGGATCCAAAAACTGTAATTCATCCCAAATCTTTTTAAGTTTTCCATAATATGCAGGAACAGACAGATTCTCTTGCCTTAAGCAACCAATTTCACCCCTAAGCTGATATATGAGCGGATCATTTGACTCATAAAAACTCTCCCTAATCTCATCCCAGAGTTCTTTCGACGATTGAACATACATGAAGTGTTCACCTATCTCGCTATTCATGGAGTTTACAAGCCAGCACATGACCATATAGTCGGCTCTACTCCATCTTTCAAACTCATCACTATCTTCCTCAGGCCTAACACAAGCTCCAGTTATGAATCCTAATTTTGCTTTTGCACCAAGCGCCATTCGCACAGCTCTACTCCAACTTGTGAAATTCGATCCATTAAACAAATTCGACACCAGCTGCATGCCTGGATGGTCAGAATTTGATAGAAAGTATGGATTGATATGCACAGGATTCATACCTTGCACGAACTCGCCGAATTGGATCGGATTCTGGCCATTCCCTGGTATTCCAGCATTTCCGACGCCATTGAATCCTCTTCCGAAGCCATTAGCTGGAGGTGTGACGAAGATGCCTCGTCCTGCACCATTCAATCCTCCTAAGCCGCCATTGCCAGATCCAGAAGCTTGATTCATCCGATTGCTTCCTCTTCCAGCCATATCGTAGCTCCAACGAAGCTGAAAACTTCGACGATCGTCGAATAGAAGTGGATCTTAAGAAAAACGCAGCAATTGATCTCAAGGAGATCAGATTTGCTCTGATACCATTTCAAGAATAGAACATGGAATAGAGAGAGATGTAACAAACTGAAATTGATCGACTGAACTTCTTGTTTCTGTACACGAGAGTTGTTGTATTTATACAGAACAAGGAAGGAGGAGGGAAGGTTGTTATAACAACCATTTGAAGACTTGAAATGACCTATTTACCCTTTACTCTACAGGCTCAACCCGTTTTCAGACATAACTAGAGAGGAGTTCGAAAGAAGGGACATGGGTAACATGCTTTGCAGATTCTTCTTATTTCCAAATTTAGAGAGAATACAATGAGATAATGTCTGACGTTCCTTAGATGTGATACAGGTCCTTCAGCAGTCGAAGCGCTACTAATTTACGGCAAGACCTTCGATGTGACATATGTTATGGTTACCCCCAACGATGAGGATGCTTTGGAAGAAGAGGTTAATAAGCATTGTGTCCTTGCATTCATCGACGCTCGAGGGAACGCTTTCAAGAATTATAGAGGGGTGAGTATTTACCATATAAGTTCAATAGTACCATATTTGTATATGTGTGTCTGCTTCGGAGTATTTATCAAGTATTTCATCAGGGAGTGTTAACCGGAGAGTTGGGAAAAGAGCAGATCTTTGGAGCTAACATAGTTGGTTATGGAGTCACTCCTTATGGGGTGAAATATTGGGTAATCCAGAATGTTTAGGGTGCAAAATGGGGAGAGGGTGGCTTCATAAGGATCAAGAGGGGCGTGAATTTACATGGCATTGCATCTTTTGCAACTTACCCCATAATCAACAACCCGGCCTGGCCTTATTCCTTTCGAGGATGAGATCTGCAATGGCATTCCACAAATCTCCTTAGTGAAGTAATTGATGTGTTTTACATTTTGACTATATCAGAGAGTATGAGTTTTGTGCACTTACTGGTTCTTTTGGGTATTAAACTAAACAGTACTCTAGTAGCGGTTTTTTAAGTAGTGATTTTGTCTATATGACACTGAATCTATGCTCATAGGACTTTGCATATGCAAACTTACTATTTAACGGTTAATAGAATATGCACAAGTATGATTATAGTATAACTTTGCCTGTTTCGGACGAAGTGGTCTAATTTCAGTAATTTGTCTTGGTGCTTAATGCATCGGAATTGGATTGTCTAGTTCCGACAGGATTTCCGTAGGGCTAACGCTAACCTCAAAGGGGACTATTTTGGTAACTTATGCAGGACATCGAGTCCATAATAGCCCATATGATCATGAGTCCACCAAAGAAGCAGGCCTTGAGCCCAAGACCAAATCGAATTCAAATAACATCAGTACACCTCCGAAGGCTCCAGAACAGTGACATCTAGCTACAGCTGTTCACCACCTTTTGAATTGACCCTTTGAATTGTTCCTTACGGAACCCTTTGTATAAATATTTGGATTACATCCGAGCAGTGTATTAATAGAGAACAAAATTTATGTCAATATCTCCAATCACATCTCTAGCTTTCTGAATGGTATCAGAGCTACTTTCTTAAAACAACCACCGTTGTTTTTTTTGCATGGCTGATGATCAGGTAACATCCTCGGTCCTGCAACAGATTCAGGCTTCCATGGCAGCCTTGAATCTGCCTCCTCCTTCAGCCCCTTTACCAAATTTTTCCTCTCTAAACAAAATCAAACTATCCCCCACCAACTTTCCGATATGAGTCCGACAGATAACCCCTTATCTCCGCTCTCAACGTATGCTCGGCTTTGTTGATGGTTCAAATCCATGCCCTGTTTCCACTGGCGACAACTCCTCTGCTGTCGAAGAATGGCAGGCTCGAGACCAGCTCGTGGTTGCCATTTTGACAGCCTCACTCACCGAACCCGTCATGGTTCAAGTTCTTGATTGTGAGTCTGCTCAACAGATCTGGGAGCGTCTTCACCGCCTCTACTCGGCTCGGTCCAATGCCCAAATTATACAAAATCGCCTAGCTCTTGCTAGCCTCCGCAAAGGGGATGAATCAGTCACGGAGTATTTCAACAAGACCAAGACTCTTGTTCAACAAATCCAGGCTGCGGGCCAAGCTATCAGTGACGGTGAGTTTGTCACTTACCTTCTCGGCGGTCTCGGGACAGATTTCGATGCCATGGTCACTACTCTTTCTACCCAACCCATTCTCCCTGACCCTGAACAAACTCTCACTTATCTTCTTCTTCAAGAGGGCCGCCTTTCCCGACAAAACAACAACCTCCTTCAAACCACCCAAGCTTCCATTAACATAACCTCTACCCAAGACCCTGCTCCAGAAGTTCACAGCACTGCGAACAGGGGACGAGGAGGCTATCGAGGCCGAGGAGATTCGACTCGAGGTCGCGGCCGAGATGACAGAGGAGGACGTTCGACCAGAGGTCGTGGCTCATCGTTCACCTTCAACGGGGCTCCGGACATTCGTCCCACATGCCAGATATGCGAGAAGAAAGGTCACTCGGCCTTACGTTGCTGGAGTCGTTTTGACCAGGCCATTCAGGCCCCTCCTCCGAGGAACTTCCAGGCCAACCACACCTCCAATTGGTTTCCCGATACAGCCGCCACGCACCATTACACACCAGACTTGTCCAATCTCAGGTTCGATCGCATCCCATATGAGGGCACCGATGTTGTTTCCTTAGGCGATGGGTCTTCTCTCCCCATACGGCACCACGGTTCTACATTTCTTCACTCTCCCTCTCGTGTTTTTCGCCTATCAAATCTCATTCATGCTCCAAATCTCACCAAAAACTTAATCTCTGTACAAAATTTTTGCAAAGACAACCGTGTGTTTTTCCAGTTTCATGACTCTTGTTTTCTTGTGAAGGATTCCGTGACGGAGCAACCTCTTCTCAAGGGCCACGCGGAAGGCGGGATGTATGTCTGGCCGTCTCCATCGTCTTCATCCAGTGCTTCGACCTCTCCCTCTCTCAACCTCACCTCTGCAACTTCTTTTCCCTCAGTTTGGCACGCGCGGCTAGGGCATCCCTCTGGGGACATAACCCGGTTTGTCATCAGCTCCAACAAACTACCCGGATCCACTTCAGTTTCCACATGTCCTTCTTGCTCATGGGCCAAGGCCCATTGTTTACCACATCCTTCTAGTCCATCTCGTTCTCATCATGTTTTAGAATTGTTATTTTGTGATCTATGGGGCCCTGCTCACAAAGACTCAATCAATGGAAACAAATACTATCTTTTGGTGGTTGATGATTTCTCACGGTTTATGTGGATTTTTCCCCTTCAATCAAAAAATCAGACCTCCGCCATCCTTCTGCATTTTATTACCCTGGCCACAAACTTCTTTGAAACTACAATCAAGTCCATACAAACAGATAATGGGTCGGAATTCAAACCGTTAATCCCTCATTTTCAAAAATTGGGGATCAATCATCGTTTATCATGTCCTTATTCACACCCACAAAATGGGAGCGTTGAAACCCGTCATCGTCGTGTCGTTGATATGGGTTTAACGCTTCTCAAACACGCCAATCTCTCACTACAATTTTGGGATTCCGCCTTTCAAACCGCTACATATCTAATCAATCGTCTTCCCACCCCCAATTTACAAAATCAGTCCCCCTTCTTCATTCTCTTTGATCGTCACCCTAATTACAAATTTCTAAAGATTTTTGGGTGCTTATGTTTTCCAAACTTACACCCGTACAATCGTCACAAGCTCTCTTTTCGATCCACTCCGACGGTGTTCTTGGGCTATAGCTCGCATCATCGAGGTTACTTGTGCCATGATTGGGTGACAAAGAAAACTTATGTTTCTCGTGATGTCATATTTCATGAAGACATATACCCCTTTAACCCACCCAAAATCTCCATTATGCCTCATACCTCGTCACACACATCTTTACCCATTTTTACAAATCCCATTGCCACAAATCCTGTCATTCAGCCCCAAGCCCAACAACATTATGAGCCCACTCATTCCAGCCCACAAACTAGCCCCCCCACATCACCCTCTCCAAATTCACAACCTGCCTCCAGCACCAATTCAATCAATGATTCCCACATTAGCCCTACCGTCACCTCCATCCATCCAATGAACACTCGATCAAAAACTAATACCTTCCGGCCTCTTGTTCGCACCGACGGTACCGTTCCATGGCCACACTGCTCTGCTACAGTTGTGGTTCCAGAGGAACCGAGTTGTTTTACAGAGGCTTCTCGTTTCCAAGAATGGAGGAATGCAATGTCGAGTGAATTCCGGGCGCTGCTCGACACTCACACCTGGGATCTTGTTCCACCTTCTCCAAATTACAATGTCTTGGGCACGAAGTGGGTCTTTAAGACAAAAAGACGATCCGATGGATCCATCGAAAGGCGCAAAGCCCGACTTGTGGCTAAAGGGTTCAATCAACTGTCGGGACTTGATTACACCGAGACATTCTCGCCCGTTGCCAAACCATCTACAATCCGTCTTCTTCTTTCCATCGCTGCGATGAATGATTGGTCCACCAGGCAGCTAGACATACAAAACGCATTTCTTCATGGCTCCCTGACAGAGGCTGTCTACGTTCGCCAACCACCAGGTTTCTCCCATCCTTCTTTCCCTAATCATGTTTGCAAATTAAATCGATCTCTTTATGGTCTCAAACAGGCACCACGTGCGTGGTTTGCCCGTCTTAGTGAAACACTGATTTCCTTTGGTTTCTCGTCTTGCCCTGCTGATTCCTCTCTTTTCTCCTATCGCCAAGGGAACCACTGCATTTTTGTGCTCGTATATGTCGACGACCTGTTGATTATTGCCTCTAACCCTTCTATCTCTGCTCAGTTTGTTTCCTCTCTCAGCAATCTATTTCCTGTCAAGGATTTGGGTGCAGCAAAGTTTTTTCTCGGAATTGAAATAACCCGAGACAATGCCGGCTTCCACCTATGCCAGACAAAGCACATCACTGATCTTCTCACAAAGGTGGGGGTGACAAACTCCAAACCGGTGGCCACTCCACTTGCATCCAAGTTCGATCCCCTAGAGCCTTCTCCGGACTTCGATAATCTGACTCTCTATCGAAGTACTGTCGGCAGCTTACAATACCTGCCTTTCACAAGGCCGGATGTTGCTTTCGCCATCAACAAAGCTTCACAGTTCATGCACTCTCCTAAACTTGTCCATTGGCAAGGTGTCAAACGGCTTCTCCGATATCTCAACCACACCAAGGAGTTCTGTTTTCATCTCTCACGGCATCATGATCATCATCTCTCGGCTTTCTCCGACGCAGATTGGGGTAGCGATCGGAGTGATCGCCGATCAGTCAGTGCTTATTGTATATTCCATGGCCCTAATTTAATCTCCTGGATCTCCAAGAAACAGTCGACAGTCTCCAGATCCTCAACGGAAGCTGAGTATCGAGATCTTGCTCTTGCTACTTGCGAAACCCTCTGGCTCCAATCTGTTCTAGCTTCGATTGGCATCTCGCTTGTTTCACCTCCAACCTTGTGGTGTGATAACCTTGGAGCCACATACCTAGCGGTTAATCCGGTCCTCCATCATCGAATTAAACATCTATTGATGGACTATCACTTCGTAAGGGAACGTGTTGCTAATCGCTCTCTTCGGGTTGCCTTTGTATCCTCGAAGGACCAGGTCGCCGACATGCTCACCAAGCCGCTCTCCGCTTCCCTGTTTCACAACAATCGCCTCCATCTTCGAGTTTCACCGATGGAAGCGACGGGGGGTAATAGCCCATATGATCATGAGTCCACCAAAGAAGCAGGCCTTGAGCCCAAGACCAAATCGAATTCAAATAACATCAGTACACCTCCGAAGGCTCCAGAACAGTGACATCTAGCTACAGCTGTTCACCACCTTTTGAATTGACCCTTTGAATTGTTCCTTACGGAACCCTTTGTATATATATTTGGATTACATCCGAGCAGTGTATTAATAGAGAACAAAATTTATGTCAATATCTCCAATCACGTCTCTAGCTTTCTGAAGTCCAACACACCCCATAGATATGGAGCCACGCCCAATTGTCTCCAGCATTTTGGGTAGGATCACCATTATGATTTTTGCATTCCCCAAACTATCCTTGTAAATATTTCTTGGTTATTACTGTAATATATTCTAATCTTAAAATAAATAAATAAAACTCATTCTGCAAATATCATATATCAAACGGGATCATCATAGAAGGAGTTCACTAAGTTAAACAAGGTGAGTAGCAAGGTGATTCTTCCTGAGCTCAAGAAGGTGAGTGTAGACTTTGTACTGATCAGGGAGAGACTTAGCCACACTCTCCCTCTCCATGCACCTCTTAGCCCATGCCACCAAGTGAGGGCACTCCGCGACTAAGCTGAAACTCCCACAGGTTTCGAGGGCGTAAAACCAGCTATAGAAAGGAACAAGCGACACGTCGACAATGTTGAGGTTGTCGCCTCCGAAGAAGCGCTTCTCCCCCAACTCACTCTCCAGCAGCTTGAAGCACTCCACTCCACCAGCTCCTTCAATTCTTTGCTGCTTCTTGGGTCTCCCCTTGTGCTATCCATACCAATCTCCCTATGTTATGTGTCTGTCACATGCCATGATCACACACAACACCAACATTTGGATATTATTGTCTGTATTGATAACCTTTGCGATTTTGTTTTAGGTGAGAAGTTTATTTTTATTTGGTCAGTTTTTTGCTCCATTAGGCTTTCTTGGTGCAAATTAAATTAATCTAATGTAGCGCCGTTCTAGAATTCAGTTTTTTCGGTTTTAGAGTTGGATTGGTAGGGTTCAGCAATTTGGAAAAACTTTTCATCACTTTCAGAAATATGATTTTTACAAAACTCTATAAAATTTATCGTGTAAATTAAAATTTTACCTTGTATATAGTTCAAAATTACTCTATCTTAAAAATAAAATTATAATTTATATGAAATTCCTGATTGAAAAAAAGTTCATAGATTGATTAAATAAGTAAATCTTACTACCTCTGATCCAAACTATATGTCGTTTGACTTTTCAACACGTATTTTCACTACTACATATAAGCATCTAATGTATCACCAAAATATGTTACATTATCACTAAAATATGTTACATTAGGGGAAAAGGTAACACAATTTAGGGATTACATTTGCGGCCGTTGCATTTGCCCTAATGTAACACTTTTATTTGCTAAGGTAACATTGTTTCATTAGTAAGACTAAGTGTTACATTTGATAACAAAGCTATTACATTTGATTTAAATGTTACATTTTAGAATAAATGTTACCTTTACAAGGTTTGTTACCTTTACAAGGTTTGCTACCTTTAATTACATATGTTACTTATAATGAATTAATGTTACATTAATTTAAAGAACAATGTTACTCTTAATTTCAACTATTATATTTAAATTAAATTTATTACAAAAGAAAATGTATCTATTAATCATATTACAACATATATATATATATTAATTTATTAAGAATAACATGGAATAAATATTAAAAGTAACACCACGTGTATTATATACACTATCTGATCAGCAGAGTGCATGCTCCTAATTAACAAGTCTTATCTAAAGCTAGGCTAAATACAAAAGTGAAGACCTTTCTAAATACAAAAGTTGATTTCTATTCTACTAACTATTTATGTGATGAAGCTAGGCAACTAACACAATCTCATTCTTGAATTCTTGTGCTGCTTGACCCCAGTGCTTTAGAGCAACCTCTTCGCATCTACTTGATGTCGAGTTGGTAAAGTACCTTGTAGCTAGCCTTTAGAACACAATAAAGCCAAGAAATTTTGAATGCACACATAAAAATATATCTACCTAAAATGAAATAGAGATTCACACCTTATAGAAATTAAACAGCCTTCTTCAATTTTATTTTTCATAAGAGAAGTTATTAAGATGCAACTTCAAAGTGTTTTAAACCCATATTGTTGTTTGATAAAAGTATCTCTAGAATCTATCCATGACTTACCTCATTGTCTTCTCTAATTCTTAAATTTTGCTCTGCTAGATTCAACAAGCCATTAACAACCTGATATCAAAAGAAAAAGTGTGCAACAATGATGTAAGGCGCATATGCTTCTTTTCAAAGAGATGCATTAAAAAGAAAAATAAAAGCAAGGGAGATCAATAAAACAAAATCCAAGGACATGGCCTTCAAAGATTAAAAATAAGAAAAAGTAACACAAATATCCACATCTCTTCTTGGCCTTCAATTTCTTGAAGAACTCACTTTAAGGCATAGGAGAGGCCCTGGCAGCCTTGCTAGTGATTGCTTCATCATCATTTAAAAGCATTCACCTTTTGTCACCAAGAATGCGTATCTGACACTATCCGTCCATAAAACAAATTAGCAAGTATGTTCCCTGATATGTCATGGGGTTTTTGTTTCAAATGTTCAGCCTAATGCAAAAGGCAATAATAATTCAAGTCATATGTTTCCATAAGACAAATATTATAACTCTCCTCTATCCTAATAACTCCATTCAGTACACAACATTAAAATCAACCACGTACTTTTAAAGACACGTTTTCTTTAATTGGAATCTATAAAATATCATCTATTTATATAGCAAGTTCAACAGGTAGTTGTATCATCCACAATAATACAAGGACATGCTTCTCTTGAATAAACAATCATTCATACTTAAAATTTGAAAAAAACAAAAACAAAAGGCAAGCACATTAATCCAACCGATATGAAAGTGTGATAAAAAAAAAGGAATAAGAATATATGTAGTAGTCACTTACTTTACTTGGTAATAATGCATGTGCATAAACTCAGCTCCCACATAAGGGAGTTTGTGCAAGATAAACATTGCGACTCTGTTATCTCTGATGTCGCTGTCTTAAAAAATAAAGCAATATATTTCCTAAATTATCTTGTTGATAATATCATGAACTTAGCTAAACTATTAAATCAGATAAGCTTATCTAGAAAGCATAACGATAATATTTTATCTAATTACCAGCAAAACAATAATAACAATAATATTTTCTCCAAAGATCTCGTGATTTAACATTATAAAGAAAGGGGAAATTCAATTCAAAGCAATAAGATTTAACATAGCATTCCTTTTGCCAACTGCCCGTAGAAGACCAAGATCTACACACACAACCAAACAGACATGGCAACATAACATAAATATTCTTGCTATAATACTTGGGATAATTTTTAAACTAATGCGTGACTATTCCTCTTCCATCACTGCTGAAAAGAAATAAAATGTGGCAAATTCAATCAGGAACCTAAATATTGAAAGAAAACAAAACAAAACTAAACTAAAAGTTCAAAGCTCAAATCTAGTAAATGATAAATCGACTCATCTTTCATGAAATTGATAGCAGATCTATCTCCTTTATGTTTTTCTAATAAATCAATGAGAAAGCAAAGTAATCATCAAGCTAAACCTTCAAACAAACAAGAAGTACACAAAGTTCTCCATACAAAAGGTTGGACTCACAAAATCTAACAAATGCAATTCTTTTAGTAAGGTAAAATTAAATGCATCTTACTGTGAGTTTAGGAAGACCTACCCCCTTCAAGCTTTGAAGCTTGTTCCAAACAACTAATAACCACTTCAAATTCACACATTCTCACCAACCCTGAAAGCATCTGCAGAATCAATTCAAATCTAATAATCGGTATAAAAAAAAGACATTAATTGAGAAATTGCATCAAAGAGTACATACTAATTAGATTAATCTTATTTGATCAGTTTCATGATATTGTAATCCCAATTTTTTAAATGACATATTTTGAAAATGTTAATTTTTTTTTTTAAATTATGAATGTCATAACAGAACTAAGATTAACCTTATTCAATTTCCATTAATTTCCTATCCAGATTAAGCAAAAATCATAGACATTAGTTCTTCCACATGGCCAAGAATTAGATTGTTATAACTAAATTGACGAAATAGCTAAATTAAACATCTTTAAAAAATTACCCCTAACTAGTTTATAAAGTAACAAATTTTGTCAAAGAAAAATGCATATTTCACAAATCGCCTCCATCGATGCCATTGATTGAGGGACATCAACCAATTAAGCCATCAAAAGTATTTGCAGAGAAACCAATTTCCAAAGTGAATGCCCAATACCACACTTAATTAACACTTTACAATCTATCTATGCATCAAGAAATTCTAACATTTTGACTAGTTGTTGAAGAACAAAGCTAATTTCACAAGCAAACGGAAAAAAATCCATTAGAAATTCACCACAAAAGGAACTGCAGAGATCAAATCACAACCTAAAACGACTTTACTACTACCAAATTTGAAGAACAGAGACCAAATAAGACTAATTCAAGCTAGAAATCATGCTTATTGGTCGCATGGCAAGTCATAACACATCCAAATCTGAAATCTTTATAGCACAAATTTAACATTCAAGATATGTAATCTAAAGTGTATGTTTTATCATCACCAAAAAAAAAAAAAAACAATAAGCACCATTCCCATCACAACTCGTGCATACCCTCAAATTCCATCCCAAACAAAAACTGAATAAAATTACATATCTTCCATTTTTCACCACAAACCCATAAAATCAAAAGGCATAAATTCCAAAAAAGGGGAAAGGAACTAACTTCTGCACTGGGTGATGGCGCTGCAGCCAAGCCGAGGAAGAGGGAGGGGGAACATCTCCTATTAAAGCATAGAGAGAGGCAAAACCAGATATTTGAAAAAGGGTTCAAAGAAGGGGTGAAAAATTGTGAGAATGCTTACTTAGGGTTTTGAGAGAGAGCAGACATAATCATAATTAAAGCGTAGATAGAGAAAAAAAAAACATGATCTGAAACCTCAAATCTGAAAAAGGGTTGAAAAAATTGGGAGAGTGATTACCGGTTAGGTTTTTGAGAGAGACATTGTCTTCGTAATTACCGGTCAAACGAAGAGAGAAGGGATGAGACGATGAGTGTAGTCGGTGTCGGCCATCTTCTTTGTAGTTCCCGGACAGAGGGAAAGGAGAGGAGACGAGAGGAGAGGCGACTTCTCTGTGGAGAGGGAGGGATCAATCTGGAGAGCCAACAATTGTCCCCTGAGACGGAGAGAGAGGGATATGTGGGGAAAAGACGGTGGTTTAGTCTTTTAGATTTAGAAAACAAGTGAAAAGACCCACTTAAATTTTCACAACCCGGGAATTATACCGCCAAACAGAAACCAAAATTTTGCGGGACCAAAAAAAAAAAAAACCAAAATTTTGTATACGCACTAAGGTGAACAATTTGCTAAAAAAAAATTCAATACATATGTTTCCTTCTCTTCTTTTATTTAAAAAATTGTTTTTACGATTTACAGAGTATTTTTTTTACATAGAAATGAATCGATTACCAAACTCTTTTTTTTTTGCTATATATTATAATTTTCGAATGATAACTTAATTAATTTAAAAAAATTTAAAATAAAGTTATTATAAAAACATGCATCTTATAAGATGATATTATTTATAGTAAATCACTCATTTTTAAAAAATAAATTTAAAGATGTGTTTTTTAATTATTACTCCGTATTTAGGATAAAAATGTTATAAAAGTTAACTTTTGATGCATTATTTAGATGTTCCTTTGTAATTAAATTTAAGTTATCTTTTACATTTGTTTAACAATATGTAGTTTTCATTTTTTTAATTTCAATTGTAATTAATTTATTTTCAATCCTAATAATAAATAAAAGCCATCATTTTAAATAATGTTACAATAGAATGTAAAATGTGCTACATATACAAAAGTATTACATCATTTTAAATAATGTTACATCCAATGTAACATATTTTATGCTAATGTAACATTTTGTTAATAAAAGTTAAAATGTGTTACAATAGATACCAATGGTAACATTTTATACAAATGTTACATAAAAAATGTTACATTTGGGCTTGAAATGTAGTAGTGTTTAAGAAGGTAAAACTATATAAAATATTAACTTTTTTTAAATTATTTTTTTACAACATAATATTTGTTGGTACTAGTTAATTATTAAATTGTAAAAAAAAGTTAATATATTATATAGTTTTTAGCTCCTTAAAATACGTGTAAAAAAGTCAAACGACATGTATTTTAGATCAGAGGAGGGAGTAATAGACATGAAAAAAATTATAGTCCTTTCCAAAGCTATTTTTTCATTGAATTTTCAAAAAGCTTTCTCATATTGGTTTAAAAAGGTTTTAAAAGCTTTATCAAACATGTCTCTAATCTATTCATTGATTCTCATAAAAAAAATTTAATCTAAAAGCTAAGTTTTAATATTAAGTTAGATTATATATTGGCCTACCAAACATACACAATGATAAGCTTTTTCAAAAAAAAAATTCAAAATAGGGAAAAAAACACATTCTTTAAATTATTTTTGTTTCAACTCCAAGAGCTTCTCATTTCTAAGATTTGGTGAATTACATACTTTTGGTCAGGCACGAAACCAATGGTGGGCTGGGCTTTGCTGTAGCCCACCCCGAAAATCCAAATTATATTTAATAGGTAGGATGAGTAGATAAAAAAGTTAGCTTGGCGGAGTTGGTAGTTAGTTTTTGTGTAATTTGCCTTAGCAGTGGCGGAATGTGAGGGGGCCAAAAATTTTAATTTTTGTTTTTGTTTCTCAAGCACAAATTTTTTAAAAATTTTATATATAAAAAAGACAATAAATTTATAGTTTAAATATGTAATTTCTTTTAAAAAAAACCATCGATACAAAATTTTTACCAAACAAAAGGTATTAAAGTTTGAATCTAATCTCTAAATTAAAGTGGTTATCCTTTAACGACTAAATTATTTATTATTTTACTCTTTTACTACTAATATCGTATATAATTACCTATATAAATAATACTAGATATCTAATTACCTATATGTTAAAAAAGAGATTGTGGGGGCCAGGGCTATTTTTCTTAGGCATCTCTCTTCATTATTTTTTCCTTTTCTCTATTCCTTTATAAGGAGGTCTGTCGCTTATTTTTCTTTTTTTTTTCCCTCTTCTCTATTCGTTTATACGCCGGTCTCTTATTTTTCGTTTTTTTTTTTTTTGCAGTAGCTTTATTTGATGTAATATTTTTTTGTGTATGCTATTATTTGTGATATTAATAAATGTTCAAAAAAAATTATTTGTAACATAAGACGATTTCAGTCTACCCCGATTTTTATTTCTAATTCCGTGCTTGCTTTTGGTGAATGTTGCATATTTAGGAAAGCTTCTATTTTATATATGTTGCTTCTAAATTTTGAAGAATGAGATGGGAAATTTGTTTAACCAAAAAGTATTTTAGAATTCTCAAAAAATCTCAAAATTTCCAAAATGGAAAATCTGTGAAGATGTTAGTAAAAAAAATTGGGAAAAGGTTTCTTAATCACCACAATAATTTTGTATCAACGCACCGAAACAACTAAGGTCAAGTACTGCAATTTAATCTTAAGAAAAAAAAAACACTCAAAACTAAACGATATCAAGTGAAACCCAAGAGAGAGAAATCGAATTGAAGAAATGAATCAAACCTTCTTGTCGACATAATCAGCCCAGAAACGGGCATTGGCTCTCTGGAAAGGATCAGATGGAAGAAGAGGGGAGATGTGGCTCCAGACCTCATCAATGTACTCAACTATGATGAGGGACTCACACACCGGTTTACCCTTGTGAATGAGAACCGGAATTTGTTTGTGAACCGGGTTCATCTGCAAGAGCAAAGGGCTCTTGTTGCTCAGGTTCTCTTCCCTGGATTCGTACTCCAAACCCTTCTCAGCTAAGGCTATCCTCACCCTCATCCCAAATGGGCTTGACCACAAATCCAACACCACCACTTCCTCCCCCATCTCTTAGTTTTATGAGTTGCTTTTTGTGGTTAAGCGATTGGGTAATTTATATAGTGATGAGCCCAAAAGTTTCCGACTACGATGATGAGAATCGATTCTTGTAGAATTTTCTGGGTGTGTGTTTTTTTTTTTCCCAAAGCTTTTGTCTGGGGGTTCTGGGTAAATCAATATATAATACTAAAGGAGAAGTAGCTTACGACATGTGGCGGCTTCTACTTTGATGTAGGCTTTTTAAATTAATAATTAATTAAGTATAACTATTTCATTTATTTAATTAATTTATTAATAACAAAATCTTAACAAATCTTATCCTAATTAAGTATTGATTTTTTTATTGTTTATAGTAATATTTAGACCAAATCTTAACAAATGCAAATCAGTTAAGATATGATCATGTACTTATTTTTCTTTAACTTTTTAAAAAGATTTATAATATATTTAGTCCAATTTATTTTTAGTATAAATATTGATTCATCTCCATCTTCGGTCAATATTGTATGGATTATTAACTTTGCTTAATTATGTTGCTGATAAAATGAGAATAGTCATTATATTTATTATAATTGGTCTAAAGGCTCACTATATTTATTTGTAATTTTTCATTATTTTCATTCATCTTTAATATTTCTTTTTATTTCTTATGATTATATAGTGCTAATCAATATCGTATAATACTAAAGGAGAAGTCGTTTACGCCATGTGACGACTTCTTCTTTAAAGTAGTTTTTTTTAGGATTAGATTGAAAATCAATATATTAATTGATTATTAAAGTATGATTTGTTTTAATTGATTTCTTCTAAATTTTCTCTTGCCGATAGGATTTGCCGTTACTTCTTCTAATTGATAGGATTTGCCGTTACTGAGGAGTTTTTGAAATAAATTTTTATCATATTTATCCATTAATAACTACTTTTTTTTAAGGATAACTACTAAAAAGATAAATTAAATATTTGATCGAGATCCACTTATTAATATTTTAAATTTAAATATATATTTTTTGCTCTAACCTTTATTTGAAAATGGTTGTGTTGCAGTATAAATACTACCCCCATTGGGTTCATTGCTGGCTTTCTAGATGTGTTTCAATTCTTTCATCTCTTTTCTGCTTCCAATCCTTTCATCCCCTCTTTAGGTTTCACTTACTTTTTTTTGTATGGATTATTCTGAATTGTTTGCGAGTTATTTTATTTATAGTGTTGTTGGTTGTTTAATTTGTGAGTTTTTTTTGTGTAGGATCGTCCATCGGTCCCCATTTGGGATGCTTAAAGTACTCGTCCGAAGCAGTTCAAGGAGGGCTTCAAAATAATCGGGGTTCTGATCGATTAAGTACTTAAGGATCGGTTGGGGTCGCAGATTCCCATTTGCGTCCAAGATGGCACCGAAGAATTATTATTATTTTTTTATTAGGTAAAAATTCGAATCAAAAGGAGAAGATCAAATAAGCTGGTAAGCAGTGAATATCAAGGTGTAAGTTATACATCCAGCCATCCAGGGCCACTCCGAGCATGCCTCTGATGCCGTCGACTTCCAAAATCTTCCGAGAATATGCCTTACATCCCTTGTATAGTTAGCATTAGTTGAGCTCATTTTTGTCTTTATAATATACCATTCATTTTATTTTGTAATGAAAATTTTCGATTCATTGTTATGATTAGTAGTAGCCATTTTGTTATAGACTTCAAGTCTTCAAGTATATGCCAAATCATGTATAGTAATTAATATTTTTGAAATAATTTATTTAAAAATAAATTATTTAAAAACAAATCTTTAAAAGTTGTTTCCTTTTTCTACATTAGAAATATTAGGGGTGGGCACAAATCCCGCAAATCCCGTCCCGTCCCGCATCCCGTCCCGATCCCGGTGGGATTTAGAAAAAAAAAATTCAATCCCGTCCCGATCCCGTCCCGTAAAAATCACGCGGGACGGGACGCGGGACGGAGTGTTCGAATCCCGCAAATCCCGTCCCGTCCCACATATATATAAAATTAAATATATTTTTATATAATTAATTAAAATATATAAGAATATATTTACATTATACCTTAACATTTATTTAAATCCAAATTTTAAAATAATAATAAAAACGTTAAAAATATACTCCGTACGTATAAAATACACCGTTTGGTTTTAGTGACTTACATACTGTTGGCCTAATGGCCTTTTGAAAAAAAAAAGGACTTAGGGTCAGTTTGGTAACACGGAGCTGATGGGGTAGATGAAGCTGATAGGGTAGCTGAAGCTGATGGATTAAGTGTGTTAAATATATGTTAAATTGGAGTTTTCATAAGCTAATAAGGTGTTTGGTAAGCCAACTGATAGAGTAGCTGATACAAACTAGCTGATCAGATAGGAGAAAATGAATAGAATTCTGAAAAGCTTGCGGTTAGTAGCTGTTGAAAATCTAATTTCAAAAGCTAATTAAATTAAAATCTTATATTTAACTTATTTAAAACTATAAATTATTAAAACCAAAAGCTCCGAAAAGCTACATGCTTTGCCAAACGGACCCTTACTGCACTTAGGCTTGCACCTCTCGGATTGCATTTTAATCTGCATGAATTAACTATGCATGAATTTAAGAATTATGTATGAATTTATTTATTTTTAAAGACTTACTGTTTTTTTATATTTTATTTTAATCTTTTTTTTATGAGGGACAAATCCCGTCCCGTCCCGATCCCGTCCCGTCCCGTGAGGTATAAGACCCGGCGGGATTTAAGAAATTTTTTTTAATCCCGTCCCGATCCCGTCCCGCAAAAAATACGAGGGACGGGACGCGGGATTACCCCAATCCCGTCCCGTCCCATGCCCACCCCTAAGAAATATAACTCAAAATAAATTTTTTTAAAATAAATTTTTTAAAAACAAATCTTTCAGAGCTGTTAAGATGGGTAAGAAATCTCATCAAATCCGGTACTAATTTTGAAAATATATTGGGTTTGATCAGATTTTTGTTTTATCAGACTTTATTAATTAGCTAGGGTTTTGAAAACCTCTGACTTCTACCGTGTAATTAAAAAAAATCATTGACATCTCATATTTATAGATTAGATTAAAAATTATAGTTGGTTAGATTAGGAAAAATTTGTACCGATCGGAGTTTTGAAAAGAAAATTATATAATAATCATCAATAGTAGAATCCTAAAGGAGAAGTAGCATTTTAAAAAATAATTTATTTAGGATTTGTTACTTATTAGATTAATTACATTAATAATAATAAAAGAATTAGATTTAAAAATTAAAATATTAATGGGCTGATATCCCACCTATCCGGTGGTTATGATTGTTATCTCACTTATCCGATTATCCGATTAATTTTAAGATATGCCGATTAATTGATTGATAAAGTAGGATTTTTTTAATTTGTTAATTACTTACTCTAATTAATTTAATTAAGTACTCTAATTAATATATACCGATAACAAATCTACGGGAGCCTAAGGCGATAATTAATATATGCCGATAGGATTTGCCGATCGGGTGGTTATGATTTCATATATGCCGATATCATTTGTTAATTAATTAATTTCAAATCAAATTAATCTACTTATAAACGACACGCACACACACACGCACGCACACACACGCACACACACACGCGCGCACACACACACGCACACACACACGCGCACACACACACACACGATGTGATGTGCTTATTCACACACACGCACACGCACACACACGATGTGATGTGCTTATTCACACACACACGATGTGATGTGCTTATTTCTTCCTATTATTATAAGTAGCTTAGAAATGAGGTTTGATAAGGAAAAATGAAGAAAGAAGCCGCCCTCCTGTGCTGAACACACCCACATCACAATCAGATTCTCTATTTTCGTCCCTGGCATTGGTGTGTTTGCTCAATCGGGAACTTCTGCAGACAGCTTGCCTTCTTTTGCTCTTCCAACGAATGGATCTCATTCATAAATAACTCAGAGGGTCCTTCGACTCCTTTTAGGCTCGAATCAATCCGTGCTATCACTTGCTCCACATTAAGTCCTCCCAAGAACTATGATGATCCATCAAGCAGGTGTGGAGTCAGTTATGACGATCCATGGATAACTTCCAGCCCCGTTTTAAATACATGGAGGCAGCAGTTTCAATACCCAAAAAAAAAATTAGTACCTGGAAAAAACGGTTGAAGAGTAGCTGAGCTTGTCGCCAGAACTCGGCTAGCTACTGTCTGCTCCTGTCAATACACTAAAAATTTTGGATTTTGATCAACAGAATAGAACTATTCTTCCCAGCTCACAGTATGTGGATCACTTAAGAAACCTTTGGAAGAACATATGTGCAATTAACGAAAGTAAATATCAACACGTCATGGAAACGTTAGCTCATCTACAAAACTAGGATTTCTCCTGTAGCTACATAATATCGCCAAATAAAAAAAAAAGACTGGTGCAAAACCCAACTCTGCAATCTCGCGGAAGAAAATCCTTATGACAGATCAAAACTCAAACCTCCTTATAACCCGATTTCGGATGACTCTGGTGACGCTTGGTTTAATGATAGTCAGGACTGGCATCATTTTACAACAAAATCTCCCAACCAAGCTCAGCATGGAGTGTATAGATGAAATAACATTAGCTTGTCCTCTAAAGAGCGAATCATAGCTTCAGGCAACAACTTTCCTATATCCTGCAACGCAGATGAAGACTCAAAATAAGGAACAAGTCACAAAAAAAAGCATCAGACCCATTTTCTTGAAATGGAAACCATATCTAAAAATGTTTTTCCCCAAGAAAGGCATTTGTCTTTACCTTGCATCTTTAAGATGATTCACTTATCCCACCTAAATGATCTGAGACGACTAATTAAGCCCTGCTTCAGTGATGGAGGAATTTTCGAGAGGAAGTTTGTTCTTGAATCTTCAATTAACAGATTCCTGCAATGTGGTAGCCATTGAAGAGTCAGAAAGTTCTTTTTTTTTTTACCAATTGCTCTCCATCAGAAACATAAATAAATGAAAAAAAGGAACAAGGATCACTACTCAACCACCAGAACACAACACAGATATATTTGTCTTCAGTATTACCTCGGCTTCTCCACAACAAAATGAGAACCCTTTCACTAGGCACTACAGTACTAAAATGTTTCGACACATTAAACCAAGTTTATCCTGATTGCCGAATAATAAAAATAAGAACAGAGGTAAGCTCTGTATCAAAAGCACCAGAAAATTTTCATAGCTATAACAATGCTTATGCAACAATGTAATACCTGACTACCTAGGAAAGGAATCAGATGAAAACCTGCTATAGTTTCTTCTTGGAAAAATATTATCCATGAAACCTCATAATAATATGTGCAAAGTTGAAGACAAAATCTTCTTCCCTCGTCCACTATATTCAATTTGCATTTGTACTAGAAATAGTAGGTCATGATGGTTCCAAAATATTCAAAGGGGGACCTGTACACAAAGCCCCCATTTCTTCACAAGGATAGCATGATCAAGATCAGCAATACACACTACAAACAACAACAACAACAACTACCCAGTAAATCCCGCAATTAAGCAGGGTCTGGGGGGTCAGGATGTACGCACTCTTTCCCCGAATACATCGAGAGAGTGTTTCCGACAGACCCAAAATAGTAGACATATCAATCCCATCAAAGCACGCTAAACAGTAGAAAAAGAGGCACGAAGAAGCAAAGAGGGAGGCGGAATAAAAGCAACCACAATAGAACAAAACCCCAGCCTAGTACTGCTACACATCCGAAGCCCGAATAGCCCTCCTCCAACGGTCTCTGTCCAAAGTCAATTCTTCCGATAAGTTGAGCAGATTAAGATCCTGCCTAATAACCTCCATCCAACTCTTTTTGGGTCTACCTCTACCCCTACAAATAGCTCCAAACTCCAAACTCTCACACCTACGAACAGGCGCCGATCCAGGTCTCCGCCGAACGTGCCCAAACCACCGCAATCTGGACTCCCTCAGCTTGTCCACAATACTTGCAACTCCAACTTTACTCCTAATGTCTTCATTTCTGATTCTGTCAAGTCTCGTATGCCCACACATCCATCGCAACATCCTCATCTCAGCCACTGCCAATTTTTGTTGTAAGTGTCCTATGTGCTGAGAAGTTAGCTAAACACTAAAGCTTTGATTGAGCCACTAGTTCAAATTTCAAAATCAATTAACAAGGGCTTCTAGTTCTACAAACTATAACACTATGCCCAATGTAATTGAACCAACTATTTATGTCATCGATTTCCAGTTTCTACCATGTTTCAACTCTCTTACTAGCCGAAAGCTACTTTGTTCATATCAATTGTCTTACTAACCAAGAGCTTATTTGTTCATAAGCACATAATTTGTACAGAAAGCACTAAAGAACACAAACGTGATGTCATCCTGGTTCAAACATTTAAAAATTAAAAAATAAATACTTACTTTGATTCAGCTGTAGTCAGTGAGGCAAGATTATCTACTCGTAACTTCTTTGACCTCATGTACTCGTATACTTCATCAGCCCAACCGCAAGATAGCAAAGCAGATTTAGTTTCTTTATGAAGACTGCCAAGAAAGAAAGAAAACATTAGCAGAAAAGCAGAAAAAATAGCTTAACCCCAAAGTAGAATAGACCTTGTAGACAAAGGAAGTTAAACCAAAATGGAAGAATTGCTCCCAGAGAAAAGTATAATAAAAGAAATTCCTATAGGATTAAGGTAAGACACATACGCTTCTTTAAATTCTTCCAATGTTGTCTGAGAAGGAACATGTTCTCCGGACAAAATGCAAGCATCCATGTCCTTTCGCTTCAAACTAGAGGATGCAACATATCCATTTACAGCCCCATTACTCTGAGCACCACCATTATTTGACATCTTGCCAGTGCCTCTCACTCCATTGTCTTCGGGCCTTTGCGTATCTTCTTTAGCATAATCAACTATTCCATTAGGAACATGGCCATTTCCATTTGCTAAACCATGACCGTTATCACAGTTGGAAGCATCATTTTTCCCATTCTTATCGGGACCATTTTCCCTGGTTGGCAACTGTCCATTTTCCTTGTGTATTAAGCTACCCACATGCCCATTCTCTACAGCAGGTTGAATCTCGTAAGAATCAATTTTACCATTACCAGTAACCGAAGGCTTGCGGGAAAGAGAATTTGCCAAGCCGTTGAACTTTGTCTGCAAGCTAGGAGACGCTTTATCAAACTTCACCTCGGTTGCCATGCTCGTTGCCAAAGAAGATCTAACAGATGGTTTCACACTCTCTGCTTTAAGAGGAACAACATTCTTTAGATTCTTTACTGCTCCATTCCCATTGGACTCATGAGAATTCACTCCATTTGTAACAATAGATGCAGGAGAAGAACCAGCTCTTTGGTTATTGCGTGCAAAAAAAAGAATATACGCTTTTTCTGACAACACCTCCTGCACACTGGATTGTGTGACACAAGAATCATTGCAACAGAACCACCTCCCCATGGCATCCTGTCCAAGCAGAAATACAATTTGGGGAAATTAGAATCAATGTATGAACATGTCATCAAAATACATAAAAAAATAATGTACAAGGCCACAGTTACAGAAAAACCTTAATATATGCATAGTAATGTCCAGACTCTGGTGAAAATCCTGAATGTACAATTGTACCAAAAAGGCTGTATTCAGGACGTGGATCCTGCAAAAAGGTAACCAAATTATTTCAACACGTATTCAGATTAACACTCAACACCATGAGTAGAGCCATTGTGCTAGGCTGCTAGTTATATGGCACTAAAGCAAATTAGTTCTCCTACTGAAGCAATGATCAAGACAACTCAAAACTAAGTGGGACTAGAGGACTAGACTATAGTGTCAGGTCAAGGTACAATGAACTTCAACAGATTCATGAGAAATAAACTGCTTCCGCCATTCAAACTAATTACTACTTTTTTATAATCAAGACTTGAAGGGGATCAATCCATACAGGAAACCAGTATCACCATTCCTTAGACATCACATCAGCAGCTAACATAAGTTAGAATCCCCAGCTCGTTATTAAAACATTACAAGAGAATACACATAACAGAAAGCACATATCTAACCTACAAGCTACAGCTATCATCATAATTCATATTCCTAGAAGCAAGCTAAACACCTGATTAGCAGCCATAAAACCCAAGCGAGGCAAAACACCTCCATGCACCCGTTACGAGTTTAATTACTAAATTAATCCCTTGAGAAAAAGCTAGAATGTCCCTATTCACAAGAAATTTATCCTTTCTTGGTTTGATTTTGCAATAAATAAGAGTACCAAAATTGTTATTTACATGATTTGCTGTTATAAAATGTAATGCAGAGGGCAGGAATATGATAGTTTTGTGTGTGCCGCACTATATGTGGAACATTTTAAATCCTTTGCAGATAGCCTTCTTTTGGCACTGCCCAATTCCTATATCTTTTCAAAAATTGATACCATCAAAAATATAAATACAATTAAAAATACATTAACTAGTAATGGAAGACGTAGATGTACACTGAGTTATACAAACTAAGTCCAAATAAAACTCATGAAAGCAGGATAGACAAGAAAACATATCCTCATATACTCATATACAATAAGTATACAACTCTATACCATATAGTCTAGTTTTATCAAATTGATTACAGAGTATTCCACATGTGCATAACAGGAAAAAAAAAAGAAAAGGCATGAAACATATATCACATTCACAGTTCAGAAAAGTCCACTCGATGAATTCAAAAGGCAATACATCTAAGCTAGAAATCCATAGCTTCTCAGACAATAATGTATATAGGGGTGAGAATTGGTGAAAGTCAAACCATATGTTAATCATAACATGTATGGATCACTAATGCATTCATCCACTTAATACTCTAGCATTATTTACCAAGCAAATATGAAGAGATCAATAACAATAGTACACTAACCCCTTTTACCTGGCTGCCTTTGCACATGAATCCAGAAAGAAACAAAATCTCCTCAAATGCAATTGCCTTGTCAATTTTCCGGCCAAAAATGCCCTCAAATCTCTGCATATAAATGTCAAACAACAGCTCATTAAATTTTCATAAGAGAATATAAAAGGATAAGGGGGGAATATACAACACCTTAAGTTGGACAACAAGCACATTGGGTGCTTGAAGAATTGACATTTGCTTCCTAGCAGCTGCCAGCTTCTTACATCTAAACAAAGATACCAAACACAATCGAGAATTAAAAGGTAATCTCTCAGGAGTTCAAGGTACAAATACAGGAAAATGGGGGGGGGGGGGGGGTAGTTACTTGTCACATTTGTATTTATTGTTGCCATCCAAAATCTCTGGCTGGAAAAACTTCTGCATTGCTTCCTTTACTGAATTGCTATGCAAAATATCAAGACTAAGGTCCATTATCTCATCCACCTTATTGGATTCAGCTCCACAAGAGAGACATTTAACTTGACTCTGCAGCGTGCCCCCAAAAATATCGCTAACAACAGTGTTGCATGTGTTCTCTCTGCCTCCTCCATTACCCCCTTTTCTACGTTGTTGTAATTTTTTGAGCCTGAGGCATGTATTGTGGCAAGCATCAATTACATACCTCAGGAACTCATGGGCATCCTCCTGCCTGCCGCACTGGAAGTGCTCCGCATATATGCGGAGCGAGTTCACTATTTTGGCAGGTGAATCAAGGTTTAACTCAAAAGTCAAGGAACGTGCAATTCGTCTTTCTAGTATACAAAATGGGCAGTCCCTCTTCTTATCAGTCCCAGTAGCTGAATCACCTGCACAATCAACAAATAGTTCTAGACACTCCCAGGGATCCTCTTCTCATGTCACATCTCAACAATAACATTATATCAACCTTAGCGAACGCCTAAGATGTAAATACTAACACACAGAGGAGTGCAGGGCAATTATCATCCCAACTTATCAAATTCCAAGTACATTGATTATTAACACCATAGTTATTCCCCTTCTTTTCTTTTCTTAATCTGAAGGGAAAGATGATTAACGAAACGGTTAATTCCATCAATCTCGGAGCATAGGTTAACTAAAATCAGGCGAGATATCAAACAATTAGCAGCCAATTAAAACCTGAAACTGGAAAATTCCTAAAAACAAAACTCAAATTCAAGAGCGGGGGGAAATTAGCACCGAATTGGGGAAAAATTGAATGCGAAATCAAACAAACAAACAAACAAACAGAAGAGGAACACCCCGAACATGAAAAATAGAATCTACCAAAGGAGGAAACTCACAGAAAGAGGAGTGCTGATTCTTGAGACAGAAATTGGCGAGGGGAGGCGTGTAGGTGAGACACTGCAAAACGCTGTTGAGATAGCACGAATTCCCCAAATTCCTCAACCCTAGGGGGGCGCCGCTCTTCCGCTTGTGGTTTAGGGGGCTTGGTTGCCAACTCATCTGCAAGGCCATCTACCGACCTTCTTCCTCTCCTTCTCCGACACCTCTTCCCTCCACCTCATTGCATTCCGTCCAAATCTACCTCCGCCGAATCCACCACCAGCGCAGAAATAGAGGAGCCAATCGCCTACGCCGAGCAGCTGTTTATATCCTCCTCTGGTGGCCTCCAACAGATACTCTCCTTCATAGGCCCCCTCGTTCTCTCTCTTGGCCCTTAATCTTCGCCGTTGTCGTTGTCGCCGTCACCGCCGATGGTGTCGCGCTGGCCGTGGAGAATAGTCTAGAGAGGGGACGGGGAGAGTCGGGAGGAGAGCGAATGAAGCAATTCAACCAATTTGGGGCTTCCAATAAAATTTCTTCTTTTTATACGTCTGAAATTAATGTCTCTTCTGTTTTTGGTCCAGATAAAATTTATGAAGCATGTAAAGTCTCCGCAACCATTGTCTCTTCTTTTCCCATCTTACTATCACTACTGTACAAATTATTTATTTTTTTGTTTAAAATAATTTTTATTTTTTCTACCCCTTCTAGAAGGTTTCTCCTTTTGAATTGGTAAATAAAGAGCGTAAAAAACCTCTTTTTCAAATTTATTTTTACTTTTTCTTTTCATTTATGTATCATTTCCTTTATTATATGTGTATTATCATACATTATTGTGAATTATTTTTATTTATAATTTTATAAATAAATAAAAATAGCAAGTAGTTAATATAAATATATTTTATTACATCTAGATTAAAATAAAATAAAAAGTTAAAACCAAATTGGTCTTGATATTAGAACCGCTTCATTATCCAAGAACATTACTAGGTTGATTTTGATCAAAATCAAATTGGTCTTGATACATGTCTCGCTAATCTTAGACAATCATGTTGTGCATGATAATACATGACATCATAATTTTCCATAATATTTCTCCACTCCATGCTAGTAGGGCTGGCAAATGTTACAAAATTTACCATACCAACCACTTACCAACCACAAACCACACATTTTGGTAACCACACTTACGGTAACCACACTTGTGGTAACCACCGTGGTGGTAACCACGTAATTGTGGTACGGTAATGGTAATGGAGTATGAAATACCATGGTTACCATGGTTACCGAGTATATATATAATTTTTTTTTATTAGTTTTTACCCGTAAGGCTTTATGTTTTAACTTTTAACTTTTTATTTTGTGTTAATTAACTTAATTTGACCTATATATAAATAGATCCTTTACTGGAAAGAGGCAACCCTAGCAGCCCTAGTGCTCTTCGGTCTTCGAAATCGTTCAAGTGGCAACCCTAGTCTCTCTGTTGAGTCCGTTCAAGGCTTCCGAGGCAAATCAAGCCAAGGGTCGCCCTCACTTGCTCTCTCAAGTCTCAATGGCTCGTCGTGGTTCAATCGGAAGTAGCGGTGCCGCCGGAAGGACTGTACGAGGTAAAGGGTTATTTAGCCATAGGCCGGTTGGCACTCAGGGAACCAGTGTTGTTGCCGAAGGAGGGATTCTTTCACATGGGACGAGTGGTAAGTCTTTGAGTCTTTCGATTTGTTTCAATTTGAAATTGCTTGATGAACGATGTCGATTTGTTTGAATTTGTTTCAAGTCTCAATGGCTCTTTCGATTTGTTTTTATTCAGGTGGACCTCCAAGTCAAACGAGCTCTTCTCCATCTATTCATTCCGAGCCCGTGTTGCCTGGTGAACCTGTTAGCCTTCACACACTGATGGTGCTCCCACAAATGTGCAACCCTCTCAAACATCCCTAGAGGTTGGGAAGAAACGAAAAGAGCCATCTATTTGAACTTTTATCAAGCGGTAACCATGGTAATATATCGATGGTAACCACAAGTCGTGGTTACCACTTAAAATTTTATACCACGTACCAACCACAAGTCGTGGTTACCACATAAGTGGTAACCACGACTTGTGGTTGGTACGTGGTATAAAATTTTACGTACCACCAGTTGGTGGTTGGTACGTGGTAATCACCATTTTTTGGTGGTTACCGTACCATGCCAACCCTACATGCTAGAGCTGGTTGTCGTACTATTGCAAATCGAGCTTGCAATACGACGAATGCACGCTCCACATCTTTTCTAGCACTCTCTTGGCGCTCGGTGAAAAATCTTTTTTTTTGCGGTTTGAGGGAGGGTGATTGCATTTATGAATGTCGCCCATTTAGAGGATTGCACACATTGATAGGATTATGTACGTTGGGTATAATTTGGATATTTAGGTGTTGGATGATTGTTAAGCATTAACCATTCCGGAATGGCTCACCGGAAAGGACTTGTGGGTAGTACCCATAGGTCCTCGGTTCGATCCCCGAAGTGGCCGCTCTTTATTTACCTATTCAAGGATTGTTAAGCATTTGTAACATCACTTGAAATTGAGGATTTTTTAGAAGATTTAGATCAAAAGGCGTATTTGGAATGAGTGGGGTATTTGGATTATTGTGATCCATAGTTAAGAAAATAGGTGTAACTACAATAGATCAAGATGAGGGTATATATAGGGTAAAATTGAGCTAAAATTATATAAAAAAAATAAAATTAAACCAATGGGATATTTTATTTTAAAAAATAATGAAATATAAATATATTTTTATTTCATTTTAAACACTATTAAAATTAATAAATCTAAATTGAAAAGAGAAGATCCTACTTTATCATTAAAAAAATATTAGAAAAGAGAAGAGGTTACCTCTCTCTACCAAGGTAATCCCTTTCCACCCCTTACCTTAAGGTAAACCCCACAACCATGGGCTTACCTTTTAGCAACCTTAAGGTAAGTAAAACACAAGGTTACTCATGCTCTTATACTGTAATAGAATAATAACAATAACAAGATAATAGAAAAGAGAAGGAGAAATATATTTCTATTATACAGTATATAATAAAGGAAAACTGCTTAGTCGCATGGTGTTTTTTCCTTAATTTTAGTCGTATTTATCAACTAGTTTAGTATCCGCACTTGTGCGGGTTTTTTACAATTTAAATAAATTTAATATAAATACCCGTTCAGAGAGCTAATTAATTTATTTCAACAATTTTGAATTGTTACACAATTTAAATAAAATTACCATTGATCTTTCCAAAATATATCTATGTCTAAGAACTTATGAAAACTATTATTTTGAAATTGATTAAGGTGGAGATAATTTTTTTTCATTGGTTAATACTTAATACTATTAAGATAATGAGAAGATGTCATATGTTACATACGACTTATCATTTATTATATCTATTATATATATATATATATATATATATATATATATATATATATATATATATATATATATATATATATATATATATATATATATATATTCTAAAATTGGTTACATAGGTAAAATATTATCTTATATAATATGTAAAATCTTATCTTATATAGTATTTAAAATTCGTTAATATCTTCTAAACATATATCCATATCTAATCAAATTGGGTCAAATTTTGTCTTATGAATATATGATATATTGATTAAATAGATTTAGAATAAAATTTTATCTTATACATATATTAATTATTAAATCTTATCGTAAATAATAGTATTTAAATTTGGTTAATATCTTCTAAAAATATATCCATATCTAATCAAATTGGGTCAAAATTTATCTCATGCATATATAGATATATTGATTAAATAGAATTAGAATAAAATTTTATCTTATGCATATATAAATATATTGATTGATTGAATAGATATATCTAATTTTATCTTGTACATATATTAATTATTTATTTCAAAAAATGTGATTGGTTCATATGACTACTTTTAAGGAGAAGTCGTCATGTGTCTCAGCCGACTTCTCCTTTATTTTATATATATATATAGGTAAAGGTTCAAATGAAAATGGGGCTTAAAATGAAAATTTTGCTTAAAGTGAAAATGACCCAATTCTATACGTTTTGACCCATCCCGTTTCAAGAGAAATAAACCCCTTCGGCCCTTCCTTGTCCGTCCCTCTCTGTCTCCCTCTCATCTTCTCGTTGCAGTCCGTCTCTCATTTCTATGCTCTCTCTCTTTGCGATCTCTCCTACTCGATGGCGGCAGTGATGCTTCAGCTCTCCCCGCGCTTCCACTCTCTGCTCTCTCTCTTTGCGATCTCTCCTACCCAATTCTATACGTTTTTTGTCATGGAGCTTGTTTGAGGTATTCTGTTATGGAGTTTTCCGTAATGACACTAGTCATTAAGTATGGTCACTAAAAATGTCATCTTGGTTTTGTGATGTTTAGGATTTGAGGCAGTTTAAGGGAATAACATTAATGTGCCTGAATCACTAAATGCTGCAGATATTCAAGTTGATTCATCAAAAGGTAATTGCAAGTTTGATGTACATGGTCATGTTCTTCCTTTGTTTGCTACTTCTTTCATCACATTGTTAAGTAGCTCTGATGTGATTTGGTAATTTGATTGCAGTAGATGATGCATGTCCTTTAGAAGTTGAGCAAACGGTTGTAATCGAGATCATTGAGAGAGTAAATGAAGCGGAAAAGGAACATGCTACAACTGATGTACCGGATTCTAAGATAAATAGTGATGCCAGTGATGAAGGAGCTCAACCAGCGAATAGTTTGGAGCTCGGTGATGCATACAAGCTAGCCTTAAGTAGTAGGGGAAGGCAGTTGTCGCTGCTAGGAAAGGATTCAACGCGAGTTAGCGAATATTTGAAGCTTCTGTTGGGGTGGCTTGAGGACTGGAGTTACCACTACCAAGTATGATAAGCCCTTAGGTGTCCTCCAATCTGAAGGACTCGAGAGCACTGGATGCGTTGGCTTCGATTGGAATCCAAATACTTCATAAGAGGATCCGAACATGAGAGCGATACGGATGATCCAAACGCGGGCAGCAGACACCCTATTGTAAGACGAGCATACTTGCTGAAGACCCCAAAATCCATGGGACGAAATTCTTCGGTCCATACAGCTGCTGCTGATGTAGTGACTCTCGGTTGCGAGGTATCCACTCTGAATGAGAGGCTGCAGGCACTCGAAGTAGATAGGAACTTTCTCGAACACGCAATCAACTCGCTCAAAGGCAGGGAGGAGGGCGTTCGCTTCATACAGAAGATTGCGTCTCACGTGCGTGAGCTTAGGAGAGTTGGGATTAAAAGGAAACGAAGCTTGGCTTGAAGATCAATGAAAGCAAACTAGTGCGTTCTATCGAAGAATTCAAGGCTCCGAACACACAAGATACACAAGTGCATATAGGAATAAGCCAAAGCAATGTGTGTAGATCCTTGTTCTCATTACAAATGGCTCATATATGAGGTGTGTTTTGGTCTCCATTTTGGTTTCATATTTTTCAGGTTATTGAAGTGTGATTTGTTTAGGAGTTATACAGGAGGCTGCATGGTAGATGAGTGAGTGATTGTATTTGTTCAAGGATTTGATTTTAATTTTTGAGTGTAAATCAGTAACTATGAGGAGGGGGACTACACCTTGTGTAGTTGAAGTTGTTTCATAAGCATTTGCAAGATAAAAAAAAAAGTCAAATGAAATTCCTTATTAAAAGGCTCATTACTATAACGTGCAAAAGTAAGATATAGTTGAGCAGATTTAAAATACAAGTGTGCATACAACAAATACTAAAAAAGAGTGAAGGTATTTGACAGATCTTATCTCAATCAATTGTGCAAAATTAAGATACAATTGTGTAGGTTTAGTATACAATGGTGCACATTTAGAATACAAGTATGCATACAACAATTACTAATATTATAACGTGCAAAAGTAGTATACAATTGTGCATATTTAGAATACAAGTGTGCAAAAAACAATTACTAAAAAAGATTGAAGGAATCTGACATATCTTATCTCAATCAATTGTGCAAAAGTAAGATACAATTGTGCAGATTTAGAATACCACTATGCAAAGTAAAGTACGCCAAAAAAAACTCTCAATCCCATTACCTTTCTCAAACTAAATTTATTTCAAAATTTTTAGAGTCGGATTGAGCCAAACTTATCAGAGTCGGATTGAGAGTAAGCAAATGAATGGCATATGAACAAAGAAGACCAAATTACAAAGCTCTTTCATTTTTTATGTAAGAAATAAGCATGTTATAACAAAGTCAATTTACATGAGAAGGTAATATGCGCAGATAGGAAGACAATAAGATTAACATTACACATATTTGATTGGTTGGATTACAAAAAACAATTATTAAAAAAAAGGGAAGGAATATGACAGATCTTATCTCAACCAATTGTGCGACAATAAGATATAAATGTGGACATTTAGAATATAATTGTGCAAATTTAGAATACAAGTATGTAAACAACAATTACTAATATTATAACGCGCAAAAGTAAGATACCATTGTGCAGATTTAGAATAAAATTGTGCAAAAAACAATTACAAATAAAAAAGTGAAAGAATCTGGCAAATCTTATCTTAATCAATTGTGCGAAAGTAAGATACAATTGTGTAGATTTAGAATACAATTGTGCACATTTAAAATACAAGTATGCATACAACAATTACTAAAAAAAAGTTAAGGAATCTGACAGATCTTATCTCAATCAACTGTGCAAAACTATGATAAAATTGTGCACATTTAGAATAAAAGTGTGCATACAAAAAAATACTAATATTATAGCGTTCAAAAGTAAGATAAAATTGGACCGTAAAAGTTAGAATACAAACTGTTTTTATCGAGTAGCTGATTAAATAGACTACATGAACTATTGATGAAGAACTGAAAGCTACAACCGAATCTGAATCTGAATCATAGGAGCTTTACAATATGCTATATGAACTATTCTACATAGAAGGTCATCATCATAATTCTACGAAAAAACGACATCGGTACAAGATTATTATACAAGACTACTTTAAGAGGAGGTAATGAAGGTCATTACCCTGAACAAGAAAAGGCAATTCTATTTTGACCAGTAGAGAGAATTTGCTCAAAACTAACAATAAATAGCAGCCAGACTCAGTGGCGAGAAGTAAGCGAAGGAAACGAAGGGATCGATTGCAGTAACAGCTTAAGACTGCTTCTAAGACCAGGTGACTGTCCATGGGTGTCATGGTTAGGAGGGGTGATCCTCTTACTGTTCGGAGACAGCGTCTTGATGCTGATGCTTAAAGAAGTGTTCTGTAGAACAGCAGGTAGGTCATCCCCAGAAGCAACGTTCTAGAGGACCATATCCGTCTTGCGTTGGCTTCCTAAAAAGGTCGATCTTCCCGTGCCATCGCGATGCCGCCAAATCTTGGGGGTTTGCCATTCGAGGCACTTGGGACTGGCATAGGTGACCTGGAACAAACCCAACAAGGACTACTAATCAACAAAAATTGTTCCAGAAATGACTTGACAGTATAGTGTTATTACGACGTTATTGAACCTGAAAACTCGTAAAGGGGTCTTAGGAAGGACGGGCAGAGGATGCGACTCTTCATCATTATGGATCCCGGGTTGATCGAAGGTTCTATCAGCCATGCTATCTTCGTTAGGGCTGTGCATCGGTCTGGAACCTAACCGAACCGGGCCGAACAGAACCGAAACCGAAAATCTCAAATTTTCAAACCGAAAGCCGAACCGAAAGCATTAGGTTCGGTTCGGTTATTTACCGGTTCGGTTTGTGTTCGGTTCGGTTTTAACATAAATAGACCGAATTTCCATTAAAAAAAATTTAAAGTATACAAAAATATATATATTATATTTGTATTTATGTGTATATATACACATATTTCAATATAAAATATACAAATAATATACTATATATATAGTACATATATATTATATGCAAATACATTGCATATACACGGTATTAGTGTATATATTAATTACATGCAAATACAAATATATATATCACATACAAATATTACAGAATGTGCAAATACAGTGTGTATATACACACTGATGATGTACATTGTATATGTATATACATAGTAAGTATGTGTGTATTAGTGTATATATAAAGTATACAAATATATATATACAATTCATTTATTTAGTTTATAAAAAAAATTCGGTTTAACACAAACCGAACCTAAACCGAACACAAACCGAACCGAAACCGAAAAATGAAAATTCTTGAACCGAAAGCCGAACCGAAAAACTTCGGTTAGGTTCGGTTCGGTTCGGTTTGTGTTGGTTCGGCCCAAAAATTCGGTTTGGGCCGAATTATGCACAGCCCTAATCTTCGTGAGCTGGTGTGTCCTTCGGCTTCAAGCTCCATTCCAATTCCTATAGATCATGATTTTCAGACAACTGTAGTTTGAAATCAAATAATAATACCAAGATCCTAACATTGTAAAGAACATTGTCCATCCTTTCTTCCTTCCAAAAGTGTTTTTACAACCCTTACAACGGCAGCCAATGGAGGATCCGACACTGCCCTTCAAGAGAAACAAATATTAACACATCCATGAGATAGGATCAATATCGAAGGATTAATAATGGTTTTTTTTTTTATATTTGGTGATGAGGAAAACCTGATAGCATTCACAGTATTTCTTCAGGCAGTTTGATTTCTTGCAATTGCATCCTCGTTTGTCTCTTTCTGAAGCAGGAGTTCGGTTTGAGTCATCCTGGTTGGAGTCACGGAGCCATAATTGGGGGATCAGACCAATCTGAAGAGTAAATATAACAAGTAGGGTTTCATTAATGTGATACTTACCCATGACTTTCGGAGCAAATGCAGTGGGTTTTGGGATTCAATTTGTTTGCGGGTTGCCAAGACGCTATCTTCATAAATAGGTTTGTTGAAGCAATCTTGGCATGGACATGGCTCAACACAGTAGACTCCAGCAGCAAAGTATTCACAGTATCTACAAAAGACAAGCACCAAAACTCATGGATGGTTAAATGCTGCACTTTTCATCATTTGGTTCTCAAAGGAAACAGAAGACATGGTTAACATTCACAACCAGTCTAATTTCTATAGTCGGAAATGAGAAAAACACGTCTTCTTAGAAGCTTAATAGTACAAATCCACATATCGACTCATAGATGAACAACATCAAATATAACAATTATTTGAAAACCAAGCTCAAATCAGATCACTTTTACAGTTTCAAGCACTTAGACTTTTTGCAATTGCACCGCTTGTAGGCCTCTCTTTCGCCACTGTTTTCATAGTGATGTCTGCAAAATTTAAATTCATCGGTCATTACCTTAATTTAAATGGTAACAAACAATCAATAAAAGTATCAATCATTGTAGCAATTCGACGAAGCATTGCTCATCGGCTCCCTCCCACACCCGAGGCCTCTAGCGATGCTCAAACCTCTGGTAGCCCCGGCGCCGCTCGCTTATTCTCCCTCCAATTACTCTCAGGCCGCTACAAAGATCGGCGTCTCCTTCAACGATCCGCACGACCTCGATGGAATCCATTATCCGATCTCTGCCATGGAGGCGCCTCAAAAAGAATACGTACGCAAAATCCGGAAGCGGAAGGTGAGGGACGAAATCAGATGAGGAGACGGATCTTGAACCCTATCAAATTAGGCTTGGTGAACTCGAAGGAAGAGGGACGGAGAGACGGAGAGAGAACCAGATTGAACAGAGAGAGGTAAAGAGAGAGAAGAAGCCCTAGCACAGATTAGAGAGAGGGGCTAGGGGAACCCATTTTTCTTTCAAACCGGTCCGGTTCATTTTTTTTTTAAATCAAACCCACGCGCAGTTTTTACCCTTAATTATCTCATTTTCACTTTAAGCAAAATTTTCATCTTAAGCCCATTTTTCACTTTAACCTCACCCTATATATATTATTTAAAAAAATTGTGATTGGTTCATATGACTACTTTTAAGGAGAAGTCGTCATGTGTCTCAGCTGACTTCTCCTTTATTATATAAAATGATTATTATATATAATTTATTACATTTTTTTGAAATAATCCATATATGCATAAAATAAAATTTTAACTATATTTAATCTATATATCTATATGTGTATAAGATAAAATTAACCCAATTTCATTGGATATGGACATTAGTCGTATGAATCAATTGCAATTTTTTGAAACTCCATCACTTAGTAAAAAAACAAGAAGAAACCATATTAAATGGATAAGACCACCTAGGACTATCTATAAAATAAACGTAGATGGTTCTTTTATACCCACTGGCTCTTGCCGGGTGGGTGGGATTATTAGGGACCATAAAGGTTCTGTGATTGATATCTTTCAATCTGAAGTGGATACGTCTTCTGCTATCCAAACAGAAGCAGCTGCTTTATGTGCAGGTGTAAACTTAGCAATAGCTAAAGGTCTAAGAAGAGTCATAATGGAAGGGGACTACCCGGAAGTTACCAAGGCAATCAATAACAGCAACTACGTGAGATGGGAAATTCTAAGAGAAGTGGAGCTCATCAAGAAACTTAGCTGTAACTTTGAGAGCATAGAATTCAGACACTGCTACAGGGAAGCAAACAAGGTCGATGATTATATAGCTAAGTCTAGGAATATTTGTACGTTTTCGAACCTCCCTATTTGTAGGGATCTCTGTAACATCATCCAGTCGGATGATCATGGTGGTATCTTACCTAGGTAGGATCTGCCTAATTTTTGCCTACTGTAAAAAAAATTGCAATTTTTTGAAATAGTATAAGATAAAATTTTATTTTAACTTCACTTAATCAATATATCTATATATATGCATAATATAAAATTTTACTCAATTTAATATATTTTTATAAGATTAATAAAACAACAGAGGCTTAAGATAAGATTTGACACAATTTCTATCCTTTCGTCAATTTTTAAATACTCCTACCGTTCCAAATTAAATGTCGTTGGTCTTTTTGTGCATGCTTTTTGAGGAGGTAAAAACACTATAAAATATATTTTTTAATCAAAGTTTTTAATAATTTCATACTTGTTAGTCATAAGTATAAAGTTATAAAAATAAATTCATTAAAAAAATATTTTATATAGTTTTTAGGGGCAGTTACTATACAAGCCATATTTTTTGCCTATATTAGGAAATTGTCCCCCACCCTCTCCATATTAGCAAAATGTCCACCCCTAAAATAAAGTTGCTGAAATTTTTGTTTTCAGCAAAAAAAAAAAAAATCCGCGAATTTTTTTTATTTTTTTTCCGCGTTTCCAGAGTTGCTGAAACATAATTGCTGAAACCCCTGTGCCACCATCTGTTTCAGCAGTTTTTTTTTGCGTTTCCAGAATTCCTAAAACCCATGTGCCACCCTCTGTTTATTTGTTTCAACAGTTTTTTTTTTCTCTTTTTTTTTCGTTTTTTTTTGCGTTTCCAAAATCGCTGAAACCCATGTGCCACCCTCTGTTTTAGTAGTTTTTTTTTTCGCGTTTCCAGAGTTGCTGAAACCCCGATTTCAGCACTGTTGTTGATGCTGAAACTCCGATTTCAGCAACGTTGTTGATGCTGAAATCGTGTTACGTGATATAAAATTTAGCATATGCGGGATTCGAACCTACGTATTTGTGCATAAGCACATCGCTCTACCATTGAGCTAAGAGGCTTTTAAAGGAGATTTAAAGCAAGTTCAACAACAACAATTTCAGCAAATTCTAGTTTTAAAGCAAGTTCAGCAACAATAATTTCAGCAAATTCTAGTCTGAAAAAATAACTATATAGATGCGGTGGTTAAACCAAGGTAACGAAAAGAAGTACCTCTAACGGCCTTTTACATTAGCTAATTAAAAACATCTGCTCTACCTGCTAAAAGTGCTGAAACTGGAGTTGAATCATAATCAATCATCTCAATTCAATAAACCTAAGTGTAGGTACGATAAAACCAAGTAACACAAAAAAATAAAATCTCAAACTAGCATTTCTTTCAAAGAAATTGCTATTTACACATCTTTAACCATGCACATTTCTCTAAATAAGCCTAAATCCAACAAACATATATTATTTTGCTGAAATTAGCATACATATATTATTTTGCTGAAATGAATCAATAGGCAATTAGCATACATATAAGCCTGAATCACTAGGCAATTAGAATACATATATTATTTTGCTGAAATGAATTGCAGACAAACATTCAATAATTAGCATACATATATTATTTTTCTTTTGATAAATTGATAAACCACTATTTGGCTTTGAAAAGGTAACTCAAGGTCGGAAATTCCAGAAAAAAATACTCAGTGTGATTAAAAACCCCCTTTCTGGGCAATGAACGCGCCTTACCTCCGGGTACACGCGCCCCCAATTTTAAGCTTCTTAACCTCAATCCCTAAATCAATGGTGAATACTGGCGAGCCCAAATCAGTTTCAAGCCTCACAATCCATCTTGATGTTGTATCGAGCCTCAATCCCATTGTCATCTTGCTGCTTAAACCACAAAAATCTATCTTCTCTCGCGAGTTCTGGGAATTGGTTTTGGTTCGCGAGTTCGGTGGTGGAAGTCCTGATGGTCATGAAATTGGTAGTAGAAGATTCAAGAAGGTGGGTAAAAATTTCAGAAAGAGGAAGAAGGTGTCTTGCCGGTTGAGGGGGTGGTACTGCGTAGTGGTGTTGGGTGCTCTGCAGTGGCCCGTCGGCGGTGGCGCTTCGTGCTGCCCTGGATGGTGGAATGGTATGGATTCATCTGGTATTCTTCTTCTTTCTCTCTTCTTTTCTCGGTTTGTCTTACGAGTCTAGTTGGTTGGGTTGAGACCTCACTCCTCTTCTCCCTTTCCTTCCCGCTCCCTGGTTTCTTGCCTAAATAAATCTAATATCAGAGCTTCTTGTTTGTGGTTTGAGTTTTTCTCGGCCGGTGATGGCGACGGCAAACAACCTGTGGATTCGGTGTATTTCGCCAATCCATCGAACACCCCCCGAAAGGGCCCCAAATTCCGCTATGGCGGAGTGCTCTCCTCTGTGGGGATCATTCTCATTGAGGTCGGTACTTTTCAATCTCTGTCGAGCATGGTTGGAAGGAATATTCAGCAAAGATCCACTATATCGGCCTTCTTCAGGTCTGGTTGCAATCTGTCCTTTTTGATGCTATTTAATTGTTCTAGAATTCACATGAAATCCTTTGATCTTACATATGAGTTGGCTTACAATTTCACCACATACCTGTGTTTGGAAAAAACTGTGCTAGAGGTGACTGCCTCTTCACACCCTACCCCCCGAAAGGGCCCTAAACAAACTGTGGATATTGGGGCTTTCATAGCTCCTATCTTCAGTTCTGATGAACAAGTCATTTTCACAAAATCCCTTACATCTCGAAAGGGCAACACATCCCGAAAGGGCAACAAATCCCGAAAGGGCAATGACATATCTGTCGACAAATTGGATGCTGAGGGGGCTATGTCCCTCCATGATGCAGGATATAATCTGGTGAAAGTTGTATCTACTCGGTGGTTGGTCTACTCTGCGGCTGCCGCTCCATCTCCGTTGGGTTCGGGGTGCGATGATGAGGTGTACACTCCTAATCTCCCTCATGATGCAATTATGGGTTCATATGTCTTGGGTTTGCTTAAAATTGCTTTGTACGCAGCAGCTGATGATGCCTATTTCGGTTTTGTTCATGCGTTTATTGAGTCGCCAATATTATTGTGTGGATGTATTAGGTTCAACGATGAGGTGTTGTTCTATGGCCTCTTTCAATCACCTGTTACGCTGCTACATTTCCTTGGTCTTCATGCTGATTTTGCAGTTCTGTCTCCGACCTCCTTCGTTGCTCCTGGCGTTCCACTCTCGGGTGTGGGCGAGTCTGAGTAGTAGGAGGCTTGGTTGTCTCCGAAACCTGAGGCAATCATGTGTACAAGTAACTTAGGCAGAACCGTCTTGACATCACCCATGCTGAAGGGAATGGAAAATTATATTGTCATTAGATGGAATCTTGACAATTTACTCTTGAGGTTCTCACAAATTACTCCTTATGATAACTATCAAACAATGTGGTTAATGTTCGTTGTGCGTTGCAACTTATTTGGGCTGAGTATAATTTTTTTTGATGAAATGTTTACTAATAGAAAGTTTGGTTTACTCTTGTATCATCTAATTAAACAGGTGCTCGAAGGGCCTACAAATCCTACTGTTTCTGTGAAGATTCATGGTGAATTGTTTCACTCTCAGAAAATCAGTAAGTTTATCTTCTGCCTATCAAGTCTCTTGAAACCCACTAATTTGGTGGTTGGTTCGGATTACTTGTTGATTGTTGCCCTTCTCCTCACCTTCTACTGGTGCTTAAAAAACCAGGTGTTAGAGGTCTCCTCTTCAACACGTACCCCCCGTTTCTCGAGCCCTAATCAAGCTGTGAATTTTGGGGTTTTCATTGCCCCTTTCTTCCGTTTGGATGAAAAACTGTTTTCATTAAATTTCGATATTGGAAGAATATGCCTTGGTGCGACTATCATATTGATTTGTTGTAACTTTTGTGGTTTCTCTCTTGAGGATCTTGTGCATCACTATGCATTTGGTGTCGCGTTTTGGCTCCTCTATTGTTTCCTCATGAGTTTACCTCTTAAGGTTATCAATAAACATTGTTCGTATTGTCTATCTCTTGCCGTGAGGGTGATCCCTCACCTTGCTATGAAATATTATTCATGTCTAATCTGGGTTTATAAACTAGTGCACAAAATTTCACATGTCTATGTCAGGTGTTTCTCTACTTTGATCCGGAACGGGAAGCCTTTTGTCCCCGGTCTTCGGTTGAGCAGGGTCTGGCTTGTGAAGATTGGCACTGCGTGTGTTACTCTTGTTCTTGAATATCAACTGTCTACACTCTGCTGTGTCGCCTCTCCATTTAAGGCTTACGCTGTTCTATTGCTTTGGTGGATGGTTCACATTTCTGTCGCCTCTACTCCGCCTTTGGTTTTGGGGTGCTTTGTTCTGCTGCGTAATTATTTACGCCGAGACCTGCCTTCATCAAGCTTGCTTTTTGTTATTAGTACTCGGTGTAGCGAATCTCAAGTTAAATTACCATCATTATCCATAAAAGTGAATTTGAGTAAAAAATTGGGTGGTCACCCCTTGATTGCTGCAGGCCCCTCTGTTCTTTGTGCTAATCTGGGTTATCTTAGGTTTGCTTGGTCTAGGCTTTCTAAGGCTGTATGTATACCTTGCAGGCTACAGGCTTGTATCGTGGTCCTTCTCTGTAATATAAACCATGATATGTTTGTGTTCTGTTCCATTTATTTGTTTAAAACCACATCTCAAATCTATTTTCTAAGTAGGATTTGGGGTAATCTCACTAGCCCTGCCCCTGAGTATACATGCTATATTTGTTTTGTTCACCTCAGGTCTATAACCACTTTAGAATACATTTGTGATACTATGTACCTTGTTAAGAACACTTTGAAATGCATTTGTTGTTGAACATATTCAAATCATTTCCCACTAATAAAACAAATGCATTTCAAATCATGGCACTAGCGGAAACTAAGACGGAAAACATTCCGGATGACAAGATGTGGAGAAATATTGGATTTGATGAAGGGGTTTGGTCACCGGCTACCGGGCGATTCGGCGGAATAGGACCATTTTGGGAAATGTTAAAAACAATTGTCAACGACTCACCTATTCCGTGCATTGTTCAGGGTGATCTTAATGAGATCCTCTGCAGTGCTGACAAATTCGGCGGGGCCTCTCCCCGGATATCCAGGTTTTCTCGACTTATCTCGTTCAAAAATGAATGCTCACTTCTAGACCTTCCCACCTTTGGTAATCCGTTCACATGGAGGAAGAACCCGGAGGAAAATTTCAACATTCGTGAAAAGCTTGACCGGGTGCTTGTCCACCAACAGGTTATTGAACCTTTTCCTAACATGATCACATATAATGGTGCTTTCTCCTCTTCAGACCATTGTCCAATTTCCATCTCCTTTGAGGTTAATCCTTGCTTCAAAGCCCCACCTTTCAAGTTCGAAAATGTCTGGCTACTTCGGAAAGATTTCCGTGATGTAGTCAAGCAATCCTGGCGGGCTAATTGACCTGGCTCTGCCATGTTCCAATTAATGTTTAAACAAAAAATCCTGAAAAAAAAAGGCAAAAGAATGGAATAAAACGAGTTTCGGAAACATCTTTCGTCAATTGAAAGAGGTGGAGTCGGAGCTCCTACATATTCAATCCTCTGGATTCGGGGTTGACCCTCAATCAAATCAAAACAAGGAAAAGCGCCTCATCATTAAGAAAGAGAAGCTCTTACTTTTTCAAAAATCATTTTGGAGCCAAAGAGCAAAAACCAAACATCTCAAACTCTCGGATTCCAACACAACTTATTTTCACCGAGTGGCGACAGGTCGAAGGCACATGAAACAAATTCGCAACATCACCTCTTCCCCTGGCACGATGGTTGTGGGCGAAGAGAATGTTAAGAATGAGATAAAAAAGGATTTTGAGAAGAGATTCAAGAAAGAACCAATAGACGACAGACTCCTCAATGAGTTGCTGGACCTTATACAACATTCCATCTCGCCAGAGGAAAACAATTTTCTCATAAAACCCCCATCTAACACGGAAATTAAAACAGCGGTTTTCAACCTTGGGAGGAACAAATCCCCGGGTCCTGATGGTTTCACAGCTGAATTTTATAAAAAAATATTGGGATATTGTAGGTAAATCTGTAATCTGTGCGGTTAAAGGGTTTTTTCACTCTGGAAAAATGCTTAAACAAATACACCATACATTTATCTCCCTCCTCCCTAAAAGAGATGATCCCACGGCCACCAGTCACTACCGTCCTATCAGCTTATGCTCCAATGTCTACAAAATTATATCCAAAATCTTAACTGATAGAATGAAAAAAGTTGTTGGTAAACTTATACATCCTCTTCAGGGTGCCTTTGTATCAGACAGGGCTATTCAAGACAATGTCCTGATAGCTCATGAAATTTTCCACTCTTACAAAAGTCGGAGGGGCCAGGAAGGATGGCTAGCAATAAAACTAGATATGGAAAAAGCATATGACAGAGTCGACTGGAATTTCATAAAAAAAAAGTGCTTCAAAGATTTGGATTCCACGACACGTTTATCTCTTGGGTAGGGGTGTGCATGATTCGGTCCAAACCGAATTTTTGGGCCGAACCAACACAAACCGAACCGAACCTAACCGAACCTAAGTTTTTCGGTTCGGCTTTCGGTTCGAGAATTTTCATTTTTCGGTTTCGGTTCGGTTTGTGTTCGGTTTAGGTTCGGTTTGTGTTAAACCGAATTTTTTTATACACTACATAAATAGATTGTATATATATTTGTATACTATATATATTTGTAATTTGGTATAAAATGTTTATATAATCATACTGTATTTGTACAAACATTGTATATATTTGTAATTTTATATACAATGTCTATATATATTTGTACAAATACAATGTGTATATATATACAAATACATATATATTTGTACTATGTATATAAACATTCCATACATACACATACTGTATTTGTATACAATGTTAATATACACACATATATTTGTAATTTTATATTGGAATATGTGTATATAAACTATATTATATATATATTTGTACACTTTTATTTTTTTTATAGAAATTCGGTTCGATTAGGTTAAAACCGAACCGAACACAAACCAAACCGGCAAATAACCGAACCGAACCTAATGCATTCGGTTCGGCTTTCGGTTTGAAATTTTGAGATTTTCGGTTTCGGTTCGGTTCGGTTCGGCCCGGTTCGGTTAGGTTTTAGACCGATGCACAGCCCTACTCTTGGGTAATGGAATGTATCACGACGATTTCTTTCTCGGTATTAGTCAACAACGGTCCTACGGATCTGATTTATCACACACGGGGTCTCCGCCAGGGAGATCCGTTATCTCCCTTTCTATTTATTTTAGGGGCTCAGATTCTGGCTCAGAACCTGGTTGCTGAAGCTAGTCTCGATAAAACACCCATTGGGTTCCCGATTGGACATAATGGCCCTCAGATCCCGTTCCTTTCCTTTGCCGACGATATCATAATCTTCTCAAAAGGCAGCTTGGCTGCAGGGAACAAGGTAAAGACGATTGTTGATTCATACTGCAAAGCGTCGGGCCAAAAGGTCAATTACCATAAATCTAGTTTCCAAGCCACGAAAGGTATTACGAACCACAGGATCCTTGAGCTGCGTACCTGCCTCAATATTTCAAATGACAATTCTTTAGAAATGTATTTAGGTTGTCCAAATTATCAATGGAAGAGTTACCAAAACCACGTTCGAAGATATCATCTGTAAATCTAAACAGCAATTGACAAAGTGGAGGGCTAATGCCCTCTCCCAACAAGGTTGTGCCACCCTTATCAACTCCAACCTCTCCGCTAAGCCGCTATATGCTATGCAAAATTTCATGCTCCCCGCTGCTTTGCACAAAGAACTCGACCAGATAAACCGCTTGTTCTTCTGGAATAAGGATCTTTAGTACCGTCCGCTGATTAGCGGGGACAGAATATGCAAACCGAAGCTTTTTGGGGGGTTGGGGATTCGGAAATCTAGCGACATGAATGTGGCTCTCCAGATGAAGTTGTTGTGGAAAATTCTGGCCGAACCTAGTAACGTATGGGTGTCATTGATTCGACATAAATACCTGCGTTCTGCCAGTATTTTTGACTACAAAAACACGGGGTCTAGCTCTTGGCAGTGGTCCAAGTTGTCTGCTTTAATTGATAAATTGAAAAAGGGGCTTATTTGGTCTGTAGGAAATGGGCGATCATTTAAGTTTTGGACAGATAATTGGATCACAACCTCTTCTCTGTCGGCCAGGGAAGAATGCCCTCAAAATTACAATCAGGACGAAACTGTTAGTGATTATATTTTGGGGGGGGGGGGGGGAAGTGGTGGAAAGAAAAACTCCAAGAGGTTCTTCCCATTGATATAGTGAATGAGATCCAAGACATCCCTCTTCCTGCCTCCACTCTGCAAGACCGCTTATACTGCTGGCCGGATAGGGAAGGCTGGTTTACTACTGCCAGTGCATATAAATTGATAACAACTCAGTCAGCATCACTCCCGGACAGTAATGTCTGGATATGGAAGAGTAATATCCCCCTGAAAGTCATAAACGTTCTTTGGAAAATAGCTCAGGACGGGCTCCCAACTGCTACTAGGCTGTCCAACAGGGGTACGTCTGTCCCTTCCACCTTCTCTCTGTGTAATGCAGCACAAGAAGATGAGGTCCATTTGTTTCTGGAATGTCCCTTTATCCAAGCGATCCACCAGCTTCCGTCCCAAGTCCAATCAAATACTGCCTGCTTGATTGCACTTTCTCGGGATATTAAGCCCATTCTATCTCTTCTAGGGAGGAGCCCAAATTCTTCTGCTCTGACGAACCTCGCTTTTTCGTGGTGGACGACGTGGTATATTAGGAACCAACATCTTTTTCAGTAGGCTGCAATCCCGCAAAAAGATAAAGTCTTACGACTAATCAAATCTCATATAGATAATTGGAATAAAACATCTACCGCTGAGGCTGACTTCGAGGAGGACTTTCGCCCTCCTCGTCGGTACTCTCCGAGAAAAAGTCAGAAATAAAAATAATTTCCTTGCGCAAGCCTCCCCGGGGCACGTTCAAACTCAATTTTGACGGATCAACCCTTTCTAACGGCGACAGCTCTGCTGGTACCATCATTAGGGACTAGCTAGGCCACCCAATTTCTGTACACCACCAACAGTTGGGCAAACAAACACCACTCACAGCGGAAGCATTAGCTCTTAAAATAGGAATCCAACAAGTGCGACGACTCAATATAGAAAAGATCCAAATTGAAGGAGATAGCAAGATAATCATTGACCACTTAAATAGAAAATCTAACTGCCCTTGGGAGATCGAACTATTACTTTCGGATGCTCAAGTCCTATTATCGACTGTGGAAGAAGTAGATTTCTTTCATGTTCATCGTATGGGCAATAGAGTAGCGGATAAGGTTGCACACCTTAGCCACTCTGCTCGAGGAGTCGATATTAAAAATGACCCAGGTCTTCTTGACCTCATCTGCAAAGATGTTGCCGGGTAGGGCCAGCCCACCCAAAATTTTTCCTAATAAAAAAAAAAGGTAACTCAAGGTCTAATCTGATATAGGTAGAAGCACACCAATGAATAAAAATTTAGATCAAGCAAACCTTCCAAGCCACTCAAATTACATGGCCTAATCAATCAACACATTAATTTCAAGTCCTTTTCAATCGAATGTATAATCAATGATAAACACTCTTCTTCCTCGCCCTATTAATTACTTGAAATTTGGCATGTGAAATAACTAAACCATTACCTTTCCCACTTCTGACGAATTGCATTTACATGTTTTGATTAGGCCTAATCCACAATTCCTCTATCTAAATAGTCCAAATTTATAGGAAAATGGACAACACACTAAATCAGATTAGTTGCTTAAATAAAGAAAAAGGAAAAACAGAGAAATCATATTCGATAAGATAAGCTTGCTGAAAGCAAGAAGATTTTGAGCAAAAATGCTTACCTGTGTGACCAGTGAATATGTGCATAGAATCATCTGGTTCATCTACATACATATTTTCCAAATCAAACAAAGAAAATGACGGATTAAGACACGTATATGAACAAAGCTGCAGCTAACAATAAGAGCTTCAAAACACTTGCAGATAAAAAATTATTTTCAACCTTGTTCCTCTTCTTCGGCCTCAGAAAGATCTGAAAATTGAAAATCAAACACAGACGAGTCAAACCACAACAGAAAAAATTGAAATACCTCGAGCGTCGTCGATCTGGATTTCAAGTGGTGGTGGAGGACGACAACGTCGTTTCCTTCTTCCTCCGTCGTCGATTTCACCGCCAGAAGTGTGGATCCTTCGCGATGGACAATCTTGGCAGAATCCTCGCCTTCGATCGAGATTTCAGCAGGATCCAGGGGATAGCGAAAGCGAGAGGGAGGCGTCGTTGATTGATCTCGAACTGCTGGAATCTCGATCGCTCTTCGCCATCACCGACTGAAATCTGATCTGCTGGAACCTCGATCTCACTGATAGTTTGAACAACGTCGATTGATTTCAGCAGGATCCTCGCATTCGATCGAGATTTCAGCAGGATCCAAGGGATAGCGAGAGCGAGAGGGAGACGTCGTCGATTGATCTCAATCTGCTGGAAACCCGATCGAGATTTCAGAAGGATCCTCGCCTTCGTTCAGATTTGGAACAATCGCCCTCGAGGTCGCAAATCCTCGCATTCGCAGATCCTCAATCTGCTGGAACGATCGCCTTCGTTCAGATCCTCGCCTTCGTTCAGAGCTGGAATCCCGAGTGAGAGGCCGTAGGTTGCCCTCGAGGTCGAGGAACAGACCGCAAGTCGCCGTCGAGGTCGCCGCTGGTCACCGGATCTGGAACGAGGCGCTATTGAAGATCCAACCAGATCTGGAACAATCTCAACAAGCGGAGGCAAGGTCGGAGGCAGGGGCTTCCATGGCCGTCGACAACGCCGGCGAAGGTAACGGAGGAAGAAAGCAAGGTCGGAGGCGGCGATGGAGAACGGCGGAGGAGCGATGGAGAACGACGGAGGAGCGAGATCTGAAACATCGAAGAGGTTATTTCGTCTATGGATTTGTGGTGCTGAAACGGCGATAGATGTATGAACTTAGGGGGGTAATTTTTTCCAGAAAAATTTATGTGGACAAAACCCTAATTTTACAAGAGTGGGAGACAATCTTCAAATAGAGGCCCAAAAAAGGGCCCGTTGGGCAAATTTTCTCTAGTTTTTATCTCCTTAAAATGCGTCCAGAAAAGTCAAAACGACTTTTATTATGGAACAAATGGAGTATAATATGTAGTATTTTTTCCAAAGAGATTTGTCATTCATAGGATTATATCCGAAATATTTTGCATACCTAGCACCCAAAAAAAAAAACTTTGCAAAAAGCTAGTCCATCCGCAGGTATCCTCACATGTTGCAGCCGGATGGAGAGAGATAAGCAACAAGCATTTATTGTCCGTCACTCTCAGTCTCTCACCCATCCAAAACCCTGTTTTCTCCCTCCCCCCTCTCCACCTCTTGTTCTTGATTTTTACTCTCGTTCTTGATTTACCCAAAATTTATACCCAAGTCATGACGAATTCGGGTTCGTATTCAAGGGACTTACAATTCAAACCATAAGGAGCCATCGACGATGGTGGCGAAGAGGAGGTAGTCGTGCGATTCGGGTCAGGAGAGGCCGTAGACGCCGTCGAAAATTTCAACGAAGGCAACCTCGGAGAAAGGGGGTGTGGGATTAGGGGATGGGAGAGAGGTCAAGGATGTGGAGGCAACCATTGCCGAGGATTTTACCTCAGATGCAATTGTTTAGAACTCGATTTTGATGGAAGGTTGGTGTGAAAAAGGAGATGTAGGGCCATCTGAGGGTGCGGAAGGGTTCTAAGAACGAAGAGGAGACCGAAGGAGAAGATAACATTGAAGATGAGAGTTGGGTCGGGCAGTGGCGACGATGACTGACGAGGCGAGAGCGAACTTGAATTGAGGAGTAAGAATTGAAGAATGAAGAGGAGGAGAGTTTTTAGAATTGAAGAATGAAGAGGACGAGAGTTTCTAAGGAGTCTGGTTGAAACTTGAAATTGAAATGGAGCGAGGTCGGCACCGGGAAAGAAATAGAGAAGAAGAGGGGGGGGGGGGGATGGGAGGGATCCTCGCTAGAGCCTTGCTATCAGTATCCCTATTTCTCTCTTTCGCCAACAGCCTTGTTTTCGCCATAGCCCACTTCCTCGCCAGAGCCAGCAACACCCGTCATGACCTTCGTCGACTCCCAAATCCAGCCGGCCACCTCGCTCCTATCTGCCTTCACCATTGGAGCCCTGGCCACTCATTTGTTTTAATCACGGTGTTATCATTTGATCCGAGAGGGGCGGCATAGTGTTGTCTAAGGTGAAGGTTGTAAAGACCGAAGATATTTTAATATTATTTTAATCAAATATATTATTATTTTATTCAATTTATAAAAGTGGGAGACAATTCGTCCTCCAGTGTAACGACCCGAGATTATGATTCTCGGGTTACGTTTCGAGGGACGAAACCCCTCGTTAGGATCTTGCGCTCCGAGTACAGGTTGAAGGTTTGAAAGTCTAAACTAACGTTTTCAAAGTGGGATTTCATACCCAAGTTCGAAGGGATCGTTGGAATCCCCGGGGAAGTCCTCTGTACCTGTCGTAGGTCTAAGCGTGGAAAATCAATGGTCACACAAGTAGCGGAAGTAAAGCATAATACAAGGGGTGCCACGGCAGAGCCAGGTCAAAACATGATGAACCATTCAAATCCAAACCGTAATTAAATTGGTGAAGTCGGAAACTCAACTCTCTCTTTCCGCCATGTTAGACCTCGCGGTCGTGGAGCCAAATCAGCATCTATAGTAGTAAGCATAACGGATACCTAAAAAAATTGGTAGTGGACGGGATCAGATCGATGCCCACTTTGGCTCTGCATCCCGGCCCTAAGCACACACATACGCTATACCTAATAAAGATGCTTCTAGATGTAAGGCAGAACAATAACACACTAACATGCTCACAAGATCAGTGCATAATAATAATAAGGCCTTAGCACAAAATACCAAGTGGTATATCCCTCTCCTACCTCCACCCCCTTCCGATAGGGCGGACACTGGCCAGCTCGTAAATGAATTCCATAATAATCGGGCGGCACGCATGCTCAACCCGCTCCACAATAAAGCCCGCAAACAGCTCATAATATAAGTAAAGGAAGTCCCATTACTCGATTGACTCAAGACGGGACCCGATGGGACTGAACCGTCCTATAACCCTAGCAAAGACTCTAGTTACTTCACAGATAACGGACGTTCTGTTTACATACGCATAAAGAAGTAGAATGCTCAACGGTCAATGCAACCTAGCATGGCACTACATGACATGCTGATTATGAATGCAAGCACCTAGTATATCATGCACCTAAAGCAGGGAATTTCTCTATTTCAATCTGAGTAAGCTCCGAAGAGACTTACCTGGCGTTGCAGAACAACAGAATAAAGGGTCCAGCACACATAAATCATAGTCACAAGTATCACCTAAATACATATCAGAACACATATATAAGTCTACGTCTAACCATTCAAGCATTGAAAGCATACATCATTAAACGAGAATAACAACCATATCACAATCATCATTTCATCGAGTTCAACCATTCATCATATTTCTATATTCCATGAGACCATATCATTCTCATCATTCGATTCACCCACATTCATATTTCCGCAATAATATATACGCTTAGTCATATATCTCAAAGTTCATCATATTCATCATAGTTCATAAGCTATAAGATAAACAATATATAACTTAACATCTCATCATGTCGTTATTCATTCATGCATGTCATTAGTCCCCACAATCATGCTATTAGTCAGTCATCGAACAATTCAAATTCCCAAGTTAATTCAAACCCATTTGAAATTTGAGTCAAATAGTTAGAAATCTCGACCTTGGAAAAATGTTCGTCAAATTCCTTTTCGAGTTAAATCCGATAATACATTTTTAACCTCCAAGCCTCATAATATTATATTTTATCAATAATATTATATAATATTTCAAATACCATTTTCTTTTAAATATTTCTAAATCCTTTAAAATCCCAATAATTTTTAGTTTATAAAAATCAGCCCCCTCTAAATTACCAAACCGACTTTACTTTATTTTAAAATACCAAATACCACCCTTATTTTATAACCTCAAAAATCCGGCCCCTTTGTTTAAATTCCCAAAATTGGATATAGTTGGAAGAAATAGGCCCAACATTCATTTGCTTTTAAAATACAATGTTACCGGCCCACAAAAATAGGCCTAATGCCAATCTATCTCCCATTTATCTTTCTGAAATCCGAACAGAAGAAGGAAGAATAACGGGTTGGGGCCGGCTGACGTGGCAGCTGAAGTGGAAGTGGGACCCACGAGGTCTTCTTCCCCATTTGCTGTCTGGAAAGACAGAACGGAGGGAGCAAAGCTCCCATTCGAAATCTGGAAAGGAGAATGGAAAAGGGGAGCTCGCCGGCGTCGACCCTAAGCTCTGACCAGTCGGTCCTGACACCAAATTCACACAATCAACAAGAAAGTAGGAGAAAGATGTGCTCACCGAGGGGTTTTTCGAGACCAGAATAGTCGATCGAACTCGTCTCGGAACGCTCGTCGGAGCCGGAGTTTCGCCTGAGATAGCTTAGAAGGAGTGGTAAGGGGTTAAAAATACTCTCTTAAGGTGAATGGAGACGAAAAGGAAGAGAAAGAAGGGAGAATTTGAGCCTCACCGTATGAAATCCGAGACAGAGGAAGAACGTAGATTCTCGCTCGCGCTCGGCCTCCGTCGCTCGTACGTCCCGCAAGTGCTGCTGCTCCTGACAGCTCCGGGGACGTGGTGGGTGCTGCTGTCGCTGGATAGAAGTGGAAGGAGGGAAGTGAGAGGGTCGAGTTGCATCTGTGTGGACTCTCTGAAAACAGATGAGAAGAAGGTGGGGGCTACATATTTGGTGGTAGCCGGCGATGGTGGCTGACGGCGGCACGGGGAGGTGGTGGCTGCAGTCGGACCCCGGGAAAGAAGACGAAGAGGTGGGTGAGACTTTGGTGCTTAGTCGAATGAATCAGGGGAAGGGAGCTCCTTGAGTTTGGGTTTGAAGGGATATGGAAGGGGGAGTATTCTGAGTTGAAACCAAAATGAAAAGGGGGAAGATGAGGGCTCTGAAATTGCTTCTAGGATTGGCGTGGGTTGGCAGGTAAAAGTAAGGTCAGTTCGACCCTTATCCAAGATTGGGGAGGCAAAGGCACATGGGAGGGAGGTTGAAGGGGAAGTTGTTAGCTTAGAATGGAAAGGGGAAACTGTATTGGCTTTGAACCCGGATGGAAGAGAAGTTAGGAAACAAACACCAAGTGGTCCCCAATTAAATTTCAAAATACCTGCAAATACGCTCTGAAACCCACTCTCTCGATCTTATCCCAACTTGATTAAAATATCATCTGAAAAACAAGGAGATGTCGACACTTGGAGGAATTTTCGAATCCCGAGATGAAAAGGCGGAATCGATTTTTAAAGTTAAAATTGGGCCGGAATTTGCTTTAAAATTTTCAAGTTCGATTTATAAGATTTAGGATGAGTTTTTCTTGAAATATTCGAATTAAATCTATTTTAACTTCATTTTTAATTTCTTTTTTCCGAAAATTTGGATTTAAAAAAAATCCGAGCCTTTACATCATCTACCTATAAAAACAAGTCTCGTCATCGAGACTAAAATCAAAGCAAAGTAGTGGATGAAGTTGGAATAGGTGAGCTCAAGGGTCATTCCATTGATCCCGTAAGTGCCCCATAAGTGACCCTATGCGACTCTCACAGTATCATTGTCTTGGCCATAATATCCCCGATAGGTGGTAGCGAGAGTGTGATATGGGCCCTTACCACATCCTTACCCTAACTTCTCAGTTATATCATAACTCGAAAAGCATTACAGCATCACCACTAGGTCTTAGCAAGCAGTCTATAAGGGCCCCTATAAAATGCCTGTATCCACTTCATGTGACGTCATAAAGCAAGCTCGGTCAGAAAATTTCAAAAAAAAAAAAGGGGTTCCTTAGTTTGAAAAAATGATTAGTCTCAAAATCATTGAAGTTCTCGATTGCGTTCAATTTCTCAAAATCCAAGTTAGTCCTTTTTAAACACCATTCAAAATCCCTTAAACCCGACATTAGCCAAGCAAGTCTCGGTCTCAAGAGGTGGAATCACCCACCTCTAAGGGCTAATCCCATATTCCTTCCTAGGTTCCAAGTTAGAATCAATTTTCATCAAGTCGGTTCTATCATCTTAGCAATTCCAATTCAAGGCATCATGTAACATAGCAATCGTATCACACGTTTATAAACGGTTCATACTCATGTCAAAGATAATCATATACCATAACAAGACACGACCACTACTCCTTACCTCTCGCATCAAGATCATCCTCACCAAGGTCTGCCAACTCAACCCAACACTAATTCTAGACACCAGTGCATTCCACCCATATATAGGCTCTCTAGCCTCACAACTATCCGCAATCAAGGCCAATTACCCAAACCAACTACTAAGTATCCCAACTCATATGCCATCAAGCAATCTAAGGATCAATCTACTTCAATATATCCCGATCTCAAATCCTACCTTTCACTCGACCATCCAAAACTATATCCCGAAGTTCCCAATCGCACAATTCCCTTATTCCGACAAGCTTAAAACTCGATTGACCACCAAGACTCCCTATAAAGCACACCCTCATCCTAGAGGTCCTCTACCAGTCCCATCTTTACCTCCTAAGAGAAATCCCAAGTCCTCTACTGAACCGCTCTAATGATAATCTAGATGCTTCTTAACAATCTCGCTGACTCTTCCTAAGCTCTCAAGACTCTGTCTGACCATCATCTCCGAAAGGGACTTCAATCACCTTGCTAATCTGATCATACTTCCCGCACCACTAACCACTCTCATTAACCATCCACCTCTAAGAACCCAACTCATAATAACTATCTCCCACCTGTCACTCCCGACTAACTCTAACGCAGAAAACCGTCTAGTGCTAACTCATAACCACAAATCACCGAGTTTCTCATCACCCTTATTGAGTCTTAACCTGATCATACTTCCTGCACCACTAACCACTCTTATTGAGTCTTTGTTTTTTTTATTTGTTAGTTTTTCATTTTAGTTGTGTTATAGAAAGTTGTTTCTATGATTGGTATGACCTCGATGAAGATATATGGTTTTTCATGGCTTAAGAGTTAAAAAGTTTGAATTATAATTGAATAACGACACTTGTGGGATTCCCATAGATAATCTGGAATATGAGCTTTAGTTGTGACTTGATTATTGGTTGGATGTTCAGTTTAGAGCAATCTTTAAAAAAAAATTATATGATTTCTATTGTATGTCTAAACCCCTGATGAAAAGCACTAGTAAATTCGGTTATCTGTTTGATGTGATATGTTTGATGTGCTTTGATATATGTGTTGGGTTGATGAGTGTAAGGAGAATAAAATTCACTTACACTGCTCGAGGAGGATAAAATTCACTCGACACTAATAAGAATTGAGAAAAAATACGGTTAGTAACCGATCCTGTTTGCGGAGGATAAAATTCACGCAAGAAGGAAAAGAAAAATAATTAGAAATACTTGGAATCAAAGAGAAAAAAATATGAGCTTTATTGAAACTCCGAAGTAGAAAAGGGCTAGTAATCTATGGGTGTTTATGACGATTTTTATGTGCTTAATGAATTTGATTGCTCAATACATTCTGAATGCAAGCATCCCCTGAAACTAATTGGAGTTTAAAGCAATGAGTATGAAGGGTTTGATGTGGGTCTCATAGTGCCCTAACTATTTTGAGCATTAACATAATAAATACTCTTCTAGCCATGAGAACCATACTGATGAGTGATCATTCATAAAAATTTCCTTGAGTCTCTTGTCTTTCATTTTGAGTTGTCTTTGTTTTGAGTTAGTTTGCTTGGGGACAAGCAAAAGTCTAAGCATGGGGTAGTTTGATAGGGTGTATTTTAGTCGTGTAATTACATATTATATTAGCTTATTTTCATGCATATTTTACATATTTTATAGTTAGTTTGTATTATTTGGTTTTCGGAGTCTACACTAGTGTTTTTATATATTTCAGGTATCTTTGAGGCTGGATCGTATGAATTCGGAGATTGATGATAATTTATGAGATGATTTTATAAATTGGGGGACAATACGGAATGATTTGGATCGATGGACGGATCGAAGGACGAGCTGATTGCTAAGTCAAACTTTCAAGCTGGTAAAATTGGAGTTCGGATGTACGTGATGGGCTGACCGCATGAAGTGCTGCGAATAGAAGGAACCGCATGACGTGATTGTTGCTTCATACATATTTGGGTCAATATAATTAGATTAGAATTAGTTTAGATATAATCATATATTATATTTATATAAATTTAGATAGATTAGGTTTTTCATAGTACTATATATACATGGATTCACACGGCAAAACAAGGAGCCGACTTAGAGGCCGAACACACCGAAACCGGCCGACTGACTTTGGAGCTCTTTAACCCTAATTATGTTTTGTTTTGTCTAAACTCTCCCGTTTCGTCTATGGATTGAAGCTTTGGTTTGATAAAGTTGTGAGATTTCTATTCATGTTCTATTCCTATTGATTCGTATTGATTCTTTTGCGAATATTATTAATTTCTTCTAGTCCGTACAACTAGTTAAGATTATTGCTAGGATTTTGTAGATTCCTTGTAGCAAACCTTAATCCATAGTAGCAATCATGCCTTTTTAGGACTCGTATGACTAAACTGGTGTGTAGAGAATCAATTATATGTTAAATGCTGACTCGTAGCTTGGTGTTGCATGTATCCTGGTTAATCCTTAATCTTAATGCTACTAGGACTCGTAGGACTAGTAATTTACACAAGATCAGGACAAGAACAATAATAGGATGAAAAGAGAACTTGAAGAAGAATCGATGATCAATCAACCAACCTAAAGTGGATATTTGTAGATGAAACTATTTTCTCAATTGTTATCTTTACTAACTTGTTTATAATTTCTTTTCTCGTCTTCAATCACCAAAACCCCTCTTTTATACTTATTGGTAAATATACATTGCTTAGGAATACTTGATTCTCTGTGAGATCGACCTCTTACTTGCTTACTATACTACTTTGTAGGTTTGAGTTATACTTTGATAGGAACAAAGACAGTTTCCTCCTGTCATGTGGCAAGCAAACACATAGCAAATTCCACACTAGCATGTACCTATTAACAAGAATAGCATCCTATGCATTCATAACATGTTCACATAATCAACTTTACATGCACGCAGAACATGCTAAAACTTATCATCTCATGCACTAATCATGCTTGACATATTAAGATCATGTATGCATGAACCGACAATAGACATATGCAACATAAGTTATATATGACATAGCGAGCATTATAGGATATCCTACATGTGTGATTCATTACTCATTTTAAGTGTACACATAAGCAGCTCAAAACAATGTGGGTTCAAGGTAAGCATGATAAGATGCACTCTAATAATCATGTCAGGGGATAGGGTGAAGTCATTTGGGCATAGCAACTATCACATCAAATACAATCACGTACATGCATGTAGTATGATAAGTATGACACATAATTGCATGATGGTCTATATAATTAGGTGATATATATCCTACATGATACTACCAACACTCATTAAGCAAGTATGTAGTCAACAAGGTCAATTTGATCAACTTAACATGCTAAGGAATACATCTCATATATTGATCATACAACGAGGGTTGACCACACTATCATGGACCTAATTCATGTGAAAACAATAATCATAGAAGTTCCATACATATGGCACATACATCTTCTCATAAGATTAACCATGCAAGATATCGGGCAAGTCGCATGCTGAATACATTAATATACTATGTCATGCAATCGCCAGAATTGCTACTACTATAACCGATAGAATTCTCCAAGGGCACTCACCGACTCATCACCCTATTTCCCGTGGGACACTATGATGACTCGCTCGGTAGGGCACAAGGACATTCACGATGTTCCCGAGAGGTGAGGGTAGAACTCGTGTTTAGACTCTCACTACTAGAAATGTCTTCATACACGTCGGTTAAAAACCGATGTCAAACAGAAAAAATTTCAACGTGTTAGTGGTAGGCGTTAAAGATCCAAACTTTACCACATCGGTTTTTAACCGATGTCTATAATTATTTATAACATTGTTTTTATTGTTGATAACGATTTAAGTACGTTGATATAATTACATTTTGGTTGATGAACCTAATGTTAAACCATTATTATTTTACATTTCTAGCCATTTGAAGGTTTGTAGGAAAACCCAAAACTTCACATTAACATCGCTATTTTTTAATAAACATGATGTTTTACATTAATAAACACATCGGTTAATAATTATTCAATTTGTGCATACTCTTTTTTCATGTTTAATTTTTTATATTATTTTATATAAATATAATGGACCACATTTAATATTTTAAAAGTCGATGTTATTTATATATTTTCAAATCATTTTTTATATGAAAAACGATGTTTTGGTATTTTATAACATCGTTTTATATTACAATTTTGACTTATACGAGGTTATAGAAACCGATTTGTATACCTATGATCGACATTTCCATAAAGATAGACATCGTTTTTTCTCTCTGGAGTCCGTTGTTTTTCATCGAATACACCAATCATCCAATACCCCTATTGATCTATATTGTGACCCTGTTTTGGCTAATAGAAACTTAGACATTCTGAAAGACCAACACATGCATTAAATAATAAAAATCAAACAATGTTCTTGATTGCAATAACCCGTCTAATATACATTGGTGTCTTAAGTCCCTTATACATGTGCTATCTTCCACTTTTCCATTCTTGAACTAAATCATGGTTGATCATGAGAGGTTTGTAATTACACGTTCACATGTCTCCACAAAGATCTTCATAGCTTCGGTGAAGTGCACCTCCAGGGGTAAGGCATTCGTTTACTCAATGGCTAAGCAACAAGAGAAAGAAAACTGAAACATTTCAGTATTCTAACATTGCAGTAACATATAAAGAATGGAAAATGCATACTTGAGTGACTGCGATGGTTAAATGGCAAATGAAACAGGTGAGCCCTTTAAGCTTTCTATATCATCAGATCAGGTTCCTCCTGAATGGAAGCAAATATATCACTTAACCTCAGTAATAAGTTTAAATTGAAGCTACTAAGGACTAAAACAACTCTTATATAAAGAATACCTCATAACTTTGTGCAGAATTTGATTCAATAGTCATTCTAGGTGATTGTCTGTCTACAAGAGTAGAAACATCAGCAAAGCTCTCGTTTTGCTTCCAATTCGAATATACATTGTCTTGGCTTGAAGTGTTATCATTGTCCTTAATCTATTATCATCATTACAATGCAATGCAATATAAAGTGGAAACATTAATTCCACAAATAATGTTCATTGAGGAAGTATAGTTAAGAGTTCATAGAAACCAAGCATATGAAAGAAAGAACCAGCGAAAAGTCATGAAGTGAGCTTACCAGGGCAGCCTGATTTTTCAAATCCGCCAAGTTAAAATCCCAAGCACTTACCCCTCGCATGTACTCTTGCTAGGATGAACAAAAAAAAAACTATAAGGTGTGAATCCAAAAGAAACAAACAAACTAATGGGAGGATAGTCTAAATTTTCCCCTAAGATATAGCAAAATCCACAAATAAGGGCAGAAATATTTACATGGGTGACTGACGAGATATGCTAACAAAAAAAGTTACCTGTACCTAGAGACATGTTCCAGAGGCCTTGAATCATTTAGAAATAGTGACATATGTGAAGCACTGGACAAGGGCAACTATAAACAATAAAAGAGAAGCATATTCCAAGAAAGCTTTGTTTGTGTGGTGAAACATCTGCTAGATATTTCATCAATAATTAAAAGGAAAAACATAGATTCATGGAGGAAAAAAAGAGAATGTAACAAAAACCCTCTTGATAGCATGCATCCTCACTTCTCACATGGGGTTGACAAGTTAGAATGCAATTATGGGTTTATGAACCGAAGATACAGCAATACACAAAGGAGCATTAGAAGAATTCCACTTAATGAATTTGATCACTTTGTATATTACCATTCTTTATTTTCTTTTATTTTTTGATACAATATTACCATTCTTTATAAATTTATACAAGGGATGAACGACTAATGTAACCAACAATATTAAAAAGAAAAGAAAAAAAAAGAGTTGCATCATGAAATGAGACATATAAAAGCCATAGTCAATGCAATTGCTGAATTAAGCAAGAAAGAGCATCATTAGAAGCAGATTTCGCTTTAATAGAAGCAACTCGCAGTTCATTGCTTGCTGAGAATAAGAGGTGCAAACAACTCCCAATAGATATTCTTTAAGGTCATTCAAAGACATAAATTTCAACTTATCATCATTGCATTAAAGAGAAAATATAGTGCTTGAAACATAGAAATAAGAACCCTTGAAACAGAATAAATTTAACACTACTATCAGATAGCACAGTAATCACTCACCAAACATCAGATACACAACAAGATTAAAATACTGAGATATAGCAATAGTATCAAAAGATTAACATACTAAGATATAGCAAATAGTGGCACTACTGATCCTATGAAACCCAATTTACAGCCATACAACCAAATTTACAGCCATACATCATCAGTGGGAAAAGAAATATAGCAAAAACATTGCCATCACCTACAAGTGACAATCAACCCAAATTAAGACTCAATGATATAACTGTAGTTTCAGCATAGTGTACAACTATGACTTTTATTTTCAGGTAGGAAAAACAATTATGATCATATAAATAAACAAAAGAAAATGTAAATTTTTATCTACATGAAATTACACTGGTTAGAAACTTTTGAGCAAAAAGGAAGAAGGTATAGACAAATAAGACATGTTGAAATTAAATGGATGGACAACAAGATGCTACATGCAAATTGGAAAGAAAAAACTCTCATCATGTTTACCTAGGCAATAAGTTGGTGTTTTCGTATCCTTAAACCCACGGAGAACACCCTGAAGGGCCAAAGAAACAACGACTGCAGGAGCACCAAGGCTAGAGTCCGAAGAGTTAAAAAAAAATTGTGCAGGGGCATGCATAGGTGAGTCCTGGATAGAAGATAATCACAAAATCAGATGTTTTATTTTCACATATGAAAACAAAAAAAAGGGCTCAATAAGATTTGTCATTAGTTGCTCATTTGAAAGTATATTCATGTTAAGCAACAAGTATACAACAAGGTGTCTTTCATAAAGGACTGATTCCAAATCAGAAAGGGCCAAATAATAAGATTTGTCCATGTGAAGGATAAACAGAAACATGAGCAGATAAATTACCTTAATCAAATTTTGTCCTAACAGTCTTATCATACCATACCTTGTGGCTTGCAGATCCTCAATAATATTTTCAAGGAGATTGGTGTTGCATACTTTCACAGATTGGGAGAACACCCGCTATCTACATCGATCTCCTGATTGTGAATCTAGATCTTCGAATCAAACCCTATTCGAGCTCATGATTAGAAAATCAAACCCTAATCAAATTCCTGAATCCAAATCCCCTATTCACCGAATCAAACCCTAATCAAGTTTGCGAATTGAAAGAAGGGTTCGAAAAGTTTACCTGACAATGCAAAGAGAGAACGCTCAAGAATAACTTGAACTCGGAGCCGAGGAAGAGAGGGAAGGGGGGGGGGGGGAACATCCCCTATTAAAGCGTAGACAAAGGCAAAACAAGATCTAAAAACTCAGATCTGAAAAAATGGCTAAAAGAAGGGTTGAAAAATGTGTGAGAATACTTACTAGTTAGGGTTTTGAGAGAGCGCAACCATCTTCGTAATTACTGGTCAGAGGAAGAGAGAGAAGAGATGAGACTGTGTTGGGTGTCGGCCATCATCTGTGTACTTCTGTAGTCGCCAGTAAGAAGGCAAGGAGAGGAGAGGCAAGCTTCTGTTGTCACCGGATAGAGGGAAAGGAGAGGATCCGAGAGAAGAGACCAGAGGAAGATGGATATTTTAGGGTCAAGAGGGAGGAGACGATGGAGCTGAATGTTTTGTGCGAGTCAGAGAGAGATAAATGGATGATATTTTCTTAAGTGTTAAAATTTCCGAAAATTTTGAAACACCGCCTATTTTTTTCGAAGTTTTACCCTCCCGGGCGTTTTAATTTTTTTCAAAATTTTTAGAAAGTTTTGAAACACCGCCTATTTTATTAAGTGTTTTAAATATTTTGGGAATTAACTATTTAACATCGGTCAACACAATAACAGTTGTCAAAATTTGTTTTAACATCATAAATTTAATAACTGATGTAATATAATAAATTTACGTTATACATATTTCTAACTGATGTAAATAATGTGATATCTATGAACAAAATTCTAGTAGTGTCTTGTGGAAAGAAGACATGGCTGACCATTATGAGGATCAAAGGGGTGACTCCATGAGACAACTCACCCCTAACTCGAAACTGCTTCAGTCATCACCCCCACTAACATACTCACGTAACCCTCACATCCGACACAATTTCCGAAAGTAATTAGTTAACCAACCCAAATTTCCCGTGGAAGACACCCCCACTAACATACTCGATAGAAGCATAGATGGTGGGATATCAAGCAGGACTCGAAACGGGGAGAGCGGAAGCTCCTCGACCCTAGCTAACATGCCTAAATGTTTTGTTGGGACGGTTGACGAAGTCAAAATCATCAGGGGTTTGAATTATGGAATAGCTATTCCGACAAGACAGGAATTCCAATGACATAAGAACGAGGTATTCTCCCGCTATCCCGTTTGCACAGTTATTCAATACATGATTCAAGTCAAGGCATACTGATTAGTTCTCTATCTTAAGCACAACAACACTCAACATGGAAGCAATCAACGGGATTAATATGATCCTCTTCGAGGAGGATCGCCCTCGGGCCCGGTTGGATATAATACATATAATCATAGAGACGATCTATGTCGTCCTTCGAGGGACGGCTAACCGGAGGGGCAAATACCTCACGACCCCCTAGCCCAAGCTACTCCAACTCTCGGGCTCCATGGAGTCTTCAAACCACATCTATAAAAGAAAGCTAGTATTTTGCCTATCCGTTCCCAACTACATCCAATAGGGAGGGTCTAGAGCCTTTACTACCCCATCGTTTCCCTTTTTTTGATTATCAGATTTATTGAGTAAGTTCATATTTATCCCATTCGAGTTAGCCATATTAAATTCATTTTGCCCTTTCTAAAACATTTTGAAAGACCATTTGAAAACCTTGGGCCATTTTCAAAACCAATAAAACCTATCATACTCGGTTTGCAAAACCTGGCTCTGATACCAACTTTGTAACGGTCCGAGATTATGATTCTCGGGTTACGTTTCTAGGGATGAAACCCCTCATTATGATCTTGCGCTCCGAGTACAGGTTGAAGGTTTGAAATTCTAAACTAACATTTTCAAAGTGGGATTTCATACCCAAGTTCGAAGGGATCGTTGGAATCCCCAGGGAAGTCCTCTGTACCTGTCGTAGGTCTAAGCGTGAAAACCAATGGTCACACAAGTAGCTGAAGTAAAGCATAATACAAGGGGTGCCACGGCAGAGCCGGGTCAAAACATGATCAACCATTCAAATCCAAATCGTAATTAAATTGGTGAAGTCGGAATCTCAACTCTCTCTTTCCGCCATGTTAGACCCTGCGGTCATGGAGCCAAATTAGCATCTATAGTAGTAAGCATAACGGATACCTAAAAAAAAAGGGAAGTGGGCAGGATCAGATCGATGACCACTTTGGCTCTGCATCCCGGCCCTAAGCACACACATATGCTATACCTAATAAAGTTGCTTCTAGATGTAAGGCAGAACATTAACACACTAACATGCTCATAAGATCAGTGCATAATAATATTAAGGCCTTAGCACAAAATACCAAGTGGTATATCCCTCTCCTACCTCCACCCCCTTCTGATAGGGCGGACACTGGCCAGCTCGTGAATGAATTCCATAATAATCGGGCGGCACGCATGTCCAACCCGCTCCATAATAAAGCCCGCAGGCAGCTCATAATATATGTAAAGGAAGTCCCATGACTCGATTGACTCAGGACGGGACCCGATGGGACTGGGCCGTCCTATAACCCTAGCAAAGACTCTAGTTACTTCACAGATAACGGTCGTTCTGTTGACATATGCATAAAGAAGTAGAATGTTCAGTGGCCAATGCAACCTAGCATGGCACTACATGACATGCTGATTATGAATGCAAGCACCTAGTATATCATGCACCTAAAGCAGGGAATTTTTCAATTTCAATCTAGGTAAGCTCTGAAGAGACTTACCTGGCGTTGCAGAACAGCGGAATAAAGGGTCCAACACACATAAATCATAGTCACAAGTATCACCTAAATACATATCAAAACACATATATAAGTCTACGTCTAACCATTCAAGCACTGAAAGCATACATCAATAAACGAGAATAACAACCATATCACAAACATCATTTCATCGAGTTCAACCATTCATCATATTGCTACATTCCACGAGACCATATCATTCTCATCATTCCATTCACCCACATTCATATTTCCGCAATAATATATACGCCTAGTCATATATCTCAAAGTTCATCATATTCATCATAGTTCATAAGCTATAAGATAAACAATATATAACTTAACATCTCATCATGCCGTTATTCATTCATGCATGTCATTAGTCCACACAATCATGCTATTAGTCAATCAATCATATCATAACATCATGCTAGTCAGTCATCGAACAATTCAAATTCCCAAGTTAATTCAAACCCATTTGAAATTCGAGTCAAATAGTTAGAAATCTCGACCTTGGAAAAATGTTCGTCAAATTCCTTTTCGAGTTAAATCCGATAATACATTTTTAACCTCCAAGCCTCATAATATTATATTTTCTCAATAATATTATATAATATTTCAAATACCATTTTCTTTTAAATATTTCTAAATCCTTTAAAATCCCAATAACTTTTAGTTTATAAAAATCAGCCCCCTCTAAATTACCAAACCGACCTTACTTTATTTTAAATTACCAAATACCACCCTTATTTTATAACCCCAAAAATCCAGCCCCTTTGTTTAAATTCCCAAAATTGGATCTATTTGGAAGAAATAGGCCCAACATTCATTTTCTTTTAAAATACAATGGAACCGGCCCACAAAAATAGGCCTAATGCCAACCTATCTCCCATTTCTCTTTCTGAAATCCGAACAGAAGAAGGAAGAATAAGGGGGTGGGGCCGGCTGACGTGGCAGCTGAAGTGGAAGTGGGACCCACGAGGTCTTCTTGCCCATCTGCTGTCCTGAAAGACAGAAGGGAGGGAGCAAAGCTCCCATTCGAAATCTGGAAAGGAGAATGGAAGAAGGGAGCTCGCCGGCGTCGACCCTAAGCTCCGACCGGCCGGTCCCGACACCAAAGGCACACAATCAACAAGAAAGTAGGGGAAAGAGGTGCTCACCAAGGGGTTTTTCAAGACCGGAAAAGTCGATCGAACTCATCTCGGAACGCTCGTCGGAGCCGGAGTTTCGCCCAAGATAGCTTAGAAGGAGTGGTAAGAGGTTAAAACAACTCTCTTAAGGTGAATGGAGACGAAAAGGAAGAGAAAAAAGGGAGAATTCGAGCCTCACCGTCTGAAATCCGAGACAGGGGAAGAACGTAGATTCCCTCTCGCGCTCGGTCTCCGTGGCTCGTCCCGATGTTGCTGTTGCTGCTGGCGGCTCCAGGGATGTGGTGGTTTCTGTTGTCGATGGATAGAAGTGGAAGGAGGGGAGTGAGAGGGTCAAGTTGCTGTTGTGCGGGCTCTCAGAAATCATATGAGAAGAAGGGTGGGGCTGCAGATTTGGTGGTGGCCGGCGATGGTGGCTGACGGCGGCACGGGGAGGTGGGGGCTGTAGTCGGACCCCGGGAAAGAAGACAAGAGGTGGTGGGTGAGACTTTGGTGCTTAGTCGAATGAATCAGGGGAGATGGGGGCTCTGAAATTGCTTCTGAATTGAATAGCTTCTAGGATTGGCGTGGGTTGGCAGGTAAAAGTAAGGTCAGTTTGATCCTTATCCAAGATTGGGGTGGCAAAGGCACATGGGAGGGAGGTTGAAGGGGGAGTTTTTAGCTTAGAATGGAAAGGGGAAACTGTATTGGCTTTGAACCCGGATGGAAGAGATGTTAGGAAACAAACACCAAGTGGTCTCCAATTAAATTTCAAAATACCCGGAAATACGCTTTGAAACCCGCTCTCTCGATCTTATCCCAACTTGATTAAAATATCGTCTGAAAAACAAGGAGATGTCGACACCTGGAGGAATTTTCGAATCCCGAGATGAAAAGGCGGAATCGATTTTTAAAGTTAAAATTGGGTCGGAATTCGCTTTAAAATTTTCAAGTTCGATTTATAAGATTTAAGATGAGTTTTTCTTGAAATATTCGAATTAAATCTATTTTAACTTCATTTTTAATTTCCTTTTTCCGAAAATTTGGATTTAAAAAAAATCTGAGCCTTTACATCCAGCACAAGTTTCGATTATAAAGTCATTGCGGCATCGTTTTAAATTTGGGATTTTAGCGGATTTTAAGTTAATTCCAAAAATGATTTAGAATTCAATTTAAATTTTCTAGTGTCGGGATTTCGCTTTAGTGAGGGGAATTGAAGTCAAGCGTTGGGATTTTAAATTGGTGTTGTAGGGGATCATTCCTCAATTTGTATTTCTTTTCATTTTTTCTTTATTCCCCCCTCACTTACTCACTCACTCTCTCTCTTGTTCTCAGGCCGTTGGAAGATTCCCACCATTGCCTTGCAATCCACAGCTGTAGGATTATCCTTTGTGTATAAATATGCTCACTCCACACTCACAAAACCCACTATTAATCACTCTTCTCTCCCCCTGACCTCATTCCCACCCCCAAGTTTCAACCAAAACCCACAAAAGAAACTTCACCCTCTCCCTTTGTTCACTCTTTGAAACCGCCAGGAAGACCCGCAAGAAAGGAATCACCACCGTGTTCAGTTCCACCAATCCTCCTCTACGTTTATCCAGCACCACATCTCAGCTTTTTCGCCGCCAGCATTGCCACCGGAACCACCGCGAAGGAAGAGCAGTCCACCTCCCCCATTGCCATGAGCAGGAAAGAAGAAGAAGAATGAGCGTCTATCAAGCCAAATCCACCATCAACGACCTCTCAGGAGTTCCCTCCCTCTCTAGGTGTTTGAAGAAGACAAAGCAGGATCCACACCACTCGTCGGAGCCCAAAGTGAGCCGATATTCCTCCCCTGTTCTGTGCGACTTGGTCTCAGTATGATTTTCTTCGTTTCTGACTCAATTACATGTAAAGCTCAGCCTTTAAACCTCCTACAATCTCGGTAGGCCAGATCAAGCTCTTCCCCATCATTGAAGCCGTCGCGGACCCTCGCTAGAGCTATCCTTTGGTGGTCGATAATTTATTCTCCTCTCTTCGTTCTTGTTATCGCTTCGTTCTTTCTATTTCGATGGTGATCAAAATCCTATTCCGACCTCCGGGGTGGAAGTTGGAGGCCAACAGGCCATCGGAGGCCAGAGGTTCCCCTCTCTCCTTCTTCGTCATCTCCTCGTTTCAGAACAGAGTTCTGTTATTTAGAGGAAGAAGAAGGCATATGTTAGGCCTCGGGTTTTGGCCTAACCGGGATTCTGCTTCGGGTTATATCATTTTTTTGGTGGGTATTTGTAACGGTCTAAATATAAATATCCGGATTACGTTTTGAAGGTTGGATACCATCGTTCGGATCTTGCAATCCAAATGCGGGTCGAGGTTTCAAACCTCAAAGATTTATGTTAAAAGCAGGGATTTCAAACCCCAAAGATAGTGGAGGGTCGTTGGGAACCCATAACTTGTCCTATAGACTAAGTCGCTCAAATACATTTCAAGGGTAAAATTTCATAAAACCAGAAGCGGATACAACTTGCCACGGTGAATCTGGGTCAAAACCAAACAATAGTAGCAAAATACCAAGTATCAAATGGTAAGTGGATTCTCTCGGTCAGTTGAACGTCCCGAAGGAAACACTCGTCATAGAAGCACAAAATAAGCAAGGATCAAATACCTGAAACTAACCACGAAGTCAGGCCAACAGACGCATGCGGGCCCTAAAGACCTCGCTGAGGACATATAATACGCCTATACCTAGAATAAAAGGATGCTCTAATGCAGTACGGAATTTAAACACGAAAGACATGCTTTATCAGGATATAATATAAGTGCAGAAAGACAGTGAAGGCGCCCAAAGAATGCCAAGTGGCATATCCCTCTCCTACGTCTACCCCCCTTTCCGTTAGGGCAGACACTGTCTAGTTTGATATTATAGCAAATCCATCATCGTATATATAAGTACACATCAAATCAGTCATCGTCATATCATCATCATCATACTCATCATGCTAAGACCCGATGGTGCTGGGCTATCATATCATCTCATATAATGACACAACGACTCAGGATAAACCCAATGATGCTGGGCTATCCTATGACCCTAGCAAAGAGTCTAGGACCCACTGATAACGACCGTTTGGTTCCAAACACATAAAGAATACGGATGCTCATTGGTAAATGCAAGTCCTAAGCATGATACTACAGGGCATGCGATATGCAACACCTACATACTATATGACACATTAGGCATGAGGTCCGGGTTACTGAGTAAGCTCCCGTAGTAAACTTACCTAGAGAAGCGCAGAATCCAAAAGCAACTTAGCAATATCACAAGTAGGCGTGGCCATGGGTCGGACCCGCCGGGTCGACGGGTTCGACCCGCCGGGTCAAGGGTCAGGATAGGTCGACCTGAACCCTAACCCGGAAATTTACGGGTTGACGGGTTCGGGTCGACCTGTTGACCCGTTGACCCGCCGGGTCGACCCGTTGACCCGACGGATTACCACAATAAAAAATAAAATAAAATTTAATAACATTTTTTACTAATAAAAATTAAAAAAATGATATGCAAATATTTTTTCTACATATCATTTTTTATATCCACTTCATTTTATTTTAATATGAAGTTGAACAAAAAAACATTACAAATTTAGAAATTTTATATTTCTATAAAATTTCCTTCATCCATTACAATATAAATGTAGGATATAAGACTTCTTCAACTTTACTTCATTTCAATATATAGGAAATAAAGCTTAAATTGGAGTGGGAGTCAAGGGAAGATGGGGTACACATATATATATCTCCAACCCTTCTCATTTTAACTCTCAATTTTCAATGTGGGAGAGTGCTCTTGTCCCACATTGGAAATGAGAGAATAGAAGATGCCCTTCCAAGGCTATAAAAGGGGAAGGATGGGGTGGCTTGTAACTAACATTGCATTTTGCATGTTAGTTTATATATTTATTATGAATTATTCTAAGAATAATATACATAATAATACTTATAAACTTAAAAAAAAAATTTCAAAAAAAAATTCTGGAATGGCGGGTTGACCCGGCGGGTCGACCCGCCGGGTCAGCGGATTTTCAAACCCCCGACCCTAACCCTAACCCGCAACCCGCCTTGACCCTTTGACCCGAGAACCCGCACCCGTCGGGTCACTGACCCGGCGGGTTACCGACCCGGCGGGTTACCGACCCGTAAGACCCGGCGGGTCACGGGTCGACCCGTGGCCACGCCTAATCACAAGCAGATCCAATCAGGTCACAATTCACCTAACAAGTAATACATTAAATGTATAAGTCTAACTTCTAAAACATATAATGGCCATGACTCATATAGACAGATAGGACTCCAGCTCATAATATCACCATCATTATTATCTCAAACATCTCATATCTCATCGCTGATGTGCGCTCAATTTGTCATATTTTGCATCTACTTTTACTTCGATTTCTGTCCATATTTTATACTTTTATATTGGGAAAGCATTAGATTTGTGTAGTTTATGTTTATTTGCAAATTATGGAAGTCTACACAAGTTTCTATTTAATTTCGTAGAAATCGGACACACTTTGGAGCTTAAAGGAAAGTCATGAAGAAATTGGAGAAGCTAAGGAAGAGCGCGGATGGTGTAGCCAGAGAAAAGCCCACTTTTCGCCATTCATCATTTTAAATCAAGTTTTGTTGTCTTTATGAGAGTTGTAGCCCTTGAAAAGATCTTTCCAACGCATATTCATATGCGTCGATCAGGCAAACGAGGATTTGGGAAAGTGCGTTTGAAGACGGAGAAGAATGCTAAAAGCTTACATAAGTACTCGACGTCGACTACACTTGGTCGATGTCGAGTACAAACATAGTCTACATAACCTCCTGAAGCCGAGATCGAGCAGAAGATGGAGCCAAGACACACCAAGGCACGAAGGATCTATCATGAAGGAAGATTCTATCCACGTTAGTAATTCCCTATTTTACCTAAGGGGGAATTTAATTGTTTTATATTATTTATTTATCAATGCTTTATCTTAGGATATAGATAGATAGAATTAGATAAAAAATATAGTTGTTCCTTTTCTAGATTAGCTAGATGGAGCACTATAAATAAAGCCCTAGGGGCTGTTTTTTCATTCATTCAAGCCAAGTCGTCTTCGGCCGCAAGGAGAGAGAAGAGAGAGAGAGAGAGAGGAGCCGAGTGGGAGAAGAGGAGGAAAGATTGGAAGGTTTTGTAGACGTCGACTACACTTGGTCGATGTCGAGTACAAACATAGTCTACATAACCTCTTGAAGCCGAGATCGAGCAGAAGATGGAGCCAAGACACAAGACCTAGTCAACATCGAGTAGACATACTCGATGTCGAGTAGAGCCCAAAGCCGAATCTGAGTCAAGATCGAGTATGAATCCGAAGAGAGAGTTTGCTTCTACACCAAGGCACGAAGGATCTATCATGAAGGAAGATTCTATCCACATTAGTAATTCCCTATTTTACCTAAGGGGGAATTTAATTGTTTTATATTATTTATTTATCAATGTTTTAGCTTAGGATATAGATAGATAGAATTAGATAGAAGATATAGTTGTTCCTTTCCTAGATTAGCTAGATGGAGCACTATAAATAAAGCCCTAGGGGCTGGTTTTTCATTCATTCAAGCCAAGTCATCTTCGGACGCAAGGAGAGAGAGAGAGAGAGAGAGAGAGAGAGAGAGAGAGAGAGAGAGAGAGAGAGAGAGAGAGAGCCAAGTGGGAGAAGAGGAGGAAAGATTGGAAGGTTTTGTAAGTTTTAGTTTGAGTTGAATGTTAAAGTTATTTTCTTTTATTATGTCTTGTTACTAATTTCCTTCTTCTAGGGTTGGGGTGATCCCAACATAGATATATGTGTGTTCTATTTATGAATTTGTATGTCTTTATCATCTTTTATCTTATATGCATGATTATTCTACGAGAGTAGTAGCTGATCCTTATTTATGATATTGAAGCGAAAGTGATCTTATTATGACTTTGGATTAAGTATGAAATCGGGATAGTAACACTTAGGGTTTATGCGAGAGCCTCTATATTCCTATTTGTTAATGACGAAAGTTATTTGATGTAAAACATGCATCTTCATGTGATTTATAATCTACACATATATTTATTGTTGTGGTGATCCCTAACCTTGGAAGTTTGCATTTTTATTTGTTTTATTTCCTTATTTTTATTCTGCACAGATTCTACTCGACACCAACCACCATTCCCTCTCCATCCCTCGACATTGACCGAGTCTTAGTCGACGTCAGCAGCAACCCTCGCCACCTTTCCCCCTATTCCCGAACCCCAGAACAAACTAAACCTAAAACCTCTGAATTCTCTCCTGACGACGAACCTGACTCCACTATCCTATAGCGGGGTCTTGACTACAAATTTATTTGGACGAGAAACCCTCTCGTCAATCGCATTATTTCACCATCATTATTTAACATTTCATCATGTAATAAGACATATACCGACTCATCATGTTCCATAATCATCAACTCAAGATTTCAGTTAATAAGCATGCTTGCAACATATTCATATCATAACAAAACCCACATAATCCTCAAGTAAGATCCATCAAGTAATCCACTAATTTAGATCAAATAGATCATTTTCCAAAAGTTTTTCAAAGCCTTTTAAATCTCAAGAAAGTCAACTAGACAATCAAACAATTATTTTAAACCCGTACTTAGCCAAAACCCGATCTTAAACATTTAAACATTAAAACCAATTTCTCAAATTCATTTAAACCTTAATTCTGGCATTTCAGTTTCGAAACAACAATCATTTAAGAGATATTTTGGGAAAAAACTAAAACCCCTTTTAAGAAGGCAATGGATAATGGGGATTGGAAGCCTGCAAAATTGACTAGGAGTGGGCTTGAGATCTCACATAGTCCCATGTAATGTTCACTGATGATCTGGTGTTGGTCTCGGAAGCTTCGGTTGAGCAGCTCCGTGTAATCAAGAAGATTCTCAGAGAGTTTTGCGAAGGCTCGGGACAGAAGTTGAATGCCGGTAAGTCCAAGTTATTTGTTTCCCCTAATGTTTTGGATGCAGTCATAGTGCAACTACAAGCAGAATGTGGGTTCGAGGTTATGAACAACCTCAGAAGCTATCTAGGAAAGTCGGTCCTGCATAAAAGGATCAGCGGGGAGTCCTTTGCACCGTTGGTGGATAAAGTTAGCAACAGATTGACAGGATGGAAGCGAAGCCACCTGAGTTTCGTCGGGAGAGTCACCTTGACCAAGGCGGTGTTATCGTCAATCCCGGTCTATTCCATGGCCACGATCAGACTTTCGAAAGCTACATGTGACACCATTGATAGGATCTGCAGAGACTTCGTTTGGGGTGATACAGAGGAACGTCAGAAGATCCATCATGTACCTTAGGATGATGTGTGCAAACCCAAAGTAGTCGGAGGATTGGGGATCAGAACGATGAACGAGCTTAATGAGGCCATCACAGGTAAGTTAGCTTGACGATTTTTATCTAATAATAGTATGGATATGTGGTGCAAAATTCCGCAGGCAAATTATGTTAGAGATGATGCCTCCGAGGTCCAAGGTCAGTCGACGATCTGGTCAAGCATCGGAAAGGCGTTGAGTTTTGTTGTTATCGATGGGGTCAAGTGGCTGATAGGTGATGAAGGGTTTATTTTCAAACAAATAAATTTATAAGATCGAAACCCCGCTATAGTATAGTAGGGTCAAGTTCGTCCGCAGGGAGAAAGTCAGTGACTCAATTCTAGTTACCAAAGAGCAAAAGAATAGCAAGAAGAAATGACAAATATAGAGATTTTTTTGGGTTTTAAAAGTTGCTGAATTTTTTTTTTTGAATAAAATCAATATTATGAAATATCTAGGACATAGGGATCACCACAACGATGATCACACAAGCATTGCAATGAATCATATAAAAATAATGTTTTTATCTATTAAATAGGTCAACTTGCATCAACCCTAGCTAAACTATCAATTTATTTTCACAAATTAATAAACATTATTAACAATCTTAATTAGGTTATCAAACTTGCGTTTCAAAATCCTAATTACTATCCAATTCACAATTCAATCTTTCAATTCAATTGTAAAAAGGAATTTCCCCAATTTTCATTGAGTACTTAAGCACATAAAATAGATAAAACCAATCAATTCATAGAAAAATTGCAAGCATAACTATCGTTGGGATCACCCCAACCCTAGAAAAAGGCGACTACTCACGCATAAACATGGTAGAAATTGCAAAATTCATGAAATAAATAAAAATCAGAAAATTAAATTGCATAAAAACCTGAGAACAATGTCAACAAAGCGTCACAAAAACCTCACAAAACGTTCTCCAGCCTTCGCCGAAGAAATCGCTTCAAAAAGCTCTCAAATCCGCTCACAAACGCTCTCTAACTTGTGTTGAGAATTCTAAAAGTGTGTTGAAAAAAAGATGTTGAAAGAGAGAGCCTCCTCCAAACCCTAAAAATCATATTTATACTTAATAGCTCATAAACCTAATAAGGAAATAATAAATATATGGATTTTATCTAAAATCTATCTAAGGAAAAGGGATAAAAATAATTAAATCCGGATAAATCAGCTCCGCTAGGACCCATACCAAAGCGGGTGACCTCGGTACCGACCCACCTTAGGGTCGGTATGACCACTGTTGCTTGATCTCGCTTCGCTCGTCCAGATTGAGCCTCGGTACCAATCCAGGTGGGGTCGTTACAGGGTCGGTATGACTGTGATCAATCTCGGACTTAGGGAAACGCCCGTATCTCCTTCGTTATAACTCCGACTGCTTCCGTTCTTTTTCCTATGATCTCCTTATTCTCTTCCTCTTCTTTTCATAGTTAAAAGTTTCTTCAAAAATAGCTCCCAAAATCCTTTAAAACAAACAAAAGCTTGTGTAGACAACTATTTCTCATGAAATATGAAAACACATGCAAAAGACACTAAACTCAATGCAAAACTTATGAAAATGACTCAAATTAATGACAAAACACATGGAAAAATACGACTAAAACCATGCACATCAAAATACCCCATACTTAGACTTGCTTGTCCTCAAGCAATAACTAATTCCTACAACATATCCTTCAAGTCTTCGCCCTTGACAAAAGCAACATCATAAAGTTGTAGCAAAGCAAAACAAGTGAATTTAACGTCATCACACATATATGAGGGATCCCAAGGAATAGGCAATATAAATCCAATCTCACAAGGATAATGTGTTTACACTCAACTCTCAATGTGTTTAGGCTATGAAGATCAACTCCCAACTCAATTCCATATACAAACTCATAAACATTGCAATTTATATGTAAATCCACTTCGCAACCAATTATGTAAATGCAAACAAGAACCATCAAGAGGACTTCGCTCAATGGAAGACTTCAAAGAAGTCTCCATTCGACCGGGTTGTAATGGGGCTTGGTAAGAAATAAAGGGCATGGAATTATTTAGCTATGTGGTGCTTAATAAAATTCGGGAATCAAGACTCCTAAATCTCCAACACAACTCAACCAAACTATAACTCTCAATCATATGAATCAATTAAACTGTCCAACTTATCTCAATAAATAACACAACCTCTCAAACTCAATAAACCTCTCAAAAGTACGAATCTTGCAAAAGTAAATGAAATAAGGTAAATTTGGTTCATGCACTTTATTCATAGCGTATATACTTCTCTCTTTTTTTTCTTCTGTTTTTCTTTTTTTTTTTAGAATGAAAATAAAACAAAACAAATAACAATAGTGCATTTATAGGTTGAGCCAAAAATTCTTTTGCATAATATGCATAGCAAGATAAAAATATAAAACCAACTAACTCAATAAATTCAAAAAAATCCTTCTCACTTGAAATCAAACACAAACTCATTCCTTCCCCAAACCATCGTTCCAACCAACTCTAAGTCTTAATTCCCAAATGGGGGTCAGACTCAATTTGGCTAGGGATAATTTTGTGGAACTTATAAATAAGGGCTCAGGCTAATGTTCTAGCTTCAAGCAGAGATAATGCAGGGTAGGTAAAGAGAGGATAAAATTGGTTTAAAAGATGCCTCCATCAATTAATTCTCATTCACATAAACATATAAATGCTTTGGTTTTGAATAACTATTGCAATATCTAAATATGGATAGGAAGAGTAAATACACTCAAGAAAGCATAGGGATATTTAATGTTCTCCCTATAAGGCCAAAATTCTCACTAGGACAAATTTTGTTGGATTTCAACCTTTAGCCTAGGATCATATGTGCTCAACTTCATCACAAGTTCATAATCCACATAAAAACATTTTCAAGGACTTGGGCTAAACCTTCCAAACATGCCATAGGATTTACATGATCAAGTCAGTCGTTATTTATCATCATAGGACATCTAAGTTAGGGTATAAACTCATAAACTAAAACAAAATAAAAATAAACATGCATTTTTTTTTTCTTTTTTGACATTTTTTCAATTTTTTTTTCAAATTTTTTTCATTTTTGTTTGTTTTATGAAACTAAAAGCAAGACTAAAGTAACTAAAATATGACAAAAGACTCAAATGCATAAAAACTTAAACATGACTGCATAACATAATCCAACTAAAGTAAAATGTAACACATAAACATAAACATAATCCAAAACACATAAAACAAGTTTCTAAATCCCCCACCCCATACTTAAAAATAGACAGTGTCCCCACTGTCAAAAGAAAAATCAAAGTAAAAGGAAGAAGACTCAAAAACTCACAAAAGAAATTGAGAAGTTGTTGAAGACATCCATAAACTCTACGGAGAAGATGGTGGTGGTGAGACTGGATGTTGTGGAAACAAAGAAGATGCCCATGCCATGAAAGAGTACTGGTGTGTTTGCTGCTTATCCATCCTCTTATTCAAGCGTGTAAACTCCTCCATAAGAGCACCCTGTCCATTATGTAGGGCCTCCTGGCCCAGTCTTAAAGATCTAAGCTCACCCATGATATCAGTAAGGCTAGGAGGATGCTGAGGCGCAGATCTGCTCGGGCCAGCCCCATCAGAAAAGGGGCGGCTACTAGGCCCAGCATCATGATCCATATGGTGAATGTTGTGCTCCTGTTGCATGTGCTCATGGTGAGATCCTTGCCCAAAGGATCCAAAACCGTCAAATAAACTAGGTGGAGGCACCACCAAGTCAAAAGTGCTCTCAGGGCGAGGGTATCTGGATGGTCTCTGACATCTCAAAGGATCATTCAGAATATCCTCTAGAGTCGGTGAAGATTCAGAAGCCCAAGTGATAATCCAGTTAGGGACGTACAACAAGTCCATATTCGGCTTGGTAATCTCCACCTCGTGATCACGAAAAACTGATAGAAGCTTATCTTTGTTGCGCTTGATCACATTAGCACTAATCAGATATGTTGTGTCAATCATCAGAGTGGGCACAAACTTGTATCTGGTGAAATCGACATCAAGGCGCCTGGCCAACAGCGCCACCAGACCTCCAAACTAGATTTCCTCTGTGCGTGCTCTATTGGCCATGACATGCATAATGAACTCAATTCCCAGATTCAGGGGAGTCAGCATCTCAAATAGCACCGTATCAAACAAGCGACCTCAGTTCTAGTGGGCCGGGACAATTCCTTCTTGGCCCAGATGGTGCAGCCAAATGGTGCATCCAAATAGGGCCGGGACAATTCCTTCTTGGCCGGGACAAACCCACTCTTCCGTATTATTCGTAGAATAATACGGAAGAGTGGGTTTGCGATGTCCTTACCCTGAAGTGCTCCGGAAGGCCAATAGGGCTTGCCTGTAATTAGTGTCCAAGTCTCAAGGGCCTTGCAGCTGAGATGATTGTATTATGCCACTGGGTTGGGAAATCCCAGCAATGCATTGAATTGCTGCAACGTGAAGGTGTGCTGAACAATTACCAGCTGGAATGTAATAGGGCCCACAAAATCTGGGCTAGCAATATCGCTTGCCAACGTAGCCGTGAACTCTACAGTAAGAGCGGGATAATGGTGGGGGACATGATGCAGAAGACTAGTGGCGCCTAAGTAAAAGAAGGCCTCCAGTAAGTCATCATGTACCCCAAGGCGCTCTCCATCATCAGGGTTATACCATCGGGCCTTCAGATTGCCCTTCTTGTGGAACTCCTTGTAGTCCTTCTTCAGGCGGGAGTCGGAGATGATGACATTATCCAACGGGACTGTAGTGGATGATTCCCTAGCCCTCTTGCTACGCTGACGACTAAACATATCCCTGGACAACAAGACAAACCAAGTGAAAACTAAATCTTTTCTAAAGTAGTGAAACCAAACGAAATCAGAGAAACTCAAACGAAGCTAACATCTAACCATGCAGATTAAGAATAATAATATGCACTAGAAAAACATATAAACACATAAAGACCAAGTGCATGTAAATAGACAAGCGCAAGAGATACCACCTAAAGAAATAATTGCATATAAACAAAATAAAATAAGCCCCAATGCTTAAAAAATCACCATCATGCTAAATAGTATGCATTACACATATATAAAGCCATATGTTCTACATAAACTATATGAATAGGGAAAACAATATAGACAACTTAATCATCATGTAAGGTCACTATAATGCAACACCTAATCATAAAACCATATACTCAAGAAAGGTAATAAGTAATGCAAAACTCAATATGCACAAACCAACCATGACAACCCCATACTTAAGTTCAAAACAAGTCAAATAAATAAGCAATGGACATATAACTTATTTGCAACTTCAAATCATGCAAGGGAATAGATTTCATGCTACAATAGAAGAAGCTAATCAACCAAAAGCATAAAAATCAATTCCAAAATCAAAGCTTGAAACAGATCGCAATGAAATCCTAACATCCAATTAGCTCGCAATCCATAAAAAATTTGACAATGCTATGAACATGAAAGTATCTCTAAATCAACCTAACAACACAACCATATCATCAATTTCGACCAATTGGGCTTTCGGCAAAAAGCCCCAAATTCCGCTCTTAAATCAAACCTAGGTTTTCAATCTCAACCTAAATCATCCAATCAATCAAAATAATTGAAATAAACAAGTTTAGGGTAAGAAATCATACCAAAATTAAGTAGAAAGAGGAAGAAAATTCGGGATTTCAAAGGTGTAACGAACCAAACAGCGAGTTGTGCAAGGGGGTTCGGTGGGAGTGCTGCAGGGCTCGAACCACAGTGAGTCTGGGCTCGGGGGTACGGGAGGAGATGGTGGTTCAGCCGATGCGGGGCTGCTGGGTCAAAGGTGGTTCGATGGGCGCAGTGGCGGATCTAGGATTTTCGGTAAGGGGGGGCTGAAAAGCACCGTACTTATGGCAAGTTGCGAATCGAGATCAATGATAATATCAAAAATCAAATTATGTAGAGCCATTTTTGTTCATGGCACGTAAATAGACATATACTGAATTAGTTTGTTGGTTTGTTAATGGTTACAAATTAAGTAACAAGATACTCACCTTAGCTTGGTGGACTCCTGAATTTCAATTTAATTATAACTAAGGTTATATTTAGGTTAAGTCAAATTACTTTGTATTTAGAATATTTTTGGGATTGAGTTTCATCAAGTGCCATCCCTATTCAAATAATCACAACCACAATTCTAAATTCTTGAATCTAAGGTGAAGAAGTTCAGGGTCAATTAATGGATATTTATTGCTTCTGAAGCCTCTTGAAATTAATTTGTTAGTGTTCGGAGGGATTAAACTTTTCAGAAATTGCTCACAATTTAATTTGGGATTTTGTAAAGAGATTGTTCTGATTTGTTTGAAGAATTTTCAATCTGTATCTCAATTTTTTACTTGCTTATGAAACTCATAAATAATCACTCAGATCACAAATTCAATCCACAAATCTAATTTAATTCACAAAATTGATTCTCAAACCTAATTTTACAAATTTGATTTCAAAATCAAAACCCTAAATCTTCACATCCTACCTTTAAGTTGCTTATTATACTAATTAATCCAAATCTTAAAGAAACCCAACAGTTGCTGGGATTCCTGTTGAGGTTAAAAAAAAAGAGGGATGCCTGTTGTTGATGTTTAAAAAAAAGAAGGGGATTCACTGTTGAGGGTTTAAAAAAAAAGAGGAAGAAAGTTGCTCGTTGTTGTTGATGTTTTCAAAAAAAAAAGGGGGGGGGGGGGTTGTTGATGTTAAAAATAAAAAGGTGGAGGGTGAGAGGAGGATTCGAACTTGTGTTCTTTTACTCACTCCATTCAAAATGGTAGGCTATCCCATGTTACCACTGAGCCAATTTATCTTCATGATATAAGGCTACTTTTTACATATATTACAAAACTAACAGAGGATAGCGGGGGGCTTCAGCCACCGTGAGCCACCGCATGGATCCGCCACTGGATCATGGGCGGTGGAAAGCCAAGAAGGTCGACCAGCGATTTGGAAGAGAAGGGTTCAGTGTGGGCAGTTCTGGGTTCGAGCCGGGTAGCTGCTAGGCTCGAGGGGTGCGACTGGGGATGGGCTCGTACCTGGTGGTGGAAGACTGACCAGAGGTGGCTCGGTGGAGGCGTGGGCGGCTCAGCAAGAAGAAGAAGGTGAGGGTTCAGTTCTGCAGGGAGGGGGTCGGGAGAAAGAAAGGAAAAGGAGAGAGTAGATCTCAGCGCGAGAGGTTTTTTTTTTAAAAAAAAAAAAATTCAAAAATTCCGTAGGGGGTCGGTACCGAAGCTGTTGGGGTCGGTACGACTTCGGTATACCTACTGGAATTTGATTTTTTCCGAAATCCTTACCTGTTCCGCCAAAGGGGTCGGTACCGAACCTTTATGGGTCGGTACGGACTCGGTACAGCTCCGTTTCTCGCTCCGGAATCCGTTTTTCACCGATTTTCACCGTGGTCACCTCTCAAGACATGCATTGTTAGTGCAATATGCTCTATCCCACCTATCTTACTTATCCTAAAATTCAAAAATAAAACTAAAATTTAAAAAAGAAGGGAAAATAAAGCGGGTTGCCCCCCGTAAGCGCTACCTTTAACGTCGTTAGGTTGATGTGGTTACCTCAACTTCGTTCCAATGATGTAAGAGCCCAAGTGACTCTTATTTCTTCCTCCGGATCCATCCTATCATAGTATTTCTTGAGTCGGTGGCCATTGACCTTGAATATGGCTCCTCCTTCATCAATTAGATCCACCGCTCCATGGGGATAGATATAATGAACCACTCCATCGAGATCTAAGCTTACATGGGAACAAACGCAATCTAGAATTGAAAAGAAGAACCTTATCACCTACCTCATATGTCTTTGGTACCAACTTCTTGTCCTGCCATATCTTGGTGCGCTCCTTGTAGATTTCGGCGTTTTCATAAGCCTTGAGCCTCAACTCCTCCAACTCTTGCAAGTCCATGAATCTCTTTGCTCCGGCCGCATCAAGGTCCATGTTGAGCTCCTTAAGAGCCCATAATGCTCTATGCTCAAGCTCGATGGGCAAATGACAAGAGTTACCATAAACCAAGTTGTAGGGAGTTGTGAGCAATAGTGTCTTGTACGCCGTCCTATAAGCCCACAACGCATCATCTAGATTTGATGACCAATCCTTCCTCGAACGTGACACCGTCTTCTCTAAGATGCTCTTGATTTGTCGATTTGAAACCTCCACTTGGCCACTAGTTTGGGGGTGGTAAGGTGTTTCCATCCTATGAGACACCCCATACTTAGCCAAAAGAGCTTCAAAGTCTCTCTCTATGAAGTGAGATCCTCCATCACTAATAAGAACTCGTGGGACACCAAAACGAGGAAATATGTTAGTCTTCATAAACACTAGTACAAAAAAGATCTTACACAACGGTTATTTATTAACATAAACAATGGTTATTGCACTGTTGTCTATGTCAGTGCGTTTTTAGATGAAACAACGGTTGAACCTATGACAACGATTCTTATAAACAACGGTTATAACCGTTGTCTAAGATACTATATAACCGTTGTATATGAGACTCCAAAATTTTCAACAATCAATATTACACAGTTATAACCGTTGTTTATGTGTCATATAACCGTTGTTTATGTGTCATTAAACCGTTGATTATGTGTTATATAACCGTTGTTTATCTACAATCTAATTGTTGTCTAGGTGGACAATAACCGTTGTCTATGTGCTATATAACCGTGGTTTATATCCCATATTCCCGTTGTCTAAATTCCGTTTAACCGTTGTGTAAATACAATTGAATCGTTGTCTATATACAATCTAACCGTTGTATATGTATATTTCAACCATTGTTTATGTACCAAATAACCGTTGTCTAAACTCCATTTAGCCGTTGTCTAAATATAAATGAACTGTTGTCTATATACAATATAACCGTTGTATATGTATATTTCAACCGTTGTGAATAACATATTTTTAAATTTAAACGAACTAATGACAACGGTTAAACTAGCCGTTGTCTATCCCTGTTTTTTGCACATTGTTAATTTTAGCATATTTACACACAATAATGCAAGCACATGTAATAGATCCGCTCAAAATTATCTTTGAAAAATACCACAAGACAACGACATCAATTACTACTAGTATATAATATCAAGTACATCCAGCCAATCATATGACTTTACATGTAATGAATCGTAAAGAACATTGCTCAATACTGTCATTCCAGGACGATTATGAAGGGGTATAATAGATGAAGCGACATGAAGAAGATTCCATTGCGGCTTTTCTTCCCATTGCTACCATTTGCAGAAGCTCTCCACTTCTGCGCTGCATGTGCTTCCTGATCCAGACCCAAATTAGCAGGCTTTGAACCATCTAGAAAACATATCAACCATGATTAAAACTATCAAATCTTTCAAAACCACGAAAAACTATAATTGGAACACGTGTAGAAAGAGGAGGTCAAAATGAACAATGGCACTTTGATTTTATGACCATATCATTGCAGAAACAAACTATTTCTAAATATTTAGAACCTAATATAAAAAATTGTTTCTTAGCAATTGAGAACGCACATAAATTTATTTGTTTCTTCAGTTTCTTTCAAACATTTCTTTCACTGTCAGTAAAACACAATTAGTCAAATGGAAGAATAAACCATAAATCTACACATTCCCTCACTAAAAAAAATTCACATTATAGGCAAACAAACCTTAAATAAAAAACAATTATGTGTAGAAAAGAAAATGAACAAAGCAGGAAACTTGAAAATTGACCTAATATTGTGCGAACCCTCTCAAGAGCCTCTTATGATATTGGGCCATTAAAGGTGAAGGACTCTTTAAAGGCATCATATATTTTCTCTATGACCGACATGGTGTAGGAAAGGGGAAAGCCTAGTGGCAGTCAACTTCAAAGTGGCAAAACCTGATCACTAATATCAACAATCAACCATGTGTAAGCAACCTAGCTCAGTCCCTCAATTTTAGTTGATCGAGCATCGGGAAATATATGAACCCATCGTTATGAACTTACGCTCATGAAAATAATCAAGATGCTTAATCTTACCATTTCCACTAGGAAAAAAAATTCAAGTAGCGTCTTACTAGAACTCCTTTTGAGGATATCAGAAAGCAACTGTTAATACACACTGCATTTTCATCGCCATATTACAACATCAACACATTATAGCAAACAAAAGCTCAACAAAAAGTAACCAAGAGGGAATCAATCTAGAAGATGTACTCCTACTCTCTAATTAAGAGACACATTACAGCAAACAAAAGCTCAACAAAAATTAACCAAGAGGGAATCAATCTAGAAGATGTACTCCTACTCTCTAATTAAGGTTGTGTTTGATAGTAGTTTGAGGTGGGGGTTTTGAGGGTTTAGGAGGTTAAAAAAAAAAGTAACCCATCCCCTACATGTTTGGCAACAGTTTTAGGTGGGGGTTTTAGGGCTTAAGGTGGAGTTTATTTTTGTTGAAAATGGAAGCTGTCCCCCTAGCTTTCGAAGGTTAATGTTGAGTTTATTTTTTTGTGGAGGTTTGAAATGTCAGTTTTGCCCTCTACTTTTTTTGGCCCTTTTGCCTCCTAGCATTTATGAAGGTCATTGTGGACTTTTTCACTATAATAACCTTTTATAAACCTTACAACCACCAAACACCTTTCATCTTTTTTACAAGGTTATTTTTTAAAGGAAAAATTACTCAAAATAATACGAAGTATCAACTTTTAACCAAAAATAATACGAACTTTCAAATTCACTAACCCATGTACAAACTATACCAATATTAACCGAAAACAATACGAGTTCAAATTCCGATCACCGAAAATGTTTTTTGCCTCAAAATAAAATAAACAATAAAGTTAGGTGGAGTATTGTAAATAATTTACAAACATAGTGAGAGACATGGACATACTTCTTCTTCTTCCTCACCACGGGGGTCGGTCACCGGCGGCAATGAGTACACAGTGAAGACGCCGTCGACCAAACAGGAATTGCTGGCAGCAGATTCAATGTGGTGGGGCAAGTTCGGTGGCGACCACTCCGACCAGAGTCAACTCCGTCCCCTTCCTCGGACCCGATCTGCGTAAGGAATGAGTCTCCCATGGCGGTTTTGCCAATTCAACTCCTAATTACATGTCCTCGACACCGAAATGGTTAGAAATTCAATTTCTAGTGTAATAGAATCTCTATTGATTGATTTCGATTCCAATTTACCCCCAATTTCATCAAAATTCGAAAACCCTAAAAAATTACCTTTGTCGAATTGGGATGGCAATCGACATTCTTATTGTAAATTGAACACACAGTGAACTTCTTAAAATCAAAACGAAGATAAAAACGTATTCAATTTGATGTTTCATATTCTTTTTTCACCCCGACCTTATGCGCACATGAGATTTTCGACATTGTTTAACCTTCTCCAACTTGCGTCGTCGGCAACCCTTGTGACCAGTAGAGGCAGAGGCTGTCGTCGTATCTCCGGTCACCGGACTCCTCGCCTCCCTAGCTTCTGTTGCCACCAATCGTACTCGTCTTCGCCGGGGTGTCTCTGCTGCAACTGCTCTTGCTGAATGTGGCGAGCAAGAAGAAGACGGGTTGTGGGCTTGCAAAATAATTTACAATATTTCACCTCATTGTCTTGTTTATTTCATTTTGAGCCCACAATAGTTTCCCCGGATGCCACATCAGCATTTTGTTTTGAAAACGGGTCGGATTTTGAAGTCATGTTGTTTTCGGTTAATATTGGTATAGTTTGTACATGAGTTAGTGAATTTTAAAGTTCATATTATTTTTGGTTAATAGTTGATACTTCATATTATTTTGAGTGATTATTCCTTTTTTTTAAAAAAAAACTCCACCTCCCACACCTCCATAATACCCCAAATAAACTCCACCTCCTAAAAAAACCACAACTCCTAAGAAACCCCCAATTTGTCAAACACGCGCTAAGAGAGATAGGCAATTCAATCAAACGAATTATGAAACCCAGAACAGGAAATTAAAGATAAGAGCTGAGCAGGGAGAAAAGAGGAACCTTAGTGACGAGATCTTTGGTGAGGGCAAGGTTAGTTTTACAGAACTTGCATCTGTAACCATCCATTGTTATACATATGTAACTATGATATCCTTATTTCCCTTCAAGATCATAAATTATAAGCTTTGTAGTTGTAGGATAACTATTTTTTCAATCAGATTATGATTTTTAGGGTTGGGCAAAATGTACCAAGACAAACCAACAACTTCGTTACCAACCGAATCAATTTAAATTGGCATCGACTAAATTGAAAACCAAATATATTCGTACGGTATCCCCGAACCAATTCCTTAAAGTCGGTTGGTAATGGTAATGAGTTTGCCGAAGTTGGTATTACCATTACCAACCAATTATATGTATATATATTTTTTTTAAATAAAATTTAATTAAAATCTTGAATAAAATAAACGATGTTAAACTCCTTAGCTTTTGATTTTTTTAGTAACTTTTTTTTATGAGAATACAATTCAATAGTTAATTTAATCTACATATAATATACCAGAAAAATTTACAAAATAATAAAATTACATGTTTTGTTGATTGTTTGTTATTTTGTCTTCTTGCAAATTTATAGTATATTAGAATTAGGCAGATTGAAAATATTGGAGAAACCATTGGCTAAGGGTTCTTCGATCTCAATCCAACCCTTTCGATACTCACGTTTCTAAGCTAGTTAGCTTGATCTCGTATTCCTTTCCGTAATTCGATTTTGTCATCCACGAAAACTCATTTCAATTCATCATTAGTGGAGGGGACGTTAATTAATTGATTTCAATCTCTCTTTGAATTAATTCCAACTACTCTCGAGTGTAGCAAGTACGTCTTGAGAGACTTCGATCGGCGACTTGTAATCGAATGAGAGCAGGCTCAAGTCAACCTTGACGGGTGTTTGGGATTTGCCGATTTGAAGGGAGATTAATTAGCGTCTTGCTAACTAATTTCGTGAGAGCCTAAGTTCATCCACATTGTCGACGTCAACCCTTTTCGTGACGACTCGATCCGAATCGTCACGTATCAATTACTAGGTGATCTTAAACTGTATGATTGTTACCTTGTTGTTCTGCATTGTCAGATAAGTTCTTATATGAGCTTACTCAAATTCAAAAAGAACTCCCTGATTGTAGTTATGTGCATAATAAGTCTGAAAAGATAAATATATAAATATGATGGTTAAACCAATGGTAGAAAAAAATAAAGGGACTTGAAAACCACAATTGATTTCCTCAAATACCATCTCCCCACTAACCGGCCCACCCCGTTAGAAGAAGTGATAACCTCACTCGGCAGGCCTAAAATATATAGGCATATAATAAAGCATACTTAATTATATGCCCATACAAGAAAAAGCCCAAACCAAGGAGGAAACAACTTGTAAAAAAATGGGCCAATCCAATCTCCAAAAAATTTAAAAGGCCCGCCCCATATGAAATTTCCGAAAACCCGGCCCTAACTAATTAAAACATATAAACCGGAACAAGTAACCCCAATATTCACAAAAGTATGATAGTAGAGAAGCCCATCCTCCCAATTCTTAAGAGCAGGGGTGGGCACAAATCTCGCAAATCCCGTCCCGTCCCGCATCCCGTCCCGATTCCGGTTGGATTTAGGAAAAAAAATTTAAATCCCGTCCCGCAAAAATTATACGTGACGGGACGCGGGACGGAGAGTTCGAATCCCGCAAATCTCGTCTCGTCCCGCATATATATATGTATAAATTTATATATATTTTATATATTTAATTAAAATATATAAGAAAATATTTATATTATAGCTTAACATTTATTCAAATTCAAAATTAAAATTTTAAAATAATAATAAAAACATTAAAAAATAAAAATATATAAGTAACCAGTAGTTTGGTTTGGCCTACTGTATTTTCGCCTAAAATTTGTAATGGGCTGTCTAATGCCTTTGCCTTCAATTTGTAATGGTATTTCAGAGATTTGTAATGCTTTATTTTATACAAGTTGCCTACTGTTTTATGACTATCTTTGCCTACTGTTTTTTTTCCTACTGTATTTCAGATTTGTTAATGCTTTATTACTTGTTATTTTAGACTGTATTTTAATCTTTTTTTACGGGGGACAAATCCCGTCCCGTCCCGATCCCGTCCCGTTCCGCGAGGGATAAGATCCGGTGGAATTTGAAAAAAAAATATTCAATCCCGTCCCGCAAAAAGTATGCGGGATGAGACGTGGGATTACCCTAATCCCGTCCCGTCCCGTCCCATGCCCACCCCTACTTAAGAGTAGCAGCTCTAAAATGGATGAACAACAACACCAAGTTTAATAACGTCACATTTCAGCAGATAGAGACTCAGGGACAGAAAGACCCTCAGCCTGGGTGATAGGTCTCATCGTCCGTAGATGAATCCCCGCACTCTTCGATATCGGACTCATCATTGAAGAGGGTACCATCTCCATCACCGCAATTACCGCAATTGGGGTCCTTTATTTCCGACATAACATTGAAGAGTTCTTCCATTGTAAGGGATAGTTTAATATCGCCCAAGAGGCGAGGCTTGGTGCCCCTAACAAATAAGAGTTCCATCTCATGAGACCGTCCGGAGTCTTGCACTCATTGATTTCTATTTCGCCATCCCGAATTGCATAAATTCCCGTCTCAGCTGCCCAAGATGAGGTGACCATACGAGAACAAGCAATTGACTTATCATGGTTTGAATCACCATCCACTACAAGAGGATCATTCGCCTCAACAGCTTGAGCCCTCGTCGAAGAAGTACTCTCATTCGGAGCCCCATTCTCGCCACTTCCCACATCATGGTACTCTCCCTTCGAATTCTCTTCCATCTCAGTTTGAATACTAATGGAGAATGTATCAGCTGCACCCGGAGGAACCAAGCAATCATTATTCGACCTGCTCGAGCCTCCAACAACAACATCAGAACAGACTTCATTGACATTAACATCACCGTTTCCCGTATCTTTCTCCATCGACACGTCCTTCTCGTGATCAGCCCCTCAGTTATGGCATTGCTCCTTAGTTTTGCTCCCTCCTGGATGGTTTGAATCCCTTACAGTTGACACACCAGATCCACGGTCACCCCCCTCCTTACCGTCCTTCACACAGTCCCCTTCCTTCGCATGCCCTCCAACTACCGTGCTTCCATGTGAATTTGGGCAAGAAGCCTCCGAATGAGAAAAGCAACAACATCGGCTACACGACCAAGGAAGCCACTCAAAGTTAACTTTCAATTTACATTCTATCCCCTTCTCATTCCTTAGAATTACATATTTCCTTCGGGACTGTTCCACATTGATCTCGACCAGCATTCGAGCAAAGGAGAGCATCTCTTGGCTCGCGGTGAACTAGTCTGGGCATAGTGGGTGACCAATGCCGCTACCAATCAAGCTGAGCATCGAGTTGGAGCAAAAAATTGGGGGAACATCCAAAATTCGAGCCCAGATGGGAACCGTGTTGAAGAAATCCCATTCCATGGATGCCCCTAGAATCCAGGGCTTCAAAAGAAGAGGAGAAGAGCCAATTGACCAGGGTCCATGCTCTATAACCCAATTCCTATCCTCTTCTCCTTGGAATTTGAAAAGGATAATACCAGAGGGCTTGATGAACAACTTGGGGGTTCTTACCTGCCACCGACTGCTAATGTAGTTAACCAGCACACCAGTAGGGATTTTTGGCCCCATTATCGCCCCCACCATTGTAGAAGCCCAAGCCTCGCTTGTATCAGCAACATCATCAGACGAGTATGTAATGCAGTTAATAGCAGGTACAAATTGTAGACGATCTGCAATGGCCGACCTACGAGGACCCTTAGTGATTTGGGCGTAAGAGAGAGACCGGCCAGGACAAGCAAACGCCGACCCCCGAGACGAGCCCCCTCCCAGACCATAGTGCCCAACCCCCGCAGATCCAACGTCGTTAGCCACTTTCTCACCAGTATTTCCATCCTGAGTTAGGGAAGGACCAGTCGTTGTCGGCGGACACCCAATAGTAGAAAACCTAGGAATCAACGAAGAGGAGGCGCCCGGATCCAAACCTTGAGCGCCTCCACCCCCCAGATCTAGGTAAACCCCATTGGAACCCGAGTCACAATGGTTGACCGATCCGCCACTAATAGACCGTTCCCCCTCCTCTGCCTCGAATCCGCGCTCCCTTCTCTCTCCGGATTGGTAAAGCATCTCATGTAATTCCCTCTCAATCGAGATTTTTTGGTCATAATCTAGCCTTCTCCCCCCCCCCCCCCCCCGGTGTACCCTTTCTCTTTCCTTTGCCCTTGGCCATCACCCGACGCCAGACTGGAGGCCAGAATCCGGCGTCGCCGCCGCCTACAGGAGGATTCTCTTGTCTGTGCTCACTATAAAACTATAGTGGTTGTATATACTAGGTGCTTGCATTCATAATCAGCATGCCATGTAGTACCATGCTAGGTTGCATTGACCGTTGAGCATTCTACTTCTTTATGCGTATGTAAACAGAACAGTCGCTATCTGTGAAGTATATAGAGTCTTTGCTAGATTCATAGGATGGCCCAGTCTTATTGGGTTCATAGGATGTTCTTTGCTTCCGCGACGTGGGAACTCTCTTGGGCGATTGCAAAGAAATGGTCTAACCCCACTAACATTGAATATTAGATTTCGATAATTGCGCTTATTGATTTGGTTTTGACTCGGAACTATCGTGGCATCCTCATGTATTACACCTTAATATCGCTATTTGTATGACTACTGGTTTTCCACACTTAGACTTACGATAGGTACAGGGGAATTCCCCGGGGATTCCAACGATCCTTTCGAATTTGGGTATGAAATCCCACTTGAAAACGTTATAGTAGAATTTCAAATCTTCAACCTGTACTCGGGGAGCAAGATCCTAACGAGATGTTTCATCCCTTGAAGCGTAATCCGAGAATTATAATCCCAGACCATTACACCAATTGAGTTAGGCATATTAAGTTCATTTTGCCCCTTTAAAACACTTTCAAATCCTTTGAAATTCATGAGCGGTTTTAAAAAACACACACTCGACCCTTGCGTACCCGAATTGCACAACCTAAATCTGATAACAACTTTGTAACGGCCCAGATATAAATACCTGAGTTACATTTTGAAGGTATGATACCTTCGTTTGGATCTTACAATCCAGGTAGGGGTCGAGGTTCCTCTTTAAACATTAGTAATTAAAGCGGAGATTTCGAACCCTAAAACCATCGCAAGGCTGTTGGGTACCCTTAACCTATCCTAAGCACTAAGTCGCGGAAATTCGTTTAAGGAAAGCAGAACGGAAAATGAAAGTAAAGTACAACTTGCCACGGCGGAGCCCAGTCAAAACCAAAACCATAAAACATAATTAAATAACACTTAGCCAAGTTAGCGGGTTAGGTCGGTTCTTCGCTTTCGCCCAGGAGGATTCCACGTCATAGTAGCGTGGAGCAAGCAAGGAGCAAGTACCTAACACTATCCACGAAGTCAGGCCTAGAGACGCATGTGGGCCCTAAAGACCGCGCTGAGGCCATATAATATGCCTATACCAAGAATAAAAGATGGTCTAATGCGGTACAGAATTTAAACACGCAAGTCATGCTTATCATGATATAGAAATATAAGTGCAGAAAGAGTGTAAAGGCGCCCAAAGAATACCAAGTGGCATATCCCTCTCCTACTCCGCCCCCTTTTTCATGAGCAGACATGACCATTACGGTACCCATTGTTTCATCATCATATCATATCATACTCATCCCCGATGGTGTTGGGCTATCTCATCATGATCATGTAACGACAATACTGACTCAGGGCAAACACGATAGGGTTGGCTACCCTATGACCCTAGCAAAAGACTTTAGGACTCACAGATAACGGTTGTTCTCTTTTCAAACGCATAAAGAATAGGGATGCTCATTCATAAGTGCAAGTCATAAGCATGATACTACATGACATGCTTTTATTCTTACGCAACACCTACACACTATATGACACATCAGGCAGGAGGTCCGACTTGCTGAGTAAGCTCCCGTAGGATACTTACTTGGAGGCGCGCAGAATCCAAGCAATTAACACCAATAATAAGCAATGTCCAATAGATCACAATTCACCTAACAAACATACAAATATGCATAAGTCTATCTAAGTCACATAAGGCGCCCCTAACTATCAAACATACTTCACATATCTCGTTCCAGATCATCCCGTCTCATCTCATCATATATCACATATTATTTCATGTTCATCTCATCTCAACATGTAATATCTCATCTATCATCTCATCTTGCATCATCATATAACATTTCATATCTTATTTAAAATTCAAAAAAATCTCAAGCAGGATTCAACAATAAATTTGCTAAGTTAAATCAAGTAAATTATTTTCCCAAAAAGTTTTCCAAACTCTTAAATCTCAAGTTAAGTCAATTCATTTTCGAACAATTTCTCAAATCCTACTTTTCCAAATCAAGAGGAAGAATAAAATTTCTAAGTCAACCCGAAATCTTGTTTTATCAAAATATTCTGGCATTTTGGTTTTCAAACAATAAATTATTTCACAATCCCAATCACATTTTATAATATCAATTAGTAACATTTTCCAAATAATATTACTTTTAAGACTATTTTATAATATAATAATTTTCAGAAAATGTTTATCACCACATCTAGAAATAACAAAACCCAACCCAACAGGCTAACTTATAACCCGGAATGGAAATGCCCAAACCCGAAAACCAAAACAACTCTCCCAAATGAAAAGAAAGCAGGACCTGCACAGAAAGGAAAGGAAATATCTCTCTTCAAATGTTATAACTGGGATTCAATCTTATACCCTTGAATTTGTAAATAAAGAGTGGCTATATCTGGGGTTCGAACTGGGGACCTTTGGGTACTACCTACAAGTCCTTTCCAGTGAGCCATTCCGGAATGGTTAAACTTTGGTAGGGTAAACTTTTTATAGTGACTGGCTGCACCGCCTCGCGGCCCCATACCCCAGAAACCCCTTGCGGGATTTTTTGAGGAAGCTCAGTACCACTTACGCAAAGTGCGATCAACGGTCGCAACCTCACCTACTTGCACACGGACCACTTCACCACTTCGGCTTGGCCCTACGGATTAGTATACACCGCTTGGTCGTACACGCTTGTGGGAATTAATATGGCCTAAATGCACCAAGTGAGATTTGAACCCGAGACCTCTCCTTTGGGATACCTCGCCCTTACCGCTAGAGCAAGAGGTCATTGGTGATTCAATCTTATACCCGATCCCATAATGAAGTCCAACCCGATCCCAAAGGAATAAAAGCATTCAGAATTCAGATCCATCTCCTTCCTAACGACATACAGAGCTGCTTGAATTGGAAAAATTGACGGATGAATGAGAGAGAAGAGCTCGGTCTCCGGTGGTCCGTTCAACCAGAGATTACACCCAGATGATCGACTAGAGATCCCGACCAAGACCCATACAGAAGAACACAAACGTGATACGAAAAGAAGGAGGAGGAAAGGAAATTACCGAGGCGTCTTCGAGGAAAATCTCTGACGGCAAGGGCAGATTCCGACTTCAATCGGCGAGGGACAGCGTCGATCAATGACTAGGAAAGTAGGGAGAGAGTTAAAGGCGGGTTTTGATGCAATATGAACCGAAATCGAATAAGAAAAGGGGAATGACCTGCGGAGACGAACATGTGCGCAAGGGGCTGCTGGCGGCGTTGGCGGCTCTGGGTGCGTCTCATTCTTCTTCTTCGGTCTTCAGAGATAGGAGAAGCTGGAGGATGCTTGGCTCGGTAATTCTTCAAAACAGAGAACGAAGTGTGGCTTGGCCTTGGCTCGCAGAAGCAGGGGCGAATGGCTCTATGAGGCTCGATTGTCTGGCGTCGGAGAACCCCAACTGATGCTGCTTCTTGGAAGGAAGATGTGCTGGAATCGATGATGGTGGTTTGAATACAAGCTTTAGAGATTTAGGAGGTGGTCTTCTGGTTTTGCAGAGGATGAAACGGGAGAGAGAGAGAGAGAGAGAGAGAGAGAGAGAGGGAGGAGGCTCATTTGTGGGTTTGGTGTGATGGTAAGGGAAATGAGGCAGGAGAGGATGGGTTTTGTAGGGTAAAATTGTACACTAAAGGACAATCCAACATGCTACAACTGTGAAATGCAAGGTAATGGGTGGAATGGTGGAATCTCCACAACCTTCATATGAGAACGAGAGAGAGAATAAAGAAAAAGAAAAGAAAATAAGGAATGAAACGGTTCCCACTCAATACCAATTTAAAATCCCGACGCTCAACTTCAATCCCGCTCATTAAAACGAAATTCCGACACTAGAAAATTTCAATCGAATTTTAAATCATTATCGGAATTAAATTAATTTGTCAAGACTCGGAGCTCAAAAGCGGAATCAAATTCTGTCAAAAATCCAAATTCTAAAACGATGCCGGAAAGATTTTAAAATTGAAACTTGTGCTCGAGGAAATGTTTTTTTCTCCCACTTTTACATATTGAACACAATAATAATATATTTAATTTAAATAATAATAAAATAATATATAAAATATAATCGGCCTTTACATTATCACCATTATATCTAATGGAAGAACACAATTAAGGGGAAAACGAAGTTAAAATCACTATTAGTAATAATACATATATACCCATGGGTGGATAAGTCGCAGACAAATGAAATTACATACTGTATGAAGAAAAGGGGAGGAACAAATAAATGAAATTTGAAATAAAGTATAGGTTTTTTTTTTTGAACCGGAAATAAGTCGAAATCTCAGACATCAATAGAAGTCTGAGATCCCGAGAGGCCGAAAAACGGTAGACGGGGTAACCGTCATGATACAACTAAATAAAGCAAAATACAAAAAAAACCCGAATACAAAGATCAAAATGAAGAAGGCCAGCGGAGAGACGGACGTAGGACACCGGGAGAAGACTGCGAATGCCGAGAACATGGGAATGCCGAAGGACAGACACGACGTCCCGACGCCGGGGAGACAGAAGCAGAAACCCAATAGCGGAAAGGACGTCTCTTGGGGAAGCGTGGATCAACGACGTTCCTCCCACCTAGATGAGAGATCTTCGTAAATCACGAACACTTCCATAGTCAAATCGAACAACAGGGCGCCCGAGACTGCAACTTCAGCCGGAAACTAAACGAAGTCACACCCAAGAGAACGAATCCACTCAGCTGAACAAAAACACAAGATCAAAATAAACGGGAAAAAGGTAGAAACGGGTAAATGGAGAGAAGACTTGGGTCCGTAAGAAAGAATGATTATATATGAAAAATATAATATTATTTTGGTTAAAAAGCTCAGAACAATTAAGCTCAGAACAAATAAAGTATAGGTTGATACTCCTAAGTTCCCTAGTTTTTATAGTGTGGGAGAGTAACAAAACTGTCTTTAAATTAGATAAATCGGAGAAGATTTGATTCCACATCAAAAATATTTTTAAATCTCTAACAAAAAAAAAATTATATGTTTACCTTATTTGAAATAATTTTTGTAGAACTAATTTGAAATAATTAATCTAACAAAATTTGGCTTCTAACATAAGCTATTAATATTTATCTATTTAAACAACTAATCGATGAGTTTGAATAAATAATTTTGTATGAAATTTGCTAGACTTTTTTATTATTAAATAAATAAAAACAGTAACAATCAATTCAATTTGAAATAAATATTTTGGATAAATAATAAATTTATTTAATTTGTAAAAATCAATCATTTAGGATGGTGGGACCATGATTGATGATAAGTTGACACATAAAGCTATTTTAAAGGGGAAACTACAAAAAAACATCATCAACATTTGTTTTAGTATTATACTAGTTCAATACCCGCACCGTGTGCGGTTCTTTTACAATTTAAATAAATTTAATATAAATACCCGTTCAGAGAGCTGATTAATTTATTTCAACACTTTTGAATTGTTACAACATTTAAATAAAATTACCATTTATTCTCATTTATATATTGAAAGTATTATCAAACTTTTATAGAATTATTATCAAAATCTTACAAAATTGGGTAAAATCTTTCCAAAATATATCTATGTCTAAAAACTTATGAAAACTATTATCTTAAAATTGATTAAGGTGGAGATAATACTTTTTTTATTGGTTATTAGTTATTACTATTAAGATAAGGAGACGATGTCATATGTTACATACGACTTATCATTTATTATATCGATCAATTATATATATCTTCTAAAATTGGTTACATATGTTACATAGGTAAAATCTTATCTTATATAATAAGTAAAATCTTATCTTATATAATATTTAAAATTCGTTAATATCTTCTAAACATATATCAATATATAATCAAATTTTATGAATATATAGATATATTGATTATATAGATTTAGAATAAAATTTTATCTTGTGCATATGTTAATTATTAAATCTTATCTTAAATAATAATATTTAAAATTGGTTAATATCTTCTAAAAATATATCCATATCTAATCATATTGGGACAAAATTTATCTTATGCATATATTTTAAAATTAGTTAATATCTTCTAAAAATATATCCATATCTAATCAAATTGGGTCAAAATTTATCTTATGCATATATATAGATATATTGATTAAATAGAGTTAGAATAAAAATTTATCTTATGCATATATAGATATATTGATTAAATAGAGTTCGAATAAAATTTTATCTTTTTCATATAATGATTATTTTAAAAATTTGTGATTGGTTTATACGACTACGATTAAGGAGAAGCCGTCATGTGTCTCAGGTGACTTCTCCTTTATTATATATAATAATAATTGATTGATTGATGATATACTTTTACCATAAGCCTTTAGCAACTCCACCCAAAATTAAACATGCCAACAAAAACGCTCTCTCTTCTCTCTAGATTCTAGAGAGAGGAAGGGAGTCCTAACCCCAGATTCGGCTGGCCCGGTTTCGGCCGGCTTACTCCGGCTCCGGCCGTCTCAACCCGGCTTCGGCCGATTTACTCCGGCTCCGGCCGTCTCAACCCAGCTTCGACCGACGGCGACAACGTTTGTGAATCTGTTCCGATAATCCTTTCTCGGACTTTAACCACCAAACACCAATTTGGGTTGGGACTTTCGTTGTTTCTGGATTCTTGGCCCCAAACCATCTTTCGTCATGCCCAAATCCAAGCAGCAATCTCCCATTTTCAAACCACTGGTTCAATAGCTTGTGGATCTCGAGCTTTGCCCTCCAATCTCACTTGTTGACCCTGTCTACAACCTCCACTGCCGGCGGCGCCTGGTGGTGTCGGCTTTGGTTCACTGTTCCGTCCCGGAGCCTGGAGGCCTCCCGTCGCCGCTCACCTCCATGGTTGGTCGGTGGTCGTGGCTGTGGGCCTCCCCCCTCCTTGTCTTCCTAATCCCTCAATTGGAACAATAACGATTCGGCACCTGCGTCTTTCACCGGCGGTTGTGGAGATTTATTTCCTCTTCCGTCTAGACGTAGGTTCTGCCTATTTGGAGGTGTGTTGCCTGAGTATGAACCCCTCGATTCCAAAGCGAGTACTGAAATTGGTCTCGTATTGGTTCAATGGTCGGTGGCGGCAGGTGTTTCGTCGTCGACGGTCGTCCCAGTGGATCTCCTTCGCCGCCCTCCACTCAACCCTAGATTCTTCTTTCTAGCGTTCTTTGAACGCCTCTGTGGAGAAACAAAAAATTTAAAAGAAAGGCCACAACTTGGGCCCAAAGTTGGCCCTTAGTTGTTGTGCTTTGGTCCCGGGCCCAAGAACTTAATTAAAATTAAAAAGCACAAAACCCTTTATATGGAGCTTAATTTGGTGTATGTACTATGTATGTATAATAAAAATCAGTATATATCCCTCCCGCCAGTCTCTATGACAGCCACATATCCCGTCCGGCCTCCAGTTAATCCTGACCATTCCTGTCTAACTCCTTGGCTTGCAAGTACCCTATTCCTATCCTTGCACGCCAAGTTCGGGAAAAGAGTCAAAAGACCAAATAAATAAATTAACGAATAATCTGAATTTTATATATAATTATATATATAAAATTCTTAGTTGTTGTGCTTTGGTCCCAGGCCCGGATTCTTCCCACGCTCTTCGTCCTCCTTGCGACTGTGCTTCATATGTTCGTGTGGTTTGGTGTTCGTCTATTGGTTCGTGGTTAGTTTCGGTTGAGGAGCAGTTCTGCGGCCCTGGTTGATCGACGTGATCGTGTTGGTGGTGTTTGTGGTCTCCGAAGATCCCTCATCCAGGTGGGGGGAATGTCGTGTGATCCACACTTCCCCAGGAGTCGCCTTTGCCTTACGAGGATTTCTGCTTTCCGTCTTTCCGGCGGCGAGACATCGTGTCAGCTAGTGTTGTCCCATGCGCTCGCTATCCATTTCTTCGCAATGGCTTCCTTCCTCTCGACGCTGTGTCCGCTGGTTTGCTTAGGTGTTGGGTTTTTTCTGGGTTTACTTTGGGTGCTCTTTTGATGTATTTTATGTTTTATTTGCTATTTCTTTGTTGTATGTTTAGACGGCTTGCCGTCTGCCGAATTTGTCGGCCTCTCGAGGTCCGGGCCTGTCCGGCCTCGAATTATTTCCTTATAAAAAAAAAATACTTTTACCATACTTATTATTTGTTAAACTTCGTAACTTAAGACTATAATTAAACCCGAAAACTTCAAATATTGATGGTTTTTTCAGAAAAAAAATATATAGATCAATTTTCCTCCCCCTCAACTAAACGTTTCAGGATCCGCCACTGCTCATGTGTCATGCTATTGGGCCATAGGCCACCTTGGGCTAGAACATATATGAGAAGTAGTGTTGGGTTGAGCCTAATAACAATTATATAACCTTTACAATATGATCTTAAGAGGCAAGGTCGGAGCCGTTGGACATCGATATACAGAATTACAATTTCCTCCTATCTCCTCTCTAATCTCTCTCAATCTCAACAACCTCTAACCAACGTAGACAATTCCGATCACGACACCTCGTACATAATGTTATGGTGATTAGTCTAATATAAAAACACAATTTCCGTTTAGCGCAGGGACCATGGTCGCAACGACCACATCGGCCATTGGTTGCAACGACCATTTTTCAAAAAAAATAAAAATACACCTTTTAGCCCGGTTCTTACCAAAACCGAGCTAAAAAGGTGATCGTAACGACCACCATAGCAACTGGTCGCTGCGACCTGTTTAACTTTTTAGCCCGGTTCTTAGTAAGAACCGAGCTAAGAAGTGAGTCAGTGACTGTCTGCCGTCCCATGCTCTGCTTCTTGTTCACAACAATCTCCATCAGGTTACTTGTGACTTTCTATGCCCGATTTTAAGGCAAAAAATCTTCACTATTTGAAGTGGTAAGAGGATTACAATTTGAAATCCATTCGAAAGATATGGGTGATTTCAAATTAGAAATTAGGGTTCTTCAACCTTTGTTGAACTCGAAACCCTAGATTCAAAATTCGGATTGTTGTTGTTCGAATTGGACATGAAGAACAATGAATTTGAAAAAATTAATTGAAAATCAATCAAATTTTTATCTGAATTTGGTGTATTGTAGAATTTGAGGGTGAATAACAGTGAAAAGTGTTGGCGGTGGGGAAGAATATGATTGACGATTCTAGCGGTGGTGTGGGAAAGGTGAACAACGATAGCATAGGGGTCGACGGCGGCAAAGGTAGTGGTGGATGTGTGGGGGAGGCGGAATGGTGAAGGTGACTGGGTTCGTCGACGGCGCTCCGGTTGTCTGTGAATCGCAAGAGAGAGAGAGATGTGAGCCGTGGGAGATGGGGGTGGGAAGAGTAGGTATTAGGGTAATTACTTTTAATTATAGGGGTAAAATTGACATGTTCTAAAATAAATAATTCTACCCTGTTCTAAATAGGAGGGGTAAAATGTGTTTTTTAAAATCAAAATTATTTCATTGATTAACAATAATAAATTTCAGAAGAAAAAAATAGAAAAAAAGAACTATGAAAATATAGAAGCTTAAGATCTAATTCAATTAAGAAAATAGGCAATTGAACAGCTTGCCCTCCTAACGAAAATGCAAGCTCCAAAAACCCTCTAATTGGGTATATCCAATGCGAGGCGAAGAAATGACACCAAATGAGGTTATTAAGGTTTGAGAGTTTAAAAGAAATTAATGCATGTTTGGTTGAAGGTGGTTAATGGATCGGAGGTGGAGGAGGGAGGTGCATATTTTTGGAGGGTTTTTTTATTTGTAAAATGGAACCTTTTGAAGGGGAGGTTTGGGAGATTTTTTTTTTTTTTTAACAGTAGGCAAATAGTGGGAGCTGTTACTAATACAGTAACCTAACTCCCGGATCATCCTGAAGGATGATGTTACAAAGATCTCTATGATAGGGGATATATTGTAAATTACAAATTACTCCTCGTCTACCAATGTAGTCTGTAGAATTATTTGCTTCTATGAAAATGTGTCTGATCTCTGCAGAGGTAAATTCATATGTAAGTCTGCCAATTTCTTCTACTTGTCTCAGAACCTCCCATTTGGGCGCTTGTATTCCTTTGGCCGCTTTAACCAAGACTTGATTATCACATTCTACGATGATCTTCCTCAAGCCTTTCATCTTCGCATGTTGGAGTCCTAGAATCACTGCCGAAGCCTCTGTTTGGATGATAGATGCAACATTGACTTCTTGAAAGAAAATATCAATGACCCGTCCTTCGAAATCACGAATGATTCCTCTCACCTGACTTTTGCCAGATTGGGAAAAAGAACCATCTACTTTAATTTTCTAGATAGTCCTCGGGGGTCTCGTCCATTTGGCTTTAGCCCTCCTGTTTCCTTTCTTCTTGCTATCCTTTCCTTCACTTCCTTCCATGTTCCAGTCCTTAATGTTTTGCTTGATTTTCTGAAAAATAGTGGATGTTCCTGCCGGTTTCTTAGACTTGAAAATTTGATCATTTCTAGTTTCCCATATTGCTTGCCAAATAAAAATTAGGTCTTCAAATCTACTATTAGTATCCTTGATTTTCTCTAAATTTATGTGTAGAGGTTCGAGAGAATTAAGGCCCTAAAAATAAATACCCGAAGCTTGTTTAAACTGTGCAATGAGTTCTCTAGTGAAGGCACAACTAGTAAATAGGTGAGTTGCATCCTCATTTGCTTGGCTACACAGAGAGCATTGGCTTGGAACTCTATTTACATATCTATTTAGTCTTTTTGCCGTAGGTAAACCGTCAATCTTGATTTTCCATAAGAAATTCTTGATTCTAGGACGGAGTTTCAGTTTCCAAATCCAATTTTAAGATTGGATGTTTTGAGAAGTATGAGTTAGGATTTTCTTTACTGACCTGGTAGTGAAGTTTCCTTCCGGATCGGGTCTCCAAATCAGCTTATCTTCCATATGTCATTAAGGAATCTTCATTTGTAGAATCTTACCAGCAATATCTTGTGGGAATATTTGTATGATTTCATCATCTTTCCACTGTTTCCTGTCATTCATGAGTGAGTCTACAGTCATATTAGGATCATGCGATCCACTATACTGCTTTAGGCTGGTAAATGGGATCCAGTGATTCTCCCATACATTAATGGTCGAACCATTACCAACTAGCCAAAGTAGACCTTCTTCAAAATTTTCCCTTAGAGAAAGTAGTCTTCCGAATTGCCAGGAGGTGTCTTTCTTGCAATAGTTACTGATGCTATCTTGTTTGAGATATTTTTCTTTTATAATTCTTACCCATATACTCTCTTCATTGTTGTAGATTTTCCACAGAAGTTTCATCTGAAGAGAGATATTGAGATTCTCAGCCTTATGAATACCAAGGCCTCCCAAGGATTTGCTTTTACAATTTGAGTCCCAGCTAATGAGGGGTATATAGGAGTCTGATGCAGATTTATTCTAGAAAAAATTCCTATTAACTTGATCCATCTGATTGAGAATTCCTTTTGGGAGAAGAAAGTTTTGCATTAAATAATTGGTTTTAGAGCTAAGTTTGGATTGAATGAGGATCGTCCTACCAGCTTGCGATAAATTGGAAGCTTTCCATTTAGAAAGTTGTTTTTTCATGTTGTCTATTGCATCCTCAAAAACACAATTTTTAATCCTACCATTGACAAGGGGAATTCCTAAATATTTTTCAAGGGTTTTAGCCACCGGGACGCCCATATGGGTAGCCAAATCCTTGGTGAGATTTGGATTAACATTTCTAGAGCATTGTAGAGAGCTTTTATTGTAGTTAATAGTGAGGCCAGGTCGATTGGAAAAATTGTTTATACTGTTCTGAATTGTGTTTAGACTGGTATGTGCTGCTTTGGCGAATATGATAGTGTCATCCGCAAATGTTAAGAAAGGAATTGGAGTACCATTTTTTCCAAGTTTTATGCCAATTAAGGCGTCGTCTAGGAGAGCTTCTTTATGCAATTCTCTAGAAAGACCTTCCATAACTAGGACAAAAAGGTAAGGGCGAGGGGATCGCCTTGTCTAATACCCCTATTTGGTTTAATCTGAGGACCAAGAATGTTATTAAATAGAACAGAGAACGAAGTAAAGGAGATACATTTCATAACCCATTTGATCCAAGTTTGATGAAAACCAAATTTTTCAAGGACCGCATGAATATAACTCCAGTTTAGTTTATCATAAGCCTTTTCCATGTCTAGTTTTAAGGCCATCCAACCTTTCTTGCCTTTTTGTTTATGGAAGGTGTGGAAGATTTCATGAGCTACTAACGTGTTATCTTGAATCGATCTGCCTTCAACGAAGGCACCTTGGAAAGGATTAATGAGTTTAGGGAGGATGGGTTTAAGACGATTAGCTAGAATTTTTTAGATTATCTTGTAGATCGTATTACAAAGGCTTATAGGTCTGTAATGATTTATAGACGTTGGGTTATCAGTTTTCGGAATGAGGGCTATAAATGTTTGATTGATCTCAGATAACATTTGGCCAGAGTGGAAGAAGGTCTTCACGGCTTTACAGCAGGATTGGCCTATGATATCCTAGTATCGTTTATAAAACTCTAGAGGGTATCCATCTGGCCCTGGGGATTTATCTTCTGCCTTGCTAACGAGAGTATTTTTTATTTCCAAATTAGAGGGCTGAGAAGTTAGCTTATTATTATCCTCTAGAGTTATCTGGGCTTGAATATTCCAAACATCTTCCGCGGAGATTCTGGGTTGATTATTATCTATAAATCTTTCTGATATTTCACTTGTGATGTGTTTCGAAATTAGATCTTGATCTGTTAGTAAAATATTCTATTTTGTAGTAAATGATCGAGTCGATCTTCTAGAGGTTTTAATTCTAGCTGTAACTTGATAATACTTAGTATTTTTGTCTCCCGGGTGGAGGTGTCTAATCTTAGCTCTTTGTTTACAAAATTTATAATTAAATTCAAGAAGTTGAAATTTCTTGTGTTCTAACCTTGCAAGTTTCTCTTCTTCTATTAAAGATATGTTTTCGCATGGCAATCTGTCTTGAAGAGCCTTGATTTGAAGATCCACTTGGATAAGTTGCTTTGTTATATTGTTAGGATTAGATTTGCACCATTTTTTAATATTTCGTTTAAGAAGCTTTTTTTTTCGAATGGGCTTGAGCGCATGGGAACCATTCATCTTATTACTCCATACTCTTTTAATCATCAATTCAAGAGCATCATTAGTAGTCCATGCCATTTCAAATCTAAACGGAGTTCCATTTCTTTTAGCATGGGAGCCGATTTGGAGAGTGATACGAGTATGATCCGAACTAGAGAAAGGGTGATGTTTGATGCAGAGATTGGGGAACCAGTTTAGAATATGTTGATGGGCTAGAATTCTATCAAGTCTTTCATAAGTGTTGTTGCTTGAGGATCAGTTTTTCCTCCATGTAAAGGGCGAGCCCGAGAACGGTAAAGTTTGTAATCCAAGTTCATCTTTGATAGATCTTAGTCTTCTAAATCTATTGGCGTTAGGGAGAGATTCTCTAACTTTTTCTGCATCTAATTCTATATCATTAAGATCACCTATGATGAAAACGGGGAGCATGTATTTGTTGACAGTGTCATAGATATCATGCCAGAATTCATCCTTCTCGTTTTCAACAGATGGAGCATAAACAAAGATTAAGATCATATCGTGTTTTTCTATTGTTGCTTTTATTACTACAACTCTTTGCTTCAGCTCAAGGACGCTACTTATCTCTTCAAATTTAGCTTTGAATAGCAACCAGATTCCACCCTTACGTCCAATAGATGGGACACAGAGGGCTTTATGGAATCCAAAGCTCTTCAATTGGATATCAAATGAGGCTAGTTCTGATTTTGTTTCTGTAAGGACTAAGGCATCAATATTATTTATAAATCTAAAGTGGTTGATCTCTTGCCACAGAAGTGGCCGTTTAGTGCCTCTAACATTCCAGTATGCTATATTAACCATAAAATTCCTTTATAAAGGTAACCAAATCTTTGATGGACTCTGCGGTAAAGACTGCAATGGAGAAGATTAAGATACTTAAGATTACAATTCATTTGTTTGCCAAGAGAGGGGAACTTAAACACCTCAATGATCAGTATAGTTCTCCTTGAGCTTCTCTTTGATGTGCTGATGGATTTGTTTTCTCTTTTGCATCTTCTGTTGTGGATAGATTTGGCTTGCCTATTCTTGTTTTGGTGTCGCTGCTGAGTAAGTCGATTACCTTTGCCTGTGAGAGATCTGCTTTGAACAAGGTTGTAGTAGAATGTGCTTTTGGCTTGATAAAGTTTGTTGGTAAGGTTGGGGCAGCTTGCAACCCACATGAAATCATAGATTTCTATGCGGCAAAGCTTAAGTTTTTCGTAGAGAGTGGTAAGAAGTTGTATACCTGATCTCCTTGGTTGTTCTTCTTCCAGCTGATTCTTCTTATTTGTCCTGCAACACGTTAGTGTTCTCGAATCCACACAGGTAATGGAAAGCAAGATATCTAGAGGTTGACAGGTGATTTGATTAGAGGATTCATAGAGGCAGTGCAAGGTAAAATAGGCCATACCTGACAAGCCTCCTTCACTCCTCTTTATAGTCTTCATTATAAGTCTGCACTTGGTTAGTATAATCTCAACCCTGAAATTTGGTGAGATGTATACATATACATATACATATACATATACATATACATATACATATACATATACATATACATATACATATACATATACATATACATATATATATATATAGGGAGTGGTTCCAGAGTGCACACCCTTATAGTGTATCTTGTGCACCAATCTTGACCCTTAATTGATTCGAAATGGATGGTGTAGATTAATAGGAATTTTTTCTTTTTTTTTAATTAGAAATTGGGGGACCAACTATCAAAAACTCACCCACCTCCCTTGCTACATGCGCGTGTTTCCCCCACCCACCCACCCACTCTTGCAATTTTTGTTGAGTTTTTTTGAAAAAAAATATAAAATATGGTTTTGTAAAAAAAAAAAAATTATGGGCGATTCGTGGTGCGACCCACCTGATTTTGTTCGTTTTAAAATTGTGGAAATTCCACCGAATAATGTTTCACATGCTATCGAATAATATTAAATTGTCTTTTTCATCTAGTTTATATTAAAATTTACCAATCCCACTGAATAATTTGCCATATACTACTGAATAATATTTTTTTTATTCATCAATTTTAGTTAAAAACAAAACACAAATTCCTAAATAATACTTATGATTTATACGAATAATGTTTAATATTTCACCGAATAATGTTTTACATTTCACCGAATAGTGCTCATACGGTGAGGGTTTTTATATTGTTTGTCAAATAAAAAACTCCATTACCGACGAATAATAAATCAAATTTCACCGAATAATTGACCAATTCATTACCACTAGTAACCGAAATTCGACACATACATCTGAATAATTTACGACTAATTAATCAAATCATACATTAAATTCAATACATAGTCCGAATCATTCTTCAAGCGTACCCAGATTCAGCGCTCCTTAGGGTGTTGACCTACTGAATTCAACATCCAGATTTTGGAAAGCAAGCCTACCCAAAATTCAAAATTCAGCACAAATTCAATGGAGGATGATAGGAGGAGAGGAGGAGAGGCCGTTGGGCGAGGTCGGAGGTATTTCACCACCTACATCGACTCTGGATCGATATCTCCGACGAGCTTTGGGTTGATTTTGGATCGGAGGCTCTTCGCCGACTAATGCGCCAGCGCCGGCTCCGAAGACACACGTCTGGCTCGGCACCTTCGACACCGCCGTCGACGCTGGCGATCGCAGCCCCAGCCAGACCAGCACCGTCGAGACCTCCGCGCCGCCGGCGCTCATCCCTCTGGATCTGACCCTAAGATGCTGGATCTGGATTTGAACATCCCGGCGGCCAGGAGCGGTCAATGACGACGCAGTAGGAGAGCATCTTCGCCGCCGTCGCTCCCGAATTTGATAACCGCCATCACCGGCTCCTCCTCGACCATCGCCGCCGTCGATCTTCGCCTCCTCGACTTGCCTCCGATCCAACTCTCCTCGTGTCCGCCTTGCCTCACCGCATCGACTCCACCTTGGCCTGGATTTGAGAATCGCCACAAACGGCAAGGAGGGCCTCCCGCGCGGCCTTCAACAAGCTCTCCTGGACACCTTGCCACACCGCCGGACTCCCGAATCGAACTCCCCCTTCGCCGACGACCAACAACAGTCCAGATGTGCTCAGTGCTTCTCGGATTTCATGCTCTTCGATCGGCGGCTCTACGATGAAAAGGAAAAAGGCAATGAGTGGGTTAGGGTTTTATTGAGCAGTTTCAGTCTTTCACACGCGCTCCACATCTTACCTGGTGAGTTTGGGCCTTCTTTTCCACAATATTTTTTTAAACCAACCCATACATGTGGCATAATCCTGTCCACCCATTTAATATAGATCAAGAGTCCAGATTTGTGCACAAGGTACATCCTAAGCCTTGTGCACAAGTTACCCATTCCCTATATATATATATATAACAACATCTATAATAGAGATTAAACTTGTGATAGACTGAAAAATTAGAAGCCATGAACCAATCGGGAGTGACATGGATTTTCCGGGAGATTAAACTTCATTATAAGGGTTCCTGGCAGTGATGGAATCCAATAGTACGATTAACATCTAAATCATCCATATCACAGCTGCTCTTAGTGAGGTTAGAAAAATACCGGGAGCAACCATGAACCAACAAGTCATTGTTCAACAGATTACAACCCTCCAGCAGAGATTTAACGTATGGGAAATCAACAAAATCCTTAACTGAAAAGTCTAACTGAGGATTATTAAGATAATAGAGATCGCAACAATGATAGCTCCCAATTGAAAAGGTGACATTCCTAATTATAATGTGATCTTTAATTAGATCGTGTCCCCCGTCAAGCATCATACTTGCGATCATTGCATAACAATCTATGGTTTTCTTACAGACACAACATTGAATAGTCTGCATCAACAACTCACAATACAGGAAATTCACTATGAGTCACCAAGAGAATGGTAAAATCAGTAGTATCACCATACATTAAAGATTCACGTTTCTCAGCAGAGTGCAGATTAGATATGCAGAGACAGTTATTAGACATGCAGAGGCACATAACGAAGAATGTAGTCTCTATAGATATACTTACGCATAGAAGGAAGTTTAAATTGGTTTGGGGACACTTACTTTGTTTAGCCGATCGACTTCTTTCACACCCCAAAGAAGGTTGCGCTAATGTGTCGTTGACAAGGAGACGAGATCCAGGGACGAAATCAGCCGGAACCCGACTCCTAGGGATTTTACTTGTAGTTGGAGTGACATGGATTTTCCGCAGCCCTCCGCTTGTGTCCACCACCATGTCCACAGTCGAGACGCTGCCATTGTGAATCGTGAGTCTGCAGACAAGGGTTTTGATGAAATTTCTGAATCTAAATTTTTGTTTGGTAGAAAAGGTTTTGTTTCTGAGATTTTGGATAGATTTTTGAGGGTTTGTTTGATCAGATCTAATGGCTAACACCCAGTGGGTATAGACATTAGAAAGATCAGTGAGAACCCTCCAAGGGCTGTTGTTGATGGTCGAACCCAGTTGAGATTTGCCCAAACCAAAACCCCCAGCCATCGGCGAGACCATAAGAGGGTTGTTCCACCATTGAGGCCTAGTGCATGTGCCGAGAGTGGCTTGGAAGTTGCCAATTTGGAGGCTATAGACTGTTGTTTGAAGAAGTTTGTTTGTAGGTTTTGTGTTTGGAAATTTAGGGTTAATTGGATGACTGTTTGGGTGAAGAAGATTGGTGATGGGAGATGCAGTAGGGCTCAAATCGGCGGCCAAAAGCAGCGACAACGCCGCGCCATGGTCAACCGGTCGGGGAGGACGCCGACGAAGCAGGAGAACCAGAGGAGAAACCGGAGGCGCGTGCAAAGAAAGAGGGGCGCGTTCTTTATGAGGAAAAAAGGGTTCTCCCTCACAGGCTGACCATACATTAATTTTGAGTTTCCTCAATCATTTTTACCCTAATACCCTTTACAAATCTTATAACTACCAAACAACAATTAGATTTTTTTTTCAAAAAATATTACTCTTTCTTCCACATGTTCCAAAAAATCTCCACCTCCATAATATTCAAAAATAATCTCCACCCTAAACAAATCCCTCATTGTCAAACACAACTTAACCCTCTTATTGGGTCTACCCAATGTCAAATGGAGCAAATCACGTGTTTCAAACAAGTGTGTGTGTGTGGAATAAATATAGATTTTAATAAGATATGACTATATAGAATGATATAAAATTAAATAAAGAAATATCATATAGTTAATGACCATTTGTATATAAAACTTATTAAATCATATACCCCTTACAATCTTACATGTGTCATATAATACACCATCTAAATGTAAAACGAACGGACCCAATCTACCTGGGCTAAGTCCAAAATAAATAAAAATATATATCCCATAAAATGGTATTTTTAAAAGAAAAATGATGAAAGTAATGTCTTTTATATGTGCATATTAAACTAATACGAAGAAGTAGAAAATTATATATGATTATCTTTTTCAATACAGTAGATACTTCTTTATGATAAAACTATTACTCAACCTAAAGAAATATATGGGCTCCAACGACCCGTCAATGAAAGCTAAAGATCTTATCACTGATAGAAACCATTGGAATGAAGATCTCCTGAAACACTTGTTTCCGGCCTCAAGAGGTAATTCAAAAGATTCGATCTATTAAAATTCTCTCCTCTCAGGTTCAGGACAAGTTGATTTGGAAGCCTGATCCAGCAGGGAATTTCACCACAAAATCAGCAAGGGACATTCTAGCAACACCTTCGCATGAACCAGATGCACACACCTGGATATGGAAGCTAAAACAACCCGCCAGAATCAAAAACTTCATGTGGAAAATAAAAATAGATGGACTCCCGATGGCTTCTCAGCTCAACAGGTATGTTAACAAGGTACCAAGCCAATACTCTCTCTGCAATCAGTCAGACGAAGATGCGACTCATCTTTTTACAAGGTGCACTCTTGCTAGAGAAGTAATAGCCTAATATGAGCACCAAGCAAGTATGTTTTTCCCTGAACTTAATAATCCAGGTCCGCTCCATGTAAATTTAGAAAATATTAAAAAAGCAAATAGCAAATTCGAAGATCTTGCCTGCATCTTGCAAGTTATTTGGGAAATTAGGAATGAGCAAATCTTCAGGCAGAAGAGTTCGAATGACGTAGCCCAAGTAGTCCAAATAATCAGACAGACTCTCCTTGATTGGGACGAGGGGTATGGTAGCACTTTACTAGCCAATAAACTAAGAAGCAGAAGGGCTACTGGCAAGTGGAGTAGACCACCCAGAACTACCTACAAAATTAATGTAGATTGTTCTATCGTCCTTTCTGGCAAGTGGCAGATTGGAGGAATCATTCGGGATTCCGAAGGCCAGATTATTGATGTATTTCATAAGGAAATAAGCGAAGGCTCAGTCTTACAAACGGAGGCTTCAACAATCCTTTTTGGGCTGCAACATGCAAAGGAGAAAGGTATTACGAAGATTATTCTAGAGAGTGATAACCAAGTTCTGGTTAAGTCTATTAAGCGACTGCAACAACCAAGATGGGATGTTATGCGACAACTTAAAGACATTATCAAGCTTCTATCAGAATTCAGGATTGCAGATATCCACCATGTCTTTAGAGAGTCAAACATGTCAGCGGATTATATAGCTAGAAAAGGAATTATCTGTAATTTGTAGTCTATCCCCTATCATAGGGATTTTCGTAACATCATCCTTCAGGATGATCCTGAAGTTAGGCTACTATCTTAGGTAGCAACTCCTAATGTTTGCCTACTGTAAAAAAAGTGTTAAGGAGAGATGAATATATGAGACTAAATTATATAAAAATATTATGTTTAAGCTTATCTAAAAAGTTCCATAGATAAAAGAAAATATTAAGAATTTCATAACATTGATATGTTTAAATAATAATTTTTAGAACAGATAAATTATGAAATAATTTGGTGAAATATCCATTTTCATATAGGCCTTTTGCTAAATGTCCACCTAAATCTCCATTTTGTTAAATGTCAAAAAAATAAATTATAATACTAAGTTTACCCCTATATTAATAAAAGAGAAAATTTGCTGAAATATCACATTTGTCTAATCTAATTAGCTTAATAACATCCTTACTTTATCTATTGGTCGTTGTAACACCCATTTAATTTTTTTTTAGCATGTAGCACCCTCGCTCTCTCGCTCTACCTCTGATCGCTCCACCATTGGAAACCTTGAGTCCCGATCTGGATCCACCCTCTCCTACCTCTGATCGCTCCACCATCGCTCAACCTTTCTAGCTCCTTCACTTTCTCCATTTCAGATCTCCCTCCACCATTCGAAACCCTAAGTCCCGATCTGGATCCGGCGTCGGGGACAAGCTCCAGCGGCGATCCCCCGGAACCTCCCGATTTCTACGGCGCTTGTCTCAGGTTCATCCACGATGTCCTCATGGAGGAGGAGGAATTAGACGACGCCCTTGTCGAATTTCCCGATTTCGGCGCTCTCTAGACAACTGAGAAGTCGTTCTACGACGCCCTCGGTGAGCCTCATCCATCGTCGTCTGATCAATTCCGATCGTTTGTTGCTCGAAATGTTGACAACTCCAAAGGCCAGGTTTAGTCTTTCTCTATCGTGAGGACACTGGTGTCGCCAGGTTGAATTCCGATCGTTCTACGACGTCCTCGGTGTGGACAATGGTGTCGACAAAGTGAGTCCTTCCCATAAGGTAACTTCATAAATCCTTCTATCATTTGAGTCAATGTAATTGCAAATTCTTGAATTCAGATAGGCTGAGTATTCAACTCGTTAAATCGCATAAGGATTTGGAGCTTGAGAATACTTGGATTGATCTTAAATTTTCTGAAATCTTGGTGTCTAAAGCTGCCCACCAAGTGTTTGTGGAAATGTCTAGGCAAGGATAGGTTATACTATAGATTGTGAGATTGTTGAGGATTGAGTAATCGACATGGTTTAGGATTTAGTGGCATCATTACTTCCTCATTTTATAGCATAATGTCACCAAATTTATTTTTGCCATATCCAATGATGAAACAGTTGTTTTTTTCATTGAAAACTTGTGTTTTCATGATTCCTTTGGTAACAAGCTTCTTTCAGCCGTTGAAAACTTGTTTCCATGTTATAGTATAGATGTTAACATATTATATGTTATGCATCACATTTTAGGCCCCATTCATGAATGTTGATGCTATATATGCTGTTCCATTACTTCCATACAGTACATTTTCCTATCGTACTGTACACGTATGTGAGGACAATCTTTTAACTTGGTTATTTTTGTCCAGAGATTTTATGAGCATGGAGGTGATATGTCAGTTGCACCCTTGAAGCCATCAATGGACATCTTTGTTGTAGGGTGAGCTTTCTTTGCCTTGACAAGCCATTTTTTTTCCTCAAGAAATAACTCTTCTGGACTGATCTTGAATGATTGCTGGAGACATACATACTAGTGTTTGAAAATAATAATCTTTCTGCTTCACAAAAAACAATATTTTCCCTCTAGATCTAATATTATGTTTCCACTGATGGTTACACTTAGCATCTTTTGAGAGACTGATTTTTAGTAGATGTTTTAAATGCCCAGTTTGTTTCCTATGAAATTTATATAGAGGTTTTTAATAGACACTCAATATGATAAAAACTACTAAATGTGTTAAAATTAACCTATTTATTCTCTTTCTTTGAAATTTGCCTCCCTTGTGCTTAACAAATTTGTTGTGTCATTCCTCTTTTGTTCATGCTTTTCTTTATTTTCTACTAGGTGTGTAATAGCAGAGCTTTTCCTGGAGGGTCAGCCACTATTTGAACTCTCACAGCTACTTGCATATCGTAGAGGGCAATATGATCCTAGTCAACTTCTTGAGAAGGTAAGGAACAGAAAAGTTAAGAGTATATTATATATGAATATGTACACGTATAGGATTTCAATTTTCAGGAATTGGTCAGTTTCCAATTTTCCATGTTCAGTGTATGTCTGCATTGTTGAAAGTAGATATAGGTATGGTATATGAACATGATTTTTTCTACATTATCCTTGATTAGATGGACAGTCCTGCTAGCATATGGCCATGGTATTTTTGTAAATGCCTTTATTTATTTATTTATTTATCTTGAATGGGTTTGGTAATTCCAGATTCCTGATCCCGGTCTTCGCAAAATGATTCTTCACATGATTCAACTGGAGCCCGAGTCAAGATTGTCTGCTGAGGACTCATCTTATGGAAATCCATAGTTAGTAGGCATGTGATGATTATATAGTTATTGTATTAAATATTATGAATTCATTTCTCCAGGTGAAGATTAAAGTTTATGTGGAGCTGCATGTTGGAGATGTCCTTAGTTTTGGCCTGTGAGCTATTTCCCTTTGTTTATATTCAATGCCATTTCCTTTGACTGCATTCTATGCCTCTATGGGCGGGTTGATTCAATGAGTTTATTTTTGTTCTTATGGAACACTGAACTCTATGTCAAGTTCTGAACATAATCTTCCATTCTGAATAATTGCCTTTTTTATGTAAAAAAAATTCATTTTCAGATCAACTCGGTTGTATATATTGCAAGGACCGGTTGATGCCTCCGGTAAGACAATTCAAAGAATGGAGCTTCTGGTGCTACGTACACTCAAATGGTTGTTATGCTCAGTTTTGTTTTTCTTCCGAAAAAAATTGCCTTAGAGTTGTTGGTTAATTAATCTAGCTTGGACATGTTGTGTTGTCTGCCTAATAATAATGATAATTTGAGATGTATTTGTATGGCTGATTCATTCAATAAGTTGAAAGCCTACTGGAATCTCCATCATTCTTTTCTTTTTATGTAGCTTGGTCACCTTTTTTTTGTGCAGATCTGGTGTTGTAATTGCAAGTTTAGGTGGGTTGCTGATTTTGGAATCAAGTCAAGCTCCAATTTTGATGTTGAGTGTAGCAAAGTTGTTATATCTTAAAGCAGGTGGAAAGTTGTAACTACAGAGGACAAGAAGGAATTGCTCGACGTTGTGCATTAGGAGTTGCCACTGGATGAAGCACGCCAAAGGAAGCATGAATATTGCTGTCATCATTGTCCAAATGTTGGCAACTATTGCAGCTTGCTGAAATTTATAGGAATTGCTGTCAATCTGTCATAGTGTTGTGTTGTCATTTGTGGGGAGCACTTGTGCCCTTCAAATGAAGGGGTGTAAATAGGATGCCAACAAGCAGTGAAAGAGCTTATTAAATTTTAACATGCTTGCTTGTAATTAATCATGAGATTGAAGGATATAATGGCTTCTAATGATAGGGTGTGCACGTTTGCTAGCTAGCAACCATCCTCTGTGCTTTCATTGAACTTAGCCTTTCATTGAACTTAGTAAAGAAAACAATACTTTGAAAAAATATGGCATCACGGTAAAAAAGTGGCATCAAATAATTACATTTGAAAAATGGCATCAAAACAATACTTTGAAAAAGTTGCATCACATTAAAGAAAAAAATTTCATCAAAACACTACTTTGAAAAAATATGGCATCACGGTAAAAAAAATATCATCAAAAAATTGATATCAAAAAAGTGTAATCAGTAGACAACGGTAAAAAAAATGGCATCAATGGTCAATGTGTCATCACAGTAAACAAAAAAATGTCATCAAGAATTGATAAAAGTGGCATTAAAAAAGTGTCATCAATCAATTTTATTAGAAAAGTAGCATCAAAGCGAAAATAAAATGTAATAAAAAATGGCATCAAAGCGGCAAAAAATGGCATCAGGTAAAAAAGTGGCATCATTGGTAAAAAAAAAAAAAATCTTGAAAGAGTTGGTCAACGGTCAACGGTCAAACAGGTTGACCGTTGACCTTAATAGTCAATTTGGGAAGGATGCTAGGTTAGTTAATTAATTTTGTTTGGGTGCTAGTTACCTAATTAGATATTTATAATGTGCTGGTTGTCAAAATAACCCTTAATAAAATCTATCCCCGTCCCTTCTTCCTCGTCTGATTGTCTTGCGTCCCTCCTTCCTCAACTGATTGTTCTGCAACCCCTCTGCCCGCATCAACTTCCCCGAGCACTTTCTCCACCTCTACCCCGCTGTCATCAAGGACGTCATCGCTGTTTCCGTCCAGACGGTCGGCGCCAGGGTCGACGCCGTCGAGGTCCATGGATGACGGCGTTAATACTCAATCCGAAGAGTGGGGAGTTTGTGTTACTTGTCAGGTCCATGGATACTTATTTGTTGTCGAAGCATACCATCTTCCTGCAAAAACATTGTATAATTGATATGTGAAGCTGAAAAAAAGAAAGGGGATTAAATAGAGGAAGATGTACTAGAGGAGTCCAGGTAATGCGGTGCTCTGCAGGAGAAACAAATTCACAAACCTGCTGTTGCTTCGGCAAATTTGGGTGATTTTCAATGTGAAGTGGGTAGTTAATTTAGTTTATTCCTTAATTAATGTCTTCCAGTTTTCTTAATTAAGGAATGGACAAAATGAAAAGGAATATATTGGAACAGAGTAAAGGCCGGCTCAGCTTGAAGACAATCCTATTTACATAAGCAACTTTTGTTTAGTTTGGTGACAAGTGTTTTATTATGTTGGTCAGTGACACAATTTTAAAATTTAGTGATGCATGTCACTACGAAAATTTCTAAACAAAATTGTCACACAAAAATTATCATCATATATAGGGGTGGGCGCGGGACGGGACGGGACGGAGGTCGTCCCGCGACCCGTCCCGCGTAATTTTTGCGGGACGGGACCGGAACGGGATTTACTCTTTTTTTCTTCGTCCCACACGGGCCTTGTCCCTCGCGGGACGGGACGGGCCTTGTCCCTCAAATAAAAAAGATTATAAAAAGTTAAAAAAATTCTTGTATATTTTGCGATTTTCAAAGACGTAACATATATAAATCTATAATTTTTTTTATATATTTTACGGGTATTCCTATATATACACATACACATAATATACGTAAATACACAATGCAGTAGCAATGAATAAGTAGCATTTTTTTTATTTTGTGGAATGCAGTAGCATGAATGTGTATATATGACAGATGTATGCATATACACTGTATAAGTGTATGCAAGCAATCTATATATAGATTATTTATATATTACAGTATGTATTACATAATTTATTATTATTATTATTATTATTAGTATTATTATTATTATTATTATAATATATGCGGGATGGGACGGGATTTGCGGGATTGAGACGGGTCGTCCCGCGTCCCGTCCCACATAATTTTTGCGGGACGGGATTTACTAATTGTTTTTTGAAATCCCACCGGGATCGGGACGGGACCGGGATTTGCGGGATTTGTGCCCACCCCTAATCATATGTGTCACCAACAATGTTATAAGGGTGGTGACAGTAACGTTATGAAAAATGTAACTAAAACAATTATCACCACATATGGTCACCGGCCATCATTGATGATATCGATAAGGTTGGTGACAATGTTATCGATAAAAAAAACTCTCAATTAAAAATAAATTATCACCACATCCATGTCACTATCACTGTCACCACTAATAATTAAGGATGGTGACAGTGACCTTATTAAAAAAAATTGTAAAACAAAAAGTTATCACAAAAAAATGTTGTCACCAAAAAAGGTTTTGCTTAGCATTAGCCCCTTTAAGGGTTGTGCTTCCCTTGTCTTAAGGTTTTCTTTTAATGATACCAGTAGTGACACGATGTTAAAATTTATACTCTCCTTACCCTAGAGTTTTAGTTGTCATCACACGTGTCACCAACAGTGTCACCACTGATAAGAGTGGTGACAATGTCATCATTAAAAAAAAGTTGTCACCAAGGGTGGTGACACAACTAATAATACTTATCATAGGGCTTTTCTTTGGTGACAATAGTATTTTCGCTTATCATTAACCTCTCAGGATTTGTGCTTCTCGTATCCCAGGTTTTTCCTTTGGTGACAACACCGGTGACACTGATATTTGAACTTTGTGATGATATATATATATACTAAATATCACATGTTCTTTTGCTTAGCCTCTTTAGATTTTTTTTTGTTTCCCTTGTCCTAAGGTTTTTATTTGGTGACAGTAGTGATTACACTGTTTATACCTTGGTGACACAACTAATAACATTTGACCATTCTTTCACTTGATACACTAGTGGTGACAACATTTGGTGCACTTGTGGTGACACTATTTCTAGGATGGTGAATCACTATTAACACTTGATCATGTTTTTCCCTTGATATATATATAAAAGAAGTTGTGTCACTATTTAAAAGGGTATAAATGGGACACTATTGGTGTGGATATCTCTGGTGACAGCTTCAAGTTTTGATTTGGTGACACTATTTTTTCTTGTCCTAGGGTATTTCTTTGGTGACAGAAGTGGTGACATTGAAATTTGACCTTTGTCACGACATATATTAAACACCAAATGTTCTTTAGCTTAAAATTAAATAATTTTATCACAATTATTGAAAAAATTCATATTTTATAGACAAATTATTCCTTTGGTGACATCGATTGTTACATTTTTTTTTTATTATGGTGACACCACTAATAAGACTCAATTTGGGACAACAAGAAAAAGACATTTGACATTCGCCAATATAATTAAGGAATATAACTCTATTTACTACTAATATATACATATCTATAACATGCATTTCTTTGAATTGTAATGATTCTGCAGCCCAATAATTTGGTCATGGCCCAATACTTCAGCCCACCTTCCTCATCATCAACATCTGCAACTCTGCAACGCATCAACACTGTACCAAACAGAGAGAAATCAGAGGCGGCGTGGCACACATTGAGAGAGATAGCGAGGAGCCGAGGATTTAAGAAGGAAACCCAAACGCACCACCGAGAGCACTTGGGAGCTCCTCCCATGGCGATGATTCCGGATTAGAGATGAAGCTTCTCCGGCAACACCTTCTCCGGCAAATTGGAGATGATTCCGGATTCGTGGTGCGCTGGTCAAACTCCCACACGATTTTGCATTCTCATTGCTAATTAATTTAGCATTCACAACATGCGCAGAAACCATAAGATTCCACCACACACTTTACTTTCCCAAAATTCAAACGCAAGATAAGGGTGCAACAAACCGAACCTTGGAGACACGAAGCTCTGGTTATGCAACTTCATTGACATGGAAATCCATATGGAAGCACAATTACCGAATTTCTGAGCCATGAGACGGACTTCATCGGCAATTTCGGATCGGATGCCTCGCAATTGCCGTCAATAATCGCAGTTGTGTGCTCGGGCCTCGGGCAGTGCACCCATTGGCACCGGGTGAAATCTGGTAAGAAGCCGAATAAACGCTTAGAAAAATGAAGGCGGGGGCAAAAATGTCAATTTAGTGTTTTTTAATTTTATATGAGAATTAGAATTGTTATTTTAGTAAATAAGATAAGAATAAGGATCAAATGAAAGCTTACAAGGATAAGAAATGCATAGAATATTATATTTGAAAAATAGATTTTTTTTTTGAGATTTCAAGTTTTCAATTAGGTAGACGTTTTTAAAAAATTACATAAGTAAATAAAAAATGATAAATTAAAGCATAAATTAACTCCTCCCATGCTTATCCAATTTATTATAATAAATGTTTATCCATTTATGGCTTTATAAATGCCATATATAAACTAATGATTTTTTTTATATTTTTTAAATATAAAAAACTATATAGACTTTATAGATAATTAATATTTTTATATATTATTAAATTAAATTGTAGTTGGAAAAGGGATCCATAACAAAATATAGAGAAATTAAATATTATATTGGGAATTCTTTTCTTAAAATTTCCAATTAGGTTGATATTGTTAGTTTGTTAGCAAATTAGAAAAGTATGGAATGTATACCGAAATAAATTAAAAATAGAAATAAATAGGGTTATTTTGACAACTAACACATTATAAATATCTAATTAGCTAACTAGCTCCCAAACAAAATTAATTAACTAACCTAGCACCATTCCCCATTTAACTATCAAGGTCAACGCCGGTCAACACCGGTCAACGTTGACCATCAACTTTTTTTTTTTTTTTTTTTTTTTTTTATTATTTATCAATGATGCCATTTTTTGTCGTTTTGATCCCATTTTTTTTACATTTTATTTTCGCTTTAATGTCACTTTTCTAATAAAATGTTTTGATGACACTTTTTTAATATCACTTTTTTCAAATCTTGCTGATATTTTGTTGTTTACTGTGATGCCACATTGACCATTGATGCCATTTTTTTTACCGTTGACTACTGATGACACTTTTTTGATATCAATTTTTTGATGATATTTTTTTCCCGTGATGCCATATTTTTTTAAGGTAATGTTTTCGTGATGCCATATTTTTCCAAGGTAATGTTTTTATGTCAATTTTTTCTTTAATGTGATGCAACTTTTTCAAATCAGTGTTTTGATGCCATTTTTCTACTGTAATTATTTGATGCCATTTTTTTAATGAAATCGTTTGATGCCATTTTTTTTTTAATTTAATCAATTATATATCGATATATTTTCATCGATTCTACTTTTTATTTACTGATGATGCCATATTTTTTTAAGGTAATGTTTTCGTGATGCCATATTTTTTCAAGGTAATGTTTTTATGACAATTTTTTCTTTAACGTGATGCAACTTTTTCAAAATTAGTGTTTTGATGCCATTTTTCTAATGTAATTATTTGATGCCATTTTTTTAATCAAATCGTTTGATGCCACTTTTTTTTTTTTAATTTAATCAATTATATATTGATATATTTTCATCGATTCTACCTTTTATTTACTGATGACACGTTTGTGATTATACTTCATTGATGACATTTGTATCCAATAACTCAGTCAGCTCTTACATCGTATGTTGTGCAAAATATAGTTTTTTTCCGCTTTTTTTTTTCGTTTCAGAACTTTTTGTTTTGTAAAAATAACTTTACGTTGTGGACATATATGGACTCATCGAGTCGCACATCCAGATCGCATATAAAGTAGGCTACCACATAATAAAGTCAACACCTATTTCACCTACTACACGTTAATGCCCCACTCCCTAGTCAAACATTTAATTCCAATACAAATTAAAAAGTTGCTCCTATTCAACAGCTTTTAAAAAGCAAAAGAAAGAAAGGTTGAACCAAGAGGAGCACAACACCAACACGCAACGTATCACATCATCAAAAGAGTCTCACGCACACACCCAAAGTGCATCACCCGCGCCACCCTGCATACCTTCAACTCAGCCTTGTTCTAGTAGCTTGTTCATCCCATTGTTAGTAAAATCGTGCTAGAAGGAGGACAAAGGAAGAGAAGGAAGACAGAGAAGCGACGACAGGCCGGAACGCAACCCCGAGATGCACCAACGGCACCACAAACGCAACCACCAAGCCATCACTCCCAAAATCTCTATGAATTCAGCCCAACAAAATAAAATAAAGGAAGCTAGGAGAGAAGGCGATGAGCAATTGCAGCAGCCACACCGAGCGAGTAGCGACCACCATTAACACCACCCACCACATCTACATCAACCACCAAGGAATACGACGCCTTTGAGAACCAAACTCGTCCCCACACACAACCCAAAGTCGGGACGGGGAACAGAACACCCCTGAACACCACCCAGATATGAGGCCAACGAACTCACTCCACCCACACCGTTCAATCTGAATGAGAAAGCCCCACAACACCCTCACATCCGCAAAGACAACCACCGGCGTCCCACAGCTGCAGTCCGGCTTCCTCCTCTGTACACGATCTGAAGATTCTGGACGCAACCCTCGCTCCGGCCACCGCTCCTCAATCCCTCGCTTCGGCCGATCGGCCTCACTCGACCTCGGCTCAGATTTGGACTCGCTCGCTCCGCCTCACTCGACCTCCCTCGCTTGCCATAGATCCAGCGAGCCAAAACTGAGATCCCTCCCTCGATTAGATCCGACGACCTCGGCTCAGATCCGGCGACCTCGGCTCAGATCCGACGAGCCTACGCTGAGATCCGCCATAGATCCGAGTCCGCCAACACAGCCCCAAATCGCCATCGGAGCGCGAGAGATGGAGCTTGGAGAGAATGAACAGGAAAGTGTTATGGGGCTAATTAGTTTTCAAGGGGTGTTAGACCGGGCCATTTAACAAGTTAAGATGCTAATAACCTAATTAAATTATCAAAGGTGATATTTCACCAAATTTTCTCAAATAAATATGTGGAATTAGTACGTTCGGTGCACATGTGGTAGAAGGTAATGTGCTCATAAAAAAAATGGATTGATTTCAAGATTAAAATAAGACTATTATTAATTATTATATATCATTCACCTAATAAATAACATTATTACATGTATCAACAATACCATTCTTTATAAAAATCAATTCATGTGAATTACTTCTAAATCTTCTATATAATATATAACATAAAAAGTTGTGTTCAGGGTCTATTTAATGCTCATTTATTTAATTGTTCATATTTTATATTTTTTTTGTTTCAATTCCGTAAAAGATCACAAATATCTTCATAGCTGAATGGTTAATACTTAATAGAGTTGTTTGGTGGGACTTAAGGTCTTGAGTTCAAATCCTATTAGTTACACATTGATCATATTTTGCAATTTTTAAAATTTTATCTTAAATTTTCATATTTGTTATACATATTTTTTGTACATAGAAATAAAATAAAGGTGTATAAAGAAAAATGAGGAAAACATTATAAATTCTTTTCTTTATATATACATTAAAAAAATTGAATTTTTTAATCAAAATTTATCATATAGTAGTATAGTTTATACTATGCAAATGTGTTAATGAGATAATTTATCATACCATCGTCATAATCTTTGTGTTACTATTTATTTTCAATTAATTTCAAAACATTATCTTTGTTCACATTCTTTAAAGAATTATATGTATGTTATTTTAAAAATTAATTGGCCTCTTTTTTTTTTTGTCATGAAATGAATTATAAGAATCATCAATGTAATTATAATATCCAATAAACCCTAAACGGCTACCTTACAGGATAATGATGTATAATTACATTGAATTCCTAATGGTTATAGTAATAATTATCTAAATTATTATATGCCGTTTAATTTTCTAACATTTTGCATTCTCACTATTAAAGGCATAATATGTACAAAATCATCTAGCCACCTTCTAATCTATCTATAATCAGTTATATATTTTAGTATTAGACCCTTCATATGTTTTGGATCTCATAACCTCCATTAATTTCAATAGCAATTATATTACAATATATACATATTCAAATGTTTAAAACCCCACCTTTTCATTTTCTTCCAATTTAATCACACTTTTTTCATTTAATTAATTTCCCAAAGTGAGTATAAATAGTCGGGAGAACATATTCTCTAGCTTATATGGTGAAAAGAAATTGGTTTCCTCTTCTATGTTCGATTCATCTATTTGTTTGGTGTTCTATGTCTATAAGATTTTTTTTAATCCCTCTTCTACCTTTCATTATTTGATTAATCATTTGTTTGTTACTTAATTTTTTTGTATATATTCTTACACTTTCTCATATATATGTAGCATTGGATTTGATGTGTTGATCTATTCTTTTCTATTGTTATCAATCACGATTCAAAATTTTATGCTTATATCATAGTTATTTTTCTAATTTTTATTCTTTTCTTTTATTTTGCAGATTAGTTGGGTAGAGCTATATACATCTTCTCTCGATCATTCGATGACCCATAAGAATTTTTTTTGTTTCCTCTTCGATCTTTCATTCTCCGATTAATCAATTTGTTGTTGCTCTATTATTTAGCATTGGATTTGATGTGCTTATCTATATATTCTTTCTATTGTTTAATTTTATCATAATTAAAAAAATTATACCTATATCATAGTTATTTTTCTAATTCTTATTCTTTTTTTTGTTGCATATTTGCATGAGCCTACGATTGTAACTTCATTTTAGGGAAACAAATATATTCAATTTAGTGGCACAATTGTTGTAGTCCATTTGTTGTATAAAAATTATATACTCTAAATCATTTTCAATTATGATGTAAGCATAAAATCATTTTCAATTTTTATACAGAAATATTTTAAATATATATAGTGGCACAATTATTGCATAAAAATTTAGTGGCACAGTTGTTGTAGTCCATTTGTTTAGGAAATTTTGGAAACACTTTAATATAGTTTGTTTTAAATATATATAGTGTATGATTCTAAATCATTTTCAATTTTTATATACAAATATTTTATTATGATTTTTATTAGCATTGATTTGTTTACATGGATGATGCAACTTCTACTATTTTTAATTTTTATTTTAGAGGATTCCTTTTTTTTTTTTTGGGATTACTATATATTTTATGTATTTATTTTTTATTTTTTTAACCGAGTACATTTATTTGTAAAGAAGAAATCTATGTTATAAGGAGTCTATTATATTAATTTAATCATTTGATTCATGTCTATAAAAATATTAATCATGAAATAAAAAAGAAAAAATGCATGCAATAACAGTTTCACCATATACGAAACATCTCGATTGAAGCAAATTGATATGCTTAGTTTTAAAAAAGAATATTATAAGTTCAAGAGAGTGCATCTATCTAAATATTTTACCAATTGTAACTTATGCTAATAAAAATGAGTAATTAAAAAACTATGGTTAAAATTTGCTAAATAATCTTTACCCTATTATAAAATTTATGCCATGTTAATTTTTGTGTTATTCACCAATTATAATATTACTCATTTATTTGATATAAAATCATGTCCCGGGCGTAGCACGGGTCTGCTACACTAGTTTAGATAATAAAAATGCTAAAATTTCTACTTGGAAAAACTTAAATAATATTAAAATAAATTTATTAAACACGAGATTGCTTAAAAATCCATGATTAAGATTGACGTGTTCATGGAATTTCATATATACTTGTTACCTCAGGGTGACGACAAAATGTCCTAATTTACCTGCAAGTCCCAGTGTAAATATAAACTTAATTACAAAATAACCTCAAATTATTATCGTCCATACTTTCAAGTGAATAAATTGAATTTACTCTGTATTTATTGAAGCAGCAAGTTGAACAAAAGAAAAGTAATTGTGACAAAACTAATTTGACAATACGATAAAATAAAAATAAAAATTACCATGATTAAAAATATGGTGGTAACTTAGGCGATATAAATTTGAATAAATTTAGTTAACAATGAACCTCCTAAAATATTAAATTTAGATATAGAAATAAATATATACTATATATATTTAAAAAGATACTTTCCATTTAGATATGTGGATATTTCTATTTCAATATATTGATACTTAAAAAATTATAAATAATGATAATTAAGTGGATAAATAAGTGGCAAAATAATTTACACATGGCATAAAGTAAATGGTTAAGTTTTTAGGTGGGAAAAATTTCACCAGAAAATGACATGTAGCAATTCCAGCTATTACTTTAGTATTGTTTAGGATTAGATATTAGATTCAGATAGTTAACAAATATATTAAAAATTATGGAATTTTCACCTAGTGCCCCTGAGGTAAGGGCAAATTCGTCGGGTGTACAAAAGTTTGGGATAATTCGTCAAATGCCCTTGAGGTTTCATATTTTTTCGCCTGGTGCCCCTCGGTTAAATATGTTAATAAAAACGTTATAACGGTGTTAAATTCTAACAGAGAAAAGAAAGTAAAGAAAAGAACAGACGTTACCTTCATATACATTCACGCCATTGAAACCAAAGGGAGAGGACGGCCTAAGCAAGGAGGGAAAAGCCAGACCCGGCTTCGTGAGATCGGCCTACGCTGCTGATGTCTGCGCTTCCTCCCTCCTCTTAAAAATGTGTACGTCTTCTTAAAAATGTGTACGTCTTCTTAAAAACGTGTTTTTATTTCCTAAATTCTTTCTAAAATGTGTACGTCTTCTTAAAAATATTGCCTCTTTAAAGTATGTTGATTTTTATATTATTATAAGGTTCTACAATATTAATAATATGATAACTTTTACCTAATAAAAATTGAGAAAATTTGTGCCGAAGGCACAAATTTTCGCCCTAATTTGAGGTTTGTCCTAGCTTTTGTAAAAATTAGTGAAATGTCCACTCTTCTAATTTTGGATGGTTAATTGACGATATTGCCCTTCCTTCTTATTCTACCGTTGTTCAACCTCGAATTAGCGGAAAACTGCCCATTGATGTTCTATGTTGTTTAACCTCAAATGAGCGGCAAATTTCGACTGAGTCAGCGTCAAAGAGTGATGTTTGTGATCGATTGTTTCATCTTCTTATCATAATCCTTCTTATTCTACCGTTGTTCAACCTCAAATTAGCGGAAACTGCGCTGTTGAAGGTATTTGTTGTTCAACCTCAAATTAGCGGCAAATTTCGACTGAATCAGCGTCAAAGGATTAATTTTTGTGGTCGATTATTTCATTTTCTTATCATAATTGGTTATATGGCGGACATCGTTGGTAGTTCAGGTACTGATTTTTCTTTTACCGTTTTTTCTGTGTGATTAGGGTTTGTTTTGCTGCGGTTTATGTAGGTTTTTGTTTTACTTTTGCCGGGTTTTTGTTGGTTTAGTGTTTTGGAATTCTATGTTTTCGTGTTTATCAGGTTCACCTACTGATTTAGTCAGATACAGAAGGAAATTTGATGCGAGTTTTTTTGATATTGATCTTTTTTCCCCGTCTGTTATCAAGTGCTGTTTACTTATGTTGATATGTATTTATGTTTGATATTTTTGCTTGTGTTTAAACAGAACATTGCTTATTGTATTCCTGAGGATGAGTGGTTCCATTCTAGATCAAACAGATATTCTTATCCCGATGTTTGTAATCTCATCAAAAGTCATCTATCGGATAAACATTACGAGATATTGTGCAAGAGTTGTGTGGGGGTGGGTGTTGACACAGGGAACCAATATGGTTTCTAACTTTCAGCTCATGCATCAGATGATGTTGCGTCAAGTTTCCACCAAAAAGAAGATGGAGTTGTGGTTTAAGGTTGATGGATTTATGGCTCGGTTTTCTCTTGCTGAATTCCATGTTATTACTGGTCTTCCTTGTGAAGCTAATGGTTGCAAACCACCAAAACGTGTGTCTTCAATTGATTTCTTTGGGCAGAAGAAATGCTCTTATTAAGATTTAGTTCAGTGTTTTAAAACTGAGAGAAAATCTTCTGAGAAGAAGTTGATTCTGGCTAAGCTGCTTATTATTGAAAAGGTCCTATTATTCAGGCGATCAGAGTTTGTCAGTGAAGAAAACATATCCCTTGCTTGTGATGAGAATGAGTTTGAAATTTATCCTTGGGGGAGAGCTTCGTACACGAAGTTGGTGACGACATTAAAGAATATAGCTCTGGCTGATCGTGATGATGATAGAGGTTGTTATGATATATATGGGTATAATCTTGGTTTTCAGGTAGTTTTTCAGTTTTTATTTTATTTTTTTTCCTAAGTTTGTCAGCATTTTTATTGCTTGTTATCATATATTACTCTTCTGGCTCATTATTTTAAATATTTTATGTTTATTTGTACCAGTCATGGATTTTAGAAGCCTTATCATTTGCTGCAAAATTTAACTGTAATTTCAAAATGGTTGCTGGAGATCCATACTCTTTGCGCTGGGAATGTCGCATTAAACACATATATGATAGTGCTTCCGAACTTTTTGATGATCATTTGGTAAGTTTATTATGTTTTGTAGTTGTCAATCAATTTATTTAATCTCTGTTTTAGGCACCATTGTCCACTACTTATGGTAAATTTGCAAAAACACCAGAGATGTCAGCAGAAACTTCCAAAAACACCAGACATGTCATCAGAACCAAATTTTTGCAAAAGTTTTAATTTTTTGTAGCAGAAATGATTTTTTTTTGACATTGATCATTTTTGATTTATTTTTATAGCTATATTAACGAGTAGGAACCAAATTATTCCATAAGTGTTAAGATATTTTTATTTAGATCACATGTCAGCAGAGTAATAAATTGTTAGATTACCTCAATTCATTCTCAAATAGGAAGGAAGGTTTGGATGTGCATAATCATTTAAATCTAATAGCATAACATCTAATTGTATTTTATCATTAAAAGCTAGTAGGTAAATATCTTTTATTTGGCTTAGTCATTTTATGTCAGCAGTCCCAAAGTTTTGCATAAGTATTACAGGTTATTAGCATAGTTGTTGTTTTGTTGTAAATATCCGTGCTGTTAATCATATATTTACTCTATTTGTCTAGGCACCATTGTTCCCTACTTATGGTGAATTTGCAAAAACACCAGGGATGGTGTATAGTGAAGAAGTTGCTGATGAAAGAGTTGATGACATTGCTCAACCTGTTTTCTCCAAGTTGGCTGGTGGTCTGTATGAAAGTCATCGATTGCATACAAAGACATATAATAATAGGTTCATACGTAATGATGATTTAGCTGTTGTTGTTGGGAATGATGAAGGCAATTTGGTCGAGAAACAGGATGTTGTAAATAATGATGATTTAGATGATGTTGTTGGGAATGATGAAGTCAATTTGGAGGTAAAACATGATGTTGTAAATAAGGCAAAGAACATGAAATCTTTGAGAAGGGGTCGTTCTGCAGGTACCTTTCATTCCTCCCCTGTTGTGTCTTTAGAGGATAAGAAATCAAATAAGAGGAAAGCCACTAATATGGGGAAGAAGAAAGAGTCAGGTAAGAAGGTTCGGGTTTCAGGGGTTGAGACATATGTGCTAGTCAAGGAGTCTTTTATACCAGTTGTTGCTGGTGACAAGGTTGATCAAATGATTGAGTGCGAGAAGCTTGTACCTTTAAAAATTGTTTATCACATTCTGAAGAAGAGGAAGACTGGTGATAAAGAGCCTAGGAATATATTCTATACAGAATGTGTTGAAAAGTCTTTATCTTTGCAAGTTGTGTCTACTACAGCTACGTTGGTCCCCGGTGGACTGTTTAATGAAAAGGGTGATGTGTTTGGATCCGATCGTGATACTGGTGGGGTACATGACGATGTTGTTGCACATCATGTGCATGAAACTGGGGGGGGGGGGGGGGGGGCTTGATGATGACTTTGGTGGCACCCATTCCGTTGACTCTACTAGGTCAACTGTGTCTCCTATTGGTTCTTCTTATGCCCCAATTAACTCATCCGGTCCAGAGATTCAAGACATACATTTGGGAGTTGATTCTGATGCAAAAAAACCTGGTGTTTGTGTTGATGATTTGATTGATGATTCAATTCATGAAACTGAGACATATGGCCATGTACCCGAAAATGGTTGTGGTACGGGGGTGTTGTCTCCCAACAAGGGTGAAAAAAGTGATGAAATGGGTGATGTTCCTTCTAAATTTGATGCTAATGCTTCCGTCCCTGTTATTGATAGTTCATCTCAACTAGTGCAAGAAATTTTTAGGCGTCTTGATAAGCTAGAACAGTTGCCTGAATGTATAAAGGAGTTGGCTGCCAGTGTAGGTGAAATTAAGACATGTATGGGAAAGTTAGATGGGATTATTACCATGTTTTCTGTTAATGGGGAGAAGTTCACTTCACTTGAAAATAAGGTTACAATGCACGCATGGACGGGTGATGTGTCTCAGCCATTGCATTCCACTCCTAATGATAATGCTGGTACAACAGTTAATAATGAAGTTGTCCCTGATATACAGATGGATTTGCCTGGTGCTCACGGAGTTGTTTTGGATTTCAATAAAGGAGATGAAGTAGTTATCTCAAATGTTGATCTAAATTTACTCTCTAATGAAATATCATCTGCGTTTGTTGTAATATCTGAGGCTGACATTGAAGGCAAGTGTCGCATTGAAGTTGGTGATTTGAATAATGCTCAACCTGAAGTTGATGGGGAACATTCTGATGTGAAGGAACCGAAAGGAGTTATTGAGGATGTAGTTCTGATGGATGTTGATGTCATTCCAACAGAAGGTAAATTTGGCAAATTCACATTGTACTAAAAGTGATCCACATTGGTTAAAAATTGCATGTCCTGAAATTGAATATGAGGGTGTAGGTTTTGATATGGAGAATTCGATTAAGTCTTGTGTGGGAGGTGATAAAAATGGCGATGTTATCACATTAATGGGATTGGAAGGTGGTGCTAGGAAGCTTCATCCAGATGAATCTGATGCTCTATGTCCTCCATCTAATATTTTTGATGTTGAGGTGCGTCCCTCCTCAAAAAATGTTGCTGGTGATGTAGATAAAAATGATGGTGACATCTCTTTACTATGGGCGTTGGAGATGCAAAGGGTCTTCCAGATGCTGACATCCATATTGATGCTGACATTTTATCGGGGGATGTGGTAGGTAATGAGGATGATAGTGGAGGTTGTAAAGTTTATTCCACCGAGCAGGAATTTCATAACGTTCATACTTGCTTTGAATTGAAGTGCAGCGGTGAAGTTGGTGATTTGAATGAAGCTCAGAATGAAGATGTTGATGTCAAGGAAGTGAAGGGAGTTATTGACGATGCATGTGGGATGGATCCTGATGGGAAGCAAATGAAAGGTGGAATTATTGATGCACAGCGCCCTCAAGAGGATGCACAGAATGAAGTTGACGGTGAAGATTCTGATGTCAAGGAAGTGAAGGGAGTTAGTGAGGATGCGGGTGGCATAAATGTTGATGTGAAGCCAATGGAAGGTGGAATTATTGATGCACAACGTCCTCAAGGGGATGCATAGTGCTTAAAAATTTTGTGCGTTGATAGTCAAATGTCATCAGACTTTAATGTATTATCTGAGGTTGACATCGATAGAAAGTGTAGTGATGAAGTTGTTGATTTGAATGCTACTCAGTCTGAAATTGATGTCGAAATTTCTGATGTGAAGGAACAAATTGAATTTATTGAGAATGTAGGTGGGGTTGATGTTGATGCCAGGTCATTGGATGGTGATTTTGTTGATGCACAATGCCCTTTAGGTGATGCACAATGTATAAAAATTGCTTCCCCTGATACTGAACATGAGGGTGGAGGTTCTGATATGCAGGATTCAATTACTGGTTGTATGGGAGGCGACGAAAATGATGATGATATCACACTAATGGGCTTGGAAGGGGTTAATATAAATCTTCAATCAGATGATTCTGATGTTCTGTGTCTTCCATGTAATGTCGTTGCTATTGAAATGGATCCCCCCTCAAAAAATGTTGGAGTTGATGTTGGGAATGTTGATGACATGGGATGTGGGGCAGGATATTGTTATCCAAAGGAATCAACGTTTGCTGGTGACGTGCAGAATTTAATGGTTGGTGATGTAAATGCAGTGGGGAAGGATGCTAACTACAGCGCAAACGCTTGTGAGATGTCATCATCTCCATCTATTGTCATCAGTGAGGTTCTTTTGTCATTAAAAGATGTTGTTGAGCGTGGACTGTGTGATGTGAAGGGTACTGTCATTGGCGATGTAGATGTTGTTGGTAAGGTTGCTGACATCTCATCCACGGAAGCTGGGGATGCTTCTGTAAAGGGTTCTGAAACTGATCATACGACTATATCATCTTCAAATAAATTTCATGTTTATGCTATTTCTTCTGTATCAGACAGTCTTATTCTAGTTCCAGACGATTATGTTGCCACACGCTTTGTTGATTGGGATACATATGCAAAGGATCCTACTATCTTAAGTGACATGGAAAAATTAAGGCAATCCAACAACATTCATATGGACAGTAGCTTTTTGTTCAGCCCACGTGTCACTACTAGAATACTGCAATTAGACATCATACAATTTAAGTCTGTCAAACAATTAACCGATGTTAAATTATTCTATTACATTAATAATTTTTTTTGTGATGTGTAAAACATTTTATATAATTGTCAAATATAGAGACAGATGTGAAATTATTAGTTGGGAAAAAAGCAACACACGCGTGAATAGGTAAAAAAGGCGCGGGATGAAAAAACTTAGAAAAAAATTGGAGCGGGCTTTGGAAATTGGAGGTAAGGTTAATACTTTCAAAAAAAATTGGAGAAGGCTGCTAAGTGCTAACACTTAAAAAAAAATTCTGACCCCGTTTTTAACCTTCTTAAAATTTCTCTCTCCTTCACATTCAACCTCGTTTCTCTTCTCTCCAGACTCAAGCCCCTAACACCCTGTTTGGAAGGTGGGATTTGGTGGGATTTTTAGGAAGGGAAGTGAGGGGAAATAAAATTGGTGTTTGGGTGGACAATCAAGGGGAAGGGAAGGGATCACAAAGGTGGGTAACTGCTAAATTTTACGGGATTTCACACCCCATCAAAACAGTGGAATTTGATGGGAAAGTGAAATTCCTCCCTTTCCCTCCCCTTCCTTTCCCTTTCCCAATTTCCAGCCCCTTCCCTCCCCTAAAAAAACCAGGTGCCAAACACACTGTAAATCTCCAACCGAATCCTCACCTCTCTCCAGATCCGAGCTTCTTCTAGCAGGTCCGACGACTCTCCTCCTTGGTTTAGAGATTTCTTCTTCTTCTTACAACCGTCAGTTCTATTAAGCCCATCCCGATGACCCGGCCGCTGCAAAAATGGGTGGGAGTTGAAGAACCCTAAATCGCCGACTCCCTCAGGTATCTGGTCTCTTTCTCATCTCTCTATTCTTACGGCGCCGACTTCCATCCTCTGAATCCGATCTTCTTCCTTTGGCTCTGGTCTCGTTCTCCCTTCGCTGCCTTCATGCTTCTATCACTGTATTCAACCCTAACAGGCCGACGTTCTCTCTGTTGAAAACCCAATCCATGCTCCTTTTTTGTTTTGCTTATTTTTTTTTACAGATCTATATTTCTAAAGTTCTTAGGGTTTCTTTTTCTTTCATTTCCGTCTGAATTTAGGAGAAAAGAAAAGCTCATAAGGGTTGTGTTATGGCGAAGGTGGGTTGGAGAGTACATGAGTCGGGGTTCTTGTAGTTGTAAGGTATGTCTCTCTCCGCTCCTATTGTTGTTTTTGGTTTACAAGGTGGTGGAGAGTGTAGACCTGGTAGTTTCGGGTGAGAAGAGATGTTGTTTAGGGTGGTGGAGGGTATAGATCTAGTGGTTTCAAAGCCTCCTTGGGTTCTCTCCCTATAGTGCTGGTCTCGACTGGGATACAAAGAGTCGATCTAGGTAGTTTGTTTTTGTTCGCACCTTGGAATCGAGGGTGCTCATGGCGTCCTTTTTTTTTTTGCTATCAAATGTCTTGCTAATAAGTTATGGAAATTGTGATCAAAATTTCATTCTCTTTGTGATTTCTTAATGTTCTATTTGGTAAATACCTGAATTTTGTATGTTTTAAATATATCTTCACAAGTTCATATTTAGATTAAGATAAATTGCATTTTAAGCATTACTAATAATGGGAGGGAACCCAATATATCTATTTTAAGCTTTACTGGTAATGACAGTGAGTACAATAAATTGTGTGATTAAGAATTATGTGACTGTCTACACTCATATATAAGGTGTTTGATAAAATGCCAAGCCAATTTGATTTTATGGTTTTCACTTTATGAGCTAAGAGTTCACCTATAATTGAGACAACTATATAACTAGCTAGCTGATTATTTGCTTGCCATGTAATCCCAGGGCATTGCCTTTTTGACAAGGATTGGTTGAAGGGATAAGTGCTAAATCGCTGAGCGAATTTCCAAATCTAGAGGTAGGTATATATTAAAATAATTAGGTCTCAACTTTCCTCGATTCATGAGGATTGGTGTGCAAGTCTTGTATTTGTAAGTGAAAATTGTGAATTGCTAGTCGATCTTCAATTTTATGTTTCTTTAGATTAGAGATTTGCATGTGTAGGGCTTTCAAATTTTGTTTTGTCTCCTTAGAGTACTATAGTTATTATATCTTTCTTGTTTTTTCTTCCAGCCATTCTAGAGGCACCTCAAAATAACCATTTCAGCAGATATTCCATAGAAAAGGATCTTATTTTCTGCTGGTGATTGTATCTATTTTTGTTGAATGTGCTACATGCATATAAATACATGAACATGATTGTTGCTCTTCTACTTTATTTTGTTTTATCCACACTTCCAAAACTATCATGCACTGATTTTTTTCTATCTATAGTTATATTATAACTGCTTTATTATTGTAGAGATTCTTTATGGTGAAACCTTGCCCAAGGAATATGAATTGTGGCATACATGCATGGAGGTGGGTCTCATAAGTTCGGTCAGTTGTTTGTGCATGTCTTACTAATCTATGCTTATGCTACAATCTACATACATTTAATAGTGTGTAACATTTGCATTTACTTTGGATACTTTCCTTGCTTTCATTGGTCATATTTCTATTTTATCAGTGTGTTCTTTATTCTTTGTGATTTTTTAGGTAGCTTATATGCACTTGGACTCCAGGATCTAGTAGTATGGAGGAGACTCATAATACTCTAAAGTTTGCAAGCAGAGTCAAACAAGTAGAAATTAATGCTTCACGCAATAAGGTATGCTTTACAAAGGGTTTTCAAACATATTACTGTAAAATTTCATAATTATATGATCTTTTCATCAAATCTGAATAACTTGCATTTTCTTCTACTTCATATAAATGATGAGAAGTACCTGATTAAGAAGTATCAGCAAAAAATATCTACTCTAAAGGAAGAACATGATCAGTTAAAGAGAGGAATATTGGTGGTGTTAGGTATGAGGAGATAGTGAGTTTAAGACAATAGGTTCTTTGCTATTTAATTTTATCTCTAATTTATTTGTAAAGAATGGTTAAGTTGTTCCTAGTGGCAAGCTCTGACAGTAGCCTTGAGGATATCACTCCTGAAATGGCAATGCTTCAAAATTTTGCTGATTTGTGTTACATCTCCCTTGATTGATGGATGAAGGGATTTACATACATATCTGGTCTTAAACTGTAACGGCCCAGGATTATGATTCCCGAGTTACGTTTCGAGGGATGAAACCCCTCGTTGGGATCTTGCGCCCCGAGTACAGGTTGAAGGTTTGAAATCAAAGATGCGCAGTTTAAAGTGCACTACAAAAAAAAAACATTTTGGCAACGGCTGTTTACCGTGGCTAAAAGGCCCTTTGCCGTGGCGAAAAAGTAGTAGCCACGGCTATAGCCACGGCAAACAAGCCGTGGGGAAACCTTGGGTGGCAAAAGAGTCTAGCTACGGGATTTGCCGTCGCTAGCTCAATAGCCTCGGCCAAGCCACGGCGAGAAAACTTGCGAAGCGAATTGGGACAAAATATTTGCGACGGTTGTTTGCCGTGGCTACGAAATTCTTGCCGTGGCTAGCATTCTAGTCTTCTTTTTTCAGTTTGCGACGGCAAGAAGCCGTGGCCAATGGTAAGACATTTTCCCTTTTTTTTTGTATTTCACCAATTTCTTCCCTGTTTTCATTCTAATCTAATGTAATCAATGATGACTTCACAAATAGGTTACAACCATAATAAATCTTCCATATAACATAAATTTAAAATTCTAATCACATACATTTGTTTGAAAGTATATAACAAAAATATGTTTCCAAGTCCAAAATTCATTCTGACAAAATGCTTGTATACATACATACACATGGAGCCAAACAAAAGCATATTATATTGGTGCTAAATTGACTCTTCTTCACTACCTCATATTACAAGGGTCCTGAATGCTCTGTTCCAATGCTAAATTGACTCTTCTTCACTACTTCATATTGCAAGGGTCCTGAATGCTCTGTTCCAGCTTCGCTGGCTTCTAGCTTAGACGACAATTCCCAAGAATCTTCTTTCGAGATAAAAGCTTTCATATTCCTGTTTTAAAAATTGCATATCATGTTATAAAGAGCAATAAATTATGCTAATGCATAAAGAAAAAACAAACAAGAGTAAGTCAAAAGGCCAAAAAAATAAAATATAAATAAACCAAGCAATAGTAAAAACAACATAACAAGTTCCCAAGCTGAACTAGAGAAATTTTATTTCAGCTACAAATAAATCAAAAGGCCAAAAAAAAAAAAAAAAATCAATCTAATGTCATCAAGGAAAAATGAAAGAAATGTGATGCATTGACAATCGCACAATACAATCCATCCAATATTATAGCAGGATGAAAGAAGAGAAGAAGGTAAATAGGTCAGGTAAGGACATAGCTCCAATTGACAACACTCTAATCAAATGATACATTTTTTTCTTTCAAAGGAAAACATTATCCGGGATGAGAAGGATTATAGTTTCACGGTACAAGCAGAGCAATAACAGTAACATGTACAGTTTGAAATGAACTTGGTAGTGGAAATTGCATACCTCCTTCATTGTAGCTTTTCGAGGTACACCTAGCACAACAGCTCCATGCACCCATCACATTACGCCTAATGGATTCCCTTGAAGATCACAGACAATTATAAAATTTGTACTAAGAAAATGAATTTTAAGATACAAGAAAACATGAAACTAAAACATCAAAAAATATAGCCAGACATGGAAAGACGATGCTACCGAGTAAATGCACTGAAATATCAAAGTTATTTGGTACAAATAATGCCTCTAATCACATATGCATAAATAACACTAAATAACATAGAAAAAGGTGAACTAAAAAATCAGGTGTTATTCTTACTTGCATGTGCCTCATGATCCTCATCTAACAATACATATTGTTAGATGAGGATCATGATCCTAACCTATACATTCAACACTTTGTTGACAAACTAAGTCCTTGTTCATGAATCACTGCTGGATTTTCTTCATAAAAAATGTCTTTGATCCACTCTAAAACGATGGTCTAGGGGTATCAATTTCAGTAGAAATTAAGCTCATAATGCTATTTAAACCACTTTATTCATAGTACTTTTAATTTTCTTATAGGTAAACTGATTAGAAGTTGTGAGCTTGCTTAACCTAACCTAATTTGCCTCGGATATTCGGTTCTTTTTTCTACTTGATTCCTAATTTTCGTATTACATTGTTGGTATCTCACTTTAAACTCTAATAGGCTGCTTATTCCATCTTTTCCATGGTTGTTCTTCCTTGTATAATTTATTTTAAGATGAAGAGCAACAACTGTACTTGCCAAATTACATCAGAAGGCCTATGTAGTCCAACTAAGATAACATTGCTGATACTCTAAAAATTAAACAAACTCAAATAGAAAGTGCATTTATGCAAAAGTCAAAGGTAAACGAAGCTAGAAGCAATTTATTTTAATGAAAAATAGCAACTTTACTTTCTTGCCGATTAAATCATAAGGTTATATATGGCAGATAAAAGGCAAGAATCACTAATTCGTAAAATAAGTTTTAAATTAATGTTATGATTTATATACACACATAAAAGGAAAGAGAGAGAATTAGGAGGTGCGTAAAGGAGGTAAGCTAGTGAAAGGGCAATTTCGCAAATATAAAATATCATAGGCAAAACTTGAGAGCAAAATAGGTACTCAACTTTTTGCCAAAGTCTCCCTTTTATATATATAGAAGTATTCAGATTTCAAGCCAATAAGGATTTGTGAGATGTATTCAGTTTTTTTATGTTAGTAAAATTCTGCGAACAGGATTTCTAAACCATATTATTAATCTAGATGCATAACATGATAATTATACACTTCTAAAAGTTACTAGTAAGTTTTCAAGAAGCTTGAATCATGACTACGCATGTAAAGCTTCTCCTAAGCCTCTCATGATTAACAAGGGCTTGGTCACATGTATACATGAAAAGGAAAGCAGGCAATTCAAACATACTCCAAATAACAAGCTTATCACGTCTAAAAGAAATTCAGCAAAATAAGTTGCAAAAAGTGCAAGAATGTAGTCATACATATACGAATACTTGCATGGTAGCTGCAAATAATTGTTGATAGTCTGCCCAAGATGAACCAAGTATGCAGGCAGCAGAAGTAACCTGTAGGAGAGCACATGCCTTAGTCACTTGGGCAGTATATACATGAAGAGAGGGGAGAACCAAAGAACTCTTCAAGGTAATATTAAAATAAAGGACAATTATGAGTAATAATAACCCAAGGATTTTTAATAGAAACCAGTTTACCTCAACACAAGATTCACAAACCCATGAACCACATGAAAAAGCGTCAACAACATAACTTACACCACAAACACGCTAAAGAGATATAAGTTAATAAAGGATTGTAAAACATACAGGTTCCAGGTTAGCTAAGAGTCCGAGGCTCTACTATTTTCAAATCAAATTTTAGCTACACCGTTATAAAAAATATCCAGCTGAAGTTGGCTGATTAGTGGCTTTAAACATATGTATCATTGTGCATATTTGTACACGAAACTAAGTTGGGAAAATAAATATCTATTAGACTTGGCTTGGTTTATTAACATTAAGCAAAATGAGATCATGAATGCATCTACAAAGAACACAATGGTACACCTAATATTGTATTTCAAATAGCCAACCCTGTTTAAAAATAAATACTCCGTAATAATCAAATTTATGAACAAGCTGTCTGAATATAAAACTCGTGGCCCAACCAAATCAATAGAAAATGACCGATCAAACAAAAGCATTTATGAAAACTCCCAAATAAGTAATACTGGAGTTACAAATTACCTTGGATTCTATAGTTTCACCATAGCTAGCATGCTCCTTACTTACAGCAAAAAGTTGAGCACTTATTTGGGCCTTTAAACTAGGAAGGACTGATTGGATATGTTGCACCAAAACCCGCCACAGGTCAAAACACAATGCTATTGCTTGGCATTAACAAAAAAAAAGATACAAGATGAATACCTATAAAGAGAGATGGGTCAGTAATTCTAGAACATCTTACCTAAAAGACCCCAAAGCTTTATAAGCATTAACTAGCATCAAACTATCAAAATTCAAAGCCATTATGGTATACTGGACGACTCTGGAAGAACTTATCCTCTGCCACCAAAGCATCTTTGATACTCCGGTTGAACGTGATGTCCTGCTCAGATAACAGAAAAGACATGTCAACATTTTGTATAATAATATAACAATCTCAACCACTAACCAGACTACATAAGGTTGGCTTAGATCATAAAAATCAATTTGAGAAGTGAAAGGACAGCAAAAAGAATGTCTTCAGCTAACGATGTTATTGAAAAACTGTCTGAAGATCACATACGACAGGACAACAAATCACAGTCCTTCAAACATATAACCAGCAAATGGAATTGATTAGATTTTGTTTGTAAACTAGTAGTAATGACAAGTGTTGAAATGAAGCCACCAGGACTATTATAAATTGTTCAACAGGTGAAATTGACTATCAATTACTGAAGTATCTCCTATCTCAAGAGATGACTAACCAAGATAAGAAAACTTCAGATTATCCAGCCATGCTTTAAAGACAAATGTTAGAACGGAGCCCCAGATATCCAATGTCCTTTCTATGGGAGAGTAAGTTTCGAATCTACCTCACCGACCACTGGTGCAGCAGAGAACTGCAAGAGAAAGGGTTTAAAAAAAAACACAAATAAGCTAGTAAACAGAAGTTGCTTAGTTTAATAATATACACATCTAAGCTGGCCTGATTAATTAGAATGAAATAGTCTTAATAGCCCAATCTCTTTAAATTCAAAGTGGTAAGACTAAAAAAAGGTTAATGAACTACTATTATTCATATTAGCAACTATATCAGCTCCATTGTTAGACTAAATGATGAACGGGTTCTCAAATTCTGCAACATCAACAATATTATCAATGACCCCTTTGAAACTGACTAAGAAGATCCTCTGGTTCATTTCAAAAGCTCCAGCCACACTGAGACAAAGATTAGCAGAGAAGCAAAATATCCTCTTTGACACTTGGGAGGATGACAAAACCGACCTTAACATGTGACCTTAAATAAGTTTAATCATGTACAACTAAAAAATATGGGTTGATTGTATTCTCTGCGCATATTATTTAATGTTCTAAACACTTGCAATAATATTTAAAATGAAAGATCTTACCTCCAGGCATGACTCCAGTACCACCAGCTATACCTGTAGCTGTATTTGCAACAAGATTTGCATAAAGGTTTGGCATGACCTACAAATGAACCTCAAGAGCATCAGAAGAGCCTTCTCTAAATACTTCAGAGAGATCTACTGGCATGATATGGAGATCATAACTGGAAATCTGTAACAAATGGAGCTCTCAATGGAGGTTTGCACATTCAATTACCACTTGAAGTCTGCAATCGAACAAGTAGAAAAAAAATTACAACCCCAGGGAATCAATTAAAGTAAATGGAAGAGAAAAGAAAACCCTATGGAATCAAGGAGCACAAATATGTAACCGAAAACGCAAATTTTCACTGAACACAACAAGATAGAGCGAACACAAAGCACGATACTTGACACGTTAACATCAATTGAAAATCAAACCAACTACAGAAGCAAGCAAATTTATAGAAATAGGGAGCCAAAAAACCTAACCGTTACTTCATAAGGAAAAAGGAATGGACAAAGTCTCACCTAGTATATGTCTAGTAAATCTAACAACGCAAGCAGAGAAGCAGAAACAAAACTAAAAATCAAGGAGCATGGAATGAAATGAATAAGATAGATCACCATTGTTGGAGCTTCAAGAGATCCCATCTGATTTTGCAACATAAAAGGGGAAAGTCCCTCACCAGTCGGACTGAGGGAAGAGTGGAGACGATGACGAGCGCGAGAGAGAGAAGATCAACAATGGAGCAGGGCGAGGGAGAGCAGAGAGATGAGAGCGAAAGGCCACAAGAGAGTGACGACGACAGAGCGGAGCGACTGTCGGCTATGAGAGTTGAGTGGCTGAGAGCAGCCAGAGAGAATGAGAGGTGAGAGGCTGAGAGCGGCCAGAGAGGAGAGATGAGAGTGGTTAGGGTTAGAATGAAACCCCTAAATTTCACAACCCGGGAACTATACCCGCCCAAACAACAATCAAATTATTTTTAAGTTTTCATAGAAAATAAAAATAAAATAATATTCTCTTTCTATAATTCCTTTTTACTTTAAAAAAAATAGAATTACTCAATTTAGCCACGGCATCTTCGTGCCATCGCAAATATCATCCAACTTTGGCAAAATTAGCCACGGGAATCCACTGCCGTGGCTATGAAATCATAAAAACCAACTCGATTGCCACGGCAAATCCGTGCCGTTGCTACCATGTGTGGCTACTTTATGTTTTGATGTCTAATGGCCACGGCAAATCTTGCCGTTGCTACCATTCGTGGCTAATTTGTTTTTTTTTACGCATTGGCCACGGCAAATCCTTAGCCGTTGCTACCATGCGTGGCAAATGCAATTTTTTTTTGTAGTGGTGGGATTTCGCACCCAAACCCGGAAGGTCCATTGGAGACCCCGGGGTAAACCCCTGTACCTGTCCTAAGTCTACAGCGCGCGAAAACCTTTATCATGCAAAGGAAGAAAGTTCTGAAAACGATACAACCAGTGCCACGGCAGAGCCGGGTCAAAACGGAGTATAATAGGAATAAATCCAAAAAGCATGAGTTTGGTGAAGTCAGGGTTCATACACTCACTCTCCGCCCGCCATATGAATGGACCCCGTCATATCAGCACAAAATCAAGTAGTAGATCGGGTACCTGAAACTATACCACAAAGTCAGGCAAGAGTCCGTCCGCGGGTCCTCTGACCGCGCTGAGGACATATAATACGCCTATACCTAGAATAAAGGATGCCTTCATGCAGTACTGAAATAAAACCACACTATCATGCTCCTAATTCATAAGTGCAGAGTATTGAGGAAGGCCTTAACAAAGAATACCAAGCGGTATATCCCTCTTTTACCACCACCCCTTTTCCAGACAAGGTGGAGACTGGCCAGTTCGATGCTATAATCATATCAAATCTCATCATCATATCATATCTCATCATCATATCATATCTCATGCCCATCTCGTATCTCGTGATATATATATATATATATAAATGACTCGAGGAGGACAATGCCCGATGAAGCTGGGCTGCCCTATGACCCTAGCAAGGACTCTAGGACTCACAGATAACGGCCGTTCTGTATTCAAACGCATATAGAATAAGGATGCTCATTCGTAAATGCAATTCCTAAGCATGATACTACATGACATGCTCTTATGCATATGAAACACCTACATACTATAAGACACATCAGGCAGGAGGTACTGGTTACTGAGTAAGCCCCGGAGGTACTTACCTGGCTAGAAGATCAGCAAAAGAAGAATCCAGCACACAACAGTCACGATCACATAATATCACCTAATCACATAACGAGAATATACTAAGTATACTTCTATAGCCTTTCTAAACACATATATTACTCGCTCAAATTAGCAGATAGATAAGTAAGCTTGCATCAATCATACTTTCAATTTATCACGATCAACCATCTCTTATCTCAAACCATTCATCATAACTTGTCAACTCATCAGTTTAAAAAAAAAATATACTCCCTATATATATCATACTTAGCCAAATTCGCATATTATTATTTCATACGTATACTTCCCATATATATATCATCATAAATATTGAACATTTAATCTCTTCTAAAAATCACCACAATATCGTGCTATTAGTCACACATAACATACCTTTAATCAAACGATCATATTATCATGCTAGTTAGTAATCGTCTTATTCTCAAGTTAGCTTCAAAACCATTTCAAATCCGAATTAAACAGTTAAGAATTCCGACCCTTGAAAATACCCGCAAAATTCCTTTTTCAAATTCATTATAATTCTTTATGTCATAATAATATATTTTAAATCTCAAATATTATTATATGCTATTTTAAATACCGCTAACTAATTAATAAGTCAATGGTTAAACCCGAACCAAACCAAACCCATTTAAATCCAACCGAACCGAATCCGGTTCAAGCCAAACCCAACCAAAATGAATAAATAAATAAATAAATCGAAGGTGGGGCCCCTTCCGGGACGTCTTCTTCCTCTTCATTCAAATAGAGGTTCCCACCATGCTCCGCCGGCGCCGAGCTCTCCCGGGCTCACCGGCTTGCGCTGCGCCCAGCCCCGCCTCGGTCTTGGCTCACGCTCAAAAAGCACCGCGCCTCGCACTCGCCTCTGCTCATCGTCGTTGGTCGCCTCGCCTCGCCTCGCCTCGCGCCCTCGCGCTCTCGCTCACCCCGACCGAGCTCCGACAATCGTCGGAGCTCTCGACCTCACCTGATCGTCCCACACTTAGCTCACGCACACTCTCGACTAGTCTAAGCATCGAAAAAGACTAAGAAACGAATCGAAACGAGGATAAATTCGGAGCTCACCGAGATGGATTTTTCGCGACTTCGGAGCTCTCGATCGGAGTTCTGGGCTTAGTCGGTGGCTCGCGATGGCTTGTCGGACCTACATCGGATGTGGATGAGTGCGATGGTGAAGACCGCAAGCAATTTCAATCAAAAACGAAGGAGGGACGCTTACCGGAAGTTAGCTTCGCGATTGATCGAAGATTAGAAAGGAATGGGTTGCGGTGGCTCCGTGGCGGTTCCGGTGGAGTTCGTTGTTGCTACTGGTGGCTCCGAGGAATGTCGAAGGCTGTAATGTTGCTCTTGAGGGAGGAGGAAGCAAGGAGGAGGATGGGGAAGAGAGCTGCAGTGATGGCGTGACAGCGGGAGATGGGAGCTGGAATGATGAAGGAGGGAGTCGATGGAGGTGAGGTGAAAACAGAGAGTGAAGGTGACGGTGGTTGGGATGGTGAAATGGTGATGGAAATGAAAGATAAGGAGAGGGAGGTGATGTCTTGACAACTGAATTGGGGAGTAGGAGGGCTGTAGGGGTGAGGTCGGTGCAGAGGTGAGGGAGTGGGTTTACGAGGTTGAGTGTGAAATTGGTTAATCAATACCCAGAAATAAATCCCGAATACGCGAATTTTGAATCCCGAAATTAGTTTCTGAATGTTAATTTTCCCAAATCCCGCTTTCTCGATAAATTAGATTTTTAAAATTGAAAAGGATATCGCCATCCGATAATTATTTTGAATTTTCGAGGTCAAGGACGGAAATTGTTTGCCAAATTTTACTTTCTGGTCGGAATCCGCTAAATGAGTTTTAAAAACCGATTTTAATTTCATTTTTAATTCTCTTTTTCCGAAAAAAATTAGGATTTAAAAATCCGAGCATTTATATAAACCTATAATGGAAATCAAATACATAAGAAAAAGCTACCAGTACTTGGTGCTCAAATTCCTCTGACTATGAGATTGCTATGTGACAATTATGATACTTTTTAAAAATTTAATATAATTGTATAAGAAGAATGTATGATACTGGTTGTAGATCACTTCTTACTGTTTTTGCCTTCCTACAATTAAGCTATGAAATGGATGTTACGTCAAATTTTAATCTTATGCCTTAAACTGAAAATTGACTATGCCCATACTTTAAAACTCAGTTCCATGACATTTGATCTGAAATCATGAATAAATTCCTGGCATCTATTCTTCATACATGTAATAGATCCATTTTGAGAATCTTGTAACCATCAAAAGAGTGTTATACCTTGATGAATAAATATTCATCCCAGTGAATTTTATGTTGACCTCTAGATGTTTAATTTCCTCCCAGTGAATATTCCTCCCAGTCAATTGATATTTCTCCCGATCATCCTGCTTTGCTTCGATTTTCTACTTGTTCTCGTTTTGCTTTGCTTGAAATGCTATGGTATTTTCTGGTGATGATATTGGATTCTTTTTTCTGTTGTTCAGAAAATTATGACTATTGAGCAAGATGGGAAGACAACCAAGTTTCAGATTGTGAGTCTAAACAACATTGTAATTTTAAATGATTGTCCACTTCTGAATTGATGAATTCTTCTATCTGATCTGTTCGAAGGTGTATAGCAAATGTCCTTCCTCATTCTATTTGATCTCTAAGATACTACTAATAGGAAATTTATTTTTCTAGTGAAAGTTGATTTATTTTGTCTACGCATAGGTTTCTCTTTAAGCAAACTCTCATGGGTCATGCTTCTTACTAAAATCTAGATAAGGTTGCATAATGATTATCTTTATCTAATAATATTAGAAGAGGATTTATGTGTTCATAATGCTTAACGGGGTTTGAAAGTTGGTTTGATGCGGGGATTTTCAATTATTGTTGTCCGATTCTTGACAATCTATCTCTAAAGTATTTCCTAGCAAATATTACAAGATCTAACGCTTTTATGGTCACCTTGCTACTCTTCCATCATTAATATAGCATGTTGTGTTCATCCCTACATGCCTTAGGAGAATATTTCAGATCCATATCTTGTGAAATATTGTGGTTCAATTCTAGACCGTCTATGTGATATTATGTGTTTTTATTGTTGTTTGTTGCATGATGTTTGCTGAAATTTCAGAGACGTTGTAGGTAGGCATATGAAGTGGCCTAACAAATGGGTCCTTGATGATTCAGACTCAGTGTTAAACAATATCAAAATGGGTCCTTGATGATTCACATGCACCATACACTGACTGATCGATATAGGCATTCAGGCTAGCCTTTTTTTTTTTTTGAGATGTTGTTGCTAGCTAGGTAATGTATGTTGTAGATATATCTAGCCAATTTTGTGGCTATGAATAGTGGCGTTGTATGTTGTAAATGTTACAATATGATGCTATTATTTATCTACATGTTTTCATTAAACGACCTATCGTTTTGGAGAACAAACAAAATGCGGTGTTCTGTCAAGAAAAGCGTGTTGTGTATTCAAATAAAAGACATCGGACTATATATGAAAATAGTAGTGCATTCATACCTTTAACAACAGATCAGTCCTCTGTTGTCTATGGAAATAGATGCCAGTATAATTATACACACCAGTTCATTCATTTAAATCAATGTGCAACACCAATTTGAACATTAAAATGATATATGAACTGATATATATATATATGTCAAAGTAACATCGTTATCTACCAAATAAATCGATGTGTCATTGTAGCAACAACATCATTTTATTTTGAAAAAACTGATATAAATGTGGGAAACAACATCTTCTGTGTATACAACCACAATAGTGCATTATTTTGGAACAATATAAAATCATAAATTAATTATCGGACATGATTATAAACGTGATCACCAAAACAAAAACTGTTGTCTATTTTGTCTTAAGACATTACTTATTTTATAAATAAAGATGTAAATGTCACTTTTTTGCTTTAGGAGGACATCTTCACATGTTTTTAAATGACAAATCATGGATATTTACTAACAAGTGAATATGTCATAACCAAAATTTAGGGGTTCTAATTAAGAAAAGACTTCTGCTTAAAACCGATGTGGAATGTTTGGATCTTTTACTACACGCACAAAGAGATCGGAATTTTTTTTTAAAGACATCTTTTGACAACGATGTCTAATTGAAGTTTTCTGGTAGTATGTAGATGAAAAGGAAAAGAAATTGGCACAGTACAATGCCAAGAAGTCACTGATCAGCAGCAAGGATCATCAGTTTATGTATTCTATTATAAAGAGCAACCGGTATTTTTTTTATTATGTTATTCAATTACCTATATATTAATCTGCTTTTATAATTATTTATTACTCTCTCTATGATTGTTGTAAATTTATGTGTATTGTATAATCTTTTTCGGGAATTTTTCTGTTGCTACTCCTTCTGGACGGTTCGACAAATCATTTTTCATGAATATTTTAAGTAGGAGCAAGTGGTTGGATTCAGAGGTAAGAAATGCTGACATCAACCAAATATAGGGATGTTTCCCTTTTTCCTTTGCTTGACAGTAGTTTGTTTTTACAGAATCTTGAAGCAGGGTTATATCATATGAGAAAGCGAATTTTTGTAGAAGCTGACAAGTACAAGGATTGTGTTGTTTTGGATTGGCTTTTTGTCATTAAGTACTGACCTTCATGTGCTTCAACTTTTGTGGAAGATGATAATATTGAAAAAGCTATTGAGGATTATTTCATTGGCATTTTTCCTGATGGGTATCCTAAACCCTAGACGTCAGCCGAGAAGATTTATACACCTTCCAATATCAACAACATGCATTGGGTAGCCTTGGAGATACTAATTGATGAAAAGGTTATAAATGTGTATGATTGCAATGTTACTGGAATTCCTGTTGGGTTACTTGAAGAATATTTGCAACTAATTACTAAGTGGCTTTCAATCCATTTGAAGAAAGTTGGTGTCTACGAAAATTTCACCTCTTCCCGCTTCAAGTTATTCAGGGTGCGTGATTTAGTTCACGATCGTACTTCGTATGTGTTCTTTCTATGTTGACATACTTTTTTTTTTTTTTTATCATATATTACACTTTTTTTCCCTTTTTATTTTTCCTTTTGTTGCAATTTTTTTTATTGTATGCCAATCCCTTTTTTCCCCATGTGTTTGTGTGTTTGAATTGAAGGTGTGCTTGTGGGGTGTTTGTATTAAAAGCAATTGAAGCGCTTATATTTGGAGGAGATGTGAAGGCAATCACAAATGAAAAGCTCTTTCGATATCGAGAACTTATCTGCTTAGATTTGATAAAGAAGAGATGGAGCTTTCTAATGTAAATATGTATTGTCATCAGACATATATTAGCTGAATCGGCAACTATGTATTTTTATTGAAGATTCTGTATTATTCTACAGTGTTCTCAATTGAATTTCTTGTAAGATTGGTTTAAAAGAGGAGTCACTTTATCAATTTCAATATAAATTTGTGTTTGTTGTGAGCTGAATCTGCCATGTTTTACAGTAACTTTTATATCGATTTCTGTATACATTGCATTCATTTGGGTTTAGATAGTACAGAACTTATGTAGTTTATGTTTATTTGCAAAATTATGGAATCTACACCAGTTTCTGTTTAAATTGCAGAAATCGAGGCATTTTACAGCAATTTTACAGAAGGTCGGAAAAGCTCGGAAAACCGCTATAGAAGTCCAAGGTCAAAGCAGCGGAACAAGTCTGAGAGTCAAGGCTACTCGATCTCGAGTAGGCCTTACTCGACCGAGACGAGCTTGGCCGAGCAGCCTTGGTCGACAAGACCTCATCGAGAACCAGACCAACCCGGGCTCCGGACCCAACTCGATCTCGACAAGCCCTAGTCGAGATCGACGAAGCCCAGACACCACACCCGGAGTCGACGAGGAGAAGCTTCCCGAGAAGCCGAGCAACCCTGGTCGAGATCGACAAACCCTTGTCGAGATCGACGAGACCTTGAGCCATGTCCGAGCTTGCCGAGGAGAGCCACTCGAGGAGGCCCAGTCGACGATCATCTCTACTCGAGGTCGACGAAGGCTACTCGAAGTAGACGACGCCCAGAGTCCAGATCTAGGCTTGTCGAACACGCCAACCCGAGGAAGCTTCGTCGATGACCTAATCCTACTCGACATCGACCACCCCTTGTCGAGGTCGACGAGCACCCGGAGTCCTGTCTGAGCCTGTCGAGGACCAGCTAGCCGAGACGACGAACCAATCCAGTCGACCAAGACCTCTACTCGAGATCGACAAGAGTCTTGTCGAGGTCGACTAGGATTCCAGAAGGTGTTCGACGCGGATTGATCAATTCTACTCGACTTGGCTTTGTTTGGGCGCGAAGTCGCTGAAATCTATCCGATATATCAAGATCCATCATGAAGAGAAGAAGATTTATCCATGGAAGACTTTTAGATATAATTCCTATTTTAGATTTAATTCTTTTATGTCTTTTATTTATCTTTTAAAGCTTTTTAGATATAGATAGATATCTTCTTTCCTAGAATAGCTAGGGAATGAAGGCTATAAATAAAGCCCATTGGGCTCAGTTTTATTCATTCAATTTCAGTCAGAGACAAGTAGTTCCAAAGATACATTTTAGGGAGTTCAAAGGTTTTAGGGTTTTGGCTTTCAACGAAAGTTGATTGCCGGGATTGTAAGGACTTTGAATATAGTTTAATGCAAATTTCTTTTCATCAATCAATGTCTACAATTGCAATGAGGCGTGAGTAGTCCACCCACTTCTGGGGCTGGGGTGAGCCCAACGGTGGCCATGTGAGGCGATGCGATAAAGGTCAGATCTTTTTGTGCAATTCATCTTCTATCCCTATGAGCATAATTCTTTTGCGAGAGTTGAAGGCGATCCTTGTTTGTGTTATTGAAGCGAAAGTGATCTTAATGCAACTTGGATTAATTATGTGAATAAGGGTTAGTAACAATTAGGGTTTATGCGAAAGCCTCTATATGCCTATTTGTTAATGACGAAAGTTATTTGATGGAAAGCATGATCTTTTATGCCTTTGTGTGTTACTTTGCATGATGATCGTTGTGGTGTTGATACCCTGGTCTTGGGAGTCTTTTAATATATTGATTTTATTTCTGTCAAAGAAATATGAGTTTTGGGTTCGAAATTTGCAATTTAAAGTTTCTGTCTTGCTAGTCGATACAGAGTAGCCTCTACTCGATATCGAGTACGAACTGGTCTAGGTCGAGTAGTCTGCTTTCGTTTCTGAGTTTCTGTTGTTCATTGCTGTTGTCGATCTCGAGTACTGTCTTAGTCGAGATCGAGTTGATTTCTGATTTGCTTTGTTCTTTACTTTCTTTCGCTATTTTCTGTCTTTGCTTTTATTTCTGCCTTTTCTGTTTTGCTTTGCCTTTTCTTCCTTTGTTTCTGTCTTTCTGTTATTCTGTCTGTGAGAATCTGTTGCTACCTAAGAACTGCTGACGTGCTTCCTCGTGGATTCGATCCTGATTTTCTCTTACTACAACGGGAGGAAGTCTTGTATTTATTTGCTGAGACAGGGAAGTCAGTCTGAACTATATTTTATATTCATTTCAATACTCGATTTACTCCTGCAACAACAGTGTCTATAGCACAAATTATGTTTATGTATATCACATGTCAGCAGAGTAACAGATTGTTATGTTAATTCAATTCATTAAAAGAGGGAAAACAAGCTTTTGATGTGCATAATAATTACAATCTAATAGAACACCACATTACATTTAAGCATTAAAAATCAGTAACTTAATATCTTAGATTTAGCTAAATCTCTATATGTCATCAACATCAAGTTATGCATATTTTAATCTTATATCTGCATATCGGTGAAATGTAATTGCATATCAGTAAGATATTGTTGCATATCATACTTTTACATTTGTACACAATTAATTTAAGTTAGTTGCACATCAACCTATGCATATTTTGGATGTGCATAATCGTTTCAAGCTACTAGCTTGATCCGTTTTGCATAAGTGATACAGGTTCTAGATTGATCCGTTTTGCATAAGCTAGTCTTTATATGTCAGCAGCATCAATGTTTTGCATAAGTGATACAGGTTCTAGATTGATCCGTTTTAATTTCTTTTAAGATTGGTTTTAAATAGAAGTAACTTTATTTAATTGGATCTAAATTCGTGCCTTTGGCATTAATTCTTTTTTGTTTTTTAAAGTAAAATGTCAGCAGAATAACAGATTGCTATACTAATTTAATTCATTGCTAGAGACAAAGCAAGGCTTTGATATCCATAATCATTACAAGTTAGAAGCACACCATCTCACTGCATTTTAGCATTAAAATTCACAAATCTAATACCTTAGATGTAGTGGAGTCTTTATCTATATCACATGTCAGCAGAGTAACAAATTGTTATATTAATTCAATTCATTCAAAAAGGGGAAAGCAAGCTTTTGATGTGTATAATTATAACAATCTAATAGAACATCACATTGCATTTAACCATTAAAAATCAGTAACTTAATATCTTAGATTTAGCTAATTCTCTATATGTCATCAACATCAACTTATGCATATTTTAATCTTACATTTGCATATCAGTCATATGTGGTTGCATATCAGTAAAATATAGTTGCATATCATACTTTTACATTTGTACAAAATTAATTTAAGTTGGTTGCACATCAACCTATGCATATTTTTGATGTGCATAATCTTTTCAAGCTAGTAGCAAAATATCTCAGTGCATTTTAGCATTAAATTTCACAAACCCAATACCTTAGATTTAAGCTAGTCTCTATGTGTCAGCAGCATCAATTTTTTGCATAAGTGACACAGGTTCTAGATTGATCAGTTTTAATTTCTTTTAAGATTGGTTTTAAATAGCAGTAACTTTATTAAATTGGATCTAAATTCTTGCCTTTTGGCACTAATTATTATTTTTAAAGTAAAATGTCAGTAGAGTAACAAATTGGTATACTAATTCAATTCATTATTAAAGACAAAGCAAGGCTTTGATGTCCATAATCATGACAAGTTAGAAGCACAACATCTCAGTCCATTTTAGCATTAAAATACACAAATCTAATACCTTAGATGTAGTGCAGTGTATATATGTCAGCAGCATCAAAGTTTTGCATAAGTGCTACAGGTTTTAGTAACGTACCTATTGTTTATTTTCTGTTGATCCCTTTTAATTTCTTTTAATATTGGTTTTAAAGAGCAATAACTTTATTATATTGGGTCTTAATTCGCACCTTTGGCAGTAATTATTATTTTTAAAGTAAAATGTCAGTAGAGTAACAGATTGTTATAAGATTTCAATTCATTTTTGGAGAGAAAGCAAGCATTTCATGTCCATAATCATTAAAAGCTATCAGCACAACATCTCAATGCATTATAGCATTAAAATTGACAAATCTAATACCTTAGATGTTGTGCAGTCTTTATATGTCAACAAAATCAATGTTTTGCATTAGTGATACAGGTTTTCGTAGCATACCTGTGGTTTATTTTAGATTTATCTCTTTTAATTTCATTGAAGATTGGTGTCAAAGAGAAGTAACTTTATTATTTTGAATCTACATTCGTGCCTTTGGCACAAATTCTGTTTTTTTAAGCCAAATGTCAGCAGGGTGACATATTGTTATATTAATTCAATTCATTATAAGAGAGACACAGTGTTTAGTAGCATAACTATTCATGGTTATCAATTTTATCCAACCATAGTTGTCTTTTTATTAAAAAAAAAATTGTTATAAACCGAAAGGAACGAGAGTAGGAGAAAGACTGGGAAAGGTGAGATGTCCATTATCTTGTGTCACATATGTAGGATTACATGGCCATATATATAGGCCTAAAGGTAAGAACTACATAAATATAGGCATCATCATGGTATGTGAGTTATGGAAGGTGAAGAGCTTGGGAAGTAAAGAGGTTGGGAGGTGAGCATCCACATATATATCATAACACTCCCCCTTGGATGTACACCTCTAACATTAGAAACTGTCTCGTTAAAAACCTCGCCTAGAAAACCCAATGGGACAAAAACTAGGACTAAGGGAAAAAGAGTACAGATTTCGTTTGATACGCTGTGATGATACTGCCTCGTTAAAAACCTTGTCAGGAAAACCCGGTGGGACAAAACCTGATCGAAGGGAAAAAGAGTGCAGTGCGTATCTCCCCCTGAATTCAGCAATCTTCTTGCAGCTTTCTCATTCTAATAAGCTCTTCGAACTTCTTGATACCGACTTCATGAGTTGCATTGTCAAGTCTGAATATTATCTCCGATGTGTGCAAGTTAAAATGCATTCATGTATCACACTCGACTTCGATGCAATAGACTCCCTAGTCGTTGGTGATGAGCTGCTTTCAATGCACAAATATAAGGTACTTCAGGGCCTAGTGTGCTTTTCAACGTTTGATGCGGGGGATCTAATGTATAGATGGTGTATAAGTTGCCTCATTAAAAACCTTAACTTGGAAAAACCCAGTGAGATAAAAACCAAGATTAAGGAAAAGAGTACAACGTTATGTATAGTACGTACTTCAGGACTCAATACACTATGACGAGGCTTTCATATTGATGCTTCGGGCATTTCAAATTAATCGATCATTTTACTTACATTCTTCTATTAATGATCAACTTGAGTATACAACTACTATACCCGTCAATTATGGTTAGAGTCGGTTCATCGACAACCAAATATTATATCCACTACTGGTGAATATGTTTTCATATCATCCACTATAAAACTTTTATACATTCTTCTATTAATGATCAAATTGCGGTTTTGTATAAACATCCACTTAAAACCAATGATGTTATACTTTCTGATGTTGGAACTACGGGTCCAATAGCATCATGCTTGAATAATATATCTTTGCATGAATTCCTTCTTTCTATCTCTTTTACCATCATTTCGATGTTTCCATGAGCTCTTTCAACCTCCGGGGAATCCTAAAGTGAGAGCCTAGTGATCTTCAACACTTCTGATGTATTTGAGACTCACTTGATTTTGTTGGTTTTCGGAGTTACTTCTGGAACCTCCAAATGAGCTAGCTAGTGCAATATATGTGACTTAGTCACTTTTTTTTTTGGCCTTAGTAAATGCATTCGATGGCTTTATGCTAAACCATATAATAATGATCATTTGGTGTACATAAGTGTTGAACTTCTAGTTCACTTTCATTCATCCGCGGATCCCAAATGATAGAGAAGTTGCTTTCAGGCAATCTCTTTCTTAATACAGTCTCATTTCCTCTCCCCCTAAAAACCGAGCATTTGATCACCTTTATAAAGCTCGAGGTATTTGATATCGTTAGGGACTCAAACCTCATATATCACTCAACTTCTTTGTGGTCTTTTAGTTAATTGTGGAGGAGGCCTCGGAACATATACTCTCTTCTGGAGATAATTTGAGAGAGATGTTATTGTGTCAAATTCGAAATGCAAACTGCATGGGCCCATTTGACTACCGACTCTTCAAGGTCGTTGTGAGCTACTATATGCTCCTCAAACATTCTCTACCTTTTCATATGACCAATGTGTTAAGGCATCTATATTGGAATAACATTGGTTCATATGCCGATGTTTTATGTTCGTAGTTGTCTCATTGAACTCTATCAAGAGACATAAGAGACTTTGCATTTACCCTTTATTATAGACGGTCTTGTTATTATTTTGCCAAGAGAACAAGACGTACATGTATGGTCACCCTTATTGAGGATCTTCTGGTCCTAGGATCTTCTAGTCCTTTTGGTGTAAATTTCAACGATCTTGCAAATCATCGTTTTACTTGAGCGACCAAATACCACAAAGAATAAGATTTTATCATCAACTAACTTCTGGTTAGTGACATATATATTCAAAATTCTAACCATTGAACTTTGTACATGGTGATCCATTTATTTAATCAGATGCCGTTAACAGGGTATTTTCAGAACTTCTGTTGGTGTCATACTACAGGTATGAAACTAATGACCAACTACGTGTATTCATTAGATACACTTTCCTTATTCATAATGTTCTTCGGGACATTAGAATTAACTGTACAAAGATGACCTAGTTATAACCCACGACAATAACATTGGTTGCGCGCTTAATCATTACCTCTTTTACACCCTCTACAAGAGGGGCATGCTTCGGGGAATGCTTAGAGGATTGTCAGGAAGTGGCCTAAACCGAATCATGTTTTGTGGTTATTTATATTGGTTATACTAACCAAATAAAAATAGTTCTGAATATGCCATAACCCATATTCCATGTACTTCTTCAAGAGTACAAATGTTTAAAATAAGATCTTATACTCTTCTAGAGTTTATAAGAATATGAAATTAGAGTCTTCAAGCTCTTATGCATGCTTTGATGAAAACTCACAATATGGTGCATTAAGAGAATAATAATAAAACTATGTAAAAGATAATACTAAACAGTAAAGTATGTTAAGAAGCATGTATAACAACAACAATATAATAATCTTAAATAAATAAATAAAATTAATGTCAACTTCGAGTGACAAGAAAATTTAGCATAGATCTTCAAGACCTTTTTATCACCTACGTCAAGAGGTGGTATTCTTATATGCAATTTTATCGTTTACTGCGGGAAACTGATGCAGAGTTGATTTGTTTCTCTGGCTTTACGAATCATCACTACAAGGATGACGTTTACCAGTTCATCCCTACGAGGGTGTGATTTGTCAATTCCTCTACTTCGGGAAATGAGTCTGTTCATTTACTTCGGGAAATGAGTCCGTTCATTTACTTCGGGAAATGAGTCCGTTCATTTACTTCGGAAAATGAGTCTGTTCATTTACTTCGGAAAATGAGTCCGTTCATTTACTTCGGGAAATGAGTCCGTTCATTTACTTCGGGAAATGAGTCCGTTCATTTACTTCGGGAAATGAGTCCGTTCATTTACTTCGGGAAATGAGTCCGTTCATTTACTTCGGGAAATGAATCCGTTCATTTACTTCGGGAAATGAGGAAAAACAAATACAATATAGTTTAAATAAATAAAATAAAATATCATACATATGAATTTAAATAAACATAAATAATAAATAGAATTTCATCACTACAAGGATGAAATTTATAGGCTCGATCATCTCTGCGGGGATGAGATTTATTAATCACATCGAGTGATTTATCAATTTCATTATTTGAGATTAGTTTATATCCAATTCGAGGGATAAAACTTACCAATTCGGGGGTGATATAATTTATATAACTTACCACTTCGGGGATGATATACGGAGTAATTTATATCTACGCATCATCTTCGGGGATGCGTTCATATACTTCACAAGGGCAAAATATGCGACCTTGGAAGTTTGGGTTTTTTCTGTAATTATCAGAAAAGTACAAACTAATCCGCAATTTTGATAATTCTAGGGATAGTTTTGTAATTAATTCAAATATGCAACACAACCCTTCGTCTTCTTCGTTTAGAATTTACAGAGGCGCCGCGGTGGCTACGCCGATTGTTATTCGCTCCATCCGGTTTCGTTTCTGCCTCTACCGAGATCTCCTCGATGACTCGCGATTGGAATCCATCCGCTTCCGCTTCTTCTCGTCCACTACTGCCGGGCCTTCCGATTCCGAGCTTCTCAATGACGACGACGACATTGAAATTGAGATCGGCGATCTCTCGGAATTTCGGCGCCGTGGAGACCGCCAATGTCGTGCTAACTGTAGTGATGAGGCGAGGTTGAGAACGTGGCCGACCCGTGGTCTACGATTCCATCACGGTGAACGTTCTTGCCGAATTCCTACCGGGCATTGACAAGCGACTCGACGAAATCGCCCTTCATAAGGCCGGATGTCTTAGCGGCGGTTGTCAATCGATGCACATCTTATAATCTACACACAAAACTAACACACAATTGACAGGAAAGGCAATCGGTTAAACCAGACAAAACAAAACAAAACAAAGAAAAAAAACAATCGACATATGCATATAGAGGCAGATCAGTATATATGGATTTGATCAACAAAGGACCAATGAATTTGATCGAATAGAAGACCATCCCGCCAAGGAGAAGAACGAGTGGAGATCTGACTATCGATTTGTCGAGGCAACCGATTTAGGTGTGGGAAAGCAATCGGAATCGGTTTAGTTATATTGGACAGAGGCTTCGTGTTGATAACGTGTTATAAACCGAAAGGAACGAGAGTAGGAGAAAGACAGGGAAAGGTGAGATGTCCATTATCTTGTGTCACATATGTAGGATTACATGGCCATATATATAGGCCTAAAGGTAAGAACTACATAAATATAGGCATCATCATGGTATGTGAGTTATGGAAGGTGAAGAGCTTGGGAAGTAAAGAGGTTGGGAGGTGAGCATCCACATATATATCATAACAAAAACAGATATATTAAAAAAGGCCATCATTAGGGGGGGGGGGGGGTATTTGGTGCTCTGCAAATACAAATTACTTAATAGAAGTAATTATTACAGTTAGTCTTTACTTAATAGAAGAGAGAAATCTGATGTAATTATTACAATTATGGGGAAGGGTAAAGGTTAGACTGCATTGGGAAACCGCCTGATCATATGGCGGTTTCATATGGCGGTTTCATATGGCGGTTTCATATGGATAAAAACAGGCGGTTTCATATGGATTTTATCCATCACAAAATCGCCTGATCATTTTTCTTCTCTCTCACCATCTTCGAAACCCCAATCCTTTCATTCCAAGTAAAAAAATGGATTACCTTTTTTATCCTCTCACCATGATGGAGGAGTATTATAAGATGTGCTCGAAACTCGATAAGGACCGCTACCGAGGGTATCATATGGCCCTGCTTGAAGAGGCTGCGGAAACCAACACTACAACCAAGAGAAATGATCTCTTGGAAGCCATTGAGGTTTTCCAAGGTTTCTACTTCAATCTCTACCAGGAGAGAAGTCAAATCTCTTATTCGGTTAGGCGGGCCTTGAAGACGACGATCAGGAGACTGCTGAGGAGGTAAGTCTATTCTATTTTACATTATATTATTTAATAAGTAGTTAAATATTTAACTTTTTCATTAAAAAATGATTGTAGATGCAAGGAAAATTAGAGACGGTGGAGCAACAGATGCAGGAGTTCAGGGTGACCATATTTGAGACGATCGAGGAGATATATGAGGAAGAAAGGAAGAGGAAGGAGAAGATCGTAGCCTTGGGAACTAGATGATTATCTTTCTCTTTTTGTTATCAAACAATATTTCTGTTATTGGAAATGGTAAGATCTTTGGCGCAAGAAGAAGGGGTTGATCCGAGTCAACTGAGCATCTCAGCGGCGGGATTGAATACCCGGATCGAATCAGAGTTCACACTGCCCGCCTTTTGGGGTTAAATGTCTGTACTTTTGATTATCAAACAATATAACTGTTGTTGAATCTATTGTAATGTTTTATATTTTAACTTTTCTGTTTTATATTTCTGTTATTTTATATTTCTGTTATTTTATATTTTATATTTTATATTGATTATCAGTGTTTCAACTTTTCTGTTTTATCAGTGGTTAAAATGTATTTGTGTTAAAATAGAAATTATTCACCATATTTAAGTTAATAATGCATTATTTAAACAAATGTTTTCTGTTTTATTAGTGTGTAAAATGTCTTTTCTATTTTATCAATGGTTAAAATACAAAAAAAAAATTATTTAAAAAATGCAATGATTATGGTAGATGCGAAAATCTTTCTTTTTCTTCAATACCTATGCAGTAGAGTGTTGGTTTTTTCAAGAAGGATGGGACATCTACTTTTATCACACTCAATCACTTTTTTTGCACAAGTAGTATTTGAGTTTGCATATTAGTTCATAATATATGCATATTTAATAGGTAGTTTTTGGTTTCAATGAGATGTTAAATAATTTACTTAATCTTCGAAAAGGAACAACAAGATACTAACTATAGAACAACGTGTCTGTTTAAAACCCACTTCATTAATAAGATTATATTTTAATGTTATTAAATTTAATACTCACTCCGGTCATTTTTATAAGATGTTTTAGGGTTGATCACATTAATTAAGGAAAATGGTTGATATGGATTACGTACTGACACCCCTCTCTCACACATTTTAGACTAGCAATCATGATAATATACAAGATCCATTTGAAATTTGACACATACCCCCAAAAATTAAGGTGATGATAAATGAAAAATACAAGAAAATTATGTAAAATTCCTAGAAAATCTTAAATTTCTGATCAGATCCATTCCCCTCAAACATATTAAAGATAGGAGGGAGTATTATTAACTTTTATAATTGAAATGATAATTTTAATTAGAAAAGCAACTATTAAAAGGGCATTATCGATTGGGTGGGAGAAAGGGGTAGATGGAAGTTGAAGGGTTAAAAGTGAATCATTATAGGCTATAAAAACATACCCTTGCTAACCTATTGCATATCCTCTCGTTTCAACTTTCCAATCAGTTTTTATACTTCCCAAACAAACCTCTCCTCTCCCAAAACGAAAAAAAAAATGGCTTCATATGATTTCAAACCATTTGATGTCCTCCAGGCCTTCTTCCAAAATATGGATGAACTAGATGAGAAACTATATCCATGATATCATATGAACCTCTTAGAAGAGGCTACTGGAACCACCAGGGCTGATAGGGTTGACACCATGAGAACTGTTCAAGTCCAACAATTCTTTTATTAGGAGATATTGAAAGATATATCTCACCCGTCTGCTCAAATATTCTCTGCAACTCGATCAGGGAATGATGCTCTGGCTACAACTGTAAGTTATTCATCCTTTATAAATTTGTTTGTATATTTTTTGTGAATAACGTTAAATTTTTATTCGGTTATTGTAGTTGTTGGAAAGGAAGGAGAAGGAAGAAGGTATTCTGGCAGAGGTGAAGGACTCCATCACTGGACTCATTTCTACTGCCTTTGAGGATGAGTTTAAAAGGAGGGATAAGATTGAAGAATATATAGGAATCTAGTTTTATTGCTCTTTCAATCCCCCTATGTTTGTTTGTAACTTTTCTACTGCTTTGTGGAAGAAGAACATGTTCTGTATTTTTTTTTTTGGCACTTTTTTATTTAAAATATTAATGTCAAGTTGCATTTTATGCTACTATTATGAATATATATTAGTAGGTTAATATCAAGTTGTATTTTGTTATGTGTTTTGTTTGTTTGGAACTTACACAACACAAGTGTACATTTGCATATCAGGCAATTATAACTGCATATGATGTTTAAACATGTGACCTTATTGAAAAAGGAAAACATCAATTTTTTAACTGTTATACTAAAGAGATAAATAGAAGATATTACTATCGGTAATTTTGGATAACATAGTAGTTAGATTGAATATCATTATAATACGGATGCATATAGTCACAATATATTTGCACATCAAAGTTCTAACGATGAGGTTAAAAAACAATAAAGTAAAGGAACATAACATAGTTAAATCACCCAAGATACCACATAAGTTCACAATATTCAACTTAGGTAACTCTTAGAAGTTATTACATAAGTCCAACCCAAAGAAACATAACGTCTTAGAAGTTATCGATAGTTGGGGTTTAAAGAGACTGATCAAGACACAACCCGGCTTTGACTTTCCATTCTAACCCAAGTTTAACTTTTGTGGTTTAACACCTTTCATTGTCAATTTTGCATGTGCTCTTGCTGCGTTTACAACTTCTCTCCGATTTTCATTCACGTCTGAGCAAATCATTTCAACCAAATACTTCAACCGCAGCTTTGAAATATTTTTGTCATTCCTTGGCTCGAACCCGCACTTGTAGCCCTTTTCAATTCCCAAGAAAGTTTCCATTTGACGCATAACGCATATTCCTGAATGAATAACCTTGTCCTCACCAGCCCATGGAAGGTCCAACACCTCTGCCTTGGAATATGGGATTATATTTGCATTTGCAATAAACCCCTTTCTAACCAAATACTCATTGACTAGGTCTGCCTGCATAAGCAAGGAAAGGAAAATTAAACTTAATATCAAACTAACAATCTATAATTTTTTTAAAAGAAAAGTAACTTTGAATATCTAAATTGGCAATAATATGACTAACGAAATTGTCAATCAAAGGCGGGTAGTTGCATTTTGGTTCATAATAGGAGAGAGATACATCCAGGATCTGTGTGATCTTGGTCTTCAAGTTGAAAGCCACCATGTAGATGTAGTCTTCAGTGTGAATACCAAATACGAACTATACACCAAAATCAAAACTATATCAGCATCTTTTATGTCAGCAATATAAATTTTACACTGACAGACCAACTATATTGTATCTGAACTTACATAAAAAATAATTAGGGTTGTAGATAAAAAATTTAGGATTTTAAAAACAACTAGAAATTAAGAAATAATTGCCATAGGTATAAATATATCAAAAAATGTCTATCAGAAGTGATTTTTTTTTTATCAGTGTTGACATCTGTATTAGTGTTGACATCTGAAGTGGGTTTTTGTTATCACTTATACAGTTACAAAATTACATTAACATATCGTATCAAAAAACAATACTTATTATCAATCTATGTATATTCATATCATATGATGTAAAGGCTCGGATTTATAAATATAAATCTTTCGGAAAAAGCGAATTAAAAATGAATTTAAATCGAATTAAAAGCTCGTTTAACGGATTCCGAACCGAATTTAAAATAATTATTGGATAACGATATCTTTTAAGTTTTAAAAATCTAATTGATCAAGTAAGCGAAATTCAGGGAAACTAACATTCGAGAACTAATTTCAAGATTCGAAATTCACATATTCGGAATTTCTTTTTTTTTTAGGTATTTGTTTAACCAGTTAAACACCCATTCTCACGCACCCCCTCACCTTACCGTGCCCTTTCAAATCCATCACTCTCCCCCATCCCCATTCTGATGATCATCACCAAACCCCCTCCCATCATCTGCTTCACCACTTCCCTACACCATCACTGTCATTACTCATTAACCATCACCACTCCGCTCTCTCTCCTGCTCACCATCATCATCATTGTTCATCGCCACCATCCCTCATCCTTGTGAGCTGCACAGCCAAGGCACTCATCCTCTCCTCTGCTTCCGCCCAAACCCTCTCCTTTCTCCTCCTTGAGCCGCCGACAACACAATCGCCACACGTCCTCCACCCCTTTGTTCATCCCTGTTCTGAAGACCAGCAGGTTTGGCCTTACTCCCTCCGTTCCACCTCCATCCAGCATCCCTACAGCATCCCTCGGAGCCACCACCAGCAGCCGGAGCAGCCTAGAAGCTCCCCAGCGCCACCGCAAGCCTCCGTCGCCACGTTCGAGCACGAACAATCTTCCGGTAAGCCGTTCTCCATCGTTTCCGATCACAATCACCCCCGAGCTCCTCCATCACACTCATCCACGTCCAGCGCAGGTTCGACGAGCCATCACGAGCCACCGACGACGCCCAGAACTCAGATCGAAGCTCCGACGTCCGCGAAACCACCTCCATCACACTCATTCGTTCCTTGTTCTTTGCAGCTAAATCAACCTGAGTTAGGACATCCAACAATTCTGGATCTAACCAAAAAGGATGCTGAGAATTTTTCCAGATTGTGTTGGGAGAGTCATCCATATAATTATTATGATGATCTTCAGGTGCAGCTTGATCAGCCTCATTTACCAACCCCCGAAGATTATTAGCAGCATCAATGAGAGCTTTGACCTTCTCATTATCTTGAAACTCAGAAGGAGCCTTTGTAGACATATTAGCAAATTCAGATATTGCAGATGCTAATGCAGTAGTCTTCTGAGCCAAAGCTTGTATGAACAACTAAATATAGATGCAAGTAAAAGATGGAAAAACCAATAGATTTTAAATCATATTAAAAATTAAGGGATGCAACAAAAGAAAAATTAAATAATAAAAAATCTACCTCAATAGGAGTTGGCTCTTTATTCGGGACAGTTTGTTCCATAGGGGGGAGATGTTGGAGCAGTTGCCGGATTACTAGTTTCAGAGCTAGGGATGCATTGACGAGGTTGAATTAACCCATAACCAAAATCTCTTGCCTCAATATCATCCTTTTCACGCTGATGAAGCATTGCTGACGTCAATCCAATAAAAACTGGGATTGATCTAGTGAATCTTCTGAACAAAATGCTCGAATACAACTTGACTCTATCAACATAGAACAACTGGAACAGGAAAACATGATGTTAATTATATATTATTGGCAATATGATATTGAAATGTAGAATTAGATATAATATTGTAAAAATAAATACTTACGTTTAAAAAAAATACAGGACCTCTGAACTGCCCTTGTTTGGTTTTCTCCCAACTTTTCTTTGAGACAACTAAGCATTCTAATATGAATGCACACCAGTTAAACTCCTTGAAATCTTATTGGCTAGTAAAAGGTCTAACTAAACTCTGGTTTATGTGCCCACTCTGATGTGTGTCCAGTTCCAAAGAATGGAACAAAACTGCAAAGTTCAATCGGAACTGATCACCAGCATCAACATCTTTAACCATCTTTTCTATCAAAACAGAAGGTGGAATCATTTCCCCGGTTGAAAGAGAAGCACCCCATTGTTGAATAACCTCAAAGTTTTCTTTACAACTTTTCTTGCATATCAACTTCTTTCCCATTGGCAGGGCCAACGTAATGTGCACATCCAAATCACTTACCGCTAACCTATCTCCATTAGGTAGAATCAAAGAGCATTTGTTTGCATCGAAATTATCAACCAACCAGTAGGAAAGCAATAATGGGAGATTCTGTATTTTCAAATCAAGCAGATCTCTAAACCCAATCCCTTTAATGCACTATTTCTGTTTATTACTTAGCCTCTCAATTGCAGAAACAAACATCTTCGGATTGGATCTTGTCTTCAGTGTAAGGAACTTTTTACCTTTTGGAATTCTCTGTTTCTTCAACAACACAACTCTATGAGAAGGACTAGGCTCTACATCGGATTTGTGAGTTGGAACATCAGAAGATTCATTATGCAGATTCAAATCTTCATGCAAGTTACCACCACTAGAAGTTTGCCTTTTATTAGGATCTGGGCATCCACCCAAAGAGATTGTGACATCAATATCCCTGCCCTTGATAGTTTGTTCTTTCCGATGCATATCATCCATAACATAATGTTGTTTTTCATTAGCAGCAGTCTTTAAATCAGTAGCAGGTGGGACTTCGGGAGATTTGTCTTTATCAGGCTCTTGACATCCAGCAGAAGACACTGGGACATCAGTATCTCTAGCCTTGACAGTCTGTTCTTTACTATGCATATCATCCATAACACAATCTTGTTTTTCAGCAGCAGCAGTCTCAAAATCAAAAGCAGGTGGGACCTCAAGAACTTGCTGATTTGCATTTTCATTTTCAGAATCCAATCTAGCACCACCATTTACAGAAGGGAATGAATCAGAAGATATATTTTGAGGTAAATTAGCACCAAGATAAGAACCAGATGGAACTTCATGTGCTGCACAAGTTGCGTTTTGAGAATCAGAATTCAGATTAACAGTGCACTCAATAGACACAAAAGCATCAGGATTCTCATTAACAGTACAATTAGCAGAATTAACCGGATCTGGAAATCTTGTTGATAGAATTTCAGGACAAAGTACGGGAGGCTGTGAGGCTGAACCATCAGTGGTTGGACCACCAACACTCGTTCCATCTTTACAAATAATGGGTTGCTCTTCTTCAGCTTCTACTGACCCAGTAAGCTGTGATAAATCCGGGAAAACGGGAGAGGTCCCTTGACAGATCAACTGCCTTCTGGGCATGACGAGAGGTTGCAGATTTCTTAACACGTTTCTTACTAGAGGTAGGAACGACATTTGAACAGAAATCACCTCTAGTTCGTAGTCGTTTACCTAGGTAAATACAAGTAAAAAAACGACAATAAATATGTGAAAAATCAACGCAGGGTTAGTTACCCACATCCAGCTAGCTTTAAGCTCTATCAATTACTCCAATAAGCATTAATGGTAACAAAAATTTAAGAAGCAGGACATTGTAAAAACTTGCGTAAAAACTTCCGTAAAAACTTGCACAACATTAAACCCTAACCTAAAAAACGAAGAAAATTTGAAAATAGCATAGATTTACCAGATGAATTGGAAGAAATGGCAACAGAGAAGCTCAAAATAAACGCACAATGATCACTCGAACGAAGAAATGGTTGATCAACGCAAAACGATCACTCGAACAAAGGTGATGGGACAAGCTTGTAAAAAGTGAAATTAGTAAAGTGATAAATCGATCAAAAATAGAAGGGCGGTGCTGTATCTATTTATACTACCACATTTAATATTTATATTTTCATTATTTTATTTTTGCCCTAAATGATTTTATATTCGCATATCATCAAGTATATTTGCATATCATAGTCTTATATTTGCATATGATCAACCTATATTTGCATATCATCAACTTATAATTGCATATCACAAACTTATATTTGGATATTATAATTTTACATTTGTAGAACGTCGGTGTATCTATTTGTACTACCACAATATTAAATTACAATTAATATTTATATTTCATAATCTTATATACGCGTTAGATGATTTTATATTTGCATATCATCAATTTATATTTGCATATCATCAATTTATGCTTGCATATCACAAATTTATATTTGCATATTATAATCATACATTTTCCCAACATGAATTTGAATTTTTCCAACTTATTTTTATTCACTAAAAAATAAAATACCAATATTATATATCAAGAATCATATATTTGCACATCTTGAATTAACTTTTGCATATTATAACGTTATATTTGCATATCAATGATTTATGGTTGCATATCATAAGTTTACAAGTTTCACAACATCAATTTATAATATGCAAGAGAAACTAATGTAAGATGAAAAGAAACTACTGTTAAGACAATAAAAAATAAAAATTGTTCGAATTTAAAATATAAAAGTCATTCAATTGATATAGTAGAAGATTATAAATTGTAACTTTTCAAACATGTAAGCCTTAAAAGTGCATATGTAATGTTGTTTACAAAATGTATCAGTTTGCTGAAAGATGGCATAGAAGCTGTGTTGTTGAGACAATTACTTTGAGTGCTTTATTCTTCTCTTGAACTCCGAAAGAGAAGGTTTTCTTTTACACGGTGGTCTGCTTGCCCTTTTCTTTACAACCGGGGGATAACATTTGATAAATTTATAACATCAGGGAGAATTTCTTCATCTTCACGCAACACTGGATATATCGTTTCCTAATAGGTCAATGCCCAAGCTTCATTCGTGTAAAAATCTGCCACAAAATCTGATATATTTGCTTTTATGTGCTTAATTGCTGCCAAAGCATGCACACAAGGTATTTGTTCTACATCAAACACCTTACACGTACAACTCCTTTTTGACAGATCAACTATTACCTCTGCTCCTTCTCCTGTGACTTCAAACTCAAATTCATTAATTTTCTCCACCTTGTATGCTCCAATCTTCTCTTGTAAATTGATGATCACTTTTAGTATTTCCGGGGTTATTTTGTCTTGGTTTTGCAGTGCCTTTTCTCTCCTTTCTTGAAACCAGGAAGTGAGCTTTTCTCGTACAAACTTTAATAGGGCTACAACTGGATAATTCTTTTTCCCTGTTATTACAGAGTTTAGGGTTTCGGCATTGTTTGAAGTCATCATGTTGTATCTGTTTGATCTTGCATGTACTCTAGCTCACTTATCAAACCCTGCATCCTCTAAATATTTTGCTAGCTTGGGGAAATTATCTTGTATGCGCCTGAATTTGATGTTGAACTCACCAATAGTGTAACAATCTGTTGCGTCTTGAAACCAGCCTGATAGATACTTTTTCTTGAATGTAGCTTTGATGTTTTGCTTTAAGTGCCAAGTACAAACGCAATGTGTAGCAGTAGGATAAATCAGGGCAACAGCTCTTGCAATGCTCGCATGTCGATCAAAGACAAAGACTAAATCATTTTGTTGTGGCAAAACTTTTAGCAGCTGCTTAAAAAACCACTCCCAAGAGTTGTTATTTTCAGTGTAAGCAATTCCAAATTCAAGGGGGAAAATATGCCTATTTGCATCTTGTGCAGTTGCACCAAGGAAAGTTCCTCTATACTTTCTAGTTAAAAACGTGCCATCAATAACAACTACATGTGTAAAAGAATTGAAAGCACATCTGATTGTAATTAATTATCTAAATAAAAAGGATGAGACTTTATGCTGACACACAACAGGACATACCTTCTTTAAAATAGGGAAAGCACGGATGCTAGCTCCAAATGATAAGAATAAGTACTTAAATCTGTCATCATTATCAGTTGAGATTACTGCAATAGTTCCTTCATTTTTCTCCCTGAGCATATGGCAAAATGATGGCAGATCAGCATAATTTGATTCTGGTGTCCCCCGAACGTTTTCCTTTGCTATTTTTGATGCTCTCCAAGTTGTCCAGTAGCTAACTGGTATTTTTTTTTTCATTTCTCAACGTATCGATTATCTGCTTTGGTTTGAATCCACTGTCGACACTTTATAATTATTGATATGTTAGAATAAATATATAAAAAAATGGAAGCAATTAATTAAAATTTTATTTTGTACATGATGCGCACCTAGATTCAATGATTCTTGCAACAACTGAGGAAGGAGCTTTTTTGCAATATTTTGTTTTGGCATCCCATGTGCAAGTGTGTTTCTCATTGTACACTGTGATTGCATAACAAGTTTGGGAAACAGTCTTGAGATGCATTTTCCAGTTGCATTTAGCATCCATGCAATGCACTCTAAAATACTTCGTCCCTGATTTTGTTACTCTAAAACCAAATTTCTGTGTTACTGACAAAATTGTCAAAGCATCCTTTGCTGCTTGTCTTGACACAAAAGTTTTTCCAACATACAAAATTTCTCTTGAGTTGTTTGGTAAAATAGGCTCAGTGGATGTGGAAGCATCCCACTCTTCTTTCACTTTCAGTATATTGAGACCAATCATCATCTTCCATAATCTCAATTTTTACGCTCTTCATCTTCGAGTCAGACATCACTAATGTGGTATCTTTTTCAATAATGCTTTCAACCAAATTCATATTATATTCAACTAACTGCAATTGTTCAAATGTAAAACATCTCCAACTTTCTCTATCATCTGCATCAACTATTGACAGAGCTAAAAACTTTTTGCTAACACACAGCTCAACAGCAAATTTCACACTGGTAAGTGTTGTCAAAGCCAAAAATTCTTAAAAATCAGCATCACATTCAACTTTCAGCGGCGCTCTCAGCAACTTGAAAGGGTGTAGGTGGTTGAATTCTAAACCAACTGCATTATCAATATTGAACCTACTACGTTCTTTTTCTTTCAGCCGCTGAAAAGTGATTGAATTATTCAATATAAACACCTTAGAAGTTTTGTCTCCAACAAACGAAAGCCCGGTCTCAGCAAACCTCTGTTCTCCACCATATATACTACTGTAATCACATATGGAGCCATATTTTTTCCTACCTATGATAAAAACAAGACAACATACATCAATACAACAGCTAAACACATCAACTAAATTAATTTCAGTACTATGATATGACAGATCAAATTATGCTTTGTAATTACATCACATGTTAACACAGTAACAAATTGCTATATTAATTCAATTACTGGTAAAACTAAATATCATTGTGGATGTGCATTATCATTACAAGCTAGTAACACAACATCAGAGTACGTTTTAGCATCAGAAATTCACAAGTCACTAAACCAACACGCGAGATTGAGTTTAACTATTACATGTCAGCAGTACAAGAGTTTTGCATAAGTATTACACATTAGTAGCACAACTGTTGTTTATTTTAGGGTGATCAATATTAATTTCTTTTAAGTTTCAATCCAAAGAGAAGTAACTCCCTAAATTTAAATTTAAATTTGTGTTGATGGCACAAATTTTATTTCTTACATTATATGTCAGCAGTGTAACAGATTTTTACAATAATTCAATTCATTATAAAGTCAAAATCACATTTTCGTTGTGCATAATCATTAAAAGCTTTTTAACAACATCTCAGTGTATTTTACATTCGAATACATTGAACCAACACCTTAGATTGAGCTCAACTATTACTTGTCAACAACACCATATTTTTACATAAGTATTAATTAGTAGTTGCACAACTATTCTTTCTTTTAGAATAATCGATACTAATTTCTTTTTAGTTTCAATACAAAAGAGTAGTAACTTCATAAATTTCAGTCTGAATCTGTGCCTTTGGCACAAATTTTACTTCATTAAACAAAATATCAGTAGTGTAACAGATTTTGACAATAATTCAGTTCATTCTGAAATCAAAATGACAGTTTGGGTGTGCATAATCATTACACACTATTTACACAACATCTAATTGCATTTTACAATAGAGTCAATTCAACCAACACCTTAGATTGAGCTCAACTATTACTTGTCAACAGCACCAGATTATTGCATAAGTATTAATTAGTAGTAGCACAACTATTCTTTCTTTTATAATAATCACTACTAATTTATTTTAAATTTCAATACAAAAGAGTAGTAACTTTATAAATTTCAATATGAATTTGTGCCTTTGACACAAATTTTACTTCACTACATAAAATGTCAGCACTGTAACAGATTTTTACAATAATTTAGTTCATTCTAAAATCAAAATCACAGTTTGAGTGTGCATAATCATTACAAGCTATTTCCACAACATCTAACTGTATTTTACATTAGAATCAATTCAATCAATACCTTAGATTGAGTTAAACTATTACTTGTCAGCAACACCAGATTTTTGCATAAGTTTTACACATTAGTAGCATAAGTATTCAAAGAGCAGGAAGTTCATCAACTTCAATCTAAATTTGTGCCTTCGGCACAAATTGATATATCAGATCATATGTCAGTAGAACCAGGTTTTTGAATATTTTTTTCTGTTTTTGAAAATTACTACTACTGTTTATCTGTCATGTTAATATCAAATATTTCGAACTGGATGAATTTCAATCAAAATTTATGCCTTCGGCATAAATTTGGTTCCAACGATTATTTCAACTCGATATCGTTAAATTTTTACAATCAGTAAGAACATGTAATCGTTAAAGAGTTTCATATTGTTTATGTTTATCAATTGCTAGTGAAAGATCATTATTTCAAAAGACTTAATTCGATTATATTTGCATAGTTTAGTAGGATATATATTGTGCGATTTCATACCTTTAGTATGCGATAAGTAGCGCTGATCTGATGTATTCCGGCTTCGAGATGCACTAGAGAAGGACAGAGGAACGAGGAATGACGACGGAGGAACAACGACGGAGAAACGACGATGGACGAACGAACGAGGAACGACGACGGAGGAAGGCAATGAGAGAACTATGAACGAACGCGGATGATGGATAGTTTTTCAAAATTTTCAAATATATGGATACTCCTCTAATTTAGGCCATTTTTATGGATATTTCACTAAAGGCCCCATAAAAATTAGGCTTCTTATTCGAGTCAAACGAGTCGAGTATTGCTCATTCATATTCAGTTCATTTAGAATATAAACGAGCTATAGTCGAGCCTAAATTTTAAACCGGAATTAAAAATGTGCTCATACTCGGCTCGTTTAGAAAATGAACGAGCTCGATGCGAGCTTTTTTTCTAGTTTTAAACAGTTCTACTTGCTCAATATACAGTAACTTGAAAGGAAATTTTAGAAATTCAATAAAATTTGAGTTATTCGAGTTTAATTCGAACGAGCGAGCTTTGGACCGAGCTTAAAAATGTGCTCATACTCGGCTCGTTTAGAAAATGAATGAGCTCAAGTCGAGTTTTTATCGAGTGAGAACCAGTCGAATTCGAGATACTCGTGTTTACCAGCTAACACCCCTAATAAAAACTGATAAATTAAGGTAAAATATATTGATTTTTATATTATTATTTTTTTAAAAATTTATATTTTAATAAATATCTTTAAAATAAAAAAGAAATAAATGTATGAAATATTATAAAATATTTATTCAATTTATGTTTTAAATTTATTGGTACTAATATATCAAATTACATTAATGTAGAATATATTAAAAAAAACTATAAAATCGTAGAATATAATTAATGGTAAAATCAATTAATATTATATTAAATGTTTTAGACATAAGGTAACCAAAGAAATCCTTGGAGATAATACTTATAATTAGAATCTTCAACCCAAATTGATTTAAAATAAATCAAATAAATTTTAAAAAAATTGGCATAAACATCAAAAAAAATAAAAATTCTACATCATTTTAAATAATGTTACAATAAAATGTAAAATGTGTTACATATAGAAAAGTGTTACATCATTTCAAATGATGTTACATCCAGTGTAACATAATTTGTGCTTATGTAGCACTTTGTTAATAATAATTAAAACATGTTACAATAGTCAATAGATACCTGTTGTAACAGTTTTCTAAAATGTTACATAATAAATAATAAATGTTACATTAGACCTTTATATATAGTTGTGTCCACACGAACAGTGGTGGATACCCAATACCCAATACCCAATAATCACCCTAATAGATATGATTTGCATAAACAAATCATCCGAAATTCATATGCAAGGGGGAGGTTTAAGCAACAAGAGAAAACCCAAGAAACTCAAATAGAGTTTCTCTCACTAGATTCTCTCTCAAGAAACCAAAACCTATAATAATAATAATTAAATATAGAAAAAGAGAAAAATATAAAAATAACACTAGGGCATTGGTTGAATTAACTAAAATTAAGAAGAAGATGACAAATTAATAAAGTCTTTTAATTTAAGATATTATATAACTTGATTTATTAAAATAATTATTATCTTTCTCTACTTAAAAAAACAAATGGAGGTTAATGTATGAATCCAAAACTCAAAATGAGTAAAACACCAGCCGGATTCAAAATCAATAACTCGATTTGTAACATTATCCGAAGAGATACGACACCAAAACAACATGTGCTCTAGTTATTAACCTCGGAACCCCCACGTCCAAAAAAAAAAAATAAAAAAAAAAATCAATGTGCTCTAGTTATGACTCGACTCAATCCGTCTTATTGTTTAGTCTAGCAGTCTAGGTCTGGTGTCATGATATATTAATTCCCCAAAATTATTTTCACTTCAGAAAAACGTTCTGCAGATAAAATTAAGAGTTGGAAATTTTCTTTATAGTTTGTCAACTAACAAAATTTAAGGAAAACGTATCTAGGTGGATATTGATGACAGAGACATACAATTTTAAAAACTATTTTTTTATAAGTTCGTGTTTCCGAAGAAACTACTTTAAAAAAATAATAATCACATCCGTTGAGGCAGCCACAACACAATAGTTTTGAGTAAATAAATGTAGTTGTTGCCAATAAATAATAACGATTGCGATTAACTATTTTAAACAACCAGATAGTCAAATTTTCACATTTGTTATGAATATGTTTAGTTATTATTTGAAGATTGACGATTCCCAGGTATGCCAATTTTTCATATTTGTTTGAACATTAGTTTAGTAGGCTATTTGGGGATGGACAGTTCCCAAGTCTAATGGAAGGGGATATTAAAATGATTAAATTGTATCTAGAAATCTAAGAATTGTCATAGCCAGGGTGTTTAGTTTAACTTCAAGATTGGAATAAATATGATATATGGTTTGACCAAACACCTTTTCTATATTATAGAGGTTAGTAGTTTACCATATCGTTGAGAACTACCAAGTTTTCTTAATTAATCACGAAAAATCAACCAATTTTTTGTTTAAAATAATTGCATTGGACAACCTTTGGCGTAGAGTTTGGCCTATAATTTATCTTTCATACCAATTCCTAATTAGCCGCTATCTAAAATGTGTGTTATAATATTTTACAGATCGATGAATAAATATATGTGAAAGCTGTAATTTATCCTTTTCGCATAATAATTTTTTTTTTTTGAAACAGAAAGAATTTGACCATAGAGCTAGGTTCTATCAGCCAAGAGGATCTATCCTTGCGGATGAGACTACGCAACAGAGAATCATCAGGAGTCAAATATCCGTTAGAAGCATAAACGATACGTGACAAACGATCAACCACTAGATTTACCTCACGGAAAACATGACGAATCTCAACAGAACCAAAGAAGCCCAGCGAGACTATCATTTCAGAGTCTCCAGTAGGCTTCCCAAAACCTTTTAGACTTTTGATAATTGCTAAGTTGTCTCCTTCAATGATTAGGTTCATGATTTTCAGTTCTTTTGCGGCTAGAAGACCCTTCCAAAGACCAATGCTTTCACAGCCACAAACAGAACTTATTGGTGATGATCCAGAACCAGTGAAAATAGGAGCACCTACGGAATCCCGAAGGATGAATCCATACGTGCCCCTACCAGCAGAGGAAAGAGAACCGTCAAAATTCAGTTTATAAGTTCCATTTGGCGGGGGTTCCCATTTGGTTCTTTTTCTTTTCGCATAATAATCAAATTGAAGTTTCTGTTTTTTTTTGTTCGTATCAATTTTTTTTTTTGGGGGGGGGGGGGGAACAAGCAATAATTTAGGTAACATCAGACCCTGCTAGACCACCACCTAAGAGCGTCCTTTCGGACGAGAACACGAAGTTCTGGATGAGACACTAAACTAACCGCGTCCATTGAATGTCGAAGATGACCACCTTATCAACAACCATGTTTACTTCTCGGAAGATGTGCTCACATGAGGTTGAAGCCAAAACCCCGAAGCAACATAAGAATGTCATAAATGACAATCTCCACCTCCCAGGGACACTTCCATACACCTCTGACAGAGTTGATAATGAAAAGACTATCACCTTCAATTTCAATGTGTTGTAGGCAAAATGACTTTGAAGCCAAGAGCCCACCGTGAAGGTCGAAAGCTTCAGCCATAAGCGGAGAGACATGCCCATAAAGCACTGCATCACAAGCCACCATCTCCCCAACCTGATCCCAGATTACGAAACCTGCCAAAGCTTCACTGGAAGGAAGGCTGGAGCCATCAATAATGTTGATTTTAAAGTTTTCACTTCGAGGTGGTTTCTATCTTAAAATTTTCTTTTTTCTCTGGTTTTGGGGTTTGATAGGCTCTTTTTGTTCCCAATCGTCTGAGCATAATGTTTTAGTGTTCTCCTAAATTTTTAGTTGGTTTCTATCATACCCTTCCCAACTCTGAATTTTCCATTTTTCCGGGTTGTCGAAGATGAGTTTGTTTCTTATTATCCATATGCTCCACCACATAATAGCGAGTCTAGTTTTTTGCTCTTTGTTAATTTTGGAGGAAATTTCCGATGTTACTTGTTTCATGCTCTTGTTTTATGTGTCTATTCTACTTATTTTTTGTCCAATTTTCCCGTCAATGTTCCTAATTAGTCTTAATGTGCTATCGCACTTAATAAGTAAATGTATCAAATCTTCATCCATCCGGTTGCACAGGGAACATGTCAAAGGTATATCAACACCCTTCCGTGAGAGTCTAGTTTTTGTTGGTACGTAGGATGTTCATTCATTGCAGTTTTCCAAATAAAGTTTTTCACTTTTAGATGGCAATCGATTTTCCAAACTCATGCAAAGTCATTTTGTTGTGGGGCATTTCGGTTGGTAATCAACTCAAGTGCACTTGATGTTGAGAACCAACCATGCATCTTTGCTAGTTTTCCAATATAGTCTGTCTTCAATATTGTTGGTTGGAATGTACACATTAGATATTTTTCTCGCGATACTCTCAAGAAGAACTTCTCTTAATTTTTCTAAATTCCAATTTCCATTGCGGGAAATATAAGTGTCTACTTTCACATTTTCAAAAATAACACAGTTTGATAGATTCTGACCAACAAGTGGGCAATCCTCCAACCATTTATCTTTCCAAAATTGGACACTACTAGAAACCAAGGCATCTCCGATGAATATATTTTTTCGGTATTACCGAAGAATGATTGCATTTAATCGGAAAAGACAACAGTGGATAAAGAGTCGGGAAAAAGTTTATCGAAATGCTACTGACGGCTAAAACGTCGGTATCTCATATGAGTGAAACCGTTGGTCATTCTTCCGACAGTTGTAACCATAGGTGTAAATGTTGGCTCATGTCCGACGGTTGTAATTGTGTGCCACGCTGTAAAGGCCGAATATATTTTATATCTATTATATGATTAATATTTAATTATATATATTACTATTTTATTCAATTTATAAAAGTGGGAGAAAACTCGTCCTTGAGCACAAGTTTCGATTTTGAAATCCTTCCGGCATCGTTTTAGAACTTGGATTAAAACGGAATTTGATTCCGCTTTCGAGCTCCGAGTCTAAGTAATTTTAAGATGATATCGATCGTGTTTAAAAGAAATTGAAAGTTCCGTTTCAAAATATTTTAGTGTCGGGATTGTGTTAGAGAGCGGGTTTTGGGTTGAATTCGTCGGGATTTGAATTGTTATTTGTGGGGATGTTGTGAGCCTAATTCTCTATGTTTTATACTTACTTATAAAAAAAAATACTTACTTTTATATCGATTTCTGGATGCATTTCATACATTTGGGCTAGAATAGTACAGAATATATGTAGTTTATGCTTATTTGCCAAATTATGGAATCTACACCAGTATCTATTTAATTTCGCAAAAATCAAAGCAATTTACAGCAGTTTTGAGAAAGGAGAAAAGCTCAAAGTCAACTACAGAAGTCCAAGGCCAGGGAGTAGCGGAACCAGGACAAATCGAGCTGGAAAGAAGTAAACTGAGTCAAAACACACAACTCGATATCGAGTACTACAAGTCGATGTCGAGTAAGGTCAAGTCGATTTCCACTGAGTTGACCAGAATCGAGCAAGCTGAGGAGAGTTGATTGATATCGACTTCATCTAGTCGATATCGAGTAACCCACATCGAGTCAACGCCCCAGAATCGAGTCAAGAAGTTGGAGTTGGAACATGCAAGTCGATATCGAGGACCTTTACTCGATATCGAGTAACCACTTAATCGATTTTCACTTCCTCGAGCCGAGATCGACGAAGAAGCTGAAGACGGAGAAAAGTTGGTCGATATCGAGTAAACTGCTCGATATTGAGTTGACCCCCAGAAGCCGAAATCGAGTAGTCCGGGTCTTGTTAATTTTCTATCCAAAGTCCAATGGAGATATTTTCGAGATCAAATTCCATCAACATCTATCAAGTGCTATCAAGAGGAAGAGATATTTACCTACTTTAGATATAATTCCTTTAGAGATTTATTTATTTATTTCCATGTTTTAAATCTTTAGATAAAAGATAGATAGAATTAGATATATATATAGTTTTCCTTCCTTGATTAGCAAGGATTGGAAGCCTATAAATAAAGCCCATGGGGCTGATTTTTGTTCATTCAATTCTAGAGAAGGAAAAGAGGTAGTAGAAAGAGAGAGAGAGAGAGAGAGAGGGAGAGAGAGCTTGTGGCGAGAGCAAGGTGGAAAGACGAAAGCAGATTTCACTTGTTCGGTTGTAAGCTTTCTTTTTAGTTTCATTTTAATGCAATTTAGTTATTTCCTGAAATCTTTGATGAGTCTATTTATGATGAAGAGCGAGTATTCCACCCACTTCTAGGGTCAGGGTGAGCCCGACACTAGCCATGTGAGGTGATGCGGTAAAGGTTTGATCTTTTTATGCAATTCGTCTTCTATCCCTGAAAGCATGATTCTTTTGCGAAAGTTGAAGGTGATCCTTGTTTGTGTTATTGAAGCGAAAGTGATCTTAATACAACTTGGGTTAATTATGTGAAAAGGGCTAGTAACAATTAGGGTTTATGCGAAAGCCTCTATATTCCTATTTGTTAATAACGAAAATTATTTGATGAAAATCATGATCTTTTATGCCTTTATGTGTTATTTTGCATGGTTATTGTTGTGGTGTTGAAACCCTGATCTTGGAAGTCTTTAGTTTATTGATTTATTTCATCAAAAATCATGTTCTGTGTTGCGAAAAGTTGCAATTTTAGTTTCTGAGTTACTCGATCTCGGGGAAATTTGGTCGACACCGAGGACTTTAGTCGATATCGAGTTAAGTCTTGTGGAAATCGAGTTACTTTGCGGGGTTTTACTTTCTTTTGAGTCGATTTCGTGCACTGTTGATCGATTTGCTTAGTCGATATCGAGTAACAGTGGTCGATATCGACCAGTTTTCTATGCTTTGCTTTCTTTTCTGCTTTTCTTTGTTATTTTTGTCTGTCTGTGAGATTTGCCGCTACATGAGATCCATTGACACGCTTCCTCGAGGATCGATCCTGACTTCCCGCTGCTACATCAGGAGGAGGTCTTGTAATCATTTGCAAGGGACGGAATCTTGTTTGCTCTACTTTATTTATATTTTGAATTGCAAGTCTCGATTTCCTCCTACAACATGGGACCAATTTTACCCTATTTCAATTTCCTTTTCTCTCTCTCTCTCTCTCTCTCTCTCTCTCTCTCTCTCTCTCTCTCTCTATGTTTACAAAACAGCTCTTTCACCCTCACAGTTGCAGCCCAAATGAGTTAAATATCTTTACCTCCATCTCCACCTTCAAGCCTTGCTTTCCCCAATTTTGGCAAAGTGCCAAAAGAAACCCCTTACCTTGCTCAGAGTGTACCCATGCCAATTGCAGTCACCCAACTCCCTCTTCTAAGTCTGATTCCCAATTCCTAAACCCAAAATTCATTTTCCTTCAAGAAAAACCCGAGAGCAACTCCTCAGACTCTCCTCTTCTTCCTCTTTTTGCTTTTGAACCCAAGAAGAGCCTACTTCCCTCTTCATCTCTCTATTCCCTCTTATTTTTCCCTTTCAAACACAAAACCTAAAAGGAAAAGCTTTCCCCTTCCACTGGTTTCCCATTGCCAAGCCTCCACCATCACCAAACCGTACCACTCTCCTCTCCCTATCGACGAGAAGCTCCCCTGTTCTTCAGCGACGAGAGCGAGCGCCTTCATCCGAGCTTCTCTGGTTCCGAACAGTAGCAATGGTGTCCAGAAGCGTCGTCGAATCCCAGGAGCACCAAGAAACATCCTCCCTCGTCGTCGGAGCCAGTTGGAGTCGCCTTCGTCCCTCGTCTCCCATGCTTCATCCAAAGAGGTCGGTGAAATTTAGGTTTGCAAGTTCAGATATACTCCCAGTTCAATCTTCACATCAATATGATTATATGAAATTTAGGTTTGCAATGTATTTAGTTTGTTGCTGGAATTAGGAAATTTCTACTTACTCTCTTTTTGGAAGGCGATTAGGGCGATTTTTAGGGGTCTTCCTGTGTCAACCTAGGCGGCGGCGGCGCTGACCCCTGGTGGCCGCTCCGTCTCCCGTCGGACATGGCGAAGAAGAAAGGTAAGGGGAAGGGATCTTCGTTGGGTCTAGACTACGAGGCTAAGAGAAATCTGGAGAAGGAACTCCATGGGAGTTTATTCACTTCGGGCGAAAGTCGAGAGGAGGAGTCCGTTCGTGGAGAGCAGGGTCCTGAGACTGTGACTAAGGGCGTCGAATCCTCTCAGGCGGGTCAAGTGGGGGGTAGCGCTAGGGTTTTGAATTCCAGCGCTGAATTGAAGGTTGGTGGCGCTGATTCAACCTCTTCAGGCTCGAAACCTGACTTGGAGGGTTCGGGTGGAGCGCCTCTAAACGGACAACCCCCTCTGAATCCGGCGACATCGGGTACGCTTCTCTCTTCTGGATCTGGGTTTGTAGGGTTCCGGCCGTCTGATGTGGGTGGAAGATCTGTTAGGGTTCCGCCACCCGTCTGGAATGGTAAACCCCGCTCCTTTGCTCAGATAGTTAGGGGAAATCGAAGAGCTGCTGTGGCTGAACGATTATTGCACATACCCAATGTCAACGGGGATTGCATCAATTACACAAGAGAGGATATTGGGGCTGACGAAGCGACCTGGGCGGCGACGCTGGTGGGTGTCGTCATGGGTCCATCTCTCTCGTCCGATGTTCTAGCAAATTTCATCAAAACCCAATGGAAGGTGCATAATCCGCAGTTGTTTATTAAGCAATCTGGGATCCTAATCTTCAAGTTTCAAAGTGTAGAGGACCTAAGGTGGGTTATTGAACATGGTCCCTGGTCGATTGGTACGTCACCCCTTCTGTTGAAGCATTGGGTGGTGGGAGAGGCCATGGATGGGTGCTCCTTCAACTCAGTCCCTGTTTGGGTTCGAATATTGGACATTCCTCCAAGGTTCTGCTCGACAGCTATGCTTAGCTTGATTGGGAGTAGGATTGGTAAGCCGCTTTGTATCGACGAGTTTACAGCGAACCAGGAATTTCTTTCCTTTGCTCGTTTACTTGTTGATGTTAATGTTGAGCAGTCAAAGAGGAGATATGTTTGTCTGAAGAATGATAAAGGTGTTGAATGTAAATTAAAGGTGAACTTTGAATGGCTCCCTTGGAGGTGTGAAAAGTGCAGCTGTTTCGGGCACCAAGAGGCCTCGTGCCCAAGGGCGGCTTCTCTGTCTGTTCATGACGCTGCTAGTGTCGACCTGGGAGATGGATGCATTCATATGAATGACCCAAGCAATGGAGGAGCTACTGTTGGTAAGAATAGCTGGGGGGTGTGGGCGGATCTGATGGATCTGCCACTGGCTCTTCCACCCCTCCTGATGGTAGTTCGAATCATCCAACTGTGACAACTGCTTCATCTGAGAAGGAGACAGTGTTGGTGTCGATTGATACAACCCAACAGCAACAACCTCGTCAAAACTGTGAGTCTGTAGCTGCCGATTCGCCGGTGGATGCAGGTAGCGCTTCATCGGAGGAAAATGCTGAATGTGGTAAGCCTAACAGCGTTGTGCTGGCCTCGCCGGGTTCCCAAGCCACTGTAGAAAAGGATGAGACGACAGCAAACGGTGCTTCGGATCATGCCAAATCTCTCGCTTGTGCTCGGATGGTCGCGTCGTCTTGGGCTGCAGAGGCGGGAATATATGCAAATAATGAGGTCAAGACACCAGACGGCCTCATGAGATGGAAGCTTAGGAGCGGTGTAAGAAAGGGTGCTTATCGTCTTAGGGGAGCAAGATCATGCATATCGGGTGACCATAAATTATCCCTTACGATGGATGAGCTGTTCTCGGTAATGTCGGGAATCAGGGATCCTACGAGTGGTGATGGGGACGCAGCCTATTTTAATGATGATTCCGATATTGATGAAGGCGGGGATTCCTCCTCGGATGATGAAACTTATCATCCGGGCTGAACTTTCCTTATTCTGCATCGCTGCTGTGGGCTGGTGCCGGCTTGTGAGGATCGTTTGCTGTTTGAATTTCGTTTGTTGTCATTATTTGTCTCCTTGCTTGGGTTGCTGGTGTTGGGAGCCAGATTATTTATTTTTTTGTGGAGCTGTCTTGTACCGGGTTCCTTTTGTTATTCTTTGAACCCGGGTTATGTTGTTTGGGCCGGTTCTCTGTTTATTGTGGGTTTGGTACAGCTGGGCTAGAGAGAGGCATATTTTTGGTGTATGGGCCGGGTTTATTTGGGCCTGTTAATTGCTTCCCCCTTATGTTTAGTTGGACGAGATGACTAGGCTCATCATTTAATATAAATTACTTCCATTGTTGGAATTTATATTAAATGTTGGGTGTAACAGCTCGTTTCGGCTTGGCTTGGCGTACAGGGGAATCGCTGGGGCCTTTTTGAGAGTTTCATTGGGGTGGTGGTTATATAGTTTTTTGTGGGTTGCACCATCTATTTTACATAAGACCCCCTCGTATGGTCTTGTTTTTGTTACTCTTTGGCTTCTGCCAACATCTATATATTTACCTTTACAGGGCAAAGAGGTCGGTCATGCCTTTTCTTTCGTTCTCAGACCAATTACCCCCTTAAAGGTGTGCCTTTATGACTCTTTCCTTTGTCCTAGGCCCCTTCGATGTCGATCTAACTCCGATAAGATCAGACAAAGCTTCCAAGCGTTTTTTCGGCGAAGATCTCGAAATCTCAGTGAGCTCTTCTTCTCTCTTCTTCCTTGTTGTGTTCGTCCTTTTTGGAATGGGTTGTAGATTAGTTGGGAGTGGGTCAAGTTGGAATGAGATCTGTTGGCCAGCTTGGGGATCTTCTTTCTTTTCCCGTCTTTTCTTCCGTTTGAGGGTGCAGAGAGCTCTGTTTTGATTCAAGGAAGGGGACAAATTTGTTGGGTTTGGGCCCTCAGTTGGGCTTGGATCCCCCATCCGGGTTTGAGAGTGTTGGGCCTATTCCTTTCTTTCTTCAGATTTCATTGGGGCTTGAGATCCGAGTAAGGGTGTTTGGGCTTGTTGGGTTGGATTCCTCACTATATTGTCATTTGATATTATATGTGTATTTTGATGATTATATACATGCTATATTATATGATAATAATTACTTATGTGTATTATTATTTTTTCATAAAAAAATTCTAATTTTATGAAAACAAATTTTCTGAAATTTATTCTATATTATGAAGTGATTTTGGAAATGGTATTATTTGAGACAAGTATTGTGTGTTGTTTTAGATATGGAATTTGGAAATTTTGAAATGATTTCTTAATAAATTTGATTGATGTTTATGCTAGTTATATAGTGATGATAAATTATTTAAAAAGAAGTTTCAAGTTTTTATAAATGTCCTTTAAGGATTCATGTTTGGAAAACCAAAATGCCGGAATTATTCCTATATTATGATTTTGAGAGATTAGTTTAATGTTTAAATGTTTAATGTCGGGATTTGAATAAGTATGATTTTAAAAGAATCGTTCATTTTTTGAGTTGACTTAACTTGAGATTTAAGAGTTGGAAAACTTTGGGGAAAATGATTTGCTTGGTTTAACTCGGTGAATTTGTTGTTGAAATCTGCTGAGAATTATATGAGTTTTAAATAACATCTGAAAGGTTATGTGATGATGGATGAGATATTATATGTTGAGATGAGATGAATATGAAATAATATATGATGAGATAAGACGGAATGATCGGAAATGAGATATGTGAAGTTATGTGTGATAGTTAGGGGCGCCTTGTGTGACATAGATAGACTTATGCATATTTATATATTTGTTAGGTGATTGTTGCTTGTTGGACTCCACTTGCGTTATCTTTTTTTGTTCGGCTTATTCTGGTAAGTATCCTACGGGACATACTCAGCAACCTTGAGCTCCTACCTGATGTGTCATATAGGGTGTAGGAGTTGCATATCCATAAAAGCATGCCATGTAGTATCATGCTTAGGACTTGCACTTATGAATGAGAGTCCCTTTTCTTTATGCGTTTGAAAAGAGAACAGACGTTATCTGTGAGTCCTAGAGTCTTTTGCTAGGGTCATAGGATAGCCCAGCATCATTGGGTTTGTCTTGAGTCATTGTGTCATTATATGAGACGTTATGATAGCCCAGCACCATCGGGCCTGAGCATGATGAGTTTGATGATGATGATATGATGATTGATTTGATGTGCACTTATATGATGATGGATATGCTATAGCATCGAACTGGCCAATGTCTGCCCGAACGGAAAAGGGGGTAGACGTTTGAGAGAGATATGCCACTTGGCATTCTGTGGGCGCCTTTACAGTTTTTCTGCATATTATTATATCTAATGAAAGCATGCTTGTGTGTTTAAATCATGTACTACATTAGACCATCTTTTATCTAGGCATAGGCATATTATATGGCCTCAGCGCGGCCTTTAGGGCCCGCAAGCGAATAGTGGGGCTGACTTCGTGGATAGTGTTAGGTACTTGCTCCTTGTTTGCTTCATGCTTCTATGATGGGAAATCTCTGTGGGCGAAATCGAAGAATCGGTTTAACCCGCTAACTTGGCTAAGTGGTAATCAGTTATACTTAAGGTTTTGGTTTTGACCCGGGTCTATCGTAGCGAGTTGCCCTTTATTTTTCGTTTTCCGTTCCGCTTCCCTTAAAGGAATTTCTACGACTTAGTCCTTAGGATAGGTGAAGGGTACCCAATGGCCCTACGATGGTTTTGGGGTTCGAAATCCCCGCTTTCATACTAATGTTTAAAGAGGTTTGAAACCTCGACCCGTACCTGGATTGCAAGATCCAAATGAAGGTATCTGATGTGCATGGTTTTAGTCGTATTTTTCCATGTGTTTTAGTGTCAATTTGAGTCATTTTTATAGGATTTTGCATTGGGTTTAGTGTCTTTTGCATGTGTTTTCATATTTCATGAGAAATAGATGTCTTCACTAGCTTTTGTGTGTTTTACAGAATTTTGGGAGCTGATTTTGGAGAAACTTTCAACATTGAAAAGAAGCGGAAGAGAATTTGGAGCGCATAGAAAAAAAACGGAAGCAATCGGAGTTATAACGAAAGAGATACGGGCGTTTCCCTAAGTCCAAGATGGATTACCGTTATACCGACCCCATAACGACCCTAAGGGGGGTCGGTACTGAGGCTCAATTTGGAAGTGCGAAGCAAGAAAAAGCAACAGTGCTCATACCGACCCTAAGGGGGGTCGGTACCGAGGTCTGGCGCTTCGGTATGGGTCCCAGCAGAGCTTATTTACCCGGATTTAATTAGTTTTACCCTTTTCCTTAGATAGACTTTAGATAAAATTCATATATTTGTTATTTCCTAATTTAGTTTATGGGCTATGAAGTATAAATAGGATTTTTAGGGTTTGGAGGATTTTCTCCTTCCTTCCATCATTTTTCAGCACACGTGAGAATTTTTCAACACACCTTTAGAGAGCGTTTGTGAGCGGATTTGAGAGCTTTTTGGAGCGATTTCTTCAGCGAAAGTTGGAGAACGTTTTGTGAGGCTTTTGTGACGCTTTGTTGATATTATTCTCAGGTTTTTATCCAATTTAACTTTCTGAATTTTAATTATTTCATGAATTTTACATTGTCTACCATGTTTATGCGTGAGTAGTCGCCTTTTCTAGGGTTGGGGTGATCCCAACGATAGTTATGCTTGCAATTTTGCTATGAATTGATGAATTGATTGGTTTTATCTATCTTATGTGCTTAAGTACTCAATGAAAATTGGGGAAATTCCTTTTTGCAATTAAATTGAAAGATTGGATTGTGAATTGGATAGTAATTAGGATTTTGAACGCAAGTTTGATAACCTAATTAAGATTGTTAGTAAAGTTTATTAATTTGTGAAAATAAATTGATTGCTTTGCTAGGGTTGAAGCAAATTGACCTATTTAATAGATAAAAACATGATTTTTATATGATCCATTGCAATGCTTATATGATTATCGTTGTGGTGATCTCTATGCCCTAGATCTTTCATATTATTGATTTTCTTCCAAAAATTCAGCAACTTTAAAACCCAAAAAAATCTCTACATTTGTCATCTCTTCTTGCTATTTCTTGCTCTTTGGTAACTAGAATTGAGTCACTGACTTTCTCCCTGCGGACGAACTTGACCCTACTATACTATAGCGGGGTTTCGATCTTATAAATTTATTTGTTTGAAAATAAACCCTTCATCAAATTGGCGCCGTTGCCGGGGAGATTTCAATTGTGCCAAAGTTTTAGTTACTATTAGGATTTGGGAATAGCCCATCTCTTTTCTTTTGTAAATATTATTTTCTTTTCTTTTCTTCTATTTTAGTTAGTTTTTATTTTTTGAACATCACACCTCCCACCTCCCTCCACCCGCCTCATCGGTTCCGACTTGGTGCCAAACCCTTGCTATTTTATATGTGCACTTGTTTGAGTTTTCAAGATTAGGTACAAGATGCAATATGCATATGATTATTTTGAAACAAGGGCTGAACAAGAAAGACGACAAGCAAGAAAAAACGAGTATGCGAGCTATCTAGCCGAGGTTGATGAGGAGGATGGAGATTTCATTGATTTTGATACTTGGAAAGCAAAGAAGTCCTCTGAGGATTCAACCAAAGTCCAAGAGCCATATGAGTTCTATCAACCAACAGAGTGGTATTATGCTCAACATGACTATAAGGACTCGGATGAGCCCTCCCAACCATGGGAGCCGCCTCCGGAAGAATCATATTGGTATCCTGAGCACCAAGAACCACCATCATGGGTACAAGAGCTGAACGAGGGACTCGATGGGCTTCACGGTGATATAAGTTCCCAATTGGAGGATATCCAAGCGCAATTGGGAGATTTGGCCGCAGAGAAGGAGGATCTATCAGTATCACTATCACAAGACGCAACCTTACAACCAATAGAGACGTCATATAGGTATGAGGTTGGTTCATATGATAACATTATTTTTTGCGAGCTTGTAGGTGGAGAAGAGCATGAGGATGAGTTGGTACGTATCCCAACCGAGTCAACATACACTTGTGTTGGCTCTACTCAGGCTCTTGACGATTCGATTGCGCGTCCTAAGAAGGAAGAAGAGAGTTGCAAAGATCCTACAAAGCTACAAGTAAAGTTAGGTATGGTCTTTAACCTCTTTTCACATGTTGGTACTAAGACATTTCAGGAGGAGCCATATGAGGAACCCCAACAAGAGGAAGTGCTTGAAGAGAAAGAGGAACCTCATGTAGAGAATTGTCAAGATCCTACCAAACCACAGGTAAGCTCAGGTATGATCCCTAACCTCTTTTCTCATGATGAACAAGCATGCTTTACTATTACTACCAGTCCACCGCCACCTTTGTCATTCGAGGTGAAAGTGATTCCCGACGATCTCGAGCAATCGACAGTCGCATTTAAGTATGGGGTCCTCGCGAAGTGGCACATTGAGGATGAGGCGATAGACGACAAGGTGGAGGAATCTCTTCCCCCTCCACCATTGTACACTGAACTCAACAATGATATACATCTATTTGTGTATGATGGTGAGAAAGCTCGGGAAGCCAATTCAATGAAGAGGAAGAGGATTATTTATGAGGTAAGCACACCTGCTGAGTGCTTTCTAAGGAAATATGAATGGGTGGAAGATTGGAGTGTCCACTCGGGAAGGTTCAAGGTCATCCATAAGGAAAGAAAAAGAGGTCTAAACAAGTACAAGGAGCGAGAGTCATGTCACCTGAGGGCCTATTATGAAGTACCACCCAAGGACGTTCCACCACCATCTCCTCCAGCTGAGCCACCGGATCCACCACATCCTCCTGATCCGGATTGAAGTTGAGCATCCATTCCCACCACCACCGCCTTCTCCGTAGAGCTTATGGATGTCTTCAGCAACTTCTGAATTTCTTTTGTGAGTTTTTGAGTCTTTTCCCTTTTACTTTGATTTTCTTTTTCACAGTGGGGACACTATCTATTTTTAAGTATGGGGTGGGGATTCAGAAACTTGTTTTATGTGTGTTATGGATTATGTTTATGTTTATGTGTTGCATTTTACTTTATTTTGATTATGTTGTGCATTCATGTTTAAGTTTTTTTTTATGCATTTGAGTCAATTTTATGCATTTTATATTTTAGTCACTTTAGTCTTGCTTTTAGTTTCATAAAATCTGAAAAATTAAAAAAAAAATTGAAAAAATGTCGAAAAAAAAAATATGCATGTTTACTTTTGTTTTGTCTTATATTTTATTGAGTTTATACCCTAACTTAGATGTCCTATGATGATAAATAATGACTAACTTGATCATGTAAATCCTATGACATGTTTGGAAGGTTTAGCCTAAGTCCTTGAAATTGTTTTTATGTGGATTGTGAACTTGTGATGAAATTGAGCACATATGATCCTAGGCTAAAGGTTTAAATCCAATAAAATTTATCCTAGTGAGAATTTTGGCCTTATAGGGAGAACATTAAAAGTCCCTCTGCTTTCTTGAGTGTATTTACTCTTCCTATGCATCTCTAAATATTGTGATAGTCATTCAAAGTCAATGCATTTATATGTTTATGTGAATGAGAATTAAATGATGGAGGCATCTTTTAAGTCAATTTTATCCTCTCTTTACCTACCCCGCATTATCTCTGCTTGAAGCCAAAACATTAGCTTGAGCCTTTATTTATAAGCTCCACAAAATTATCCTTAGCCAAATTGAGCTTGACCCCTATTTGGGAATTAAGACTTAGAGATGGTTGGAATGATAATTTGGTGGAGGGAAAGTGCTTGTGTTTCATTTCAAGTGAGAAGGATTCTTGAATTTATTGAGTTATGGGTTGGTTTCATATTTTTATCTTGCTATGCATATTATGTAAAAGAATTTTGGCTCACCCTATAAATGCACTATTATTTTTATTATGTTATTTTTTCGTTTTAAAAAAAAACGAAATTCAGAAAAAGAAAAAAAATCGAAAAAAAAAGAGAAGGAAAGTTTGTGTTTATATGTTTGTGAATAAAGTGCATGGGCCAAATTTACCTTATTTCCTTTACTTTTGCAAGATTCATACTTTTGAAAGGTTTATTGAGTTTGAGAGGTTATGTTCTTCATTTAGATGAGCTAGTGGGTTTCGTTGATTCATATGATTGAGAGTTATGGTTTGGTTGAGTTGTGTTAGAGATTTAGGAGTCTTGATTCCCGAATTTTATTAAGCACCACATAGCCAAATAATTCCACGCCCTTTATTTCATACCAAGCCACATTACAACCCCGCCGAATGGAGTCTTCTTTGAAGTCTTCCATTGAGCGAAGTCCTCCTGATGGTTCTTGTTTGCATTTACATAATTGGTTGTGAAGTGGATTATTATAAATTGCAATGTTTATGAGTTTGTATATGGAATTGAGTTGAGAGTTGATCTTCATAGCCTAAACACATTGAGAGTTGAGTGTAAACATGTTATCCCTGTGAGGTTGGATTTATAATGCCTATGCATATGGATCAGTCATATATGTGTGATTACGTTAAATTCACTTGTTTTACATTGCTACTACTTGAGATGTTGCTTTTGACAAGGGTGAAGACTTAAATGATTTGTTATAGGTATTGGTAATTGTTTGGTTATTGCTTGAGGACAAGCAAGTCTAAGTATGGGGTATTTTGATGTGCATGGTTTTAGTCGTATTTTTCCATGTGTTTTAGTGTCAATTTGAGTCATTTTTATAGGATTTTGCATTGGGTTTAGTGTCTTTTGCATGTGTTTTCATATTTCATGAGAAATAGATGTCTTCACTAGCTTTTGTGTGTTTTACAGAATTTTGGGAGCTGTTTTTGGAGAAACTTTCAACATTGAAAAGAAGCAGAAGAGAATTTGGAGCGCATAGAAAAAAAACGGAAGCAATCGGAGTTATAACGAAGGAGATACGGGCGTTTCCCTAAGTCCAAGATGGATTACCGTTATACCGACCCCATAACGACCCTAAGGGGGGTCGGTACCGAGGCTCCATCTGGAAGTGCGAAGCAAGAAAAAACAACAGTGCTCATACCGACCCTAAGGGGGTCGGTACCGAGGTCTGGCGCTTCGGTATGGGTCCCCGTAGAGCTTATTTACCCTGATTTAATTATTTTTACCCTTTTCCTTAGATAGACTTTAGATAAAATTCATATATTTGTTATTTCCTAATTTAGTTTATGGGCTACGAAGTATAAATAGGATTTTTAGGGTTTGGAGGATTTTCTCCTTCCTTCCATCATTTTTCAGCACACGTGAGAATTTTTCAACACACCTTTAGAGAGCGTTTGTGAGCGGATTTGAGAGCTTTTTGGAGCGATTTCTTCGGCGAAAGTTGAAGAACGTTTTGTGAGGCTTTTGTGATGCTTTTTTGACATTATTCTCAGGTTTTTATGCAATTTAATTTTCTGAATTTTAATTATTTCATGAATTTTACATTGTCTACCATGTTTATGCGTGAGTAGTCGCCTTTTCTAGAGTTGGGTGATCCCAACGATAGTTATGCTTGCAATTTTGATATGAATTGATGTTGGTTTTATCTATCTTATGTGCTTAAGTACTCAATGTAAATTGGGAAAATTCCTTTTTGCAATTAAATTGAAAGATTGGATTGTGAATTGGATAGTAATTAGGATTTTGAACGCAAGTTTGATAACCTAATTAAGATTGTTAGTAAAGTTTATTAATTTGTGAAAATAAATTGATTGCTTTGCTAGGGTTGATGCAAATTGACCTATTTAATAGATAAAAACATGATTTTTATATGATCCATTGCAATGCTTGTATGATTATCGTTGTGGTGATCTCTATGCCCTAGATCTTTCATATTATTGATTTTCTTCCAAAAATTCAGCAACTTTAAAACCCAAAAAAATCTCTACATTTGTCATCTCTTCTTGCTATTTTTTGCTCTTTGGTAACTAGAATTGAGTCATTGACTTTCTCCCTGCGGACGAACTTGACCCTACTATACTATAGCGGAGTTTCGATCTTATAAATTTATTTGTTTGAAAATAAACCCTTCATCAGTATCCGACCTTCGAAATGTAACACATGTATTTATATCTGGGACGTTACACACGCTCCGATGCGAGTAACCGTTGCCATTCTCCGATGGGTGTAACTATTGGTCACTCTCCGACAGGTGCAATTGTTGGCCAACAATGGGTATACACGTTGGTCAATGTCCCACGTTACTAATCGTTGGGCACTCTCCAACGGGTGTAATTGTTGACTACAAGTAAATTGGTGGTGGTTTTCCACCCAAAAATTAATTCGGATTTTGATTTGTTGAATATTAAATTATGAAATATTGTTGAATAGAACCAATTTTTTTATTATTATTTATAAATAGAATCGAATAGAAACATAGTTATATACCATGAAAATGATACAAATTTAAATTCAAAACAAACATCAATATATAAAAATTCATAACAAAACCAACGAGGAAACTATCAGTGACTACATTTTCGGTGGTAGATATGGTGGAGTGAAAAACATAATATTGTGTTGCCAAATGACATAGTCAAAGAAATCCTAGACATTCCTCTTCTTTCTTCTCCCTTTGAGTATAGGTTATATTGGTGGCCTAACAGAGAAGGTTAGTTCACAACCTCGACCGCATACAAATTAATTACTTCCCAATCGCTGGTAAACCTAGACAATAACGCATGGATCTGAAATTTGGATGTTCCATCGAATATCAGATTTTTTTTATGGAAAGTATACCAGAACGGTCTCCCGACGACCGCTAGGCTTGCCCAGCGCGGGGCCTCTGCTCCCTCTTCTTGTTGCTTATGTAACGGCATGGTTGAAGATGATGTTCACTTCCTGTTGGAGTGCCAATACGTTCGCTCTCTCCTCCGTCTCCCTACACACATAAATTCAGCAATATTCAGACTCATAAATCAATCACGAGATATAAGACTATCATTTCCTTCTTGGGGAACAAACTTACTATTGGGGACAAGGTGGATCTTGTTTTCTCATGGTGGACAGCTTGGTACACTCAGAACCAACATGTGTTTAGGCAGGTACCCATCCCTCGCAGAGATTGCTCTTTACTCATCATAAAAACCCATAAAGAAAATTGGAAAAAAAACCTATCTCTTTGAGGATAGTCTTGATATGAACCATCTCTCACACAAACAAAACCCAAAACACCCAAGAAAGAAGAAGAAGAAAGGCAAGATTACATGGCGCAAACCCCCAAGGGGTGTCGTCAAGCTAAATTTGGATGGATCGACAATCACAAATAATGACAGCTTGGTGGGAGCTATAATTCGGGATTGGGAAGAACGGCTAATACATATTTGTTATCGAAAACTTGGAAAACAAATCCCCCTAAAAGCAGAAGCTCTTGCCCTTAAGTTGGGAATCCAACACGCACTGCAACTCTGAATCGACAAAATCCATATTGAAGGTGATTCCAATATAGTCATAAACCACTTAAAGAAAACAACGAAATGTCCCTGGGAAATTGAACTGATCTTGACAGATGTCGAACTTTTATTGTCTGCTATGAAAGAAGTCTCATTCTTTCATGTTCCCTGATTAGGCAATAGAGTGGCAGATCAGGTTGCACATCTTTTCCACTATGCATGAGGTGTCGATATTTATAACGATTCTGGTCTTCTTGACCTCATCCGAAAGGATGCTGTCGGGTAGAGCTCGCTCGCCCAAATTCTTTCCTAATAAAAAAAAATATATAAAATAACAAAACCAACGAGAAGGGACAAATACTAAAACCTATAAAAAGCAAAAAGCATGAAACTAAATGCTAAATGTTTGTACCAATGTAAAAAAATATAGAAAAGACCTAGCTAGGCAAAAGAGCTAAATAACATATCAAATAGAAATTTCAAAGTTTGCCTAAATAGCTAGGCATACTAAAGATAGGATTATGATAGATCAACCAATGTGACTACCATTGCCATTGCCATTACTAAACACAGCGCCACCATTTGATGTAGCTTATGAAGGGAAGGAAGTAACCATGTCACCTGCTGGTAGGATGGTTGAATTCAATAAGGCCTGAAATGGCATATTTTGTTGCATCATCATTTGCATCTGCTACTCTTGTTGGAGTTGGATGTGCAAATGTTTGATGGTTGCTGCTTGTTCTTCCATTCGAGTTCTAAACATTTCATTTAGTTGATCGACTAAACTTTGAAGCTCTGTCTGATCAACTCTCAATGAAGACGATGAAGACGGTGCAATTGTTGGAAGAGCGGAAGTAATAGTTGTTGGAAGGGCGGAAGCAGCAACTGCTAGACATGGATCACGAGTTGGTTCAGATGGAGAATGGATTGGCAAATGTGGAACTTGCACAAATGGTGAAGTAGGAATTGGAGGTGGCAATGAGGCTTCACGAGCCAGGGGATTGAGCACATTGTCACACATACGAAAAGAGATCCTTGACCATACACTCTTCCCTTTTTACCACTTGTAGCAGCTTGAAGCCATACCTTGTTCACGACTTCTTGGGGCATTGTCTATTCTGAATGAGCTTTTGACCAATTTCCAAATAATTGCTTGAAACGATCCTAATTAAGTATCCATAAGAACAAAGTCAATCCTTGTGAATTATATATAAATGTGGGGATCAATAAAAAAAATGTATATATAGAACCTACCAAACAAGTTGGAGGTCAATCCCCCGTCCACTGTCCAGTTTTGCTACTATGATACATAGACTTTAAGAGTTATTTTTTAGTCATTCTCTTCTTGTTCTCACTCTCCTGAAAAGAAAACAGTAGAAAGATGAAGTTTAGACTAGTATGTGTGTGAACTAATTATCCAATTTAAATTATATATAGAAAGTCATAATACTTACAAACTTGTACACATTTTTAATACTCCCTTTTCGGCCCCAACTCACCCAATCCCGACCAAAGGAAATTCCGACCACAACCCACACACTCGGCGAAGTTCGAAGCTCGCGCGGCGTCTCCGAGACCGATTGGGTTCTCTGACGATGGGGAAGAGCCACGAGATCCTAGGTCGGACGGAAAAGCTCATAAAGGTGAGCCTTTACATGGTTTTAAGTCGGAATAAGGAGATCGAAAGCTTACAAGGCCAAATCGGAAATCAGAGGAGCGGGTGCTGAACGAATTGAGACGGTTTCTTCACAGAATTGATGGAACCGCCATTGAAGAAAACTCTAAACGTGGGGAGTTCTGAGATACTGTGTTTTTCTTTATTATTGTGTTAAACATCTGTTACAATTTAATTATATATAAACCTATACAAGCTTGGGCCTTCAGCCCATTACTAAGCCAGCCCAACAGCTCATACTATCCCAATACCCCCCTTCAAGCTGGTGGTGGTGCTTGCTGTAACCCCAGCTTGGGCAGGATCTCTCGAAGACGGACACCAGGTAAAGCCTTGGTTAGAAAATCAGCTAGTTGTCTAGAGGTGTGAACATGAGACAAATCTATGAGGCCTTCCAACAGCTTCTCACGAGCAAATTGGCAATCAAGCTCGATATGCTTGGTTCGCTCATGAAAGACGGGATTCTTGGCAATGTAAATCGCTGGCTGATTGTCGCATTTAACCGGTATAGGAGTAATGTCAGGGACACCTATTTCTGCAAGCAATCGACTTAACCACGCAAGTTCAGCGCAAACCCGTCGAAGAGATCGGTACTCGGCCTCGGCTGATGAGAAAGATATACTCTGCTGTTTTTTCGACTTCTAGGAAATCAAAGTCGATCCAAGTAAGACAATGTAACCACTGGCAGATTGGCGAGTACGAGGGCAAGTAGCCCAGTCGGCATCGCAATAGGCTTGCAACTTGAAATCGGAAGTCGAGTGGAGGAGTAAGCCAAGTTGTTGAGTGCCTTTCAGGTACCGAAGCACACGGATTGCTGCAACCATATGAATTTGTCTGGGTTGCTGTAGAAACTGACTCAGCATCTGGATGGCAAAAGCTAAGTCCGGGGGAGTGTTCACAAGGAAATTGAGCTTTTCCACGAGTCGGCGATACACTTGTGGGTTTCGCAAAAGAGGGCTGTCATCGGGGAGCAAAGGTGAGTCCAAAATCAGAGGGTTAGCAACCGGAGATCCACATGGAAACACGTCAAGCACCTCTGAAATGAACTTCCTCTGACTCATGATCAAGCCTTGATCTGTCTCTATGAACTCGATTCCTAGGAAGAAGAGGGGTGTTAGAGAGAGGAAGCTTGAGAGAGAAACTCTCATTTGTGGTGGGAGTTCTTCTTTCTCTTGCCCTTCCTCTTCTCGCTTTGGCCTCTCCGTGAGTCACACTCTGATGGTCGGCACATACTCAACACTATCCCACTTCATTAAATGCTGTTACTCAATCTCCACATCTTATATTTATTTTTGTAGTGGTTAACATCTTTTTGCTGGTTCATTTTGCGTTGGGGGTTCTGGTTTTTTAGAGTTTGTTTAGTTGTCTTTGGGTGGGTTGATGGAGGTTTGGAGATCGTTTTGGTCTCCTTGAGATTCAGCGCTTGAGTTCCTCCGGTTGGCCGTGGGTGGTTCGTCACTTCAGGCTCGGGTGTCGACCGTGAAGCCGTGGGCTGGTGGCACTGCCGAGTGGGTGTCGGAGTGTCCTTACAGCGGTCCGGGTGCACTCCATTCAGATCTAGCTCCGTTGCTCTAGATCTGGGGCTGTTTCTCGTCTCTATCTGCTTTGGGTTCAAGCTCCTCCCCGCTGTATCCGGGTTAGTGTGGGTGGCCTGGAATTTCGGGTCTGGCGCCGACTAAAGAGCTGAGGGCTGGTGGGTGTTGCAGATCGGTTTCGGGTCAAGCTCTACTGTTCCGGTGTGGTGGCGGTTGGTGTTTGTGGCTTGGTTGTGGGGTTTGGGATCTTTTTCGTGTGTTCAAGGTTTCACTGGTGGATGGAGGGGTGGCTGGTTGGGAGTCTCCGTCGTTGAGGCCGGCGGCGTGAATCCGGTGAGCTAGGCGTGGAAGTCGGCGCCCCCGGGTTCCTGGGTGGGTGTATTGCTCGGTGAGTCTCCTTTCTCCTTCTGCTGTCTTCGTTGTACTGGTTGGGGCCTTGTGCTTGCGGAATGGGTCTTCTGTGTGACTGGTGTGGCTCGAGGCGGTTTGGGCTCGTGGTGGTTTTGGTCGGCCGAAGCATGGTGGTTCGATGGTGATTTGGCCGTGGCTTGACGGTGGTTCGATGTCTGCTCGTTGTCACTTTTCTTCAGTTGTGTGGCCTGCCCATCTTCTCGAAGCCGGTCTGAACGCGTGGTGGGTCGTTGTGGCCGGGCTGGTGGCGCGTGTGATGTCGGGTTGTGTTGCCTATGCTCCGGGATGGTTTTCTCTCTCGTTGTGGATGGCGTGTGAGCTTTGGTGTACAGCTGTGTGGGCCCCGTCGCTGTGTACAACAGAGGTAGCTGATGAGGTTCAGCTTTTGCTTTTGTGGTAACGTGTGGGATTAGTCCTCCCATCTTACTTTTAAAAAGTGACATGTATTGTTTCTTTTTATTTGTTTGGTGGAAGTTGACCGGGTAGAAGACTAGTGGGGTTTCTTTTGAGGTTGTTTTTATTTTGAGGTTAAGATTTGTGGGTAGAAATTTGTGGTAGGTATTACTTTTGCGGGGTGAAACTTGCGGGATGAAATTTGCGAATGTACCACTCTTTTACGTAAGACTCTTAGTATGGTCTTACTTTTTGTTACTCTTTGGCTTCATGCCTCATCTTTGGCTTCATGACTCATCTATATATTTACCAATTCAGGAGAGAGCCTAAATCCTTGATTCGAAAACGATCATTAAGAAAGTCTTTCAAAGACGTCATCTCCCTCATATCATATCCTGTCAATAGGATGTCGTCGACGTATATGGCGACAAACACATTGGAGGTCTCTGAAGTCTTAAAAAAGGGGAATAATCATTTTTAGATTGTGTATACCCTCTTGATTTCAGTTCGCCAGACAACTTTGCGTACCATTGTCTTGACGCTTGTTTCAAGCCATACAACGACTTATGCAATCGACACACCAAGGAATCATCAGACACAACCACCATGGAGGAAAGCATTGTTTACGTCGAGTTGAAACAACGGCCACTTCTTCTTTAGTGCGACTGACACCAAAGCTCGGAGTGTTGTCATTTTTAATGACTGGGGAGAAAGTCTCGATATAGTATACGCCTTCCCGCTGAGTAAATCCTCTAACCACTAATCGAGCTTTATACCTCTCAACGGATCCATCGGCTCTTCTTTTGACTTTATAGACCCATTTGCAACTTATCGCTTTCTTCCCATGTGGCAAACGAACAAGACTCCATGTATTATTGAGGTCTAAGGCCTCAAACTCTGCCTTCGTAGCCTTTTGCCAAGCACTGGATTGAGAGGCTCTGGAGTAAGAAAAGGGTTCAACATCTCTCTCCACAATTGGATCAATAGATGGAGTTGGGAAAGACAAAGTGGAGGTTAAAGTATGATTGCACAAATGCACATTTCGAGCATGGCAAACATAATCCGAGAGGTGTCCGGGTGGGTTGTGTACTCTTATGGATCTCCCAACAGTAACAGATGATCCCGAAGCGGGTGTTGAAGAACTCCCTGAAGTGGTATGCAGAGTATGATTATATGAATACTACTAGAATTCTGTTATTTAACATCGGCTGATTAACATCATCCAGAAAAACCTGTCATGTTAAATAGTTTTTTAACATCGGTTTTTAAAATTGAGATGTGGAAAACAAAAAAGACATCACCCTATTTTTTTATTGATGTTAAATTATTATTATTTTCAAAAATGATTCGAGCGCGAATTGTAAGGTTGAATTAATTTCAAAACCCGCCTAAGGAAACACAACCCTGGTTTTTTGGGGCAAGCGGGCAAGGTTTATTTTTCTTCCGTTCTCCTTTCTGACTTATATCTACACCCAGTGACCCAGGACTCCCAGGAGATATCTGACATGGGAGCGAAGATCCCCCACCCCCGTCCTGGCCGGCTTTGCACCACCTCTCCGGCCTCTCTTTTTCAGGTGAACCTCGCTCCCTTCTCCTTCCAATTCCATATCTATATAAGAGATTTCTCTATGGCTGTAATTTTTGGGTGGCCCAAGAAGGAGGAGTAGGAGAAGCGGGCGCAGTCGGAGGTTTCGATGCTGTCGAGGGGGCAGTGGGGGGGCAACACAGAGGTCGAAGGAGGGAAGGGAGGAGTGGGCGAAGGAACAGGCGGGGGACTGGCAACCGGGGAACCAGAGGAGGTCGGAGCCGGTGTCCATGTAGAGGGAGAGAGTTTGGGAAGTGGGCGCAAGACAAGTTTTGGGGATTTTGATGGCTGTAAATTTTCTCTTCCTAGATCTAGTCCCGATTCGCGCCAGACAAGTTTCAATTTTCTCTTCCTTCTATGAGGTAAACCACATTTGAAACCCTAGAAACCCTTCTTTCAATTCTAATCGAATTTCAATCCTTCTTTTAGTCTTATGCTTTCTTATTTGTTTTTTTATTTTTCAATATTTCATTATTGATTAAATTTTCCTGTTGATTCGAAGTTGGAGGGAGATGTTCAGCATCATGGATGCCTAAATGCCTGATTGTGTGGCTAGTTAATACATCTCCCCTTCACTTTTGATAGCGTGGAACTAAGGATAGGTTGGGCACCATAGCTTGTTGCATTGACCAACATATATGTCTTGACTCTTGAGTATAAAGAGTTCTTCTGACGGCAAACACATGTATGGTCATTTTAGTATTTGCCAAAAACCTAATTGATGTGTAGCTAGATGTAGAAGAAAGTGAGCTCTTACCCTGTGACTGAGATTGATGTTCATTAGTCTGGAACTTAAATGTTGTTTTTTTGTGATGAATTTCTGATTCTACTACCTTGTATTTCATGAATCTTCTAGATATTTGAGGGGTTTCAAATGTTGTACTTTCATTTTATGTTCGCATTGTCTTGCGTTTCGACTGCTGCATTTGCTTTTTTTTTCCTTATCTTGTAGACTGGTGCAGGGTTTTAACTGATGTTTGTGTTTCATCTCTGTATTGTTTAGACTGTTGCAGGGTTTTGACTTGTACATTTGAGTGTTGTACATTTGAGTTTTGTTCAAATTTGTTTTCCTTAGATTGTACTGGTTAATAAATTGAAAAGAGTAATTCTTGATTAAACACCGAAATAGACTACTTCTCTTCTGCACCTGAACTGCAGATTGTAAGGTACTGCTCACAAGGTTAAGTGTTTCCTAATCCTGACTGAAGCTTCTCTATAACTGTGAATAGGCTTTGATTTCGCTTTCCTATTTTGGTAATTTGTTGTCGGCTTGCCTTTTTTAACTTGTAATACCCGATCCTGAGGGATCTTTTTGGATTGCTGGATAATTAATCCACCGAAATGAATTGTTGAATTGAAATTTAAAGCATTGGTTATTTGTTTCCGATTTGAATTCAATTGGAATGCATTTGTGGAGATTCATCCTATCTACTTTGATTTTTAGTTCTTAGTAATCAGTTTAATATATCTGATATGACTCTATGTAAAAGATGAGCAATGAACAGTTCAGATTGCAGAAGTGGTTAATTATGGGTACAAACCCAAAACCCTAAGTGAGTGGGAGGGGGAAATTGAAAATCAGGTGATGTATGGTTGTTAAATTGGTTGCTTGTTACTCTTATTTTCATGAAGCTCTCCTAAGCTCATCCTAAATAACCGTTACTAGAGCATTTAAGATTAGATCCAAAAGTCCTTTTAGATTCTTGAGAGAACTTAAACTTGATGACTCTATGTAGATAACCCAATACTAGATCATCTCCCAGTCCATAATAAAGGTATAACAGTAACAATGATAACTTCTAGATAACCAAACTTAAAGTTTTACTTATGTTTATTAAATTTTACTTATGTTTTGTTTAGTTTACAATTTAGTTATAGTAATAACACTCGTCGGTTGTCCATCTCATCGCTATAGTGTGTCCTTTAGCAAGAGTAATGAATAAAGTTTCGATGAAAATTGTCGTCCTGGATAAGGTGAGACAATGCCAATATTTTTTGCTTATCAAGTTATCAGATAAGTAATTCCTTGATGATTTATGACAACATCTGTTCTTTTTGGTTGGAAGACCAACTTTTGGCATGCTAATGAAAATAGAAAAATTATTAGCAGCATCTATGCAAATAACAGTGTTGTCTGGTAGGTTAAATAATCATCAGTGTGAAAATATATGGTTAAAGCAATATGGTCTTAGATCACCCAAAATTGTTGACTGGCGAATCTTGGGGGTACCTTGGTAGTAGGCGATTTTTGCATGAGCTTGATCTCAATACTGATTATGTCAAAGGTCTAAATGAAACATTGATTGAAATGGTATTATGCCCCATATGGTCTTAGATTTGGCATGCAAGGCTGTTTTTCCTCAAATGGCTTATCTTTGTCTATTTTTCACACTGGACAAAGCTTAATCTGATTGAATAAATGAGATTTGCTTAGATTTTTAGGTCTGGGAAATTGGATATTTTTCTGATTTTCTGCATGGTTACTAGCTTTTGTCATTCCTGCATTTAAACAAGATATTGTTGTTAAGTAAATCATTTTAGATGGCATTGGTTGAGTGTTGTTAATATTTTGATGCAGTTGAACCTTGTTCATAGCTAGATTGATCTGGCAGTCATGTGGTGGCCCTTTTAACTTATAATGTAGAACCACTAATAGAAATCTGTAATAATAGTTATTTCCATTTGGCACAACATAAGTATGTTTTTCTCCATACTTATGTTGTTCTATTCTCTTTTTTTTTACACCATAAGAAAACAGATTTTGTTCCCTTCATTTTGTAAGTTAAGTAGATATTTCTCTGCTTGCTTTTTGATAACTTGAATTATTCAGTTATTTGTGTTGGTTAAAGCAATTCCAAATTGAGATTTAAATTAAGCGGATGCACAATAACTTGGTGTACTTGGGTATTCTATTGTTCTTTGGTGTACTTGGGTATTCTTTTTTTTTTTTTGATTAGGTAGAAATTCGAGTTCAGAATACTTGAAACTCGATTACCGAACAAGTCGGCAGACGGAAAACCGTCAATACAAGCAGGACATAATAACACAAAACATCAGAGAGGAAAAGAAAATCTCAATCAACACATATAAGTCGTCAACCAGCGGAGAAGTTAACCGAGAACCTTGACGCGCCGCGAGTGCTAAGAACCTGGGAGAGTGCAATGACTCAAGACAGTACCCCAATCGGAAAGGGCGACTCCTGCGGAGATGTGGACCACCGACGTTGCCTCCACCTAAATGAAGGATCTTCGAAGACCACGAACACCACCACGATCCGTCGTCGATCAATCAGGACGCTCGATACTGTAACCCAACACCAAGCAGACACAACCACACCAAAGCACCGACCCGACGCCAGAAGACGAGTCAAATACGGGCCAAAAAGAGAAGATCGATCCATAGTTAGAAATGTGAACAGAACTCCCCGAACCAAATAGGACGGTTCGATGAGCATTATTATTCTATAAATATATAATTATTTTTCAACCCTTTACGGGATTTAGTATACGCCCTTTCGAGTGTACTTGGGTATTCTGTTAAAATATCTTGTTTGTATGTATATGTTTCTCTCTCTTTTTGTTAACAAGTACATGTTTCTCTTTCATTCTCTGTTTTGAAAAAGAAGTGAAAGGTTTTTATCCAGTGTGTAATTAATGTGATCCTTATCTGACATTTAGATTAGTCATGTTGTGGCTGCTTTAGCTGTTCATGTCTCCGTGGAGGACTGGGGAGATGGAGGTATTGTAAACTGGCTTAGGGAAGAGATGAATTCTTGTCCAGAGTGCATTCCAGGTTTCTTAGAGTTGCTTGTCTCTCTAGCTTGAGCTCTGACTTGCTTTCTGAAGCTTCTGTCGGGAAAATACACCTAAAAATCATATTTTAACCATTGATTCTCATTCTTGTTCTTCAAGGCTTGTATCATTGCAATTTCACATTGTTTTGGGTATTTTTATTGGAGTTCAATTTTATTAGAACCGTGCATTTCTGTTTGCTCCTGCCTTATTATTTTTATTTGAAACTTTAGAAGAGATTTTTTTTATTAATGTTTTGATCTTTATTATTGCTAATTTAAAGTCTATTAGCTCAAATTGGTAGAGCGATGTGTTCAAGGACAAAGATGCGGGTTCAAATCCCGTATATGCTACAACGAAAAAAAAAACAAATTTTTCATTTAACATCGGCTAAAAACCGATGTTAATCAAAATAAAAAATCGATGTCTATATGGGTGATGTAAAAAGCCAAAACTTTTTAACATCGGTTAATAGCCGATGTCTTTGTATGTTATAACATCGGATTTTAAAATATAAACGATGTTATAAAATACAAAGACATCGGCTATTACCCGATGTTAAAAAGTTTTGACTTTTTACATCACCCACATAGACATCAATTTGTTTTTTGAAAGACATCGGGTAATAACCGATGTTAAATGACAAAATTCTAGTAGTGGAAGGAGGAAGGTCTGTGTAGTCAAGAGTGGGTTCAGGAAAGGGGGTCTGCAGGGGTTTGGGTGCAAAGGAATGTAGGAGATGAGAATGTTGTAGTTGGAAAGGAATAATTGCTTCATGAAACACCACATCCCGAGAGGTGAGCACACACTTGGTTGTGAGATTCAATAGCTTATATGCCTTTTGCCCAAACGGATATCCCAAAAACGCACATGGTGTTGCCTTTGCCTGGAATTTATCTCTGCCTTGTTGCAATGTTGATGTAAAACATAAACAGCCCAAGGTTCTAAGATGATCATAAGACGGCGCACAACCGAACAAGACTTCATAAGGCGTTCTCTGTTACAGCAAGGGAGTTGGAAAGCGATTAAATAAGTAAGTTGTCGTTAGCACACACTCACCCCAAAACCTTATACGGAGATGGGAATCAAACAGCAAGGCCCTTGCCACTTCTAATAGGTGTCGATGCTTTCTCTCAACAACACCGTTTTGTTGTGGCGTAGCCACACAAAACGTTTGGTGTAAAATCCCTTCTTGGACTAGAAAATCTGACGTTTCTTTACTCTTGCCTAGATCTAAGGCATTGTATGATCTGATGACAGCAACCTACATTCCAAATTGCCTCTGAACCATTGCCAAGAAACCTTTCAACATAGTGAACGCATTGCTTTTAACAGAGAGTAAATGCACCCAAACTGTTCTTGAAAAATCATCCACTACTGTCAAAAAGTACCTATAACCATCGTAGGTCGGGACCTTGTAAGGACCCCACAAATCGATGTGTATTAGTTTGAACAAACGAGTGCTTTTCATGAAACTAAGAGGAAACGCAAGTCTTGGCTGTCTAGCTCTTGCACATACTCCACAAGCATCTAAAGCATCCTTATCAAATTCATCCAATTTCAGAAAATTCAAGGTTCTAAGCTTGTAATAAGGAAGATGTCCGAGTCTGTTGCGCCACAAAGCAACATTCACATTACCAGAAGTGCTCTTTGACCGTGAATCCACCAAGAACAACTCTCTATAGGCTCTACCAAGCTCAATCGGTACCTTCATTGTAGAGTCATGCATCAAGCATCGTGTTGGTGTAAACAAAATGTTGCACTGCCTGTACCTAATCAATTTGCCCACTGATAACAAATTACATTTGAAAGGTGGAACATAGAGCACATCCTGCAGGATCAAATCATCCAAGACTTGAACCTTTCCAGTTGTGTGCACAATGGTGATCTCTCCCGTTGGTAAAGTAATTCTCAATGGATACAACAAACGTTCCTTGTTTGAGAACAAAGAGATATCACTACTCATATGGCAACTCGCACCACTGTCTATTATCCATGCCACATTATTCAATATACTATTGAACTTGGGAGCCTCAGAGTTACCTGCGAACCCGACGAAGTCATCTTGAACACTTGTCGTCCCTTGTTGTTTGGAGCTTGCAAGTAGACTCAATAACTGTGCAATCTGAGTTGGTGTGAGTTCTGAACTTCCTGCACCCCCAACACTGGGCGAAGCCTCTGCAGATCCTGCAAACTTGTCATTTGCTCCTTTCTTCTTGTTCTTGTGTTGAAGGTGTTGTGGGAATCCAATGATATGATAACATTTTTCGATGGTGTGATTTGTCTTCTTACAGTTTGTACAATACAGACCCTTCTTCTCAGAATTTCCTTTTGGAATTGACTGAGTGCTAGCATGCATTGAAGCGGAATCTGACAGGATAGAACCGGGAACATTAACTTCCCTCTGTTTCTCTTCCTGTGACAACAAGTAATAGGCATAATCCACACCAGGAAGAGGTTTCATCATGAGAATTGTACCTCGTGTTGTTGTATATGTCTCATTGAGTCCCATTAGAAACTCGAGCAACTTCTGTTCTTCCACGAACTCAACGAACTTCTTCGATCCTCCACAACTGCATGTCGGAAAATCGCGAAGACTAGCAAGCTCATCCCACAAGGATTTCTTCTTGTTATAATATGAAGCAATGGTGTATGTGCCCTGTACAATCGAGCTTGGCTCTCATTGTACTGCAAACAACTAAGCCCCGCTCGCTTGTCCATATTTGGCTTGCAACTGCTTCCATATCTTGGTTGTTGTGCTCGTGTATATGACACTACTGCGGATCTCGGTGCCAATGGACATGATCAACCAGGAGATGACCATGTCATTGCACCTTTCCCAGCGTCGATAATCTGGGTCTGTTCTGGCTGGTGCCTGTATCGTTCCGTTAACGAAGCCAACCTTGTTCTTTGCCGACAAAGCAATCTTCATTGAGCGACTCCATTCCCCGAAGCTTCTCCCATCAAACGGTGGTGAAACAAGGACGAAGCCCGGATGATCGCTTGGATGAAGGTAAAAAGGGCTTGCAATGTCAATTACAACCCCTGTTCTCCCATCACCTTCAATCATGATTGTGATTATTGAAATTTCTTCAGTTTCTGTGCGGAAATTGATTTATCTGATGATCTGTCAATAGGAGGAGCTCTTCTTCTCTGATACCATGAACGAATTGAGACGGTTTCTTCACAGAATTGATGGAACTGCCATTGAAGAAAACTCTAAATGTGGGGAGTTCTGAGATACTGCATTTTTCTGTATTATTGTGTTAAACATTTGTTACAATTTAATTATATATAAACCTATACAAGCTTGGGCCTCCAACCCATTACTAAGCCAGCCCAACAGCTCATACTATCCCAATAGGTGCCTGCGGTGGTGCTCGTGGTGGCGTTCCTGGGTGTTTCTGCTACCACATGCTCGGAGAAAGGAGGAGGGATGATTAAGGTTCACATATTTGCACGATTCGAGTTGAAATAAAAATGAAAGAAGGAGAGGACGACCTCACACACGAAATGGGGAAGACGGAATCCCGCAGCTCCGACGACGTCGAGGGACTCCTGGGCTGCGTCTTCTTCTTCAGATGGAAATGGTGGCTTAGTTCGAACAGGGGAGAGCAAGGTGGAGCATTGGTGGTCACGGTAAGGGCTCTCGGTGGTACTGGCGGGTTCTGCAAAACAGAGACAATGAAGGGAGGTTTGAAAGCGAAAAGGAGTCGGAGAATGGAGAGAGATGAGGGGTAGTGTGGGTGTGTTTATGGGATTTGTTTGGGTCTCAATTTTTTTTATAGAGGAGGAGGTTGTACTACTGATGCTGCATTTGGATGAAATGTGGTGAGGGAGTGTACTCATACCGAGAGCAAGGTGGGAAGGCTGGGGAATAAGAGAAGGGAGACAATTGTGGAATTGCAAGGCAATGGGAATCCGCTCCTCAACGTCCTAGCCAGAGAGAGAGAAGAAAAGGAAAAGGAAAAAGAAAATAGGGAGAGGAGTGGGCCCCGCAATTAACAATTTGGAATCTCGAAGAAATCAAACCCGAATCCGCTCTCTAACACAATACCGACGCTAAAATATCTCAACGCTAGCTCTATCTCAATCCTGACACTATAAAATTTATATTGAATTTATAAATCATTATTGGAAATAAATTAATTTATCAAGACTCGGAGCTCGAAAGCGGAATTAAATTTCGTCAAAATTCAAATTCTAAAACGATTCTGAACGAGTTTTCTCCAACTTTCATAAAAAATATATATTTAATTAAAATCATTATAAAATAATATATAAAATATATTCGACCTTTACATGAGTAAACTATTCCTGTTTTACATAAAACTGTTGGTATGGTCTTATTTTTTGTGTTTTAGGTTTCCCTACTCTATCTATATATCTATCAGACAAAACTAGAATATACTCCCTCCGTTTCATAATAAAAGTCGTTTGACTTTTTTACACGTATTTTTATGAGGTAAAAACTATATAAAATATTGTTTTTTTAATGAATTTTTTTCAATAAATTTATGCTTATGACTACTTAAGTATGAAATTATTTACAAAAATTGATTAAAAAAATAATATTTTATAGTGTTTTTATCTCCTAAAAAAACGTGCAGAAAAAAACAAACGACTTTTATTTTGAAACAGAGGGAGTAATAAAATTGCTACATAAAAAAATGTTAATGTTTCAATATAATTCATCGATAATCTTGTCATTCATAATATATCTCTTTTTCACAATATATTGACTGCACATTTTCTGGCCCAATGAGGGGGATGAAAGTTAAATTTTCAGTGAATGATCGAGAACTCCCCAAACTTATGGGTTCGTATGGGACGGGGTTAATAAACTGACTAAAATTATAAACAAGGTAAAATTTATAAATTATTGGTAAAAGTAGTTAAAAATTGAGGGAATTTCCTGAAATGGACATTTAAGCATCTTTAGCTAGGTAGTTAGCCTTTTTAATTATTTTTTTAGGCGCGGTAGGCCACTCTAAATTTTTTTTGACTGCGTTGCTGGTTCTCCTGGCCGCGTTAGACCCTCGTGATTCCATCTCTCCAGCCTCTCCTCTCCTCTCCTCTCCTTCTTCACGTGATTCCATCTCTCCGGCCTCTCCTCTCCTCTCCATCTCCGGCCTCTCCTCTCCTCTCCTCTTCTTCTTCTCTACTCAAGAATCCGAGATTGCGGGTTAGGGTTTCAAGTTAGGGTTGAACCCGAGTGAATTTGCTTGCTCCTGGAGATTCCTTTCCTTCCTTACAGGTAATTTTTTAGTTTATTACAAATCTTATTGTGTTCAATTTTGATTTTTGGTTAGAATTTACATTTTGATGGATTTAGGGTTTGATTTGGGGCAAAAAATGTCAAAATTGTGATTTGGGGCAAAAATGTTGAAATTTACAATTTGATGGATTTGGATTTAATGGAGTTCTTGATGGCTACGCACAGTGTGTTGATGAAATTATCTAGCTTGTGTTTTTTATTCAAAATGAGTAACTTTATCTATGCCACTCCAGAAAAAAGTTATCATGGCAGCACCCATCACATTCATGAGAATATCACATTTGTCGAGCTTCAATTCGATGCCAAATCAGCCCAATCGAAGAGCCGTTTCATCAAATCGGAAGCCCTTCTTAATAGGTATGTAGCTCTAGGGTTTGGGTTTTCAAATTCGAGATTGCCTTTATCTAAATCAGTAAGTAGTTGATGATGTCATGAAATGTTGATTTGTGAAACTACTGTCATTAAATGTTGATGATTTTATTAAGATGAGATGGTGAATAAACAAAGAACAAAGACTGAGATTGAATGACATGGATGAACTTCCATTTTGCAGGTGATGTCGTTTGCGACTGATGATGATGTAGATATATGGCTTTTACATCTTTGATAAGCCTGATGTAACAAATATTCCGGCTCCATATCGCCTCTTAAGTCCAATGGGTTTGCCACTGCATCCAGTGAGTTATTCCTTCATTTCTAGACTTGCTTAAATTTGATATATAGGTTTTCTTTCTTTATCCAAAAGCTTTAGGTCTGGTTGGCAGGTTCTTGAAGCTCTGCTGCAGAGATTTCCAAATTGTTCCAAATTCCGCTTAAGAAATAGGGTATGCCATATTGATGGCTTTGTTGACAACAGGTGGCAGGTCAGTGCATTTTATAATGCACTTTCTTTTTTAATACATGAATATATTTCAACTGAAATTATCCATTTTCATCTTGCACATGATGCTCATTCAAAATACCTTTGTGCATTCAGATAGCAATTTACTACATCAAACAGAAAATTCAGGTAAAATAAATCCAAGTAGCAATTTACTCTAATTAACCATTTTTTTAAACCCTCCTTTAGTCCTTTGGTTTGTTGAATTTGTTTTGGGTTTCTAATATTAGACCAGTTTTAGCTACTAACAGTGATTGACTCTTCTTGACCACTTTAGAGGGCTTTCTGTGTTCTTCCCACCTTGCTCTCAAATGGAGGAAGATGATGGTGATATGAAGTCAAAGATGGAGGAGTATGTGGCCACCACTCACATGAGTAATCTTACGTGCATTCACCAGGGGGATTTTATTTCAAATTAAAGTGTTTTATTATCCACCACTCACATGAGTAATTTGTTCAATCTCAGTGCCTATTGATGCTTCAGATTTTGTAATTGTTGGGGCCTTGTAGGTGCTCTTTTTATTATAAATTTTGCTTGTTTGGATGCTTTATTTGGAGCTTTTATTATAAATCTCTTGACTCTTTTTATATATCTCTATGAGTCTATGTACGCCTAACCCCTCATTTGATGAACACACAGTGGGCACAAAAGGTACATTTGACAATAGGCAATAATTGATGCATATTTTTGAGTTGATGACATGTTATAATAGGTGTTTATATGTGCAATAAAGTGACAATATTTTTGATTCCACGTTTTAAATGTCATCAATTATATAAAATTGTCACCATAAACAATTGTGATTAATGAAGCATAATAACAAATGTTACCACAGGTGATTGCATCAATGAAGTGTAATCACAAACGTGTCATCACTGAATGGAAGTATAATCGATGAAAATAAATCGATATACAATTGATTAAATTAAAAACAGGTGGCATCAATCGATTTGATTAAAAAAGTGGCATCAAATAATTAAATTATAAAAATGACATCAAAACACCATTTTGAAAAAGTTGTATCACATTAAAGAAAAAAATGTCATCAAAATACTACTTTGAAAAAATATCATCAAAATACAACTTTGGAAAAATATCATCAAAAATATGGCATCACGGTAAAAAAAAATATCATCAAAAAATTGACATAAAAAAAGTGGCATCAGTCGTTAACAGTAAAAAAAATGGCATCAATGGTCAACGTGACATTACAGTAAACAAAAAATGTCATCAAGGTATAAAAAAAAGTGGCATAAAAAAAGTGGAATCCGATCATTTCATTAGAAAAGTGGCATCAAAGTGAAAATAAAATATAATAAAATTTTAGCATCAAAACGATAAAATATGGCATCACTTAAAAAAAACAAAAAAAAAACAAAAAAAAAACAAATGGATTGGTCAACGTTGGCCAGTCAATGGTCAAACGGTTGACCATTGACCATTCCACTCTATTGGGAAGGGGTCTACATAAAACTAATTAAATTAGTTTGGGAGCTAGCTACCTAATTGAACATTCAAAATGGGTCACCTACCAAAATCACCCTTAAAAATTTAACCAATAAGATAATTTTTATGGGGCGAAAAACAGTTTATTTGTAAGAAGTGGAATTTATTTACTTGTTATTAGTGGTACGGTGGTACTTTCAAACCAAATAAGATAAAAGAAAAGGGCTAAAAACGTCTTTTAGAAAATAAACACCTAAAAAAAGCATCGTTTTTTAGCTTTTTTTTAATTAACTCCTTTTTTAAACACTTTTTATTCTACTATAATAGGTATTCAAGAATCAGTACATGAAATTTTAGCGAATTTGAAAGAAATTTCATGTTTATTGCCCCATACAACAATTTTAACTTTTTATAAAATAAATATATATTTCTACTAAATTTTTACATATTTATTTGCACTCCCATACACCCCCTATTGAACCATAAAAATTAAAATTAAAGGAAATTAAAAATAAAGTACTCCGTAGTAAGAAAAAAAAAAACTCTACAATCCACTTCTTGAGGAAGTTTGATTATTAGAATAAAGGCTAAGGCTTAACCCCAATCTAAGATCCAAGTCAGATTTACAAGTCTTGTTTACAGGCAAAGAAGAAGAAATGGCAGGCTTAAAAAAAGCAGTTTCGTAATCATCTTGACAGCCACCGAAACTAATCTGAGGGGATGAATCCTCGTCGAGCTTGAAGTCGGGGGCCATGAAGGAAGAGTACTGGCGGAGGTAGAAGCTCAAGCTGGCCTTCCTGGCTTGGATCTGAAGCCTCTTCCTCTTCAGACGCTCCTTCTTGTGGGCGTTCTGGTGGCCTCCGAGGGCCTGAGAGTTGGGAAACTCCTTGAGGCAGAACTGGCACTCGAACCGCCTTTGCTCCACCGCAGAGGTGGCCTTGCACCCGTCCGACGAGTTAATGCTCTCGTCTCGTCCGTCACCATTTCTGCTGATGAGGTCGAGCTCCACTCCGAACAGCCTGAGCTTCTTGGTAGGATCAGATGGAGAATATCTGTTGATTTCGGAGCTTGAAGGAGATATGAGAGTTGTTGTATAAGCTTCTAATTTCTCCATGGGAAACAATATATATCTATCAACTTTCTTTTTTTTGTTGAAACATGTAATATTGGAAATAATATTGGAACTTCGAGTTCTATTTATATAGAGGGAAATTTTTTTTTTTTTAAGATTAATGGTTTCTGTTTAAGGGTGCGCTGCATCTTACTGTGACTTAGTAAAACATATATAGGGAAAATTGTAGCAAATAACTTCAACTTTGAGTATATTTGCGAAAAATAACCCAAACTATTTCCGTTGCAAAAAATAAGATCAACCATGTAATGTCGATGGGTCGTGAATTAATGATAGCAAAAATATCATTGTTGGCGAGTTATTTAATCACTAAAACACCGTGAGGACTATTTGTGGTAAAAACCGGTGACATTTATTTGAAATATATGCTAAAAAGTAAAAACCGATATATATATATATATATATATATATATATATATATATATATATATATATATATATATATATATATATATATATATATATATATAGGGGTGCGCTTCGGTGAAAACTAAAATTGTGGTAAAAACCCGTGAGGACCGACTTTTTAGCCCGGTTCACTTGCTTTATAGTCCGGTTATGAATAGAACCGATCTATAAAGTCACAAATTTTAGTCCGGTTATGAATAAAACCGAGCTATAAAGTCACAATGTAATTTTAAAATATGAGTTTTTTAGCACGATTTTTAGTATTGACCGAACTATAAAGTCATGTGTTATTTTAAAATTGGAGTTTTTAGCACGGTTTTTAGGTTGAACCGAGTTGTAAAGTCACCGTGTGATTGAGGTTTTTAGCATAGGTTTCAAATAACCAAGTTATAAAGTAGTTCTCACGGTTTTTAAGGTTTTCACCGGAGTCAATCCATATATATATATATATATATATGATTTCTTCAAATATTACTAACGAAAACACTCTTGAAAAATACATTGGTTGTCTGACAGTCAATGTGCGAGTAAATAAGGAAACATTTGAAGAAATCATTTGCAATTCAAAGGAACGATGATATATATATATATATCATTGCTTAAATATTACTAACGAAAACACTCTTGAAAAATACCTTGGTTTTCTGACAGTCAATGGGCGAGTAAATAAGGAAACATTTGAAGAAATCATGTGCAAGTCAAATGAACAATTGAGTAAGTGGAGGGCGAATGCGCTCTCTCAACATGGTCGAGCAATTCTCATTGGGTCCAATCTTGCCTCAAAACCTCTTTATACAATGCAAAATCTTATGCTACCATCATGTGTAGGCAGAAGGGATTGGGGGAATGGGCTTAAGAAAATCTAAAGATATGAATGAAGCTCTCCAAATGAAATTATTTTGGAAAATCATGGCTGAACCTGATAATGTCTAGGTTAGACTTGTCACTCATAAATATCTTGGTCAAACACACATTCTTAACTATCGAAAGCGAGGTGTTTCCTCTTGGCAATGGTCCAAGCTTACCCCACTCATCGATATATTCAAAACGGGGTTAATTTGGTCTATTTGTAATGGGAACTCGGTCAGATTTTGGACCGATCACTGGTTATCTACGTCTTCAATTCAATCTAGGCCTGATTGTCCTAATATCTCAAATCCCGATGATCGTGTGAGAGACTACATCTTAGGTGGTCATTGGTGGCTGGAGAAGCTTCAAGCCATCCTTCCATCTTCAATTGTCAATGAAATTTTAGAGACACCTTTACCTACGAATCAATTCGAGGATCGTCTATATTGGTGGTCCAATCGGGAGGGGTGGTTTACCACCTCGTCTGCTTACAAACTAGTTTCTTCACAAAATTCCTTAGAAATGGATAGCAACTCTTGGATCTAGGCTCTTAATACCTCGCCCAAAATTACAAACTTTTTGTGGAAAATCCCTCAAAAAGACCTCCCGACTGCCGACCAGCTTAACTAACGATGTGTATCTATTCCTTCTACTTGTCGTCTCTGCAACTCTGCTGTTGAATACGACACTGATTTATTTATTGAATGCCCTTATATGAATTTATTACACTCTTTCCCGAGGACTATCAGGTCAAAATTTTCTAACTTGATTGACCAATCACGCGACTTTAAGCCCATCCTTATTTTTATCGGACACAACTTTTCAGTGAAGGATAAGGACAAACTGGCGTTTACTTGGTGGACAACATGGTACATTAGGAACCAATTCTTGTTTATACAAGTTGGCATCCCACGCACATTTATAACAAGTCATCTCATACAAACTCACATTGATAATTGGAAGAAAGCATCAGTATTCAATGACGATATGAATCCGGTGGAGTTTCCCACTAAGCATGGTAACTCTGTACAGGTTAAACAAAATCAAAAGAAAAACACCTCTTGGTGAAAGCCTCTTTTAGGTGTTTATAAGCTTAATTTTGATGGATCGACGATGTCTAACTCAAACAGTTCTGCAGGCATAATTATTCGGAACTAGTTAGGGAATCCGCTCCACATTGGATGTCGTCAACTCGGCTCCCAAACTCCTCTTAAATCGAAAGCTCTTGCCCTTAAATTAGGTGCACAAAAAGTTAGACAGTTTCATATAGACAAAATACAAATTGAGGGGGATTCTCTAATAATAATAAATCATTTGAAAAACCAGCATAAATGCCCTTGGAAAATTGAATTGATTATGGCTTATATTAAAACTCTGTTGTCGGTTGTGAAAGATGTCTCTTTCTTTCACATTCCCCGCATAACCAATAGAGTGGCTGACCAGATTGCACACCTTGGCTACTCTGCCCGGGGTATCGACATCTCAAATAATTCAGGTCTGTAGGACCTCATCCGTAAGGATGCTATCAGCTAGAGTCTTCTTACCCAAAATCTTTCCTAATCAAATATATATATATATGGACGGAGCTGACGGGGGGATTAGGGGGTCATGTGCCCCCCTCTCATTTTCCAAAGTACCTAATAGTATTCTACTCGTCGCTAGCTTCGTTTTGACATATAATACGCTATACACCTTAATTCGACGAATGAGTAAAAATTTATGAATGTTTAAAAATGAAAGGTATATTAATCTCTTTAATTTTTTTTCAGTAGACTATAATGCTTCTATATTTTACTTAAATTAACATTCACATACTATAATTCATCTCGAAAGCTTCGAAATGAAAGGTTATAATAATCATTTCGACAATTAAATAAGAAGTTACACAAGTTTAAAAATTTTATATTTGGTTATACATTTATATGTTATGAGTGTAACAAGTTATATATATTAACTATGGTTGTTATTCGAGTCAAACAAGTCTAGTATTGTTTGATTATATTTAGCTCATTTAGAAACAAGTCAAGCTCGAGTGGAACCTATATTTGAACTTGAGCTCACACTCGACTTGTTTAGTAAATCAACGAGCATGAGTGAGTTTTTTTTAGTATCATGCATCTTTACTTGCTCATGACATAGTAACTTAAAATAAAATTGTTAAATTTCATAAAATTCGTGTTATTTGAGTTTTAATCAAGCGAAGCCGAGCTTTGAATCGAGCATAAAAATGTGCTCATAATCAACTCATTTTGTAAATCGTATGCTCGAACCGAGCTTTTATTATGCAAAACTTGAGTCAAGTTCTAGCTACTTAGCTCATATAACAACCATAATCTTAACTTAATATTTATTATAATGCATTTCCTATACTTATTTAGTTATTTTTTTTTGGGTATTTCATTTATATATAGGGTTTTATCATAAACCGATATGAAATTCTATCTTCAAATAAAATCATGTATTATCAAATTATATATAATTATTTATGTCAATTTAATCCAAAACTATATCGGACATATACCATTGTGCCCCCTCTGAAAAATTTCTGACTCCATATATATATATAATTTGATTATATGTTTCGTAACTTTGAATATTTGAGGTTTATTTCACAACTAACGCCAAAATTGAGGCCTTTCTCACAATTTACTCAAATAACTTATCATGAGAAGCATGAATGTAGAAGAGCCTGAAGACTACGAATAAAGAAATTAATGATTTAAGATTAAGAGGGAAAAAAAGAGAAAAGTCAGATAAGGGGAGCTCTACCTCATGCAAGAATTGCTTTTTAAAGCATATTTAATTTCAATTTTATACTAGATAACTTTCCACATCAAACAGGATTCACTGTGTTTAATTAATTAAATGACGAGATTTAGGGTACCAAATAAGGAATTTTATACAAAATATTCCATGTTTAAAGATGTAGGAATGTCCGCATATTATATATATTGATCTCATAATGACAAAAGTCAAAGAAACAGTTACATGGGGGCATGTATTCACCTGGGAAGGTTCAGTTTTCACATATCAAATTTAACGTTCTGGAATTATGATTCCCGGTTACGTTTTAAGAGATGAAACTCCTTATTCATATATTGCAATTCAGATACGGGTCGAGTTTTCAAACATCTTTTAATATTAGTAAGAAAGAGAGATTTCGAACCCTTAAAATCATCGTAGGGCCGTTGTGTACTCTAAACCTGTTCTAAAGGCCAAGTCGTGAAATCATTTCAAAGGAAAGTAAAGCGGAAGAAAAATTTACCGTGGCACGACAGAGCCGAGTCAAAACCAAATCTTAAGTGTATAATTTACCATTTAGCCGAATTAGAGAGTTAGCTCATTACTAAAAAAAACAGGCCGGATTTAGCAACGAAAAATAGCAACGGATTTGGCAACGAATGACCGTGGCTAACCGCTTTAGTCACGGACTCAGCAACGGCCGGGCCATCCGTAGGCATATGTCGTGACTAAATTCGGGCCGATATAGCAATGGAAAATAGCAACGAACTCAAACCGTCGTGGCTAATTCCGCGGCTAGGTATGACTTATGAATGTCGTGGTCGTGGCGACGTCGACAGCGTCGGAAATGGTCATCGCAAATGTCGTGGCTAATTTTGTAGCTGAGTTCATTGCTGATGTTGTTTCTTATTCAAGGTGGGCATCGTTACCAGGATTGTGGCTAAATTTGTTGCTTATGTTGTACCAAGCTTTTTTGGGACCCTAATATTCATAAATTTGGATTCTCTATAGTCAATTGATATACTGCATTATAATCATAAGAACGCATCAACTATTTTTCAATTTAAAATTTTCACCATAAATCCATTTATACTTACAAAAACTTTAAATTATAAAATAGTTTTTGTATTAAAATAAAGAAGTTAGGTTGTAAATGAAAATGAAAATGTTGCTTTCAATTTTATATTCTTAATCAAAATTTTAACACAAAAATTATGAATGAATTGCTTAAGTTAGGTTGGAAGATGAGCAAAATGAAGTCAAATGGAGGGAAAGTGGGAATCGAACTAAGGTAAATGGCCCCAAAAGTTTAAATATTTCCTTCCTTACCAGTAAGAAGAAGTGACTAGTTGATTAATTACGGAATACAAACCCCGCTCCTATGGGTGTGTACTAAATCTCGACAGGGTTTATGGGTGCAATTTATTCAGTCAGTGGGCGACTCTGCAATTGCGTTTCTTGGCGATCTTCTCAGCGGATTTGGTTTTGACTGTCGAAGTCGGGATAGGTTGGGGTCGTGGTAGTTCGTATCGTCGCGTCTTCATTCTCGGGTTGACTGCTTCCCTGAAGTTTCGTCCTCACTGCCCACAGGATGATCGAGTACTGATGCATCGCTAACTTAAAGGTTCTGCTTCAATGTAGGGCTTGACTTCGCCCGTCATCTTCAACCATATCTTGTTTGATTTAGGTCATCTAGCTTCGTTTTTTTTGTAGAGGGGTGCATTTGTCCGAGTTTGCACTGTTATGCTTTATTTTTTGTTAGGGTTATTAGACGATTTTCCGTCTGCTGGCTTGTCTGGTCTTCGAGTTTCAGATATGTCTAAACTCGAATACTTACCTGATAATTATTTTTTTTATGGAATACATCACTAGTACCAATTTAACGTATGTCGGGTGTTTTTTAACGAAACGGTCGGGTGTTATCGGCCTCCTTTTATTCGCTCACCTGAAAGATATTTCTCAGGGGTTTTATAAAAACTCCCGAGAAATAGTGTTCGGTCAGGGGTTTTTGAAAAAACTCCCGAGAGAGTCTGTTTCCCCAACCAGCGCCCCAATCCCACATGTTACGCCGTTTATAAAAACCCTTGAAAGAATATGTCGGGGGTTTTTTAAAATAACTCCTGAGAAAGTGTAATAATACAACCTGCCTAATTTTTAAACTATCTCAGGAGTTTTTGTAAAAACCGCCGAGAAATGCTTTATATATTTAAAAAAAATCAAGCTTTATATCGCATTCCCTTCCCTGTTCCCCTCTTTCGAATGAATATAAAAAATATCATCATCTTAATTGCAAGAATACAAACACCACAATATCAACATAAACTCATATAACCAATAGATATATAAATTACAAGTAATTTAGGTATTATAATATACACTTGAGAGTAATTTACACTTTGCAACAACATTGTACAAAATCTAGAGTAATGAGGACCATGATAGTAATTTACAAAGTAAAAACCGAGATAGATTCACTTGCTAAGCATAAGCACAAGTATCTGACCATTTGTTTCTGACGCGCTCCGGCCCGGGCTCGAGCAAAAGAACCGGCGACGAGAGTTCCAAGAAGTCGGGAAATTGTGGACAGCTTCTGAGGCAACAGATCGGTCTTCAAAGATTTCTGATTTCCCGTCGATTGGCTTGGCTTCTGGGGACATGCTAGTACTAATTTTGTAGATCTTGAAGTCGGGGTTGCGGATTGGGGCAGATCTCATCAATCAGATGTCAGACGAAGCGGGAAATCGCGTTTTACCGAGACGTCGCTTGTGCAGAGGCGAGTCCAAACGGGGCTTGTTTGAGAGGGATTGAAGGGCTGCTTTGGGGTGACGTTTTGGGGGTGAATGGAGGATGATTATGGGGCTGTGGATGGCCTTAGAATGGTGGTAAAGAAGGGGATGGGGGTAGAGGGATATGTGATGCAAGATCGCTCTCGACCTCGCACTCCGAGCTCTCTCCAACACTCGATCTTCCGCACTCTCGGCCTCGCACTCCGAGTATTTCCGACCATTTGATTCCGTCGTCTCTCACTAGGGAATCACTCTTAGCATCTCACCAAGAGGTTTTATCCGGCATCTCACCAAGATAGATTTTGTTTCTTAACCCGAAACGAAGGAAGCACAAAGCTCACATTTTTCTCAAATTCAACTTGTTTTAAAAAATGGTTCTTACATCGCTTTATATAGGAAAAATATTGAATCTATGAAAAATAAAATAAATTGATAAACTAATGACGGATAATACGAAAGGGTTTCCGAGATTTATGACGGAGAGATGGACAACCATAATGGGGAAAAACAAATGGTCTTGGTTGTCATCAAAGAGATGGAAGGTCGGAAATCCCTAAAGCCCCGTCATTTAATCCGACCTTATTTAATTCATTCCGTGTTCATTTATTGCATTTTCGACAAGCTGCCTGATTTTCGGACTGATACAAAGATCCTATATTTCGGCCATCTTCCAATCTGAATTGATGATTTCATCCTTCAATAAAGTTGTATCCACTTAAAATATCTTTCCAACAAGTGCTCATCGACTTCAATCGGAATTTTATACAACCAGAACGAGTCAAAATACTGAGGTGTCGCCAAATAGTTTTTCAGAAATGAAAGTTGATGTTCAGCTCCGAAGACAAATCTTTGTAGGAAAAAAGGGACGAGCTCATGGGCGACTACGATCACATCATCGATACCACTTCATGTGCTCGGGAACTCTCCGAGCCGCTAGGATCGACGACGAGGTTCCTTCTTTTTTTGAAGAGATGAACTTTCTACTAGTAACCGGATATGTATGGCAAAATTCGTAGGCTTCTCACCCTTGAACCTCCCACACTCGATCTCAATCCTCTCGGAATCGCACTCTGAGGATCTCTACCCTTCGACACCGTCGCCTCTCACTAGGGTGTCTCCCTCGACATCTCACCAAAGGGTTTTGTTTTTAGCATCTCACCAAAAACATGATCCTTAACCCGGAATCAAAGGAAGCAAATGTGCTCAACTTTTCACTCAAAAATTCAACTTGTATTAAAAATGGGAAACCTTACACAAGATATAGGAGAAACTCTAGCCTCCTATGTGTTTACAAGCGATGTGGAATACTTTTTAAATAGAAAAATATAAGAAAAATCTATAAGTCTAGATCACATCAGTTTCCTAGTGGTTGAATGTGATACTAAGCAAAAGGAATCAATAGCGCACATTTCTCACCAGATCCTGTAATTTTATACTCTACATCCCCAAAGAATGGTAAATCAGTTGGACCATAACACTCGAACTTTGCATTTGGAAACGAAAATTACTCTGCCAGAACCTACACAAAAGGATCAGCAAATTAGATCTCCAAGCATAACAATGTCAAGCTACATATCCATATATCCTCATCCAAAGAATCACACTAGCAACTTTAAGTGCAACAAGATATAATGATAGATAATCAGATACCTTAGTGACACGTGGCCATCTGCGATAAAAACATCTGGCACCTGAAGACAACACATTGAATGCAACCTAAAATAAATTTTCCCAAGCACTTGGTACGATTTAAAATACTTCATGAAAAAAAAAAGCTTTTGAAGCTGTATGATCAGTGAAAAGAAGGCACATATACAAAATTGCATCCAATGATAAATATAAGCAGGTCTAGTATGGCTGATGGGCATGAATATCAACATGAAGGTCCATGAGAATCTTTACCACCGGAGAGGAAAACACTACACGATAAGATCGATGAAGTCATGATTACATCCACGAACCATTCGGCATAAATCAACTGAAGGCACAGGAAAGAACCAAGGATTAAGATTTGTAACCTCCATAGCATGTTGCAACGCAGACAAAATTTTATAAAGATGAAGCAATTCTTCCTTAGACCACATGCACAACTGAGCACAGAAAGCTGGTCTTGTCTCTCTGGAAGTAGCATCCATCATCTCTTCCAAAGCCACATCCTAAGGCTATGAAATTGTTTTCACGCTTCTATGACATACAAACCTACATGTAGGCAGGCAGCTCCCAACTCAGCACAGACTTGCATAAAAATCTTAATCGGCTATAAGAGGATACCGTATTAGCAATTAGTTAATCACGTACTCCTACTGTCAATGAAAAAAAAGTATCACATTTATTCGCTATCCCTACCAAACTCGTATGTCACATAGCAAATCAATTTATTTTCAATCAAGCAATGTTACTAAGAATGAAAAATCATAGATTAAGTTCCAGTGGATCCTAGATTCACATCAGTAGCTTCTTTAAAGTGTCCAAATTTTTCAACACCAACACCAGAGAGAGAGAGAGAGAGAGAGAGAGAGAGATCAACGTAATTCTGCAGAGTGAAAGATATAATTACAGCAATATATAAAGGTGTTAGTGCAATAAACCTAAGACTTAGCTTTGAGGGATAGCAAATAGACATTCAATTACACTATGAGAAAGGAAAAGATGCAGATTGATTAATAGTTTGAACATTCACATTAACCTCAATGGTGTTATATCCCAGACAAAAAGAGATCTTTCTAACTCCTTCCATCTATGGAGATTTTTTGAAATTTCTGTCAGATCAATCAAAATGCTTAAAACGGTACAAAGCCTGCAAGTTCAGGAAGAAAAGAGATTAACACACATTGAATTCACGCTAAGCAAAAAGGCATTTAAGACAATAAAAAGAAACCAACTATGTCATTAATTTTTTTGGTACAATAAGGCAAGTTGCTTTCCAAGGAAAACAAAAAGGGGAAACATAGGCCTAGGAGTAAGAAAAGCACCATAAACATGCACATATCTTGATGGAACAATGTTCAAAACTCGAGAAAGACAACATAAGTGTACCAATCTTAAGATTCGGTTAGAGCAAGCCCAACAACTTCTCTAAAATAGAGAAAAAGAGAGATTTTAGAGAAAATGACTATTTTTTCTCCCCAACAGCTTCTCCAAACTCTAAAACAGAGAAATGGATGGAGAGAGGGAAAAAATCTCTAAATTTGGAGGAAGAGAAGTTGATCTCTATAATTTAATGTTCACTTGTCCCTATATAGAATTTAATGATACAACCCCACATTTTCACTCATAATATAGAAAAAATATAATTTCATACTTAATTACTAGTAATAAAAATATAATTATTTTTAAAAATAAATTAAAAAATTGATATAATTTGATATAATATATAAATTAATTATGTTAAATCAATATAGATAGAACAAAACATCATAATTCTATGTTAACTTTTATAAATAAAATAGCACAACTAATTTCATCCAATTTAATGCTACAAAATTCACATTAAAAAATTAGTCTATAAAATTTTCACTTCAAAAAATATTCACTTGAACTCATAACTCATATTGGAATGATTTTATTTTTATAAATTATAAATTAAGCCTTATTAGTTAATTAATTTAATTAATTAATCATATATGACCAATCACTAATCTAATTTATAATAAAATATATATATATATTAACTAATTGAAAATAATAAGATTAAGTTTGAATTATATTTTATCCAATTTTATGATAACTTTTATAGTAAAAATCTAAATTTAATATCAATACCATTTAAAAATGAAATATCAAATTTATCACTAGATTTTGTTTTTAAAAAAATATCACATGAGAATATAATAATAATAATAATAATAATAATAATAATAATAATAATAATAATAATAATAATAATAATTAATATGTCATGCAAGAGGATGGGTAACATATAATAGTTCACCAACAAATGTGAGGTTAAATGTTAGATTTAAGTTTTTAGAAATGTAGAATTAAATATCTTTATTAAATGCATTTATTTATTATAGTCTTTAATAAATGTAAAAATCTGTAAAATAGAGAAGCTGTTGGAGTTAGAGTGAATTTTTTATAGAGATTTTGACATTTTAATCTCTATTTTAGAGATTTTTTACCAAAGCTGTTGGGCTTGCTCTTAAGGCCCTTTCAATAGAGGAGAGATCTTGAACATAAACAGAAAAAGGTAAAATTGTCTTGGTAATAGCATCACCAAAACTGAGCAGCAGTTGAAAACTGCTTTCACTGACTTCAACAAAGCACTGATCCCTCAATGAATCAATGCTTTCAAACACTTGATTACAGATTTTTCTTTCAGCAATAAAGAGAAGTTTGACCTGAAAAAAAAGAAGCAAAATCATCAATTACAGAAGTTTTAGAATATATATTTATGTGCATATAAAAGTACGACTTTCGGTGTGATGCTTACGGCAATTTGCATAAAGTTTATCCAATGCCCAAGCTGCAAACAAGCTGCACAATCGCACAGCAGCACACATGTTCAATCGAACAACAGCAACAGATTCAATCAACAACACAACACGCGAACAACAATCAGAATGATGGCAAAAAAGCTGCAAATAGGAGGCGAATTGAAAAAAAACAGCAGCATAGTAAATGAAAAAGACAGGAGGCCAATCAGTGAAGTTATCCTCAGCTGTAAAACTCCTATCACTCCAGCCATGAGATGCTTTAAGATTATAAAGTTTTCAAATAGCAGACAATTTCTTAAACGCATGATGGATATAACGGTTCTTTAGCATCACAATATTAGAACTTCACTAGAATTTAGCGTGTCAGAGGTTCAATTATCCCTTTCTAAGCTACTAGATGCATTTTGATCTAAACTCATAAAACAAGAAAATATTCAATGAATTAAGGAAACAAACACATAAACAAAGAAAATATTCAATGAAACCAAAAAACCAAACATAGCAAACAAAAGCAATCTACACAACGCAATAGTCATAGAAGCTCTCTCAAATTTCTATCTGGAAACTATTAAAACTGACATCCTAACTTCAAACTTAGTTCTCTTAGTTCACACCAACTAAATTTTATTTCAATAACTTGCATAAATTTTGTTGAGCAAACTCATATTATACTTAGAATAGAACTCCACTTGTAAATTATGCTTCAAATTGACATTGACATAATAGAAATTTCAATTCAGAAAATTAATTTGAAAAATTAAGCAAGAGATACCAACCTCGATCAAGCGCGAGAACAACAACAGGTTCAATCAAACAGTAGCAACACGAGGCTGAAACAGCAGCAGCAGGTTCAATTGCACAGCAGCAAAATCCCACAGCACAACATCTACAGATCGACAATCACAGAGGAGGCCGAAACGAAGGGGAACAACAACTACAGGAGGTCGAAACAGCAGAAACGGGTTCAATTGCGCAGAAGGACAATCACACAGCACATCAGCAGCAGACCGACAAGAGCTATCTCGAGTGCAGCAGATCGACAACAGCAAATCGGACAGCACATGAGACAGAAACGAAGGGGAGCGATAATCCTTTGCCTGATGTGAAAAAGACAGGAGGCCGAAACAACAATCAGAATAAACGAACAAGACAGCAGCACACTAAACGAACAACAAATCGGGAGTTTCAAGAGGTTTTTAAAACTCCCGAATAGGGGTGGGGGCCAATCCCGCAAATCCCGTCCCGCCCCGCATCCCGTCCCGATCCCGCCCCGATCCCGGTGGGATTTGTAAAAAAAAAAACTCAATCCCGTCTCGATCCCGTCCCGCAAAATATACGTGGGACGGGACGCGGGACGGAGAATTCTCGTCCCGCAAATCACGTCCCGTCCCATATATATATATATATATATATATATATATATATATATAAACATCCCTTAATGTGTTTTGTGTTAACAAATATAAGCCGTTGATTGATTGCAAATGGAAGAACGAGATTAATTACCGAAATTATATAATTTTAATATGAAAAGATAAAAACAACCTTTTTCTCCTAACACACGCGCGTGATATCCCAACCCAACCCCCCCCCTTTTTTTGGACGATTAGAAAACAAACGTCTCTCACCCTCTTCATCGCATCTCATACTAGGGCAATTCCGGAGAAATTAGAGGGCGACTCCGGCGAATAGTGCTCATCCGAGAGTCGCACCTTTGGCTGTAACTCTTGTATAGTGAACCTAGTCGGCGGAGTCTGTAGGCGGCTTGAAGGGACACCACGGTGATGCCATTGCAGCGCACCATCGAATTCGCGCCGGGTTAGGGATGAACGCGAATTTTCATTAGAGGGGAGTTGAAAGGGGATTAATTTGATGAATATTTGATGTCTTGATATGAATATTGTAGAAATTTGAGTCAGTGGTACGAAATAGGTCGTGTTTCATACTCGAGGGACGTGATATGAATATTGGTGAAATGATTCTTGACTTTGATGAATAATTGTGTTACTGTGATGAATATTTCTTAAATTTTGCTGAATATTGATGAATATTTGGGAAATTATGAATAATTGAGTAACTGTGATGAATATTTGTGTGATCGTGATGCATATTTGAGTGAATGTGATGAATATTTGACAAATTTTAACAAAAACTATGATGAATAATTGAGTAATTGTGATGAATATGTGAGTGACTGTGATGAATATTTGAGTGACTGTGATGAATATTTGATAAATTTTAACAAAAACTTTGATGAATAATTGAGTGACTGTGATGAATATTTGATAAAATTTGCCGAATATTGATGACTACTTGGAAAATTATGAAGTTAAAAAACTTTGATGATCATCTTCCTCTTCTTCACCGTTCGCTTGGATGAAACTATCACAGATTTTCAAGGATTTTACATACCAGATTAATAGATCATGATCTTCATTTGTATGACCAAAAATCTTTTCAAATAGGAAATTGGAGTAAATTGGCAAAAAAAAAATAAAAAAAATTTAGCGTAACCCACAATTTTCTCTTTGGAGAATTCAAGCAGTTACATGTCTGTGCATCACACGCACTTCCCTTGTGAGATTGGATTAGTTTTCCCCGTGGGTCCCAATTTTTTATTAAAAATAAATTACTTAAATTCAGGATTAATCACAACATTTGATTTTGATTCGATCAACGACCTATATTTGTTAACACAAAACACAATAAGACTTGTAAACATTTGATCCATCCTCTCTCTCTATATATATAATTTAAATTATTAAAAACATCTAAAAATATATTTATATTATACGTAGTATATATTAATATTTAATTATTAGATAATAGGATTATGTAAGAAATTATGTAATACATAGTTCATGCCCACAAAAAAACAGTGGGTTTCTTTCCAATTCTTGGGTTGTTTTCCCTTTGGCTTTGGATGTAGGTTAGTTTTATGATTTAATCTAATATAAGCAGTAGGGGTTTTCCTAAAAAAACAGTAGCACTTATTCCCTATTTAGGATTATATAGGAAATTATTAATTATGTAATATTTTTGGGTATAGTTAATAATATTTTTTTGGAATTTATTATATTATATTGGAATAGTTTTTTCGAGGGACAAGTCCCATCCCGTGAGGGATAAGACCCGGCGGGATTTAAAAAAAAAAATATTTAATCCCGTCCCGTCCCGTCCCATGCCCACCCCTACTCAGCTCCCGATAATTTTGTCCTGATAAATGTTAAATCTGTACTAGTGATTATACAATCAACTTAAAATATATTGACCCCTCCAAATTTCGGGGACTCGGTTCCATTGAACCACCCGAATGGGCTAAAGCACGGGCCTGAGAATAACACATCTAGTTGATATACCATAACTGAAAGGTGCTTTCTACCAAAAAAAAAATAACTGAAAGGTGCATATGCACCCATAACCTATCTTTAATAGTCCACCAACTTACATACAAAAGTTAGTTACTTCTTATTATCCATATGGGACACTTACCAATCAGTAAAAGATAACACAACAGGTCCTCCAAATATATCGAACATAATTGGGTGTGGTCGAAAATCCAAGTGACTTGATTTTGTTAGATGGGAACTAATTCCGATGGAATTTGAAACGTACTAAGTACTAACCCAGCCTCACTTTGTGAGCTGATGAGAAGTGCTTGGATGCAGCAACCATCATGGCCTCCGGGTCGCTACTTGGCGTTGCAGTGCTCCAACTCTTCACCTTCCTTATCGGCGAACACGAAGCCAACAATGACCGCAAGAACCTCAACAAACTGCTACATGTCGAATGCTTCCCCATTTGTTGCCCTTACGAGGAAATTTAATTAAGCTCGCTTGCTCTGTGAACTTTAAGTTTGAATGGATCCGGAAATTGAGCAGTAATGGTGTTTGGCTCGATCGGTCTTGTTTTCTTTGGCTTAATTGTACATTTTTAACATAGTAAGCAGTAGCACGACACAGTTTATATAAAAAATAGATTATACCAACTTTCCAACGTACATCAGTTCTTTTTTTGAAATAAATTAAAGCTACCCTTTTGACCAAGTTTCATTAGAAGTCAATCATGCCAGTAAAAAGAGTACAGGGACTTTGCTTGGGCACCAATCAGCTCGTTTGATTTATTAACGTGTTTGTTTTTTTTATTTTTGGTGGGAAAACGTGAGAGACATGCTCTCATCCATAAAGGGCAAAGTGGCTACACAGTAACAAGACGGGGAGTAGCCCTTCCCCTAGCGTCATCAACAACAAAAACATCAATATCTAAAGGCGGAATTGAAATACTATGTACACCGATAGGGTAACTAAAGGCAAGAGCCGCGAGGGAGTCGGCGACAGAATTCGCTTCCCTGAAGACGTGCATCAACTGGACCTCCCAGTCTCGACTAAGAAAGCTCCGGCACTGATGTACCAGGCTGGAAAGGGGATGATGAATCGCAACACCCTTCCGAATCAAGCTGATTGCAGTCGTGGAGTCAGACTCGACAATCACTTGCTTATAACCAGCATCCCACACCATTCGGAGCCCATCCATTAGCCCCCAAAGCTCAGCGACCGGCACCGTACAACTCCCAATGTGTCGAACACGGCTCGCGAGCCACCGACCCTCAGCATCGCGTAGGACCGCACCCGCACCAGCGCTCCCATCAATGGCAACGGACCCATCGGTATTCACCTTAACCCAGCCACTAGCCTGTTTCTCCCAACCGATCTCCACCCTGCGCTTCTCGACGGTGACAGTCCTGGCACTAAGACGTTTCCACGCAGCGGTATACTCAAGCGCTCTTGTATTAATGAACTGCGCCTTATCCACCATACACTCTTTGTCGTTGAACACACGGTCATTTCGCCACCTCCAAATCCACCAAAGCGATGTTGCAAACATGCTACCCCAATCGATCTCGTCGACATATGTTCGCGTCACCAACAGATTCTCCCTCATCCAAGTGGCGAATGGACTTTCAAGGAAGTCCTGGCTGCTGGCTGGCCTACCAAAAGCCCTCCAAAACCCATCAATCTTCCAGCAAGCCCGGAACAGGTGATTGAGGGTCTCGGCTTGGTCTAGGCACGCACCACAACACGAATCGGTCGCGATATGACGTCGGCACCTCTCCTCATTAGTAAGGATAGCTCCTCTAATCATCAACCACACAAAACACCGGACTCTTTCGGGCACCTTAAGCGCCCAGATCCGTCGAAACACGAGTGCATCATTGAAGCTCACATCATTGGTTTGCCTAATCAACTCATAAGCCGATTTAATGGAATAATTTCCATCGGGAGACGCCCGCCAGCATAGACGATCCTCCGACATGTCCGAATCATCAAGCCCAATGGCAGCTAGTTTCATCAACGCCGAGGCCGGGAGGAGCGGATGAAGAGTCTCCCAATCCCAGCCCTCACCATCTCTCCAGTATGCCCGGACCGTGTGATTTATGGCAGCATCATCAACATGGTCGCGGGCAACCTCCTGCAGTGGACCCTCACTCGTCCAGTTATCGGTCCAAAACCGGACCAGCCTTCCGTCCCCTACAATCCATCGAACCCACGCAGCAACAACCCCATTCGAGCACTGCAACATACTCGACCAGACATGGGAAGTGCCGGTCAGGCCACTCGCCATGGTACGAGTATACTTGGCCCGCAAGATGTCACTCCATATATCACCCTCTCGGCTAGTTAGAAACCTCCACATAAGTTTGTCCGTCGTAGCCACATTAAGATCTCTCATGGCTCTAATGCCCAAACCTCCAAGGTCCTTGGCGCTGCAAACCACATCCCAGCTGACGAGATGCATCCATCTCCGTTCCTCCCTGCTACCCCACAGAAAGTTCCTACAAATTTTATCAATTTGTTCACACGTAGTAGCAGGCAGCATAACCGACGACATAGTATAAACAGGGATGGAAGATAGGACAGATTTAGTAAGCGTGATTCTCCCTGCAAGACTGAGGTATTTGCCCTTCCAAGTCGCTAGCCGGGCGCTAATCTTATCAATCAACGGAGCGAAAGTGTCCTTATTGACTCGCTTATGCAAGACAGGCATTCCAAAGTAGCTCCCAAGATCCGTTGTCACCTCGAACCCACTCACCCTCTTCATTTCCGCCACCAGTTCCCGACTCACGTTTGGCGAGATAAATAGCTTGGACTTGGTCCTGTTCACTCGCTGCCCTGAGGCGGCGGAAAATTGGTCCATGATGCCCTGGATCACCCTAAGTTGCTCCACCGAAGCTTCCGCAACCAGGACGATATCATCTGCAAACAAAACATGGGAGATGTTAGGCCCATCCCTGGTAACCCTCGCGGGGATCCACCTCCCATCCTCTACAGCACTAAAAATCATCTGACTAAGTCTCTCAATACAGAGAATAAACAGATAAGGGGAAATAGGATCTCCCTGTCTGACGCCCCTCGTCGGCCTGAATTCCCTGGTCATCTCTCCATTCACCAGTACCCTTGTAGAGACCGTGGAGATGCAGGCCTCCACCCAGTTCAACCAACATTGAGGGAAGCCGGCGTCTCACATAGTCTCCACCACAAAGTCCCATCGAAGACGATCGTATGCCTTCTCCAGGTCAATCTTGAGGATCATCCACCCTCTTCACCTTCTCTTCTTTCTCATCGAGTGGACAAGTTCCTGCATGACAACAACATTATCCGTTATAAGCCGACCAGGTAAAAAGCTACCCTGCATCGGGCTAATGAGAGATGAGAGAATGGGCCTCATCCTGTTCACGAGGACTTTCGTAATGGTTTTGTACAACACATTACAAAGGCTGATCGGCCGAAACTGAGTGATTAACTCCGGCTTGGCCACTTTAGCAAGGAGAACAATCAGCGTGTCATTCAGACCCTCCGGCATAGTGCTGGACTGGAAGAACTGTCGCACACATGTCTTAGCCGACTCCCCAACCTCCCCCCAACACTTTCGAAAGAAGACGGCTTGAAACCCATCCACCCCTGGCGCCTTGAACGCTCCCATCTCAAAAATTGCCCGATGGATCTCCTCATATGTCACTGGCTTCTCGAGCGCTTCCCAGTCAGCAGCGTCGATCGGCGGAAACCGACCCGGTTGCAAGGCCACATCATTCACCTCAGCCTCCGGAATCGTGTACAACTGCTTGAAGAAGTCGCCAACCAGCCCCTCAATCACCTTGCCGTCGGTAATAGCCTCACCAGCGTCATTCTTCAGCAGTTCAATCATATTCCTCTGCCGCCGAACAATCGTCAAAATATGAAAGAAAGTGGTATTGCGATCGCCGGCGCAGAGCCATTGCTCTCTAGACTTCTGAAACCAAAGAATCTCCTCTTGCTCCAGAGTCTTCGCCAACTCTCCCTGAACCTCTTCCTCGCTGCTGAGCAGTTCCGACGTGACACGGGTGGCCAGCTCCACTTGGATCTCATTCATCCGCTTCTCCAAACGGTTCTTTCTTTCGAAAATATCCCCAAAAGTGTCACGATTCCATCTCAACAAACAGTCCCGGAGTCGACGCAGCGCCTCCGGAGCCGGCCTATTGCTGTCCCAAGAGCTCTGAACAAGGCTCTTGAATTGGGGGTGAGTAACCCAAGCCGCTTGGAAGCGGAATGGGCGCCTGCCTTTGTCAACACGCCTTCTCGGGCTAAGCTCCAACAAGAGAGGGCAGTGATCGGAACCGAACTTCGGGAGGTGCCTCACAGCTGCATCAGGCCACACTAGCCGACCCGGAGCATTTGTAAACACCCGGTCAATTCTGTTGGTAGTATGCGCCGCCGGCGTACGACCCCTGTCCCACGTGAATTCCGGACCTGAGAACCCCATATCCAGCAGCTCAGCTGCATCCACCCACTCACGGAATCTCCCAGAGTCGGACGACAGCCCCCCATTGATTCTGCTCCGCTCCGAGCTGTATAGCACGCAATTAAAGTCACCCCCTACAAACGACGGCTCAGACACAACCCTAGTAGCCTCCTCGATGTCATCCCAAAACCGCCTCCGCTCCTGCTCCTGAGGAGGCGCATAGGCAGCCAACAACCGACACTTCTGAGACCCAAGCTGTACCTCCGCGACAATGAACCTCTCGTGAGTTCGCCGAACTGTAAGATCCACCCTGTCACTCTTCCACATGAGCCACACACCCCCCCCCCCCCCGAAACCCATCCGCATCAACAACAATCGAGTCAGTAAAACCCAGCCGGCCACAAACCTCCCTATCTCTATCCCCAGAAATCTTAGGTTCAAGAACGGCGAACACATCAACCCTATGGCGTCTACTCATATACTTAACAGCTCTGCGGAACCCGTCGCTACCAGCTCCGCAGCAGTTCCAAAAGATGCAATTCATTGGGAAGAAAGGGGGTCGGTCGTCGACGCAATCACGACTCCTGAACTCGTGTTATCACCTTCAACTAACATACCTTCCATGACCACAACCCCTTTATTAGTCAAGTCCGCTACTGGGGGGATCTAGTGTCGCTAGCGTTCCTGGTCATCTCCCCTACTCCGTGAGTCTCATTCATGTTAAGAATCACCACCGTAGTCCCTAGAGAGCCGGCCTGATCAGAGTTTCCTTGGGACGATTCAAACACACCCTTTTGTTTCCATTCCTGGACCGAGTCCTCTTGTCGCCTCCTCTTAACCGGGCCTGAGCTGCTGTTAGTATTTGGCCCATTAGTTCTTGGCCCACTCCTCCTATTCCCAGACTTCATGGAACCCTTTCTAGTAATCCTTTCCCCAATATCTTTAGTACCATGGCAAAAAATCGGTGGCAATCCTTCACTAATATTCCCATTATTTTCCTTGGTAGAATTAAAATCACCAATATCCCCACTCACCTTATCATTAGCCGTAACTTCCGTAACAGTAACATCCTTTACTTTGACCGACATTCCATAACCGTCGATATCATTAGTGGGCGCGGAGTTCACGGGATTCTCTTCCAAGGCTTTGTAACTGTTACCGACGCCGATAACCTCTCTCTCATCGGCCTTACCTCCTCCGGTACTACCTCCGACGACCTTCGACTTACCCTTGTTATTCCTTCGCCGTCGCGGAACGTCCATCCAAGGTCCATAGCAGTCATTACCATCTTCCTCCGTACCTCTCATCTGGCTGTCAGACGTACCTCTTGAACCCGGTTGAACCGTGGCGCTCCCATCCCCCTGACTCTTCGTCTCCTTGCTCATGTTTCCGGCTGTACTCACAGGGTTCACTTTCGGACATTGCATCGCAAGGTGACCGTACCGCCCACACTTAAAGCAGATCTTGTGAAGGCCCTCGTACTCTAAGAAGTAACGTCGATCATTGATAGTAACTGTACCCTTGAGCGGCTTTAGCAGATCCACTTCCACACAAATCCTAGCATACCGCCCTCGACTAGAAAAAAGCGTTCTCGTGTCCACCTTGAGGGGCGTCCCAATGCCTGAGGCAATCTTCCATTACACATCCTCCTCATAGAAAACAATCGGCAATTTGGAGATCCTAACCCATGCCGGGGAGGTAGTGATGACATCCTTCTCGGGATCAAAATCCGGGCTCCAAGCTTTGGTAATCAGGTAATGTCCGAAGATCATCCAAGGGCCCCCCCGTAAGAGCATTGCAATAATCATGACTGTTGTCGAACCTCACAACATAGTAACCATTCGGTAGATCAGCCAAGAGGAAGTTGCCAGAGGGTCTCCAAAGTTCCCTCAATTTCCTCTCCATCACACTGTAGGGCACGAATCCACCAAGAGTTTTCACAGTAACCGACGATTTCCAAGCAGCAGCCAACACATCCATAACATCCTGCCCTATATCGATGACCGGATCCCCGTCTTCACCATACGGGAACGACACCGAGACCTTTTCCGCAAGCACTTCCGGTGAGAGCCCCACCCTTCGGGAGGAAAGCTCCCCCATAACGGTATCCTTCCAGGATCGCTGCCCATCTGGCGGTTCCCCGGGCGGCCGGAGCCTACCATCCATGGCCGGCGAAGTCACTCGCTCTCAGAAAACAGTGTGAAATTGAAAACACTTTCCTGCCTTGCTTGGTTAATTTTTTATTTTTTATTTTTTATTTTTTTTATTAACGTGTTTGTTAAATATACTGTTAACAAACACGTTATTTTCCAATGAAACAATCTGGTAATTTCTCCACTTTTCCAATGAAACTTAATTATTTTCCAATGAAACTTAATATACTGTTAACAAACACGTTATCTTCTTATTTGTTAACCCCTTATGACCTTTCTTCGACTTAAACCTTAAAAGTCGTAAAACATACATATATTATATATACACATGAAACTTAATTATTTTCCAATGAAACAATCTGGTAATTTCTCCACTTTTCCTCAGCCTTGAAAAAAAGCACGCGTACGTGTCTATAGAATTAAAAAATAAATGCATTTAAAAAAATGCATTCAAGAAAAATAAACTAAAATAATTAAAATTTAGATAATCTTGTCAAATTTATTATAATATTATTAAAATTTAGGTAATATTAGATAAGTTTTAGAAAACTCTAGGGCCTGTTTGGTATCGATTACCGGGAATGAAAAATCAGTAATCGGAATGAATGATTACCGATTTAGTGTTTGGTAAGACGAAACCCGGAATTAAATTGATTACCGGTAATCAAATCATCCCTAATTTCTACCCCTTTTCATCTCTCAGCCAAAGGAGGGGGATCCCTCCATTCCCACTTTCCACCCTCCCAAACTCAACACTCATGTTCCCGCATCAGGCTGCTCCTCCACCACTGCTCCTCCACCTTCGACTGGCCACCGCTGTCATGGCTGCTGTCCTCTCCTCCCAACATCGTCCTCCTCGTCGTCGCCCTCCTCCACCACTGCCATGGCTGCTCCTCCACCACTGCCATGGCTGCTGCTCCTCGTCGTCGTTGCCCTCCTCCACCACTCCCATGGCTGCTGCTGCTCCTCGTCGTCGCCCTCCTCCACCACTGCCATGGTTGCTGCTCTTCGTCGTCGTCGCCCTCCTCCACCACTCCCATGGCTGCTGCTTCTCCTCCTCCTCCTCGTCACCCTCCTCCCAACATCGTCCTCTCCCCGTCATCGCCCTCCTCTCACCATCGCCGCCCTCCTCTCGCCACCGCCGCCCTCTCCAGAACACCCTGCTGCCGTCGTCCCACCCCCATCCCCACCTCGACCTTCCCCGACCACGTTAGGGTTCCAAATCCCCAAATCTGGAAGCTGGTTCGAAATCCCCAAATTGGGAGAAGTTTTGATGAATTTTTGGAATGGAAATGTTGAATTTGTGTAATTTGATGTTAATTTTGAGAAATTGAGAGCAGATTTGATGAATTAGAGGTAGATTGATTTTGTATATTTTTAGGTTGAATTTGGGAATTTTTTATTCCGACATTATACCAAACAACATGCTTGAGAAATGACTCATTTCCAATTTTGATTCCCATTCCGATTACCACACTCATACCAAACGGGGCCCTAGTTACTTTCACTACTAGAATAACAGGGGTTAACAACAACTAAAATTGTGGCTAATACCAACTAAATAACTAATATAGAGTTTTGTGGGACAATTCCAATGAAAATCCATCCGTGGATCGATATAAACGGCGTTGGAAATTAAGCCCAATATTCTCACGGTTGGTATTTCCCATGGTTAAAATCTCACCCTTTTTAATTAAAACTAGGACAGTCCCCGCACCATGGCACGTGCGCGAGAAAAAAAAAATAATTAAAACTAGGACAGTCCCCGCACCATGGCACGTGCGCGAGAAAAAAAAAAAATCTATTATAAGGATGAACAAAAATAATAATGAAAAAAATACAAATGGTGAAATACATTAATGAATATAAAACTAAATATATGAATGGATGTTGTCGTTACGGTAGACTTCGTCCATAGGATTCATGGGGAAAAAAAATAGTTTGGTTATATGAAGGGATGAAAATGTATATAAAAAGAAATAATCTAAGGCTAATCTTACAAAATGAGGATAATAAGGATTATGGGTGGGTGACACCAAGTCCTCCAAACTCTAAGTGAATGTACTCCGTCTGTATAAACAAATTAATAAACACAATAAGACCAATATTATGATTAGCATATTGAAATAAAAGTTATAAAGGCAAAAAAAAAAAAAAGACAAACAGTAAATAGAATGTATACCTGTTAGACTAAAGTATGTAAGATTTCTTTGTACACGACGTTAACAGTAGTGTTGAGCGAGTTACCATTCTTATCACAGGATATAATTTTCAAGCCAGATTTGGATGTAACCCTTGAGACAACAACATACAACTGGTCATGGCTGAAGATTGGCATCCTCAAGTACAACCCAACGTGAGAAAGAGATTGGCCTTGACTTTTGTTAATCGTCATGGCAAAACAGACCGACACTGGGAATTGTCGTCGTTGAAACTGGAATGGTAAAGATGCTGTCTGTGAAGGGCACATGACCATACGTGGTATGAACACTTGGTCACCAACATTTCGCCCTGCCATAACACTCGCCTCAATGACATGGTTACCGAGCCGCGTAACAATCAACCTGGTTCCATTGCATAAGCCAACGGATTGGTCTATGTTCCTCATCAGCATAATAGGAACACCAACCTTCAACCGTAACACATGGTTTGGTATGCCCGAAGCTTTGATGGTATTAAGGAACTCAGTAGAATATAATGGCTGACCAGAACTTATACACCCATCCGTCTTCAAGATGCTATCAAAACTGAGGTACACCTTATCATCTCCTGGCATATTATTAAGTATGTAGTCATTGACTTCATCCACAGATTCATGTGTCGGAGAAAGGATGGCCCTGTCTCGGAAATAGGTCACATCTGAAAAGTGCTGCATTATAGAGGGATAAGTATGTTCAACAATTGCAGCAACAGGATTTTCGGTGTAAGTGAGCAGCAAATCAGAAGGTATCTCTATGGTAGAATCGCCACAGCTATGATCACCCAAGGTACCATCACCCACTTGAAGAATCCATTCAGAGCAGGCACGGAGTTCTTGCACAGGGGAATCTGAAGAATCTCCCGAGAGCCGCATATTTCTAGTCAGTTTCAGCACTTTGCATGACTTCCACAAATAGGAAGAATTAATTGATGCTGAAACAATATCATGCCTAGTTCCTCGAGGAATAACAGGCAAGATCTGCCTAAAGTCGCCGCCAAGAACAACAACCTTACCACCAAATGGCTGAGATGAGCTATGCGGATTTGAAAACCTGAGAACATCCCTTAAGCTTCGATCCAATGCTTCAAAACAATACTTATGCATCACAGGTGCTTCATCCCAAATAATAAGACTTGCCTTGCATATAAACTCTGCCAACGGAGTACCTGACTTTATGTGGCAAGTTGAATGAGAATCAACGTCTATGGGAATTGCAATTCTAGAATGTGTTGTCCTGCCACCTGGGATAAGTAGAGAAGCAATCCCACTCGAAGCAATAGTCAGAACAATGCCACCCGTAGAACGTATAACAACAGCAAGGGCTCTCCATAAATACGTTTTACCTATTCCACCGTAACCATATAGGAAGAAGAGTCCTCCTACGTCGTGAGAAACAGCCTTCATGATATCATCATAAACTGCATGCTGCTCAGCTGTAAAGTTCGACAGTAGGCTAGTATGCTCCAGAGCCAACTTGTATCTTTCATAGTTGAGTTCATCCTGAATGAGCTTGTTACATCCCTCTGTAATGAGGATATCATTGGGAAGAGACATTGGAGGGTGGGCTCGAAGAGAGCTACCATTACGCTGCAGTGATTTCTCAATCTCTGCAAGAGCATAATTCTTGAGTTGTTCTTCACTTAACTACAAATCTGCAAACATAAGTAAGATAGTGAATAAACTACTATATTCTAACATGTTCAAATAAGAAAATGAATAAATTCATATGTACACACCTTTCATCCGAAGTTTTTTCCGTTGACGGTGAAGAATATCATCGGTCAAGAGATGCCATGTTTTCTCCCAAATAAATTCCGGCCTGGACAAAGTACCAGTTAATAACAACATGGAAAAAAGTCTCCGCAAGTAGGAAGGATGTCCTGAAAAGCTAGCTTCTTCTATGGCCTCTATGTACTCCTTTTCATCATCCAACAATCCCAATGCATAACACGCTTCCTTGAAAGAACCATGGACGACTCCATTCACCGTTCGAATATCTTCATATGAGGTAGGACCTTTAACCGTATTCAATAAGATATGGAGGTAATACAACTCCTTTGCGGCGGGAGTGACATGAAACATTCTACCGATTACAAAACCTCGTATTCTAGGAGTCCATTCACGCTGTTGCGGCTTCCACACGAACTCGGTAGGGAACTGAGCATAAGTTAAGGCTCTAGTGTCTTCATACTTCTTATTACATTCCATCCATGCCAAAAACATAGTATGTCGCCCCTCGACTTTGTTGATGACATCATTGATGGACTCAGCATCACAGAACACAACATTCTGTCTGTTTGGCAGATGAAAATTCAATCGCTCAACAGAGGTAGCCATGTAGTGGATAGGAAACTCGTATATTCGCCAAAGCGCCTCAATAGGATATAGATACCTGAAGATAATAATGAGGGTGAACAGATGCAAGAGAACGTAAGTAAAAGTTATTCAGTTGGAGGTATAATGGATGCAAGAGACATTATGAACAAACTAATGCGAAATATGCAAAGTAAATGTACAATTAGATATAAGAATAGGTGAATTACAAAAACAGAACAAATTATAATATATACCATGGTAATGAGACAAAACAAAACGTAATTAGTAGTAATACGCTAAATTTCAAATAAGGAAATAATAATGAGAAAATTAGACGAAAATGAAATGAGTATATTATGATAAATTTGAATGTTAACATTATAAGTAACATGAGAGATGGGAGAGGATATATATAATAAAAATACACAATTCCATTTGTGGTAAAATCAGAAAATTTAATTCAAACATAAAAGATTACCTGGCATCGCAGAAATTCTGTATTTCGTCAATCTCTTGTCCATCTTGATCATCATTGGATATTGTTGCCATGATTCGATCATCGCCCTTGCTAATGTACTTGAATAAATACTTTATTGACCTCGACTGATTACACCATTCAACATTGATGTGTGCTTGATATTTGAGTAGTAGTGTTGGATTATAAGGAACAACAAATCTGTTGTCCAGCTCATGTGTACCCTTCTTGACCGTTAACCCAGTGTTCGATCTCCTATATAAGGGATATCCATCATCGTCAAATGTGGTTCTTTCAACGTACCCTTTAGGAAAATATTTGGTGCAAGCTCCTTGCTGCATGCACGGGGATCGAGAATTCTGCTTTCTGCAAGGGTCGTGCATCATGAAACTACTGACTGCGGCATACAAATCTGGATTGCGCCGTGGATCGGGAATTTCTGCAGAAGTGACTCTATCGATATCATCTGAAGTAGACAACTTATCATCCTTCTCTAGCCACAAAACAATGTGAGCATGGGGCAACCCACGTTTTTGAAACTCAATGGTATATACAACTGCAAAAGGGGAAAAAAAGAGAATTACATAAAATGGAGTAAAGTTAGAAAGATAGGCACTATGCGGAGAATAAGCACAACACACATTTAAGAGGCAAAAAATATTTGTTAGGTAACATGCAATTTTTGTATATGAAATATCATATAAATAAATAATAAGTAATAAAAGAACGTGAAAACCATATAAGGACATGGGTATACGAAAGGAAGGAAAAGGGTGACATACGCGATTGACAACGCCCGAAGATGTTATTGAATCTCAAGTCTCTTATGAGCTCATGCAGTTTGATACTGAAGAGTCTGTAGGAGAAATCAAATATCTCTTCGGTTCGAACAACAAGGAATTGAGATAAACGTAGGATTTCTGACCATTTTGAATTGCAAGTGAAGGTAATGAAGAGATCAGAATGACCATAATACTTGCAGATGGCCATAGCATCTTGATAGTTTTGCAACATATACCTAGGCACACCAGTAAAAGAGGATGGCAAGAGAATACGCTTTCCCGCAGAAGCAGGTTCGGTGCTTCCTTTAGCAGCTGCAACAGTAAGGTTCAAATAAGTGTACGACCGTAAATCTTCCTGATGAAACCGAAAGTACTTCAACCGAGAAGATTCGATCATAGTATAAGCGTCAACTACTAACTGTTAGAACAACTTCTCAGCGAACAGATACAGGGCTTGCTCTGTTAGCTTGTGCTGGAATCTATAAGCAAAAAACTCCCTCAAAGTCACCTTGGTTGTCCTGTTGGTCCCATTAATATCACGATGCTCAATCTCAATCGTGTAACCATCTTCAGCATATGGAAATAGCAACGGATATTGAAGTGCAAGATAAGAAGGATGTAGCTCAGTAATACGTTGTAGTTGACCGGTCCGTGTCTCAATAACAATATCTCTTCCACCATTTTCAGAACTCCAGTCATCGAAAATAATAGATGCAACTTCAGAGGTAATCGGAAGATTGTATCTCCTACCATCACGCCCTCTCCTACCCAATAGCTTCAGCTTGAGAGAAATGCCATCTACAAACCTATCTCTGGCCATTCGAAATGATTGAGCTAGTGGGTTATGCTCATCAAGCATATTCTTCAAATCGCGCAGAAGAGATTCATCAAATTCTTCACCCGCACTTGTCATGCGTGAGCATTAAAAGGACTCGTGATATAGTTCGTAACCACTCATAAGAAATCACAATTGAAAAAGGGAAAAGCGCAAACCTGGCTGCACTCATACGATTTGATTCCTCATTATGGGTATCGTATATATACAACTGCGAGAATTTAGGAGAATCTTTGTCCACTGGCACAAGACTTCCTATCCTATGAATATTTTGGCCCTGTATACGATAGACGTAAGGCACATGACCAGGAGGAGGTGAAAACTTCGCGCCCATCGATGTGAATGCAAACATGTTGTTGTAGTTCCGAATATACTCGAAGAAATTTCTACTCCTTGGGTCAACACGTGAAAATATATCTCTTAATAGGGTTGGTGGATCTTTAACCCTTGGAAGTTGAACCTTTCCCTTTGAACAACACAAACTGAAAGTTGGATTAGTCTGATGATGGGACTTGATACTCCGTTCCTCACACCACATCATCGCATTGCAATGAGCACAATTCCAAGAGGGAAGGCCAATATCACGATACCCTACATAATAGGAATAAATGGAATCAAATATAACCGAGAGATTATTTATCATTGTGAATAAAAAATTAAAGAATAATTGAGTGTATTATGGCTGAATACATATTGATGGACTATTTCGATAAAAAAAAATACAGTTATGAAATATAAGAAAAAGAAATAAAAGGGAACAAACTAATTGAAATGTTTATAACGCATAAAATGCACGATGTAAGATAGGTATCATTTTATAGAATCGATAGGTAAAGTCCAAGTCAATTGGTCAATGTTGTCAAAATATGTGGTGCATAAATTTGATACCATTAGGCACAACGATGGTAGGGGAATCCAAGCGTAGGGAGTAATTCAATGGAGCGGGAGGAATAACTGCAAATAAAAGAATGCATTCTCAGTTGATAATTCAACGTATTAAAGATCTAGATATTTTAAAAATAAGTGTGAAATTGAATAAATGAAGCAGATCACCTGTAGATGCAGTCGTCGCAGTGGGCGTTACAGAAGTGGCACTTATAGATGGGGGTAAGATATTATTCCCTGTTAACATTAAACATGAGGTAACCAAAAAGTTAATCAATAACCCTTCTCCATTTAATGAAGCAAGCATTCAATCTACGTAAGCGTAAAACCATCTTAATAATTTATTCTTTTTTTTTATAAAAAAAACAATAAGATATATATGTGAAATTATTATGCAGCTGTTGAAAGCCTAAAACCATATACGTGGATATATTAAAGAGAGACAAAGGTAACGACAAGTCTTGCTTATAATGAAAAGCACATATGCAATTAATTAGAACATGGAAAAATATACTTATAGGAATTAACCAACGTCCCTCCATACACATTACATTGGAGAGACCTCCATCTACCTATAGCTCTAGTTAATTAAAGATAAAAAATCAAATGGATGTGTTGAATGAATCACTGTGGTAAATGGGAAGAATCAATATATGATGGGAATACTCCGTATAGATGAGTAACAAAATTACCATATGAGATATCACGGATAGGAAGGTTATGACTTATGTCGGAATTTGGGGTAGTCGATAGTCATTGACCTTGGTCCCGTGATTGACGCTTTGATGCCATTAAAAGTCGTCGGTTCAATCTAAGCTCTTTCGGAGTAAGACTTTCAACCGTGGGGTCTTTTGTATTCCGCTGACTTGTAGAGGCAGGTGTAGTGAAACAAACTGGACGAATAAACGAAAATGAAGTGTTGGAAAAAAAAGGAATCTATATTATATAACTGAATAATGATGGAGTACGTTTGAATGAAATGCAAAGGCATACCGTTAGAGAGGTCTATCAAAGGGGTCCTCGTACGTTTGGAACTACCGTTAGGCATGTCGGTGATGGAGGTCCTTTTATGATTCGTAGAATTTGGGGTAATGCACTTTCCACGATCTGTGGAACATGTAAATGGAAATCGATTATAGTGAATACAATAGATAACAAAGATAAACATCCCTCGGTGGGGAAAGTTTCGATAAGAAGTCATTTACCGGGTAATTGGTTGCGAGCAGGAAAATCGTTTTCCATTGGCAATTGCGACAATGATATGATATATTGGATCGTAAGAGAATGCCGGATCAGGGGAAATGGGGATGGGACTGATGGGTTGGAAGGGTGGGAAGGGAGCAATATATATAGGAGAATTAATCTGTAAATACCAAAAAACAAAAATAGATGCATTCAAGAAATTTGGCGGGATTATGTTAGTAAATTAAAATCTTGATAAGTAATCTAATTCTCTAATTAGTTAGGATATACATAAATTAGATATTGATAAGTAGTCTAATTATCTAATTCTCTAATTAGTTACTAAAATCTTGATAGGTGTGATCGGGAATGGATATTTGCAAATCCACATACATACAAAAAATCGGCGGGCTCAATCTATCAAATCTTATCTAATTTATTTAATTAAGTAATTTGTTAGGATAATTAGTTAGGATATAACCTAATACTAATTAGATTTTATGGCATGAGTGTGATCGGGAATGGATAAAAGCAAATCTACCTACATGCAAAATATTGGCGGGAAGATGTTAAGTTCAATATATCAAATCTATCTATTTATCTAATTGATTTAATTAATTAATTTGTTAGGATAATTAGTTAGGTTATAACCTAATAGAAATTAGATATTGAAAACAAAGTTGATTGTAAAAGATGGAAAAATGTTGTGAATAACGCCATGGGAAAAGAAAGGCGCTCTCACATAATGAAATAATAACAATACTAAATAACAATACCAAAGTACCTAAAATTCAAAATGACAAAGCAACATAATAGAACCAAATTTGCATGATAAATACTTTATTGTTCGCCTAAATAGTGGATGAGACACAATCAACACTAGGAAGACCCAAACCAACAAAAACTCAGCCCAAGCCTCAGCCGGTTCAATCTTCACGTCGACCTTATTCTGCTTGGTGGTTGACAGCTGACCCTTGGCATCATCATCATCATCACTGTTAACTTCCACGTAAGTGCGTCGTCTTTTTGGAGTAGACAGTGAAAGATGTCCAGAAGAGCAAATGTCCGAATGAGACTCCTAAGGTATGTATTCAAGAGGGTGAGTGATAATAAAACACAAAATCGGATGAGCAACACTTTTTGTGTGAGTATATAAATATGAATGAAAACGAATTACCTACAACGAAAGAGTAGAAGATTTGCACTGGTCAATCAAGGCCACATTAGCTGTCATCATGCGTATTCGGTGCACCTGTTTGCCTTGCTTAACCCAAAAAAGCATCGAACTCTATTGTGAACAAATAACTCTTATTGAGCAATATATTAAAATCAGCCGGGAATGCATCGACATCACCAATCTACACGATAAACATGATAGGTGTGAGATGGAGTTGGTTTAGAGTATCACCAATCTACACGATAAACATGATAGGTGTGAGATGGAGTTGGTTTGGAGTAATTGACGTAGAAATGTAAGAAGTCCCATAGTAGGTGGAACTGGAAATGGAAGATAAGGAATAGAATTTTAGGCAGAGGATAATACCCTAGCTTGCTTCTCTCTCAGTGAGGTCACAATACAATGAACAATATCTTGAACATCTTGGTCGGACATCATCAATGACCCGGTACCCCTGTCATCTTGAACCTTGAGCTGCAGTGCAAACCTACATGTGAAACAGTATGGATACTCACGTTGATCGCAGGGACACCATAGGCAAAAATGCATTAATACGGAAGGTAAAAGACAACGAATAAGGCCTTTGTACAGGAAACTGAACTGGTTTATCACAGGTAATACAATGCGATGACGAACCATCGGTTGCCACAGCCTTCCTACACTTTATGCAGGCATTGTAAAACCATTTGTCACGGTTTTCAAAATCGACGATTGTGGCCACAAATGTAAAGTAACCATTCTATTAGGATGAAACAAAGATCGTTAGAATAATGGGAGATTATTTAGCATGATGCATAATAAATAAGGAAAAGGAGAAACCGAACCTCAGTTTTTGTTTCCAGCATAGCGAGAGTTATAGTTTCAGCATCCTTCAAGTATTTCTGTGCACGCAAAAGGTAGGGTTGGCTGGATACATGTGAGATGGTGCTGGAAGAGGAATCTTCATCCAAAAAACCACTAGACATAAACAAAGAGTTATGAGTAACGACAACCGATAAACAAAGAGTAATGAGTAATGACAACCGATAATGGATAAAAAGGAGTAACACATTTGACAGTGAACTAACAAAGAAAAAATAGATATTTAAAACATGAAAGTTATAATATTAATAACAAATTGACAACCTCTTGAACTCAACAATGGCAGGATGTTGATCATCTAGGATAAGACGTGAGCCCCATTTAGCATTCGACACTCCTAACTTACCTGCCATTACGCAGGACACACGAAGTGTTGAAAAGATATTAGGAAAAACAGAAAAGAAAGAAATGGGACATTATGTATTCAAGAGAACAATAGGGTAGTTACCGTAGAAGGTCAGCTTTGCAAATTGCAGGATCACAATAACTGTAGACTCTTTGTGGGAGTCCATGTGAGAACGCAATTCCATCGCATAGTCATCCCAAAGAGTAACGGGCAAGATTTCCTGGCTACAAAAAATTAGGTAGGTAAACGGAATTATAATAGGAGATAAGAAGTAAAACATTCATTTATGATTGGTATATTTAACCATACAAGTAACCCTACAGATGATTCACCTATGAACCTCCAATTCAATCTCCACCCGATTAGTCGCAGACTTGTCTTTATGTTCATACTTGATAATATCAGTGTGATGAATGACTCGGCCAATAACATCTGCAAATGAAATAAGGTGGTTAGCAGTAAGTCCACATGAGAAGGAATAGGTAATGACAAAGACGAAAAAAGTATAAATCATTACCAAAAAAACAGTCGGCGGATAGGGTATTTGACAAAACAACTTTAAACTCCTTAAACTCCAACCCATTGAGGAGTATATGAAGAGCATCACCAGCATAATTGATGGAAGTGTCTTCACTGACAAGGATTTTCCACATATGATCAGCAAAATTGAATGAACCCTTAGATTTGGTAAGTTTGAACTTAGACATCGTAATGGTTGCAAACTCCTTCACATGCGCAGCACTTTTCCATACCAAATTCGCGTTGATATTTGCCTCAATTCGACAGCCCTACGTTTGACAGAAATTAAAAAAATATGAGTATCAGATGTGAGAACAAACATGAAGACGCACGAAAAAGAACGAATGAAACATAAAAGGAAATGGAAGTTCATTGTGCATACCATTTCATCAATAAGTACCAACTGCAACGGTGGTCTGAATCTGCTACCGGGAAATTGAGACTTGGAAAACACCCTAGCTACGAAAACCTTGATCGTAGAGGAATCTTCAATGCATAAGGCTTGTGAACTGAACAATGGAACCTGCCATTACTCAAAAGATAAACGAATTACTTTGATTACGGCCGTTGGTGTGCTAGGAGATGGAGGGAAATGCTAAGTATATATAATAGCATAGGGCCAGAGGATATGCTGAATTATCAGATAATTTGAAGGGGAAAAAAGAAAAGGATCTTCAAAAAATCTGAGATATTCTAAAAAGGATCTTAAAAAAATCAAAAATTAATGTATTAGGATTAGGATAAATCTGAAATGTCAAATAATCTGAATGAAAAAAAAAGGATTTCGGTAAATAAGAAAAGGAATATGAATATTTGTAATATAAGAGTAGAGAGAGATTTTATGAAATTACAGTAAGGAATATGAATATTTTTAATCCCAAGTGGGATATTGGGAAAAATATGAGTATGAAATTAAAGTAAATGAAAAGGAATATTGTTAATCTCTAATAACAAACTTACAGTAATGCGTATGACTATTTTTAATCCCATGTGGGATACTGAGATAAATATGAGTATGAAATTAAAGTAAATGAAAAGGAATATTGTGAATACCTCCTTGAACTGCACGAAATAGCATAGGTAGCGAAATGGCAGAGGTATCCTCCGAGTACATCTCCTACTGCCTCCTGCCCTTGACGAAATCCATGTCACGCACTGCGTCATCTTGTATACCATAAAAGGAACATGTAATAGTGCATGAGCAATTACTCATGATAACCCCGACCCAACTAAATGCTACATATATTATAGACAGAATGCGTAAGCTATAAATTTTGGAAATAAAAGGAAAAAATAAATGGCAACTTACAATCAAAATGCCCAAAGAATTGGACATCACTGTCAAAAAAAGTGCCAGTGCAGAGTTGCCACCAACAATATGCCAAAAAAGGAAAAAAAAAAGGAAAAAAAGTTGTTGAAATGTGATAGTAATTTTGAAAGACAACAACAACACAAATCGTGACTGAATTTACCTACTTGTGTAAGTGCAACTCCACTTGTTAATGTTGTTGGCATGCAGCTAAAAATCGACAGTCCTGTTCCATAAACATTCCAGTATCGGATATTCAGGGAAAGGTCTTTAAAAAAAATTGCTATTTTTTTCTGCAGAGAAATAATTAGTATAGATGCACATCATACCTGTTGAAAATTCTTGTGGCATCAACCGAACTTTGAGAATAAGCCTCGAGAACAAAGGACAGAAAAATAGTATGGAAGCCTGGATAAAAAGCAAATATGTGTAGAAGAAATGAAGTAAATACCATGATTCCATCTATTAAATAATATTGAATATTTTCTTTCTAAAACATGAGTAAGCACTGTGAAATATAGGAAAATAATTTTAGGATAGGTGCACAAAATATTATGAGATGGCATTAACCACAAAAGCAAATTCAGATTATATTTACTATGAAAAATTGTGTGTTGGGTATCTGAATTTAGTTCCTTAACAGAGAACATTATCCCCTCCATTTAAGTTCAAAATTTTACCGCTTTATATAGCATCATATATCTATTTCCATAATAGACCTTCAAACACATATGATACATAACAAAGACAACATCTCACGGAGAAAAAAAGTATGCTAGTGAAATCATGAAGCCAAAGATTCTTAATCATTTAATCAACATCCTCATATTGTATAGTAAGAAAACAAAAAAGATTCATCACTCTTTAACAACATAATAGCATAGAGGAACTTCAAATGGAATGTAAAACAAATAAGACATGTCAATTTTAAATTGTTAAGTAAAAGATCATGCAATATTAATTCCATCTAGTCAAGTAAGTAAGGTCTAAGAGCAACATACAGCAGACAATCTTAGCTGACTATCTGCAACTTCATCATCCTCTCCAAACCCTTCAGCAATCAAACACATTAGGTTTTGAGCCACCTTAACATTCAACAAATCACCAGCATGCTCGAACACCTTATTCATGGTCTGAAAAGTAGAGGCGTCAGTTGCAAATGCAGTAAAATTTGCAGAATGGAAGAATCCAAAATAACTAACATACATTAATAAACCAATGATTACTTGGAGCAAACTGCTCAGCAAGCTCAACACAGCGTGATGCTATCTCAGTCTTTTAATGATATCTTATTGTGCATTTATTTAAAATGGCGACATACCTTATTGTGCATTTATGCAGATGGTTCTCAATGGGAAAAGTAATATTGTCCAAGAAAATCAGTTTGCAGTGTCAATGAAAGAATACAATGAAAAACTAACACTTGCCACATTCTGAGGTTATGAAGAGAGTTTCATACATATCAAGGTAGCTTCCAGCAGAGGGAGCTTGCTAGAAGCTTTCGTCTTGGAAGCTGTCTGCAAGGCTATAGCTGCCACCGTATGCAGCTCCGAGATCTGTTTGTCTTCCTTGGTTCGAACTTTCGCCAGGTGTGCAATGACAGAGGTACACTGCATACAAATGAGAGCTGATAATTCAAAATAATGCATAATCAGAACAAATAAGGTCGTGTGTGATATGCAATAGCAAAACAGAGAAGCAACTTGAAATATAGCATAATTATAACCATAAACATCCAGCAGTAGGCAAACTGATAAACCAAAATCAGCAATGAAGAATGTGGGAGTCAGAAATCGATAAATTCCAAAAGAAACAAATGAGAGAAGGGCAAGGACTCCTCCACAGGTGAATCGTTGTGTGATTATAGTCCAAATGAGAGCTCATAATTCAAAAAAAATCGAACAGATTATGAACCTAGGGTTAACAATCAGGATTTTCGGGATTAGACGAACTTGGCTACTTCAACTGGATAAATGTCAGTATTCACATCAAGTAGCACATTGGTTAAAAAATCAGAAAACACAATCCATCTTGTAAGAATCAATAAGTCAATAAGTATAACTATATAAACCATGTGCATCAAAATATATAGCTAAGCTAAAGCCATATGTATTTACAACAGTGTGTTCAACCAATGTAAGCACAAATTTTAAGGACAAATTTTAGGGTTTGTAGGTCAAGAAGATTCAAGAATCAATAAATTGTAATCCCGTTAAAAAAAAAATCGAGTTAAGTAACCGTTCGATTTTGAAGGCCAGAGATCCAAAGAAAGTAGATATTGAGAATCAGAGATGAGAGTTGAAGAACGTAACTAATAATAGGAGGATCATGAGATAGAATACGGAGCAATGAGATCTCGCGGAGAGTGGTGGGAGGGAGACGACGACGAGGGGCGTTTCTTCTACCTAATGAAGGCACCGAGCAACCGAAGGAGGGGCATTTCTTCTACCTGATGAAGCAATTGAGCATCGATAAGAGAATCGAGGGAGACGACGGTGGGCGGGGAGGAAGGCGACAGAAGCGGCGAGGGTGGCCGCGGGCGAATGTTCGGAGGAAGCCAGAACCCTAGGCCAATTTGGGGAAGGGGAGGAAGGTGACGGAAGCGGCGAGGGTGGGCGCGGGCGAATGTTCAGAGGAAGCCAGAACCCTAGGCCAATTGCAATCTAGTCAACTCACGTTCCCTTGGAGTCCTAGACCAATCTAGAAGAGCCCCACCTCTCTCAGCTATCTAGTACAATCCTCTTACTCTCACAAATCAATAGCCTAGTGCAACTTCCCGAGTTATAAACTCTCGAGTAACACTTAAATGAATATATCCTATAAGCTCACAGTGACTCTCAAAGGCTTTGAAATAAACAACAAACTCTTTGAGCGCTTAGCAGAGAGACACTTTGGAAGACAGAATCGCTTGATGATTGAAAACTCGTGTAGCACTTGTTGTCTCTGTCTTCTTCTTTCTTTCCTTTATATAAGAGTGGAATAGCGCCTGAGAATCTTCACCAACGGCTCTAGAATCAGGCTTGATCTTCAATCTTCTATATAAGGACACTTCGAAGCCATGATCCGTTTTTGAATAAGATCTCCTCATATGCGCCAAAGGAAAGAGATAATCTCGAATATACTTCCTGAAATGGTTAGTCCAACATATACATATAATATAACGGAAGTATATAATAAGATAAAATAATATTCGGACAAATAATATAGGTTTTATATTTCATCAACTGTTAATGCTCCAAGACTTTTGACACAAAATATCCTGTCAAAGCCCTTGAAACATTTATTCCAATTTCCATCAAGGGAGGGAGTTATCAGGCTTTATGATAGAGCATGTTTAGTAGTGCATAATAGATTGCATTTAGCATAGTTTAGTTGTGAATATTGCATTTATTTAGTTGAATTTACATAATTACTTGTTGAGTTAGAAGAGGCGGAATCTACATGATTTTATGGTTTATTTCAGGTAAAGTAGATTGGAGGTGGAATGAATCAGAAAAGAGCGAAAATAATCTAAAGAAGAAGCAGCTCGGAAGAATCGCTGGCCCCCCCGCAGCATCGCTGGCCGCCCCGCAGCTCGAAGAAAGAAACGGAAGACTTCGCTGATCGCCGGCCACACCGCGGCCTGGCCTGGCCGCCCCGCGACCCGTGCAGAAACTGAACGTCAAGTCCGGATTTTACTTAGGGTTTTTATTAAGTTATTTGGCCGACTTTCTAAATACTATTTAAGGCTTTTCTAGTTATTATTTTCATTCACCTTATGCACATTATTCCATTGTTGAGAGCGTTGTTGAGCATGAGCAACTAAACTCTCGAGGTTTCGCCTACAGTTTGGATCTTTGATTGTTAAATTGTGAGTTTCTTAATCTAGTTCTTATTCCTCGTAGCGAACCTTAACCCAAGTGGCAATCATACCCCTTTAGGACTCGTAGGACTAATTGGATGTATAGGAAGTTGAATACATGTTGAATATCGACTCGTAGCTTGATATTATATGTACCTTGGTTAATTAATAATCTTAATGTTATCTCTAGGTTGAATCTTAACCGTGTTAGGGTTATTTAGAGATTAGGGTTGCTAGGACTCGTAGGACTAGTAATTTACCTAAGATCTGGACAAGGACATTGATAGGAAAAGACAAGAACTAGAAGCTAAAACAAGGATCGAATTCATCAATCGAAGTGATAAATTGTAGGTGAATCTATTTCTCTCCACTGAATTCTACAATCTATTTACTTTGTTTGCTTGCTTCCGCTTTGATAAAAGGCGGATCTTTTCACACCAAAAACCCACCCATCTTCTTACTAGCGATTAGAATTGATACTTGAATTGAATAGCTTTCCATGTGGATTGATCTCTTGCTTACACACTATACTAGTTGTGAGTTTGGGTATTCTTTTGCAAGAACAACGACAAGTTTTCCTCTTGTCACTTTACAAAATAATAAAATAAGATGGGTGGAGATTTCCACAATCACATCTAAAGTTTCTCTTTGTCCACAGCTCCAAAATCTAAGACAACAAGAAGATGAAGACATAAGGAAAAGGAAATGAAAAATTCAGCCAAGCAAACTATATACAAAAGTTAGATCATGTAAGCAACAAACCAGCGCATTGCATAATACTCAGCAACTGATATAGGAAGCTGGAAACTTACTTCTGGAAGTAGGCTTCCTTGTCATCCAAATATTTGACTCCCCTTTCAAAATCATAAGGGAACAGCGCTTGAGCAATATCATCATTGTGCTTTCCAGCAACGGTTTGAACGAAGAATTCCTCATCTATGGGAACTCCTCCATTAAATCCTATCTATTCAGCACAAGCACATACTTTAACATACCACAAATATGGCATTAAACTGCATTTACAAGACAAGGAGAAATCTCACATGACGATTTGGCAATGACAGTAGTAGGAAAACGATATACCTCTAAGAGCATCTCGCGGAACGCTAAGTAGTGAAGAGGGTCAGTATCGCAGAGGGTTCCATCAATATCAAACAATAAAACTTCTAGGGGAGCCTGTTTGATGAGTGCGAATTTTCTGCTTCCAAAATTGAAAAAAGGATCAACATCAAGAAATAACAAAGAGCTGTTGGTGTATCAGCTTTAACGAGGAGAAAGAGCTGTTGATTTGACCAGTAGAGAAAAAGGGAAGAAGTCAAAAGTGTGGTTCCAAGTAAATCTTCAAAATACCCGAAATAAAATTCTCAAAATCCGCTTTCTAAACCTTATTCTAATTCAATCAAAATAGCATTTTAAATTTTCTAATCAGAATTTAATAACGAAATCCGAACATAATTTTTCAATTCTCAACATATGAAAGCGGAAAGAAATAAAAATCTATTTTGCATAATTTTCAAATTTGGCCAAAATCTGCATTAAGAGTTTCGAGTTCGATTAATTTGAGGACGAGTTTTCCTTAGAATATCCGATTTAAATTCATTTTTCTAAAAGTTAAGATTTGAAAATCCGGGCCTTTACATCATCCACTTCTAAAAACAAGTCTCGTCCCCGAGACTAAAATCACTTCAAAGTAGGGGATGAAGTTTGAGATTGACGAGTCCAAGGACCATGTCCAAGGATCTTGTAATCATCTCGGCTGCGTCTTCCGGGATTTTCACAACATCCTAGTCACGGTCGTAACATCTCCAATTGGCCTTGACAAGTATGCAATAAGCGCCCCTATCACATCCTCGCTTCGACTTTTCGGAACTATCACAACTCTAAAAGTTCTACAATATCATCACTAGGTCTTAGCAAGCACCCTACAAGCGCCCCCATAAAATGCTTGTATCCACTTCGTGAAGTATCATAGAATTGCCCAGGTTTGAAAAGTTTCCAAGGGGATTCCATAGTTGAAAAAGATTGGCCTCAAAATCGTTGAAATTTTCGATCGTCTTTGGTTTCTCAAAATCCAAGTTAGTCTTTTTTTCAAAATCGTTCAAAACCATTCAAATCAAGCAAACCTCTCAACTTCAAAACCATTCTAAAGCTTTTGAAAATCCGAGTTAATCGTTTCCAAACTCTTTAAATCCCAACTTGGTCAAGCAAATTAAGAACTTAAGAGGTGGAATCATCTACCTCTAAAGGCTAATCCTATATTCTCTTCCCTAGGTTCCCAGTCAAAATCAATCTCATCAATTCGATTCTATCATCCTAGCAATTCCAATTCAAGGCATCATATATCATAGCAATTGTCCAACATAGCAATCGTATCACTCATTCATAACCAGGTCATACTCATGTCACGGACAGTTACATACCATAGCATATCTAGCATCGTATCGTACAAGGTAGGATTTATCACATCATCTCACAAAATTACACATCGTATCAAACAGATAAGCACGTCATATCCGTCGGATAAGCACATCATATCAATCACATAACCATATCATACTCATGTTAACTACCAAGCCTCATCGCATTAGAGGCAAACAAATACTTCCGTACACTAGCATTTTATCCAGTTCAGGGGCTAACTATGTTAGTACTAACAATTCAATATCGCCTATGGCAATTCATCAGGGAATCAACACCGTCTCAACACTCGGCCCCAAGTAAAGCATACACTAGATCAAATCCTCAAGAGACCCTGTCTACAACTACCAATCATGACAAGACACGACCGCTACTCATCATTCCTTGCATCAAGATCAACCTTACCTAGGTCTACCAACTCAATCCAATACTCGTTCTAAATACCATTGTATTCCGCCTAGCGTACAATCTCTCTAGTCTCATAACTATCCGCAATTCAAAGCCAATTACCCAAACCAACTACTAGGGTCCTAATTCCCATGCCATCAAGCCATCTAAAACCCATCCCACTTCGACATCCTGACCTCAAATCCTACTTGACCACCTAAAACCATATCTCGGAGTTCCCAATCGCATAATTCCCCTATTCCGACAAGCTTAATAACTCGACCAACAACCAAGACTCTCTATAAAGCACACCCTCGTCCTAGAGGTCCTCTACCAGTCTCATCTTCACCTTCTAAGAGAAACCCCAAGTCCGCAACTGAACTGCTCTCTCGATCGATGTAGGTGCTCCTTAATACTCTGCTTGACCATCATCTCCCAAAGAGTCATCTCGAATCACTTTCTAACCTGATCATACTTTCCGCACCACTTACCACTCTCACTAACCATCCACCTCTAAGAACCCAACTCATACTGATCATCTCACACTTGTCACTCCCGACTAACTCTAACGCAGAAAACTGTCTAGTGCTAACTCATAACCACAAATCACTGAGTTCCTCATCACCTGCGTCTATCCTCGACAACCAATCACATATTCTACCTACTATGACACCTTATCGTCCAAAGCCCTCTTTTACCGATCATCATTTCCGTAACATCCCTAAATCGTCCTCATCCGAGTTTCCCAAGTACTGTAACTTCGCCAACCTTTCTAGGATCCTTCTTCCTCTAGTGCTCCCAATACCTTTCCACTTTGCCTGGTTCCCAAGCCCATACCCAGAATCTCCCTATCTCGAACCTCAAGCAAATAGTCATAAAAGCAACCTCAACAACATTTTCGCCTAGCTACAACCATTCCTCAGTGATTCACCTTACCTCCTCACATGCCTCAATAACCAACACGATTTCCACACACCAGTCCCGATTCCTTCCCTACGCTAAAATCCTCCAAGTATTACCAATCCTATTCAAACTACCCCAAATACTCATCACACGTACAATCCTGATATGAACAACCTAATATCCAAGATCGGCGATTTCCCAAGCTAACTTATGCTACTTTTCCTTAGCAACTCTTCAACCTCATCATGTACGAAGACCGCACCCAACCACCGGACACACAACCTAATCCCAAATTCTTACGGGTTCTTAGACATCCCTTAGCTGATCACGGTCCGCACCTAGACTATCTAGACACTCTCTCTTTGTACACTAACTCGCCTATCAACACATCCCCTCAAGAATTTCTCCGATCCACTCTTAACTCACCCATCCACCTCTAGAACTACATTACCCGCACACGTTATTGCCCCACACTACCTCTAACGAAGACCTTTCCCTCGAAATCTCGCCAACTACTCTATTCCTTACCAATAACCTCCTTGAAAGCTCAACTATACTTACTGACCACTATCCCCAACAAGTCCTAACTCACTCGGCTAGACCCTTGCTGACGCATTTTCCCTGCACCTCATTTTCACACAACCCATGACCCAACTCAAAGACCTCAATCTACCTATCTCTTTCCGATCTAGCTTACCGAAGAACCTCACGACTCATACTCTAGAGAGGAACGCCATTAACCATATATACCCTACATCTTACTTACTAGCACATCAGTGTACTAGAGTATCAAGCATGTCATCATAGGCACAAGTCAGTCAGGCAATCATTAAATACCATTTCAGCACATTAGTCGTCACACCTCCAATTATGTCAGTCCTAGGCCTAGCGCACAACATCAATTCCGACTAATAGGAGAATCCGTGATTGAATTAAGAATGCTCTTCCTCGGGTCAGTTGGGAGAATCCTACTCACGACTGTCTGCTGTTCTTGAAGCATATCCGTCTTTTTTGCCATTGGTGACGCCGTCCTTGGAGTCTATAGGTTATGGACCCACCACGCTTCCGTTGCGCCGTTCTGATGCCACTTGGTCATCAGCTCTTCCTTTTGTGTCGACAATCATCAAGGGATCGCAAGGGTTAGAAGTTACGGAGATAGGGGAGAGACAAGGGCAGACGACACACACCCTTAAGGGTTTCAGACACGCACCAGGACTAGGGACGACGAGATCGAAGATAAAATCCCAACCCGCGGATTACAACGATGCCCTTAGGGTATTCCATTAGGTTATAATTGTGGCACACAAACACATGACAATCACGAATATCTTCACATCATTCCACACTAACATGCACGTATCTTCAGGAGTAGCGATCTATGCATTCATAACATGTTCAGATAATCAACTATTACAGGTACGCGAAACAAACTAGCAATCTCTCATTCCATTTACTAACCATGCTTTGAATATTAAGGACATGAATGCACAAATTGACATGGGACATACGTGGTACAAGTCATGCAAGACCTAGCAACATCACAAGATATCACATGTACAAATTATCATTCACTTGGATACACACATAAGCAAGTCATAGCAATGTGGGGTCAATGAAAGCATATCGAGACGCACCCTAGTAATCACGCTAAGGGGTATGTTTAGGTCATATAGGGGCGGGCAGCGACCATCACATCATATATATCTATTTTCACATAGTAAGATAAGGACGTCACATAATCATACGAGAGTCTAAAATTGGGAGGTATATGGCCTACATGATACTAGAAATACTTATTAAACATGTACAAGACCAACAGAGTTCAATTAGATCAATTTAGCATGCTAAGAATTCATTCCAGATGTTAATCGTTCAACGAGGGTTGACCACACTATCATGGACCTAATTCAAGTGAGAGAAACAATCATAGGAATTCATTCATGAGGCATATATACTCATTCACAATTGTAATCATGCAAGATATCAGACAAGTCATGCTGAAATATATCAGTGCATTATGTCATGAAATTAGAAGGAGGGTTACTATTCTAACCGGACAGAATCTTCCAAGGACAATCATCGACTCATTACCCCATTTACTGTGGGACACTAGTATGACCCGCTAGGCAAGACACAAGGACATTCACACTATTTTCGAGAGGTGAGGGTAGAACTCGTGTTTAGACTCTTGTGGTAAGAAGACATGGTTGACCGGTATAAGAATCGAGAAGGGTAACTCCATAAGACAAATCACTTCTAACTCAAAATTGTTTCATTGATCACCCTCCCTAAAATACTCATGAATTTCCCATATTCGACAAACCCCCGGAATTAGTTAGTTGATCGACCCAAATTTTCCCATAGAAACCACCAACCTCAGGTATGAGACTCGATAAAAGCATAAATGGTGGGATATCAAGCAGGACTCGAAACGGGAAGAGCGGACGCTCCTCGACCCTTGCTAACATGCCTAAATGTTTTGGTGAGACAGTTGACGGAGTCAAAATCATCAGGGGTCTGAATTATGGACGAGCTATTCCGAAAAAAAAGGAATTCCAATGACGTAAGAATGAGGTATTCTCCCACTATCTCGTTTGCACAGTTATTCAATACATTATTCAAGTCAAAACATTCTGATTAGTTATCTATCCTAAGCACAATGGCACTCAACATTGAAGCAATCAACGACATGAATATGATCCCCTTCAAGGAGGATCGCCCTCGGGCCCAATTTGATATAAAGCATACAATTACAGAAACAATCTATGCCGTCCTTCGAGAGACGGCCGACCGGAGGGGCAATTACCTCACGGGCCTCCTAGCCCAACCTACTCCAAACCTCGGGCTCCTTGGAGTCTTCGAACCCCGTTTGTAAATGAAAGCTAGTATTGCCTACCCGTCCCAACTACATCCAATAGGGATGGTCTAGCACCTTCACTACCCCTTCGTTTCCCTTTGTTTGATTACCAGATTTATTAAGTCAATTTCATATTTAGTCCATTTGAGTTAGCCATATTAAATTCATTTTGCCCTTTCTAAAACATTTTGAAAAACCATTTGAAACCCTTGGGCCACTTTCAAAACCACTTCAACCTATCATACTCGGTTTGCATAACCTTAGCTCCGATACCATCTTTGTAACGGCCCGGGATTATAATTCTCGGGTTACGTTTCGAGGGATGAAACCCCTCGTTAGGATCTTGCGCCCCGAGTACAGGTTGAAGGTTTGAAATTCTATCCTAACATTTTAAAGTGGGATTTCATACCCAAAATTCGAAGGGATCGTTGGAATCCCCGGGGAAGTCCCCTATACCTATCATAAGTCTAAGCGTGGAAAACCAACAATCATGCAAATAGTAGAATCAAGGTGTAATACAAGAGGGTGACATGGCAGAGCAGAGTCAAAACCAAATCAAAAAGCGTATTTATCGAAATTTAATATACAATGTTAGTGGAGTTAAACCATTTCTTTGAGATCGCCCAAGAGAGTTCCCACGTCACGGAAACAAGGAATAATCATGCTGCAAAACAACCTAAAAAAAATGTACGTGAGGCGGTGTCAGATCGAAGCCCTACGCAATATAATCCCAAACCAGTATACACATACACACGCTAGTCCTAATAAAGATGCTTCTAGGTGCCAGGCGGAATATTAACACACTAACATGCTCCTAAGATCAAGTGCATAAATATAATAAGGCCTTAGCACCGAATACCAAGTGGTATATCCCTCTCCTACCTCCACCCCCTTCCGATAGGGCGGAGACTGGCCAGCTCGTGAATGCATTCATTCATAATCGGGCGGCAAGCATGCCCAACCCGCTCCACAATAAAGCCCGTATGCATCTCATAATATAAGGAAGTTCATGACTCGATTGACTCAGGACGGGACCCGATGAGACTAGGTCGTCCTATAACCCTAGCAATGACTCTAGTTACTTCACAGATAACGACCGTTCTGTTTACAAAAGCAATGAGTAAACGAATGCTCAATCATGAGTGCAATCCTAGCAGGATACTACATGACATGCTTTATTATGAATGCAAGCACCTAGTATGCACATGACTACAAGAAGGGATATCTCTTTTCGAATCTGAGTGAGCTCATATAGGAACTCACCTGGAACTGCAGAACAGCAAAAGGCAACAACTAGGTATACAGAAGCCAACATGTCATAGATGATCACCTAACAGATATATAAGTAACATAAATAAGTCTACTCCTAATATTACTTAAAGCATATAATATCACACACAAGTCATCAATTTTATTCACCAAGTTTGGCAAGGTAAATCGTTTTCCCAAGATTTCCCAAAACTCGTTTAAAACCTCAAGTTAGATCAAATCACCATTCGAAACGCTTTCTCAAATCATCCAAAAATCCATTTATAAAACATTACCCTTTCGTCAACTTATTTTATTATTATTTCAAGATCAATCCAACAAGGTTAGTATATTTCCAAAAATACTCTTTTTAATTTATTAAATCAATTCCCGACTTTTGAAAAAAAATTTCAAATTCCTTTTTTCAATTCAACTCCAATAATTTATTTTAAAGCTCCATATATTTCAAGGTCATGATATATATATATATATATATATATATATATATATATATATATATATATATATATATATATACATATATAAAATATATATATATAATATATATTAAATATATATTATATATATATATTTTATATATATATATATATATACATATATAAAATATATATATATAATATATATTAAATATATATTATATATATATATTTATTTTAAAGCTCCATATAATTTATTTTAAAGTTCTTCGGTGTCGCCGGTGGCTCGAGGCTGTGATTCTCGGTCCTGGAACTAAGGTAGAGTTCAAAACGGGGAACCTTTAAGGCTTTTCGATCGAAAGGAGGTTGGAGGAAGCCTTACCGGACTGCTGGGCGTTGCCGGACATCGGAGAGGAGAAAACAGGGGGGAAACAGGGGGGAAACGAAGGGAAGGTGGCGTCGACGGTGTCCCCGGGGTGCTCCTGGGTGACTGCTGGGCGTTGCCGGACATCGGAGAGGAGATACAGATGCTGCTGCTGCTCGACGAAACAAGGAGGTGGAGCTGATGATGGTGGTCGGCAATGGTGAAGCAGGGAGGCAAGGGTATTGTGTTTACTCTACTGAAATCAAAAGGGGAGAAAGAGGGGAGTGAAAGGGAAGAACTTGGCTTGAAGTGTTTGAGTTCCACGGCTGAAAGGGAGATTTAGAGAAGATGGGTAGGAGGCTACAAATCTCAGACCTACCTAGCGAGGGAAAAGTTTTGTCAAAATGGGAGAGAGTAGGTTGTTGCATAGGGCTGTTGGTGTATCAGCTTTAACGAGGAGAAAGAGCTGTTGATTTGACCAGTAGAGAAAAAGGGAAGAAGTCAAAAGTGTGGTTCCAAGTAAATCTTCAAAATACCCGAAATAAAATTCTCAAAATCCGCTTTCTAAACCTTATTCTAATTCAATCAAAATAGTATTTTAAATTTTCTAATCTGAATTTTATAACGAAATCCGAACATCATTTTTCAATTCTCAACATATGAAAGCGGAAAGAAACAAAAATCTATTTTGCATAATTTTCAAATTTGGCCAAAATCTGCATTAAGAGTTTCGAGTTCGATTAATTTGAGGACGAGTTTTCCTTAGAATATCCGATTTAAATTCATTTTTCTAAAAATTAAGATTTGAAAATCCGGGCCTTTACAGCCGGAACCACCACCGATCAAGGGGTACGACAAGACGACGGCGACAACAATTTAAGTGCATTGAATGTTGAAGCCGAAACTGACGGGGTAACCGTCAATGATAGCGGAAAGTCAGGGCACATTGATAAGGGTATGAAAATCATTACTGCTATTAAACAGGAGGGAATCTCGGCCCCAACTGTTCAGAAAGTTATAGTTTTTTATTATGGAAAAATATTTAATTTCACTTCGGGGGGTTTGGATAAGGGGGAAAGCTTAAAAAAGAAAGGTTCTAGGAAGATACACATTAGGAGTAGTGGGCCTATGTCCAAGGGGCCGGATGGAAGTGGTAACAACAACGGGCCTTCTAGGCTGGCCGGGTCTGGCAAATTAGGCCCAACGAAACGGAGAAGATCAGATGAGCCAGGATTGGCGTGGAGGGTGAAAGAGTCGGCTTTTGCTAAGGGAAATGGAAATACGGATGATCCCTCAAGGGTTCAACTGGGAACTAGTGATGATCAGCAGCAAGTAGTAGATGTACATACTAGTCCTGTTGTTGACATGGTAACCGAGCATACAACTGTGGTCGTTTCTTCGATGGACGGTAGCATTGCCGGGGTAGTAGGTGTCGATCCTAACTCGACGACCTCTTCCCCATCGTCCCAATGAATTGCATTATATGGAACTGCTGCGGGGCCGATAGCGACGGGTTCCGCAGAGCCGCTAAGTAAATGTGCCGGCGGCACAGAGTGGATGTTTTAGCCATTGTCGAGCTGAAGCTTTCTGGTGAGTGTGCTAAGGCGGTGATTCACAAACTAGGTTTCTCCGATAGGGAGGTTGTTGAAGCTGTGGGTTTTCGTGGAGGAGTTTGGCTCCTGTGGAAGCGAGATAAAATTGATGTTACTGTTGTTAGTAGCCAGGAGAGATTCATTGTTGCTGAAGTTATGCTCGAGTCGCGTATACTGCATCTGGTGGTGGTGTATGCTTACCCTAATGAGGTCAAAAGGAGACAGTTTTGGGCATACATCAAGGAAGCCATTGTTGGCATTCAGGGAGTGATCTTCGTTGGGGGCGACTTCAATTGTGTGCTTCATAGTTGGGAGAGGAACGACGGCAAAGGTAACTTATCCCGCGATACTGACAGATTCAGGGAATGGACTAAGAACACCAGTTTAGTCGACATGGGGTTCACTGGTCAGGCTTTCACTTGGGACAAAGAGAAGACACCGGCGACTTATAGGGCCAGTAGGATTGACAGGGTCTTCACCAATGTTGACGGGCGGCTCGACTGGCCGGAGGCGCGTGTGAGGCACTTACCCAAGTTTAATTCCGACCACTGTCCGATGCTTCTGGAGCTGAGCCCGCACAGGAAGACTGACAAGAGCAGGCGGCCGTTTCGGTTCCAGACGGCGTGGACTACTCATCCTGAATTTCGCGATGTAGTTATGGACTCTTGGGATTCGACAAGGCCAACGCAGCTAGCCCTTCAAGACCTCCGGACGCACCTGTTGCAATGGAACAAGGAGGTGTTTGGTGACATTTTGGAGAGAAAAGTCAAGCTGGAGAATCAATTGAGAGAGATCCAAGACGAGTTAGACAGTCGGGTTACGACGGAGCTCCTAAAGCAGGAAGAAGACACCCAAGCTGAACTTGCTCTGACGCTTGAACAGGAGGAACTGCTCTGATTGCAAAAGTCTAGGGAGCAATGGTTATGGGCAGGCGACCGAAATACCAGTTTCTTCCACCTCTCGACTATTATCCGCCGTCAACGCAATAGGATTGATGGCTTGAAGGGTGCAGATGGAGAGGTGATCACGGATGGACAAGTTATTGAGGGATTGGCGACGACTTTTTTTCGGAAACTTTACACCATTCTTGCGGAGGAGATGGTGGTCACGCCTTTGCCGTCGGGAGGCTTTCCTTTGTCGTCGGAGGCTGATTGGGAGGAGATAAAGGCGCCAGTGACTGATGAAGAGATCTGATGCGCTGTTTGCGAGATGGGACCCTTCAAAGCGCCCGGGGTGGATGGTTATCAAGCGACCTTCTTCCAAAAGTGTTGGGATGTTGTTGGGGTCTCCGTTAAGGCTTGTGTTAAGGGGTTCTTTGCTTCGACCTCTCTGCCAAAAGGGCTCAATGATACGCTGATCATGCTACTTTCTATGTTGTCCAAACCAGAAGCAGTGGCTTAGTACCGGCCCATAAGCCTTTGTAATGTGTTATACAAAACAATTACGAAAATGCTGGTTAACAGGATGAGACCCCTTCTTAACTCTCTCATTAGTCCGATGCAAGGTAGTTTCCTTCCTGGTAGACTTATCACTGATAATTTTGTTGTTATGCAGGAACTTGTTTACTCAATGCGAAAGAAGAGAGGAGCAAAAGGGTGGATGATACTCAAGATCGATCTTGAGAAGGCCTACGATCGCCTCCGATGGGATTTCGTCCTTGACACTTTGCGAGATGCGGGCTTCCTAGAGGAGGGGATCGGTTGGATAGAGGAGTGTGTCACCACTTTGTTGACGAGGGTACTTGTCAAGGGAGAGATGACCGATGAGTTCAAGCCGATTAGGGGCCTCAAACAGGGAGATCCTATTTCCCCATACTTATTCATCCTTTGCATCGAACGATTGAGCCAAGCTATCTTTCGGGCTGTCAATGATGGGGAGTGGATACCTCCTAGATTAACCAGGGTTGGTCATAATATTTCTCATGTATTTTTCACAGATGACATCGTTTTGGTAGCAGAGGCATCGGTTAGCCAATTACGGGTTGTTCGAGGTATCTTGGATGCTTTCTGTGCGGCTTCAGGACAACGGGTTAGCCCGTCGAAGTCCAGGCTCTTTGTCTCACCTAATGTGAGAAGTGAGGTGGTGGCAGAACTGAAGAGGGAGTCCGAGTTTGAAGTGGCGGACAATCTTGGGAGTTACCTTGGGATGCCGGTACTCCACAAGAGGATTACAAAGGACACCTTCGCCCCTATAATGGACAAGATCAACGCCCGTCTAGCCGGTTGGAAGGGGAAGTATCTAAGCCTTGCAGGGAGGATCAAACTTACGAAAATCTGTTTTATCTTCTATATCTGTGTATACTATGACTATGGTTGTTTTACCTGCGGAGTTGTGTGACAGGATAGATAAAATTTGCAAGCGATTTATCTGGGGAGGCAGCGAGGATCGCAGGCGGATACATTTGGTCTATTGGGAAGCAGTCTGCAGCCCGAGGGAACACGGAGGGTTAGGAGTCCGGTCGATGAGGGATCTTAACATTGCTACTACGAGGAAACTCATGTGGCGTTTTCTTGTAAGTAAGGATGGACAAGCTTGGAGCGATATCCTCCGAGCGAAGTACAATCGGTTAGAAACCAGTGGCGTGGTTGGGAAATCCCATGTTTGGTCCAGTATGCTTCAAAGCTCGAGTGCAGTTGTTGCGGCGGGCATGCATTGGATCGTTGGGGATGGGAGGATTGCCCGTTTTTGGGAGGATTGTTGGATTGGGGATCGCCCGCTGAAATTGGATGCGAGGGCGTTTCTTGATGAGGAGACACTGCAGAGGTCTGTTTGCTCTTATTGGTCGTACTATCAAGGCTAGAAGTGGATGGAACTGGAGTCGTTACTCCCGGCATTGATCTTAATGAAATTAGCTTCCATGGGAGTTGATGAATCCGGAGAGGAGATCGATAGACTGAGCTGGCGACCGTCTTCGGATGGGAATTACTCTATTAAGTCAGCCTATGACTTGCTTCGGGGCAATAGGGAGCTATGCTTCATTGATGGCCAGGTTTTCAACCGGGTTTGGGCGCTCAAGGTCCCCGAGTGAGTCCGTGGTTTTGTAGGGCTTGTGTGCTCCGTGGGGCGATTCATACAAACGAGGAGAGGTGTCATCGCCACCTTGCATCTGACCCTTGTTGTAGTGCTTGTCCGGACCAGCCTGAGTCCCTCATCCACCTGTTCAGGGCCTGCAAGGAGATCTCGGGTCTTTGGGAAGCGCTATGTCTTCCGTCACATGGGCCTGCTTTCTTCACCGAGCCATTTGCGGTCTGGATCCGGCGTAATTTGATGTCCACGGTTAAGTACATAGATGAAGTGGACTGGCCGAGCTTGTATGCGATGAGTCTTCGGTGGATATGGCGTTGGCGGAATTGCCGTGTGTTCAATTGCATCCGCGGTGGACCATGCTCGTTTTATTCGGGCTAAGGCTGTGGAATATGCCAACTCTTGGAGCTTGTATGGCAATAAGGGCGCGTCTAATGGCCATCGGCGGGAGTATATTCGCTGAGAGAAGCTAGCCATAGGTTGTGTGAAGCTGAACTCCGATGGCTCGGTATCGAATGATGGAGGGGCCGGTGCAGGAGGACTCGTTTGCGATCATGAGGGGCGATGGATGGCTGGGTATGTTCACCGGCTTGGCTGTTGTACTGTGCCGGTTGCGGAGCTTTGGGGAATGGTAGATGGACTCCGCCTGGCTTGGGAGAATGGTACGTTACAGGAAGATCGTGGTCGAGGCTGACTCCCTGCTCGTCATTTCGCTTATTAAGAAAGGGGTCGGGGATTGTCATCCGTTGTCTAGCCTGGTTCGCAAGTGCTAGAGCTTTTTAGCCCGAGACTGGGAGGTCCAGTTTAGGCATGTCTATAGGGAAGCGAAGCGTGTCGCCGACTCCCTTTCTTTTGTTTCTTTTTCTTTTCCGGTGGGGTTGCATGTTTTTATTACCCCGACGATAGATACTGTTACACTTATTGACGATGACATTCGGGGGAGGCCATCCCCCGTGATGTTCCGATGTAGGCCTTTTATTTTAGAGATAATTGGAGGATTTAAACCCTTTTCCATAATTTCTTTAGTTAATAGACCCCATAATAAATCTTTTAAGTTTATAGACCCTTTTGTTGGTGTTATTACTTGTTTACCCTTAATTGTTTTAGTTTAATAAAAAAAATTAATATACTTTAATCACAAAATTGAAAACTATTTTTAAAATTAGATAGTTAAAAATAATTATATATTTTTTTGAAATTCTACATTATAATAATACGAGGATGCACTAATTTATAGCATATTATATATATACTGATATTAGCTTTGTTTGTAATATTTACATATGCGATTAGAATAATCAATTACAATACATTTACAATAAATGTTGTATTTATTGTAATACATGAATAATTACACTAAATGACTCATTGTATTACAATATGGAATCTCTACGGTAGTAATATTGTATTACAATAAAGATGATACACACAAGTTATTGTGTTACAATAATTAATAATTTTATTGTAATGTACGTCCTTAGATATTTTTATTAGGGATTGAATATAATAAATTATTATTTTTTTCCTTATCATATTTAATTTGATGATTTTTAATTTTACCCAATTTTCAAATTTATTATTAAAGATGTTAACTTTAAAAAAAAAGCATTGAGGGTATAAATGGAACAATATATAGGAAAAGGTCTATATAATTAAAGAATTTATTATGGGGTCTATCAAATTAAAAAAAACAATGTAAAGGGTCTATAAAGCTCATTATCTCTTTATTTTATGCATCGAGAGCTTATTCTCGTCTTTTCTACCCAAAAAAAAAAACCTACCACACCTCAATCCATTGGAAAATTGGAAATCACCCCTTACCAACGGTTCAAGCCATCCCGGTTACATTGCTACAACCAAAATCATTGGTAAATTCATTCAACAAGTTCATCTGTAGGTAAGTTTTGGTTAAAATTATCCAACCACTTGTACTGCTGCATTGTTGGCCTAAGGTTCTGCTTCAGTGTAGGGCTTGACTTCGTCCGTCGTCTTCGGTCACATCTTGTTTGGTTTAGGTCTTCTGGCTTCATTTTTTTTGTAGAGTGCGTTTGTCTGAGTTTGCACTATTATGTTTTAGTGTTTGTTAGGGTTATTAGACGGTTTTTCTGTCTGCTGGCTTGGCTGGCCTTCGATGTTCAGATATGTATGAACTCAAATACTTACCTGATAAAAAAAAATTTATGGAATACATCATTATACAATCAACTTAAAATATATTGGGCCCCCAAATTTCGGGGATTCGGTTCCATTGAACCACCCGAATTGGCTAAAGCACATGCCTGGGAATAACACATCTAGTTGATATACCATAACTGAAAGGTGTATATGCACTCGTAACCTATCTTTAATAGTCGACTGACTTACATACAAAGCTTGTTTACTTCTTATTATCCATATGGGAGTATGGGACACTTACCAATTAGTAAAAGATAACAGAACAGGTCCTCCAAGTATATCGAACATAATTCGGTGTGGTGGAAAATCCGAGTGACTTGATTTTGTTAGATGGGAACTAATTCCGATGGAAATGGAAACGTACTAACCCAGCCTCACTTTGTGAGCTGATGAGAAGTGCTTGGATGCAGCAATCATCATGGCCTCCGGGTCGCTACTTGGCGTTGCAGTGCTCCAACTCTTCACCTTCCTTCTCGGCGAACACGAAGCCAACAATGACCGCAAGAACCTCAACAAACTGCTACCTGTCGAATGCTTCCCCATTTGTTGCCGTTACGAGGAAATTTAATTAAGCTCGCTTGCTCTGTGAACTTTAAGTTTGAATGGATCCGGAAATTGAGCAGTAATGGTGTTTGGCTCGATCGGTCTTGTTTTCTTTGGCTTAATTGTACATTTTTAACATAATAAGCAGTAGCACGACACAGTTTATATAAAAAATAGATTATGCCAACTTTCCAACGTACATCAGTTCTTTTTTTTGAAATAAATTAAAGCTACCCTCTTGACCAAGTTTCATTGAAATTCAATCATGCCAGTAAAAAGAATATAGGGACTTTGCTTGGGCACCACGCAGCTCGTTTCATTTATTAACGTGTTTGTTAAATATATTATAGTGTTAACCAATAACAAGATTAACCCCTTAATAATTCGTTGTTTTACATGTGAACATGACTTTTCTTCGTGTTTTTAAGACTTTTAAGTCGGAAGAAAGGTCATGTTCATATATATATATATATATATATATATATATATATATATATATGGGGGTAAATGTTCAAATGAAAAAGGGGCTTAAGATGAAAATTTGGCTTAAAGTGAAAATAGGCTTAATGGATGGTTATGGGGCGCGGATCCCGTTTCCGTGTAAATGGCCTGACCCGTTTCAGAGAAATGAACCCTCTTTCTTTCTCTCGCACTCGCCGTTCTCTCCTTCCTCTCGCTCTTCGATCAAGTACGTACCACCGTCATTCTCTCCTTTCTCTTGCGTTCGTCACCGCCAGAATCTCCGGCCCGCAGCAGCTCCCGCACCAACTTCGCGCTTGCCAACAACCCCGAAGCCCGCCCCTGCGTCGCCAGTACCTCTGCCTCGCCCAACAGGCCACACCAGCCCGACCATCACCCTTCTTCCTCCTTTACCTTTGAGTGCTCAACCCCTATTCTTCCTCTTACCCTCGTGCTACAAAATTACGGTATGTATCCTTTGATAACATTGATATTGTCCATATTAATTTGGGAAATTTCAATTGTTAGGGTTAGTTGCAAGTGTTCTGTGCTTGAATCAGTCGTGGAATGACTTTCAAGACATATAAACTGCACTGTACTTTGGAGCCTAATGCGAAAAAGTGAGATGGGGGAGGAACTAGGTCCTGAATAATGAAAACTTGTACTGTAAAAATTTCATATTTAACCCCGAAAATTGAAGCAATGGTGTCGGCAAAATCAGTGACCACATTGTCATTTTCAGGTGTAAATAACAGACCCACATCTTTATTCTTCAAGTTATCCCAGACAATATGGGATCTGAAAAATTCACAAGTGCATCTGTCAGACCCTTTGTATTGCTTTTCAAGATCAAACTTCAAATTTTAAGTGATCAGGTATCATGGCTCGTGTTTTTGCACATCAGGTATGATGGTTATATATAGTCCCTTGTTAGGTTTTATATCTGCAATTTCAGAAGGAAAGATCACTTTGAGTCTTTTATTCCTGCTCAACTCTCCTCACTATTAAATTGTAACTTCTTGTATTAATGATTTTACTAGGGAAGCTCGTATCTTGTGGTTTATCATTTGTTTATTTTCCTCTCCATTGAGAAATAAAGATGATGAAGCATAGTGTTCAAAAGCAACAACAGGTGTATGTGATGTATATAACTTGTATATATTCTTTTTTTTTTACTAACTGCCACCTAAGCATGCCCTAGATATTGTTATTCAGGGGCTGCACTTCGCCTTTGACTAAGATGCATCTACTCAAGATGTTTGCTGAAATTGTTGGGCTAATTAGGTAACTGTTGACATCAAATCACTTTAGAGTTTTTATTTGGGTGAAATTGGGAGATTAGGAGTTAAGCCTATTGCATTGCAAGTGATATGATCAGGAGGAAGATGTATCCTTATGATCACATACTTGGAACCTGGGCATTACAAAAGTCCTACTAAAAATGAGAGTTTTTATTTTGCTACTGCTGCTGTCATTGAATGAGAGCAAAAAGTGCTCAGTTTTAATTTAAAAATTCATAACTTCTTCCATAGAGCACCAATTCGAGTGGTTTCAAATCCCATAGTTTTTTAAAAAGTTTATCTACATTTTCCTTCATAAAAGTTGTCTTGAAATGAGCCATGAATGCTTCTGTTGTTGCTGCTGTCATATGAAGGTGAGAAAAATAAAATGGTATTCTAATCATGGATTTTTTCTGAATTTGTAAAATAGATGTTCATCAATCAAGGTTAAAGCAGATTTAAGATTATCAAGTCAGAAACCGAAATCATATGTACTCTATGTTTTTATATTGGCAAACAAGGTTCATTTATTGTTTTTTTTAAGTGGAGGTTCGATTAGTGTTGAATTAATGGATTTCATGTAATTTGTTTTGTTTCAGCAGTATGAAGTCAGAAACCGAAATCAAAATTCAGTTTACTGTCAATGTTAAATTTGTTGAATGAATTGCTTGTTTAGATCTTCAGCAAATCAAATTTCAGTTTGCTATCATCAAACATAAAATACGGGATGTTTTGGTGCTCTCATGAAACAAGAAAAGGGTTTATTTAAGGTGGTTGAAAGTTATTTGTTCTGTAGTTATCAATGTGTTTGAGTCTGATAAGCCTTTACATCATCAAGATCATCCCTATCTAGCTAGCTGTTTAACTTCATGGAAGGTATTGAAGAGAATAGATGTTGAAGTCTTATAAGTGCTTTGATCAATTTGAATTCTTATTGTCTTTCTTTCTCTCAGGATGCCAAAGCCGATTGTAATTCTGCTGATGGAAGATTTGTAAATTACATCCTCAACGATATATAGTCCTAAGAAAAGTAGTTTTTGGAAGTCGATCAATTGAGGAATGCAGTGACACAAAGCCAAATTTTGTTATCTAAAATTGCACAATTGTTATCTAAAATTGCACTAATATATCTTATTTTTGCACTTAATATAGTTCAGATTGCACAATTGTATTCTAGAATTGCATTAATATGCATGTTGTACCATTAAAAGCCTATTAGCTCAAAAATGGGAGAGCGATGTGCTATGCACACAGACGCGGGTTCAAATCCCGCCTAGGCTATTTATGATTGTCTTGCTTTTGTTCTCGTTCATGAATAAGATTATAACGTGCAAAAATAAAATGATAAAGTGCATAAATAAGATGATAAAGTTCACTAATAAAATGATAAAGTGTATGAATAATAATATGTAGTGCATGAATAAGATTGTGAAGTGCACAATTAAGATGATAAAGTGCATAAATAAAACGATAAAGTGCAAAAATAAAATGATGAAGTGCGTGAATAAAATTCTGAAGTGCACAATTAAGATTATAAAGTGCATAAATAAAATGATAAATTGCAAGAATAAGATGATAAAGGAAAAAATCAGATTTTAGCTCAAGAAAACATGAAACACAACAACTTAGACAAAATATAAGATTTAAGGAAAAAAAATCAGATTTTATATTTCTAAAAAAAATCAAATTTATGAAACAAATATATGTACATCTTACCTGAATTGACAAAAAAAAACGACATTAAGTTGTTAACTAAATCTAATCCTGCTAATTCATGAATAAGACTATAAAGTGCAAGAATAAAAAGATAAAATGCATAAATAAGATTATAAAGTGCATAAATAAAATGATAAAGTGCAAGAATAAAATCATGAAGTGCATTAATAAGATTATAAAGTGTACAATTAAGATTATAAAGTGCAAGAATAAAATGATAAAATGTAATGAATAATAAAGTGTACAATTAAGATTATAAAGTGTACAATCATGAAATGCATGAATAATATTATGGAATGAACAATTAAGATTATAAAGTGCATAAATAAAATGATAAAGTGCAAGCATAAGATTATGAAGTTTACAATTAAGATAATGAATTGCACTTTTATGAGAAAATAATATAAACTGTTAAAATTACCCAATTTAGCCTATATAGGAGTCGAACCCACATCCTGCGCATAAGCACATTGCTCTACCATTGAGCTAATAGGCTTTTAAAGCTTATTCAGCACAAAAGGATTCATTAACAACAACAACAACAAAAACAGATTTGTTTTTCCTATTTTACACCAAACTTGTATTAATTTCCAGCTAATAAACATACAGAACAAAACTGAAGTTCAACACCTAATTCGATCACATTGGCATATGCATCACAATGTATGAACAACCCATGACAAGCCGAGCATTTACCGAGTGACTGACTGAATCACACCAGCACCAACTGTTTTCCCGCCTTCCCTGATTGCGAATCTCATCCCTTGTTCACAAGCAACAGGCCTAATGAGCTCCACAACCATTTTGATCCGGTCTCCGGGCATAACCATCTTCGACTCCTTGTCCTTGTCGTTCATAACTTTTGTCACTTTCCTTGTAACATATGTGGTCCTCCTGTAAAATTGTGGTCTATAACCTGAAAAAAAGGGGTGAATGTCTACCCCCTTCCTCCTTCCTTAACACGTACACAATGGCAACAAACTTTGTAACAAGAGTAATAGATCTAGGTTTTGCCAGCACCATCCCTCTCTAGATATCAGCCTTTTGGATGCCTCTTAAGAGAATCCCGACATTGTCCCCTCCAAGGGCCTCATCCAGTATCTTCTAAAACATCTCCACTACCGTTACTGTGATGGTGCTGATAATCCAAAAGAAATTCAACTTTTAGCTTTCCTTTCATGCACAATTCACAACATGACAAATTAAACCACACATTAGAAAACATATACCAACGGAAGTTGGGGAATCACAGAAGGTCTTATACTTCCCTAGATTTTTTTATGGCATATTCACAAAGCTAACATATACCTATAGAAGCATCTCGATGGAAGAACCACACAAATATAAATCATCTAGCCAGAGTCTCAACTGCAATTCATGTTAGCAACATTTAATTTACAAAGCTCGAAATCCCCAACTTCATAGTTTATTAGTTTACAACAATAGCATTACATAACATGAGAAATTGAGAATCTCACAATCAGCCAGGTTCTCTAAATCAACCAAATCAAACTTTTGTAAACCCCTAAATTTATACAAGTCTGCATAACCATCCTACAATCAAGAAACAATGCAGCAGAAAGAGAGAATTGAAATGGGGAAATGATTGAAGAATACTTGCAAGAGGATTAAACCTGGAAAAGTGGAAAAACTCATCGGCAATCGACAGAGCAACTAAACAAACCCTAGCCTCTCGATCGAAGCAAATCACACTGAAAACCTTAGTATTTGCCACCACCGAAATCTGCAACATTAAAAAGCATATGCGATTGAAGCAATACTCAAATGAATCAGAAGAAGAAAAAAAAGCAACAATTTCTAAATGTTGGTGTCGGATCTGCAGGGTAGAGGTGGAGGAGGAGCAAAGCCAGTATCGAGAAGGGGATTTGAGCGCAGAGGCAGAGGCGGAGGCGGAGTAGAGCCGGACCAGCCGGTATCGAAAAGGAGATCATTGAAACTTCCAGGAATCGGAGGTGGGAGTGGATGTAGCGGAGAAGGCGGAGTTGGCGGAGATGCGACCGACCTTCTGGGAGACCTCGGCTAGGGTTCCGTTTGAAGCATTTCGACGGAGGGAAGGAGGAAGATTGGAAGCGGTTCACATTGGTTCGCTGTTCTTTTTCCTGTTTTTTCCGGTTCCCACCGGTTCAGTTGTTTTTTAAAAAAAAAAACGGGACGCGCGTGTTTTAGACCCCATTTTCACTTTAAGCAAAATTTTCATCTTAAGCCCCTTTTTCACTTTAACCTCACCCTATATATATATAGTCAATATACCACTTTATCCTCTTCTTTACAAAAATGTCTCTCTCCCAAAAAAAATTAGTTAAATGTCAAAAAGTAACTTTTATTTGCAAAAATAACAAGTCACCCTTACCCATTATAGTGGGTTAAATTTTTTGGAGAGAGTTTGAAATTTTGGAGGTGGTTTGGGCGTGATTTATGGCAAAACAAAGGAGGAAGAGAGAGAGTTCACAACAATTGAACAGGAGAAGGAAGAAGGGGAAGTGGAGGCCTGAGGGTGTTGGCGGCGGGGTGGAGGACGACGGTCGTGGTGGCTCTTCCTCTTCTCTCTCTCTCTTTTTTTTTTGGATTTTGTAAAAGAGAAAATGGAAATGTGTGGAAGTCGGTCGGATTTGTGGAGATGGAGGGAGATTTGTGGAGGAAGGGTGGTAGAGATGGATGAATGGGGTTCACTCCGGCCAAAACGACTCTTTGCCTCGCCGGACACAAGGTGAAGCGGATGGTTGACCATGGGTTAGTCTTATATTGGCTAAGAGATCGTAGTTAGTTGCTAGGGAAAAATAGTTACTGGCTAGTAAGCGTAAATCTTAAATTTTTTTTTTTTTTTGGCGGAAATTTGAAATTTTGGAGGTCTGTTTGGGCGGGATTTAAGACAAAGCAAATGAGGGAGAGTGAGGGCAAGAGAGAGGGTTCACAACAGCCGATCAACCCCTTCTCTGGTCAGCCTTTCCTCTCTCTTTCTCAGGCGACGAGGGCGCTTCGTCTTGGTGAAACCGACGGCGATTCGAAGTGGATAAGAGAGGAAGCGAGAGGTGAAGGACGGCAAAGAAGAGGTTCCTGCTCATCGGCGAAGGCGAGTGTTCGATTCAAGAGGTCTAGCGGCGGCCTATCCTACAGAGCGCGCGGTGGCCGCCCTCCATATACCAAGCTTTCTCACGTTGAATTAAGGTGAGAACTCCAACCCTAAAAATTGATTTAGGGCTTTTGAATTTGATTGTGAAATTAGGTTAGGGGTTTTATTATTTGTTGTTTTTATGTTTGAATTAAGGGGAATTTCTTGGGAAAACATAGAATTTGGGATGAAAAATAGGGATAGATAGTTGCTGAATTTTTAGAAGATTTTTCAGTGAGTGTTTCTTTGAATGAAGGTGGATTTCTTTGAATTTTGGTTTTTTTTTAGGCCGACGGTAAAGAAGGTTAGGAAAGGTGGCTAAAGATCCAAACAAGCTGAAGAGGCCTCCAACTTCCTTCTTTGTTTTCATGTATGTTTCTTGTTGATTTGTTATTTTGTTGATTTGTTATGGAGGATCAGCCCATTTGTTTCCACACGGACCTCTGCTTCCTCCTAAGTATGTGACTCTCATTTCATCCCAATGTCTTTTTATCAGGATTCTTTTACCTTTCTCTTCACTTTTGATAGTTTCTGGAGTTTGAATTTGAGATTTACAACTACCTTTCTCTTCACTTTTGATAGTGTCGGGTGCGCGCCGAACTTACCCGACATTACTAGTTTGTTGCAGGTGCTTCATCTGTTATTAGCCTTTCCTAACGAGTGTAAAAGCAGCAAGGAAAGAATATATATCAGTTTGTCTACTGCATTGCTAGGTTTTCACTTTCATTGTAAAGGTTGCCTTATACATATGTATTGAAATTTGTGGCTGTAAAATTGAACCTTTATTGTTTTTTTGTTTGTCATTACTCCATCGAATAAACAAGCGATACCATCGAATAATCAAACGATACCATCGAATAATTTTTGGTAAATAGTTAAGGGCGTTTTCAGGGTGGTAGCAAATTAGAATAATCATTCGATACTATTGCAAAATCCATTGATACGATCGAATAATCCATTGATACGGTCGAATAACCCATTGAGGATAATGAGATGATTTTTTTGGCGGTCTAATGAATGAAAAATGCTTCGATACCGTCGAATAATCATGAGATACCGTCGAATAATCCAGTGATACCATCGAATAATCCAGTGAAACCATTGATTAGTTTATCGATACGATTGAATAATCCTGTGATACTACCGAATAATTTATCGATACCATTGCATAATGTAAATGTATCGATACGATCGAATAATCTATCGATACGATCTAATAATCCTGTAAAACCATTGAATAATAATCTATTGATACGATCGAATAATTCTATGATACTATCGAATATATAATCTGTTGATATCAACGCATAATCTATCGATACGATCGAATAATAAAACAACTCCAAATCACAAACAATATAAAGAGGCGCGTGGGGGGATAGAACATGTTGGGGCCCACCATTTTTTCAATTAAAAAAACTGTAAAATTACCTTTTAATCTTAACCACCCATTTCCTTTAATCAATGGCCCACTCATTTCCTTTAATCAAGGGCTTAGATATGTGTACATGATACACAATAAGACATGCGTACATCGGAACCATCCTCACACACAGACGAAACTGAATTATATTCCAATGAAACAACCTGGTGATTTCTCCACTTTTTCTCAGCCTTGAAAAGTACAAGTACTATAGAATTAAAAAATAAATGCATTTAAAAAAAAGTAAACTAATTAAAATTTAGAAAATCTTGTCAAATTTATTATAATATTATTAAAATTTAGATAATACTCCGTATTAGATAAGTTTTAGAAAACTCTTGTTTCGTGTACTCCTCCCATGGAACCCCAATAAACACATTAACTCATTAGTTCTCCTCTCTACTCTGTCTTTTATCACACATTCAACACGAGTTGCTTCAAGGAGAAAAGGTATATAATCTAAACCATTATTCTACCTTATATATATCTTAGTTTTGTCCAAACTCTTTTTTTTATTAGGTTAAAATTCGAGGCTAGACAAAGAAGGTGCAAAATATAGGCAAAATCGCTCTACAAAACAAAACTAAACACAACTACACCAGGAGAGATGAGGACGTACGTAGACGACGAACGAAGCCAAGCACTACCATAAGCAGCACCGCAGGCCAGCGGTACATCGGGAGTCACCTGTGGGCAGTGAAGACGAAACTCCAAGGAAACAGCCTTCCGGGAAAAGGAGACGTCTCGATACACACTACCACGACCCCAGTCTGACCCGACTCCGAACAACCAGAACCTCATCAAGAAGATAAGAAAGTTCAATCCCACCAAACGAAGCTCCACACCGCCTTAATCGAAAGTACCAGTAGCCCTAATGGGAAATAGCAAACCAAATCGGGAATTATTTGATTATAATAAATTACATAATAGTCCGGATATATTAAAAAATTTATTTATTTAATTTTAGTTATTTAATTTTTTTTTAAATTTGTTTCATGGGCTCCTTTGGGCCCAATGCTTAAGCAAGACACCAGGCTCGTACCAAAACCACCTCGGGTCAACACGGACCCAAGGAGAGAAAGGTTACAGACTGAAACTGGAGAGCGATAACAGCAAAGACGAAGGGAGACCACGAATCCACCGAGGAGAGGATCGGCAAGTGAAGTCAGGATGCCAAATTCGACGGGGACGAAGGCAAGTGAGTACCATTAGCGAGCTAGAGGCCAGCGGACTAACTACCAAACCAAGGCGGCCAGCTGAGAGGGCAGACAAACCAAGGAGAATGGCAGAGCAGGTTAGAGAAAAGGGATTGAAGGGTCAGTCTAAACCGAGCAGTAGCAGCGGAGCGATTCAAGTCGAATCAAGACCGAAGCAAATCAAGGAAAGACAAGCGACCCCGATTTGAAGAAACATGCACCACAAAAACCAGAAGGGAAAGGAAGCACCAAACGGGCTCGAAGATAGCAGGAAAGAGAGAAGGAGACTCCCATCAACACAAGCCCTAAATTAATTGAGGGATTGATAGCATACCGACACCAACAATCGAAATAGACAAGCGAAAATCAAAAAGGGATAATCAAGATTAGATTGTAACGAACTCAACACATCGCAAGAACCACGCCCCGGTGGAGGTGGAGACACCCCAGTGGCGCCGAGGCATACTGTGCAGGGTTGGAGTGCTCGGAGCCGAGTTAGGTCGGACAAAGCCGGATTTAGGACTCTCTCTCTCTCTAGAATTTCTAGAGAGAGGAGGGAGCTTTTTTCAGTTTTGCTCAAACATGTTTCGTATACAATTTATTAATCATTCCTCAATAGTATACACTTATTTTTTTTGTTATTTTTATTTATTTTTTCATATCCCCTGACGTGGATATAAACTAATTTCAACCCTGAATGGTTGAATTAATCAAAATTTTCATATCCTTTGAAGTGCATATAAACTAATTTCAACCTGATGTATTGACTCAAATCAAAATTTTCATATCTCCTGAAGGGGATATAAACTCTTTTCAACCATGAAGTATTGAGTTAATCAAATTTATAATATCCCCTAAAGTAGATAAACTAATTTTCAACATGTTGTCATATGTCATATGGATGTTAGATCAATCCGTTGTATCCCCTTGAAATGGTCATAATGTCATATGGATGTTTTTTGACTTAGTATATCACTGAAATGATAATTATCTTAAGCCACATCCTGAAGTATTTAGACGATAAATCCTATAAAATTGTATGTCTGATAATCGAATAACGTTAGAATTTGTTTAAATTTTTTATTTCAGGCAATTTTGTTATATCATGGATATATACATACCTACACATTTGGCATTCATATCATCCTACTCATGTTCCCGTCTTTAAAAAAAAAAAAGGTCAGCGGCTTAACGGTGCCAAATAAAATAAGAAAAAAAATATAAGAGAGAGCGATGAGTGCGATGGGCCGGCCACCGCCGGCGCCGGAACTAGGAACGCATGATGGATCCACTGGTGTGAATGCGAATTCCGACAAATCGAACGCTGCACAAGACAACCAGAAGGCAGAATTCCTAACCATTCAAGATTCAATGAAGGGAGGGACGACGAAGACTATGAACTTCAAAGGAAAGCTGATTGGTGGTTTAAATGAAAGTCATGCCTTAATCCAATATGTTACCACAATTCAGGGGCTCGAGCTTAATTACATGGCTTTAGACGATATTCCGCCAGAAGTAGATGATCCCATGTGCCCAACCATTAGTCTTAGCAAAACTGAGAAGTAAGCTTTGTGGAGGCCCTAGCGGGACACTCTGATAGTCAAAATGTTTAACAAAGGCCCAGGGTATATGCAGTTGCACCGATACTTGACACGGAAATAGGGTTTGACCGCGTCTTTCTCCCTAATTGATTTGGGGAATGATTACTTCATTGCTCGTTTCTCAAACCAAGAAGATTATGACCATGTCCTATTGGACGGACCGTGGATGATTGAGTATAACTACGTCACCATGCGGAGATGCATGGGAGCCGAGGTTTGATGCGAGCTCGGAGAAGATAACGAAGCTTACAGTGTGGGTGCGAATCCCATGCTTACATATTTAATATTTTCATCCAAGCTTTCTCAAAATGGTTGGTCAGAAGATCGGTGAAGTCCTCCGCATTGACAACACCACGACTTCGCCTGAAAGAGGCCAATTCGCGAGACTAAGCATGAAATTGATCTATCCAAGCCGCTACTTTCAAAGTTTCGTCTTGACGATAGAGTTTGGCCAATCCAACACGAAGGCTTGAGGATGCTATGCTTCAAATGTGGAAGGGTGGGCCATAGTAGGGACAACTGCGAGCAGGAACAGGAGACGTTGAACGGAAAGGAGCAGAAGAAGGAGAAACCATCGGAAAAAGAGCAGGATAGAAGCAAAGTGGAAGAAGATAGCTATGTGTAAGATCATGAGATTGATTGTAAAGTCCTCCTTGAGGGTTTCATTCATTGATTAAACATATATATAGGTTACAATGGATTTGGGCCTTTTGGCCCAATATACAATATAAAGCCCATGTAATCTATCAAACCCCCGCAGTCGAAAGTAGAGGGTCCCGTACAGTGAGACTGGACCAAAAATCAAGGAACAACTGACGAGGTAAACCCTTGGTAAATATATCAGCGTACTGATAGGAGGACGGGTCATGTAGAACACGGAGATGTCCAATAGCAACCTTGTCGCGGACGAAGTGGAGATCGAGCTCACTGTGCTTTGTGCGCTGATGCTGGATTGGGTTGCTAGCCAGATAGACGGCGGAGATGTTGTCAGTGTAGACCAAGGTGGCCTTCTGAAGAGGGCATCGGAGCTCAAGAAGGAGATTACGGAGCCAAGAGCACTCAGAGACAACGTTGGCAACACTTGTGTACTCTGCCTCGGCGCTAGAGCGAGACACCGCAGACTGTCACTTCGCGGACCACGACACAAGGGTGTCATTGAGGAAGACACAGTAGCGAGACGTGGAGTGACAGGTGTCAGGACAACCACCCCAATCCGCATCAGTGTAAGCGATGAGGTCATGCCTAGAGGAAGGAGTGATCATTGTACGCAGATCAAGAGTACCGCTGATGTACCGGATGATCCACTTCAAGGCCTAAAAGTGTGGTTCCCTGGGAGCATGCATGAACATGCATATATGCTGAACGACGTAACTGAATAGCATCAGAAGATGCGGTGAGGATGATGTCGGCGACATATAGTAACAGAAAGGCCATGTATGTGCCTCTGCGATAGATAAACAGAGACGTATCTGAGCAGCTCCCAACGAAGCCCAAGCGTAGCAAATGAGAAGCAAAGCGCTGGAACCAAGCCCGCGGAGCCTGTTTCAGACCATATAGAGAGCGCTTTAGGAAACACACATGTAAACTGTCTCATTCAGATGACCATGCAGAAAGGCATTTTTGACATCCAGCTGATGAATGGCCCAATGTCGCGATAACGCTAAGCTCAACACCACTCTGATAGTAGCAGGCTTGACCACGGGGCTGAATGTCTCATCACAATCAATACCTGCATGCTGAGATCGACCGTTGACCACAAGACGAGCTTTGTAGCGCTCCAACGTCCCATCAAAGCGGAACTTATGTCAGAAGAGCCACATGCAGTGAATGATGTTCACCTCAGGATGGCGAGGAACCAGAACCCAAGTAGCATTCCTTGTAAGGGCCCTGTATTTGTCGAGCATAGCCGCCTGCCAGTTCGAGTCGAGGAGGGCTGTTTTGTGGGAGGTGGGGATGGGGGACAGGGAGGTCGGGATTGAGGCAGGAGGTGTGTGGGAATCGGCAGGGACGACAGGAGAGGATGCTGCGGGCACGGCAGGTTGATGTGTTGCGGCGGCAGGGTAGACAGGAGGAAGCGCCCGCTGCACATTGATGTGCGGTGGCCGCATCATGATGTTGCAGCCGCGACATCTGATGTGGCGGAAGGGGGGGAGCCGAGAGTGAACAGGGAATGGATGGGTGGGGTGATGTGTGGCGTTCATGGAGACAATCTGACGGGGTCTGAAGACACCGGAGACGCTGCGGGTGTGCGGTCTGGTGGTAGGTTGAGGGGGTGGAGGTGTGGGTGGTGTTGGTAGAGAGGCAGGAGCACCGGGAGAGCTCCGGGGAAGAAGAAATTGAGGGAAGGAAGACTCTGACTCAGACCGGGACACATGAGGTGGGGAAGGGGGGGGGGGGAAGAAAAAGGGAAGCGAGACTCGTCGAAGGTGCCATGACGGGACAGAATGAGCTTGTGAGTCTTTACATCGAGGCAAAGGTAACAACAATGATCAGACGGATAGCCAAGAAAGACACAAGGAGTGGAGCGTGGGTGAAGCTTGTGAGGGGCGGTGGATGACTAATTTGGGAAGCACAAGCACCCAAAGGTACGAAGGTGATCATACCTAGGCAAGGTGCAATAAAGTGCCTGAGTTGGTGAGCGATGGTGTAGGGTAGTAGATGGGAGAATGTTTAGGAGATAGCATGTGGTGGATAAGGCGTGAGGCCAATAAGGAAGGGGAGTAGATGCCTGGAAAAGGAGAGAGCGCATCATGTTGGTAATGGTTCTGATGATTCGTTCAGCCTTGCCATCCTGTTGGGAAGTGTATGGGCAAGACAAGCGATAGGAGATCCCATTTGTGTTGAAGAAAGTGTGAAAGTCTTTGTTATCAAATTCACGGCCGTTTTCACATTGGAAACATTTGATAGAGGTGTGGAATTGTGTTTTGATGTAAGCATGGAATTTGGAAAAGACAGGAAACACTTGAGACTTAAAATGCAACTGGAAAACCCATAAGAAATTAATATAATCATCTAGAAACAAGAGGTAATACTTGTGACCCTCCTTGCTAGGCAAAGGAGATGTCCAAATATCACTATGAATTATATCAAATGGTGCAAAAGTAGTGTTTAAAGACCGCTGAAAAGGTAGTCTGGCATGCTTGCCTAACGAACAGGAAGAACATAAACTAGAGCGAGGCTCTTTATTACATTTGACAAGTTTTTAGAGCGAAGTAAATCGAAAACTGCAACACTGGGATAACCAAGGCGTGCATGCCACAGACTGGATGAAGAAGGGGGACAGGACACGACGGGCTGGATGGTGAGGGTGACGACACAAGATAGAGCTCCCCGGTGCTATTACATCTCAGGCGAGTAACCCCCGTAGTAAGATCCTTCATATAGAAACCATACGGATCAAACACAAGAGAAACATTATTGTCAGTGGTGAACCGACGGACAAAGATAAGGTTTTTGACATGTTTGGGGGCAATGAGGACATTGTTGAGGTGTAAAGAGTTGGTTGGGGTCCGTAATGTGGTGTGGCCAATACCCGAAGTAGCAAGGCGACCACTGTTGCCGACGATAATAGAATGTGCAGGACCCTTAAAAGAAAGAGAGGAGAGAGTACCTAAGGAGTTCGTCATGTGAGAGGTTGCGCCAGTGTCCATGTAGCAAGCGGAGTCAGGAGGGGTCAGCTGCATAGAGGAGAAGGCGTGGTGCACATAAGTCGGAGCATAGGCCTGATCAAATGAAGTCGGGTAGGCCTGGTGTCCGCCGGATCGAGGAGCTGGACCCAACAAGCCCGCTCCTTGCTGATGGTGAGGATACGGGCTCGGTGGGCGATATGTCAAGGGCGGGTATCCATAGGGCATCCAGGGAGGGGTGAATCCGGGGACGGGAGACCAGGGGGCGCGAGGGGCATCCGACCAAGGTTGTGGCCGACGCCCATTGGTGCGGTCGCGGCCACCGCCTCTCTGCACAGGTTGATCGGTGTTGCGGCTGCGCTGCGAAGCATAGGTCTCGTCAATGTAGCAAGACGAGACCAGTGTCGTTTTTTCCTTGGCGACGTCGGTGGTCTGACGGTGAAAGTGAGTCTCCTCCAGGATCAACTGAGACCGAGTCTTCTCGAAGGTGGGGAGAGGTTCCGTCTGCTGGATATGAATAGCAGCAGCATTGTATTCAGAGGGAAGGCCCGAGAGTACCTGGAGGACAATGCGAGAAACGCTAGGTTTGGAGTCGACGGCGCCCAATTGATCGGACAAGGTTTTGATATGCTGACAGTAGGCGGATATCGACGGGAAAGACGCAAGCTTGCAACTTGAGAATCCGTGCTCAAGGTAGATGGCACGGGTGGACTTGTTGTCCTGAAAGAGATTCTGAAACTTGGTCCAAGCATACAAGGCGTTGTCCTTGGGATCGAGGTTGGTTGTCAATAGATCTTTGGATATGGTGTTGAAGATCCATTGAAGGACGATGGTGTCGAGTTGAGCGAAGAGATCATCGTCCTCAGTGGTGGGATGAACGATAGAGGAATCGATGTGGTGGAGGACCTTATGAGCATTAGCATGGGTCGCGAAAAGGTGAGACCACATGGTGTAGGAACTAGATTCATGATCAAGGATGATGGGGATGCAATTTTTTATGTTGGAGATTGTGAAAGCGGAGTGGAATGGTGGCTTGATAGGGTTGGTAGGAGGGTCGGCTATTGGGACAAGAGGGAGAGAGAATGGGGGGGTCGGCGGCAAAGGAAGGGTGGCCGAGAGGGGAGGTGTCGGCGGCAATGGGTGGCCGAGAGGGTGGGCGAAGGAGGGGCGGCGGCAAGGGGGTGGCCAGCGGCTTGGTTTTGGAAAGAAAAAAAAATTAGGGTTTTAGGATCTTAGGCTGGGATACCATGTAAGATCATGAGATTGATTGTAAAGTCCTCCTTGAGGGTTTCATTTATTGATTAAACATATATATAGGTTACAATGGATTCAGGTCTTTTGGCCCACTATAAAATATAAAGCCCATGTAATCTATCACTATGGAGGGTGGATGCAGGCTAAAAAACAACAGAACAAAAGACAAGGTGGGGAAAGGAACACATCCAGACCAGGGACTGAATTTGGGAGGCGCCATTGGAGACCCACCAAACAAACCTCCGACGAACAAACAAAGGGAAAAAGAATCCGGGGAAGAGCAAGATACTGAGGGAGCTAACAAACGAAAGACTGAGATTCAAGGAACCATGGGCTTCGCAACATCCTCAAGATAAGTTGTTTTAGATAATGAGGAAGAGAATCAAGGAAATATAGATGTGGCAGTTGAAGAGAATAATATTTTGAAGGAGAAAAATCAGCAAAGTTTTGAGACATTGAATGGGAAAAAAGCAGTGGACACACTGATTAAGCCCATGGGAAAGAAAAATAGGCCCAGAAGGGAGAATGTAAGAGACCCGGATGCAAACAAGGCAAAAAAAAAATTCCAACTTGGGGGCGAGGAAGGCCATGATCACAAAGAAGAGGGCTAGAAACTCTAGGGCAACTACATTCAAACATATAATTGATCAAGAAGCTAAAAGCAGCCTCCTAAAGATAATAGATGCACCTAATAGAATCCACTCTAAGCCAGAAAGAAGCTGATAATTAACAAGGACCAAAACACTCAGACCTATCTCCAAGCACCCTCCTACCCATCCCGACCATAAGAAGAGCTCATCTCAACCACAAAAATAACTCTCATTCCAACTAGCGGAGCCAATGAATTCCCATCAGAGGGTGGAGGAGATCTCGGTAAAAGACCGCAGAAGTTTCTTAATGTCAAACCATCGGATGTGCCCAAAGCTAATTCACATTCTTCCCTGAGCAAACCGAGTGTGAATGGAATTCTTCCCGATGGTCACAGAGACTCAACTAATCATGTGTCGGGCGTTCCAGCCCAAAGCTCTCTTTGAGAGCGTCAAGCGACTTGACGAAGCTGGAAAAGCCTTTGCGGAAGCAATTCAAATGCCAGGGGGTACTATTTTCAGGGATCTAAAAGATACTCTGTTGTTAATGGATAGTCTAAAAATAATTGCTTGGAACACAAGTTGGGCGGGTAATGACTCATTCCTCGCGGCGCTGCTAGATTTGACCAGGAGGTATAATCCGCAAGTTCTTATTTTGGTCGAGCCATGAATAAGTGGGGAGGCTGCGGATAGAGTTTGCAGGAGGATTGGTTTCGATGGGATGCTGAAGATGGAGATAGTAGGCTACGCCGGAGGAATCTGGCTACTTTGGCGCTCGAAAGTGGTTCATTTGTACCCTCTCGTTGAGGAGCCTCAACACATTATAGTTGAAATCCGTATAAGAGAGGAGGTCCTTAGGGTTCTCTCAGTTGTCTATGCGACCCCATCCCAACCTAGGAGGTTGGAATTATGGAAGAGTCTACTTGATTTTGCAAGTAACAACTCTAGACCTTGGGTTTTAGTGGGAGACCACGCTCGTATTCTTGTGGATTTGAAACTGAATGCATGGGAACGAAATACGAATAGGCCATTTCGGTTCCAGTCGGTCTGGCTTTTACATGATAAATTTGGAGAATTTTTGGGAATTATTTGGAGAAAAGAGATGGAGGCTTCTGAAGCTCTAAAAGTGTTGGAAGGTGAACTTAGAACGTGGAACAAGGAAATCTTCGCCCACCGATAGCACAACTCCATCCTCTTCCCAGTTTCATGTAAGTCCTCTCTAGTACCTCCCCTCTTTTAATTTCAACCCTAACAAATCCAATCTTCCTGGCCTCTTCCAGTAAAGTGTTCGATGGCCAGAAATGGATCTCCGATGTCTCCTCCAAATTCGTCTTGTCGTCTTTCAATTCAACGGTAGCCATGGTGGCTAACCAGGCCTCCCATATCACCAAAATCCCTTACATGATTGCTCACAATTTCCAATCCGGCCGACTTCGATCACTTACTCCATCCTCATTGCTCTTTTTACTTCTATATCCATTCCTACCAGTACTTCAACACCTATAGTTCGATCTTCATTGTTACGGTTGGTCCATGCACTTTTCTTCACAACATAAGCGCCTACCAGACCACCCAAGCTACCACCCTTGATTACCTCATCAAGAAGTACTCCATTCATGTCGACACTTCGACCTCTTGCTCTCTTGTCGAATTTTTGGATTCATTATATTACAATTTATTGTTTCTTTTAAAAAATTTAATACTATATACCCCTTCCACAAAAGAGATATAGGGTATAAGATATTAATCTCATATTCATATCCAATACTCATATCTCATATCTTATACTATATACTTAGACATGAGCAAGGGTCAAGGGTTGACCCGGACCCGATGGGTTTTGACCTAGTGGGAATCCAAAGGGTCGACGACCCGGCGGGTTAGGGTCGACAAGGTTCAGGGTCTAGGCGGGTTAAGGGTTAGGGTTAGGGTCGTGCTGCTTTTGACCCACGGACCCGGCAGGTCATCTATTTTTTTTTCGAAAAATCAAGGTGAAGAGGAAGAGGAATACAACATTATAGAATGGTGGAGCCGTCCAAAGAGACCCGATTTCCTACTCTGCAGGCAATCGCTCGTCAAATACTTGTTGCTCGTTGCTCAACTGTAGCGGTGGAGCAACGTTTTAGGCAATATGGTCAAATATTAAGGGAGAAAAGATCAAGATTCTTGCCCTAGGCGCTAGAAGGTCAAGTTTGCCTAAACGGTTGGAAGAGGGCGGAGATGAGGATTCAAAAGAATAATTACTTAATCGAGTTAGATCCAGATGAGGAGCTCGACGATGGCACAATGGTCGGGAGCTCAAATGCAGAGCAAGCGAAGAATTCTTAAATGGGATAAGTGGGGGTCAGAATGAATGTAAAAACTACGTGAGCTTTGATTCCTCTTGACAACTAGAAAACTGGTCTAAGCCATTCTTCCTTTTTATTTTTATTTTTTAAACTTAAATAACTTTTTAAAAACAAATAAATGATATGTCATGACTCAACGGGGTTACCTCTTCCCCTTTTTAATCCCAACCGGGAATTTGTGTTTCTCTCACTCTCATGTGTTTAGACATTTAAGTTCAACTACCTTCTCTATCCATAATGTACAGCATGAGCAACCATGGGGTTACCTCTTTCCCTTTTTAATTTGCATCCCCTTATCATAATTTAACACCTCATATATGTAACGGCCCGGGATTATGATTCCCGGGTTACGTTTCGAGGGATGAAACCCCTCGTTAGGATCTTGCGCCCCGAGTACATGTTGAAGGTTTGAAATTCTACTCTAATGTTTTCAAGTGGGATTTCATACCCAAAATTCGAAGGGATCGTTGGAATCCCTAGGGAAGTCCCCTGTACCTGTCATAAGTCTAAGCATGGAAAACCAATAGTCATGCAAATAGTGGAATCAAGGTGTAATACAAGAGTGTGCCACGGCAGAGCCGGGTCAAAACCAAATCAATAAGCGTATTTATTGAAATCTAAGGTTTGACCATTTCTTTGCAATCGCCCAAGAGAGTTCCCACGTCACAGAAGCAAAGAACAATCATGCTGCAAGACAACCTAAAAATATGTATGCGGGGCAGTGTCAGATCGAAGCTCTACGCAAAGTAATCCCAAACCAGCAGACACATACACACGCTAGTCCTAATAAAGATGCTTCTAGGTGCAAGGCGAAATATTAACACACTAACATGCTCCTAAGATCAAGTGCATAAATATAATAAGGCCTTAGCACCGAATACCAAGTGGTATATCCCTCTCCTACCTCCACCCCCTTCCGATAGGGCGGAGACTGGCCAGCTCGTGAATGCATTCCATTATAATCTGGCGGCACGCATGCCCAACCCGCTCCACAATAAAGCCCGCAGGCATCTCATAATATAAGGAAGTTCATGACTTGATTAACTCCGGACGGGACCTGATAGGACTAGGTCATCCTATAACCCTAGTAATGACTCTAGTTACTTCACAGATAACGGCCGTTCTGTTTACAAAAGCAATGAGTAAACGAATTCTCAATCATGAGTGCAATCCTAGCAGGATACTACATGGTGTGATTTATTATGAATGCAAGCACCTAGTATGCACATGGCTACAACCAGGGAGATCTCTTTTCGAATCTGAGTGAGCTCATATAGGAACTCACTTGGCGATGCAGAACAGCAAAAGGCAATCACGCAGATAGTATGCAATCCAATATGTCACAGATGGTCACCTAACAAGTATAAGTAAATGAATGAGCCTACCTCTAAGGCACACCAAACACAGAATCATCACACACAACTTCACAATAATCATCACATCATCATTTTGATCGTCTCAACTTTATCTCATAATCCATCATCTCAACATCTCATACCATATTCAATATAACTCGCCAACTTAAGGCAATTCCAAATCATACTTAGCCAATTTGCATGCTATCACCTCATATTCTTACTTAGCATATAATTATATATATCATCATCATAAGTAACTAATATTTAACCTCTTATAATAAATCACCACAATTCATACTATTAGTCACATATATCATAACATCATGCTAGTCAGTCATCGAACAAATCAGATCCCCAAGCTAGTTCAAAAACCATTTCGAAATCCGAGTCATATAGTTAGAAATTCTGACATTTTGAAAATACTCGTCAAATTCCTTTTTAAATCCGACAATACCCTTTTCTTTAATCTCCAAGTATCATAGTATTATATTCTCTTCTAATCACCGTAATATTATATCTTTAATCTTAAAATAATGTTTTTATATTTTAATCTCAATAATATTACATAATATTTCAAATACCATTTCATTTTAAACATTTTCATAAAATATTTCTAAAATCCCAACCGTATTCATTTAATCAAATCAGTCCCTTTTAAATTTCTAAACAGACCCTAGTTTATTTAAATTACCAAAAACCACCCTCTTATTTTACAAAAATCCCAACCGAACCCATCTTGTTCTAAATCTACCCAAAACCGAGTTCAATGGACAATTTAGGCCCAATCCATGTCTCTCCTTAAAATACAAAACCCGACCCATAAAAATATAGGCCCAAACCATTTCAAATCTCTCCCATCTTCTGAAAAGCAACGTTTTTTGAAAAAAAAGAGGCCCACACCTAGCTGGATGCTGAGGTGGAACGGCGGACCCACGGCTGAGGTAGAAGGAGAGGCCCCCACAACTCACCTCCTTCCTTTTGCTGCTCGAAATGAAGCAGAGGCACAGCAGGAGCTTCTGCGCTCGGAAAAAGAAAGAGATGGAGAGAGAGGAGGAAGGTCATCGGCGGCGGCGTTGGGGCTCCGGCCACCCGACACACACACTCACGGAAAGGGAAAGAAGAAGAAGAGGAAGAAGATCACCGAGGCGCAGGTACGACGCTCGCCGGAAGCTCAAATCGGCTCGTCGGAGATCTCTAGCTTCGATCGGAATCCGCCTAAAAAGGGATGGGGGAGGTTAAAGGCGGAAACTTTTCTCGATTTGAAGGTGAAAGAGAGGAAGAGCGAGTGAAACGGAGCCTTACCGAGGCGAAAAGGGAAATAGGGCGGGAGGAGGACGGTGGCAGAGATCCGGCGGCTCCTAGCGTCTTCTGGTGTCTCCAGGAGGTGTCGAGGTTGCTTTCTCTGCTGTTTCGAAGAGAGGAGGTGTGTGGGGCTGGGGTTTCTTCTCCGGCAAAACAGGGGAGAAGAAGAGGGGCTACGATGGTGCAGTGGCGGCGGAAAGGTGGTGATGGGGAGGCTGATGGCGACGAAGGTGGTGTGGTAGTGCATTGGAGAGAAGGTGGTGAGGAGCTGAGCAAAGGAGGTGCTTGGAGCTTCTCCACTCGGCCAACTAAGGGAAAGAAAGGTGAGAGCTGTGTTTGGCCTTTTTTAAATGTGAAGGAGAACCTATCCTTTGAAGAGGGAAAGTAGGGGTAGCAGCTCTTCGGCAAATTCATAGGGTGATGTACAGTTGGGTCTTTGGCAAATTCAGATGGGGTAAGAGTGTTGGGTTTCAAAAGTGGTCAAAGGGGCAGGTTGGCGTGTTGGTGTTGGCTCTTTGCCAAGAATGGGGAAAAACAAGTGAGGAGGAAAGGAGGGGATAAAATTTGTCAAAAGAGGGGGTGAGTTGGATCCAAAAATAATTATGAAATCCAATTTATTTTATTTTATTATTATCATTTATTTACCCTTTTTTTTTCTCCGAGACATTAGGGTTTAAAAATCTGAGCCTTTACAATATATGTTTTATTTAAATTATTTTCTACTTTTTCTACCTCTTCTTTAGAGATTACCCTTGCAACAATGGGGTTACCTTATTCTCCACCTTTTCTACCTCATTTATTTTTATTTATAAATAAAATTCTTAAGTGCTTTATATTATTTTTTTATTTCATATAGATGAAAAAAAAATAACATTACATTATAGGATGTTTTTTTTTTACAGTAGGCAACTAATGGGACGTTCATCTAAGAAGGATCATCCCTGATCATCCAAGCGGATGATGTTACAAAGTTCCCTGTTCAAAGGGAGAGTACATAGATTAAAATCAAAATTACTCCTAGCTATATAGTCTGCAGCTGAGTTGGCTTCTCTAAAGCAGTGTTGAAATTGAACGAAGAAGAAGTCTGACTTTGATCTTTTGATGCTTTCCATTACTCTTAAGATTTCCCAATGCATTTTGGCATTGTCTTGAGTAGTGTAACGGCCCAGAATTATGATTTCCGGGTTACGTTTCAAGGGATAAAACCCCTTGTTCGGATCTTGCAATCCAGGTACGGGTTGAGTTTTAAAACAAAATATTTGTACTAAAAGAAGGGATTTCGAACCCTTAAAGATCGCGGATCCATTGGGGATCAAATACCTGCCTTAGTCTAATCGTGAAATCGAGCGAAAGCAAAAATAAGGTTGAGTTTAAATACAATCCGAAAAGGAGTATAAAAGAGAGGAAGTGTGGTGGTCTCTCAACCTCTCGATCTAACGCCAAAAGTCTGAACCCGCCAAGCATCCACATAAGCAACGATAGCGGCTAACGATTACCTGAATCTAAAAAAAATGAGGGGGATCTGGGTCAATCATCAGGTCACTCATGCGCGTATGTAAACACACTCTGAGAGGCATATAATAAGCATCCTATTCTTAAGATGAAATGCGTAATGTCATGCGTAAATTAAATCACATATATATACTGACAGTTTAATATAATGCAGAAAGCGATAAATGGATCCACACAGAATGCCAAATGGCATGTCCCTCTCGTACCTCTACCCCCTTTCAATAGGGCGGAGACTGGCCAGTTCGGTGCTATAGCATATCAATTTCCTCGTGGTGGTGCACAAACCACGGCATCATCATATCATATCATCTCATCGCTTGCCCGATGGTGCTGGGCTATCATATCATGCTCATATAGACTCGATTGACTCAGGGTACCCGATGAGGCTGGGCTACCCTATGACCTTAGCAAGGACTCTAGGACTATCACAGATAACGGCCGTTCTCTTGCAAGGACATATAGCAATCATATGATTTTCATTTTAGCTCCTAAGCATGATTCTAAGTCGTATGGTGCATGGACACTAGCCTACTATATAACACCCAGTGCATAGAGCGCCCATCATGAGTAAGTTCAAAGAACTTACCTGGAGTAGCAGATCAGCAAGACGAAAAGCAGCAAGATACAAGCAAGCAGGTTACAGATCACCTAACAATTATTAATAATATGCATAAGTAAACTGCACAAAATGGGATCCATTTACCACTACATAACATTCTCATCAATCCATTAATCATAGCATCATCAGCATCCTTTATCTCAACTTATCTCAACATCTTATATCATCTTACTCCACTGTCATTTCCATAACTTGCCCAATCATACTTCAATCCATATAATCTCACTAGCTAGTCCAGTTGTTAGTCAAAACAATTACTTCAAAGTTATATTTAGCCATTTCTAATACATAAAATATTTAATCTTTAAAACTACTTCCAAAAATCCGATTAAATAATCCCGGCATACTTTACTTTAATTAAAATCATCATTCTAAGGACTTAAATAACTTTCAACACTTAATAAATAATTCAATTTATATACTTTAAAACCGACCCTCTTTAAATATCGACACATAAATCGATTTCTAAAATAATCAATTATCGGGATTTGGTTAGACAATTAATTAATAAACTAAATAAATAATTGTATAACGAATAAACCCGAACCGAACCAACGCTTTTAACCCGAACCGAAACCATTTAAATCCAACCGAACCGAACCCATTTAAATCCAACCGAACCGAACCAAACCGAACCCATAATTATAAACTCCCAACTGGTTCAATAATAATCATATTTATATATAATGTTAGTAAAAGGAGGCCATGTCATCTTCTTCTTCCTCCTTCAGAAGCCCGCACTTGGTCGATGGAGCTCGACCCCGCCGGCGACGTCTTGGCCGCGCACCCAGCCGTGGCTCGTCCGGACTCGCCCAGCTCGGACCCTCGCACCTCTCTCCTCGTGTTCGCTGCTCGCCCTCTCGCACACGCTCAAGCTGACCCTCACAGCTCAGTCAGCATCGCCTCTCACGCTCACGACCTCGCTCTCGAGATCACCGGAGCTCTCGAGCTCGCCCGACTGCCCACACTCAGATCTCGCTCACCCCGCCAACTATTCTAAGCATCGAAAGGAGGAACGAAATCGAACGAGAATTGAAATGAGGCTTGGAAGCTCACCGACATGTTCGCGACTTCGGAGCGCTCGATCGGAGTTATGGGCTTTGTCGGTGGCTCTCGATGGCTTGTCGGACCTGCGCCGGATATGGGTGAGTGTGATGGAAGAGCTCGGGGGTGATTTGGATTGGAAACGAAGGAGAACAGCTTACCGGAAGATTGGTTCGCGCTCAAACGGAGGCGACGAAGCCTTGGTGGCTCGGTGGTGGCGCTGGGAGCACCGGGGTTGCTGTAGGGCGCTTGGGGACGTCGGGGTGGTGGAGCTCATCTGCTGTGGCCTTGGAGAAAGGAGGACGGAGGTGCTCGGCGGTGGTGATCGGTAACGGGGGTGAAGGTGACGATGGTGGTGAAGGTGATGCATGAAGGCGCGAGGAGCAGGTGAAGGTTTGGTGATGATTGGATGAATGAATGACCGGGGAGGGGTGGATTGAATTTGAAGGGTAAGGTGAGTGATGGGAGTGGGTGAGGGATAGAGACATTAGAGTGTGGGAATGGTTAAAAACAATACCCGGAAATAAACCACGAATACGCGAATTTCTAACCCCGAAATTAGTTCGTGACAGTTAGTTTCTTTGAATCTCGTTTTCTCGATTAAATAGATTTATAAGATCGAAAAGGATATCACACCACGATAATTATTTTGAATTTCCGAGGTAAAATGACGGAATCGTTCGCTAAATTTTATATTTCGGCCAGAATCCGCTAAATGAGTTCTAAATTAGTTTATGTTCATTTTTAATTTCCTTTTTCCAAAAATGTAGGATTTTAAATTACGAGCCTTTACATCATCCACCTTTACATCATCCACCGCTAAATGTGTTTGCCTTGTCTTTTCTTCTTATTATGGTTGGTGGTTTGGCTAGCCTCTTTCCAGTCGGAAATACATTTCAGGATTCGTTGAGTAATGTTATTGTTGTCATCTTGTTTGTTCTTGAAAATGAGTGAGTTTCTAGATTCCCAAATGTTTTGCCATATTAGGCGTAAATCTTCAAATCTTGTATTACACCTTTTAATTTGCTCAATATTTTCCATAGTGCAACTTGGGCTGTTAATACCACAAAAAGAAGTATTTGTTTTAAGTTCATATGTTCTGATTATTTGTTTCGAAAATTGACATCTTAGGAATAGGTGAGTAGCATCTTCATCATCCAGATTACAGAGACAACATTGGGATGGGACTCGGTTGTAGAATCTATTCAATCTTGCCTTTGTTGGTAGAGAGTCCGTCATAATTTTCCAAATAAAATTTTGAGTTCTTGGAGGGAGATGGAGCTTCCAAATCCACCCAGCTTCTTTACTATGAGTACCATTATATTCTCTAAGTTTATATGCAGTCTTTGTCGAGAAGTCTCCATCTTTTCTATATTTCCATATTAATTTATCTGGTGTTAGTATTTGGGATATCAATGTCAGAAATGATTTTTGCTAAGCTGGATGGGAAAATCTGGCGAAGTAAATGAGTATCCCAATGCTTATTGGGGTCAATAAGCTCTGAGACTTTCATTTCAGGGTTGTGGTTATTCTGATAGGTTTTTAGGGAGATTTTATCAATCCAAGGGTCATCCCAGACATTAATGGAGGAACCGTTACCAACAATCCAGAGAAGACCTCTTTGGAAGGTTTCTCTGAGATGGAGGAGGCGTCCAAATTGCCAGGATGTATTGTGAACACTAAGTTCATTCATTTGTCTATTAGTAAGATACTTTTCTTTGATCACTTTGACCCATATATTTCCTGGATCATTATAGATTTTCCATAAGAGTTTCATTTGGAGGGTAATGTTTCTTTCCTCAGCCGTTCTAATCCCAAGACCCCCTAACTCTTTTGGCTGGCATATTTTTTCCTAACTAATTAGCGGATTGTATCTTTCATTTTGAGTCTTGTTCCAGAAGAAGTTTTTGTTTATTTGATCAATTTGTTGGAGCACTCCTTTAGGGAGGAGAAAGCTTTGCATAAGATAGTTTATTTTAGAGCTGAGGTTTGCTCTGATTAGGGTAGTCCTACCTGCTTGTGATAGAGAAGACGCTTTCCATTTTGGAAGTTGTTTTTTAAGATTTTGTAGGGCTTCGTCAAAAACACTATTTTTTACCCTTCCATTGATAATTGGTATTCCTAGATATTTTTCCATGCCTTGAGCAATGGGAATGTTCATTTGCTGGGCCAAAGATCTAGCAAGATTTTGGTTTACATTTTTTAAGAATTGAATTGAACTTTTTTGATGGTTTATGGTTAGACCTGAGAGGTTTGAAAAGTTATTCATCATATTTTTAATAGTGTCCAGACATTTATGAGAAGCTTTGGTGAAGATTAATGTGTCATCTGCAAAGGTTAAAAAGGGAATGGGAGTACCTACTTGAGTTAGTTTTATTCCTACAAGAGGATCTTCCATTCTAGCTTCCTCATGGAGTTCTCTTGCGAAAGATTCCATTACTATTACAAAAATGTATGGAGCTAACGTGTCACCTTATCTAATACCTCTAGCAGGTTTAAATTGAGGACCTGGAGTGTTATTAACAATTACTGAGAGGGTTGTAGAGGTTATGCACTTCATAACCCAGGATATCCATTGAGGGTGAAATCCAAATTTAGAGAGAGCGGCTTCTATAAAACTCCAATTAATTTTATCATAGGCCTTTTCCATATCTAATTTTAGGGCCATAAATCCTTTTTTACCTTTTTGCTTGTGAAATGAGTGAACATTTTCATGGGCAATTAGGGTATTATCTTGTATAGATCTTCCTTCTACAAAGGCCCCTTGAAATGAGTTTATAATTTATGGAAGTATAGGCTTGAGTTTGTTCGCTAGTATTTTAGCGATAATTTTATAAATCGTGTTGCAAAGGCTGATTGGTCTGTAGTGGTTAATTGTTGTCGGGGTATCCACCTTCGGTATTAGCGTTATAAATGTTTGGTTTATTTCTATCAGTAAGGATCCCGAGTGAAAGAAGGCCTTGACTGCCTTACAGATGGAATCACCTACAATTGGCCAATATTTAGCATTGAATTCTGGGGGAAAGCCATCAGGTCCTGGAGTCTTATCCTCAGCCATATTGAGTACAGTTTCCTTTATCTCTCTATTTGTAGGTTGTTTAATTAAATTATTGTTTTGGTCTATAGTAATTTCTGGTTGAATATAAGGTATCCAGCTTGGGTCAATTTTAGTATTATTGGATGTTTGAAATCGCATCGCCATTTCCTTTGTGATTTGATCTTTATTTGATTCTTATCAGTTAGCATAACTCCATCTTTTGTCATGAACCTAGTTGTGGTAGATTTGAAATTTCTGATTTTGACCGAAGATTGATAGTATTTTGTATTTCTATCCGCCAGCTAAAGGTGTCTAACCTTAGCCCGTTGTTGCCAGAATTTTTGAGAAAAAGAGAGAATGTGAAGTCGTTTGTTCTCAAGTCTTTTCAGCCTATCCAAATCTCTGTTTGACAAGGCTCCCCAAGGGAGAGATTTTTGTAAATCAGAGATCTGTTTATCTACTATTGATAGTTGCTTGTTAATGTTGTTGGTGTGAGTTTTACACCATTCTTTAGTGTTCCTTTTTAGTAGTTTTTGTTTTTGTATTAATTTGAAGCCGAAGGAGCCATGCATTTTATTTTTCCATACTCGATTTACCATATTTTCATATTCTGGAAATGTGGTCCAAGCCATTTCAAACCGAAATGGGGACCCTTTATCATTTGACGGGTTTCCGATTTGTAATGTTATGAGACAGTGATCCGAAGTTGTAAATGGATGGTGTTGGACCACTAGATCTTTAAATTTGTTTAGGATGTCCTGATGAACCAATCCTCTATCAAGTCTTTCATAGGTATTCCTCAAAGTATCAGTATTTTTCCTCCACGTGAAAGGGGATCCTTGAAATGGAATAGTTTGAAGATTAAGTTCTTCCTTTACCTCTTTTAGTCTTCTGAATCTGTTTATGGATGGAGTACATCCTCCGACTTTCTCATTATCGTTTTCAATATCGTTAAGGTCACCAATGATCAACACTGGTAACCTATGTCTATTTACTCTTACATAGATATCTTCCCAGAAGCTTGTTTTATCATAATCTGAGATTGGGGCATACACAAATATTATGGCCATATCTAAACCATTTATTGTTGTTTTGATCATGATACTTCTATCAGTTTGTTCGAGAGTTGATGTGTTATTGATCAAGTCGGCTTTACGACTTAGAATCCAAATTCCACCTTTATGTCCAATTGAAGGTATAGAGATGTGATTTCTAAATCCAGCGGTCTTGAGTTGAGCTTCCGAAGGTGGGCTAGTTGACTTAGTTTCTGTTAGAGCCAATAGGTCTAGTTTGTTGCTTTGCCTAGCTTGACTGATTTCTTGCCACAATAAAGGGCGCTTGGAGCCTCTGATGTTCCAGTATCCAATATTAACCATAAATATACTTCGATGATTGACCATTGGGCCGGTTTAGTTTTGTGATGGCTCTATACTTGTTTATGGTCCGATGAATTTTGTTGCAATCAACGGGTTGAAGGGGTTTTGAATCTGATTGTTTCCTCATCAGATTATGGTGAGGTTCGTGGTTTCTGGTTTGACGGAGAGTCCAGTATCTCAGGAGAGCTGCATGGATTCCTTTGTTTCTAATTTCCATTGACGGAATTTGTTTGTTAATGTGGTGGTTACACCAGATTTGGATATCATGGTTGGTAAGTAAGGGTTGAGCAGAGTTTTGGAGTAAGCATTCCACCACTAGGTACTCAAGAGTACAGGTGGGGAGCTGCTTATAAGTTTTGATAAGAAGAGTATCATACCTGCCATTCACAAGGGTCCTGGCAATCAAGGCAGTAGTAGCAAGGTTACTCCCTCCGAGATGAAGAACAGGGTGCCAAGGCCGAAAAAACAAGGAGACGAGATTGTCCCCGAAAATGACAAACCTCCTACAAAACCACTGAATCAACAGACAGAGATACTGATAATACTTCATGTTATATCTAGGCCGATAATTATAAATGAAGGATACCAGAGACCTCCCAACAGACAAGAAAAAAGGTTGGGAGCCTATACATACAGCAGTCTTAGAGATGGGCCTGTAGTGAGATTTGGAGTTTGTAATCTTACCGAGAGGTCTGACGGAGGAGGCGAGCACCTCCCACAACCGGCCAGTTGTTAGTATGGTTGGGATAACCGAAAAAACGCGTCTCTCAAGAGCGATTTTCGGGAGTCTACCTAATCTAGCCATGTTGAGTTGAGAGATCTCATTGCATGCTAGTTTTTTAACCTGGGGAGCGGTGAAATCGAAGCCAAAAATTTCGACAAAATAGTTGTTCGATCCACTGTGTTTGTAATGAAATTTCTGGTTGAAAATTTTGGGTTTGTGAATTTGTTTTTTTGAGAGTTGTAAATGTTTGAGAAATACCTGTAGATCTGAGGTTTGAGCGTTGTTTGAGAGCCACGAAGGTAGCTCCAGGCCAACAACGTTCGGTGGAGAGGAGCCGCATCCAAGTGAGAGGGAGGGCGAGAGAGAGGCAAGAGACCAGCCACCATGGAGGGATAGGAACCGAGCATAAATCCGGGGAACGTCACCACCACCACTGGCCCGCAACAGCCGCTGGACCACCCGGAAACGCCACCACCAACCCTCAAAGGGAGGCCCTTTTTTTCTTTTCTTGAAATTTCTTCCCCCTAAATTGATTTTTTCCCTCTTTATCTTCCCCATAAAGAGAGAACGAAGGGTGCTGGATCTGATGTTTAGAGCATCTTCCTTGTTTATTGGAGATTGGATGAAGGGGGATATTGATTTAGTTTGGATTTTGAAGGTGGGAGCCGTGAAAGAGGCATGGGAGAAAGGGGTGGTGGCGTTAGTGTTTAGGGTTTTCAGGGAAGAGGTGGCGGCGTTTGGAGTTTGCAGGAGAGGAGGAGGGTTTTGGTGAAAGGGAGCGGTTCCCATCCTCGCCCCAAACCCTCAAATTGATTCCATTACATTATAGGATGTTGATTTGGGAGAAAAAGAGGATTATGCACATTTGTAGGATTTTTCCTAGCAAATTCATGTATATTTGGATTATAGTTTGGATATTCGGGTCTTGGATGATTATTAAACATTTGTAAGATCATTTGAAATTGAAGATTATTGACAAGATTTGGATCAAAATGGATGTTTGGGATGGGTGGAGTATTTGGATAATTGTGACCCATAGTTTATGAAAATAGAAGATGAAAAAAGAAGTGCAAAATACAATAGGTCAAGATAGAGTATATAGGAAAAAATTATACTCAAATTATAAAGAAAAATAAAATAAATTAAACTAATGGTATAATTTATATATTCAAATAATATATATATATATATATATATATATATATATATATATATATATATATATATATATATATATATATATATAGAGTATTGATAGGGTATATTTTAGTCCTATAATTGCATATTATATTAGCTTATTTTCATGCATATTTTACATATTTTTATAGTTAATTTGTATTATTTGGTTTTCGGAGTCTACACCAGTGCTTTTATATATTTCAGGTGTTTTTTTAGGCTGGATCAAATGATTTTGGGATTTTTTTGCAATTTGGAAGTGACCGGCGTGGATCGAGAGATGAGCTGATCAAATTGTACACGGAAGGATACGGAAGGAGTCTCATAGCTTGCATCAAACTGCTTATTATTATTAATTTTTATTGTTTAGCCGTATTAAGATAGAAATTAGATTAGATAGAATTAGTTATATTAATTTTGTATATCTATATTAGGATAGAATGGAATTAGGTAGGCGTTAGTTCTATTATATTTATATACATTCATACGGTAGCCGCATACAGCCGGCCGTGATTCAATTTTAACCCTAATTGTTTTGTCTTATTTTTATGAGATCTAAACTCTCCCGTTTCGTCTACGGATTGAAGCTTTGGTTTGATAAAGTTGTGAGATTTCTATTCTTGTTCTATTCCTATTGATTCGTATTGATTCTTTTGCGAATATTGTTGATTTCTTCTAGTCCGCGCAACTAGTAGAGATTATTGCTAGGATTTTGTAGATTCCTCGTAGCGAACCTTAATCCATGGTAGCAATCATGCTTTTTTAGGACTCGTAGGACTAAACTGGTGTGTAGAGAATCAATTACATGTTAAATGCTGACTCGTAGCTTGGTGTTGCATGTATCCTGGTTAATCCTTAATCTTAATGCTACTATTAGGTTAAATCTTGACCGTGTTAGGGTTATCTAATCAGTAATGGTTATTAGGACTCGTAGGACTAGTAATTTACACAAGATCAGGACAGGAACAATAATAGGATGAAAAGAGAACTTGAAGAAGAATCGATGATCAACCAACCAAACTAAAGTGGATATTTGTAGATGGAACTATTTTCTCAATTGTTATCTCTACTAACTTGTTTATAGTTTATTTTCTCATCTTCAATCACCAAACCCCCTCTTTCCTACTAATTGGTAAATATACATTGCTTAGGAATACTTGATTCTCTGTGGGATCGACCTCTTACTTGCTTACTATACTAGTTTGTAGGTTTGAGTTATACTTTGATAGGAACAACGACAGTTTTCTCCTGTCAAATTTTGGCGCCGTTGCCGGGGAATCAAAGTTTATTTCTTTGTTTTGTGTATTTATCAATTTTTGTATATATCTAATTTGTTGTGAACCTATCTTACGGTTCATAACACCCTTGCTACTAACTTTTTAGATGTTGAGGTTATTGCAGTTTGAAGGTGAGAACTTTCACCAATATCTTACCAGATTGCAGAGATATGTTGACATTCGTGATTCACGGGGTTATCAAGACAGCATCCGAGATATGATTGTTTGCATAATTGACGGGATGACTGCTGAGACACGAGCGCTTGCTGAGTACATGAGCAACGGAGGCCTAGCACGGTTAGGTTTGTCGGGGTTGTGGGATTTTTTCTGTTACATGGGTAACCATGTTGCACAGGAAGAGTTGCTCACCACGTCTTATCCACCAATGGAGGACTCTGTCACAGACCTGGATGATATGATCCAGACCCTTACACAAGCGGTGCAGGAGAATGCTGAGAAAATGGAAAACTTGGGGGGACAAATTAGCCAACTTACTCAAACATCAATCGAGATAATAGCTGAGCAGATGGCCACCCCGCAAGTCGATAAAGAAAGCCAACCGATCTTCTCATCCCCTGAGACATTGAAAGATGCAAGAATGGAAGATCCTGTCGAAGTCATTGTGCTCAATTCATTCTATCCTAGTTGGTTTCAACGTGATAATGATGTTCAGAATGAGGAAGAATTGTTCACAGATGATGACAGTTTCTTTGACGATGGAGAAGAGTGTTTAGTGCTCCCTGACATGGAATCTCATGAGTCGACACATGAGGTTTCATGTGTTGTGTCTCCTAGTCCATCCGATGCATTCATTATGAGTGTTCCCGTTCATGAACCATGTCTAGAGCCATCTGCTGAGGCTCGAGAGGTAATACAGGTAAACGTTTGCAATTTGGAAGGTAACGGTGATTATGTTGATACTTTTAATTGTTATTTTGAAAAGCCACCAGTGGAACTGAACTGGTGGTATCATATTCCATCAGTAGGGAGTCATACCTTTGATAAATTGAAAGTGTTTCTAACCTATATAGTATTATATAATTTCAATTTACTAGTGTGTTATGACGTCTTGGGTAAGATGTGTGCACAGGAATATGCAACCCAAGGTATATGAGTTTTTTTTTTGTTTTTTTTTTTTTTAAAATATTTCCGTTTTATTTTTAGTTTTTTATTTATTTATTTCCTTTTTATTGTTAGCTAGGATTATTTAATAATTGTTTAATTTCCGAAAAAAAAATAAAAAAGAAAAAAAAATAAGAAAAAGTCGGGCCTTTCCTAGTTTCTCTGCCTCCCTTCTTTCTTCCATGTTCGCCACCGCCCGCCTTCAACACCTTCCCGTCGCCGGCGTCTGTTCTCCGCGGCCGACAATACCAGACCTTCTCCATCGCCGCCCGCCATCGACCGTTCTCCTTCTCTCCGATCCCTGTTCTCCACCCTTATCTCACCATCGCCATCACCGCACCTTTCCATCCCCACACGCCCCTCTTCGCCTGAACCCTAGCCGGCGCCGCACCATTGCAAATCCTTCCGCCGGACCTCCTGCCGACCACCGCTCCCTCTCGGATCTGCTGTTGTCCTCGCTCTCAGCCCTGACCGCCAAGCAAGACGCCCATCACTGCCGGGTTGCCCTGACCGCGTTTTTGCGCGAAGTTCTTGCTGGGGCTGCTTCCGATCATTCACAGCATTCACATCTTCCCTCGAGCCGCCTTCCGCCTTCCCTCGCCATCCCGCTACCTTCACACTGCCGGACCACCAGGAGATATCTATTTCGATTTCAATCAGGTATGTTTAGGTTAGTCCTTCTCTATTTCGTTCTGCAAGGTTGAATTTCAAGTCTAATAGTGCTGAATTTGTGAGTTGTATGAACGATGGATGTTTGCTGTTGGGAATTTTTTTTATTGGGATGATGTTTCCTCCCGTCTAATTTTTTTGGATTGGGATGATGTGGCTACTCTGATTTGCTGGTGGTTATAAATGTTGTACTGTATTTGTTTGATTTGAACTTCCCATGCCTCTAATTCTCGTGTGTTTCATGCTTCTTGTGTCCATATCAATTTTATTTCCATGAATTTCGTTACAAAATATGGATGAGCATGATCTATAGGGCTGATTTCTGCTGAATTGACATTTGCTATTCTGTGAGCTTGGATGGTTTATTCTGCTCGAATGGTTGGATTGTTTGTTCTTGTGTGTTTTCTTTGCCTTTTGTCTTGGCCAGGACTTTTTGCAAATGAGACAATGCCTATATTTTCCCACCTTCAAGACGGGTCACAACTGCCAATTGCATCCAAGAGCTGCTGAAATTTCTGTTGCGCGCCCATGACCATCCTATAACTATGAGAAGTTGCTGAATTTTAGGGGATGATCGAAGGCTACACCACTACCTCTTTTTTTTTGAGCTGAGAACTTGTCTTTGAATGCCTGATAAATTGTGAGTTTCCTATACCTCTTTGATTCCTTTTCTTTACTTTGAGGACAAAGTAAGATTTTAAGCATGGGGTGGGGGAATTCAAGTGTAGCTCCGCATTTTATTTATATGTTAGTTTTTTGTTTTTATAATTTTTGTTATGCATTGCATTTTAGGTTGCATTATAGGGTGTTTGATAATTATCCCATGGTCATAGTAAGTTATTGAGTCTTTGTTTTTATTTGTTGGTTTTTCTTTTAGTTGTTATTATAAGAGTTGTTTCTATGATTGGTATGACCTCGATGATGATATATGGTTTTTCATGGCTTAAGAGTTAATAAATTTGAACTTTAATTGAATAAAGACACTTGTGGGATTTCCATAGATAATCTGGATTATGAGCTTTAGTTGTGACTTGATTATTGGTTGGATGTTCAGATTAGAGCAATTAAAAAACTTTTATATGATTTCTATTGTATGTCTAACCCCCTGATGAAAAGCACTAGTAAATTCGGTTATCTATTTGATGTGTTTGGTATATATGTTGGGTTGATGAGTGTAAGGAGGATAAAATTCACTTACACCGCTCGAGGAGGATAAAATTCACTCGAGTGAAAAGAATCATCAATAAACCAAGCTTGATAGAAATGTTCGAGGAGAATAAAATTCACTCGACAATCATAAGAATTTCGAAAAAAAATACGGTTAGTAACCGATCCTGTTTGTGGAGGATAAAATTCACGCAAGGAGGAAGAAAAGTAATTAAAAAGTGCTTAGAAACAAAGAGAAAGAAGTATGAGCTTTATTGAAATTCCGAAGTAGAAAATGCCTAGTAATCTATGGGTGTTTATGACGATTTTTATGTGCTTAATAAATTTGATTGCTCAATACATTCTGAATGCAAGCATCCCTTGAACCTAATTTGAGTTTAAAGCAATGAGTATGAAGGGTTTGATGTGGGTCTCATAGTGTCATAACTATTTTGAGCTTAACATAAATAAATACTCCTAAAGCCATGAGAACCATACTGATGAGTGATCATTCATATAAATCTCTTTGAGTTGTTGTCTTTCTTTTTGAGTTGTCTTTGTTTTGAGTTAGTTTGCTTGGGGACAAGCAAAAGTCTAAGCATGGGGTAGTTTGATAGGGTATATTTTAGTCCTATAATTGCATATTATATTAGCTTATTTTCATGCATATTTTACATATTTTTATAGTTAATTTGTATTATTTGGTTTTCAGAGTCTACACCAGTGCTTTTATATATTTCAGGTGTTTTTTAGGCTGGATCGTATGATTTTGGGATTATTTTGCAATTTGGAAGTGACCGGCGTGGATCGAGAGATGAGCTGATCAAATTGTACACGGAAGGATACGGAAGGAGTCTCATAGCTTGCATCAAACTGCTTATTATTATTATTAATTTTTATTGTTTAGCCGTATTTAGATAGAAATTAGATTAGATAGAATTAGTTATATTAATTTTGTATATCTATATTAGGATAGAATGGAATTAGGTAGGCGTTAGCTCTATTATATTTATATACATTCATACGGTAGCCGCATACAGCCGGCCGTGATTCAATTTTAACCCTAATTGTTTTGTCTTATTTTTATGAGATCTAAACTCTCCCGTTTCGTCTACGGATTGAAGCTTTGGTTTGATAAAGTTGTGAGATTTCTATTCTTGTTCTATTCCTATTGATTCGTATTGATTCTTTTGCGCATATTGTTGATTTCTTCTAGTCCGCGCAACTAGTAGAGATTATTGCTAGGATTTTGTAGATTCCTCGTAGCGAACCTTAATCCATGGTAGCAATCATGCCTTTTTAGGACTCGTAGGACTAAACTGGTGTGTAGAGAATCAATTACATGTTAAAGGCTGACTCGTAGCTTGGTGTTGCATGTATCCTGGTTAATCCTTAATCTTAATGCTACTATTAGGTTAAATCTTGACCATGTTAGGGTTATCTAATCAGTAATGGTTATTAGGACTCGTAGGACTAGTAATTTACACAAGATCAGGACAGGAACAATAATAGGATGAAAAGAGAACTTGAAGAAGAATCGATGATCAACCAACCAAACTAAAGTGGATATTTGTAGATGGAACTATTTTCTCAATTGTTATCTCTACTAACTTGTTTATAGTTTATTTTCTCATCTTCAATCACCAAACCCCCTCTTTCCTACTAATTGGTAAATATACATTGCTTAGGAATACTTGATTCTCTGTGGGATCGACCTCTTACTTGCTTACTATACTAGTTTGTAGGTTTGAGTTATACTTTGATAGGAACAACGACAGTTTTCTCCTGTCAAGTATGAATCATATGTACTCAGCTCTTAACGTGTATCATGTACACAAATCTGGGCCATTGAATTAAGAAGATCAACGGATGAGATTAAAAGTAACTTTTGATTATTCGATGGTATTGAGAGATTATTCGGTAGAATGAAATTATGCAGTGGTATTGGGCGATTATTCAGTAGAATAAAATTTACATTTTTTACAGATGAATAATTACGTGAAAACAGATGAATAATCATGAACAAATAGATGAATAATTTATGAGTACATGATACACGTTAAGGGTTGAGTACACCGGAACCAACCCTATATATATATATATATATATATATATATATATATATATATATATATATATATATATATATATATATATATAAATACATTAGAGTTACTAACATGCTAAATAAACATGAATAAGATGTAGTGACCCTCTTGTGTAATTAAAAAAAAGTAAAAAAAAAAAAAACAGAAGAGGTTACCTTGGTAGAAAAAGGTAAGACCTTCCAACCTAAGGTTAGTCTAGCAACCATGGGTTTGCCTTTTAAGACCTGTAAGGTAATAAAAAAATCCATTGTTGCACATGGTCTAAGCTCATATACATTGACCACGATATCACCAAATCTTCACCGAAATGGCATTACTTGCGGCACAACTTTAAAAACGATAAGTAATTTGGCTCTAATTCTTCTTTTTATTATTTTTCCTCTTTTTTTCTCTTTCTATTTTTCTTTTCTTTTCTTTCTTGATTTTTTTTCTTTCGGTTTTGGTACCTTTGACACGAGCCGCAAACATGGGTGTTATGAATGACTCCAGTTACTCAATACCTCAACTTACTTGCCAAAGTCCACTTGAACATGTTTTGACGGGAGTTGCAAATATGAGTGTCATGAATGAACCCGGTTACTCAATGTCAAGCTTTCTTTCATAGCGATTAGTTCCGACACTGTTTTGCGCAAATCATACACATGGGTGTCATGCGTAGACCCGGTTACTAAGCATCTCGACCATTGCCGCTTTATTTCACTTTATTCTATTTTTCTAAATAAACTAAAGCCAACCATCTTTATAAGCAATTATAAAAACACCGCAAGTGACACACATGTGAGTCGGTTTTGAAAATAGATAATGAAGTCAATATCAAGAGTTAGAGACATAAGGATAGTAATCGCACACTTAAGCAAAATGAATAATAGATATTCCAATAAGGTTAAAACATTCTCACAAGGGTTATGTTTTTCTGGATTTTAATCATACTCAAGCTTAATCATACATACTCAATTATATCACAAAATTATACTTTATACGAAAAAAAATTTAGGCAATAAGGCTAAGCAATTCAAACTCATCGTAGGATTTACAAGTTCATGCCATGAGAATTTCTTCGAGTTTCGCTAACTAGTGGGTGTTAATATATGCAATGAATGATATTTTTTTAATTTTTTCTTTTTTTTTCTAATACATAATAGAGTCTAGAAATTAAACATGAAATGCGTGCAGTAATTTGAAATATGCTCTACCCAAATGCACTAATCCCTCCCCCACACTTAAACATTTCATTGTCCTTAGTGAAACCAATCAAAGACAACAAAACTAAACCAGAAAGCATAGGTGTGATAAATGAAAAACTAACTTGCTCATTGTGGTGGTGGCTGCAGTGGATAATCAAAGAAGTTCATTTGTTTAAACGCATAAGTTGTCGAGACGCTGGTTTTGAGTATCCTATTGGGCAGCTAAAGATGAGTATCACTGGTCCAACCCTTGAATGATTTGGTCAATTCTATTAAATATGTCCATTATAAGGCAATGGGAATTGAAGCCTCAAAGTATTGTTGGGAAGGAAAGGCGGGACCCTTATACTAAGATGAGTTGGGTCCTCCAAAATCCGTAAAAGTGTCGTATGTTCTACCCTGGGAAGAATCTACTCTATAATATATGAATACTCCAGGTGATCCGTCCTATGATGTACCAGCTCCCCATACTCCGAAAACATGGATGCTCGTTGCTGAAGAAAAGCATTCTGATCCATCTCAAAATCAAATTGATGACCTTTTGGGACCTCGCTAGCTGACACCTCGATGTGAGGGGAAACATTCTTGATGGGTGGATGGTCAAGATCTTCATGTGCGATGTTGAGATGTGCAGTTGTAGGACCGGTGGGGAACCCACCCGGACGGGGCAGAATCCTTGTGTGGGCTCTGTTTGGTCCTTCCGTCCATATAAACTGATCTCCGCGATGCCTCAAAATACCAGCCTTTCTCGAAGATGCTAGGTTGAAGTTGTATGGATCGGCGAGCTCATCATAGTTGTCAAGTTCGATATCCAACTCAGAAGTTATCAAAATAATAAGCTCTCCGAACCCAATCTTTATATTTGTATTCCTAGAACTTGTAGTCTTTGTAACTGCATCGCAACCTCTCAGAAATAGTTGAACCCACTCTGGGATGTCATCTACGCCTAGCAGTAAGCTCGTGAACCACACCCAGTTTTCTTTGAAACCTTATTTATCTCAGCATGGCCGAAAAATGGGTTTTTGAGGACCTTGGAGCCCAATCTGATAGCAGAGTGTGTGATGCTCGAGTTATAGACATCCCCATAAGTCATCTGTCTCCCTTTGACATTGAACCAGAGTTTCTCTGGGAGTGGGGACTGCGGCAGAAGCTCCCAACCAGTAATGGGAAGCAAAGTCACACCCAACATCTCAACAAGAACTAACAAGGACATTTCTCGAACCTCTCCTCCTAATCTGAACTGTAAATTATTTCCTTGTATCCTATATATGTAGCTAGAAATTCACGAACTGGTTCTGGATACGTAGGCACGTATTCCTCCACTAAGTTCAGCAAACCACCACTTCCCATAAAAGATCGCACTTCCTCCACCAAATCCAATGATCTCAACATTTCTAAATCAATTTTTTTTTTAAACATATCGCCGACTATTCAACTGTTCCCATTTCCAGGCTGCATGAGTTAAATCTTGGACAGGAGCTCAACTCGCTGGGACCCGCTGGGTGTGGATAGGTCGCGGACAAGAGCAGCAAGTGTGGTTCTCAGCTGAGAGCCAGTAACTGCTTGATCCAACACAACCTTTAGGTTCCACTGGCAGTGGCAAGGGGCGGGTGGCAGTGGATGGCTGTTTTTGGCTTCGGTGGTGGCAGATTGGTTCCGCGAGCAGCGGAATAAAAAACGTCTTTCACAAAACCTTCTCCAATAAACCCGATCTACGCAATGGTGGTGGAAGAATTGGATTTTGGATAGTTTGGGATGAATATGGTTGATGAGAGGAGGGTAGAATGGTTAGAAAATGGTATTGTTCTGTAGATCGGAATGCGAGGAGTCAGAATATGGTCTTGATTTTCAATTTCAAGCCTTTGGATGAAGCTTGAGGTGAGGTATGGCTATGGAGATTGAAGGCCTGAAGAGCTTCAACAGAGTTGGCGTGAGGAGGCTGATGAGGATGGATGATGATGATGAATGGTGATGTGGTAAATAATAAAGATAAAAAGTAATGTTAGTGGAGTGTATTATAGCAAAAAGGTAAATAAAAATAGGTTAGAGCATGTGGAATGGTGAGCCCCAATCTCGGGCCCTTAACTTACTTTTCTTTCTGCTACATCAGCTTAAGAGCCTCATTCTAAATTTTAAAATTTTCACCTTCATTCGTGAGCTCGAGTCTTGGGCCCTTAAATTATCTTTTATTATTTTTCCTTTTTATTTACTCAATTCTTTTATTAATATTAATAATAAAAATATTAAGTAATTAATTTATAATAACATAGCATAAAAATAATATTTTTTAATGTTTAAAAAGGAAAATATGGGTATTATTCAATGAATTTTTTTCCAACAAACATATGCAAGAGGGGTGTCTATGTGTAGATAAAAATAAATTAAATTCAAAAATAAATTTTTTTTTTAAACAAATGAAAAACAACCAAAAATCATTTAAAAGTAAATAAAACATAAGTTCTGACACGTGGCAGTTATGAACCCTACTTTTTGGGTCTCATTTATAAGAAACCCAAACAATGGGTCCTTACATTAAAATTTTATTTTACCCCATTTTTTTTCCTATGTGGCAACTATAAGAGCCCCAAGGCTCACCATTGCATATGCTCTGTCAATTCATTTGGAGGTTAGTGAAGATATAGGAAAGATAAATGAAATAGGGTAGGGGAATCTTTGAAAAAGTCAAAATCGAGGTCAAAGTGCATCCCATGGATGGGGCCCACAATTGGGTTCACACACAAAACCACTAGGAGAGGGAAGAGTTCATAGGTATCCGCTTCCAGCAGGTCTCGGATGGCCTAGGCTCTCCATTCTCGTTGGGTGCAACCAGGATCCACTGGCAACGAGTCTTAGCTGATGCCAACGGATTCTGGGATCCTCTGATGCTTTGTCTCGTGGATCATGTCTTGATCCTTTCAAACTCTTGTTCTTCGTTTTTAGCTCTTTTTATACCTTTTCCTACAGTGTTACCCCAATGTACCATTTGAAATATAACCTCTATCCCATATGCAAGACAGAAATAAACATGCTTAACGAAATTAAGCCATTTCCAAACATTTTCCGATACGAGAAAAAGTCAAAAAGCAAGGTCATCTGGCGATTCCAAATCCCATTAATACTCAAACAATTCTCATTTCTAAAATCAAGCATCGATCATTTAATCAAGTTAACGGATATCAGCACTTAAAATGAAATATTTCAAAACATTCTCTAAGTATTCAATCCGATAAGTCGATAATTTAAATCCCATTAAAATTCCCTTTTTACATATTAAAATAACCATTAAACTATTATTCCAAAATCTCATTTTCTGAAATCAACATTGGCCTAAAACCTGACTTAAAAGGATCGAAACTGAAAACCAACAAACTATTCCAAATGGGTAAGGGAGAAGCTAAGCCAAGCTAATGGGGTGGTTTTTGTGGCAGAAATAGGGCCAGTTGCGGCCGCGGAAACCATCCTGTTTTCCCCCACAAGAAGGAGGCTCTCGATGGTCGCAAGAAGTGGATTTCGTCGTGGCCAAACCCGCGGTTGTGGCCGCGAGAGGTGTCTCCTTCCTTCCTCTGGTTGTGTTTTATCTTGCCACAGTGACCAAGGTTTTGCTGCAGTGAGATTCGAAATATTTTGCTTGTTTTTGCCTTGATTTAAATATGTTTTAAACCAAACTTGTTTTATAACATTTCTAAGATAATTCCGACACTAAAGAAGCATGGAAGACTCAAACGAGGGCTAGAGGGGAGAGCGAAAGAAGGATTACCTAGCCTTCTTGAGGCTTTTTCAATGATTTCGAAAAGGGGGGTCCTCCGAGCTCCGATTCAACAAGATATGATTACAACAAGGTCTAGGATGGATAGTTTATGGTTAAAAGTGAACCTTTACAAAGTTTTATATCCAAATTGAGAAAAACAAAGAAGGGAAGTTTACCTTGCTCAAAAACAGGAAAAGGGGAAGAAATGGGCTCGAATCGGCTTCAAGAGGAGTTAGATCCAACTTTTCTTGACCTTGGAAGGTAGAGAAAAGAGTGAGGAACAAGTGAGAACAAACGGGAAAGGGAAAGGAGCTAAAACAAAAGAGAACGAGATGTTTTACCGAGATAAAAGTGGAACTAGGCTCCCAACTCGCGGTGACGAAGATGAACTCGTGGAGGCGAAGATGAGTTTCTTCTTCTTGGCTTGTCCTCGCGGTGAAAAATAGAATCTCACGGTGGTGATCAACTCAGCAACTTCGGTTTTCGAGGGGAAACCACCTTCCGACATCGGTTTTTGGCTTAGATTTTCGAGGGGAGGTCTCTAGGAGGGTGTTTTAGGAAGTTTAGATGGGTGAGAAAAAAGAAAGAAGTGATGGCGGGAGCGTGAGATGGATTGGAGAGAGGGAAAGTTGGGATTTTTGAGATTTAGGGTTTTGGGTCTCACAAGAGGAGGAAGGGGTGGCTAGGGTTTTTGGATGAGCTCATATTTTGAGGAGAGGGGTGTCATTTTGTGGATTTAGGTTTCCCTTAAATAGAAGGGCAATTTGGCTCATTAGGGTTTTTATGGGGGAAAAGACGAAAAGAGTTAAGGGAGTGTGGGAACAGAGGGGAGAGAGACAGAGATGTGTAGCGTGTGTGAGAGAGTGTTTCCGCTCATCTGCCCCCGAGTCCCGACATCCTATACCGAAACCTGATTTCCGAAAAATCTGACTGGAAGTTAAATCCATTTCAAATGACTTTCGAGGCTCTAAAATTGATATCCGATTGCTAATGGGGTCAAGACCCGACAAGTTAGGATTGTTAAAGAGTGCCAGGATATTTTCAAAAGATTATCATAAAATAGAAACTCGCTCGATGATGGGTTTTCCGAAAACTTTCCAATTTTGGCAATTGATTAATTATTTAAAATTCCGGTCTTTACATTCATCTATCTCTAAAAACAAGCCTTATCCCCGAGACTAAAACCTTCAATATCCAAAAGCAACCTTTTTTTCTCAAGCCATTCAAGCCTTTTAAATCCAAGTTAGTTGCTTCCAAAACCATTCAAAATTCTCCCAACCCCGAATCAACCAATCAAACCAAAACTCGAGAGGTGGAGGTATTCACCTGTAAGGGTTAATCCCGTATTCTCTTCCTAGTTTCTGGAGTCAAATCTATCTATTAATCTCAACATACTAGGAATCATAAGCCATAAAATGCATCAACTCATATATATATATATAATCATCATGTCTCCAACCAAATAACATGTGGCGAGTCTCAAAATAATACCAAGGTAGTCTCAACATGCCAAAAACATCTAAACCGCATAACATGTCCAAGTCATAACATAAGTCACACTAAACATATCAAAACATGCCAAAAGAGATAACAAGGTATCTACATCATACTACGAGTTATAAAAGTATCTTACGCAAAGCATCATAAAGCTTCGGCGAACATCACAGCAAGCATACTAGCACTCATGCTAAGAGAATTAATGTCCAGCTATATCACCTCAGCACGGAATCTACGCAAAGTAGTCAATCATAAGTACACAATCACAAAGATAACCACCAACCCAAAATAAAAGACTACTAAGGCTCACCACTTGCTCACGTGGGCAAGGATCAATCAACACTCGGCTCAACATAAGAGGCTAAAAGCTCATCTACGACACTCCCATAACTCGCCCGAAGGCTATCCTCCGTCTCCCAAGACGCCTCCTCGGGAGTCCTCCTAGCCCACTGAACCAGAAGAAGAGGAACCTCCTTGGTCCTCAACTTCCTGACTTGACGGTCAAGCACCCTAATTGGGCTCTTAACGAAGGTGACAGTCAAGGATGTGGCTCTGGTTAGGAACATGTCGCCGAAGATGGGATACGTGGAACACATCGTGCATGTCGACTAACGATGGGGGTAGGGCTAAACGGTATGCGACCTCACGGACCCTCTCGAGAATCTCAAATGGTCCCACGAACCTAGGGCTCAGCTTGCCTTTAATGCCAAAGCGACGGATCCCACTAGTCGGCGACACTCTAAGCCAAACATGTGATCCAACCTCGAACTCAATATTTGTCTATCTACGATCCACATACTTCTTTTGTCGGTCCTGAACGACCCTCATATGCTCTCGAATGCGTCCGACTTGGTTGATTGTGTCTCTAACCAACTCGGAAAATGGAGCTGGTCCCATATAGTGCCTCGTACGGATCCATCTCAATCAACGAATGGTAGTTGTTGTTGTAGGAGAACTCCACCAGCGGTAGAAATCTGACCCAACAATCGCCCCACTCCAGCACACAAGATCTCAAGATGCCTTCCAAGGTCTGAATCGTCTGCTCACTCTGACCGCCCGTCTAGGGGTGATAAGTTGTGTTGAACTACAGTCGAGTCCCCGGAGCATTTTGAAACTGCTGCTAGAATCTCGATGTGAAACATCCGTCTCTGTCAGAAACTATCCTCTCAGGAACTTTGTGTAGCCTCACAATCTGTTTAATGATCTCATTTTCTAGCCTTGAGACCAGCCATGATTCCTGAATGGCAATTGTTGGACAAAAATGCGCGAATAATCGTACAACACATTTTATTTAATTTTTAATATTTGAGTTCGACCCCTTTTGGTTATCCTCTTGATTCGAAGTCATATCGACACCAAGATTTGAGTGGTTTTGGTGATTTGGGCTGCACCCGAATTTTAACGGGTTGCCTACGTATCTCTTGGAAGAGAATCAAGCCTCACGTAGTTCAGAGTGTTTGAGTTGGTGTGTTTTATCCCCTTAAAGGTTTTTATGCATCATTGGATCGTATTAGGACCCACCTTCTCGGAAGGGTAGCCCTAACATAAATCACATTATCATATGCATGAGATTTTCTCGTGTATCATCCGAATAAATCCAGCACACCTTCTTGGAAGGGTTTCTCGACTTAACGGTTATCACTTACACAGAAAATCACGTGTATTTAATTTAAATTTAATTTTAACCCCATTTTTATTTTAAAAGTGAATTTAGGGATTAGCGACTGTACCCGACATATTTTGAGATTTAATATCGGGTTACCTACGTAGCCGTTTTTACGGCGTCAAGTCTTTACGTAGTTCTTTTCTTTTGAAACCGTTTGATTTGGCTTAGAGGTTTGACTTAAAGGTCAATTTGGGGACGGTGGAATTTGATTTTGAATATTGGTCGTGACCAAACTCGATGAGCGGAAGCTTTGTATCGAGTTAGAGTGGACACTTTGATTTTGATGGAAGATTTAACATCTGGGACGACTAGAGTCGACAAATGAATTTGGAAAGTTTTATTTGAAGGTTTGGACGTGACTGGACTCGGTGAGAATTTGATTTACACCGAGTTTCCTACGTATCCACTTGTTTAGTGGAATCAAGTCATCGTAGTTCTAAACGAAAAGAAATTCTGTATTTGGGTTTGATCATGGGATCATTTGAGAGTGGTGACCGAACTCGATGAGCAGAAGCTTTATATCGAGTCGGAATGGACAATTTGAATTTGTTTGATTTTAACCTCATATTCATTTAAAGGGAATTTAGAGGTTGACAACTGTACCCGATATATTTTTAGAATTTAATATCGGGTTACCTACGTAGCCGATAGGAGGCGTCAAGTCTTTACGTAGTTCTACCGAAAAGACAAATTTGATTTGGTTTGTAACCGGTGACTGAATTCGGCATATTTAAAATTTTATACTGAATTTCCTACGTAACTCGTAAAAGAGTATCAAGTCTATACGTAGTTCTGAATGAACCGATTTCGATTTGGAAAATTTCGGTTTAAGATTTTGACTCCGTTTTTGTTGAAGCCGATTTGAGATTGACCCACTAGAATTAATTGGCAAAGAATTTTTGACGAGTTTAATTTTATATTTTGATCAAACTCGAATTCTTAATTTATGCCAAATAATTCTTATATTTTAGTGGGTTGGTTTTGCAATTAAATGAAAATTTTCAAACATGCAAAAGCATACATGTTCGAATCCAGAAAGTGGGTATATCATTCTTTCATTCTTATTTTTTTAACTTAAAGAAAGAAAGAGATATAACCCATTTTTTATTTTCAAGGAATGTAAGCCAATTTCATTTTTTTAGTGAGCCCACTTTAATTCCTAACTCCAGCACCAAATTCCACATTGCCCTACTGTCTTCGACCTTTGCCAGTAGATGCGTCTGAGACATGGAAAACGGCAACCCTTCAGCCAAAGACAAAGCTCAGAAAATCGTAGAGCAGAGATCTCTTAAGGCGGTGGAGGAATCGGAGCCGCTGTGACTCCGGGAGCGAGAGATTGAGCATCGATCGGAGCAAGGAGCGGATCTGTTGAGATAAAAAAATCAACAGGTCGTTGAACCCGGCAACAGGTTTGTTTTCCTCCCTTCCTCTTCCTCAATTTGATCCAATTTGGAGGATTTGGGTTTTGAGAAATAATATGGGGTTTGTGTTTGGGAATTTCTAATGTGGACTTTTTTTGTTCTGAGCAATCGACCGAGAGGGCGGTGGAGATCTTCGATTGCCGCTAGCCAAGGCTGTTAAAAAGAGGCATTCTTATTCAACCCGGCTCCGGATCGAAGAACGCCACGGCAACCTCGGGAAGGGTGACAACTTCAGCCTCTCGAATTAGGTATGGTTGCTTCCCCTCTTTTCTCCTTCCAAATTTGATACCCTTGATTTCTAAGTAGTATTGATTGGTTGAATCTACTGATCTCGGGTCTTGATTTGTGCTCTTCGGTTTGAACGATTTAGGTTTTGATTTGTGATCGACTCAAATTGATCTGGTTCGAACATGTCAATTAACTAACATGAATTCCAGCCCTCCGAATTTGTTTTAGGAGTAACTGATATCAAGGCTCCCTTGTCATATTTCAATTTTCAACCTCAATTTTGTTAAAAGGATGAATTTGTAGCATTTAGGGTTCCCATTTAGTTGCAATTTGGTAGCAATGGGGAAGGTTTGTGCCTCAAATCAGTCCTTGTTTTTGGGTCTTTCACATTTTGCTTTTGACTGCTGGATTTGAGAAACACCATGACAAACTTCTTCATGGCCTTGTTAATGAATTCTCCCAAAATTTCGGCAGCACTTCAACCCTATAAACCGATCCGCGTCGGGATCGAATGTAGCGGCGAAAAATAATTTCGAGCCGACTACGGGTGAGTGCTCTCAACCTATTATGAAACTGACCCCTAGGCAAAAGTAATCTTATACTTAGGCCTATTATCGGGATCAGCCCCTAGGTGAGAGCACGTGTGCTGACATCTCCCATTCCTCCATTTTTTATACCTACAAACAAAGAAAGAAAAGAAACTGTTGTTTTGTTAAGTCGCTTCTTCTCCTTGTTTTTTGCTGAATTTTGCTTCTGGGCTTCTTTTCTTGTTTGCCGATGGTGTTTGTCTGTATGTGTTTACAGCTTTCTGCAGGAGCAGGAAAAACCATGAGGGAAATAACAGTTTTTCTGCTTGTTTCTCCAGCCAGCAGTGGAGGAAGAAGATAATGTTTGCTGGTTTGCTGAGGTTGTAAAGAAAGGATAGCCAGCCGAAGGGGAAGCTGCGTTTACTGCTTTTTGTTGGTTTTGCAGTTGAACCTTCACAAAAGAAAGCAAAGGTTTTTCCCTTTGCTTCCTTTCTTTCTTTCTTCAACAGGAACCCTTTTTTTTGGCAGGGTTTACTGATGGGTTTTTTGTGTATATGTGTTTGCAAGTAGACCGCTTAGGAGGAAGCAGGGAGAAGGAAGAAGCGTGCTGTTTATCCAGCCAGCCACCTTCTCCTCATTGTTGTTGTGGTTGCAGGTGAACCCCCAGGAAGAAAAGCCAGGCAGGAGGAAACCAGTCGGGAGCAAAACTGGCCCTCCCCCTAAAAGAAACTGCAGCAAAGCTTTTATAGAGGGGTAAAGGAAGTTACCTTCCACTCAGGCCACGTACTGCTAACTGCACTCTCATTTGATTTTTATTTTTATTTCTTTGCATTTTTTTTTCTTTAACTGCAATTGTAACGGGGTACAGTTAACATTTGTAACCTCCCATCACAAGCCTGTTTCTTTAGCTTGACATGTTTGGGCTTGACGGATTTGGACCTGTAATGGATTTTGTCGGGCCCAATTTTAGATTTGTAATCCTCATGTTTAATTTGAAGAAAAAATTATCATCCACATTTTTCCTATGAAGGTGACAATATTATCAATGCAATCATGAATTAATAAAATTCATGAAATTTTACCCTCCAACAGCAATAAAACGGGCGGACTTGGTCAACCTGTCGACCATGACCCAGATAGTATCGAATCCTTTGACGTCTCTCCTCAACTCAGTAACGAAGTCCATGGAGATGTCTTTCTACTTTCACTCGGGAATTAGAAGTGATCTGAAGTTTCGATAATGTAAAACAAAGTAATGTAAAGATACTCTAGAAGGGGGGGTTGAATAGAGTATGCCGGTTTTTCGCAGATTTTCAAGACTTTTGAAGCTCGTGCAAAATCCTTTGAGATTAGACTAAGTAGTCTAAGTCTTTCTTCGAAAACCCGAATCACAAAGTTAAACAGTACGAACCAAATGCGGAAATAAGGTAAAGCAATAAGTAAAGGACTCGATGAGTTGTTTACGAGGTTCGGCACGAACTTGGCCTACGTCCCCGCCTAGGGTTCTTCTACAACCCTAGGATTCAACCGGCTTTTATCGATTCACAAGACTTATGATCCTAGTATCTCACCGAGAAGCCTCTCTCCTATACAATTGCAATCTAGTCAACTCACGTTCCCTTGGAGTCCTAGACCAATCTATAATAAAATATATCCTATAAGCTCACTGTGTAACTCTCAAATGCTTTGAAATTAAATAACAGACCCTTAAGAACTAGCAGAGAGCACACGAAGAAGATAGATCTCGCTTGAAGGCTTGAGTGTATGAAAGCTTGTGTTCAACTGATGTGTGGTTGTCTTCTTCTTCCTTTTCTTTATATTGAAACAAATCGGCGCCTAAGGATCTTCACCAACGGCTAGAGAGGATCATGGCTTGAGCTGGATTCTTCGCAATCTTCTAACTTTGGAAACTTTTGAAGCCATGATCTTCCGATTTGAATCTTCTCGATTTACAACATAAGGAAGGAAATAATATTCGAAAATGCTTCCTGAAAGGTTAGCGTATATATAATAATAATATGCAAGCATATAATAATATAAAATAATATTCGAACATAATATCATATAGAACAGGTTTTGTGTTTCATCAAGACTGCTAAAGCTTCAAGACCTTTGACACAAACAGACTGTCAAGGCCTTTGAAACTTATTCTGATTTTCATCAAGGGAGTGGAGTTATCAATCTAACAAGCCCACCTAGTCTCTGGTGCACAATCCGGACCTGTTGGCAGATCTGACATCTGGCAATAAAATTTGTAATGTCTGCTCGCATCATTTTCCACCAATAGGATTTCCTCAGATACTGATACATCTTATTCGTCCCTGGGTGGACATAATAAGGGGTAGTGTGGGCCTCCTACATAATCCTCTACCTCGGATTTGAGGTAGACGACATCACCATCCTACTCTAGAAGGTCAACAACCCATCTGATCTCTCCGTGAGCTCACCACCTCGTCCTTGAGACATCCGCTCCCTCAATGTTGCTACATCTGGACACTCTGCCTGCTCTATGCAGATCTCCTCTATTAGCTCTAACTAAATCTCCAAAAAGGATAACTGGTTGCTCTCCTTCTAAAGCCATACCTCGATGTCGCATGACATCAACTTTGCATGTAATCTCTGTTGCATTATTAGTCGGGCCATGGTTTCCTCCTGATGAGTCTTTCGGTTGAGAGCATCTGCCACTACACTAGCCTTCCCAGGATGATAGACGATGTCCAAATCGTAGTCCTTCAAGAGCTCCAACCAATGCATCTGCCTCATATTGAGCTCCTTTAAGGTGAAAATGTACTTTAAACTCTTGTGATCTGTTATCACCTTGCATGAAGTGTTGTACAGATAATACCTCCATACCTTCAGAGCGTGAACAACTGCTTCCAGCTCTAGATCGTGTGTAGGGTAAGTCTTCTCTCTAGGTTTCAATTGGTGTGAGCATTCGTTTACTCTATGTGTTTGGAAAGAGAACGATCGTTATTTGTGAGTCCTAGAGTCTTTGCTAGGGTTATAGGACAGCCCAGTCCCATTGGGCTTGCGGGCTTGATTCACCTTATGAGCATGATTACGATATGAACATAATGAGATGCTCATGATGATTGATTATTGATGCACATATATACATGAGATTGTTATGCTATAGCACGAAACTAGCAATGTCTGCCCTAACAGAAAGGGGGCGAACGTAGGAGAGGGATATGCCACTTGGCATTCTTTGGGTCATTTATTGTCTTTCAACATATTATATCCTGATAAGCATGACTTGCGTGTTTAAGTTTAGTTCTGCATTAGAAGCATCTTTATTATAGGAATAGCGCATGTGTATACTTGCTTGTGGGGCCCAGAATGCATATGGGCCTCAGTCTGATCCCTTTCCCTGCATATTGTTTTTAGGTTTGTTTGCATATTATGTTTGATCCATGCTTCTATGACGAGAATTGTTTGGGCGATAACGATCGTGAGACTAACTTTGCCAACCTTGACTTAAGTATTTTCTTAGAATCGTGATTTCATATTTTAGTTTTGACCCCGCTCCGCCGTGGCAAGTTGTACTCCGATTTTCATTTGCATGCTTTACTTGAAAACAAATTTGAGTGACATAGTAAATTGGATAGGTTAAGGGTACCCAACGGCCCTTCGCATGTTTTAGGGTTCAAAATCCCCGCTTTCAACACTAATCTTTTGAAGTTTGAAACCTCGATCCATACCTGGATTGCAAGATCCGAACGAAGGTATCCAACAATCGAAACGTAACCTAAATATTTATATTTAGGCCATTATGAAAATAATACAAAAAACCTACAAAAGCGACTAAATCTTAACCTAAATGCAATGCAAATGTACTCAAAACAACGCTACAAAATATGCTGAAAACTTGGGCATCATCATGTCATGGAGACATTTGCCTAGCCTATATCTGAAATTCAGCATGAGGACTGCCTCTTATGTGATTCAAAGGCCAATTTTGGTCAACAATCTCACAATCCCATACATTATGAATTCCCAATTTCAACAAATTGAAAACGAAACCTTACAACTCTCTACTTTGTGGAGGATTTCAAACACTTGCATGTAACCCTAATTTAAGGATTTAATTACTAGCTTAACGGTGGCGTGCCTTTTTTAAATTCACCCATACATCATAGGAGAGGGAGGCTATTGGTTCCCGTTGAGACGTTTGCCGAATTCTTTTTCTTTTTTGGTTTTGTTTTTCCCCTTTTATCTCTTTGGCCTTCAATGATAACTGTGGTTCTTTTCCATTTCCTTACTGTTAACTTCACCTTGATGATAAGACCTACTTAATGGAGATTAAGGCCTTGGTTGATGAAAGCCAAAACTCGAGATTCCTGAGTTTGGTAAGGTATTACCAAATGGTTGGCTCAAAGGATTGCTATAGTGGACTCGAATTGTCGAATGGGTTAAATGGGCCTATTTAATAAACGTGCCTATTTAACCTTACAGATCTGAGATCCATATTTGGCCTAATTTTGTTTACTTCGGACTTTGCTCTAGTGTGTTGAATTGGGCCTATTTGATTGGGCATAATTATGTTGTTTGGCTCCATCTTATTTATTTATGTGTTAGACAAATGTTGTTGAGATTGTGCAAGATTGGTTCGGACAAAATCCAAGACTTCTACAATGTATCTCTTATACAACGACGACATCCAAGATCTTAACTAATCCAAAGTGAAGGTTCTGGAACTTGTTGTTTCGGCCAAAGATCTCTCCAGGAAGTTCGGTGCAAACGTTAGACTCAAACATTCAACTTTCAAATCAAGTGTATTGGCCTATATAAAGGAGAAGAGGAAGATTGCAGAACACACAACTCTACAGTGCTCAACGTCTACTGCAATCAAGTCTTCTTTAAGCTTTCGATCTCACATCGCTCCACTTGCTAAGTGTTGTATTTACTTTCGAGAGTGTGAGGTTTCATTCGAGCATTATAGTACAATTCATCTAGGTTAAACTAAGGGTTTCTTTACCCAAACGTATAGGGTACCTCGGTATCCTTAGGAGCTTTGTTTCACTAGTGTGCTTGGGTTGCTAGATAGGAAGTTAGTCTAGAAGAGGGTAAGTCTTTTAGAGGTTGTATCTAGAGCTTATAAGATAAAGTGAAATAAATTTTGTTGAATCCTACGGGTTGGATAACCCTAGGCGGAGACGTATGTGGTTGTGTCGAACCTCGTTAACAAGTACTGTGTTCTTTACTTTCTGTTCTTTACTTTGTTGCTTGTTCTTTCGATTGACCTTATTCGTTATCTCAGTTTAACGTGGTTCTGTTTTTCAAATAAGGTCTTACTTTTGGTGGTAAGGTCTTACTTTTACTATTATGCGAAAAGTAGTCATACTCTATTCAACCCCCCCCCTTCTCGAGTATTTGGTTACTATTTGTCTCCCTATTCCGCACTTCAATTGGTATCAGAGCCTAACTCGCGTTCTTTAGATATTACTATATGTGAGACTAGCAATAGCAGGCGAAGGTCAAGCTGGATTCGGTCAAGGAAGATCTGTCTCTCGTCCACCTCTCTTTGTTGGGGACAACTTCATGCATTGGAAATCTCTGATGAAAATGTTCATCATCGATCAGGATCTGGAGCTCTGGCATATCATTACGCGAGGGCCAAATGTACCCAAGAAGGATGGACCTAATGGAACAAAGCTGGACAAGACGGAAGAAGAATATACTCAGCAAGATTTGAAGAGTGTAAAGGCTCGGATTTTTTAAAATATTAAACTTCGAAAAAGGAAATTAAAAATGAAGTTAAGACAAATTCTCGCCCAATTTTTTTTAATTTAAAGATCGAATCTGTCTTTCATTTCGGGATTTGATTGACCAATCAGCGGAAATTTAAATTCTCGACTCGAGACCCCAATTCCGTCATCTTTCTCACATCCTTTTCTAAATTCAACCTTGGTTCCCACAATTTGAGATTTAATTTTAAATTTTCCACCTCTTTCAATCTTTCCCTAACTAACCCAACACACATATATTTTTTTTCTTACCTTGCTTTGACTTACCAAGAATGGAAATGAGGTTCCCATGCTTTGTCCAATGGGTGCAGCCAAGGAAATCCAAAATTTTGTTCATAAAATCTGAAATATTAAACACATCTTTCCACACAAACACAAGGAAGCCAAACACACCTTTCCTCCCAATTGGCTGCCGAGAGCTCCCTCCTCCCACCTCCATTGCCACCACACCTCCGTCACGACTGCACACCGCCTCCCCAACAGTCTTCATCGCCGACCACCAGCGCAGCCACAACTCCCTTCTCCCGGCCCTGTTTTGCAGAGTCGAGGAAAACCACGTCACCCACCTTGCTCCTCCTTCACTCCTCTCCTTCACTCCTTCGAACCAGAAGAAGCAGCGGGCTAAAATTCACCCTCGAGCCACCCAGAAGCAGCAGCACCACCTCCCGAAACCGCCGGTGCCGCCACCGTCTCCCCTCGCACCTGTTCTTCCGATTCGCCTCCGGTAAGGCTTGATTCCTCTCGTCCTCTCCTCTTTCACCCTTTATCAGCCCAAAGGCTCCACACCTTTAACCTCCTACACCTCTTCCAGGCCTCCTTGCTCAAAGAATCGCCCTCGACGCAACCAAACGCGCCTTGTCGGAGCTCCGAGCTTTCCGGCATCGAAGGTCTCGGTGAGCCCCCTTTTCCCCTCCTTCTCCCCTTTTCATTCCTGTCTCGGTGTGTGTGTGTGTGCGCGCCGGAGTGGTCAGGTCGGGTGGCCGGAGCCCAGCTCCACCGCCGCCGACTACCTCCTCTCCGTCGTCCTTTTCCTTCAAACCCAGAGCTGGATGCTCTATTTTGCAATGGGGGAGCAAGAAGAAAGGGACCGGGGCCCTCTTTGCCACATCATTGCCAACTCAGCCCTGGGCCCCATTCTTTTTTTAAAAAAAACCTCCAACTCCGTTTCTTTTGAAATGAATCAAATGGAATGGCCTTTTTGGACCTATTTTGTGGGTCGGAACCTTCATTTAAAGGGAGAATAAATGTTGGGCCTTTTTCTTTCTAAAACACAACCAAGGTTGGGCCTAATTCTTTCAAATGAATCAAATTGCTTTTGGGCCTTTTTCCCTCAAATGGGTTCGGTTTGGACTTAAAAAACAAAAGGGCTAATTTTGGAGTTTTGAAAAAGGGGCTCGGTTTGGGATGTTGTAAAATAAGGGCAGGTCTTGGGGATTTTTACAAAATGAGGGTGGGTTTTGGTAAATTAAAATAAAGAAAGGTTGGTTTGGTAATTTAAAAGGGGATGTTTTGATTAAATGAATATGGTTGGGATTTTATAAATATTTTATAAAGATGTTAAAAGAAAATGGTGTTAGAAATATTATGTAACATTATTGAGATTAAAATATAAAATGTTGTGTTGAGATTAAAAATATAATATTGTGGTGATTTATTATGCGAGGTTAAATGTTAGATGATTATGATGAGGATATACAATTATATGCTAAGATTGTGAGATGATAGCATGGAAATTGGCTAAGTATGAATTGGAATTATCTTAAGTTGATGAATTGGAGAATTATAATGAATATGTTAGGAGATAAAGTTTGATGAAAATGATGATGTGACAGTTATTGTGTTAAGTTGTGAAGTTGTGTGTGTGATAATTCTATGCTTGTGTGCCTTAGAGATAGACTCATTCATGTGCTTATACTTGTTAGGTGACCATCTGTGATGTGCCAGATTTCATATTGCCTGGTTGATTGCTTTTTGCTGTTCTGCGGTACCAGGTAAGTCTCTTCGGAGCTTACTCAGATTGATAGAGATATATTCCCTGCTTTATGTGCATGATATACTAGGTGCTTGCATTCATGATCAGCATGCCATGTAGTATCATGCTAGGTTGCATTGACCATTGAGCATTCTATTTCTTTATGCGTATGTAAACAGAACGGCCGTTATCTGTGAAGTAACTAGAGTCTTTGCTAGGGTTATAGGATGGCCTAGTCCCATCGGGTCCCGTCCTGAGTCAATCGAGTCATGCAACTTCCTTATATTATGAGCTGCATGCGGGCTTTATTGTGGATACGAGTTAGGCATGCGTGCCATCCGATTATTATGGAATGCATTCACGAGCTGGCCAGTCTCCGCCCTATCGGAAGGGGGTGGAGGTAGGAGAGGGACATACCATTTGGTATTCATTTCTGGGGCCCTATCTATTAATATGCACTTGATCTTAGGAGCATGCTAGCGTGTTAATATTTCGCCTTGCATCTAGAAGCATCTTTATTAGGTATATCGTATATGTGTGCTTAGGGCCGGGATGCAGCAGGTGGGCATCATTCTGATCCCGCTCACCATTAAATTTTTTAGATATTATTTATGTTCATCCTATCAGTGTTGTTTGCTTATTGCGCAGGTCATTTTGTTCGGCGGAGAGTGAGCGCTGGAGTTATCGACTTCACCAGACTCTGATTATGTTTTTGGATTTACACTTTAGACTCCGTTTTAACCCGGCTCTGCCGTGGCACCCTCTTGTATTACAGTTGTTTTCGCTATTTGCATGACTACTGATTTCCACGCTTAGACTTACGACAGGTACAAGGGACTTCCCCGAGGATTCCAACGATCCCTTCGAATTTGGGTATGAAATCCCGCTTTGAAAACATTAAATCAGGCTTTTAAACCTTCAACCTGTACTCGGGGCGCAAGGTCCTAACGAGGGGTTTCATCCCTCGAAACGTAACTCGGGAATCAAAATCCTGGGCCGTTACAAAGAGCATGGCTAAGAACTTCAAAGCCGTCCATGCCCTATATTGTGGACTGAGCACCGACAAATTCAACCGCATTTCCTCTTGTAGAAATGAAAAGGAAATTTAGGACAAATTGATCGTGACATATGAAGGGACTAGCCAGGTCAAAGAGACCAAGATAAGCATCTATCTTAGACAATATGAATTGTTGAAGATGAATCTGGACGAGTCAGTAAAAGCAATGTTCACCCATTTTACGGAGATCATTAATAATCTTGACTCGTTGGGTAAGACTTTCCAAAATTATGAGAAATTTCGAAAGATACTTAGGTGCTTACCCAAATCAAAACGGGGTCCCAAGGTAACAGCCATTGAGGAAGCTCATGACCTTAGCGCGTTAACCATTGACAACCTATTGGGAAAGTTAATCACCCATGAAATGATCCTCAATGAGGATGATGGTGAAGCTTCCACAAACGTCAAAAACCTAGCTCTTAAGGTTAAGAATAAAGAATCACCTGAGGATTCCGAGAATGAAGACGAGGAAGATCCCTTCGCTCTTATTATAAGAGGATTGGCTCGCATTCTCAAAATGAAGAAGAAATTCTCGAATGAAGAATTTGGAGGATCATCTAGGAATCAAGGTAAGTTGTCTACCCCTTCGAAAAGAAACCTTGTTCTAACTTGCTATGAATGTGGTGAAATAGACCATCTTGTTAAGGAATGTCCTCTCAAGAAGCGAAACAAGGCTAAGAGGAAAGAGTCCAACAAGAAAGTAATGGCTGCATGGAGTGACTCAGATTCTTTGAGTGACTCGGATTCTAAAGAAGAACACGCCAATTTTTGTTTGATGGCAAAGTGCGACGATAAAGATCAACATCTAGACGGAGTGGTAAGAAACATTCTATCTTGTTCCAAAGTCGTGTTATCTGAATTTCTCAAAAACATGATTTCAAATGAAGAAAGTTGTAACAGAGAAATCAGTAGCCTACAAGAGAAGGTGTTGGATCAAGAAATCTGCATAAGAAGGCCGTCGCAAAAACTACAAGATCTTGACGGCAAGAACTCAGATCTTATCACTGAAGGTAAGACCTTACGATCGGAAATTTCTGAACTTAAGGATAATCTTTCATCTCTTAAGGTTCAGAACACTGACCTTGAGAATGAAAAAGTGAAATTGTTTGAGAAATGTCAAGATCAACAAACAGCATTGGTGCAATTCACTAGATTTCGCAAGAAAATCAGCTGCACAATTCGCCTCTCTATAGCACTGCTGGAAATTGATAATCTCGAAATCTTCGCTTAATGATCGGATTTCTTGAACTATTTGCACCACCTCCCATGATATATTTTTCCCCTGATTAATGGCATTGATAACAATTGAGCAATCACTCTCAACTATGACTTTCCGAATCCCAAGCTCCGCTGCCACTCTTATACCTGCATAAACTGCGAACGCTTATGCTAGAATGACAGAACTCATTCTAACATTATATTTATGTATCCGAATAACTTGACCATAATTATTTCTCATAATGCACCCAATCTGAGATTGACACCCAAATTTGACCAAAACATCTACATTAATTTTGACGACACTTATTGGGGGGCGATTCCAAATTTTTTTCTCAGGAGGCCTAATACGCTTTGGTAATTTGGTTTTCACCAATTCCTTACTCCAACAAGAAATCTTACCAATAGTGTGAATTAAGACATTGCCAATACTCTTATCACAACCATTGTGAAAAATAATACTATTTCGTAGCTCCCAAATAGAATGCCATAAATGGCACAGGGCTGTAAAATCTATATTAAGAGCCCTAGTATTTAGAATATTTTCTGAGACATCACTTGTTAAATTTGGTATAATAAAACATTTTTTCAATTTAACACCCAGATTCTGAATAAGGGATCTAGTAACCTTACATTTAAACATTAAATGATTTGTATCTTCTATCTCAGAATTATAAAGAGAACATGTACTCGGAACTCTATTTATATATCTATTCCGACGAACAGTAGTAGGTAAAATATCTAAAATAATTTTCCAAATGATATTTTTAATACTCGGAGCAAGATTAAGTTTCCAAATCCAGTCGGCTAAGATTTTTTTATGCTCCTTGTATTAAAGAGAGATGAAGTGGATCTAACAGAAAAGTTCTCATTATTACTGTAAATCCAAATTAACTTGTCATGAATATCAGTTACTAGAATATGGATATTAGTTATCATATGAACAATATGAGAGGGAAATATATTGTTCGATTTTTCAATATCCCAAGAATTCGAATTTGTAAATAAATCACACACCTTTAAATTAGGGTCACCGTCATTCCTAAAGCACTCGAGATATTGTGCATTTACCCAAATGTCAGACCAAACGTTTATAGTTTTCCCATTACCAAGTAGACATAGCAGTGCTTTTGAGAATAGATCTCTGATATTAAGAAGCCGACCAAATTACCAGGAAGTTTTGAATCTTCCCCTGTCCATTAATAATTCCTTGGAGAGATATTTATCTGTGATCACCTTGGACCAAATATTATCAAGATTTGTCATAATTCTCCAAAGTAACTTCATTTTCATACCAATAGTAATTTGCTTAGCTGTTTTAAAACCTAACCCCCCCGTATTTTTTAGGACTACACAGATGTTCCCAGCTTATTAAAGGATGATAATTATCAGATTGAATTATATTCCAAAAGAAATTTTTGTTTATCTGATCAATTTTTTGAAGAATACCTTTTGGAAGAAGAAATGATTGCACAAGATAATTTGTTTTAGAATTTATGTTTGCCTGAATAAGAACCGACCTACCAGCCTGAGAGAGTATTGGATTTCCACTTTGACATCTGTTTTTTAAGACTTATGATCACCTCATCAAACAAAACATTACAAATTCTGCCACTAATAAGTGGTATCCCAAGGTATTTTTCCATTGTTTTAGTAACTGGAATATTTAATTGTTGAGCAAGAGACTGAGCTTTATAGAGATGAATATTTTTAGAAACTTGTAAAGAACTTTTATTGTAGTTTATAGATAAGCCAAACATATTGGAAAAAGTACTCAAGAGATTTTTAATCGTATGAAGACTTAACTCATCAACGCGCCAAAAATGAGCGTATCATCTACAAAAGAGAGGAATGGAATGGGAGCACTGTTGTTTGTAAGTTTGATTCCAACCAAAGGGTCATATTCCAATGATTCTTGTTGCAGCATTCTTCCCAATAGCTCCATAACTAATACAAAAATATATGGTGCAAGAGGGTCTCCTTGTCGAATTCCTCTATAAGTTTGAAATGTACGACCAGGCAAATTATTAACTAAAACAGAGAAACTCGTTTTATTCAGACATGTCATAACCCAATTAATCCATTTAGAGTCAAACCCAAATTTGTTTAGTATAATGCGTATAAAATTCCAACTAATTTTGTCATACGCTTTCTCCATATCTAGCTTTAATTCCATCCATCCAAATTTGTCCTTTTTGTTATGAAAATAGTGGAAAACTTCATGAGCAATTAATATGTTATCTTGAATATTTCTTCCTTGTACAAAAGCTCCATGAAATGGATTAATAATACGTGGTAAAATGGGTTTTAAACGATTAGCCAATAATTTCGAAATAACCTTGTAAATAGTATTACACAGACTAATCGGACGGTAATGGTTAATGTTAATAGGTATATCAATTTTTGGGATAAGCGCAATAAAAGTTGTATTTACTTCACTGAGCAGAACACCAGAATAAAAAAAATGATTTAACTGTTTTGCATACTAAACTGCCTACAATGTTCCAATATTTTTTATAAAACTCCGATGGAAATCCATCAGGACCTGAAGACTTATCATCTGTCATTGAAAATAGGTATCCTTAATTTCTTTATCTGAGAAAGGTTGTGTTAAAGCTACATTTTCATAATCGGTAATGGTATGATCTATTAAATTTAGAAAATATGGATTAATACTAATCAGTGCATTATTTGAAAATATTGACTGTCTACTAAGCCCATCAGTATCAAAACGCGAGAAAATACAAGCCCGAAGGAGGTAAGCATTTGGTAGAGTTAAACTTCGTATAGTGGACACGATTACTCTATAGAAATTTATAAGGATGAATTTGGTACATAGACATTTTTGAATGTTTAATTGGGTACTTAGACCCCCAACTAATTTAATTAGTTTTGGTAAACCTCATCCAAATAGTGGTCAATGATCAACCGGTTGACCATTGACCGGTCAACGTTGACCGGTCAATGTTGACCAAACCATTTGGATTTTTTTTACGTTCACCGGTCAATGTTGACCAACCCAATTTTATTTTATTTTATTATTTTAGTGATGCCATTTTTTGTGATTCCATATTTTACCGTTTTGATGCCAAAATTTTATTATATTTTATTTTCACTTTGATGCCACTTCTCTAATGAAATGGTTTTATGATACTTTTTTAATGCCACTTTTTTTAAACCTTGATGACATTTTTTGTTTAATGTGATGCCACCGTTAAGGTCTGTTAACCATTGATGTCAATTTTTTTTTACGGTTGACTACTGATGCCACTTTTTTTATGTCGATTTTTTTGATGATATTTTTTTTACCGTGATGCCATATTTTTTCAAAGTAGTGTTTTGATGACATTATTTTCTTTAATGTGATGACATTTTTCTAATGTAATTATTTGATGCCAGTTTTTTAATCAAATAGTTTGATGTCACTTGTATAATTAATTAATTGTATATCGATATATTTTCATTAATTCTACTTTTATTCACCGTTGACACATTTGTGATTACACTTTATTGATGCAATCACTTGTAGTGACATGTTTATTACACTTTATTGATGAAATCACTTATGATGTCATGTTTATTATATTTTTATTCATTGATGACATTTGTGATTACTTTTATTTGTGATAAACATGTCACCACAAGTGATTGCATCAATAAAGTGTAATAAACATGTCACCACAAGTGATTGCATCGTGATGTTTTTTTATAACATTTTTTATTTACACGTCATTGATGACATCTTTTTATTGATGCCAATTTTATTGGTTACTTTTATTCATTATTCATTGATAACATATTTCTAAGTATAAGCACGCATGACAATTTTATTGGTTACTTTTATTCATTATTCATTGATAACATTTTTATTGATGACAATTTTATTGGTTATTTTTTATTTACACGTCATTGATGACATCTTTTTACCGTGGTGCCATATTTTTGATGATATTTTTTCAAAGTAGTATTTTGATGATATTTTTTCAAAATAATTTGGCCCAAAGGCCGAAGGCCTTTGGGCCATTTAGGATTTGTCCTAAGATTTTACCCTTGCTAGTAAATGTCCAAAAACATTTCATAATACCAAAACTACCCTCATTTGTCCTAAGATTTTACCCTTGCTAGTAAATGTCCAAAAACATTTCAGACCTTTAGATCCCAAACCCATTCCCGTCCTCGGCGGCGACGAACTTCTCCTTCCATTCCAGTCCCCATCGACGGCGAAATTCTCCTTCCTATTCCAGTCCTCGTCGGGGCGAACTCCCTCCCGGACCTCGTCTTCTGAAGGAAGCTCTTGTAGAGGCGATACCTTCGGAGAATACTGTACAACTCTCGGCGGCGAAAAAACTCCTCCTTCCATTCCAGTCCCCGTCGACGGTAAACTCCTCCTTCCCATTCCAGTGCTCGTCGGTGGCGGACTCCCTCCCGGACCTCGTCTTCTGAAGGAAGCTACTCGTACCGGAGAAGACAGTACATCTCTCAAAGTGGTGGATCCGATTCCTATCAAAGTGCTAGCTGGATACAACAATTACTTGCAAATTTTAATTCCCCAAATTCTGACCCCATTTTCGACATGGAGAATTGAGCCCATTAACTTTGTTACTCCTTTTTACACCAATATAGTAGTACTCAGTATTGATGATCACTAATAAAATCTCTAATTTAAAATATTCCTCATCGTATTAGGCTATTAGCAACTAACCAATACAGTATATACATTATGATGGATTATCATCACAAATTTGTGATTACATTTTCTTAGGTGATACTACTAATACTTGTCCTTATTCTAAATTTTCGCTTTGGTGACAGCGGTGGTTTTGCTTAGCATTAGCCCTCTAGGGTTTGTTTCTCCTTTGTTGTAGGGTTCTCCTTTGATTACAGTGTCTTTGATCCTTTTTTCATAGTGGTGACAGTGTCTACGAACCTGTTTTTATTTTGGTTACAACATCTATTGTGTTTTCCTTTGATTATAGTGTCTATAACCTTTTTTTCATAGTGGTGAGTGGTGACAATGTCTATGACCCGGTTTTTATAGTGGTGACAATGTCTATTATCTTGTTTTCATAGTGATGACAGTGTCTATGACTCTCTTACTAATTCATATATTAAAGGAGAACTGTCCACCTAATGTCTTTTGACTTCTCATTAGCCCCTTTAGGGTTTATGCTTACCTTGTCCTAGGGTTTTCCATTTGGTGCAGAAATCATCTCTTAACGACGTACCGTATTTAACATTTTAGGATTTAGGGTTTAGGGCCTTTGCCCTAAACCCTAAAGACTTAACCCTAAACCCTAAACCATACTAGACATCACATGTTCTTTTGGCTTCTCATTAGCCCCTTTAGGGTTTGTGCTTCCCTAATCATAGAGTTTTCTTTTTGGTTACAAGTGTCTATGACCTTATTTTAATAGTGGTTACAATGTTTTCGTCTCTTGTTTTTATAGTGATTACATGTTCTATGACCCTACTTTAACAGTGGTTACCGCCCCTATAGGGTTTGTTCTTCCCTTTTCCTAGGGTTTTCCTTTGATTACAGTGTCTATGAACCTTTTTTCATAATGGTGATAGTGTCTATAAAGCTGTTTTGATTTTGGTTACATCGTCTATAGGGTTTTCCTTTTGATTATAGTGTCTACGACTTTGTATTTATAGTGGTGACTATGACACTGTTTTTTTTTATTACAGTGTCTATGACCCTCTTACCGATTCATGTATTAGAGAAGAACTACCATCACATGTATTTTGGCTTCTCATTAGCCCCTATAGGGTTTGTGTTTCCCTTATCATATGATTTCCCTATGATTTCCATTTGATTACAGTGTCTATGACCATGTTTTTATAGTGGTGACAGTATCTATGACCTTATTTTTATAGTGGTAACAATAGTAGTTACATTTTTTTTTTTTTTATTATGGTGACACTACTTTAAAAAAAATCTAGAAAACTAGAAATTAGATAAGAACGGTCATCACGTGTATTTTGGCTTCTCATTCGCCCCTATAGGGTTTGTGCTTCCCTAATCATAGGGTTTTCCTTTTGGTTACAAGTGTGTATGACCTTATTTTAATAGTGGTTACAATGTTTTTGTCCCTTTTTTATAGTGATTACAGGGCCTATGATCGTGTTTTAACAGTGGTTACAGCGTCTATGTCCATCTTACCCATTTATATATTAGAGGAGAACTGTAACCACATGAATATCGGCTTCTCATTAGCCCCTATAGGGTTTGTGCTTCCCTTTTTCTAGGGTTTTTTTTATTAAAGTGTCTATGACCCTTTTTCATAGTGGTGGCAAAGTCTATAAAACTGTTTTTATTTTTGTTACAACGTCTAGAGGGTTTTCTTTTTTATTACAGTGTCTATGACTTTGTTTTTATAGTTGTGACAGTGGTTATGACACGGTTTTTATTTTGATTACAGTGTCTATGACCCTCTTACCCCTTCATCTATTAGATGAGAACTGTAACCACATTTATTTTGGCTTATCATTAGCCCCTATAGGGTTTGTGCTTCCCCAATTATATGATTTCTCTTTGATTACAGTGTCTATGACCATGTTTTTATAGTGGTGACAGTATCTATGACTTTATTTTTATAGTGGTGACAACAGTATTTACATTTTTAATTTTTTGTCATTGTAGTGACACTACTATAAAAAAAATCTAGAAAACTAGAAATTAGAAATTAGAGAAGAACTGTCATCACATGTATTTTGGCTTCTCATTAGCCCCTATAGGGTTTGTGCTTCCCTTATCATATGATTTCCCTTTGATTACAGTGTCTATGACTATGTTTTTATAGTGGTGACAGTGTCTATGACCCTATTTTGATAGTGGTGACAGCGTCTATGACCCTCTTACCTATTCATATATTAGAAAAGAACTATTACCTCATGTATTTTGGCTTTTCATTATTCCCTGGGTTTGTGCTTCCCTTGTCATAGGATTTTTCTTACCTTTAGGTTTTCCTTTGGTGACAACATTTATATCACTGTTTTTATTTTGATGACAGTGTTTATGACTTCATTTTTATAGTGATGACAGTATCTATGACCATGTAACCAACGGGGTTTTGTGTCTAATAATCAAATAATAAAACAGTATATATGGGAAGGTAATATAAAACACAAAGGCCTACTTCAGTGCTACAGTTTTATGTATAATAATCAAATAAAATGATGTAGCCACATAAGTACCCAATATGAAATTGGAGAAAGTTCTTTAAGAATAAACTGATATAAGGAAAAGGATGGTCAAAAGCTTTTGTATGCTCACATTAATGATGATCAAAATCTGCAAGTTTATCTTGCTTTCAAACAACAGAAACAAACATATATGTGAGCCAATCCATAAAATTCGACGACTAGGATAGCATTGAGAACTACCGCCGATCAAATCTGATATGAATCAAATCTGATATGAATCTCCAGCAACAAGGATTCCTTGCAGTCCAGTATAGTTTTCAGTCCATTTTCTCACTCGATCCAACCAAAGATCTACAATTTCCATCCCAACTTAAAAAAAAAACAAAAAAGATTCTGATTCGAGCACAAAGTTGCCGGTAACCGCCGATCGGGGTCCTCCTTGCCGGAAATCAGCTGCTCGGGGTGGAAAAGCTACCGGTAACCGCCGTTTTTGTCTTCATCGATCACCGTCGGCTCCATATCCACGAAAACTGCCCTGGCAACGTGCTTCCCGGCCGTGATCTCGCTGAAGAACGTGTTGAATGCATCGTCGGCGGCATAGAGAGAGGGGCGGTCGATGGGAGATGCTGTGCAGCGAGAAGGCGGGAGGCATGAGGTGTGAGATGGTGTGCAGCGGTCGATCTCGTCCTCCTCCTTGTCGATGTCGCTCTCGATCCATTTTCGGCGGCGATGATGGTGGGAGGCGGCGGTGTACTGATGATGGCCTACAATGGCACTGCGAGGGGGAGTGGTGCGAGGAACCGCGAAGCAGGGAGGCGGGAGGTGGGAGATGGTGTGCAGCGAGGAGGCGGGATGCGGCAGGAGAACGAATTGGCTTTGACGACAGGGAGCTCAAGGAGAAGAGAAAAACGATTTGGCTCTGACGGCGGGAAGGGGATCTGTTCAATTAGGGGATTATAACAAGTAGGGGGAAAGTTGGAAATTGTGGCCACTCTCCTAATATTTCTCCATTTTTGTCCTAGGGCTTAAATTTTGGCCAAAAAATGAACACGTACCAATTCACCCTATTTTTTTAAAGTAGTATTTTGATGATATTATTTTCTTTGATGTGATACAACTTTTTTTCAAAGTGGTGTTTTGATGTCATTTTTATAATGTAATTATTTGATGCCACTTTTTAAATCAAATCGATTGATGCCACATGTTTTTAATTTAATCAATTGTATATCTATTTATTTTCATCGATTATACTTTCATTCACTGATGACACGTTTGTGATTACACTTCATTGATGCAATCACTTGTGGTGACATGTTCATTAAATTTTTATCCATGGATGACATTTGTTATTACGCTTCATTAATCACAATTGTTTATGGTGACAATTTTATATAATTGATAACATAAGAGCTTAAAACGTGAAATCAAAATATTGTCACCTTATTGCACATATAAAATCAGTAAATAGCATCCAATATACCAAATATTTGAGGTCTTTGCAAAAATGACATTTTCCTTGAAATTTAAAATTGGCAAAAATAACCGGTTCACATGACCCCCTTTCACAGGTCACCATTCCTGTTGAACAAAACTATCACCGCCCCGCCTCCTTCTTCTCTCCGGTCGTTCCCTGCTCTCCACGAGCCACCTCCGGCCACCCAACCACCACCGTTCGAACCGCCACCCTCACCCGCACCCCCCAGCCCAGAACCCAATCGACTCATGCCTCCCTGACCCCACACCGAGCCCTCATCTCCCCTCCCTCGCTGTTCGTTTTCTCGCCCTCCAATGAAGTTGCCCTCCTCGAGGAATGGATCGAATCCGGTGAGCCCGAACGTAGTTCGAACCCGCTCTCATCTATGGCGGGTTGGAGTCAGTGAGTGCTTTTCTCCCTCCCCTTCTCTCTCTATCTATGGCGGACCTTGAACGACGAGCGGCATATTAATTTTCTTGCCTCCTGTTAATTTTCTGCCAGTGTTAAAAATCGAACCTTTGAGGTTCAATTGTTGATTCATTTTGAGAAAGATTGGCAGTGGTTTACTTTAATTTCACCCAAATTACTCGCTTTCTTTTTTCAATTCTTAAAAAAGAAAAAGAAAGAGGGTAATTTTCTGTTTGCCTAATTAGAACTCAACTTGCAGAAATGGTGGGTTGTGGTTGTAAATGTGGTGCCTGGTGGAATGCATTAAGTATTTTGCTTAAAAATTGGTTTGCAGCTTCAAGAATGTATCTTTATTAGTTTAAGTTTTAAACCAATTGAAACTCTTAAGATCTTTTTGAAGGGGACCGCACAACTGATTTCTACCAAGAACAATCAATTGAATCTTGAATTGGGGATAATAATGGAGAAGATGTCAAATATCTTTCTTAGATTTTGTTGGCAAGATTAAGTAATGTGGATAAAAATCTGGAATCCTAATTTCCATTATAGTTATGGAGGATTGAACACCTATTTTAACAGGAGGTGTATCAATCTGCAGGGTGTAAATCGCCATTGCCTCGCAACCCAAACTGCTTCTGCTCTCCAGCTAGTAACTAAATCACATGCTTACAGGTAAATTGGCATTTCTATCATGGCATACATTTTTTTTAATGACAAGAATTATTTCAGTACTGGCTAGCTTTTTTTGTTTACTGTCATTGGTGTTACCAACCTCTGAACAGGTTGTTCAATGATGTCACAAGTTCACACCGAGCGGCCATGACTAGAGTTAAAGGAGGGAAGACTTTTTGTTGTGTTAGGAATCAAACGTGATCTGATATTGGCAAGACAATCATGCATATGGACTCGTATGCAACTTAATATTGTTGTATCTGTGTTGGTGATATTAATCATGAAGTGGGATATATGTGCGGCCGACATTAGCTTTAGAGGAAGGTCTAACCACTTCTCAAATATGGGCCTCCTGGATCGCATGAACCAAGCCCTCATTGCTGCACACTGGAAGATGTTGAAGGAAAGAAGTCGGCTTTAGCTTTAGTACTTCGTTGTGTTTGTTTTAGGTCTAAAACGTTTCCTCCCTTTTTGATGGCTAATCCCTTATGTTCTGGATTTATGTATGGATGGTTTTATGGTTGGTTGTTCTGAATGTTGTTCTGACTGCTTTAATTTGTGCTTAATATTGTCTATCCTGCTGTTGGGAAGTTTCTGAGATTGACACAAGATCTGACAGGGATTAGTCTTATATTGGCTAAGACGAGATCCGGAAGGGGTTACTTCTACATTGGCTAAGACATCGTTGTCACTAGCTAGATAATAGTATCTACTGGCTAGTAATTTGCATCGCAAATATTCGGGTTTCGCATCTTAGGCAAACAAAATAGACAACCACATACTTTACCTTGAGTTCATGCAAAATAACAAAAACCATCCTTCGCCGACTAAAAAGAAAAGGCGTCCCTACGACGAGTGGCATATGATGACCTTACCATTCCACACTTATTTAGGTTTTAATTGTTTAATCGTTTCCACCTTTTGGATGACTTGTGTTTGATTACTGATAAGGTATGTTGTGGTCTTGCAGTCACTTGTTTATATGTGTTATGGATGGTTATTGTGAATTCTGGGTTATGACGCATTTCGTTTGAGTTTAATGGTCGATATACTTAGGATGAGAAGTTTATGAGATAAATAAGATGTGTTAGGGGTTACTCCATTATCTTATTTGCATAGACTTTGATTTTATTGGCTAGGGAAAATCATATACTGGCTAGTAAACAAAAAATCGCATACATTTGTCTTTTGCATCGTCGACAAACTAAACGACCAGTTATGTACATTCAAAACCACCAAAATCCCAAAGTGTCATTGAGTTACAAGCAAACTAACAAAATACTACATTCGACTACGCAAAAGAAGAGTTACCCAACTAGACATCAATTTCTTCACCTTGCCACACCACGCTTGCTTATGTCCTCCGACGCTTCCGGCGAAGGAACTCTCCCCAAGACGGGTACCTGCTTGTCTCCATTATCTTGCTCCTGACAGACCCAAACGACATGCTCTCCTCTATGAGCATTTCCCCCTCCTCCATGTCCACGTCGGGAGCTTTACCTTTCATCTCCGGAGCAACGATTGTCGGTTCTACCCATTATGTTGTTTTGTACTTAACTTGTTATGTATTGGTTAGGAACTTTAGTACTTTGTAGTTTTTGGTTTAGGTCTTAATTGATTAATCGCTTCCACGTCGGGAGCTTTACCTTTCATCTCCAGAGCAACGATTGTCAGTTCTGCCCAGGTTTTCTGGTTTATCTTGTCAGTTGTGTGAATTTCTGTGCCATCTGAATTGTTGTATTTGCCATCGAAATGGTTATCCATGTCATACTCCAAATTGAGATCAAGATGCGATATAGACCAAACTTTACTTCGAAATATTTTTTTTTCATAAACATATACAAAGTGGGTGTCTATAGATAGATAAAATTAAAGTAAGTTCAAAAATAAATTTATTTTTTAATTTTAACAAATAAAAATGCCTGAAATTTAGTTTAAAACAATTAAATGGGTCTCTTTCTCTCCCCCTCTCTCTCTCTCCCACTCTCTTTCCATTCGACACGTGTCCAAAATTTTCATACCCTCTTTCCCTGTTTGTGCAATGTGTAACCGGCAACCTGTTGAGATTAATTTGCAAGAATGATAATTTGTCATTCATTTGCCAATTTTTTGGGTGTAGGTTATTTTTGCAAAGTGGACCATGAAATGATATATCCATGCAAATCAACCTATAAAAATATAAGGTCTTTGAAACTACGACATTAATATTGGTTGTATACGTAAAAACACCTATTATAACATGTCATCAACTAAAAAAATGCATCAATGTAAGTAATATAATGTGGAATCAATAAAATCAATACATGGTGACATAACCATCCAAGAATTATATACAACATTTCTAAAGATTCCTGAAGAGGTATATATATATATATAGGGTTTGCTTCAAATGTAAAAAGTTCTTAACGTGTAAAATTGGCTTAAGGTGTAAAATTTTGTCTTTTAGTGGATTTAACACACGGCCGGGCTGATTTAACCCAAAAAAAAGGGCCCAATTTTGCCCATCTCTTTTGTTCAGCTTCTTCAATCCGAGAGAGCGGCCTGTCGATCTTCCCTGGCCATCGGTCTTCGACCTTCGCAGTGGAGCGAGAAGAGGGACAAATCTCGCCCCTTCCCTGGCCGTCGTCATCGGCGTCGAAACCTCCTCAGTTCTCACTCCCGATTCCCATCTAGCCCCCCAACCCTTCGGCGCTCTAGCCTCACTCTCAATTCCTGTCTACCCTTCCATCCCTTGTGCCTGAGGTCGCGCGTCTTCCATCGGGTTGTAGATCTTAACTTTCCTTGGCGAATCGGAGAACCACCGATAGTCTTCTGTCGGATCTCCCTGTGCCTGAGGTCGCGCGTCTTCCGTAGGTTGTAGATCTGAACTTTCCTTGGCGAAGCGGAGAACCACCGATAGTGTTCCGTCGGATCTCCCTATCCAGCGTCTGGTATGTGCCCTTCTCCTTTCTTCCTCGTCATCTCCCTTCTAGATCTGATATTAGTTCCGCTAAATTTTTCCTCTTCATCTTCATCCTTTCCCGGCCATCTGTCCTTAACTGATTTTCTATTCTTGATATCAATTTTTCTAGATCACCTATAAGGTCGATGGTCCTCTTTATTCCTTCATCTCTTGTTGAGATTGCCAAAGACAGGTTCGCTCTCTTCTTCCTTGAGATTTTTTTTCTTATTTAGATGAGAATGGATGCAACTGAATATTTGGAGTTGCTATTATAGTTTTTTTTTCCCAACACTCTTGGAGAAATTGAATGTTTTATTGTGTTGTATGTGTTGTGATATGGAGAAACTGAATGTTTTGATGTGTTGAATATGGAGTTGCTATTATAGTCTCTTCTTCCGTGTTGTAACTGGTGAAATTTGGCCCTCTTCTATCAATCAATCGTCGATTTCGTCTTCTAATTAGGGTTCTAAAATTGATATATGTTCCTTCATCTTCTAATTAGTGATCCAGATCGTGTTTTTGTGCTTCTGAATTATTTAATCAATGGATTGAATTTTTTTATATTGAATTTATGAATTTTGATGGATGGAAATTGGATTGAGATTGAGATTTGTGGATTTGAAATTGAGATTGAGATGGGGTAAATCCATGCCTTCTAGGTGTTTGATAAAATGCCTAGGAGAGAAATCGAGATTGAGTTATGGTTAAATCCATGTCTACTAGGTGTTTGATAAAATGAATATTGTTGCCAATTACATGGCGATGTTGTGGCTTTCTAGCATATATATGTATTTTCATGTATCTGTCCATCAATCTTTTGTACTTGACTGTGTGTTTTCTATGAGGCTTTCATTGAGTATGTTTTTGCTAGAGTTTTTTTTTCCTTATCATACTCTAGAGGAGGACTGTGTGCTGACCTCACTAATTGCTAGTGAGTGACTTGGCTTTTAAAAAAAATAAATAGTTCTTCCATTTTGTTCATGAAGCATTTAGGAGTTCATGTGGAGGTTTTTCAGGAATAAGAATATGGAGGGGCATAGCTGAGTATAGAAAATCGTTGTTCATGTAGTATCCAGGCTTAAGAAGTGATTGACTGATTGCCACTGATAATTTGTACTCTGGAAGAGCACCTTATGAGTTGAAAGCTATAGGAAATGCAAAATTTTGTTGGTCTGCAATTCTGCATTAATTCTGGGATCCAATCTCTGCTCTGCATTCATTAGGAAAGTATATGTTTTTGAGAGTTGGAATCCATGTGTCCTGTCTGGATGACATTGAGAGAAGGATGTGTGTTTGTGATCCCTTTGAAGGCCTTAATTCAATAATTCCTGTGTAGTCTTTTTAAAAGGAAATGGGTTTGTAAAGGAATTCACTTTCATCTAAATTGAGTTGATGTATGGATGAAATCAGGCTCCTCTTTTGTGTTACTATCATTTTTCGTTTGAAGACAAAGTATTCCTGAATATAAGAGTTCGAGTCTTGGAAAGTCTTGCATAGATTTTGTAAATTTTGTTCATATCTCTACTCTTCAATTTACTTGCCTTTTTTTTTTTTGGTCTGTGATGGCCATTTTCATATAATCCCGATTCTCTATGGATATGAACTGAAATTTGTGCTCCTAAGAAAGATTTCCTTTTACAACATATTTTGTTGACATCCCTTTTGTTTTGATCTTGAAGCAAAAGCATTCTCATTTATATGTATGGAACTAATGGGATGCATAAGGAAACAAAATAATTATGGGTTGAGTCATCCCCTAGGGCAAATAAACAAGCTATTAGAAACGGCAAATTGTATAGATTGTCATGATTCAGCATTTGTGTTATGTCATTCTTTTTTAATAAATTTTGATGTTTGAGGTAGATCATTTTTTTTAAAAACTTGCCCAATCTTGTTTGATTAGATCAATTACAAAAATGTGGATGGGTGACATTGTTTTCCAAACAAATATTTCAGGGCGGCAACTTGAAGAGTCTGGTGTTTTTAGTGATGCTCTTCGATCAAGAAGTAATTCATGGGGCCTCCACATGGCTTTGGTTTGTCCAGATGGTGCAGTTGTTGCATATGCATGGAAACGATAACTTGCTGGCCAAGCTGGTGCATCAGCTGTTGACAGAACCAGGTTAAAGCAGATTTTTCAAATGTTTTGCTTTTGTCTGTTTGCTACTTCTGTAATGTCTTGTATATTTAGTAATATATATTCAAGTATTAGCTTTTGTTTGCAAGTGCCCTGAAAAGCCTATAGTCTTAGTTTTAGGGGCCAATTGCCGGCTTTCTGATTCCTAGACCTGTAAGCTGCGTTTGAACTTTGAAGTACGCTCTTTTGCCTCTTGTGGATGGCTGATATTCAGATTACTCATTAGTGTGTACATTCTTTTTTCTTGCAGCGTGTTCTCGGATGGTGGATCTGGCTATATTATTTGTGCCCAACATCCTAGACACTCTACGGTATGCTTTCTTCGCAGTATGGAGGCATAGAGACTCCAATCAACGTGTTTGGTCAGACCAACACAGTTGTTGGTTTCTTGAGAGACTACTTTGGGTTTCACCGCAATCAGCTGGGTCTCGTGGCTACTATCCTGATTGCGTTTCCTCTTGCCTTCCCTTCCCTTTTCGCCATCTTCATGAGAAAGTTGAATTTCCAGAAAAGCTAAGGTTATACTGATGGGGCTTCTGCAGCAGCTAGTGTATATTACTTGCTTGAATGAAAATGGTGTGAATGGTTGCATTTTATATTTGAACGCTTTAAATTTGTAATTAACATGTTGTGGTCAGATGTAGATGCAGTTTGATGTTGAGTTAATAGAAGTGTTTTTAATTCCAATGCAGTGTATGAACATTGTGTTAATCTCCCTCATCTATGCAGTTTACTGTTTATACTCCCATTTGGTAAATTAGATGTTACATTTGGTCCTTTCAAAATTCTGAAACTGACCCTACTAAATAACGGAACTCAACACTTGTCTTTATTTTCACTACACATTGGCTTATTCGTTAGTTGAAGGTTCTTTACAGCTCAAGCTACAACGCTAATTGAATACACAGTGCAAGTTGAATTACATCAATGATCAAACTATCATCTGCAGCAACCGGCAGCAACGTTCCCGAGTCGAACAGAACATTACGAGCGAACACCTTAATGGCAAAGAGATGAGTATGTTTCTCTCCATGAATAGTATAAGGTGAAAAAATTAAATTATAATGTGGATTTGTGCAACTGTGAAGTGCGTTTTGTGCAGTTGTGAAGTGCATTTGTGCAGCTGTGAAGTGCATTGTGCAGCTGTGAAGTGCATTTGTGCAGCTGTGAAGTGCATTTGTGCAACTGTGAAGTGCATTTGTGCAACTTTAAAGTGCAAATATAAGAACATAAAGTGAAAAAAATAAAATTGTTATGTGCACATTTAGAATACAAGTGTGCAAAAGTATGATACAATTGTGCAAATTTAAACTACAATTGTGCAAAAGTAAGATCTTAATGTGCATGAATAATCGCAAATTTAAACTATAATTGTGCAAAAGTAAGATACAATTGTGCAAAAGTAAGATATAATTGTGCAGATTTAGAATACAATTGTGCAAATTTAAGATCATAATGTGCATTAATATGACAAAAGATGTGCTTTTGAAATCGATGTTTTAATTTTTTTTTTTTTTACTTTTGATAGTTTGGGTTCACCTCTCGGATAATTTAGGTCGATAGATGTGAGTTTGAAATCGATTTTTTTACGTATAAGCTTTTAAAATTAAAGTGCATAAAGAAGATTAAAATGTGCATAATTAAGGTTAAAAAGTGCATAACTTAGATTATAATGTGCATGATTAACAATTTGCGATTGTTGCGCTCTTGTCTATTATGTAACCTATGTGGGATTTGAACCCACATCTTTTGTGCAAACGAAGATTTGCTCTACCAATTGAGCTAATAGGCTAAATTATGATTTTTATACTAAAATAGAAGAACCTAATCGACCTAAAGCATATTGCAATAAAATTCTAAAATTCAATTAGCTCATGATTCACAAACAATTTGACAATGCTATAAACATGAAATTAGCTCCAAATCAACCCAATAACACAACCATATCATCAATTTCAGTCAATTTGGCTGTTGGCAAAAAACCTCAAATTCTAAAGCATATCGCAATATAAAATTTCAAACTTCAATTAGATCATGATCCATAAACAATTTGACAATGCTACGAACATGAAATTAGCTCCAAATCAACCCAACAACACAACCATATCATCAATTTCAGTCAATTTTTCTTTTGGGAAAAAGCCCCAAATTCTAAAACATATCGCAATATAAAATTCTAAAATTCAATTAGCTCATGATCCATAAACAATTTGACAATGATATGAACATGAAATTAGCTCAAAATCAACCCAAAACACAACCATATCATCAATTTCAATCAATTTGGCTTTTGGCAAAAAGCCCCAAATTCTAAAACATATCGCAATCTAAAATTCTAAAATTCAATTAGCTCATGATCCATAAACAATTTGACAATGATATGAACATGAAATTAGCTCAAAATCAACCCAACAACGCAACCATATCATCAATTTTAATCAATTTGCCTTTTGGAAAAAAGCCCCAAATTCCGCTCCTAAATCAAACCCTAGGTTTTAAATCTCAATCTAAATAATTTAAACACTATTTTGTGCAAATATAATTTTAAATTGTGCAAATATAATATTATGTTGTGCGTTTATAAACTACAGAATAATTTTGTAATTTATTAAATTTAGATAAGGGCATATTTGAGAAGAAAGGGAAAATATGGGTCAAAATTGTAATTTCATCATCATCTTCCTCACATCGACCAGTAACCCTCTCTGTAGAAACGACGGTTGCGCAATGGACTTCGGCAAGCTCCCGGTGGCAGCTTAGGGCATGGCGGAGCAAGGGGGAGGGAGATACGGGACCGTGGTGGCGTGGCGAGTCCGTTGGTGGCAATCGCTGGTGGCTTCGGTGGTGGGAAGGTGGCGGTCGAAGGCAGCGAATCCGCGCTCCGGTGTTGCTGGGCAAGGTGGAGTGGGTTGGCGATTCCGGTGATTCCGATGGGGATTCCGGCTATTGCGAGGAGGAGAAGCCGGATCCACGTCTGCCTTGTCGAATTGACCAATACACGATGCTCGATTCCGGCGATTGCGAGGCTTTCGACAATTGCAAGGATTCCGCTGATTGCAAATATTCCGGCGATTGTGAAGACGAGGATTCCGGCGATTGAGATGTTGTGCTAGTCCGATGCTCGATTCCCCGTCTCCTGCCATGCTCGATGCCACCGCCTCGCCTCCAGCGTCCTGCCATTTCCAGAATTTTTGAGCGCACAGGCATGGGAAGAGGAAGCGGTTCAGTTTTTTTAACAAACCGGTTCGGTTTTTTTTTTTTTTTTAAAAGAGGGCACGGATCCGGATTTAAATTTTTTTACACGTTAAGCGGATTTTACACGTTAAGGAGTTTTTACATTTTAAAGCTTCCCTATATATATATATATATATATATATATATAATATGGATCAAATGTTTACAAGTCTTATTGTGTTTTGTGTTAACAAATCTTAACCGTTGATCGAAGCAAAATGTAAGGTCACGATTAATTCTTAATTTTAATTATTTCTATTTAAAAAATAAGTGGGCCCCATAGAAAACCTATCCCACCTCTATCCTTCTCAGTACGTGTGTTTCAATCTCCCTTATCCCAATCCACCCTAAAACCCTATTTATCCAACGTCAAGCCTCCTTTTCCATTGGAACCGCCCACCACCGCCCGCTCACCACCGGCAAATTCTCCCAGACCGCCGCTCGCTCACCATCGATGAGAAAATGAGGTTCGCGATTTCTCATCGATCTCACATGCTCATCATAATTCAACTGTATCTTTTTTGGTTGGTTGATCGTTTGCATTTGTAATTAGTGTAATTTGGACTGTAATATGCTTCAATTGACGATAGCTTGGACTCCGTACACTCATAGGTAATCGCTCTCTCTATATATAACAATTTACCCGTGTTTACTTCTTTCACTAACGTTATCTCGATCGATGAATTTAATAATCAATTAGTACATCAAAGATCGACTTTCTGGGTGCGGGGAGCGATGATGGTGATGATAGACAAGGAAGCGACAGTGGTGGTAGAGCCTTTGAGTCCCACCGCGATCATGTTGGCTCGCACCTTTGCCAATCACAAATTGATGTGATTTGGCACTTCATTATTTGTCTTTTGATCCTTTACTTTGCAAATCAGTGATTTCATGCAAGAGATTGATGTTAAGCATGGTGGATGAAGTAAGAGGCAAGGTTAGATATAGCTTCGTTTGTTTCGTGTCATGGTTTTCAATCTCATGAGGTAATTTGGCCAGATTTCTCCCTTTTGCTATATTTTTTTTGAATCAACATTTATGGGTTGTGTATTTATATTTCTTTGTTCATAACTTTCAATCCCAGGAGCTAATTGGACCGGGAATGGTGGTTTGGCGGGTGCAACAATCCGATTTGGGTCAACTAGGCTTGGATTTGTAGTTTTCTTTGTGTGGTTGCTTGTGTGCTTCTTGTGATTATGCGATGGAAATCAAGAATTATTCATATGTATGTGAACAATTAGATGTAGGTTTCTTGAAATTCAAACTCTGTCTAAAATTGTTTATGAATTTATCGACTATTCGGCAAGTTCAAAGTCACTATTCGTTGATAATAAGGAATTATTCATATGTATGTGAGTAGTTAGATGTGAGTTTCTTAAAAATCAAACTCTGTTTAAAATTATTCATGAATTTATCGAGTATTCGACAAATTCAGAGTAATTATTCATTGATAATAAGGAACTGTTCATATATATGGGGGCAATTAGAGGTATGTTTCTTGAAATTCAAACTCGTGAATTTATCGACTATTTGGTAAGTTTAGAACCACTATTCGTTGATAATTAGAAATTATTCATATGTATAGGGGCAATTAGATGTAGGTTTGTTAAAATTCAACCACTGTCTAAAACTGTGTATGAGTTCATCGACTATTCGGCAAGCTCAGAGTCATTATTCGTTTATAATAAGGAATTATTCATTTGTAGTATTTGTTTATAATAAGGAATTATTCATTTGTAGGTGGGTAATTAGACGTGGGTTTCTTGAAATTAAAACTCTGTTTAAAATTACAATGAATTTATCAAATATTCGACAAATTCAGAGTCATTATTCATTAATAATCTGAAATTATTCGGTAATTTGTTCGTTATTATTCATCGAACATGTCGTGCAAGCAAAATCTCATCCTCCCTACCAAAAAAAGCGTTACGTAAAAAAAAAGCAAGACACGCGCTTTTGCTTCAGCAAGTTGCCTATAAAAATGGTGGGGCCTACAATTTTTTTAAAAAATAAAAAGGGAAAGTCTCAATTAATCTCACTCATCCATTTCTAATCAATCAATGGTCTATATTTGTTAACACAAAACACAATAAGGGAGGTATACACCTGACCCAACTTCTTTATATATATATATATATATATATATATATATATATATATATATATATATATATATATATATATATATATATATATATATATATATATATGGTGACATAAATTTCAAAGAGTAACAGGAAGGAAGGAAGGCCATACTAAGAGTCTTCCAAAAAATATGAGACTACCCACAGATTCCTCACTAGTTCTAACCCCCAATCGGCTTCTTAGAATATAGAAACATATATTGACACATTATAAAACTATAATTCAGTGAATATATGCATTATATAATAAGAAGCCAAATTCTTACCCAAATCAATATAGTCCTATTACTCACAGGAAGTCGTGCCCAAAAATCCACAAAATGGCCCTAAACACTTACCCAACGAAACAAGCCCAGCCCATACTAAATAAATTCCCATTTGAATTTGTATGACAACGAACCTAACCCCAATATACCCATGACTACACTAAATCCTAATGACAGCAAAAACCCGATGGCATGTTTGAAGCAACAACTAGGTAACATCAACAGTAGCTGTTACAAAGTAGAGCCCATCCATTGCATCTAATGATCAGCGGCAGCACCATCTACATTAAGTCACCAAACATATAAACGAACAGCAGCAGCTCCACAAAGAACAGAAACTGAAACAACATCGGTAGTAACCCAGTGACAGCAGCACCAACAATCCTCGACAGTAACCAACCACCAGTCGGAGCCAACCAAGCTCTCATCATCCCGGCGTGTAATCAGGGTCACTCGAGTGGTCTACACTTGTTTCATCATCAGATTCCAAGAGAAAAAAGGGAGCATCACCCTTGCCACTATTAGGATCCTTGATAGCAGACATAGCACAACAATACAGACCATCTGTGAGTTAAGTCGAAGAGAGCAAAAATACCTACAAAGATCACGGTGCCATATTGGGACGTTTTTGTATGTCAAACGAGTAGTAACATCAAACATGACGATGTCACATTGTCCGTGAATGCTGCAAGGCCAACATTCAATTCATTAGTGAACAATATTAATAATAGGAACAACCGAACAAGTTCCGATGAAAGACAAAACCATAGAAGTATGCAACTAACAAGTCTTTCAAACTGAATGCATAATTTTTCATCATGTTCAATGACATCACAAATTGAAGGACTATGCACCTCAATATTATCTTGAAGAACCTAAAGGGGAACAAAATTACACTGAAATATATGTTTCGATATCTGCAGTAGCAGCATTGGCCCTCTAGATATGAACAGACTCTCCCAAGCATTTCGTAATGGCCTCATTAGCCTTTTGAGAAGTCCTCTCTTCTACCTTCTTCTTTTCGCTAGACAAATAATCAACAGAACTCGTTGTTAACCTGACTGTCATCACCCACCAAGTAAGATGATCCAAGGATACAACAATCACAATATCTGGAATTGAGATTAGCTGAACACAAAACAACCTAGCTCTAGAATTGTTGATGCGATTGTCAAATCTACAAATAGATAACGCCCATTCTAATTAATAGAGTAGGTCTAAGTTTTGCATCAAAATCACAACAAAGAGTGCAACTTCAAATTTTCAATTTCCACCAAGTTTGATGAAAGAAAATTGATGGTTCAACAACATTACTTACATAATGTCCAATCATATGCATTTTTTAGTTCAAAATCAAATCCCAAAGATTCACACTAGAAGGAGAACAATTCATGCAGATGGTTATTTCAACTTAAAGAGAAGTGATCACATTCATACCTCTCCAGACATTGTGTAGCTTGTTTCTTTATTAACAATCTCTGAAAACAAGAGAGAAAAATAGGTGAATACCCCAATGGCCCAATCCCTAGGAAAAACGAGACAATCTCTAACATGTAAAACTTCAATAAGAAAGGTTATATCCAGACTCACCTTGCATCGAGGGTTGACCTTCACTATTCTCCATCCCCTAAAATCTACCAAATTCAAAACACAGTAACCCTAATTTGAGAAAATCAGTCCAAAAAGCACCTTATAAAGCAACAAATTAGGTCAATGCCACACAATTAAGAGATCAGACACTAAGATCCAGATCGTATGAAGTGCAAGCAAAGAAAAAGAAGATTTGACATACAAATTGTGGATATCCCCAAAATCTAGCCGGCGAGGGGACATACCGGAACGGATGAGAGGTCTGAGGCCGGAAAGGAGAGAGCAAGGCGTCATGGGAGCATGAGGAGAACGAAGAGGGTGAGGCGAGCATGGTAAGAACGGAGAGAGGGATATCAGAGAGTGACAGAAAGAATGAGAGGCGGATGGAGGAGAAAGAGGGAGCGAGATAGCAGAGAGCGAACCAGGGACAGTGGGGTACAACAACCTAATTTTTTTTCTACGGGGTAAAACTCGTCTAATTCTTTTTTGTTGTGGTCTAACTACCTAATGAAGTTTTCTTAAAGGTCTATTTTACCAAATTTCCCCAATTTATAACCCTAGAAAATAAACCAAAAAAGGGATAATTAGTTGTATATCCTTGTAAAATTTCTCAATTAGTTATATATCCCTCAAATCTTTAAAATATGTTATTTATCCCTTAAATAATAAAATATTTTTTTATAAATCCAAATTACATTTTCTTTCATGAATTGCAATTAAAACCTCCATTAAATGTTTGTTAAATAATTTAAATTAGGTAAAAGCCAATCTAAAATGGCATTGCTCCTAATTAATCCCTTTATGTTCCATCTTCTTCTTCAATATAGCATATGGCCTCTGCCTCATTCAGAACTTAATTTCTCTTATTCTGGATTTTAATTTAGGGTAGTGGGACAAATTTGATATTTAACAAATCGAGATTGAATTTTAATTGATGAAAACAATTCAATCGATCCTCCAAACCCTAAGTTGATCGATTTCAATTTCAGTTATGGATTTGATGATGTTGTGAATTCTTCTTGACAATCGTGACAACCATTGTCATCTCAAAGCCTCGTGGCAGGAAGTACAAGCTCCCGCCACGACCCATCTTGGTGCCGATCTTCTGCAACAAGTTGTAGGATGGTGAGGATCTCAACCACCACAACCTTGTCGGCCCGGTAAAAGAAGCACAACATACGAGATCTTCCCCATCTGAATGGGGCAGCAAGGCAATGATGATAATTTTGACTATGTTAGGCGGAGGCAATGGTGAAATGCAGATTAATAAGGGATTGTAATTGAAGCTCTTGACATGATTTAATGATGGATTTTAATTGCAATTCATGGATGAAAATGCAATTTGGTTTATAAATAATTATTTGGAAAATTTGCATGAATATACCATAAAAAAATGGGACTTTGAGAAAATAGCAGTACTATAGCCTAATTTGCACCAAGGGGGAGAAAATACCGGTTGTAAAGGTTGTAGGGAAAAAGCTCACAAAAAAAAAGATAGTCAGATGCTATAGAGGAGAGAGGAAACAAAGGGTTTCTTCGACACGCCTAGAGCGGCTTACCACTCTCCTGCATTAGCTATATATATTGAGAAATAGAAAAGTATAAGAACTTTTGGGGAAAGGAAGCTGAATTTCTGGATCTTGTGAAAGCGGCTTGGCTTCTTGACAATGGGGGATCCAAACAACTCAAGCTTGTGCAGAAATTAAAGAATGTGAAGGAGACCTTGAAGCCATGGGATAAAGCTAGATTCCCGGATTTGGAAACCCAGATTAAACTTGACAAAGATATTCTCCATGAGTTGCACCTCCAGCTGCGTGAGAATAGGGGTTGCGTTCAGCTTGCCTTAAAAATTAAGGAGGCTGAGGAAGTGTTGAGAAAGGATATGGGTAGGCTCATCAGTTTCACTACTCAGATAGCAAAGCTTCACTGGCTGACTATGGGTGAGGAGACTCTGTTCTATAGAAGTGTTACAGAGAGACGTGCTAGGAATGCCTTGGTGATCATTAAGGATGACAGAGGGCAGTTGTTGGAGGATGAAAAGGAGATTATATCTCATGTGCTGCACTATTTTAGAAGCATCCTTTCAATGACAGGTGCTCTGAACTCACAAGAATCCCCAGCTATGATGAGATTAAGAAGAGTATTTGGAATATAGGGAGCAACAAATCGACAAGGCTTGGTGGGTTTGGAAGTCAATTCTTTAAGGATGTGTGGGCTATCGTCGGAAAGGACACTTGTGAAGCTGTTAGAGAAATCTTTCGGAATGGTAGAGTTCTGAAGAAGTTGAATGCTACGTTCATCTCTCTCCTGCTGAAGGTGTCAAACCCTACGCTGGTGAAGGACAAGAGGCCTATATCTTGTTGTGATACGGTTATGAAGGCCGTGTCGAAACTGATTGTTGGTAGGCTCAAAAGCAAGATGGACAGTTTGGTGTCTGAATGTCAGGGCACTTTTATTCCGGGCCGATCCATGTCTCACAATTGGGTTGTAGCCCTAGAGGTGGTGAATGGATATGGTACAAAAAGAGTTTCGTCCCGTTGCACGATTAAGGTTGATCTTAAAAAAACCTATGATTTCTTGAACTGGGATTTCATCAGAGCTATCTTAGTGTATTTCAACTTCCCAGCCAGCCTTGTCAACCTTATTATGGAGTGCGTTTCAACCCCTTCTTTCTCTGTTCTGGTCAATGGATCACCAGAAGGGTTCTTTCCGGACAAAAGGGGTTTGAGACAAGGTGACCCTTTGTCACCATATTTGTTTGTGTTGTGTATGGAGGTTCTGAGCAGAATGATTCAGGAGGCTACTGCTAAGCCGGGATTTAAATTTTATTCGAGATGTAAACAGCTGAAGCTTGCACACTTAGCCTTTGCTGATGATCTGCTGTTATTCTGTCATGCCGATTTAGAATCAGTTAAGGTGCTTAAATTGTGTCTAGATGAGTTTTTTTTATGTTTCTGGCCTTAGAGCAAATAATGAGAAGACCAATGTGTTTATTTCCGGGGTTGCCAGCGGCCTTGCCGATTCCATCATCCAGCAACTGGGGTTTGTTCAGGGGAGTCTATCGATCAAGTGCCTTGGCATTCCTCTTCATTCCAAGACAGTTGTTGCTCATGAGTATAGCGATCTCTTTGACAGAATTGAGAAGCAAATCGCTTCTTGGGCTGCTAGGAAGTTATCATATGCTGGTCGGCTTCAGCTTGTCAAATCTGTATGTGCCGGAGTGTATACTTTCTGGAGCTAGTTGCTCATTATTCCTGCAGGGGTTGTCCATAGGATTGATAGTCTGTGCAGGCGTTTTCTCTGGAATGGTAGTACAGAAGGGCGTAAGCATCTTCTTGCTTGGAATTGTGTCACGAAACCTTACTCGGAAGGAGGTCTGGACATAAGGGAGATTTTGTCCTGGAACAGAAGTGTGCAAGCGAAGTTAGTGGGTGACTTAGCGTTGCAGAAACCTAGTATCTAGCTTAATTGGTGCACTCGGAATCACCTAAGAGGGGCATTAGTGTGGGATGTTGTACAGAAGGTGAATGAGACTTGGGTGTGGAAGAGTTTACTACACACCAGAAATGAGTTGAGTACAACTTTGCAGTTTGGCAGCCCTTCCCCAGATTTACAGTTGGTCTTGAACCAAAATGGGGGCATATGTTGCACAAAAGCTTATGATCTCCTTAGGGAGAGAGGGGAGTACTCGGCTTGGGGGAAGTTTATTTCGTGCCATCAACTAGTAAACCCATGGCATCAACGAGTAAACGTGTGTCATAACTGATTGGGATTCCTCATAAATGCACATATGTTAAACATACGTGCCATCAAAATTTACATGTCAGATCAGATGTTTTACATGCCATCAACAAGTAAACTCATGCCATTAAAATAAATTTCCATGTCAATGATGTTTTGGCGTCCTCTCTCTCCTGCCTTGTGAAACCGCTTGTAATGCTCTGAAATCGCTTGAATTTTGAAATGAGGGGTTTCAAATGGGTTGTTTCTTTTTTACTTGCAGTTGATGTGATAGGGTTAATTAACAACCTTCATCATTACGGTTACCTTCTACAACATGTGGAAAATCGATTATTTTTTTATCATTTTTAAGGACCCTTTGCTACTTTTGCAATATTTTCAGGGGGTTAGTTTTGCAAATGGTTATGCGTTTTGGTTTATTAAATGCTATTATAGCAAGTTTGAAAGATATATAACTAATATAGCAAGTTTATAAGGATATATAAACAATTGTCCCATTAAAAAATGACTAAACTAATTTAAATCTAAACCCGTCTCTCCATGGAATATAAGACCATCCGCAACCATGGGATAACCTCTTTCTTCTTCTTTTTTCCATCTTCCTATCACAACTTTACATTTTTCCATCTTCCTATCACAACTTTACAACTCATTTTTTTTAAAAAAGAATTTTCACCTTTTCTACCTCTTTCTAAAATGTTTTCTCTACAACCATGGGAGACTCTTTTACCTCTTTTCAAATTTATTTTCACTTTTTCTTTTCCTTTATATCTTTCCCTTTATTATACGTGTATCATCATATATTATTGTGAATTATTTTTATTTATAATTTTATAAATAAATAAAAATAGCAAGTAGTTAATATAAATATATTTTATTACATCTAGATTAAATAAAAAAAAGTTAAAAACATTATAACATACGTAAATACTAATCGAACTACCTATAAATTCGGATTGGAAAAAAATAGCAAGTAGTTAATATAAATAAATAAAAATAGCAAGTAGTTAATATAAATGTTGTTGGTTTGGAAAAAAAAGAAGGAGGATTGTACACATTGGTAGGATTATGTGGGGTATAATTTGGATATTCGGGTGTTGGAGAATTGTTAAACATTTGTAACATCACTTGAAAGTGAGGATTTTTTAGAAGATTTGGATCAAAAGGCATATTTGAAATGGGTGGAGTATTTGAATTATTGTGATCCATGGTTAAGAAAATAGGTACAACTACAGTAGATTAAGATAGGGTATATATAGGGTAAAATTAGGCTCAAATTATAGAAAAAAAATAAAATTAAACCAATAAGATATTTTATTTTAAAAAATAATAAAATATAAATATATTTTTATTTCATTTTAAATCTTATTACAACTAATAAATCTAAATGGAAAAGATATCATCCTACTTTATCATAAAAATAAAAATAAAAAAAATTAGAAAAGAGAATAAGTTATCTCTCTCTACTAAAATCGATTCCCATTCCACACATCCACTAAAATCCAACACATCCACTAAAATCCTCTGGTTGCCAAACACACCCTAAGTTGGTCATGCTCTAGCATGCTATAGGGTGGGACTTGGGAGGGGTCATATTCGTCCATTTTTATTCGGATTCATCAAAGTCTCTCCTTTCTCAGAATTGGATTTGAATCGCTTCTCCATCAAAGAATCCGATCCATCTGTATGAATAGGTCCTGAATTTTCTGTCAGATTTGCCGAGGAAGACGATGGGCAAGAGAGGAAGAGCAGCTGTGGTGGTGCTGGGTGACATAGGTCGCAGTCCCCGAATGCAGTATCACGCCCTTTCTCTCGCTCGTCAGGTTCAGTTTCTACTCACTACCATCCGATTACTCGAATTGATCTACTTAGCTTTCTCCTTTTTGTTGAATTTGGATGCCTCCTTTTAGATCAATCACGCAGAGACTTGTTAATTGTTATGTTCACGACCTGGATTTCGGTTTCTGTGAGTCTTGTACTTGCAGTTTACATGATGTCAGACTTGGAACCCGCCGTGATTATTGTAATCATCAGTAGATGAGATGTGCTAGCTTGGTTTGTCTTAATTCAAATATCACTTGTGTTCATTTGTAGATTAGTGTGCTACGAGAACTCAACATTTTAAGATTTGAATTCTCTTTGGCCTTCATTTCTTGATTTGGTTGATTGATTCTCGGTTTCTTGATTGCTTGACAGGCTGCTCTTGAGGTGGATATTATTGCATATGGAGGTAATTGGTGATTTGGTGTGTTTAGTTTGCCAAGTGAAATATTGCCTTATCACTGGAAAAGCAATATGATTGATTGAACATGAAGTTCGAACACATTTTCTCGTGTTGTGATTCAGTAAGAGGAAGTGGTTACGATCGTAAAATCGTCATGCAGCTTTATAAAGTAGATTAAAAGTACAAGATGAATGGTTTTAAGACACTAAGATTTACAATAAGCTTTATAAATAGGTGTGTTTAGGTTCTTGAATGGTGTTAAAAAATAGAACCTTTGGCTTTAATTGGATCAAAGCATAGCTAAAATAGTTATGTTTATAATTTTAGTCTGTTAATTTCAGTGTAGATCTTGTGCTGATGGGTAACTTCCATGAATATGGTAGGTTCTCAACCCCATTCTGCAGTTCTGGAGCATCCGTCTATTCATGTGCACAAAATGGTAATGAATCCATACAGTTGCTTCAGCATGATATTATTTTTTACTATTTAGTTCTTCCTAATTTTATTTTCCCATTTACAGACACAATGGCCAACAGTTTCAAAGAGCCTACCCAAGATACTTTACCCTTTTATGCTTCTTCTGAAGCCAATAGTTCAGTTCATTATGCTTCTCTGGTTCCTTGTTGTCAAAATACCTGCCCCCGATGTTTATTTAGTTCAGGTGAGCGTGCTTTGTTCACGTTTTTATCCTTTTTATTTGATACCTGGGAGTTTGTAGGTATAAGCCTTCAGTGTTTGCTTTGAAATGCATGTTGGTGAGATATACCATGATGATTTTCTGTTTGAATAGCTCACCAGATTTTATCTTAGTAAGTGTTGGTATAAATGCATCTGTTATCATATACTAGTGCTATAAATTTAGATCTTTTTCAACTTGAGCTACACCCATCACTTCTAGGTGGCAGACAAGTAGCTGTCACGAATAGCAGCTAAACTCTAGACTATACAGAATTCTCTAGTTTGGGTGTAGTCACTTCACATTAAGGTTTATGCCAAGTGGACTTGGTGTGCTGTACAATTTGTGTATTACTTTCTCAGTATATGGTCTATCCAATGGTCAAAGGCAAACTTCAGGTCATGCATTAGATTGGGGTTCTTCACAAGTTTCATATTTTATTCTAGCTGTAAGTTTCTTTATTTGATCTCCTACAGAATCCACCTTCTGTACCAACTTTAGTAGCTGTTAGATGGGCAAGTTGGCTAAGGAGATCTGCTTTCATTGTGGACTGGCACAACTTTGGTTATACTCTGCTGGCTTTATCTGTTGGGAGAAGAAGCCGTTTTGTAGCAATATATCATTGGTAACATTTTAGCTGCACCTGAAACTTTTTGGATATATGTAGCTTCTGAAGGTTACCATATCTGAGATGTGACATGCTGGTTCATTTCAGGATTGAGAAACATTATGGCAAAATGGCAGATGGTGCCTTATGTGTGACAAGGGCAATGCAGCATGAATTGCAGCAGAACTGGGATATCAAGTAAGAGGGTCAGATTCAGATCTTACATATTCTTCGTTTGTTCTCTTTTTGGCTTCATTGTATTGTTTTTGACACTTCATTCTTTTGTTTCTCTTATAAATGAATAGTGCCACTATACTATATGATCAGCCTCCGGAGTTCTTTCACCCTGCTTCACTTGAGGAAAAACACAAGGTTAAGAATCTTCTTTCTTCATGCTTTCCCTGTTCCTTTCATATTTTCTAATTAGTAGGTCTTTTATTCTTTGTAGTTATGTGCTCGGTTGGATCAAGGTCTCAGGCAGTGGCATGGTATTCGAGATTGTATAAGCCATGGTAAAAAATGGTAAAACCATTTGTGATTAGCTTGCTAAGTCCTTTAATCCACCACAACTCACAAACATTCCTCAGGAAACAGAGAAATGACGGTGGAGCAGCTACACGAAACACTATTCGCCACAATGGATGGGGCTACTGTTGTTGAGAAGCCCCATAGGCCAGCACTTATCGTCAGCAGTACTAGTTGGTGAGCTTATCTGACAAGAATTTTAATCTGTTTTGGATAGTTCGCTTGATGGGTATATATACAGCTTTGCCACCTGCAAATTTCAACAAGATAGTACGTATACGACATGACTTGAGATGATTTTGATGTTGATAGGAATGTAAGATATTCTTGATATAATTTAATGGAGCAGTACACTGCCTATATACATGTAAACAAAATAAAAAAGAGATCCTAGTAAGATATTAACAAACTAATCCAGCATTTGGGATCCATGTGAATGGAAGGAAACAGGACAGATTTTGTTTTCCTGGTTTTGACTCATGTTTTAACTCGTCAATCTTCATCTCAGGACACCAGATGAAGACTTTGGCATTCTTTTGGAAGCAGCTGTTTTGTATGACAGACGAGTTGCTGCAATCTTACATGAAGATGATTCAGCTGATGAAGAGATTCTTTGGAAAGAAATGTCTGAAGGAAGGCGATGTTTGTATCCTAGGTTATTATTTATAATTACTGGTCAGTCTTCTGCCTCTTGCGCTGGAAACGTTTTGGAACAACCGACAGAAGTTGATTGTTATTCGGTTATATATTTGCATGAGATCTGCAGGAAAAGGACCTGAAAAAGATAAATATGAGGAGAAAATAAGGAAGTTGCATCTCAAGCGCGTGGCGTTCCGAACTATGTGGTTGTCAGCTGAGGATTATCCATTGCTTCTTGGTATAGTATTAGTACCTATTGCTTCCATTTTACTCTGTTATTTTAGGCAAGGTAATTTTTCTTTCATTTCCCCAATTTAATGGTTTGTTATGGGAATGTTAACAGGATCAGCAGACCTGGGTGTTTGCCTGCATACCTCTTCATCAGGATTGGACCTTCCCATGAAGGTATTTCATTTCTGAGTTATTTGGAATACGAGTAAATTGATGATTGCGAAAAAAAGTAGTCTGTAGTGTGAACAGGCTGTGTTTGTAAAGTACAAAAACTCTATGAAAATTTACCTTCTAGTTCAACAGTTGAAATATGTGTTTGGTAGGACAAAATAAACTGTGCTATAGAATTCAAGCTAGTTCAAATTATAAGCTCATCAGGGAACATTACTGGAGGAGAAACGAAACGAGTTTATCTGTAAATACAAGACAGAATTGTCCCTTCACTTTTGAGGGAAATTACATAAACTAGTTTGGACTGTTTCACAAAAAATAGTTTGGAGAAACATACAAGTATATTTTTTTTCTTTTAACGTTCATTTACTTTTTTTAATCTAAATTTTCATGTATGACTAGTTTTTCATCCACCACAAGATTAATATAGTACAGTATTACCAAACACAACGTAATTTTTTCTTTAAAGTTAAACCTTTAGTAATTAAGAGCATCTTCCCCCGTAGGCTAGAATAGCCAAGGGAAATAACCTGCCAAGAATATTCTCTTTTGGCCTATTAAATGTTTTTGTTGTTCTCATCGTAGGCCAAATTTGGTAGGCAAATTTTCTATAAAAACTCATGTAATGACAAATATATGCATGAAGATGATCAATATGATGGCTTCGGAACAGGAAATGGTTATGAAGAGAGTAATGCGGATCTACCAGAATATTAAATGTGACCATGATTCAATAGTTGGTTGTTTCATTTTATATTTGATTTTTCTTCTTTAGTACTTTAAGCAACTTAATATTTATTTTTTATTATAATTTTGATGAATCTATAATAAAAGAATATTAATGTCATTTTCTAAAAATATTATGTATGCAATAATAATTTAAATATGTCAAATATTATTGTCATATCGAAGAACTCTTGAATATCTTAACAATACTACAAATTTTATTTTAAATTGGAAATCATAACTATATAATATATAGATTTATAACTGTATTATTTATAAATTTACTTCATATTATGGTTTTGATGTGTTTTGAGATTTTTTATTATTATTTTCAAATATAGTAATTTATGCAACTCGATATTTATTTATGAGATATGATTTCGATGAAGATGTAATAATATAAAATGAATACGTTTTTCTAAAGATATTAATTATTTATGCAAATATAATCCAAACATATTAAATATTATAGTCATATCAAAGAACTCATCAATATCTTTACAAACTATTACTTTTAGTTTTGATAAAAATTATAATTATATAGTTTATATACAATTAATTGTGTGATTTCTAAATTTATATTAATAATGAACAATTAAAAAAAAAAAATTGTGGAATTCACATTTGGCCTTCTAAAATCCCAAGCCAAATTTGGCCTTCATTTTAGAAATAGGCCAAAAAAAATTTGGCCAAAATAGGTTTTGGCCTATGATGGAAGAGAAAAAAGGCTATAACCCATTTTTTAGCCTATGGTGGGGGATGCTCTAATGATCATGAGAACTTAGTCTTCTTATATGTATCATCATTGCTGGCATCAGGTTGTCGATATGTTTGGCTGTGGATTGCCTGTTTGTGCGGCTTCATACTCTTGGTAAGATAACAATCCATTTTCTGTAATCTTCTAGGGAACAAAAGAGATAAAGTTAACATATACTAGAACCCTTAACTGTTTATTGAGCATTCCTCTCTTTACTTGTTTTCAGTATACAAGAACTGGTGAAAGTTGAGAGGAATGGCCTTCTTTTCTCATCATCATCTGAGCTTGCTGATGAACTTTTGGTAATTTTTCTTCAGTTATCCAATTCATTTATGCGGAAAGAAATTCTGGCTATGCCTTCTGAAGACACAACTGCACAGTTTGCACTTGTCTGCAAGCACTAGTATCAGTTTAACTGAGAAGCTAGTGAATTTGACTGGACTGATATGTCAGATAAAATCACCACTTTGATCTGATGCCTATCAAGCAATGGCTTCCTTGTCGCAATAATTTTTGCAGCTGCTCTAATTCTGGAAGAAGCTAGGTTGTAACCTTGTGAATACTTGATTACTCCCTCCTCTTCTACTGAGTCAAATTTGCTGATGTGGTTTCGTTTTTGAAATTTTGGAATACTTTATTTTTAACTTGAAACTCACATGCTGTCTAAAAGCGTCTTTAGTTTTGCTCTTGATCTTTTAAAATGTCTTAGGTGCATTGCCCAGGAATAAAAATCCATATACAATATTATGTAGAGTAGCAATGGGTTCTAACCTAAATTTCTGTTGGCAAATCTGTACAGATGCTTTTCAAGGGGTTTCCTGATGAATGCGGTGCCCTGAAGTCATTGAAAAATGGTGCGCTTGAAATCGGGTCAACCGCTAGTTGGGCTCGGGAATGGGATGAGCATGCCAAACCATTAGTGTCAGAGGCAAGTGAAGCTTAAGTTGATTAATATAATGTCTCATGCATCTAAACCTGTTGTTAAATATCCTTGCACGTCAAATTGATGCATTGATGCCTGACCTTGTTTATCTAATCTTGACTGGTATAAATTTGTATTAAGTTGTCAAGTCAAGTCAGGCATAGCTTAGAGTAGGAGGCGTGTTAGAAGTATTTGATTATCAAAGAGCAAAGCAGATTACTTTAAACTTGGAACTCTAGAAGTCTGTTGCCATACTTCAAAATGATGAAAGTGACAATTTGATATCCTGATCAAATGTGCGGTGGAATGGTGGAATTTTCAGGTGATATCTCGGAACGGCATCTGATATGAAGTTGTTTCATCCGGTTTGCCAGCAGCTTGCCCATCCAGTGAAAAGAGTTACCATGTTTACTACGAAATAGGTTTGGCAAGAAGGATCGGTTTTGTTGATAGATTGAAACATCAGTTCAGTTCAGTTTGGGATTTGCAGCTTTAAAGGATAGATTGGTAAGATGATATGTTTGTCTAGTTCAAATAGATTGAAGAAGGCATGTTATGTAATGGAAAGTAGAAATGGTATGGCCATTTACCAAAACTTGTGCTTGAACTGACGAGTGAAGGCTACAAAGCCAAGCTACCTCACATCTCGGCAAATCCGCAAATGGGCCTAGTAGAAAACAAGTACGTTGATGATGGAATGTAGTTGTCGAACGGTTGTTTCTCAACCAGCTCAGCTTTGGGCCTAGTAGAAAGCAACACCTCTGTTGGAAAATTGTAAGAATGGTTGAAGACATGAAACCAATTGCAAATGGCGCACATTGCACTATTGCAGTGGCGTGCCGTGTGAATTATGTAACCACCATCGCCGATCGTTGAAACATTTCCTTCTGGACTATTCAATCACAATCACAATACATATTTCCAAAATTATTTTTTGATTGATCCAAATTTATTCAATCACAATCAAAATTATTTTTGATTGATGATCTAACCACCATTGGCATAGTCCAAGGCTGTTGGGAGGGGGGGAAAAAGGGGGGATTTGAGACCGATCCGATCCGAGTTAAGCCCGAACTCGAAAGCAATCCGAACCCAGTAACAACCCGAACCCGATTATATCCGAATGGACAGACCCGAAATCAACCCAAAACCCAAAATTGTCCGACCCGAACATATCCGAAACCCGAAATTACCCAAACCTGATTATACCCGAAATAACCCAAACCCGATTATATCCGAAACCAACGAAAATCTTATCTTTTTCCCTAAAATACTCAAAACAACATAAGTATTTGATTACTTAATAATGAATTGTAATATTATCATGCATATAGTATAATTAAATGTAATTTTGTACACCCTCAATTAAAAAAGTCACTTTTTAGCATTTTTTTAAGACCCCAAAACTACATAAATATCAATTTTTTGGTCATTTTTAAAATTTTGTAGTTATGAGTAATAAATATGAAATTAATATTAAAAAATAACATTTTATATAATTTTGAGTTTTTTTTTTAAAAATGTTGTAAAAGGTGAGAAGACTTACATTTTTTTAACGAATTTAGTAGTATTGATTAAGAATTGATAAACATTAGATTAATATATATAGAAGGATGAATATCTAATAGATAAAAAAACAAAAAAAATGATTTGTTTTATCCAATATAATTCTTGCGGGTTCAATTTGACTGAACCTAATTCGACCAAAATTGTTGTGACCGAAACCCGATTCACCCGAACCCGTGTAGACCGAAACCCGGTTCACCCGAACCCGTTTAAACCCTCGCCCGAACTGAATAGGACCCGAAACCCGATTGTATCCGATAAAGTAAGGCCCGAATAAATTCGACCTGAACCCGATCAGACCCGAATTGTCATCACACCCGATATAAACCCGAGTACGATCTGACCCGAAACCGAATATCCCGGCCCGAACCCGACCCGACTCGACTCGCCCGATTGCCACCTCTAACCACAAACACCTTCATTTCTTATTAAAAAAAAAAAAATTCAAGCTTCGTCCCATTGTCATGGGGTCCACCGCCGATGTAGTCTCGACACCACCGCCTTTTGTGATGATTCTTTCCAAAACAACCTTCACTGCAAAGCCTGAAAGCCGTCTCATCCAACGACCGAGAAGGGTACGTAATGTGCTGAAGATGGCCTCTATGTTCCAAATCCGAGATCTATGGGAGCCTTGATCCATAGGAGGAAAATAATTTTTCTTTTTTTTATTAGTTTTATAATTTCATTTTTTTTTGGTGCAATGTTTTATAATTTCATGTTGTGACCAAATCAAGGAATGTTTCACATTGTCCCGGTTCCAAATCCGTCCGTCTTTTCTAGTTTCGACTTCTGCTCTCTAGTTGCTCGTGGTTGTTCTGTCTTTGCTGATTTGGTTGTATTTCGGTTCTTTTATATCCGTTTGTCCGTTGCTGTTCTTTCGGCCTCTCGTCTCACCGGGCATGTCCGGTGAGTTGAATCTTTTCCGGTTCAAAAAAAAAAACAAGGTACTCAGAGAATTCTCCTCTCTATTATGACGAAAAGTAAATAGACATAAATCACATTTTCAAACAATACTATACGTAACAACGAATCTGAAAAATACAATACATGACGAACTTGAGATCCCCTATACAAACAACGTACCTGGGGCCTTACCTTTGTTGCCCTATCATTTATGGTCGCACAACCAAGAACACCTTTCAAGATTTATTAACCACAACTAAATCACAACTTCACAAATGGAAAGGTAATTGCTTGTCTCAAGAAGGACGTTGTACTCTGATTAAAACAACACTCTCGGCAAAACCATTACACCTGATGCAATGTTTCCTATTACCGAAAGCGGTACACATGGAACTGAATAAGATAAATCGAAACTTCTTGTGGAACAAGGGCCCCAGCCACAAACCACTTGTTAGCTGGTTTGAGGTTTGCAAGGCTAAATAATATAGGGGTCTAGGCCTCCGAAATTATGAAGATATGAACAAAGCACTACAACTGAAACTAATATGGAAAATTTTGACGGAACCACATAACCCATGGGTCTCCATTGTTACATAAAAATACCTTAAAAACCAGGATATCCTACATTATCATAAAAAGGGAGATTCATCTTGGCAATGGAATCAGCTTACCAAACTAATTCCCCTGTTTAAGGAGAGCCTACGATGATCAATAGGAAATGGTAGAAGCATAAACTTCTGAAACGATCACTGGTTTGGTGATGCACCACTCATCACAAAGCTCCATATTGACCAACACATACACATTGATACGCAAGTAACAGTTCAACAATTTACAACAGAAGACAAGGTTTGGGATTTAGAAAAACTAAACACAACCTACCAAAGAAAGTAATAAATTCAATAACAATCACCCCAATCCCCAAAAACATCCATATAGATAGACTATACTGGAAATGTAGTAAAAATAGTTGGTTCTCTACCAGCTCTGCAATTGAAATGATTAACAATTTTAAGCACCAAAAATCTAATATGAGATGGATTTAAAACCTAGACGTGTCATCAAAGGTTAAAACCCTACTTTGGAAAATCACAAAAAACAGTGTTCCTACATCTGTTAAACTTGCCTCTCGCGGCGTTGGGATACCGACGACATGCAAGCATTGTGACTCCAATTATGAAGACCTAGCCCATCTTCTATGGGACTACCCCATTTCACGTGCGACAATAACATCCATTGACCCAACATTAGTAATAGCTCTAAACAACTGCTTCATGCAAGGATCAACACTGAATGAGACCATTCGAGAAATAAAGGACACCGTAGGAACACAACGATTCTCAAAATTAGCCCTCACTTGGTGGAGTATCTGGTACTTCTGAAACAAAACTCTATTCGGCAACAACATACCAGATGTAAGTGGTATAATATCTTTCATAAAAGATCAAGCATATCTATGGAATGCTTCCAAGCATAATGATAAGGCTTTGGAGGTTAAGGTGCACCATAAAAAAGACATAATTAAATAACTAAAACACTACTACAAGAAGAAGAATCAAAGCTAAATGGTGCCCCTAAATCAAGGACCTTCAAACTCAACTTTGACAGGACTCTTTCTTCCACCTACAAGGGTTCTTTTGAGTTTGTAATCAGAAATCACACGGGAACTCCAGTTTATTTTGGTGCAAGGCCTTCCTCAATCCGGGGCTTGGACTATGGAATGGCATCCATGCTACACGAAAACTAAACATAATTACTAAACTTGTAATAGAAGGTGATAACCTCACCATTATTAACAGCCTAAAAGGTTGTGATCTGCCTTCGGGAGATTATGAAATGATTTTTTCTGTTAGTCTAGTCTCCCTTAACGCTTTTCATACTATTGATATTCGTCATGTTTATCGAGGAACAAATCGAGTTGTGGACTGATTATCGCATTTTGACCTTTTGTTCTCCGGTTCATTTGCACCTGATGACTCAGTTCCAAGCCAAATTATTTCTGGTTCAAAAAAAAAATTGAAACGCTGGGGTGATTAATGCCGAATTCCTGTGCACATCGATCAATTTCAATATTTCGATCTTCTAGGGCTTTGTCTATGTGAAAACTCGCCAACGCATTTCTTCGTTACGCAATTCATGGCTGTAAGCGTATGGAGCCAAAATCTGATCATATGTTGTCCATTAATGGCAGGCATTTTGTCTGCTTGCGATGTGTGATTTTAATTTTTGTTTTTTTCCCCGTTACAGAGCAAGCGAACACGCCATTTGATTGAGTGTATCTGCGTGTGCATGCGTATGTTTGATTTTCACCATTCAGTAGCTTTACTGGTTTGCTGCTAGTTGCACTATATGTGGTTTAGGCTGTTTAGCTAGAAGACAAGCTGTGACCATTTTACAGCTTCCTTTGTTATCAACAAAAGTTACAAAACAAAGGTTTACAGTAGGAATCCCCTTCTTGAAGTCAGGAATCAGGATAAGTTGTTTGTGAAATTATGTACAGTATGGAAAATGGAAAATTTCTTGCCTTTGTTGTATACTCGTAAAGCTGATGAATAGATCTTTTCTCACTTACATAGTTACATATACTCCTATAGCTTTTGTGATGCAATATGTATTTCAACAATTTTACCCTTTTTTTTTTTTGGGAATGACATATTTATAAATGCCAAGTAATGAGACACTTGATTGTGTTGAAATTGACTTGTAATTTGACCAGATGATCCCTTAATTTCAGCTGGGGCTATGACTAACCAATTCTTTGTTGCTATATATAGGCAAGTGTTCAACGGATGAAGGTGCCAAGATCAGTCCCTAGGAAGTTACTTGTTATGCTCAACTTGAATCCCCGAATTGATTATTGGCCAATCATATATCCTGCTCTATCAAGCCTATGTCTTGTATGAGTTGGGAAGACAATTGGTTTAGACTTTAGATTGAACAATCTGATTTTACATTATAAGTTAGAGGAAGATGCTTACAAGGATGGAATATGCCTGTCCTGCCTGCCTTTTTCTCTATATTGATATACAAGTATGGCCCTTTGTCTACCTGTTCTTCCAGTTGTCTAGCGTCCTATATAGTATATATGATCTATGCTTGCTGTATATCGCATCGCTGTTTTGTGTATGACAATTGATTTTCAGTTCAGCCACGTTTAGCCTTCACATGGCCTTTCAGTATGTTTCTGTTCTTATATGAATTTTTTTTATATGAATTTGTAAATGAATGATTGTTAATTGCATATATGGCTGAACACAAGCATGCGGTAAGCAATTAATAGGATCAGTTGGACAAGATGATTGAGCTTGAGAGGAAAATATGTCATTTTGGATATTTGTTATAATTCTCCCATTGTTTTTTATTCTCCATGCCAAAAAGTTTTCGGGGACCATGCCCTCTCGCACATGATACCTTTATTTGAGAAGCTTGTGGAATATTTTTCTGCACATGGGATCAGGTCGTTTCTGTTTCAGTTAGATTGCTTGTGTGCCCTTTTGAACTTGGCAAGCTTTTGTTAACACCCAAAAGCCAAAGTGCCCTTGTAACCCCGTGTAAGCATTAGATATGCTTATGGTTTTTTCTTTCTTTCTTTCTGGTTTCGAGGGAAAAAATTAGACCTTAGATTTGATGGCATTTAAACTAGTTTTTCTTCCCTTCTAACACCGTACGTGTATTTATGAGCTATTCTTGTTTCTGGCATATGCAGACAAAGTTTTCTTAAGTGGTATGAAGATTTTGTCCAAGTTAATTAAATTGGAGTCCATGTTTTAGATACCGGCCCTTCGGCAATGCTAAAATCAATCAATCAATAAAGAAAAAGAAGAAGAAAAAGAAGAAGAAGAGTACATTGGCTGCTAATGCATGTTTCATACTGTCATGTGTTGCCCTGCTTAACAAATTCTTCAATCCGAAATTGTTCTGTATTTTAGTTTACTGGAGGTTGCATTGCTGCCAGCTGGTGGTAAACAACATAAAGTATTTACAGATAACAAGGATATGTTTATATAGGAATGACATTGGGAGAATCCCGACTTCAGATTGACATCATTATTCTGTGGATCATTATTTTTTTTGGTTACATTTAATTTACCAGTGAATAGATATCTACAGTCATATATCCAGGAGGGTTCGAATTGGAGACGTTTAGTACTACCCGCAAATCCTTTCCAGTGAGTCATTCTGGAATGGTTTCAAGAGCCAAATCCTGGTAAGGATATAAATGCATGCTTATTTTAAAAGCACCCGGCTTTCTCTCCCCAGAATCAACTTCCACAATTTGAAGTTACTGCCGTTTTCTGGATGGTATGATTTCATTGTTAAACATTTTCTCTTCCCTCGAATTTATCAGTTTTATACTTATTTGACATATTTTAATTACTGATGCTGGTGCTTTAGTGATTATAATAGCTAGACTCAGATCATCAATGCGTATGCAATATATGACGATGGTTGAATAGTTAGGTAGGTTTACGTGGAACCTTAAGTAGTTGTTACACCACGTACAATGCCACATCCACATCCACATGGCTGAAAAATGTGATTACTTTTCCTTAGTTTAATATGAGTCGGCTGCATTGTTGAAACAACTTAGATGACTTTGTATCTCAGACTCAGTCCTTGTTCATATATACGTACAGTTAAGGGTGCTGGACCGCTGACATATTATATTAGCTATTGAATTAGTTTATGTGGCTATCTTTATGTGTTCGTGTAGATGTTTTAAATTAATCTGATATTGAAGGAACAAATGATTGAATAGGAATAATTAAATCTTGTACATGTGGCTATAAATTCTCAAAAACCCACTCGATCTCGATGGTCGAAAAGATGCATAATGAAGATTGAATGATATATATATATATATATATAGCCCGCCCTTGTTTTCCTCCTAAAATCACGAATCTACCTTTCAAGTCCCCTATAAGACGTACATACACACATCCACATTAAGGGTGATATGTAATATTCTGTAGGGGAAGCACCATAATAAATTCGTATGTTTTTCCCCACCTAAATTATTTTAAAAAGTAACCCTACCCTAATTGTCATCAATTTTTTTTAATCAAAGTCACATGAGAGTTTTCTGCCTATGTTTACCTTTTAGAGTTATGATGCTGATTTTTAATTTTTATACCCCACAAATTTGTCACTGTAGTGTGTACTCTCTTTGTCAAACTGCTACATTTTGCATTGATTTATCTTGAATCATTGATACTGATTTTTGTTATGAGGTGTATAATAGTGAAAGGTGGAATATGGAAAGGAGAAGAGTGTTTATTATACCAATTAGTTTCTGTTTCATATTGCTATAAAGAAAATAAAATTTGATTTTTTTTTTTAAGAAATAATTTTGCATGATATAATGTCAGTCAAAACAGTAAATTTTTTGTTATCTCATTATGATGAGATACATTAATTCAAATGAGTTTTATTCTTTTCATTTGATTGTTTTATTGTTTGAATTAACACATCAAGACAATTCTAACTAAACTCCTTCCAAAAAAAAAATCATACAAATGTATTACTAAAAAAACTGGATGAATAGTTTCAAAGTAGACATGTATGATTTTGTGATTTTAGACAAATTGCATTGGTTAAAACCAGATTTATTTTGAGATATATTCAAATGAGTTTTTTTCATTTGATTGTTATTGTTTGAAATAACACATCAAGGTAATTCTAACTAGATATTGGGTTCGTATGGGACGGGGTTAATAAACTGACTAAAATTATAAACAGGGTAAAATTTATAAACTGTTGGTAAAAGTAGTTAAAAATTTATGAAAAAATATAAGCTCCGTATGGGGTAAAAAACAGTTTATTTGTAAAAAGTGGAGTTTATTTGTTTTTTATTAGGGGTATTGTGGTACTTTCAAACCAAATAAGATAAAAGAGAAGGGATAAAATAGTAATTATTGAAAAAAAAGCTCCAAATAAGCTTGTATCTTCGGTTTTTTTTTAAACCTTTGCTTTTAACCAGTTTTTGACTAATTTTGGTGGCCATACACCAACTAAGCCGGTTTAATTTTTTAACAACTACAATTTCCTAATTTCAACCGATTGATTTGGGCAGCCATACACAGCCATTATGTTTCTAGAGATATAAAGTATTTTTATATATACCCTGGCCAAATTGCCTTGGCATGGTTAAAACAAGATTTTAGACACATATGATTTTGTGAATATGGCCGGGCCGGGCCGGGATTAGAAACATAACGTGTAGTACTTTTAGTCATTCATCCCCATATTTTTGGTTTCTTCTTAGCACTTGTGATGAAAATAGCAGGCATAGGTGTACGTCAAACCATGAGGGATATTATATATTTTTTCTGAAATATTTTATTATTTGTTTTTATGACTAATAGCCGACAACATCTACCTCTTGAGTGCATTTTGGGTGAATTTCTAAGTCATTGCAATTTTGCAATGCTATTTTGCCCAGTTTTACAAAATTTAAATTATTGGTATGTATATATATATATATTAAATTATTAGAAAGCAAAAGAAATGGCTTTCTACTTATTTTGTAAATCTTTTCACATGATTTTAAGACATAAACAGTTCGCCATTATCTGGGGACCATTCAAGAAACTGCATATCTAACAAAAAATAAAATAATGGCAGCTTCTTTTTCAACATTAAGAAAACTACTCTAGTAGCTACATGATTAATCTAGGTGAAGAAAGTTTTGGAGGGATTGATAACTGGTACGTACAAGGTCTCAGGAACAGTTTTATAATGTTTTTGCTAATCATCTGCAAAATGAAATAAAAGGATACAAGATTCGGTGGAAGTTTTCCTTTTCGAGATCCTGCTTAGCCTATTTATGTTATCAATTTTTGTACTTTACTGCCTAGTCTTCTTAACATGACTTGAACATAACTATGACGATATTTAGGTCAAAGCAGTTACCAGTTTGTCAACAACAACACAGTAAATTCTGCGATTGGACGGGGTCTAGGGGTCAGGATGTACGTACTTTTACCCGACTAGGTCGAAAGAGTGTTTTCGAAAGACCCATAAAAACACCAAACAAGAACCACAAGGGTAAATAATTAACATTTTTATTCCCTAACATTTTGATCTATTTCTTATAGGTTACTAATCTTGAGGAAACTATTCTATTTGAGCATCTTCCTTCTTAGGCCGAAATAGTCAAGGAAAATATTCTATTAAAACAAAATATTTTATAGAATATTCTCTTTGACATACTGTCCATTATTAATTTATTTTAGTTGCCCTCGTAAGTCAATTTTCGTGAGCTAAATTCTTAAAACTATCAATTAATACATATTTTCATTGATTCTACACCTCACTTGTCACTCACTTTATCCGCTTGATTTCAATCTACAATGGATCCATCCGAAATATCATCATCCTCTTTTATCTTCAAATAGAGCTGTTGAGATTTCTAATTCTATTTTTGATTCGTTTGATTAGGAGTTATGTTTTTTATAGATCTATAATTAAAAAAATGCACGAGCTTTTCTAAAAATATTATTTATGCAAAAATAATCCAAACATGTTAAATATTACGGAGTATAGTAATATTGAAGAACTCGTCCATATCTGTCATAATTAGATAGTTTACATATAATTAATTTTATTATTTATAAATTTATATGAATGTTAAACAATTGATATTTTTTTTAAAAAAAAGGTGTGACCCACCGGCCTTCTAAAATCTCAACCCAAATTTGACTTAGAAATAGGCTAAAAAAAATTCGTCAAAATGGGTTTTGATCTACGGCGGAAGGAAAAAAAAAAGGACAAAGCCCAATTTAATTATTTGTTTCGATGGGAGATGCTCTTATACAGGCCCTAACCTTTTTGAAATTGTTTGCAATATAGTGTAGTGGATAGATATTTTTCTGTTGTTTATGTTTGATTAAGGAAGAAATGACATGATTAGGTGTTGTCATAGTTTGTACTGAGAATGAAATTGCATTGTGTTGTGCTCGTAGTCTCGTACGGTAGGGAAAGGGACATGTGAGGAAGATTCTGATATTCCACATGAATTAGATGAACCACCCTTGGAATTGGTGGGTTTGAAGACGGAGCTTCCTCTTACAGTTACAGTCTAACACGGGATTAAACGGGGCATGGTTATTCGATCGCTGTGGGATTGGGATGGATGGTCTCCCCAAACCGCCTGGTTGGCATGGCATCCCTGAATCAACGATTACAAGTGGGAGTGTTTGTGGGGACGGGGGTCCGACACCAACCGATTTTTTAGGAGAAAAAACAAATAAAGGAGTGTGAAGTTCACGTGGGGTAGAATGCTGGGTGGGTGGGTGTTGATCTTCACAAGTGGAATGTACACATTTCCTTGTTCTCCTTTAGGAGGAGGAGATGAGATAGGGCCACATGTTTTTCATACATTTTTTTCTTGTTTTTCTTCCTTTGTCTAATTTTTAGCGGCTAGAGCTAACCCTTTAAAAAGAGCTTGAAAAATGTGTACGTATTTGCAAGTGTACCCTTCAAACTTCCCGGCATATGACACATACAAAATTGTTGGAAATTGTTGATGCACCATATACTATTTTGTTTGGGAAATAGAGTAAGTGCAAAATGTTGTCAATTCATTGCCACCCTCGGAACTTTCGACCGAAAACCCTCCTCTTGTTGACAGTACGTTGACACTTATCACTATCAGAGGCAGCTGCTGCTGCTTTGCTGGCGCTCTATATATAAGGTATGGACAAGTTTTGAGTTTGGTGTTCTCTTGGTTCCCTTCGCTTTGGACAACTACTTCACGTAAGCATACCAGTTTTCCTGCCAATTTTGTGTGTTGCCATGTGATGTGTGTGAGGGTCGCTAACAGTCTAAACAGTCTGTGGCCAACTTTGTCCTCTTTCCCTTCCTTTGATCAATTTGAGTCTTTTTTGTGTTGAACTTGCGTCGGGTAAGGGCAGTATAAGGAGGTAAAGCGACATGAGGCTTAGTTAAGTAGAGTACCTTGATTTTTGAATAGTTGAACTTGTCTTGTGGAGTTCATTTTGGGAGATGGTGCTTTTACTATTTGGTTTGTTAATTAGTTGGCTACATTATTGTTGCACTATGGGCATATTTATTTTGCTAAAAGGTAAATATCACCAAGGGAATATTTTATTTGTGAATTGTGATGTACTTGGTGGGGTAAGTAATAATCTTGATTTCCTGAAAATGTCGATGCCTTTATCTGTTTGGGATATATTTAAGTTTATTCATGTTGCATGGATGCGGACGTCTCGACTCTCCAAACCATAATAAATACTCCCTCTGTTAATCAAAACATGTCGATTAATTAATATTCATGTACACTTTTTTAGAACGATAAAAATTGTGAATCGATAAAGAAATCTGTGTTTAGATATTGATTGAAGAAGAAGAAATTGGATGATCAAATGAAACAGAGAATTCTGTAATAGATGAAACAGGGAGCATCCATGGTGGCTGCAGAGAGCAAGAGAGGGAGAGAAGAGAATGTTCTTGATTGATTCCAAACTCTGACAAATTACAGAGAGGACACCCAATATATATATACAAGAGGACAAAATCTGTTATGGTAGAATTGATTGGGTGTGACGCAACACACAAGAAGCATTAGGATACTAACACAAAACGCAAAACTTTAGACATAGCTTAACCCCCCCCCCCCCCCCCCCCCCTCTCAAACTTGGGGTGGTGACATCCCAAGTTTGGTAAGGAGTTCATCTTTCTGGTGTGATGGTAAGATCTTTGTGAAGACATCAACTAATTGAGAATGTGATGGGACGAAACAAAGATCTAATAGACCATCCATGACCTTCTCTCGTGTAAAGTGACAATCGATTTCAATATGTTTTGTGTGTTCATGAAAAACCGGGTTCTTAGCAATCTGAATGGCCGATTGATTGTCACAAAATGGAGTCACTGGTGTAGTTGGATGAGTGCCAAGTTCTTCAAGTAAACATACTAGCCATCTGACTTCAGCAGCAGTTTGAGCCATGCATGGCTCTATATTCAGCTTCAGACGAGCTTCTGGAGACAACACTTTGTTTTCTGGCCAAGTAGAATCACAAAACCAATAACAGATCGTCGAGAATGTGCACAGGAGGCCCAATCAGAATCAATACAAGCAACAATGGAGGGAGTGTCAAATCCCTTTAGAACAATTCCTTGATTAAGGGTACCAGCAACATAACGAAGTGTATGATGTAAAGCTGCAAGATGAGAGCTACAAGGAGCCTGCATGAACTGGCTTAATGTCTGAACAGCAAAAGAGAGATCTGAACGTGTGTTGGTCAAATAGTTGAGCTTGCCAACCATTTTCCTGTAATATGTGGCATCTGTAATTGGATCACCATTAGAAGGTAGGAGCTTCAAACGATGGGGAAGTGGAGTGCACACAGGAGAAATAGAATCCATAGCTGCTTCTTCAAGCAATTCTTTGTTGAATTTATGCTGAGATAAATGGATGCCCTGAGAGCTGTAGCTGACTTCAAAACCCAAGAAATAATGAAGGTGACCAAGGTCCATGATGCTAAAGTAATGGTCTAAGAAATGTTTGAGATGCTGAACCTCAGAAGAACTAGAGCCAGTAACTAGCAAATCATCAACATAAATGGCCACAATTGTAATGTGCTTCTCTGTATGCTTGGTGAAGAGAGAATGGTCTAATTTAGACTGAGAGTAACCAAGAGAAATAAGAGAAGAAGAGAGTTTATGAAACCACTGTCTGCTGGCCTGTTTTAAGCCATAAAGAGACTTCTGTAATTTACAGACTAGGTTAGGTGCAGCTGTAAGACCATCAGGTAGTTTCATATAACCCTCCTCATAGAGATCACCGTGAAGAAAGGCATTATTCACATCCATTTGATGTATATCCCAGCCTTTTGAAGCAGCTAAGGCAATGATAGTTCTGATGGTAGGCATTTTGACGACCGGGGAGAAGGTTTCATGATAATCAATGCCAGCAGTTTGAGTGAATCCCTTTGCAACTAAACGAGCTTTTGACGTTCAAGGGAACCATCAGATTTGAGTTTGACTTTGTATACCCATCTGCAGCATATTGCCTTTTTGCCAGTTGGAAGAGGCACCAAAGACCAAGTATTGTTAGCAGTCAATGCATCAAGTTCCTTTTTCATAGCTAAAATCCAATTGGGATCTTGAACAGCTTCTTTATAGGTAGTGGGTTCAATGTAAGATGAGATGTGAGAGAGAAGAGCATGGGCAGTGGTAGGAAAAGCAGTAGCAAAAAAAGAGTTAGGGTGATGATCAAGGTGAGACAGTGAACATACATTGCACACAAAGTCTTGAAGATGAGCAGGAGGGCCATTAATTTTAGTGGACCTCCGAAGGGGGTGAGGAGGAGGAGGTGATGGTGAAGGTGATATATGAGATGGTGAAGGTAAGGTAGGAGGTGGTGAAGGGGATGGGGACTGGTTGGCAGTAGATGGTTGTTCAGTATGAGTGGGGACAAAAATGGAAGAAGGAAAGGAGGTGGTAGATGAATCAGACACTGAAGGTGGTAAAGGTATAGTAGAATGTAAGGATGAAGAGTGAAAGGGGAAATTATGCTAAAAAAATGTAACATCCCTTGTGTGAATGAGCAGCTGTGTATTAAGGTTCAAGACAGTATAGGCACTCTTGCCTTGAGAATATCCCAAGAAAACACAAGGTGTGGCACGAGGATGAAACTTGTCTCGTCCATTTTTCAAAGTGCTAACAAAGCATAAGCAACCAAAGACTCGTAAATGAGAATAAGATGGTGGCTTCTGAAAAAGCATTTCATAAGGTGATTTGTGATTCAACACAGGTAAAGGAGAACGATTTATGAGATAGGTTGCTGTCAATAGGCATTCACCCCAAAAAACGAATAGGAATGTTGGCCTGAAATTTGAGAGCCCGTGCAACCTCAAGCAAATGTTTGTGTTTCCTTTCCACTACCCCACTTTGTTGTGGGGAAGCCACACAACTTATTTGATGAATGATGTGATGTCATCCTCAAGCGGAAGAAGAAGGCTCCACCTTGGGAGTCGTTAAAGAAACGGCGTTAATTATTTTATTATTTATATTTCTTAATTATCATATTTTATTATTTCATATATTAGGATTTTAGATTAAGTTTTATCTTCTAGGTTTATTTATCTTTAGGATTAAAATTCTATCTTTATCAACCTAAATTCTATCTTGCCCGGTAGAATTGATTCTTAGGTTTTCTATTTAAACATTGTAGTTCTATTGAAATTAATCAGATTGAATATAGAATTGAAGAAACCCTTAACGGATCAAGGGTTCTTCGATTATCAATCCCAAAGCTCTTATGTTCTAAGTGTTTTCGGCAACCACAAATTATCACCATCACCTTATTCTTTCGGCAACTTCACAAAAACACCAACCCCTCACCTTGTTCTTGTCGAGATCGAGGAAGCACATCGGCAACCCTACTCGACATAGGCGCAGCGCACCCGCAAGCTAGTCCTTGGCGTCGTCCGCAGGCAAGCCGCTCCCAGCGAGCGCGGACATCCGCTCCCGCGCGCTCGCCTCGCTCCTGCGCTCCCAGGCGTCTCGCTCCGCGTCGAGGCTCTTCATCCGCGCGCTCGCCAACTCCCTCGCTTCCAGCGAGAGCTCCTGCGCGCATCCGGATTCCCGCACACCCTGAGGCCCAAGGCCTGTGTGCCCAGTATCTCGCGCGTCCCAGTCCTCGCTACTCTCGCTGTTCTTCGTTCTCTCTTTCTGTCGCTATTTGTTTGTCCTAAAGTTGCTGAAAATTCTAAGTCTTAATTCTGTCGCTAAATCAGAATTCTAATCACTTGTTTGAATTGTTCCAAATCAGGAGATATCAAAGAGCATTGCAAGATCGGAGCAAATATACGGCGTGGTTCTTGATCTTGAGCCCACAGGCGAAGGATCGGGTATCCCAAACGTATCAAGTGGTATTCAGAGACAGGTTATGCTACGCTCTTTGTTTCTTTGATGTTACTGATACTTTGATTTGATATGGCTTGGGAAGTTTGGGGCGACTTGGAGGATGATCCCGATCCATTGGATGGATTTTTTGCTTTGGAACGTGCTAAACAACAACGACGCCAACAAGAGTTACGTCGGAGAGCTTGGCTACAACAACAAACCCTAGAGCGTCAACGCGAAGCCAAAAGACGCCAACTTTGGCTTCAACGTCAAGAGGAAGAACAACGACGTGCTAGGGAACAACTTCAACTCGCACGCCAACGAGGGTACAATCAATGGTTGCGCCAATATAAAGAAAAGGAATTTCAAAGTGGAAGATCTGACATTGTCGATTGGGATGTTTGGTATGCGTCATATCAGCGTCGCCAAAGAGAAGAAGAGGATCGCCAAAGATGGGAGAAGGAAGAAGCTCTTCGAAAGGCTGATGAAATCGTGGACAAATTCGTTGCCCAGAAAACAGCTCAGCGCGATGATTTTGTTTTGCAATTTCCCGTTGATTCCGACCTCGGAACCACTTCATCTCAGAGCCCCTGCGTAGATAACTTCGAGATCTTTCTAACGGTAGGTCATACGCTACCAGATTCTCCCAGAAAGGCCTCTGAAATTGTGTTGCAAGCAGACTGCGATAGTGTTCAGGACGAGCATGTTGATTCCGTTGACGAGGATGAGGTACTTGATGACGTGTCTCAAGAGTTAGCGATTGTACCTCTTGGGCATGTTCATGAAGTTCCATTTGCTGAGATTTGTGTGGTCATTGATCCTCTTCTTATTGAAGATCAAGTCCGTTCAACGATCACGCATGAAGGTGTTGTTTTTGGGGTTCATATACCTCGAATTCTCCTGGCACCTATTCCACCCATTTCTCCGTCATCTTCTTTGAAGGTTGCTGCTCCTTCCTCGCTCATCATCGCTGACTCGATTCGAGGATGAATCGAAGATAAGAGGGGGAGAATGATGCGGATCAAGATGGTCTTCTGTGGGTTAAACAACGATCTTGATCCAGGCGACGACTCGAGGACGAGTCGATTTCAAATGGAGGAGAATGATGTCATCCTCAAGCGAAAGAAGAAGGCTCCACCTTGGGAGTCGTTAAAGAAACAGCGTTAATTATTTTATTATTTATATTTCTTAATTATCATATTTTATTATTTCATATATTAGGATTTTAGATTAAGTTTTATCTTCTAGGTTTATTTATCTTTAGGATTAAAATTCTATCTTTATCAACCTAAATTCTATCTTGCCCGGTAGAATTGGTTCTTAGGTTTTCTATTTAAACATTGTAGTTCTATTGAAATTAATCAGATTGAATATAGAATTGAAGAAACCCTTAACGGATCAAGGGTTCTTCGATTATCAATCCCAAAGCTCTTGTGTTCTAAGTGTTTTCGGCAACCACAAATTATCACCATCACCTTGTTCTTTCGGCAACTTCACAAAAACACCAACCCCTCACCTTGTTCTTGTCGAGATCGAGGAAGCACATCGGCAACCCTACTCGACATAGGCGCAGCGCACCCGCAAGCCAGCCAGTCCTTGGCGTCGTCCGCAGGCAAGCCGCTCCTAGCGAGCGTGGACATCCGCTCCCGCGCGCTCGCCTCGCTCCTGCGCTCCCAGGCGTCTCGCTCTGCATCGAGGCTCTTCATCCGCGCGCTCGCCAACTCCCTCGCTTCCAGCGAGAGCTCCTGCGCGCATCCGGATTCCCGCACACCCTGAGGCACAAGGCCTGTGTGCCCATTATCTCGCGCGTCCGAGTCCTCGCTACTCTCGCTGTTCTTCGTTCTCTCTTTTTGTCGCTATTTTTTTGTCCTAAAGTTGCTGAAAATTCTATGTCTTAATTATGTCGCTAAATTAGAATTATAATCACTTGTTTGAATTGTTCCAGATCAGGAGATATCAAAGAGCATTGCAAGATCGGAGCAAATATACGGCGTGGTTCTTGATCTTGAGCCCACAGGCGAAAGATCGGGTATCCCAAACGTATTATGATGCCTTGACTAGCAAAAAATTGGGACAAGAGACCTTCATGAAATTCAGCTGCATTATCTGATCTCATGACTTTGATGGTAGTGTGAAATTGAGTATGAATGAGGGACACAGATGATTTAATGATGTGGAAGGTACTGGTTTTGGAAGCCATGAGGTAAGTCCAAGTGCACTTAGTGAAATCATCCACCAAGGTGATAAAGTATCTGAAACGATTGTGAGTTGGCTCACGGTAAGGACCCCATGTGTCAAAGTAAACCAGTTGAAAAGGCTTGGAAGATTGTGTTTGTCTTAAGAAAAATGGTTTCCTGTGTTGTTTAGCCTGAGGGCAAATTTGACACACAACAGACGGTGGTATAGCAGAAATAGAAGCATCAACATGTTTCAATTGAGCAAAAGGCAGGTGACCCATTCGACAGTGAAGGAGTTCAGAGTTACAAGATGCTTGAAAACTAGAACCATTGGTCTCACTAGAATTATTACATGGCAAAAAGGTGTTCTGTAAAACAGAAGTTAAAAAAGAAAATTCCTCCAGCTCATAGGGTGTGTGTGCAATGTATAGACCATTATCTTCACTTTCAATCACCACAGGCTTCTTCATCAAAGGGGCCTGAATAATACAAGATGTGGGGGTGAAAAGGACATTAGAATTGGAATCAAGGATCAGTTTATGAATGGATAGAAGGTTGTAATGAAAATCTGGAACATGTAATACATTGTGGAGGGAAATGGATGGGGATAAGGCCACTGATCCTATTGAAGAAACACTTGCTTTATGATTGTTAGTTAATGTAATGTGAGATGGTTTATGTAAAGATTTAGAAGAGTGAAAAAGAGTATGGTTAGGGGTCATATGATCAGTGGCTCCACTATCCAAGATCCAATTAGAATTTAACTTTGAAGAAAAGATACAAGTACCTTTACCTGCTAACAATGTTGTGGGATCTGTGTTGTCATGGCCTTTCAGAAGGTTCATAAGTTGTTGATATTGCTCCTGAGTGATGGAAGAAGCTCCAGCAGCAATCTTCTTCCCTTTAGAGGCACCACTGTTAGTTGGGTACCCATGTAATTTCCAGCATTTGTCAACTAAATGATCAAGAGATTTGCAGTATGTGCAATAAGGCCTTGAACCAGTAGTCCATGAGCCTGGATTAGGACCTGCAGTTCATGTGTTTGGATAGCCATGAAGCTTCCAACACTTGTCCATGGTATGCCCACCTACTTTGCAATGTTCACAAAAAACACCAGATCCAGATGAAGTGGGGTAGCCATGGATTTTCCAGCACTTATCCATGGCATGTCCTTCCATCTTGCATTGGTCACAAAAAAGAGATTTCTTTGGTGGTCCACTGGCTGAGCGAGATTGCTGAGAAGCAAAGGCAGAACTCTCAGTATTAGAGACATATTTGAAATTTCGCTGTTGTTCATCCTGGATCAGAAATCTGTATGCCTCATCTATGTTTGGTGGTGGTGTCATCATCAAAATATTGCCTCTAACAACATTGAAAACATCATTCAGACCCATAAGAAAGTTGACAACTTGCTGATTCTGGATCAAGTTCATCACAGAGCGATATGAACCACATTCACAGGCTTGATACTCAACAAGCATCACATATTCATCTAATAAACGTTTAAACTTAGTAAAGTACTCAGGAATTCCTAGACTCCCTTTTTCAATAGAAGCAAGATCCTTCTGAATCTGGTACAATCTAGTTCGATTTGAGGTTCCAAAACGATTCTCCAGATCATTCCAAATTTGTTTTGCAGTGCGACAATACAAGGCAGATTCAGCAATATCTTTTTCTACTGAATGAATAAGCCAAGACATTACCATATTGTTGCATCTATCCCACAAATGCAGCTGGGGCGAGGTGGCTTCTGGTCTTTGACACGAGCCTGTAACAAAACTAAGTTTGTTCTTGGCCATGAGAGACATCTCCACTGACCTTCTCTAGTGACTGTAATTGCGACCATCAAGCAGTCGAGTAGACAAGACGTAGCTTGGATGGTCTGAGTGAGGAAGAAACAGTTCATCCATGGGATCAACTGTGACCACATTTGTGCGAGCGGTGTTTCCGGGTTCATTTTGATTCTCTATACTCATCGTGGCTCTGATACCATGTGAATCGATAAAGAAATCTGTGTTTAGATATTGATTGAAGAAGAAGGTGATTTGTGATTCAACACATGTAAAGGAGAACGATTTATGAGATAGGTTGATGTCAATAGGCATTCACCCCAAAAACGAATAGGAATGTTCGCCTGAAATTTGAGAGCTCGTGCAACCTCAAGCAAATGTTTGCGTTTCCTTTCCACTACCCCATTTTGTTGTGGGGAAGCCACACAACTTATTTGATGAATGATGCCTTGACTGGAAAAAAATTGGGACAAGAGACCTTCATGAAATTCAGCTGCATTATCTGATCTCATGACTTTCATGGTAGTGTGAAATTGAGTATGAATGAGGGACACAAATGATTTAATAATGTGGAAGGTACCGGTTTTGGAAGCCATGAGGTAAGTCCAAGTGCACTTAGTGAAATCATCCACCAAGGTGATAAAGTATATGAAACCATTGTGAGTTGGCTCACGGTAAAGACCCCATGTGTCAAAGTAAACCAGTTGAAAAGGCTAGGAAGATTGTGTTTGTCTTAAGAAAAATGGTTTCCTATGTTGCATAGCCTGAGGGCAAATTTGACACACAACAGACGGTGGTATAGCAGAAATAGAAGCATCAACATGTTTCAATTGAGCAAAAGGCAGGTGACCCATTCGACAGTGAAGGAGTTCAGAGTTACAAGATGCTTGAAAACTAGCACCATTGGTCTCACTAGAATTATTATATGGCACAAAGGTGTTCTGTAAAACAGAAGTTAAGGAAGAAAATTCCTCCCGCTCATAGGGTGTGTGTGCAATGTATAGACCATTATCTTCACTTTCAATCACCACGGGCTTCTTCATCAAAGGGGCCTGAATAATACAAGATGTGGGGGTGAAAAGGACATTAGAATTGGAATCAAGGATCAGTTTATGAATGGATAGAAGGTTGTAATGAAAATCTGGAACATGTAATACATTGTGGAGGAAAAGGGATGGGGATAAGGCCACTGATCCTATTGAAGAAACACTTGCTTTATGATTATTAGTTAATGTAATGTGAGATGGTTTATGTAAAGATTTAGAAAAGTGAAAAAGAGTATGGTTAGGGGTCATATGATCAGTGGCTCCACTATCCAAGATCCAATTAGAATTTAACTTTGAAGAAAAGAGACAAGTACCTTTACCTACTAACAATGTTGTGGGCTCTGTGTTGTCATGGCCTTTCGGAAGGTTCATAAGTTGTTGATATTGCTCCTGAGTGATGGAAGAAGCTCCAGCAGCAATCTTCTTCTCTTTAGAGGCACCACTATTAGTTGGGTACCCATGTAATTTCCAGCATTTGTCAACTAAATGACCAAGAGATTTGCAGTGTGTGCAATAAGGCCTTGAACTAGTAGTCCCTGAGCCTGGATTAGGACCTGCAGTTCCTGTGTTTGGATAGCCATGAAGCTTCCAACACTTGTCCATGGTATGCTCACCTACTTTGCAATGTTCACAAAAAACACCAGATCCAGATGAAGTGGGGTAGCCATGGATTTTCCAGCACTTATCCAAGGCATGTCCTTCCACCTTGCAATGGTCATAAAAAAAAGATTTCTTCGGAGGTCCACTGGCTGAGCGAGATTGCTGAGAAACAAAGGCAGAACTCTCAGTATTAGAGACATATTTGAAATTTCGCTGCTGTTCATCCTGGATCAGAAATCTGTATGCCTCATCTATGTTTGGTGGTGGTGTCATCATCAAAATATTGCCTCTAACAACATTGTAAACATCATTCAGACGCATAAGAAAGTTGACAACTTGCTGATTCTGGATCAAGTTCATCACAGAGCGATTTGAACCACATTCACATGCTTGATACTCAACAAGCATCACATATTCATCTAATAAACGTTTAAACTTAGTAAAGTAATCAGGAATTCCTAGACTCCCTTGTTCAATAGAAGCAAGATCCTTCTGAATCTGGTACAATCTAGTACGATTTGAGGTTCCAAAACGATTCTCAAGATCATTCCAAATTTGTTTTGCAGTGCGACAATACAAGGCAGATTCAGCAATATCTTTTTCTACTGAATGAATAAGCCAAGACATTACCATATTGTTGCATCTATCCCACAAATGCAGCTGGGGCGAGGTGGCTTCTGGTCTTTGACACGAGCATGTAACAAAACCAAATTTGTTCTTGGCCATGAGAGACATCTCCACTGACCTTCTCTAGTGACTGTAATTGCGACCATCAAGCAGTCGAGTAGACAAGACGTAGCTTGGATGGTCTGAGTGATGAAGAAACAGTTCATCCATGGGATCAACTGTGACCACATTTGTGCGAGCGGTGTTTCCGGGTTCATTTTGATTCTCTATACTCATCGTGGCTCTGATACCATGTGAATCGATAAAGAAATCTGTGTTTAGATATTGATTGAAGAAGAAGAAATTGGATGATCAAATGAAACAGAGAATTCTGTAATGGATTAAACAGGGAACATCCATGGTGGCTGTAGAGAGCAAGAGAGGGAGAGAAGAGAACGTTCTTGATTGATTCCAAAATCTGACAAATTACAGAGAGGACACCCAATATATATACAAGAGGACAAAATCTGTTATGGTAGAATTGATTGGGTGTGACGCAGCACACAAGAAGCATTAGGATACTAACACAAAACGCAAAACTTTAGACATAGCTTAACAAAAACTATATAAAATATTAATATTTTTATACATTTATTTTTATAAATTCATACTTAATTATAATCAGTATGAAATTATTAAAAAATAATATTAAAATAGTTAATTTTTTATATAGTTTTTAACACCTAAAAATGCGTGCGTGAATAGTAAAACGTTATGTTTTAATTAACAGAGGGAGTAAGCAATTACATTGCGTAGATAAGAAAGTACTCATAATGCACTGGGGAGTATGATTGGTTGTGGCGGAGCAAGGATCAAATCCAGGGGGGGTGCTAAAAAAAAATTCGTAAAATATTTTTTTATACCTATTAAGAAGATTTTTTTTATAAAAATATTGATAAAAATGCTAAAATTGTGATTTATTTATGATATTTTAGTTAAATAGTTGAGAGAAATAAAAAATATAGGAAAAAATCAAGAAGAATTACTTTTAAAACAATATTGAAGGAAAACATTAAATTTAAATATGACATGACATTTTTTAATTGAAATAGTTTAGAGAAACTAAAAATATAGAAAGAAATCCCTAAATAATTATGTGGAATAATGATAGAATAAAACAAATAAAAAGTGAAGGGATTGAGATTTGAACCCAAGATCAATTAATTCCGTTCCTCCCCTTTACCAATTGAGCTAGATAGCACTTCTATTTCAAATATCACTTAAAAATCTTATATTACCTTAAATATACTAAATATATGTAAAAAAAAATATGTATTTTTTTTCCGGCCAGGGGGTGCTAGAGCACCCCCGAGCACCCTCAGCTCCGCCCCTGATGATTGGTAAGCATAAGTGTTAATATAGTAGGTTGTTAATAGGGTGAAATTGTAGGGACTCCAAATTAATAAAGAACCTATCAATAGCACTTTCAAGATTGAACGAAGTTGTAGGCACCATGAAGCCACATATAAGGTCAAAGTCAAAACAGAACCTCGATATATATCAAAACAATAAAAAATAGAACATGCAGAAATTTCTCATAAGTGTTGATTAAGAGCTAAACGCTAGCAATTAGGAATCAAATTGGAGGAAGAAAAAGAGAGAGACCTTCGAGAAGAGAGGTGCTGGCCTTAGGGAGGTAATAGAATTAGTGGCGGTGGAGAACATGGCTAATGCCGAACGAGAGAACGAGCATCATGATCTAGATCAGAATTTTGATACTAGTAAGTTGTTGATCCTAAGGTAAGCCAAAGACTTAAAATGTTACAAAATTGGCAATAGACATAAGTTCTAGAACCAAAGTTGCAGAACTACAAACCATAAAATAAAGGGAAAACTAATTAAAATTAATACCCCCACGTTTGGGGGTATGGTAAAAATATATCTTCAACTTTTAAATGTACTAAAAATATCTCGACCTTTGAAGATAGTGGTAATATATTACCACGGGTTTTCTAACGGATCAAAAATGTTGATAATGCAGCCTACGTGTATTTTTTAAGACAAGGTAGCCTGCGTGTAAGCCTTTTTACAAATTAGCAGTAAAATTGGGTTTTTCTGAACGGTTTCCTTCGAAAAAAAATAAACCGACAACAAAATTAAACTCGAAAAATGAATATTGATGCACAACCAAGAAACTAATCCGGTCAAAACTGCCTAAAATTAACACAACATGACTATTCATAACATCAAACTGGCAACGAAACTAAACCGAATACAACAACAACGAAGAGGGAAAACAAAACAAAACTTACTTAACCATGTCCGTGAACGAATCAAAGAGGAAGAAGATGCGAGGGAGTTAGCTCAAAATAGGAGACCACGAGGGAGGAAGACTGCCATTGAAGAGGAATCATGATTCACGAGCTACTTGGATGACTTGGAAGACAGTTCAAGAGGCGGTCATGGAAGAAGAGGGAGGAAAAAGTGTTGGGTATGAACCCCGGTCCAAATATTTATTTATTTTTTCCTACAGAAACCGTTCAAGAAAACCCTTGTAAAAAAAACCACGTACATAGGTTGTCTTATCAACATTTTTGACCCGTGAGAAAACTCATGGTAATATATTACCACTACTCTCAAAGGTCAGGATATTTTTATTACATTTGAAAGTTGATGATATATTTTTACCATACCCCCAAAGGTGGGGGTATTTTAATTAGTTTTCCCTAAAATAAATCACAAAAGTTAATTCTATACAACTTGCATTGCATTACAGATTTCTATGCATTATAGACTTCCATTGCATTCAGTGACAAGAAAATCAATATCTCAAAAGCCAGAAGAAGTCTCATAGTCCATTCCCTAAATCGATCAATCCCTGCAACTTCTAAAACGGATCAAAATTAGGGGAAACCCCTAAAATCTAGTTCATTCCCCACATCTATCATAAAGCAATTGAGCAAAAATTTGAGAAAATTGGAAAATCAAAAGCAATAGATCGAAACTTCTCAGATTGCAATTCCTAAAACAAATTGAGCAAAAAAGTGAGAAAATGAATGCATACCCAATAAAGCAAAACCCTAAACAATAACTCACCTTGTAGTTGTAAGCGAGGCCTTACAAATAGTAGCACAAGCCGACAACAAATCAACCCTTTGAAGCAACAATTGAACTCCAACCGCTAACCTACCAAGTCGTGCCAAGATAGGAAAGATTCTGAAACTCGATTTGAACAACGTTTGATGGATTCCACATACTGAATTTCGCAATTGCTGATCATGGAGATTTCGCAATTTCTTGACAGATTTATTCACGCTTCATATGAGAGAGGGAGAGAACTATAGAGGGTTACGGTGGTGGAAGAGAGGGTCGGTACTGAAAGGCATGTAACTAGGGGGATGATGTACGATAGTCACCAGAGACGGAGGCCGACAGGCGGCGGTTGCCTGGTTGGGGATCGAAACTAGAAATGTAATGGGGTTAGGGTTTGGTTAAGAGCGGAAGAGTGAGAGCGAAGAAGAGGAGAGAAGGACACTGCTTTGCTTCATATTTTTTTTATAAAGAAAAACGTTTAATAAGGTTAAGTATTAAACAAAAATATAACAATAAAAAGATTTCCATTCTTTTTATCACGGGCATGTTCTAACCCGAGATTAAAAAACCTGATATTGCCTAGTAAGACGGAAGAGACAAAACTGTGATATATAAAGAGTGATAAAATAAAGTTTTTGTACTAGTGAATATTTGATCCGGTTAATAAGGTGAAAATCGGTTGATACTTGATAACTTGTTATAGATAAATTGTTTTTCTCTCACTTATACCATAAAGATATAATTAAGTTATCTAAAAATAGTAATTATTTCTTAGGTTTGATTGATTTTTAGGATTTATCCATTTCATTTCAGATTTTTCTTTAGGACTTATAGTATGGCATTGGAGACATAGACGAATCTAGGCGGGGGCAAGCGGGAGCATACGCCCCCCCCCCCCCTCCATCCGACTAATCATCTATATTTGTTCTACGTGTCAATAGCTTCGTTTTGACATATTATAAGCGTGAATCCGATAAACGAGTAAAAAGTTATGCCCGTTTGAAAGTTAAACACAGATTAATTGTTTGAAATGTCTTTTAATAAAACATGATTCTTTTATATTTTAATTAATTTGATATTTCGGTAATATAATTCAACCAAAGAGCTTTGAAATAAAGGGTTATATTACTAAATACGATAATTATATAAGAAATTATGCAAGTTCAAAGTTTGTATATGTTGTTACACGTTATTGCATGCTAACAGAACAACAAGTTGCATATTAACTTTTTAGGTTTCAAATGATATATTTTTTATACGAAAAAAATGTTGTTATCGATTAAAACGACATCATTTTTTCGTTTAAAGAGAAAAAATATATAACTACTACTGACACAATTTTAAATTAAAACATCGTCATTTTGAACAAAAAAGCATTGTGTTTTGAACTTAAAAAAAACGTTGTTTAAACTAAAATATCATCGTTTAATCTAAAATATCATAGTTTTGGTTCACTAAACTATAAAAAAAAATTTATCGAATAGTGAATCAACATTTTGTATAAAACTTCGTCCCTCCTTCGATAAATATCTGGCTCCGTCCCTGATTAGAGACCAAAGGTATATCTTAAATAACCGTAGTACTGAAGTCCGTTGGGACTCGTAATTGGGGGTCATGTGCACGAACACTTAAGCGCTACATAAACCAAGTGATGTTTCATCTTAAAACCAATCGGTAATAGGAGGAGTACCGCTAGTTTCTTACTCCCTCCGTTCCATAATACATGGTCTTTTCATTTTCGACACGCTTTTTAATAAACGAAAAACTCTATAAAATATTATTTTTTTAATTAATTTTTTTATATAATATGATACTTAGTACTAATAAGTATCATATTGTATAAAAAATGAATTAAAAATATAATATTTTATAGAGTTATTCACTCATTAAAAAACGTGTCAAAAAGAAAAGGGACATGTATTATGGAACGGAGGGAATATTTATTTATATTTTCAATGTGGGTTATCTTTACTCTCTTCACATATCTCAATACGTCGATACTCTATACTCCGTATAATTGTTTGAGACAAATAATTGTGCATGAGTTGAAGAAACTATAAACCGATAGGCCACGTGGTTTGCTTTGTAATTATTTAATGTGTACCAATCCACGACCTTCTATACCATAAATAATTGAGTGTTAGTTGGGCAACTAATAACATTATTGTCATACTAAGAAACTCCACTAATTCAGGTAATTACTTTAACTGCCCGGTCCCACCACTGAATTTGGATCTCACCTTAATGGCCACATCTATATTTTTGGGGTTAGTAAGTATGATAATGGTAGGCTCAGTGGATCTAGATTTCTCTTAGAATGAGGTGATTTCGGTAGAGGACCTTTTTTAGCCCCTAAATCAATTTAATTAGTTTTGCTCTAAATCCCTTCCTAATATGATGGGTTGGTCAACCGTTGACCAACCCATTTTGATGCCAATTTTTTTTTTTGATGCCAACTTTTTTTTAGTGATGCCATATTTTACCGTTTTGATGCCAAAATTTTACTATATTTTATTTTCACTTTGATGCCACTTTTTTATGTCAATTTTTTGATAATATTTTTTTTACCGTGATGCCATATTTTTGATGATATTTTTTCAAAGTAGTATTTTTGATGACATTTTTTTCTTTAATGTGATACAAATTTTTCAAAATGGCATCAATGGTCAACGTGACATTAGAGAAAACAAAAAATGCCAACAAAGTTTTTAAAAAAGTGTCATCCAATAATTTAATTAGAAAAGTGGCATCAGAGTGAAAATAAAATGTAATAAAATGTTGGCATCAAAACGGTAAAATATGACATCACAAAAAATGTCATTAATGTTTTAAAAAAGTGGCATTAAAAAAAAGTCATCCAATCATTTCATTAGAAAAGTGACAATAAGGTGACAATATTTTGATTCCACGTTTTAAGCTCTTATGTCATCAATTATATAAAATTGTCACCACAAAATGTTGGCATCAAAACGGTAAAATATGGCATCACTAAAAAAAAAAGTTGGCATCAAAATGGGTTGACCGGTCAACGGTCAACGTTGACCATTGACCGTTTAAGAAGGCTTAGAATGCTAAAAAAACAATTAATGAGCCTATCTAAGCTAAAAAAACAATTAATGGGCATATCTAGCTAACCAAATATGCAGATTGTTCGGTAAACAGTCATGAAACAACTTGTCCAAAACAAATTCAAGAAAGAGGATATACAAAAACAAAAACACAATGAAGGCAGAGCAACGAAATTAAAGAAGGAAAGAGAAATGTGCTGAAAAATGCAGCACTGTCGAGTGCAGATCAATAAGACGCACTCATTTAGGAAAAACATGAATGAGAATAGCTCAACTGCTTGATGCACAATTTGATTTCTAACAACTCAAAATGTTAATTTATGATAACTAGTTAGTTGGAACAAAGTAGTTTTTATTTTTTGAAAAAATAATAATTCTAAAACAATACGGAGTATTGTATAGAGCAAGTCTCGGGAAGTAAAATTATAATGAGTAATGACCACTAATAATGAGAGCTAAATATCTCAATACCCTCTCCTCAATTTGGACTTGGGAGAGAATTCACAAGTCCCAACTTGGCATGGAAAAATCTGTTATGATCTTCACCAAGAGCCTTGGTCATAATATCAGCAATCTGAAGGCCTCTTCTCACATGAGTGGTTTTGATGAAGCCTTCCAACACTTTCTCTCTAATAAAATGACAATCAACCTTAATGTGCTTTGTGCGCTCGTGAAAAACTGGATTGGCTGCAATGTAGATAGCTGATTTGTTGTCATTGTATAGAGGAATTGGCAATGGACAAGATACACTCATCTCCTCTAAAATTCCAAACAACCAAACAAGCTCACTTGATGTCTTAGACATGCTTCTATATTCAGACTCTGCTGAGGATTTAGAAACAGTTTGTTGCTTCTTTGTCTTCCATGACACCAAGGATTGCCCAAAAAACACACAGTATCCTGTAAGAGAACGTGCACTGTATGCACAGCTAGCCCAATCTGCATCACAACACCCAGTCAATCCATAATCTTCATCTCTTTTAAGAAGCAAACCACATTTACAGTTCTTGCTAAATATCTAATGACATGCATAGCAGCATCCATGTGAGGTTTCCTTGGACAACTCAGACGTTGTTGAATGAAAAGAAACTTGTATTAAACTAAATTCAAAGACTTTACAATCCCGGCGATCCAACTCTCGTTGAACGCCAAAACCCTAAAACCTTCGAACTCCTAAAATTTCTCTTTGGAACTACTTGTCTCTCCCTGAAATTGAATTAATGAAAAACCAGCCCCTATGGCTTTATTTATATCTTTCTATTCCTTGCTATTGAAGGATAGAAATATCTATCTATATCTAAAATTATATCTAAAAGGCTAAATGATAAATAAAAGCAATAAAGGAATTAAATCTAAAAGATAAATCTAAACTAGGTAAGATGTCTTCCATGTCTTCTCCATAGATAGAACTTGATAGATGTTGATAGATCTCGGCCAAATTGGATAGAATTGGATCCAAGGACTCCCAATCCTAGTAGGACAGCGAAACTGCGTAACGCGCTCCCGAAGACGGCTCGTCGATCTCGACTAAGCCTCCTCGAGATCGAGTAGAGGTGGTCTGCGTCTTCGTCCTCGGCTTCTCGGCTTGGCATAGCTCGTCGACTCCGGACATGGCTCTGAAGTGTCGTCGATCTTGACTAGATGGTACTCGAGATCGAGTAAGGTTCCGGAGTCGGGTTGTCTCTGACTCAGTGTCCTCGATCAGCTCTGCTCGACCAGGCGTGCTCGACCAGCACTCGTCGAGATCGAGTAGATGCTAGTCGATCTCGAGTAGAGTTCTCTCAGCTTTCTGCTCTGTTCTTGAAACGCACTTTCCCGAGTCCTCGTTCGTCGGATTGATGCATATGACCATGCATTGGAAAGCTCTTTCCGAGGGCTACAACTCTCATGAAAATATCAAAGCTTTATTCAGAATGAAGAATGGTGAAAAATGGCGTTTTCTCCAGCTGCAACATCCTTAGCTTCTCCATGAGTTTCCTTTAAGCTTCAAAGTGCGTCCGATTTCTGCGAAATATAACCAAAACTTGTGTAGACCTCCATATATTGCAAATAAGTGTAAACTACACAGATTCTGTATTGTTCTAACCCAAATGTATGCAATGTATGCAGAAATCGATATAAAAGTTAGTGTAAAACATGGCAAATTAGGCTCACAACAAACACCCCATACTTAAGCTTTCTTGTCCTCAAGCAATACTTTTAATTGTCATTTAGGGGAAGAATTCAAACTCTCAACATCTTAGATTCATTTTCATATAACCCTACAGTCAATTACCATCCTCGAAAAGGTACTAGTGTCACAGATCCATGCATGTGCAAATATACAAAAGCAATATCTACTCACAAAAGGAGGGTTGTGCAAAAACAATTCATGTGATAAAGCATTAATAATCAAGAGGATTTTAATTTAATCTCAATAAGGAGTAGATTGGTAAAAGGCTAAAGGTGGGCAATTTTTGGCAATGTGGTGCTAATGATCCGGGGAAATGGAATATTTCCAAACTGAATTTCCACATTCCTTCTCCATAAGATTCATCACCTTTCATAATGCTTTTTCTCAATAATAATGCTTTTACCTCTCTAACCTCAGCACTGCCTTCTCGCGAGTCGCAAACATGGGTGTCATGAATGGCCCCGGATACTTAGTGCTTTGGACTCCTCACAATGTGTCCCATCTCTCCAAACTATTATCCTACAGAGCAGGGTCAATCTACCTTTATCTCCTGAGGTGATTGGATTTTCTTTCACTCATTAAAATTTCCATATATTTCAAACAATTTCCTTCCAAACTCCAATAATGATAATAATCACAACACAAACATCATATAACATTTCCATAATGTAACATCATTCTCAACATAATCCCCAGATAAGGTAAAGAATGGCAAATATTTAGTTCATGTGGAGCAATAAATGAAATAAGGCATATTATGGCTTTTGTGATGCATAAGCATGGGTAAGGCTAGGATATAACATATGAGCATTATATGGAAAATATAAAGTCCTCCATCATTTTATCATGCAACATGTCAAAAGCAACATCAAATTTTACCTCCTTTTATGGTTTTCAAGAAAATATGCACTTCATTGTGACTTCCCTTTACTAGGCAATTTCATGCTATATCTCTAATGAATCCAATTTTGCATCGTCGAGTTTAATACAAGCTTCCATGACATTAATCAAAATTTTGAATGGGTTATTTTTTTCAAATTTTGGAAAACATGCATATAAGCACATAAATCAATAATGCATTCCAAAATAGCCATGTAGCAATTCAAAGAAATAATGCACATATATGATCAAATGTGCACAAAGTAAGCCCTTCCCCCACCCCATACTTAAAATTTACAGTGTTCCCACTGTATAAAATTAAATAAAAACAAGAGTAAAGGAAGGAACTCACAAGATAACACATCGAGGAGGCAAATCAGTCTAGGTCGAGTAGGTTCCTTGTCGATCTCGAGTAGAGTGTACTCGATCTCTAGGAGCTTCGCTTTGCGTCCAGTGGTTTTCTGAAGTCGAGGAGCATCTGGGCTTGTCGATGTCGAGTTGGCCTACTCGAGATCGAGTAGTGTATGGGCTCCTCCTCCTTGTCGTCGTCGACTTGGCCTTCGTCGATTCTGACTGTTTTCAGGGACTTCTCGATTCCACTTTTCGCAATCCTTATATGCTTACCGACCTAAAAGTGTTAGATTGCACAAGAAACAAGACTATCCACATGAAATATTCTAAAAGACATAAAACCAAAACCAAAAAAAAACAAAAAGTTCAAAAAGTCCCAAAAATTCATAAAGTTCTATATACATGCTCTAGATTTTATAGTCGCTAGGTCAACTTCTCCGTTTGCGCTCAAAGACCCTTATTGTGGGGCCCGCTCATGCTTGGCCCTTTTCCTGGATCATCTAGGTCCTGATGGTAGTATGCAAGCTCAGCTGACAGGTGGTTGCTTGCATCATCTCCTTTCTCTTTCTTCTTCTTCCTTCCAACTCTTAGTTTTCGCAGATTCTCTTGCCACGGTGTCTTATCTCCCCTTAAATCATTAATAATTTTCTTTATGGACTGAGGGGGAGTAGAATTCACACCTGAACTTACCTTTTTGAACCCAAAACAGAAATCTTTGGGCTTGGGGCTAGTCGAGATCGAGTAAAGCTGGTCAACCTCGAGTACAGGGACCCCATACTTAGGCTCTTGGCAAGTTTCTGGCTCAGCAGTGGTTGTCGAGATCGACAAAGTCTTGTCGAGATCGAGTAGGGCCCTGTCGAGATCGAGTTGGTCTTGTCGATCTCGAGTACAGTGTTGGCACCTTCCTCCGCTGTTTGCTTGGTCCCGTGGTTGCTGATGCTTTTCACCTCCAGCCATGAAATTTCCTCTTTTGCAGGACCAAAAGAGAAATCCAAAACCTCATCGCCTATGGTGAAGGTGAGCGATCTATTCTTAACACTAATTCTGGCATCTGCAGTAGCTAAGAATGGTCTACCAAGAATAATAGGGCTAGTAGGATCTTCAGCACAGTCAATGATAAGGAAATCTGCTGGAACAAAGAATTTACCAGCCTGGACAGGGACGTTCTCAACTATACCGATAGGGATGACTACTGTATTGTTCGCCATGTATAGTTTGGCATCCACAAGTTCTATGCATCCTATTTTGACCTTCCACCAGATTGATAGAGGCATGATGCTCACACTTGCTCCTAAATCACACAGAGACTCATATTTATATTGTCCAAAACCCACAGTAACAGAAAACTTACCAGGGTCAGGTCTCTTTTCAGGGAAGTGGAGTACTTTGCATTCGCCTGCGATCTCTGAGATGGATCGCTTCTTGCTCAGAATTTCCTTCAGAAACTTGACATATCCAGGCATCTCTTGCAAGGTTTCTGTAAAAGGAATAGAAACATTCAGTTCTTGCAGCATATTAACAAATCTGGTAAACCTACCTGCAGTGGGATCTTTCTGTGCTTTTGAAGGGAAAGGCAGTGGCTTTTTCTGTTTCGGAGCCAGATCAGCTGTCGGAGGTGTTGCAGAGTCGTCGACGTCGGCCAGGTTCTCCTCGATCTCGACCAGGGGCTCATCGATCTCGACTTGGGTTGTCGACCTCGAGTTGCTGGGCTTCGCAGTGGAGTCCGAGCTCAGATTCTGGTCTGTGTCGAGTAAGGTCTTGTCGATGTCGAGTACAGCCTCCTCGAGATCGAGTAGATGTTACTCTGTCCCGAGTTGCTGCTCCACCTTGCTTTGCTGTTTTCTGACCTCTGGCTCGTGTAGTTGATGCCCACTCCTGAGTTTGATGGCTGCGACGTGTCCGGTCTTCCCTTTAGGATTTGATTCTGTTTTCCCAGGGAGCTGTCCGGATGGTCGTGGGATCTGTGCAGCGATTTGACCCATCTGCGTCTCTATTCCCCTTTTCCAGATGTCCAGTTCTCCAAATTTTGTAGTGATGCTCTGGATCTGGTTGTTGATGGTGCCCTGATTCTGACGCATTTCCTCAAGGATCAGCTGCAGATCATCCTTCTTTTAATCCCTTTCTGGATGTCCTTGAGCACTATAGGGTGGGGGATTTCTAGGAGGACCTTGGTTCCACTGTGGTTGATAGAACCTTTGATCTCCCATGTAGCGATTGGGACCCCCTACGTAACCTGCCTCCTCATGTGTCTCTGCCATTCTGACTTGCTCTGTGTGTGGGCACTCAGTAGTGGTGTGCCTCTGTGATCCGCATTCAGTGCATTGCTGATTGACAGATAGGTATTTGACTTGCTTGAGGAGCTTGTGATTCTAGTCTCTGTAGAACTGCTCCCTCACATCTGGGTCAATCTTCTTTGCTGGCTCATAGAGTGGCATAGATGGCGCTGGCCTGGCGTAGGAGTTCTCATCATAGTTTGTAGGAGCCCCATATTTGTTGTCGTAGTTAGTGAGCTTTTCTAGCACACCCCATGCGTCGCTTGCTGGCATCATCAGATACTCATAGCGAGTATAATGGTTGATTCTGTCCTTAGTGACTTGATCAAGAGAGTTGAAGAAGATCTCCTGAATGACGTAGGGTGGATGTCCATGAGTAGGGCAAGATCGCAGCAGCTCTTTGTAGCGTTCCCATGCCTTTGCCAGCGGTTCCCCTTGCTTCTGTTTGAAGGCGGTGATTTTCTGGCGGAGAAGTGCTGTCTTGGCGGGTGGGAAGTATTTGTTCAGAAACTCTTGTTCTACTTGGGCCCATGTGGTGAGACATCTTGGTTTCAGCCCTTCAACCCACTTCAGTGCAGGTCCAGCGAGAGACCGGCGAAAAGCTTTCATCTTGACATATTCCAGAACTGTACCTTCAGCAAGAGTACGGCACATGTCATGAAAATTGGTGATATGTTCAAGAGGGCACTCATTAAATCTTCCATGAAAAGCATTGTTTTTAAGCTCTATAAGAAATTGAGTGCGAATTTCAAAAGAGTTTTCAGGGATTAGAATCGCCGATTCAGGCACGACGAGAGTTGGATGCATATAATCCTCTATTGTAGTTGGATATTGGGCAAGCTCAGCTTTCTCTTGTTCCCTTGCTGCTTTCTCAGTGGCGATAGCAGCATCTTTAGTGGCTAGTTCCCTGGTAAGCATGGCAATCAGCTGTTCTTGTGTTTCAGCGGCCGACATGGCTCTTTGTAGTCTAGCTCGGATGTGTAGGAGGCGCTCTGGTTCATCTAAGCCGTCAAACTCAGGTGGTTGACTAGAACGACGCATACACCTGAAAAGTAACTCAAAGTAGACGTGAGATTTAACTACCTAAGGCGCGAATGATAGCTTCCCCGACAACGGCGGGAAGTCAGGATACACAATGAAGTACAGCAAACCAGATTCCGTCCCTTGCAAATAATTACAAGACCTCCTCCTGATGTAGCAGCGGGAAGTCAGGATCGATCCACGAGGAAGCGTGTCAGCGGATCCTAGGCAGCGGTGGAATCTCACGGACAGAAGTCGACAACAGTGGTACTCGACCTCGACTAAGGGTTAGTCGACAGGGGTCAGGCACAGTCGAACAGGGCAGAAGCTCTCGGCAAAGGCTACTCGATCTCGACAAGGGGCTACTCGAGATCGAGTACGGTCCTCGTCGACTTCGGGTTGGCTTGTCGATTTCCTGCACAAATAAGCTACAGCGACTCTGGGTCGAGGATCAGTAGTCGAGATCGACCAGGCTTGGTCGAGATCGACGAGGACAGAAACTAAAACGAAGTAAAATAAATGCAAAAGCTTTGGGATTTCGAACTAAACTGTATGTAAAAGAACTTCCAAGATTGGGGTTTGCAACAACGATAACCAAGCATGCATAAGGCAGAATCAAATAGATAATCATGTAAATCGCATCAAAGGACTAAGTGTTCACCCATTCCAACAATTAGACAACTCTTTCAAGAAACCCTAATTGTCTCTACCGATTTTATGTTTACAATCCAAGTTGTTAGCATGGATCTCCATTAGATGGGCAATAAACACATAAACAAGTAGGAGATGCTCAAAACATGATAAAAGTCGGATCTTTACCTTAGACACGCATGGCTTTCGTCGGGCTTGCCCCAACCCTAGAAGCGGGTGGACTACTCGTGCTTCATCCCGAACTCAGACGTTGTTGAATGAAAAGAAACTTGTATTAAACTAAATTCAAAGACTTTACAATCCCGGCGATCCAACTCTCGTTGAACGCCAAAACCCTAAAACCTTCGAACTCCTAAAATTTCTCTTTGGAACTACTTGTCTCTCCTTGAAATTGAATTAATGAAAAACCAGCCCCTATGGCTTTATTTATATCCTTCTATTCCTTGCTATTCAAGGATAGAAATATCTATCTATATCTAAAATTATATCTAAAAGGCTTAATGATAAATAAAAGCAATAAAGGAATTAAATCTAAAAGATAAATCTAAACTAGGTAAGATGTCTTCCATGTCTTCTCCATAGATAGAACTTGATAGATGTTGATAGATCTCGACCAAATTGGATAGAATTGGATCCAAGGACTCCCAATCCTAGTAGGACAGCGAAACCGCGTAACGCGCTCCCGGACACGGCTCGTCGATCTCGACTAAGCCTCCTCGAGATCGAGTAGAGATGGTCTGCGTCTTCGTCCTCGGCTTCTCGGCTTGGCACAGCTCGTCGACTCCGGACATGGCTCCGAAGTGTCGTCGATGTCGACTAGATGGTACTCGAGATCGAGTAAGGTTCCGGAGTCGGGTTGTCTCTGACTCAGTGTCCTCGATCAGCTCTGCTCGACCAGGCGTGCTCGACCAGCACTCGTCGAGATCGAGTAGATGCTAGTCGATCTCGAGTAGAGTTCTCTCAGCTTTCTGCTCTGTTCTTGAAACGCACTTTCCCGAGTCCTCGTTCGTCGCATTGACGCATATGACCATGCGTTGGAAAGCTCTTTCCGAGGGCTACAACTCTCATGAAGACATAAAAGCTTGATTCAGAATTAAGAATGGTGAAAAATGGCGTTTTCTCCGGCTGCAACATCCTTAGCTTCTCCATGAGTTTCCTTGAATTGATAAATATAGAGCGGCCATTCCGGGGTTCGAACCGGGGACCTGTGACTATTATCCACAAGTCCTTTCCGGTGAGCCATTCCGAAATGGTTTTCTCCATGAGTTTCCTTTAAGCTTCAAAGTGCGTCCGATTTCTGCGAAATATAACCAAAACTTGTGTAGACCTCCATATATTGCAAATAAGTGTAAACTACACAGATTCTGTATTGTTCTGACCCAAATGTATGCAATGTATGCAGAAATCGATATAAAAGTTAGTGTAAAACATGGCAAATTAGGCTCACAACACTTCTCTAGAGCAAGGAGCTCTTTGTTCATAGTCTCCTGCCATAAGGTGCTCTTCACAGCATCCTTGAAAGTGGTAGGTTCAACCACACTCCCAATATTACAAAAAGAGTTAACAAACTCTTGAGTGTAATTCTCCAAATTTCCAAGCACTTTAGCTAGGAAGGTTTGAGAATTTGTGTTAGCAATAGCATTACAAACATAGTCATTGAATATGCTAGGCCTGTTAGATGTCCTTGTTGTCCTCCTTAGAGGTGGAAAATCAACAAGACTGGGAGAGTTCTCTCCCTCTCCCTTTGTAGTGGGATAGCCCTCCATGGTGATGATCCTGATCCTCTCTCTGACTGATCACTGTCACCAGCAGCAGGAACTGATCCTATGCCTGATCCTGATCCACCTGACCCATTCTCAACAGGTTAAAACATTTCCTCATAACCAGCAGCTGGATTAACTAAAGGAAGATCTTGAGTGGCTCTACTCTTGATCCCTTCTTCTAAATTTTCTTTGAATGGGAAAACACATTCATTGAAAACCACATCTATGCTTACAAAATTTTGTTTTGACTCCAAATCATACAATTTATATGCCTTATGGGCATGAGGGTACCCAAGAAGCACACACTTTCTCCCTTTGGGGGCAAATTTATCTCTAATTGAATGCTTCATAGAAGCAAAACACAGGCATCCAATAATTCTCAACTCCTCCTAAGCCGGTTTCTTCCCAAACAACACCTCAGAAGGTGATTTCCAGTTCAACACTGCAGTGGGCAACTTATTGATGACATGTGTAGCTGACAGTACACATTCACTCCAAAACTTGATAAGCAAATTTTCATGAATCCTCATGGATCTAGCAATCTCTATCAAGTTTTTGTGCTTCCTCTCCACCCTCCCATTTTGTTGAGGAGTGTAGGGTGCACTTTTCTGGTGAACTATCCCTTTTGACTAAAAAAATTCAAGACAATCTCTCTGAACTATCTCTGTCCTATTGTCACTTCTTATGCACTTGATCCTCTTTCCAAACTAAGTATCTGCATACATCACAAAATTTCTAACACACTTGAACACTTCTAGCTTATCTCTTAGCAAGAAGGTCCAAGTGGCTCTACTGTGGTCATCCACGATAGTCAAGAAATACCTAGCACTTGAGATGCTAATGGTCCTATAAGGACCCCACAGATCAACATGTATTAGATCAAAAATATCATTTGCAATAGACTTGCTCAGCTGAAATGGTAACCTGTGATGTTTGGGTAAACTGCAAGTATCACATGATGTATCATCCATATCATAACCATTCATAAAATCTAAGTGCTTTAGTTTTGAAACAGAAGAGTGCCCAAGTCTGGCATGCTGAATATCAAAACCTACTCTAGCTGAAGCAAAAACATATTGGGTATGCTCAATGCTATTGACAACTTCTTTATTCTGATCATCTTCTCCATCTCCTTGTAAAATTCTGTATAGACCACCTCTTCTGTATCCTCTGAGAAAAATCTCCTCACATCCAGGGCCCTATAACATACAACCATCTCGGTCAAAAGCTGCCTTAAAATCTGATTTATCAACCAGTTTTCCAACAGATAACAAGTTATGCTTGAATCCTGGCACATAAAGGACATTCTGGAGAGTGATGTCCTTAGACAACAACACCCTTTTTGATTCAGTAACATGTATGATATGGCCATCAGGTAAGCCAACATAAAAGGGATGTGAAAGTCTCTTCTTATCATAAAGAAGTGACTCATTGTTGACCATGTGATCACTGGCCCCAGTGCCTATGATCCATTCCATCTCATTTTCTTTCTTAGATACTGAATTAACAGTTGCAAAACAACTTATACCTACAAAGTTCACTGAAGAACCATTGTCTGCTACATTCTTCCCTTTCATAATCCTGCAAACTTCCTAGCAAACAACATTCACTAAGCCCTTGTCAAAACCTGTATCATGGCCTCCTTTCTGTGATCTGTCCTCCTCAAGGGGATTATCATGTTCATGTGCTCCAGCATTGTTAGCTGAGCTCCTGCTTGCACCCTTGTTTCCTTGGTACCATTCTGGATATCCATGGAACTTCCAACACTGAGCCATGAGATGCCCTTTCATGTTGCAGAAATTACACCTTCTATTTCCTTTATCAGACTTGTCTCCTCTCTCATAACCATCCTTTCTGAAATCCTTCCTCTCAAAGGTTCCATTTCCCTGTTGCTGCTGAGGCTTAGAGAAAGTCCTGCTTCCCTTCTTGTTCACACTCAGTGCACTCGAGTCTTGAGTAATACTGGTATTGTTGCATCCCCTCTGAGAATCAACTTGAGTTACTAGATAGTAAGCTCTATTGAGGTTAGGCATAGGATCTGTAGACAAAATCTGATTTCTAACTGGCTCATAGTAGTCAATCAAACCCATCAAAAACTGCATAAGCCTATTCCTCGTTTCAACATCAACCATCTTCTTTTGTAGCTCACACCTACAGTTTACAATTCCCCCACATGTGCATACAGGAATTGCTTCTAGCACCTGAAGCTGATCCCATATCACCTTCAACTTGTTAAAATAATCTGCCACAGATAAGCCCTCCTGAGCAATCATGTTAAGTTTCTTCTTGAGTTGAAAAATGAGAGGATCATTAGATTGTCCATATCTATCGGCTATTTCATCCCATAACTGCTTAGTCGACTCAACATATATGAAACTTTCCTTAATAGGATTTGTGATAGAGTTTAAGAGCCAACACCTAACCATGTAGTCAGCTCTCATCCATTTCTGAGCCTCAGGAGAACCAACAGGCACATGTTTCACACACGACCCATCTATGAATCCTAATTTGTTTTTGGCTCCTACAACCATAGTCACTCCCCTCATCCATGGTAAGAAATTGATCCCATCAAACACAGTGGTAACAAGCTGAGACCCGGGGTGGTCTGAATTAGCTAAAAATAAGGGATCACTGAAGTTACCTTGCAGATCTGTTGTAGAATCTGAATTGTTACTCATCCTGGTTACGATGACGACAAAAGCGAGCAAAATGATCGAGCCTGCTGATCTGATACCATGTAAAGGGAATCCCTTGATCCGAGATCTGGCTACTGCAACACCAGATTCACCTAAAAACTAGGCACAGAACTGCAACAATTGCAGGAAAATGAATGACGAATGGAAAGGGAGGCAATGGCACACTAGGGTTGCTGGCAGCAATGCTGCAGCTAGAATATGCTCTATCTCTTGCTCATCCAGGGAAGAAAAAACAAGGTTTAAATAGGCCATACATTGGGACACATGGCAATGCCTTATTGGCTACTAGCAAGAGGACAAAAAAAAAACAGAAAATTAGGTGCTAACAGCCCGGATAAAACAAGCTGACAACCTTAATAATAATGATTAATGACCACTAATAATGAGAGCTAAATATCTCAATACCCTGACATGAAAAAACTTGTAGCATAGATAAAGATCACATGGTTCAAGTGCCTTCTTTGTTGCTAATTATGAAAAAAATGAATCCCTGATTTTGAAACTCTTGTTAAGGAATTTTTTTCCTAAATATTCACAAAAAAAAATATTTAACAAAAAATTCACGCTTTCAAAGTGTTTATCAAAATATTCATTTTTGTCAGGACATTCAGAAAAACGCGGTTTCACATGTATAAAATAAAATTTCAATTTAAAGGAAAAGCGGATGAAAAAATAAATAAAAGAAACACGGTCTTAAACCGCGTCTTATATTAAAAAAAAATCTCCCACTTTAATAAAATATTTAACAAATCTAATAATTAAAAAAAAAAACATAAGTCGCGGTTTATTAGAAAAGTTACTGTACATTCATCCCTTTCAAGCTTCCTCCATGGCTGGCAGTGGCGAGAGCTCGGCTTCCCGAATTCCTCCGCCAGTTGCTTCGCCTCCTTCCAACGACTCCTCCCACCCTCCACCGCCGCCTGCAACTCTCCTCCTTCGCCTTCGACCTCGCCGTCGACCCCCAATTTGAAATTGGAATCCCCATTCGCCGCTTCCTATCGACCCCTCCGTCACCGAGGTTGGTTCTATTCGAAATTGGTGTTCGATTTGAAACCCTTAGTCGCAGTATATTCTATTTCCTAAGATAGTCGACGATTATGTATAAAAAATCAGATTGGGTGTTGGCCCCTCCCTCGATTTGAAATTGGGTGTCAACGGTGAGGAAACCGAGGTCCGAGGCGAAAGAAGAGAGTTACTGGAGGTGGTGAAGGGTGGGAGGAGTTGCTGGAAGGAAGCAAAGCCATTGGCGGACGAATTTGAGCAACGGAACTCTCGGGTCTCGGCAATGGAGGAAGCGTGAAGTGGATGAACGCTTTTTCTAATAAACCGCGATTTGAACCGACGATTTATGTGTTTTTTTCCCAAAACCATCTTCTAACTTTTTTAATTACGTGGAATTTTTTTTTTTACATAAAAACGCGGTTTAAGTCCGCGTTTCTTTCATTTATTTTTTCTTCATCTTTCCCTCTAATTTCATATTTCATTTTATACCTAAGACGTGGTTTCATACCGCATTTTTCTGTCCCTCCTGACAAAAATAAATATTTTGATAAATAGTTTGAAACCGTTAATATTTTGTTAAATATTTTATTTTTCAAGAATATTTTGGAAAAAAATTCCAGGCTATTAATTTGGGGAATGAAACTAAACTTTCTATGGAAATTAAAGTGGCTGAGTAAGAACTAACTTTCCACTTGTTAGTTGTTACTGATTAGGGAAAGGTAATGGGTAAAAGAGTGAATCTACTCTGTATTTAGTAGACATATGGGATGTCTATTATTTTGAATATTTACCATGTCAAAAAAATAAAATAAAATAAAGTAAATACCGGTTTCCCTTATCTCAACTGTCACAGTGTCGCCCCATCGTTGAACACTAGATATGCCATCATATGGAGATGTGGCAGTTAGTTGACAATGGCAGGGATATGGTCTCCATGTATGTATACACAAGTGCTATCGAAAGCCATTGAATTTGAATGTAACAGAAAAGATCATAGGTTTCAGGATAGGGTAAGACCATCCGCATCAATGCGGGTTTCTTGAGTTTTTTAATACCAATTTATCACTTTCTCTCTCCTTAAAAACTCAACCTATTTTTTCGTCCACATTCATATGAGTTTATCGAGTTTCTTAATTTACTTTTCACCAATTATTATCTATTATATATTTAAATATACATAATAATAATATGTTATACATTATCTATATATATATGTATTATATTTTGCGTTAATTAATATAATAATAGTATATAATAATTTTTTAAAAAAATATCCAAAATGTAAAAATAGATGATAAAATTTAATGCAAACAACTTCATTGGAACAAAACAAACACCGAAATACAAGAACATTAAAAATAAAATACAAAGAGTACTCTCCATCATACATTAAATGGATGTGTGGAAGAAGAGAAGGAGATGGACATATTTATAGGGAAATAGATTATTTAATTTTATTTTTCATAAATTCATCTTTAATTAACAATTTCGGTGGAAACAAAGACTTTACATCTTTGTACCATCTTTAACAATTTTATTTAATTTTATATTAGTGTCTATAAATAGATAATTTTTTTTTAATAATATCTTAAATAATTTTAATTTTTTTTATAATACAATATGCAAAAAAATATTATGTTGTACATTATTTATGTATGCATTATATTTTTTTCAACATATATAATATTGGTGTTTATTAATAGCTTAAAATAAATTATGAATTTTGATAAAAAGATTATTTTTTATTTTTTATATTTAATGACTAAAAACTAGCTAAAATTATATAAAATTATACAATATAGGTAGAATGACTCATGCAAAAAAAATAAAAAAAATGCAAAAATCACCCATATACATACATGGGACCCACCTGAAGGGGTTTTAGGAGAGTTTGGAAGTTGGAAATCCTTGGGTGGGTTTTTCCCCTCCCTCTCTCCTCCTTTCCCTTACACATTCCCCCTAAAAACCCCTCTAAAAACTCCCAATGCCATGCTCTAAGTCCCTTGAACCTGTTTCCTCTTCAGTTACTGTACTTTTTATGGTTGGGGTCAGTAAGTCACATCCTTGTAAATGTTGGTCTTTTGATGCTAATTTCACCATCGCATGCCTCAGCGGCTCAGCCTGTTACCTGTTTTATAGTGTGATAGTCCCATGTACCACTAGTTCCTCACAGTGATGCATTAATTGAATCAACCGTCCTGTTTATTCCAAATATATAGTAATTCCTTGATATTTTCTTATCCTTTATTTTTTTCATTTTTTTTTTAAACAGGAAAGGTTTTGGAAGGTGATCTAAGATTCTCAGACAAGATCTCCCAATAGCATCCTTGTAAATGAATTCTCGATCAGAGGATGGGATCGATCCAAGAGACATCTTCATCGGAAAGCAACATTGAAGCAACCTAATATATGTGTGAGACCAGGTTTTGTTATGATATTTGAAGTAATTTCACTCAATTTTGAGCGCTTCTTTAGCTGTGAATTAAACAATGGATTGAATGATGAGAAAATTTGCGCCATTTAATTAATTAATTGTCTCCCACCTCTTTCAAATTAATGATGAAAAGTTCACGACCCTAAATATGTGCCCCTCCCCTAAACCTCGCTCATCCGACGCTTTCCCCTCTTGCTCTCTTCCTCACCGTTTCAACAACACAGCACTGTCTCCAATGGCTTCATCTCCGGCGACCTTCCTCCGGCCTCTGGATCCGTGGTCTAGGCTGGGATTCCGGACACCAGAGAGGTTCAACAACGGCACCTTATTTCACAAGCGGCGCGGAACGCCAGATCCAGGATCCGATCGAAGGCGCAGATTTCACCAGCGGCGCGGAACTCTAGATCCAGGATCGCCATCACCAGCGGCGACCTGCGGCCTTGATTTTTCCCCGGAGAGCGATGGTAGGGGATCGAAGGCGTCCGCGCGTCTCCAACTCCAGATCCATGATCGCTCGATGTCTTCTTCCCGCCGCACCAGCATCATCGCCCGCCCGTTTCCGCATCTGTAACGGGAATTTCAGCATCGATCGGTTGAGGAGTCGACCTCGCCCGTTTCCGCCCGTCCGCACATCTCCTCTGATCGAAGGACGTCACGCGCGAGAAGAGCGAAGGCGGTCGGACGAGCCTCTTCGGCGATTCTTCGTGGCGGCGGCGGATCTGCTCTTGTTGCTGCTGGTGGTGGTGATGTGGCAGGCAGCTGATAATTAGGGCTCGGAATTTGAAGGCGGCCGCCAATTTCATCCCTCCCAAATCCTTCCTTGCTCGTCGCGCTTACTTCTGCAACGAGGTAGCCCTCCCTCTCACTTGCTCCATCTGTTAATTTCCCAGCAAAATCGGGAGTTGTGTTAGTTGAGTAACAATAGAAATCGGTTACAAACCTGATTGGGGGAAGGGCATGTGTCGTCTTCCGTTTGAGCTTTAACATATGTATCTGCACCATTGAATTCAGAATGGCTGGGTTTTTCATGAATTTGTATATGTTAATTTTTTTTTGCCTTGCAGAATGGCTGGTTTTCATGAATTTGTATCTGCACCATTGAATTCATTGTTTCAGTTTTTAATTTCCATGAAATTTGTTTCCACATGTATTTTTTTTTGCCTTGCAGAGCTTATTAGCTTCCTTGAATTCAGAATTTACGTAGGCCATTTTGCATAACTAGACCAAAAAAAAAAACTTTGCACAACTAGCCATGTCCCTTGATTATTTGCTAGGGGTAGAAAGTGACCATTTTTTGCAAATAAAAATAGCAACCGGGAGAGGAAGTTGCGAGTGAAGGTGAGGGACACTGTAGCTGTCAGTAGCTGTCAGTGACATGTGGCACCAAAAGACATCTTCCGTTCATTTCAGAAAACTGTAGACTGCCCATCTTACCAATAGAATTAATTGGTCCTACCAATAGGCTAAACCTGTCTTTCCATACCTGGAGATATTTTGGAAAGAATCTGGAGGGGATTCACTATAGCTGATTTGGCGGACTGTCAGTGTAGTTTTGGCGCCAAAACAGGGTTCCTCCTTTGAGAAAATTAAAGTGGGGCATTTATGAGGGGAAAATGCAATGATTGTATTGATGGGTGTCCTCCAAGAACATATATAAGCTTGATATGAGGATCTGAAACATCATAACATGCTTTGCAAAAAGTGAGGCAAAATAGGAGAGAAGCAGAAAGGACGGGGAAAAAGTTACCCGTTCATTCCAGGAAACGATACAGTCCCCATCCTACCAATAGAATATTTCCATCCTACCAATAGTGTACAACTGTCCTTTCATACCTGAAAAAGTGCAAGAAGTTTGTCCGATGACAGTGGCAACGATGGGTAAGAGCATCAACATTCATAGGGTTACCCCATCCATCTCTCTCTTCGTAATATTTTGACACCTCATTCTTCCCTAACTCTACCCCATCCTTTAAGAATTTTAACTTTGATCCCACATCCATAAGTTTACCCCATTACTATTTTTTTAACTTTAATTATACCCCACCACATATTTTAACCAATCAAAACTTAACTCACTTAATAAAAAAAATAAAAAACAACACTTTTATTGATTTTAGAAAATCAAATGGGATGGGAAGGGGATGGGTTTAACCCATTCCACTAGGGTTGCCCCTTCCCCTTGGTGGAATGGAGGGATGGGGGAGGGTTAAACCCATGGATGCTGATGCTCTAAGTGATCTTGTACCTATCCTTTGTAGTTGTTCCTTTTTCTTATAACAGAATTACCCCAAGGTGACCGTTTCACGAGACCAGTTGCAGAGAGTTCGTAATTTATACTCTCTTTTTGATCATTTGCATAACTTGCAAATTAAGATTACAAATTCAAGCGCTATTCTTGCTTCATGCGAAATTATCACTTCTGGATGCCTAGACGATCATAAGGACCCATTGAAAATAGTCTATTAGCTCAATTGTTAGAGCGTTGTGTTTGCACACAAAGATGTGAGTTCGACTCTCACATAGGCTAATATGGAGTATGTGTTCATGAATCTTTCTAAACTTATACAATTATGAACCTGTCAGAAAATATATATAATAATGGTAGGACAAATTTATGAACATGTTAGGACAAATTCATAAATCTCTCTGAACTTATACGATTATGAACATGACAGAAAATATATACACTGGTGGTATGACAAATCTGTGAACATGGTAAGACAAATTCATAAATCTCTCCAGACTTGTATAATTATGAATCTGGTAAGAAATATATACATTAGTGGTAGGATAAATTTGTGAATCTGGTAGGGACAATTCCCCCTTTTCTTTTCCACTGTCTCACTTTCCCCCTTTTCTTTTCGAAGTTTAGGTTTTACTCAATTTTCTTTCTCCAAATGATGATCATGAACTTGTCAGCGATGATTGGGTACTTCTGAGTGTCAATCTTCACTACTTTGATCTTGTCTTTTAGTGCAGCACTAACTTTATCCAGGATAGGGACCATAGCTTGAGATTCATCATCACACATGATATATCCATGTATAGTTTTTGCATATGTGGTTCATATAAATTCAATTTCTGCATGTGGGGCATGCCTTCTCCTTTTGCTTTTCTGAGATTCATCATCATTCATTTTTTTTTCGTAAAGTCAATTATGCATTTATATTTTTCCAATAGTATAAATATATCGTACCATTAGTGTGTCTCTATCCTACCATTAGTGTCAAGTTATACATGAATTACTGAGTTTCCATTCTGATCCTACCAATATCGTTATTTTCTCCTACCATTAGTTTCCATCTATCCTACCATGAGTTTTCAAGTTTGACTTAATTCTACACTTAAGAATTTCGGTGATTATATTATTATCATACCAATATCGTATATTTTGCAATCAAATCCAAATTCTACAGTCAATGTCGTGTGCGGTGGTTGGTGGGCTCCCAGGAGTAGGAGCTTGGCACAACCAATCATCAACCTATGTTGATTCCAAAATTTACAAAAAAATGTTATATGGAAATGAAATTGATGCTACAAGTCTATGCTCACTGTCGACTACCTCGTAACTCATCAAATACTTGGTCTTTACTATTACGGTGATAAATAGCCTATTAGCTCAATTGATTGCTGTGGAAGTAAATTTGTCTTGGACATTTGCATGTGTTTGACACAAAATATGGCTTGAATTGCTTTTAACTATTTAAATTGGTAGGATAGATGGAAACTAATGGTAGGAGAAAACAATGATATTGGTAGGATCAGAATGGTAGGATAGATGGAAACTAATGGTAGGAGAAAACAACGATTTTGGTAGAATCAGAATGGAAACCCCGTAATTCCCGTATAACTTGACACTAATGGTAGGATAGATGCACACTAATGGTAAGATATATTTATACTATTGGAAATATGTAAATAGATAATTGGATTTACCAAAACACAATATATCGGAGACTTATGAACACACACTCCGTATTAGCCTATGTGAGAATCGAACTCACATCTTTATGTGTAAACACAGCGCTCTACCAGTTGAGCTAATAGACTATCTGGCTATAAATACACAGGTAAAAGTGGTAGTTTAAGCATTTAACCGCCGAATATTGCTAGGCAAACATTTGAAAACTAAATAACAATAACATATTATGTATAATTATTTGAACACGAAACCTAAGAACTATGGATTGATTTTGTAGCCACGTAGATCCAAAATTAAAGGCTCTAACAAATTCAATAAGCACTAACAAACTTTTCAATTTGAGAACCATAAACATCACTCCCTGAGCTAATGGAAACAAGTATGATGAATCAGTAAAAAATCAATTACCTTAACCGTAAGAAGCCCAAGCGTATAAGCGCTTCCTTCCTCCACCTTATGCTCTAGCGGCTTTGCTCCGTCGTCCTCCAGCGGTGCCTGCAGATGCCTCACTAGAGCGGGAGCACAATCAAATTTTAACTCAAAAGGTTTAGTGTAACTCTAAACTAGCATTCTGAACAAGTATGTTGTACAGTTGGATCAAATAAATTCTTGTTCAATAAACATTCTCCTTCTCCTGAACTGTTTAGTGTGCCTAGGGATTCAAATTTAGATTAGGCGTTCTTATTATTGGATGAAATGCATTGCAATATTGAATATATTTACCCAAAAATTGAAGTTAGGTACACTAAGATATACCATCCCAGGAACTTATACTACAAGTGGTGAAGAAACTTGTGATCGTAAACCATGCATGAAATTGATTATAGCTAAAATAGAATATAATATCTCAATAGCCCCAAGCATCCACAAGTTGCACAACTCATGACTCTGCAGCAACAAATCAGGATACAAGAACTAAACACAAACAAGCCACTACAAAGACTGCAACCTGAATTAAAATATGCCTTTAACTAACTATAAACAACCACAGCAAAGAACAATCAAACACATGCATAAACAACTGAGAATTTCAAAACAAACCGATAGAATCAACATTAGACCAAGCAAAAACAACCTGAACTTGCAATTGAACATGGAAAAACAAAATTCGCTATTAAAAAAAAGAGATTCTACATTGAGTTTGTTCTTAATCTACCTTTTGCGTGAGTATTTCAAATAGAGGATTTGGCCAAATTGAGAGGATCCCTGTTGCATTTATGAAGCTCGACCGAATTCGGAGGCACTGTGGCACCGAGTCCTCTCGCTTCGCTCTCTCTGTTCACACATCAAAACCCATTCCCATATTACACATTGAATTAATTTTCCACAAGATATCAGTGAACGGGCCTTTTACTGCAATTAGGTGCTTGACTGCAATTAGGCGAAAAAGTGGTAAGATTCCAATTGAATATAGTTGTATGGGTGCAGATCGGTGGAGGCTAGACGGCCAAGCGGAGGGGACCTAGGGTTACCATAGGGCGGTTGAGCATAAAAGGAGGAGGAAAAGAAGAAGCGTCTACCCCGTTGATAGATTTCCTTTACCTGTTTAGCCAAGCAGTAACGAGAGTACAGTCCGGCGAGTCGTCGGCAAGGGTTTACCCCGTTGACGACTTGGCGCTCCAAGCGCTCAGTAGAGATCAAATCGAGCACATCCTCGATGTCGTCCTTGAGATCTGAGAGCCAGTTTTTGATAGTGTGGTTGTGGCCGCCGACCGAAGACGAAGCCAGTGAGACCCTGCGCGACGAGATACATTCCCCCGAAATCTCTCCTACTCCCCCGCCGCCATGGATGAATTCCCGTCCAAAGGGGAATGAGATTGAGCCGGTCATGAGATTGAACCTCCTACATCTGGTCACCAACAGTGCAAGGAAACCGGGGTTTTTATTTGCAAAAAGTAGACATGGTTACTTTAGCAATTTTTGGGCCTGCTAGGCCAATTTTGCAACTAGGCCCAAAAAATGGTCTATTTTGTACCATTTCCTCATTTACTTATACACAATGGCTGGTTTTTTCATGAATTTGCTGATGGAATTCAATTGAGCATTGCATAGTTGTGTAATCGATAATCTGATCATGTGCTGCATTTTGAATTTGATAGCCCAAATTCCTCATTTTCAGCTTTTTTTTTCGGTTGGTAGCAAAATAATATTACAAATTATATTAAAAATACAATTGGTTTTAAGCATTTTTATTGGTAGCAAACAGTGAATTTGTGGATAGTTTATTATGTGATTGAGTTTGCATTGTTGAGAGTTTGGATATCAATTTCAGCAATTTTTTTTGTGTGATCTGAAATGCTGAAATTAATTTTTATAAATTTTATTAGTAAAATTCGTTATGCTGAAATGCTGAAATTAATTCTTATAAATTTGTACGGGCTACTATATCTTATACACAAGCATATATTTTAGCATTTCAACATTTTTTGTGATCTGAAATGCTGAACTTAATTCACTGTTGGGGTCAAAGTCGGATATCAAATGTTGTTTATGCAATTTCAGCATATTTTTTTGCATTGCTGAAACTTTTAGATAGTTTATTAGCTTCTTGATTTTTTTTGTGATCTGAAATGCTGAAATTAATTCTTTATTAGCAAAATTCGTATGCTGAAACTAATTCTTATAAAATTGTATGGGGTACTATTTCAGCATTTTAACATTTTTGAAAAAAAAACAAACTCCGGTTTCAGCAACTCCGGTGTCGAAGTGGCGACGCGAAAAAAAAGCAACTCCGGTTTCAACACCTTCGGTTTCAGCAACTTCGGTATAGAAGTGGTGATCCGGAAAAAAAAAACTAACTCCGGTTTCAGCAACAATTTCAGCATCTAAAACCGGGGTTTCAGCATCAACAACTTTGCTGCAATTGAGTTTTCAGCATCAACAACCCTTGTTTCAGCAACGCGGTAAAAAAATCCATTGAAAACAGGGGTTGCTGAAACCGAATGTGCTGAAACAAGGGTTTAAGCAATGCGGTAAAATAAAATAATAATAAAAAAAAAACTGAAATAGGGGTTGCTGAAACCGCATGTGCTGAAATAGGAGTTTCAGCATCAGCACATGCGGTTTCAGCAAAGCGAAAAAAAAATTTGGAAAAAAAAACCAAAAAAAACCGAAACATGGGTTGCTGAAACCGTATGTGCTGAAACAGAACAATTCCGTTTCAGCAACTTTGAAAAGCGGAAAAAAAAACAAAAAAAAACAAAAACAAAAACTGATTAGGCGGGAGAGGGGGCATAGGGGGCACTGGAGAGGGGCACAGGGAGCGGTGGAAATTTAGCTAATTTGGAAAAAGTGGGAAACATTTTCCTAATAAAGACAAAATATTAGAACATCGAGATAATCACCCCTTGAATGATTGATTCTACTCTAGAATGATTTATTCTACTCTAATTTACTCTGAATTGTGGTTTTTGTCTTCTATCCAACCTCTTAAATTGATTTCTAATTTAACTTTTTAATTCCCTTGCGCAGCTCTATTTGCCATCCATTGAGTCGATACCACGTTGACACTTGACACCTTATTTTCAAACCATGATGGATGAGTTTCAAGACCAATAGACAACTGTTGGGCAAATCGTTATCTAGTATGTACAATGTACATTTAGACTTGTCAAATGGGTCATTCAGATCGGGTTCAGATCGGGTCACTTCGGGTTCCGAATATATCCGGGTTGACTCGAACCCGAATTTAACCGGATTTCGGGTCAATTTCGGATTTGTCAATTTTTTTTTAAATTAAAAAAAAACATGATTTGATAATTTTGCGCCAATTTTAAAATTCTAAAATTAAAGACGTTGTTCATAAGTTCTAGTGCTTGTAATTATATACCATATCTGATCTAAAATATTTGATTTTTATTATTTCTCATACTTTTTAATAAAATGTAATAATATATAAAATATCAAAATTTAAATAATTTTTAAAAATAATTTCATGCAATTAATAATAAACATAGAATTGTTTTAATATTTTTTAGATTTTTTATCTTCTTAAAAAAAATGTCCTTCGGGTTCCCGACCCGTGACCATGTCTAGTCTCTATGACCCTGTTTTTATAGTGGTGACAGTGTCTATGACCCTGTTTTTATAGTGGTGACAGTGTCTGTGCTTCCCTTGTCCTAGAGTTTTGCTTTAGTTATAGTGTTTATGACCTTGTTTTTATAGTGGTGACAATGTCTATAACTCTGTTTTTATTTTGGTTATAGTGTGTATTACTATGTTTTTATAGTGGTTACTGTGTCTATGACTCTATTTTGATTTTGGTTACAACGTCTATGACCCTAGTTCTTACCCATTCATATATTAAAGAAATGTCACCACATGCATTTTGGCTCCTTATTAGCTCTTATAGGGTTTGTACTTCCATTGTCTTAGTGTTTTCCTTTGGTTACAGTATCTATAACCCTATTTTTATTTTATTTACAATGTTTATGACCCTATAATTCAATTTAGTAGTCTACGACTATTGTATTTGATCTCGATCTTGTTCATCATAACGGCAATCGACTTCGATCCTCCATAACAAGTGCTAACTTCGAACTCATAGATGCGATAATATCGAGTATTTTGCTCAAACATTTTGGGCTACGAGTATAATAGTATTCTCTATTTGAAATGTAATAACTAAACTGTATTTTGTTTATATCTACAATAGTTTTCAACCAATATGTCGATATCGACTATTTTGCTCAAATATTGTTTTTATGTACAACTCCACAAGTACAATAGTAGTTTTCAACCGATATAAAGATTTTCACCAATAATGCAAGTTGTTAAATACATCAACACTCGTAAACACCAACGAAAATTACACATCAAGCTATATATATATATATATATATATATATATATATAGGGAAGAGTTAAAATGTAAAATATTCTTAGAGTGTAAAATTGTTTAAGGTGTAAAATTTATTTATTTTAATCAAAACGCGCGCTCCCATCCGGTTTTCAAACGGAGACCACAAGCCACCAAGAGGGCCTTCTCTCTCGGCCTCCCACACCCACCTCGAGCCACCTCCGGCCACCAACCCCTATCCGTACTCGAGCCCACCCCTGTGCGCACCCCCGAGCCCAGACGTGGCCTGGTTCGAGCTACCTTCTGCCGCGACGCGCCCACCTGGAGCGCTGCCCAGTCGAGCCACCAGCAGCGCTTCTCTCTCGGCCTCCCACACCCACATCGACTCACCTCCGGCCACCAACCCCTAGACACACTCGAGCCCACCCCTGTGCACACCCCCGAGCCCTGACGGGGCCCTGTTTGAGCCACCTGCTACCCCGACGTGCCCACCTCGATAAACCCTGCATAGTCGAGCCACCAGCAGCTTCTCTCCTCGCTCTCCACGCCACCCACGAGCCACCTCCGGCCACCAGCAACCACCTGCTTGAACCACCTCCCTCGGGTGCACCCCCCGAGACTGGAACCCCTTTGGTTCGTGCCCAGCCGAGCTCACACTGAGCCCATCTCCCCCCATAGTCCTATTCGACATTTTTGGCTCGAAACCATTCGAAATCCTGATTTTTATCCTTGTTTCAACTCGAATTTGGTATGATTTCTAACCCTAAACTTGTTTATTATAATTATTTAGATTTTTTGAATGAATTAGGTTGAGATTGAAAACCTAAGGTTTGATTTAGGAGCGGAATTTAGGGCTTTTTGCCAAAAGCCAAATTGATTAAAATTGATGATATGGTTGTGTTTTTGGGTTGATTTTGAGCTGATCTCATGTTCATATCATTGTCAAATTGTTTATGGATCATGAGCTAATTGAATTTTAGAATTTTATATTGCGATATGCTTTAGAATTTGGGGTTTTTTTGCCAAAAGCCAAATTGACTGAAATTGATGAAATGGTTGTGTTTTGGGGTTGATTTGGAGCTAATTTCATGTTCATAGCATTGTCAAATTGTTTATGGATCAATATCTAATTGGATTTTAGAATTTTATTGCGATGTATTTTAGAATTTGGGTTTTTTTTCCAACATCCACATTGATTGAAATTGATGATATGGGTGTGATGTTGGGTTGATTTGGAGCTAATTTCATGTTCATAGCATTGTCAAATTGTTTTTGAATCATGAGCTAATTGGATTTTAGAATTTTATTGCGATATGCTTTAGGTCGATTAGGTTCTTCTATTTTAGCATGGAAATCATAATTTAGCCTATTAACTCAATTGGTAGAGCAATGTCCGTCTACACAAAGATGTGGGTTCAAATCCCACATAGGTTACATAATAGACAAGAGCGCAACAATCTCAAATTGTTAATCATGCACATCATAATCTTAGTTATGCACTTTTTAACCTTAATTAGGCACATTTTAATCTTATTTATGCACTTTAATTTTAAAAGCTTATTATGTATGCACACCATAATGTTATATTTGCACAACATAACATAGGTTACATAATAGACAAGAGCGCAACAATAGCAAATTGATAATCATGCACATCATAATCTTAGTTATGCACTTTTTAACCTTAATTATGCACATTTTAATCTTATTTATGCACTTTAATTTTAAAAGCTTATTATGTATGCACACCATAATGTTATATTTGCACAACATAACATTATGTTTGCACATTTTAATCTTATTTATGCACTTTCATTGAAAGCCTATTATATATGCACACCATAATGTTATATTTGCACAACATAGCATTATATTTGCACATTTTAATCTTATTTTTGCACTTTAATGTCAAAGCCTATTATAAATTCACACCAAAATGTAATATTTGCACATTTTAATCTTATTTATGCACTTTAATTTAAAAGATTGTTATATATGCACACCATAATGTTATATTTTCACAACATAACATTATATTTGCACAACATAACATTATATTTACACATTTTAATCTTATTTATGGACTTTAATTTAAAGCCTATTATATATGCACATCATAATGTTATATTTGCACATTTTAATCGTATTTATGCACTTTAATTTGAAATTGTTAAATGTTTGAAAACAAATAGACGATAAGTCCGTCCCCCGGACCCCCGATGCGACGCCGATGAAAAATTATTCAAGATACAACCGTAACTGTGCACTTCATTTTATTACTCATACACATCGTGATTTTGTTCTTGCACTTTATCATTTTATTTATACACTTTATATTTGCAAAACAAAAGGTGTCGAAAATGGGAAAAAGTGCATTTACCCATAAAATTAGACATATTTACCTATTTACCCATAAATTAAACATATTTCAATTATAAATTTTTATAATTGAAATAGACACATTTACCTATTTACCCCATAATGAATTATTATGTCTGCACAAAATAAAGTTATATTTGCACAACAGGATGTTATATGTGCACAAAATCAAGTTATATTTGCTCAGCAAAAACTTTTACACGAAAAAAAAAATCCTGGGATAAAAGGAAAAAAAAACTAGCCCGAGAAGGGGGGCGCAGTGGGGGGCGGGGGGCACACGGATGGGCAAGGGGGTAGATATTCTACTAATTAAATTAGGCCCATTAGTAATTAAATTAGGCCAATTAGCAAATTACTTACAAAAATTAGGCCCATTAGATAATTTTACACCCTAAGGATATTTTACATTTGAACTATTGCCTATATATATATATACACACACACACTAGGGGTGGGCATATCCGGGTACCCGACACGAACCGGATAATCGTGTCGGGTACCCGGAACCGTTTAGCACAAAAAGGCCGAACCGTATCCGAACCATTATGAGCCGGATACCCGACACGGTAAATTTATTCGGATCCGTGTCGGATACCGGGTTATCCGACACGAACCGTGGACTTTTTTCCTGTGTCACAAGTGAAGTAAGAATTTCGAATCCGAAGTGAAATTGAAATTAAGCAGATGCAATTTAATTGAATAGAACCAAAAACTGGAAAGAAATCGGCGAAGAGGACAGAGGAATTGAAGGACCTAGTTGAGGGGAGGAGAAGAAAGCACAGTTGATGGAGCATCGATCCGGCGAAGGGTGAGCGCAAGGAGAGAGAAAGAGGGGAGGAGGAGGCGGTGGAGGTGGTGGAAGCGGGAGGAAGAAGGGGTCCGCCACCAACCGGAATCAGAGATCTGAATTGGGGCAGAGGCGAAGAGGTCGGGAGCGCGAGGAGAGAGAAAGAGAGGGCAGGCGGAGGCGGTGGAGAGAAGGATCGGAGGTGGAAGCGGGAGGAAGAAGGGAAGGAGGAACTGAGGAAGGGCGGAGGCTAGGGGAAGATACATAACTGAAGAAGAGTTTGAGAGTTTTGGACTACTAATGTCGGCTGAATTTAGGCCTTAGGGTTTGTTAATTGTTGGGCATAAAATATTAAAAAGAATATAAAGGGGCGAGATTTATCAAAATTAAAAAAAAAAAAAGCAGTTTTCGCGTCTCGAACCTAGGCTGATTTGAAGACCCGCATACGGGACGGAACAATTACCAACTGGGCCAACATACTTTTGTGATATTTTAGGGATTGTGTATATACAAATACTAAATTATCGTACCCATAAATTTTTTTAAAAAAATAAACGGTTCGTGTCGGGTATCCGACAAGGGGATATGCCCGATCCGAACACGAACCATTTAATTTCGTGTTTTAGCGGTTCGTGTCATTTTCGTGTCGTATCTTTTCGGTTTCGTGTTTTTTCGTGTCGTGTTTTTGTGTCGTGTTTTCGGTTTCGGGTTTTTCTGCACGCGCACGCGCGCGCGCACACACACACACACACACACTACCTCGCTATGTTTTATCATTTGAAATACTTTGATTTTTTAATCTTTTTTTGTTCCGTAATTTACATAACACAGAGAGATTTCCGCAATACGGCCGCTCCATGGAAACCCTAACCCGGGCTTCTGGCGATTTCTGCCGCCCTCACCTTTCTCCCTCCCCCTTTGTGCCGATCAGCCGCCACATCGGACACCTGACCTCCGATCCCGCTCGCCCGCAACAGGCTAAAGCCTCTCTCACTTCTACCAATTGTGCCCTCCTACCTGTGCCAATCCGGAGAACCCACTCCACCCGTCGTCTTCCCGTCCTTGATGGGTTTCGCCTTGACCAAGCCGACCTAGAGGCGGTGGAGCCTCCAGATTCGATCTCGCCTTGGCGAGATTCATCCACCTGGAGGGTGTCTAAGCCTTCTAACCGGACAATTTTGTGGGTTTGGTTTCGCTGGTGGTGGCCGAGTGGTCGTCGTCGCTTTCGTTGGTGGCTGTTCGGTCCTCCGCTCCTTCTGCCGTTCTTGTCCTTGCTCTTCTTGTGGTTCTTGTGCTCTGTAAGTCTGCTTCCTCCTATTTCAATTCACCCAAATACCCATTTTGCTAACCAGCAATTTCTCATTATCAATCATACGAGAGTATGCAATTTGGATTACAATCCCACTAATATATTTGCTGCAAATTTCAATTCTCTAGACAACTTGTTGGATTCACTTTTGAACCTTGCCGGGTCAGTTAATTTTTATTGCTTGATCCCCATTCTATTGTTGAGAATCACCAGTTTTGCCTCCCCGGCTGTGGCTCTTGTGGCTTCCTGCAGGTTTTGGTTTATGAAAAAGGGGCTCACAACCCTTAGATTTATGTTGGTCTTGTGTTCGGAAGGTCTTAATTTGTTTACTAGGCTAATCTGCATTGTTAGCTTGTGTTGGTTTTCTCAGAAGCTTGCAAATTCTCACGTGTATTACCAATATAAAAAATCCACTCACAATTTCGAGTCGGAACGCCCTATTGCTATTTGCTTTTGTGGTTCCTGCTGCTTGTCTTCTTTTCTGTGCAGGTGCTCGGAACGCCCTGTTGTTGCTGCTGGGGCAAGCTGCCTACCTCTTTGTTGGCCCTCACCGTGCGCTAAGGGTTCTTGTGTGACGTGTGCTTTCCCTGTACGCTCGTGGGAAGCTTACCGCGGAATGCCTATCAAGTGCTATTCCAGTCTTGTTTTGCATTCCAGTGTTATGTCGGCGTGTTGGTTTTGTCCACTGTGTGCCCTGAACTGGGTTTATTTGGATTCCCTTGTAATCTTTAACCACCATAAACATTGTCTTTTTTTTGTTACAATTAAACATTGGTTTGTTCTCTATTTAGTGTGTAACTTAAAATATGTTTATCCGACTATAAATGCGCTTGCTTTGCAAAGTGTATTGTCCTTACCAGACATGCTCAGACCTTTGTCTTTACCGGACATGTTCACCCTTCAACGATTACTTATCAGTCTAAAACCTCGCTTACAAGGCACACCCAAAGTTATAAAAGGATGTGACGAGTTCGTTGCCTTCCTTTTTGTGTTCTACGTGGTTTACTCTAACTGCTTTGGAGAACCCAACCTTTTATTCAACAAAATTCATAAATGGGTCTTAACAGAACAAATCACTCTTATCCAGAGTTTCCAAACAATTCAACCGAGATGAAAGCTCGCTTACGAAATTGGTTTATTCAAGTTGAACACTGACAGGTCGACAGATCTTGGGACTCCCCCCCCCCTCGTTTTAAGCAACTCATCTCTAAGGGCCACACAGGACCATCTGGCTCCCACCACGAGCTACGTACTAAGCCAGATCGGCAAACCAATACCCTACTTAAAGTCTAAAATAACAATTGATACTGTCATGAACATATATTCTATTAGATGTATCCCTTCCAAAGCTTCCTCCCACTCATCTTTTCGAATCACAACTGAATTTGTACAAATCATTTACTCCAACCAAACCATCTCTCTTAAGGTTCCTTTTTTGAAGACAGAGCACGTAGGTCCTAGATTAGTACAAACTGTTCGCCTTAGAAGGTTTTTATGAATATCTGTACCTGGAACTCCCTCGGCATCCGGAGCCGTAATTTCTGGACAAATGTTGATATTTTCTTTCAAAATAATAATATCAACGTTTTAGCTCTTTTAGAAACTAAGACTGATAAGGTTCCTCCCGAAAGCACACTGCGTAAGTGTGGTTTCTCGAATGTTGCTTTTGATCCAGCGATTGGCTGTTCGGGGGGTATCTGTCTTCTGTGGAAAGATATCCCTGCCTCACAAGGATCCATTGAACTTATTTCGGTTCAACACCGATTTATTCATTTTAACTACTCGGGCTACGCTACTAAGCGTTGCTTTGCTGTTCTTGTGGTCTATGCCCCACCGGATGAGCGACGCAAACCAGCCTTCTTGGATACGATCTCCCGTTATATACAGTCACTTGTTATTCCCTTCTGCATTATGGGAGACCTTAACGAAATAGCTACCCCAGCTGATAAACTTGGAGGAGTCTATCCTTCAACGTCACGCTTCACGGGTTTACTAGATTTAAAGAACAAACTATCACTACTAGAAGTAGCATCTAGTGGGGGTCAGTTTACCTAGCAAAGGAAATCGAAAGATGTGGTTGTTTGCCTGGAAAAACTTGATCGCCTACTAATCCACACGGACATGCTTACCATTTTTTACTCACTGCGTATACAGATCCATCCCTTTACTAGATCTGATCATGCTCCGATCTCGATCTCCACAGATTTTCGTCACAACATTCAGCCTAAGAATAGGCCATTTAAGTTCGAATTGGCTTGGGCCTCAAGGACTGATTACAGAAACTTAGTCTCGCAAGCTTGGAGAGCAAACCCACAAGGTTCTTTGATGTTTAAATTGCTTCAGAATGCAAAAGTTCTTAAAAAACTTTCTAAAACCTGGCACAAGAATACAGTACGCAGTATTCATAACAAAATTCTAGTAACGGATCAAAAGCTCCTTAGTTTACAGACATCTCTTATCTCAAATTACAACAATCAGGAAGTCCAAATCCTAAAACAATTACTCAACAAAAGAGAACACATGCTCGACTTTCATCGTCGCTATTAGAGCCAGCGGGGTAAAGTTAAACATACCAAACTTAATGACTCCAATTCAAGCTATTTCCATAAGATTGCTACTGCAAAAAGAGGCAGGAAAATGATAAAGTCTATCCTACTTCCCGGAGGGGAGTCCACAACTGACTTCCACACAATCCAACAAGAATTTGTCCGCGACTTCAAAGCTCGATTCAGAGCCTCTTTGAACCCTGTTTCGGATCTGTCTCCAGACCTAGTGGTCATCCCATCCTTAGTTTCACAAGCAGATAACGACATGCTCTCTACTACTGTTACAAACAATGAGATAAAAGCGGCTGTATTTTCTATGAGCCCGGATAAGGCTCTGGGCCCTGATGGATTCCCAGCTGGTTTCTACCAAAGGTTCTGGCCTACAGTGGGCCCTTCTGTTGCAAAAGCCGTCAAAGCTTTCTTCACCAGTGGTAGGCTACTGCGTCAGACAAACCATACTTTCACTACGCTGCTACCGAAATGCGATGACCCGACTGCAGTGAACCACTACAGACCTATAAGTTTATGCTCTACAATCTATAAAATCATAGCTAAAGTAATTTTAGCATGGTTAACCAAGATTTTTGATAAACTTATGCACCCCCTCCAAGGTGCTTTCACAAAAGGGAGATCTATCCAGGACAACATTCTGATTGCTCATGAAGCTTTGCATTCGTTTCGGATGAAAAAAGGCAAAATGGGCATGGTTGCTCTTAAATTAGATATGGAAAAGGCATACGATCGCATCGAATGGTCGTTTTTGTTCCAAGTTTTATCTAAGTATGGTTTCAATGACCTTTTTATTAATAGAATAAAAGAATGTGTTTCAACTGTATCCTACTCGGTCCTCGTTAATGATGAACCAACCGCAGTATTTCAACCCACTAGAGGTTTAAGACAAGGAGACCCCCTCTCCCCTTTTCTCCTTATCCTAGCCTCTGAGGTTTTAGCACGTACACTACATAACAAAGGGCTAGTTAGTAAGGACCTGGGTATCACGTTCGGTTGTCCGGGTATCAAGGTTCCTTTTTTAGCGTTTGTTGGTGATATTCTTATTTTCTGTAAAGCCTCCCAATCGGCATGTACCTCAATACTATCCATTTTAGACAGATACTGTTTAATCTAAGGACAAAAGGTGAATCTGCATAAATCCAGCTTCCAAGCGTCTCCTAACACAACTGCTACCACCATAGCATCTACTATTGCAGTACTTGGTATTCCCCAGGCTAACAATTTTGACAAATATTTAGGCTGCCCTGTCGTTAACGGTAGGACCAATAGAGACACTTTCACTTATGTGGTTCTCAAGACCAAAAACCAACTCACAAAATGGAAAGCCTCGAATCTTTCTGCCGAAGGGCGACGGGTGCTTATCAAAGCAAATTTGAGTGCCAAACCGATTTTTCTTATGCAAGCCTTCCTGCTACCTTCTCATGTTCTTCATGAACTTGACAAAGTGTATAGACAATTTTTTTTGGGATAAAACCTCTAAAGCTCCACCGCTGATTAGTTGGAACAAAATCTGCTCAAACACAATGAAAGGTGGTTTGGGGATTCATAAGGCGGAGTCTATGAATATAGCTCTTCAGATGAAGCTTCTTTGGAAAATAATTGCTGAACCAGACAACATCTGGGTTCGAGTCATCTCCCAAAAATACCTTAAAGGGCACGACCTTTCCAGTTATAACAAAAAGGGTAATACCTCTTGGCAATGGTCCCGCCTTATGTCCATCAGACCTCAGTTCCTCCCGGCTCTACAGTGGCGGGTTGGAAATGGGGAAACAATTGATTTCTGGTCCCATAACTGGGCTTTCGAGAAGCCGTTGAGTTCCAAAACACTGAGTCCCATCCCTATTACCCTCAAGGGTGTTTCGGTGGCTCACTTCATCACCAACCGCCAGTGGAAAAAAACAGTTATAAATGACTCTTTAAAAAATGTTCTCAAACAGGATGATATCAACCACATTATTAGTCCCTACCAAGTAACCCAATCACGGATCGTCTGTATTGGGGCCCTAGCAAAAATGGCTAGTTCTCAACCGCCTCTTCCAACTCTTTCCTATCTGTAAACAACGGGTCATCGGATTTCGATTGCGATTGGATCTGGAGTCTCGATGTGCCCTCTAAGGTTTGACACTTTCTCTGGAAAATCTCCCGGGATGGTCTTCCGACTAAAACCAGATTACAGAAGTCACAAGTGGCTATACAAATGAATCGAATGATCACCTGCTCCTTCGATGTCCTATGGCTACTGCCTTGCTCAGAGCTTTACGTATCCACATTCCGAGGCTTATTACTGCTTCTGTTGTCATGGGAAATATGGTTCCACTTGCTGCTATAAAATGTGCTATTGGGACCAACACTTTTGATGTTTTAGCCTCAGCTTGGTGAGCCATGTGGTTCTTTAGAAACCAACTCGTCTTCGATCATACTAAAAAGGTAACTATCAATGAAATATTGCTGTTTCACAGCACTACTAGTCATTTTTGGGAACAATCAAAGCTTTTAGACGATGATCCGACTCGACCGTCGATCCCCAAACATCGCATTCATAACAGCCCGCTCAACCAGGCTATTAGGGAGAGTGCTACGAAAGCCAGGGCTCAGGATCGGTCCGGGAAATGGGATAAACCCCCACCAAATTGTTATAAGCTCAACTTTGATGGTTCGGTACTCCCAAGTGGCAACTCATCTTATGGTTTTGTCATCCGTGACTCTGCTGGTTTTGTTTTCTCTGCTGACAGATCTGTTTGCACAAATATCTCGGTGATTTATGCTGAAAATCTCGGACTCAGAATGGGTTTGTTACGGGCAAAGGAGTTGCAACTTTCTACACTTCTGATCGAAGGAGACAGCCTATTAGTGATAAAAACTCTACTGGGGGATTGGAAATGCCCCTGGACAATAGAGATGCTACAAGCTGATATATGGTCTGATATCTCGTCCTTTACTTATGTTGCTATTCGTCATATTTTCAGGGAATCGAACGTTGTGGCTGACTACCTTGCTCGTAGTGCCCATGTCTCCCCTGCTGACGTTTGCTGTGAGGATGATCCAGAACTGCGAGTTCTCGTCCGGTAGGATGCACTAGGAAGGGCCTCTGCTGCGGCTGACCCGACCTAATTATTATCTTGGGTAAAAAAAAATCATTTGTAATACTCCGTAATATTTTAGCTTTGCTTGTATTAACAATTACTGAATTTTTTTTTTTTTTTTTTTTTATTAGGAAAAGATTCGGGTGGGCAAGCCCTACCCGGCAGCATCCTTGCGGATGAGGTCCATAAGACCTGGATTGTTGTAAATATCATTACCTCGGGCAGAGTGGCTAAGGTGTGCAACCTTATCAGCCACTCTATTGCCCATACGAGGTACATGAAAGTAACCTACTTCTTTTACAGTCGACAACATGACTTGAATATCGGAGAGGATTAGTTCAATCTCCCAAGGACATTTAGCCGTCTTGTTTAGATAGTCCATAATTATTTTGCAGTCACCTTCCACCTGGATTATTTCAATGTGCAGTTGTAATACCTTCTGGATTCCCAGTTTGAGTGCGAGGGCTTCTGCCATGATGGCTTGCTGTTTTCCTAGTAATTTGTGCTCGATGGTGACAGGGCGGCCATCCCAGTCCCTGATAATGATACCTGCCGTACTGTCACCGTTGGCTAAAGACGAACCATCAAAATTAAGTTTGAACCACCGTAACGGCGGCTTGCGCCATTTAATTGGACGTTGTTTGTCGGTCTTTCTTGGATAGACTCTTGAGGAGGGATGCATATCGTCATCACCCACACCGTCGATCACGGATGTTCTCTTCCAGTTATCTATGTGTGATCTGACCAGATGGACGGCTGTTTGGTGCTGGGGGATTGTTGCTTGTTGAAACAAGGTTTGGTTCCTGATGTACCAGGTAGTCCACCAAGCGAAGGATAGATCAGTCAGAGCGGCAGTCGTTAAGCTGGTTCCAAGGCTAGATAGAATGGGTCTGAAATCCCGGGACTGGATGATCATTCTTGTAATTGTTGTTTGTTCTTGACTCGGAAGTCGGTATATTTTCCGTATGAAAGGGCATTGATTGTCTACAGGAAAATGGGTAATATATTACTATTATATAATTTAATTTAATTTTGGGCACTTAAATAAAAAAATTTACCTCGGTTTGGACACTTTTACTTTGGAGGGGTTTAACTTCGGTGGATCAATATTACCACGGTTAAAACAAAATTACCACATTATCAGTTTACTACGGGTTTTTCATATTTACCATGGTTAGGTATACATTTTGACTATAAACTGTTTTACCATGGTTTATACATTTTACCACGGTTGAAGTGTGTTGTGGTAAACAGATTTACGACAACCGCTTTTACCACGGTTTATAACTGTGGTAAATAGTGTACACGGAACACCGTGGTAAAAGTGATTTTTTTTTATTAGGTAAAAATTTGAAGGTCAGACAGGTTTGGCTTATCGAGAGGCCGACCGAAGTCGGCAGACGGCGAACCGTCTAACAGAGCAACCTAAAACATAAATACAAATAACAGGCGTAATTAACCAAGCAGAAATAAACTCTACAACAAACGTTCCAAGAAGACCAAACACCCGAAAAGTTGAGGAAGCCACCGAAGAACGCAGTCAAGCACCACCGAAAAGTAGCACCGCGGGCCAGTAGTACAGCAGGACACTAACTCTTGTGGATAGTGCACACGAAACTCCAAGGAAACTCTATCCCGAATACGGAGTCGCTTTGAGCGCACCACCTCGACCCCAGCCAGACCCGACTATAGACTCCACGTCCCCCAACCAAGCAGAAGATCTCCTATAAACATCGGAAGCAGAGCCGCAAACTGCTCGAACAAAACGCCAACAAGCTTTCACCTGCAAAAGTATCGACAAGCCCTTGCGGAATTTTCTCAAACCCTTTCGGGTGGTTATACTCGAAACCCTTCGAGCTTCTGATTTTTTTTTCTTTTTTCTTTTTACATATATATTCTCATACTTGGGCCCGAAGGACCCGAAGCTTGGGCCCGAAGGACCAAGGGAGAGAGCGCAGTTGCACAGGGAAGGTCGCACAGTAAGCACGAGATCGACCACCGGCATCGACGAACGCCGCCAGGGAAGGTGGATGACTGCACCAGGAGGACAGCGAAGGAGGAGACGGACATCCACTCCACCGACGACCACCCTAAGCACGACTCTGACAACGGACCGACCGAAAGAACCCACGACCAACACCCACTACAAAAAAAAATTAAATTGGCCACGCAAGGTAGCTTCGGCTAGTGTTTTCCGTGGCAATTGATAGTTTTTTGCCATGGAAATAGCCACGACTTCCGTTAAATCCGGAAAAATCCAACACGTTGGGAGTTGATGGTAGCTTCGGCCATGGTTGCCGTGGCAAAAGATACAAATTTACCCAAAAAAAAAATTTGAAAACAGGAAATGTAAATAGCAAAATAAATTCACCAGCGCCTTAATGAAATTTCAGATCCCCCACCATCCTCTCCCTCGCTCGTCTCCCTCGCTGTTCTCCCTCCCTCTTCTTTATTCATCTCCCGCGGTCCTCCCTCACTCTTCTCCATTCATCTCCCTCAGTCCTCATTCCTCTCTTCGAATTCGTCTCCCCTTAGTGGTGGCGGTCACGTCGGCGAGGTTAGGGTTTTAGTTTTTCCGATTAGGGTTTCAATGTGAAGGTTTTGCAAAACTTATTTTGATTTTTGTTTTTATACAGGCCCCTTCGAAGCTCAATAGGCAAGAGTCGAAGTTCAGAGTTGCATACAGAAGGTAACCTCTAGAATCAGGCAATTTCGATTTTGATACATGGTCTTCTCCTTCAGATTTTAATTCCAATCGATTCCATTTCCATTTGCTCATCAAATAGAAGCCCCATCTTGGAGATTTTGATACATTGCTTCCATTTTTCTGTTATTTGCCTATTTGCATAATGTCATTGGCTCATTGGTGAAAAAATGTTGTTTTCTAGTGTTCCTAACAAGTACTCATTGTAGTTTTGTAACAGATGGAAGTATAGAAAGTGTCTCCTTGGCTTTATATTAGTGTCACCTCGCTAAATATCCTACAATTCATGGACTGAAGGGTTTTCTATAAGGTGAATTTCTGGTTGTAATTTTGGTTATACCTCAATTTTTAATTGTTTAACATGTACTCCCTCCGTTCAACAAAACTTGTCGTTTACTATTCATGCACGCTTTTTTAGAATGATTAAAACTATATAAAATATTCATTTTTTTAAAAAAATTTTTAAACAAGTTTGTATTTATTAATAATAACTACGAAATTGTTAAAAAAATTTATTTAAAAAGTCGATATTTTATATAGTTTTTAGCTTCTAAAAAAGCGTGCATGAATAGTAAAACGTCAAGTTTTGTTGAACGGAGGGAGTATATATTAGGCATCCGTATAATGCAGCTCCTTAACCTGTAGGAACTTTGTGATACAGACTAGATCCCTGAATCCAGTGTAGTTCAGTTTCAATCATTTAATTACAGTAATTCATTACTCATATGTTTCGGCTTCTTGCTTGATTTGAGACCCTGGACATTTTCTGCATGAGTGGAGATTTACCAAAGTACCAAACTACATAGAAGATGTCTAATAAGTGAGTCGCTGTCCTGAACGGAACGGAAGTGTGAGTCCCTGTCCTGAAAGGGAAAGTGAGACCTTGTCCAAACAAGCTGTCCCGAATGGAATAGTGAGTGTTTGACCGGAATTGACTGAAATGTGTGTCCATGTCGTAGGTGGAAATGTGTGTTCTGGGATTTTGATTTTTGAATGCCAGTAGAAGGGAAATTGAAAATCCAAGAACCTAAAAGCTACGGCAGATCCTAATGTGAAGATTACGCAGGTTTCGCAATAGTCATGTATAGAATTTGAAAGGCTAATTAACATAAGAGTTCATAAGAGAACCTAATGGTACTTTGAGATGAGCGATCAGCCATTTCATTTGTTGCAAAGATACTACTGGAGTGGGCATGGCCAATTTAGTTTTACCACTGCAAAGATACTTCAGCAAATTGACATAGCTAATTAGTAAATCAGTTAAGAGTTATTTAGCTCAACATGGGCTTTTAAATCGTTTAATGCCGCACTATAAGCTCAGAATTGTAGCATTAATCTAGTGCTAAATGCCAAAAAATAAGTCAGATTTCAGGTATTTGAATCTGAAGACCTCACAACAGCACCACCCAGAATATTTTAATAATGCTCAACAGGAGACAACTCCACAATATATCATTAAATATTTATTTTCTAAAATTTTCTAGAAACGAATTCAGATTTTGTTAAATATTACCCAATAGCAAAATCCATTTCAATTAGTTCCTGATTTTGTGTAATCAGTTCATGATTATGTGCATATTTTTTTTTAAATCATAGAAACTGCGGACTTTATTTTTTTTTTAAATCCTGCAGCTGGTAGATTTGGCAGCAAATGTACAGTCAGATTGGATTTGGCAGCTGGTAGATTTCAAAGGATTTTCAAGTTGTTGTGGTGGTGTAATGTTACATTGGTGTCACTAGACTAATCTCACTCACCATGGTAGGTGCCTTCAGCCTTCTTAGGTAAATATAGTTAGAAGCTATATGAGATACCTTAGTAATGGAGGGTTTGTGAGAGATGCTTCATCTGTGTGATGAGCTATTTTTCTCTCATTGTCCATCTTTAGCTGATTTGCCGAGGTCCTCACATGGACTGCATTTTCTTCTAGTTGCTGAATTCTAGACTTCAATAACCTGGAGCTTGTATCTGCTAGATGTGAGAAGACTTATTACTTTGATTAAGGGTTGATGCTTATGTTTGATATTTTGGTTTTCTTTGGGTGTAGACAAATTTATTGAATCTTCCCGACGAGTTCAAAGAGGTTTGCTTGCACATGTGCAACCTCATGTGGAAGAACCACAAGTCTAAAACAAAAAAAAAAATTATTTTACTAAGGTAAAAAATAAGCCTAATCTTGAGAAGTATCCTCCTCCTGGAGTCTTGCCACCTGATTGGGTTTGGCTCATTGCATACTGGAGAAGCCGTGATGCCCAGGTATTCTGACCTTTTCCTCCTCCTCTTCAATGATCCATATGCAAAGAAATGTGCAACCTCTTGTAATGTCTTCATGTGTCCAGAAACAATCGGAGTAAAACTCAAAAAATCGAGATAAGCATGGACCGACGCATATCACCGGGCGTAAGTCATTTGCTGAAGTAAGATATGAGGTTCGTATGTGTAGGTTGCCTGATTTTATGCATCTTAACTTATTGCACTACTTTTGACTATTTGTCCATGAGGTTCGTATTTAATCTGAGTTAGATTTGTTCCATTTATATAGAGGCATAAATCCAAACAACCAACTGATAAAACGAGCTTGTGGATTTCATCCCGAAAAGCAGACGATCCTGACGTTATTGAGACCATTGTAAGGTTCTTCAACCTTTTACTTTTCTGCATGAGATAGTTACTGATTTTTTGTAACTAAGTTGCCATCCTTGAGCTTCAAATGTTGAGCTACTTTGACAATGTAGAAAGACTTCAACGAACTCTTAGAATTGGAACCTGAGGATCAGCGAGAGCTTGATACCGTGAAAGATAAGATATTCCATCAGCTCATGGGACCTAATGGTCATGGATATTGTCGAACATATGGTGCTAGTGCCCCTCCACGTTTGGTGCATCAGTCTTCATCAAGCACGCCTCTTATTGTTGTTAGAGAGTTGCGTGAGATTGCCCAACAGTTAGAACTGAACCTCTAAACCCACTTAGAGACCCACCTCAAAAACCACATAGATACCCAAGTAGAGAAGAGAATTCAAGACTTGAGGTCTGAATTGATGGCGAGTTGTCGGTGCAATGATGTGAGAGGCTCACATTCACACCAACAGGTTAGTGAGCACTTGTTTCAATTGAGTGCTAAGGAAAATGAATCATCAAAAATTATAGGACAACAAGTTTCAACACATTGCTTTACTCAATTCTTTGAAAGACCTATACTGCAAAAAACATAAGATTTTCATTGCTTTATTTTTGCTTATAACATTAAACATGGATCGAAGATCATTCTATTATGAAACTTCCAACTGCACTTTTAGTCCACCGTTATGACAGGTCCATTTTTTATCTTCAAATTAATCTTCATCATCAACTCTATAGAAAAGGCTGCAGACTTTATGGAGTTGAGTTTGTGATGATGGTGATTCTTGTTATTTATATTTCAGAGTTTGTGAGTTTGGCCCTCTTTTCTTCCTGGCCACTGGTTGGGACTTGTGAGTTGTGGCTGCATGCATATTGTGGTGGGATGCATGTTCTGTGCAGTTTAAAGTTATTTTTTTAATCCAGTCTTTTTTACATGTATTTCAGTATTTGTATATAAATTGGATAAGCTAAGTTGACATAAGTGTTCCCCTAATTGATTAGAAGGTTTTACATGTTGTGCTTTTAACTTGTAGGCAAGTGTTCATCAGAAAAATCCTAGGGAGTCAACTGGAGAAGGCTGCACTATCGTATCTACCAACCAAGATGCTCTCAATACATCCACTGAACCAGAAGGGGACACCGAGCAATTTGCTCGTGGTGAGAATGACAAAGACGTTGTCTGACATGGACCTACTATATGTTAACGCCTTTTGTCCGCTTGAAATACACTTTGGGGACTTTGCAAGACTTGTTTAGTCTTAGGCTAGCCATATGTATGTTTGCATCTTTTGTCGGCTTGAAGTAGATGTTGAACTTTCAGTGAATGGCCTTCTGTACAACGTATACAATGTAGCTTGAATGTTTGGTTGATATGGTATTTGGAAGAATTTGTTCAGGTGCACTTTTGATCTATATAAATAGTACAATTATACACAATATGAAAATATACAGTTGGTGAACTGTAGCGACGGCTACTACCCGTGGCAAACAAATATTAAACATTTCAGAACATTTTAAAATTGAATATAGTAGCTACGACTTCTAGCCGTCGCAAAAAAAAAACTGAATCTAGTAGTTACGGTTGATAGCCGTGGCAACCAAACGGAGTATGGGAAAAAATATACCCGCCCTAAATATGGCGCCAAAATTGTAGCCACAGCGGTTGCCGTGGCAACCAAAGGAAAAAGGCGCCAAAGGGACCTTTTTTCACAAGGGGTTGCACCCCGTCGCTAAGCCGTCGCAAATGTCGTAGCCACGGCTAATAGCCGAAGATACCAAAATTTGCCACCGCTGAACTCGCCACGCCCTCATTAGCCGTCGCAAAGCCGAAGCTATAACCCTTTTGCCACCACATGAGGCCCTTTTGCCACGACTTTTTTCCGAAGCTAATTTAATTTTTTTTGTATTGACCGACGGCGCAAAAGCCCCAAAACGGGAGACAATTCGCGATGCCAGTAGGGAGAAACGCCCAAAAGATAGTAGAAACCAACCATTCAAGGGAGGGACAGGAGGAGAACCACCGCGAAAACCGAAATAGCCTTCGAAGCGGAACCACGCAAAGGATAACGAAATGGAGAAGAAGGCCACCGATCAGCCTAATAACACCATAGATAGGCAAAGAGAGTTGAACGAAGAAGAAGCCCCAAATCAATTGCAAAAAATTTCCACAAAAAAATGGGATTAGGAAGGGTAGTGTCATGTATATGGTATATGTGATATGGGTATTATTAGTATATATACCCTTGATTGTAATTGGGGAAATCATACAATTGAATAATCAAATCCAATTACTCTTTACCCTTACTCTCTCTCTTACCCTTTACTCTCTCTCAACCCTAAACTCCCTTCTTCCCTAAGAGCATCTCTAACAGCTTCTTCAAAATAGGAATTTTGGTGATTTTTGGGGAATTTTAGGTCCAATAGATTCTCCATTTCATTCTCCAAAATGGGGAAGTAGGAGTAGAAATGGGGAAGCTTCCCCAAATCTGCAGCATTCTCTAAAACTAAATGATTCCCCAAATGGTTGAAATGGAGAAGCTGTTGGAGATGGAGCAAAAATAATTTAGAGAATATGCCTTTCAATTCTCCATTTTGAAGAAATTTTTGGAGAAGCTGTTGGAGATGGTCTAATATCTACCTTTTCCTTTCAATTCCACATGATTTATGGCTTAATCTGATTTGGATCATGACAGGTACGTAGAACCCTTGGTTTCACAAGAGAGGTTTGACTGCCTCTCTCTCTAGAATCATGTTACTACGGACAGGGCCGTGCCAACTATTTTGGAGGCCCTGTACGAAAATTAAAACAAAATGAATTAAGTAGACAATAGATATAAGAAAATAATATTTCTTTTAAAAAAATTATCTATGGAAATATTTTCTTTAAAAATAAAAAATGTTATACTCATGGTATAATATTTATAAATATCTACCTAATAAACTATCTTGATTAATTTTTTTTTATTAGTTGTCAAGTAAGATGATAATTAAATGGTTTTTAAATATCATATTAGCATAAAATGGCTATAATAGAAATAAAACATATTTTTTTTTTGTGTATGTCAATAAAACCTTTTGAAACTTCTAGCTTTTAAAAGAAATACGGAGTAAAAATACTTGTATATGTAATGTAATAATAACATATGGAAAATAAAGGAAATACTAAATACAGAGAAAGAAGAAGAGGGTTACCACTTACCAAAAAAAAAAAAAGAAAAAAAGAAAAGAAAAGAAGGGGTAGAAATGGTAGAATAAAATAAAAAAGGGGTGTGAAAAAAGAAAAAGAAAAAGAAGGGGGTAGAATAAAATGAAAAAGGGCCCCCCGTTTTAGACACTGAGTAGGAATCGAACTCGGGATTGGAGGACAACTAATCCGGACTTGCAGAAGGCTTTACCAACAGGGAAATTTCAAATTAGCGTTCATCTTAGAAAGCAAAATGTATATATACACAATTTATATCATATTGGGCCCTAAATTTTCCGGGGCCCTATTCCATCGACCTTATTGCACTTGCTTGTGGTACGAGCCTGACTACGGAGTACCAAAATCAGTGGTAAAAGTGATTGTCTGTACTAGTGAACCTAATTTATGGATGATTTTAGGCCGAAAAGACAAAATGGTATATTAAAATACCCTATACGGACAGATTGGTATATTAAAAGTCACGAAGGACAAATAGGTATATTAAAGGGGTTAATGAATACAAATGCCCCTTTTTTGCCTCATTCAAGTTGGTTTAAAAAAAAAATTGGTCTGGTTCTTTATTAAACCGATTAAATTATCAAATCAACCCCAAGGAAAAATAAAAAATAATCAAACCCCACTTTCTTCTTCCTTTCCCAATTTCGCTCCTCTTTCATTCATCGACACATAAGGGGGAGAAAATCAAACCCCAATTTCTGCTACCTCTTATGCATACAACCACAAATCAGGTTGATTCCGACCGGATCTGATGGGCACACGCCACACACCGTAGTACCGTACTGTCGAATTCAACCTCAGCCATTAATTTTGCTTTAAAAGACTGGATTTTTAGCGTCTATATGCCGGTTGATTGATATTTGATAGTGTTAATAAGCGGATCCATACTCGATCGAGTGGGTATTGAAATGAGGAAAGTGCCCCTTGCGGCTACAATTGCACAGTATTGCATTGTATAAATCGTTTGTCCACCATACAACCTAGACAAATTGTAAAGGACAATAATTTCAAAATATTAAAAGGTATAATTAGCAATTTACAATTGTCCCAGTAATCCAACACATACAGACGAGATGAGTGTTTGAGAGGGAGAGAGGGAGAGAAGAGTGAAATTGGGGAAGGAAGAAGAAAGGGGGGTTCGATTATTTTTCTTTTTCTTTTTTCTTTAAGGTTGGTTTGATAATTTAAGTATTTAACCGGTTTAATAAAGAACCAGACCAGTTTTTTTTTTAAACCAACTTGAATGAGGCAAAAAAAGGGGCATTTGTCTTCATTAATCCCTCTAATATACCTATTTGTCCCTCTTGACTTTTAATATACCAATCTGTCCGTGTAGGGTATTTTAATATACCATTTTGTCTTTTCGGCCGATGATTTTATAATTTTTTGTAATTTATTGCTAATTATATATATACTCCGTATAATTTACTAATTTATCGATAATTAAGGGGAAAATCACCTAATTTAACTGGACGGTGTTTTGTAAAAGACGAAGCTCAGTAAAAACTTATATAATGATCGATCAAAGGTTTGCCAACCTATGTCTCATCGTCGTAATCATATTACTTGATAGGTCTGGAGGCCAATTAAGCCCCAGAAATGATACCATCTATATATATGAGTGGCATTTCTTAATTCCTCATATGCTTCTATATTAGCAATATACTAGTACATTAATTAAGAGTCGAGGGTGATTACTCCACTTATACCCAAACAAAGTTCAATTTATTTAATTGACCTAGATTTGTTCCATAGGTAGGTGCATCCAAACCCATGAGAAATTGATGAACAAATTCCTCCTACCTCCGCTTCTGGAGTTTAGAATTCAGCGCACACGTGCATCCGCCGCAGTCGCAGGACAACGGCGGGACATAAGTGTTCAACTCGTTCCAGAGATGTTGAAGACGAGCGAAATAAGCATCAATAGTTTGGCCATTCAATTCAGACCGCGCGATCTCTGTACGCAGTTGGTGAATGCGAGGAGCGTTCCCAACCGAGAATCTTTGACGAAGGGAATCTCATAGGTCTTTGACGGTGTCGTTGTAGGAGATCGATGAGCGGAGGGATGGATCAATGGACTGCAAGATCCATCCGACGAGCATGGAGTTGACGCTCCACCAGTCTTCAATGTCGGCTGAAGAATCCGCTGGTTTCTGGATGGATCCATCAAGAAACTTGTGTTTGCGTTTGGCTCGAAACGAGTTACGCAGACCTTTCTCCCATTCCTGAAAGTTGTTGCCTTTCAAGATCACCGGTGCGATATTCATACCCGGATTGTCCGAGGGATGAAGATAATAGTAGGACGTTGGATCCAACGTCAACGGTTTCCTTGGCGTATTCGCCGTAGGGTTCTCATCGTCACTGCTGCTGCTATCTCCATGGTTAGACATGATCGATTGAAAGATACAAGGCTCGCTTAGTGGTCCTTGGAAACAAACAAGTGGAAGGAACTGATTATACAGAGACCTTTGCCCCAGTCGCTAAGATGTCTTCTATCCGAGTCCTACTCTCTGTAGTAGCCATTAAAGGGTGGCAATTACATCAGATGGACGTCCATAACGCGTTTCTTCATGGTGATCTCGCCGAAGAAGTGTATATGCGCACCCCTCCAGGGTTTCCAGATCCCTCAGGCCGTGTCTGCAAGCTTCGCAAATCCTTATATGGGTTGCGCCAAGCTCCTAGAAACTGGTTTGCTAAACTCGCTTCCGCGTTGATTGGCTTTGGCTTCACTCGCTCTTATGCAGATTACTCGCTCTTTTCCTACACTCGCCATGGGAAGGCTCTTCACGTCCTTGTCTACGTTGATGATCTAGTTATTGCAGGTAGCGATCCTACGAAGATTACTCGACTTAAGGAGTATCTCCACACATGCTTTCACATGAAGGATTTGGGTGTTCTCAAATACTTTCTTGGTATTGAGATAGCCCATGGCCCAGACGGTTTGTTTCTCTGTCAACGCAAGTATGCGCTTGAGATTCTGGTCGAGGCTGGCCTACTTGGCGCCAAGCCTGCTGAGTTTCCCATGCCACAGAACCATGACTTAGCAACTGCTTCAGGTTCGTCGTGTGCTGATCCTGAACAGTACCGTCGTCTTGTCGGCAGATTGATCTATCTTACCATCACTAGACCTGAACTAAGCTATGCAGTGCACACCTTGTCTCAGTTTATGCAAGCTCCGCAAGAAGACCATTGGCAGGCGGCTCTTCGGGTTCTCCGGTACATCAAGGCTCATCCCGGCCAAGGATTATTCTTGTCGAGGGGGAGCTCTCTTCGTCTGTCTGCCTATTGTGACTCTGATTGGGCAGCATGTCCACTTACTTGCCGTTCCGTCACTGGTTACTTTGTCTTCCTTGGTGAGTCTCCTGTCTCCTGGAAGACAAAGAAACAACCTACCGTCTCTAGATCGTCTGCTGAGGCTGAATACAGGGCCATGGCGGCTGCGTGCTGTGAGCTTCTATGGCTCAGATCACTTCTGCGCTCTCTTGGAGTTGTTCACACCTCTCCTATGCGCCTATTATGCGACAGCTAGTCCGCTCTCCATCTTGCCGCAAATCCCGTCTTTCATGAACGAACTAAGCACATCGAGATTGATTGTCACTTCGTTCGGGATCTCATCACTGCTGGCATCGTTGCAACCTCCCATGTCCGGACCAATGAGCAACTCGCCGATATTATGACAAAAGCATTGGGTCGACAACAATTTACTTATCTCCTTCGCAAGTTGGGCATTCGTGATTTACATGCTCCAACTTGAGGGGGAGTATTGGAGGTTATATCTTTTGTAATTAGTTTTCCACATTTATCTTGGTTTCCCTTTTGTGAGTATATATTGTAAACTCCTTTCACTGGATCAATCAAGAAATCAAGACGGCTATTGCCTCTTAACAATATGTATACTATATAATTAATACTGATCGATGTAAAATAATCGACATGGGGTTTTCACTTTGTTTCCCTCTTTCCCTCTAAATCTTTAAAATATACATACGAACCAATCTACATGAACCCATGCAGAGTCCCAGATGTATGGGAGAAAAATATCTCTTTTGGGTTAACAGTTGAGAACAATGTTTTTTTTTATATAAAATTTCAGGAAGGTGTCATTATTAGATTCACTAGTCAACTGGTCTCCCACCCTAATACTGTTATATTTTCCTCTCTCTTTTGATATTGTACCTTTGCATTAAAATAAGATATATGTGATTATCAGACGGTTTTGTCTATAACTATTGGTTGATTGAAGCCTCCCGTTTAAGATCGATATACTCCTTACAACTAAAAAAGCAATTAGGTTGTGTTTGCCACTGGTGAAGGGGATGGAAGAAACTGCTTCGTGGACTGTACGAGATGGAGATCGAAGCTCATCAGTCCGGCAAGGTTTTACGACATTTATTTCAATATATGGATTCCATGGAGTCGTGGCTGCTTGGCTGGGTTGTTTGCCGGGTTTATTGTGGGCTGTTTCCGTCTTTTATATTTTTTTACCAACGTCCAAATAATCTCCATTTCACCCAACACTAATCATATATATAAAATAATCTCTATCTCTTCTACCATTCTAATCCAGAAAAACAATATCCACTCTAATAATTCCTGAAAATTTTAACTAGTTTCCAGCACACAAAAACCTGATCGATCTTTTATCATAAGTAACTTGTCAACATTTTGTATAGAAACTATTGCACGGATTTGATTTTTTGGCTTTATTTAAGTAAGATATTAATTAGAGATCCACTTCATAGAGATGTTTGAAATATTAGTATTATACCCAAATTGTAATTGTTAACCAAAGAAAAGTTTAATGAAAATTAAGCTAACTGGATTTAACTTAAATTTTAAACTTGGTAGTTCCTTAATTCCCAATTTTATTTATTTTATTTGGTATAATATTAGACAATTAAGGCTCCCGACATTATTAGAAAACCATTGAGAATTGAGATATTTACAAATTAATGCCCCACATAAAAAGTAATAAAGCAGAATCCTAGAGGTGCTGCAAATATGAAATATCATCTTCCGGTTTTTTTGGGAGAGATTCTTTATGAATGGTTCAAACCCGGTCGAGTCACTTCATATTAGAGTTAATTATTGCACTAATGGATATAAGTGAACTCTACATAAACTAACTTAAAGTAGAAAATAAAAATAAGGTCATTAACTTTTATTTTACCCATTTAGATCTTTAAGAGTTACTATGGTCATAACCTTTTCAATAATACTCTTTTATTTTTCCACCACTATATAACATCATATTCCATAGTCATTCTGTTCGAAAAAATGTTTCATTTACTATTTATGCACGTTTTTTAGAATAATAAAAAACTATATAAAATATCCATTTTATATAAATTTTTAAAAATAATTCTATATTTATTAATAGTAACTAAGAAATTGTGAATTTTTTAATATAAAAATATGAATATTTTATATATATTTTTTGTTATTTTAAAAAAGCATGTGTTTAATATAAAAAAAAATATGCTTAAATAGTAACGATATGTTTTGTCCATGAAGAGAGTAACATACATTGAGGTAAAATATCTAATTTCACATATTATATCGTTTTATGATGAAGAAATAAAAAAAAATTAGTGATATAGATGACTTTCTTGGAGGTAATTTAACACCTTTAAGTTTGGGGCGTTCTTCGTCTGGACTTCGTTCTTCATCTATGTCTTCGACTTGGCGGTCTTCGGTCTGTCCGAGTTTTCCTTTTTAGTATGGGACATTCAACGGTTTAGCCTATAGTTGCGTCTTTTATTTCTGTTTTTTTTTTCCGCTGATATATATCAATACGGTTTGTCCGTATATTGACTTGTCAGCATCTCGAGTATAAGGTTGCTCAATTTAACAAATTTTTTCCTGTATAAATAAACACACCTTTGCTAGAAAGTTTTAAATGCCTATATTACTTACAACTTTTACAAAGGGTGAAACATAAGAAGTAGAGAAAATCTCCACGGAAATGGACATATTTCACAGACAAGACAAAACTATATACCTTTCCAATTTCCATACACAGTAGTGAAAGAATCAACATAAACCAGCTGAGCTTCATCTCTATCTAAATTATAAGAGATAAAAGCTTCAAGCTGGTTCTTCAAAACTAACCCCCAAACCCGACTACGAGTCTAATAGAACCATCCATCGTCGATGGTCACTAGAGGATTCACCCAAGGGCCTACTTCGTAAATCAATCTGATCCATGAAGTGAGCCCGGATATACAGGATAATAAAAGAAAAAAAACACTAATCCAAAAATAAATGAAAATTGCAAAGAGAGCCCCGGGGACTTATCTGCAAACAATCCCTCAGGTAGGCCCTATTTTGCAAAATTTACCATCTTCACGGTCTCTGTTTCAACTCCCCAATCCCCTTCTTTTCTTCATCCTCAAACTTGCCCCTGTAAATCCTCTGCACTGATGAAGGTGCCATGGAATCCATAAGGAACCCTTGACGGCAGCTTAATCGAAGCTTCCAGCTCCAAATTGACTGCATTGACGATCTGCAGCTCCGATTTCTTCTCCTCCTCGTCGTGAACGAATGCGATCACATACCCATCGTCCTCCATTTCCGAATCCGGGGAGCTTGGAAGGAAGTACGGCTCTCCTCCGAATTTTCCCTCTCCGTAGACATACTTCTTGACCTCCCCTGAATCCAAATCCACCTTGGCGAAACCCGAGACCTTGGGCCAAGGCTCGGCGATGCCCAAATAGGCGAATCGGGTCTTCCTCCCAAGCTTGTACCTATTCACCATTCCGGCTTCCAAGTTGATCTGATCCTCTTCGTTGGGCGAAATTGGCTTCCGGATTGACTCCCCTGTTTTCACATTCAGCCTGATCTCCGATAACACCGACCGGAGATTCTCGTCGCATTCGTTGAAAACAGAGTCGGCCGGAGTCATACACGATCCGATCACCACGATCTCGTCTTTCTCCGGCTCCTCCCACGCGTTCCAGAGGTGGAAGCAGAAGCAATCGGGCACTTCCACCCAATTAATCTCCTTCCCGTCTTCGGCGTACTTGTTCAAGACCCCGAATCGTGATACCTTTTCCTTTTTGTAAACAACAGGAGATCCACCTGTGATCATCTCCTGCAGCTTGAACACAATCTGGCCGTCCGGGATCACTACGAAGTTCTCGGTGATAGCGAAATCGTGCATCATTGTGGGCTCATTGAGGGGGATTTCTATTTCAGGGGACCTCTCCCCTGTTTTGGAGAAGTGGAAGTACTTCAGAAATGGCTTCTTTACGACGTCGTAGCTCAAGGCGAAGAGCTCGCCGGAAGCCGGGTCGACCTTCGGGTGCGCGATCATGGTGGAATCGAGCTGCCCCTTGAAATTGAACCGGCCTTGTGTTTTCAGGTCGCCGGAGGGGTTGATTCTGACGTGGTAAGGGAGGTCGTCCTCCGACATGGCGAGCAGCCGGCCATTGAAGTAGACGACGCCGGCGTTCGCGACACCGATCCCCTCGGAGGAGTCGAGGAGGCCGAAGGCGCCGCGGGAGAGGAAGAGGAGGAGGCGGGCCACGCCAGAGTGGCCGTGAAGCTCGCCGATCGCCTTAGGGAAGATAGGGCGACCGAGGGAGCGCTCCTGCCGGAGCCGGCTGGTCTCGGTGAACCGGCAGGAGTAGGAAGCGGAGCCGTCGGGGTGGAAAGTGACGGCGTGGATCATGCCGTCGCCGTCGAAGAAGTGGTGGCCGGCAACGGGGCTGTGCAGGGGGTTGGCGCCGTTGCGGACGTAGGCGCCGCGGATGCAGGCGGGGATGTGTCCCGCGACGGGGAGGTGGTGGGTGACGGGGTGCTCGGGCACGGGGGCGAAGTTGCCGGAGATTTGGACTAGCGGGTCCGCCGTCTTAGGGAGGGGGTGGTGGAGTCGCTCGTGGGAGACGAGGGCCAACTCAATGGCGTCGAAGGCAGCGGAAGCCGCTTTCTGGACAGGGTTCCATTGGATAAGGGGGGCGGGTTTTAGTTGCGGCGGGGTGGTGGTGGTGGTGGTTGGGAGGTGTCGTTTGGGGAGGGGGAGGGATGGGGCTTGGAGGGACCCGATTGTGATGGAAGAGGGTTTTCTTCTATGAGGCCAATTGGAGGAAGAAGGGGAGAGTTTGAAGGAATTGATGGAGGTGGAAGAAGCCATGGGTTGGGGTCTCTAATTTTGGAAAGGGTTTTGAGTATCAACAAACAATAAATGGATGGGTTTGGTAGTTGCAAAGTTTCAAGTGGCAAAAAGAGAGCGAGTTTTTGGGGGATTTTGTGGGCAAAAGGACACAACACAACACAAGTGTTTGTGTTTTTTAATTTGTGAACTCTTGTGTAGTGTTTTGTTAGGTGTATTTGTGGGCAGGGATGAACCAAAGAGGTGAATTGGGTATTTATAGGGGCGAAGGTTGCACTTGGGCGGGTCTATTGCCTTCGTTTTATTTGTTTTTTATTTGTTTTTTTTTTTTTTGATAAGGAAAGAATTCGGGTGGGCTGACCCTACCCGGCAGCATCCTTGCGGATGAGGTCAAGGAGACCTGGATCGTTTTTAATATCGACTCCTCGGGCAGAGTGGCTAAGGTGTGCAACCTTATCCGCCACTCTATTGCCCATGCGAGGAACATGGAAGAAAACTACTTCTTTCATAGTCGATAGCAGGACTTGAACATCCGACAATATTAGTTCGATCTCCCAAGGGCATTTGGATTTCTTATTTAAGTGATCGATGATAATCTTGTTGTCGCCTTCAATCTGGATCTTTCCTATATGTAGTTGTCGCACCTGTTGGATCCCTATTTTAAGAGCTAAGGCTTCCGCTTTGAGTGGATTTTGCTTGCCCAGACGTTGGTGGTGTACTGAAATTGGGTGACCAACCCAGTCCCTAATAATGGCACCTGCCGAGCTTTCGCCGTTAGAAAGCGTTGAACCGTCGAAGTTTAGTTTGAAAGTGCCCAGGGGAGGCTTCCGCCAGGAAATTGTTTTGTGATTCTTACTTTGTTTTTTGACAAGGTATTGTCGAAGCGGGCGAAAGTCTTCCTCAAAGTCAGCATCGACAACCGATGTCTTATTCCAGTTATCTATATGGGATTTGATTAGTCGTAAGGCTATTTCTTTTTGCGGGATAGCAGCCTGTTGAAACAGATGTTTGTTCCTGACACACCATGTCGTCCACCATGAGAAAGCGAGGTTGGTCAGAGCAGAAGGAGGAAGGCTCTTCCCAAGGGTAGAGAGGATGGGCTTAATATCTCGGGACTGTGCAATCAGACAGACAATTTGTTGCTGGGTCTACGGCGGAAGCTGGTGTATATCTTGGATGAAGGAACACTCCAAAAACAGATGGACCTCATCCTTAGGTGCCGCATTACACATCGAGCAGGTAGGAGGGACCGAAGCACCCCTGTTGGACAGCCTGCAAGCGGTTGGGAGGCCATCCTGAGCGATCTTCCAAAGAAAATTTTTAACTTTCGGAGGTGTGTTAATCTTCCAAATCCAGGCATTGTGGTCTGGAAGTGGTGCCGACTGAGCAGTAATCAATTTGTATGCACTAGCCGTAGTAAACCAGCCTTCCCTGTCCGGCCACCAGTATAAGCGGTCTTGCATAGTCGAGGTGGGTAGGGGGATATCCTGGATCTCCTGCACTATATCAATTGGGAGAGCTTCTTGAAGCTTTTCTTTCCACCACTTACCCCCCAGAATATAATCACTAACAGTTTCGTCTTGATTGTAACTTTGAGGGCATTCTTCCCTGTCTGATAGAGGCGAGGTTGAGATCCAATTGTCTGTCCAAAACTTGATAGCTCGCCCATCTCCAACTGACCAAATAAGCCCCTCTTTAAACTTATCGATTAGAGCAGACAACTTGGACCATTGCCAAGAGCTAGATCCTTTGTTTTTGTAATAAAAAATACTGACAGAACGCAGGTATTTATGTCTAATCACTGACACCCATACATTACCCGGTTCGGCCAGAACTTTCCACAATAGCTTCATTTGAAGAGCCACGTTCATGTCGCTAGATTTTCGAATTCCCAACCCCCCACACTGCTTTGGTTTACAGATCCTGTCCCAGCTAATCAGCGGCCGATACTGGAGATCCTTATTCCAAAAGAAAGATCGGTTTATCTGGTCGAGTTCTTTGTGCACAACCGTAGGGAGCATAAAATTTTGCATAGCATATAACGGCTTAGTGGACAGGTTGGAGTTGATCAAGGTGGCACGACCTTGTTGGGAGAGGGCATTAGCCCTCCATTTTGTCAATTGTTGTTTCGATTTACAGATGATCCCTTCGAACGTGCTTTTAGTGACTCTTCCATTGATAATGGGACAACCTAAATACTTTTCTATCGAATTTTCATTAGGGATATTGAGGCAGGTGCGTAGTTCGAGGATCCTATGGTTCGGGATACCTTTCGTAGCCTGGAAACTAGATTTATGGTAGTTGACCTTTTGGCCCGATACTTTACAGTAAGAATCAACAATCGCCTTCACTATGCGCCATGCATCCAAACTACCTTTTGAGAAAATTATGATATCATCGGCGAAGGAAAGGAACGGAATCCGAGGGGCGGTATGTCCAATCGGGAACCCAATGTGTGTTTTGTCTAGGCTAGCTTCAGCAGCCAGTTTCCGGGCCAGAATCTCAGCCCCTAAAATAAATAGGAAAGGAGATAGCGGATCCCCTTGGCGAAGACCCCGAGAAGGATAAATCAGATCCGTAGGGCCATTGTTGACTAATACCGAGAAAGAAACCGTCGTAATACATTCCATTATCCAGGAGATGAATGTGTCGTGAAAACCAAACCTTCGAAGCACCTTTTGAATAAAGTTCCAGTCGACTCTATCGTATGCTTTTTCCATATCCAGTTTTATTGCTAGCCATCCTTCCCGGCCCCTTCGATTTTTGTAGGAGTGGAAGATTTCATGGGCTATCAAAACGTTATCTTGAATAGCCCTGTCTGATACAAAGGCACCCTGAAGAGGATGAATAAGTTTACCAATGACCTTTTTCATTCTGTCAGTTAAGATTTTGGAGATAATTTTGTAGACATTGGAACATAAACTGATAGGGCGGTAGTGACTGGTGGCTGTTGGATCGTCTCTTTTAGGGAGGAGGGAGATAAAGGTATGGTTTATTTGTTTAAGCATTTTTCCGGAACGGAAAAACCCTTTGACCGCACAGGTTACCGATTTACCTATGATATCCCAATATTTTTTATAGAATTCAGCAGTGAAGCCATCCGGGCCCGGGGATTTATTCCTCCCCAAGTTAAAAACCGCAGATTTAATTTCCGTGTTGGATGGGAGTTTTGTAAGGAAGTTGTTTTCCTCCGACGAGATGGAAGGCTGAATTAGGTCTAACAATTCGCCGAGGAGCCTGTCGTCTATTGGTTCTTTCTTGAATCTCTTCTCGAAATCCTTTTTTATCTCATTCCTAACATTCTCTTCTCCCACAACAACCGTGCCAGAGGAAGAGACGATGTTGCAAATCTGTTTCCTATGCCTACGGCCTGTCGCCACTCGGTGAAAATATGCAGTGTTGGAATCCGATAGTTTGAGGTGTTTGGTTTTAGCTCTTTGGATCCAAAATGATTTTTGAAATATTAGGAGCTTCTCTTTCTTGGTGATCAGGCGCTTTTGTTTCCTATGCCTACGGCCTGTCGCCACTCTGTAGCAGCTCCGACTCCACCTCTTTTAATTGCCGGAAAATGTTCCCAAAACTCGTTTTATTCCATTCTTTTGCCTTTCTTTTCAAGATTTTTTGTTTGAACATTAATTGGAATATGGCAGAGCCAGGACAAGTGGCCCTCCAGGATTGTTTAACTACATTACGGAAATCTTTCCGAAGTAACCAGGCATTTTCGAATTTAAACGGTGGGGCTTTAAAACAAGGATTAACTTCAAAGGAGATAGAAATTGGACAATGGTCCGAGGTGGAGAAGGCACCATTGTATGTGATCAGGTTAGGAAAAGCTTCGATGACCTGTTGATGTACAAGCACCCGGTCAAGCTTTTCACGGATGTTAAAATTCTCCTCCAGGTTTTTCCTCCACGTGTAAGGGTTGCCAAAGGTGGGAAGGTCTAGTAGTGAGCATTCGTTTTTGAATGAGATAAGTCGAGAAAACCTAGATGTCCGAAGGGAGGCACCGCCAAGCTTATCAGCACTGCAGAGGATCTCATTAAGATCTCCCAGAACAATGCACGGAATAGTTGCGTCGTTGATAATCGTTTTTAATAGTTCCCAAAATGGAACTTTCTCACTTGGTATGGGCGGTGCGTAGACAAATAGGGCTAAGATTGGAAACCCAGTGAGCAGGCTATCCAATCTTAGGCCGATAATACGCGGAAAGTGGACAACAATGGAGATATTGAAATCTAGTAGCTGGTGAGATTTCCACAAGACTCCTATTCCACCGGATCGCCCGATAGCCGGTGACCAAGCCCCTTCATCAAAACCAATATTTCTCCAAATTTTGTCGTCCGGAATATTTTCCGTCTTAGTTTCTGCTAGTGCCATGATTTGTATATGTTCATTTTTACACATTGAGTCAATTTCCGTCCAGAACGTTCTTTTCCCTATCCCCCTACAATTCCAAAAGCACATCTTCATATATGATTGTCGAAAATTTTGCTAAAGGTCCTCGTACACCTACTTGCTGCAGGAATCGGTGATAACCCAACCACTTGTTGCACCAACACGCAACCACCCGAGAGGGAAGCGTCAGGAGCAACAAAGGAAACGAGCCACCGACCAATGAAAATAACAAAGATGCCAAGGCTATGTAGTAGCACAGTAGGTGATTGAACGAACCCAGCAGACAGCAACTGAGAGTCAAGCCAACCAACTCCACACGACTGTATAGGAGTCACCAAAGAACACAAGTTCGACACCGAAACAAGCAACATCGGCAACTGTGAGGAAGGTGCCATCTTAGAGAGACTGCAAAAACAAGATCTGCCACCATGTTTTACAGCCAAAGATTCACAGATTTTATAATCTAAGTAACATAAACCAGTTTTAGCAAATGGCCACTTCCTACCAGCGAAGATGAGAATTTCCAAAAAGGCGATTGAAGAGAAGTTATTGTAAAAGGGGCAGAAAACCTTCTTGGAGATGGTTTGTAAGCTCACCGGAAAGCCGACAAACGAGACGAGCAGAGCGGTGAGAGCCAGGTTGTTGAAGATTTCTCGAAAATCGTCCGGGGACCAAACCAAGCGACCAATGATAAGCGCTTGCAAATTCTGTTTAAACTTTTGTTTCCTGTGATTGTATCCGTCATCAGGGACGGAGCCCTGAATCGGTTGTTTAGCCTCGGTATGAGGATTTGGGCCCTTTCGGGAGTTAGACAGGGAAGGTGCACAAGACACCACCCCGGTTTCGGTGTTACCATGAACTGAGACCACAACCACAGCCACAAATTGCATGCAGAGCCGAAACAAAGAGCACAGGAGAAGATAAGGGATCATGAGAATCGACCTGGTCTTGTACAGTAGATCCACCACTGAGAATATCGGAGAGAGGAGTCCCGCCAGAACCGTGAAGGAGGAACCGGGAAGGGGACCAAGCACCCGCGCACACCCACCAGACAAACGCCGGCCCACCCCGAAGCCAAGCGTACCCTCAATCGAACGGAGACTCAGGGAACCGCCCACCAACCCGCCAGAAGACAACAACCAATTATTACTCCCACTAGAACCGAGCGAGGAATCGCCGCCGGCACACCCCACCAGCACGTGCTCCCGCACCGAGCCATACCGCCACCCCTTCCGGCCAGCCTCTTTCTTCCTTTTTCTGAAATTTCTCACCATCTTCACCACCCAACTGCACCCGATTCCAATCCTAACCGAGCCGAGCCCAGCGAACACACCAACCCCCGAAACCGCTCTGAGAACGAGGGAAGGAGGAGGAGGAGGCGTTTTCAACGGCTTGAGGATGCCGCAATTGAGGCTCGATTTAACATCGAGGTGGAATTTGGGGTTTAAAACTGATCGAGACTCGCCGGAGAACTCGAATGACTTAGGGATTAGGGATTTGACGGGAAGAAGAAGGGGGCGCGTGTACGAAAGGTACATCGCGTTTATTTGCCCATATTAAGAGGTAGAAGACTAGAAGTTGGGTAGTGAATTTTCCCATTTGACTATGTTTTTGCTCCTTTTATCTTATTTCAAGGCGATTTATCCATTTTCGATTTGTTCGCTTTTAGATTTATCAGCTTTAGACTGTTCACAAGAATGTTTGATGTATTGCCGATCAACGATGCTATTTCTTGATGGTACTTGGCTTCGTTCGTAGTCAATGTTCTAAAAGGCGTTAGGCGGTTATTAGGCGGTGGGTGGCCGCCTAGCGCCTAGGCGGCGAGGCGGGTGACTAGGCGGCGCCTATGTGGACTTAAAACAAATTTGATTATTTACTTATATTTTAACGCATACGACATGTCAATAACTTATATAATGTAATAATAATTCATAATATCACTCATAAACTCAAATTTGCGGTGCTTAACTAACACTAAAGCAAATAAACGTAAAAAGTACGCTAGTGACTCTAAACCTCCAAAAATCTAAAATAATAAGTTCGACTCAATGGAAAATACATCCCAACTTGGGGGATAAAAAAACCATAGGTCGACCAATCACATTCTTAAAAGCTTAAATTGAAAAATCGTTGGGCTAGGCAGGCCTAGGCGGCGCTTAGACGAGCCTGGGCGGAGTCTACGCGGCGCCTAGGTGGGACTAGGCAGTGCATAGGCGGATTTCCGCCTAGAAGGCCGCCTTGGCTTAAAAATTCCAAGGTGCCCTCCTGCCTAGCGCCCAGGCAGCCCCTAGGCGCATTTTTAGAACACTGTTCGTAGTCCACGTCTTAACATGCTAGTTTTAGCTTTAGGTCTGTTGTGTGTCATCTTTCATTGCTTATATTGCTAATTCTTTCGCACATTTTCTTAAGTATAAGAGTTGTCTGATCTTTAATTTTTACTTAATAAAATATAGATTTATCAGGTTTATTTGAAGTGTTGAATTCTTTTTTTTTAAATATTGGGTAGTAAATAATTTTTTCTAAATAATTTTTTTTAGAAAAGTTTAAGTCCATGGCAAAATCTATCTTAAAGCATCCAATTTTACAATCTATATAATCCAAAGAAAATTATATAAAAGAGAGGAAATAAATTATTTTTTCGATACAAGATAAAAGTTTGGGTGGTGTTAGACCTTGCTGACCCACCATCCAATCGCATCCTTTTGGACGAGGATAAGAAACTCCCGATGTGAAAAAAGAGCTTCAACATTCATCGTATGCCTGAGCCTAGCCATCAAATGTGCAACTCGATTCATTTCACGGAAAACATGCCGGTATGTGGCTTCTTAAAAATATGTTGAGTGGTCGTTTTTAAATTTTATGACCATGTGCAACCATGAGTTTTTATTATCTTATGAGTCTTAAAAGGTAAACTCATGATTGCAAGATAAACCTTAAGAGAAGAGGTTGGAAGAGGTTATCTCTCTCTAGTCTTTACCAAGGTAACATCTTCCCTTTTTGTTTTACTATCTCTTTTTTTTTAATAAACAAGTGGGTCAGTACATCTTATTCATGTTTATTTAGCATGTTAATAAATCAAATATATTAATTATATATATATATATATATTATTTTAATATATGAATTATACCATTAATTTTATTTTATTTTTCTTTATAATTTGAGTATAATTTTTTCCTATATATACCCTATCTTGACCTACATGTATTGCACTTCTTTTTCCATTTTCTATTTTCATAAACTATGGATCACAATCATCCAAATACCTCACTCATCCCAAACATACATTTTGATCCAAATCTTGTCAATAATCCTCAATTTCAAATGATGTTACAAATGTTTAACAATCATCCAATACCCGAATACCCAAACTATAATCCAAATATACATCAATGTGCTAAGAAAAACCCTACAAATATGTATAATCATCTTTTTCTCCAAAACCAACAAACTATATTGTAATGTTATTATTTTTTGTTATTTTTCATATATATCAAACCATCTCGCTAAAAATACGCGAAACGTGATACAGGATGACCCCAATCTCGTCCCATCCCATACCCACTTCTAATACTAAATACTAGTTAGAGCATATGCATTGGAGGGCTCAAAGGTCCTTACCATTGTCAAATCAGCCAAAAAAAAAAGGAAAATGCAAAAGAGGTAAGAGCCGAAGGGAGGAGGCTCTTAAGATGGAGCCCGGATTGGAGAGGCCCTGAGCACGAAGTATGAGACCAGTGTTGATTCACCCCTTAAAAATTAAATTTTACACATGTTTTATAATTAAAAAAAAGTAAACTGTCTCATTCAGATGGCAATGCAGAAAGGCGTTCTTGACATCCAGCAGATGAATAGCCCAATGTAGCGATAACGCTAAGCTCAGCACCACTCGGATAGTGGCAGGCTTGACAACGGGGCTGAATGTCTCATCACAATCAATATATGCCTGCTGAGATCGACCATTAACCACAAGACGAGCTTTGAAACGTTCCAATGACCCATCAGAGCGGAACTTGTGGCGGAAGAGCCACATGCAGCGAATGACGTTCGCCTTAGGAGGGCGAGGAACGAGAACCAAGGTACCATTTCTTCTAAGGGCCCTGTATTCATCGAGCATAGCCGCCTTCCATGGGGATGGGGGAAAGGGAGGCTGGAGGGGAGGTAAGAGGGGTCATTGGAACGGTGGGGGCGGGTTGGGATTGTGCGGCGGGCGCGACATGTGGCCGCGACAAAGGAGGGAGGCAGGGTCCACGACAGGGGGGTGTACCGCGGGCGCAACACCATGATGCGACCGCGGCAACTGTCAATGCGGGATATTGAGGGGGTGAGGCTGAAGGGGGGGGGGGTGTTGGGGTGATCGGAGGCGGACATAGAGACAATTTGTCTCAGCCTGAACACACCGAAAATGCTACGTGTGTACGGTCTGGTGGTAGGGGGGAGGCGGTGGTTGGGGTGGTGTAGGAGGAGAAGCAGGAGCATCGATAGAGCTCTAGGGAAGGAGGAAGTGTGGGAAGTGAGACTCTAACTCAGACTGGGAGACAATAGGTGTGAGAGATGAGGGAGGAGGATAAGAGAAGGGAAAGCGAGACTCATCAAAAGTGACATGACGTGACAGGATAAGATTATGGCTCTGAACATTGAGGCAAAGGTAACCGCGATGATCAGACGGATAGCCTAGGAAGACACATGGAGTGGAGCGCAGGTGGAGCTTTTGTGGGGAAGTGGAAGACTGGTGGGGCAAGCACAAGCACCTGAAGGTACGAAGGTGATCATACCTAGGTAAGGTGCAATATATGGCCTGAGTGATCGAGCGATGGTGTAGGGTAGTAGATGGGAGAATGTTGAGGAGATAACATGTGGTTGATAAGGCGTGAGGCCAATAGGTAAGGGGAATAGATGCGTGAAAGAGGAGAGAGCGCATCATGTTGGTTATGGTTCGAATGATTCGTTCAGCCTTGCCATTCTGCTGGGAAGTATAGGGGCAAGACAACCGATAGGAGATCCCATTTGTGGTGAAGAAAGAGTGAAGGTCTTTGTTATCAAATTCCCGACCATTGTCACATTGGAAATATTTGATGGATGTTTGAAATTGTGTTTTGATGTAAGCATGAAATTTGACCAAGATAGGAAACATTTGAGACTTGAAATGCAACGGGAAAACCCATAAGAAATTACTGTAATCATCAAGAAACAAGAGGTAGTACTTGTGACCCTCCTTGCTAGGCACGAGAGAGGTCCAAATGTCACTATGAATGATATCAAAAGGGTCAAAAGTAGAGTTCAAAGACCGCTGAAACGCCAGTCTGGCATGTTTGCCTAACTAACAAGAAGAGCATAAACTAGAGTGTAGCTCTCTATTATAGTTGACAAGACTCTGAAAACAGAGAACATCTAGAACAGCAACACTGGGATGGCCTAGGCGTGCATGCCACAGGTTGGACGACGATGCAGAGAGGGCGACCGGGCACGACTCACTGGATGTAGAAGGTGGTGTGATAGGGTAGAGCTCCCCGGTGTTGTTACATCTCAAGCGAGTAACCCCCGTAGTAAGATCTTTGACAGAGAAACCAAAGAGATCAAACGCAAGAGAAACGTTATTGTCAATAGTGAACCGACGGACAGAGATAAGTTTTTTGACAATCTTTGAGCCAATGATGACATTGTTAAGGTGTAGTGGGTGGGTTGGGTTCTGTAATTGGGCGTGGTCAATACCCGAAGTAGCAAGGTGACGACCATTGCCGACGATAATAGAGTGTGCAGGACCTTTAAAGGAAATAGAAGAGAGGTTACCTAAGGAGTTCGTCATGTGGGAGGTGGCCCCACTGTCCATGTACCAAGAAGAGTCGGGAGATGTCAGCTGCATAGAGGAGAAGGCGTGATGCCCAGCAGGCGGAACATAGCCTTGATCAGGCGATGTTAGATAGGCCTGAGGACTGGCATGTCGAGGGGAAGGAAAGCCGGATTGCATCCAACGAGGGTTGAAACCAGGCACCGGGGACCACCGAGGGCCACCAGTCCACGGATGCTGCGGGCGTTGCCGATAGTTGCGGGTGCTGTAGAAGCTGCGGCCGCCGCATATGCTGGGCATGGTGCCGAGATGGGGAAGGGGGCGGTGGCGCATCATATGCCGATGAGGAGAGAGGGAGAGAGAGAGAGAGAGAGGGGTCGAGAGGGAGGCCAGTCGGCGACAGGGAGGGGTGGGCCGGTGAGGCAAGGGGAGAGAGAGAGATCGACGGCGAGGGGACGACGTGAAATACCCCAAATTATCTTTGGGTATTTCGTTTTAAGTAAATATAATTTTCGTAACAAAAGCTATTTTATTTTGGACTTAGAAATATTTTTTTTTTCTTTTAAATTGGATATATATAAAGTTTTATAACTAGTTTAAAGATATTTCATCTTATGTGCATATATTGTAAATAAATAAGTTTTTAAGTTATATTGTTTTGAGACTAAGTGATATATTTTCTTATAAAATAAGGAAGGATTCATAATTATAATTTATTTTAATTTGCGTAAAATATTTGATATAAAGTTTTAGAAAATTTGTGTTACGCAAAATAAAATTTATTTCATTAAGTGTTTTGTTATTTTATTCTTTAATTTATGTAAAATTTTATCAAATAAAATTTTGGATATATATATTTATTTATTTATAAATTGGAATAGTGTCCATCGGTTTCCTATTTTTCCGGTTCAGGTGAACCGGACCCATTAGAAAAAGAAAAGAAAAATGATGAACCGGTTCGGTTGAACCCTTCTTCCTCCTCAGCCCTGTCAAACGAACTGTTGAACATATGAGAAATTTAGTTCCTCAAATCTCGCCCCAAATCTCAACCAAACTATTCCAGAACGTTCCCTATCCGTTTCTAACGAGATTTATTCCACAAATTTTGAAGATTCGGATTGAAACAAAGCCGAATAAGAATTTCCCCAAATTCGAAGCTCATCCAAATCCGATCAATTCGGGACGAATCTCAGCAAATTGAAGATTGGGGTAGCATTGGTAGTGTTTATCTAATCGATTTACGGATTTATCTTAATCCAATTCGTCCCCTAATTCTCCCCCTATATATACCCCTTTCGGGCTCACTTTCGAAGCACACCACCGCCTCTTCTCTCCATCTCCGACTCTCTAAGCCTTTCCGCCATGCTCTACATACACCAAGCAACGTTTCCCCTCACAAATTTTGCAGTAACTCATTCCGAATTCAAAAAGCCCAATTTTCGATTCAACCTCGCCGGAGCCGCCCTCGTCTGCCGCTTCCAACCGCTGCCGATGCCGCCAGGACCACCAGGGAGGAGCGCCTCATCGCCACGAGGTCGTAGTCACCGGTCGCGTGTCTTTCCGTTCACTATCGAAGCCGCGAGAAGTCGCCGAAGTGTCGCCGGAAGCTTGCCGGAAAACCCCGTTGATGTTCCTGTCGGGCTGAGGGAAGGAGAGGGGTAATTACGCTAAACCTCCCTAAGTTTTTGGATTATTTAAAATATGCCCTTGCCCAGTTTTCTAAAATTCCAGATTCTAACCCGTATTTTTATGTGGGCATAAATGCTTTCCAATTCCGTTAAATCGCAGAGAATCGTCAACCCCTATGCCCATACAAGGGAATTCGAGTTCAACCAACCACATAAGTCAAAGCTTGCAACTTCGGATCAAGGCAAGTGACATTCCGAGCCTTTCTGCTCAATTGGTGCCTTCGTGACTTGTTTGTTTTTCTGTCTTTGATTGCTTGCCAAGTTAAATAAAATAAATCACAATTCACTTGCTTGTGTGATTTATTTACCGTTCAGTTTGAATTTGGCAAGTTTAATTGGGTGACCTTAATAAGATAATAATACTATAGTTACCCACCGGTCATTTAAAGCATGATTTATTGTTGTCCTTTCATGCTAATTGGTTAGGAATGGAACATGTTATTTCTTTGATGTTTCAATCCTTTATTTTAATTGCTTTCATTTCATTTGGCATTCATGTTACCTATACATAACATGGGTTATCTTGTGTTGTGTGATCACCTAGGATACCTAAATAAAATAGTAATAATGTGAGGATTGTGTGTTACGATTGGAACTCAATTAAATCAAGATCAATGAAAGTAAAACGTATCAATCAACGTAAACCAAATGTGAACCGTAATGTGTGAAGTCAAGTGAAAGTGATGTTGTAGAGTCAGGTCGGGGCCGTTACTCCTCGGTCTAAAGGTTTCATGAAACTAACACATTTCCGTAGAGAAATGTTACACTACCTCCGGTAGTAGGCCGCTATCTGCTAGTGAGAGCGGGGCCGGTATTATATTATAACAAATAGTGTGTGTTGTGAAACATTCTATTCCTATTAAGAGTGGTAAACGTGTATAGCATATAAACCTGTGTTTAAGCTACTATATATATATATATATATATATATAGTAAGAACAAAGCTTTATAGTGATCACAATTAATTCAAGCTATATCATATTCCATCTGTAATCGGAGTATGGTTCCTAAGAGTGCTTGTCGCTCGCATCTTTTGTTACTCAGTCCTATTGGATTATCCGTGTCACATGAGTAGTGTCTTAAAATGTTAAGCCTTCACATAAAATATTCTTGATAATCGCATTTGGGTTTAGATTCATACCGTATTATGGTCACTGAGTTTGAGTCCAGAGAAGTCCCAGTTTTCGAGCCGTCATTTGCTAGTTCTTGCGAACTAACCGTCCTTTATTTGGATGGCTGGTGTCCTTAATTTCGGATGCCAGACCAGTTTTCGCAGGTTTAGGTCGAGTCTCAGAAGAGAAGATAAGAAAAGTTGAGAAGATATTTCAGTTACTTTTGACGTTGGATTTTAAGTTTAAATTTTATAGATATATTGTATAGGTGTTAAATATTTTATTTAAAAGTCTTTCGCTGTATTGTTCTCAATTTGTAATTAAATCCTCAATTTTCGAGGAGAGTTTAATAGAGAGTTATTTTTTTTATTTCAAGACTTCCGCTATTAAATTTTATTTCATTTATGTATTTAATTGTTATCATCTTGTTTGTGGGAGCATGGTTGCATGTCCCTATAAGCCTAAGGTGGTTACGAAGACATTAAAGTCCGAGCAATCACTGGCGCTGTGGCATTCCCTCGGGTTATAAAAGGGGGTGTTACACGACGCCGGTGGTGGTAAGAGGAGAGGTGGGGCGGGAGTAACCCCCGTAGTAAGAGGAGAGGTGTTGTTACGTCTCAAGCGAGTAACCCCCATAGTAAGATCGTTGACAGAGAAACCAAAGGGATCAAACGCAAGAGAAAAGTTATTGTCAATAGTGAACCGACGGATAGAGATAAGGTTTTTGACAATGTTTGTGCCAATGAGGACATTGTTAAGGTGTAGTGGGTGGGTTGGGGTCTGTAATTTGGCGTGGTCAATCCCCGAAGTAGCAAGGCGACCACCATTGCCGACGATAATAGAGTCTGGGACGGAAGGATTAAATTAGGGTCCAGTGAGGAAGAAAAGGCTATGATACCATGTAGAATAATGGAATTGATGTAAAGTTCTCCTTGAGATTTTAATTCATTAACATAATCATATATATAGGTTACAAGAGATTGGGCATTGGGCCTGATAGACCCACTATACAATATGTAATCTATCATAGATATTAAAAGTAAATAATAAAAAGTAAATTAAGAGCCCGAAAGTCGGACTCTTGAATAAGGGTGCAAATAATAAAAAACCAGAATAACGCCTTTAAACTAATGTTACAGATGAAAAGTAAGTTAGGTCCGGGTCTCGAACCCTATCCTGTGCATGCTATTACGAGACATCAACACAAACTATGGAAGAGGAAAAGGTCCACAATGGAAGCGGGAGACATTAGGGGCACGACCACGTGTGGGTCGTGTGGGTATGCGGGTGAGGGTGTCGCCTTGGTGAAGAAGCAATGGTGGGGGCTTGTCTAAGACCGGGTCATCATTTTTTTCTTCTGCTTCAAATATCACACCACCCCTTTCAAATCTTCCCTTTTTGTGAGGGCCACCCCTTTCAATTATTGTTTGTTGCTTTTCAAAATAATGACAAGAAAAATACTACTCGATCGAAGGTTATGAAAATTTTTTGTTCACACGAATTCGTTGAACAAGATATACGGAATTCTTATTTCTTATATAAAAAAATTATAATGAATAATTTGTGACGCTAAGTTGCTTATAAAGAAATTTATAATAAGTGGAAAAAATCACTCGCTGTATGGAGAAAAGTCGAAGGAATACCCTCGTACTACATGAAAAAAAAAAGAAAAAAAAAACAGTGCATTGCACTAGAAATAAGCCAAGGTGTAGAGATCCTTCGCGGCTTCGCATCATTGAAAAGCCAGAGAACATATCCCTTGCATAAGTGGATTCTGAAACGTATCATTAGGTTGATAATTAACGATGAGAAAGTTCAATTTTCTTGTTATAGCTTTCAAGATAGTTAACGATGAGAAAGTTCAATTTTCTTGTTATAGCATGTGATTAATTATCCAGTGGAATCGGTGAATTTTCATCTAAACAAGATGGAAAAAGAAAAAATTATTCAGTAGAATCGGTGAATTTTCATATAAATTGGATGAAAAAATAAAAAATAACATTATTCGGTAGGATGAGAAATATTATTTGGTAAAATTACCAAAATTAAAAAAAAAAACGAAATCAGGAGGATACATCAACAAATCAATCAAAATTATTTATTTTTCCCAAAAAAAAAGCAAGGAATGGAATTGGTTTCCAACCAAAAAAAATAAAATAAAAAAACAAGAAGTGGAACACATGCTCTACCAAATAGGGAGTTAGTTTTTTTTTTTCGGCATGTGGGTCCCATTATAATAAAAGAAAAAAACAAAAATCTCATTTAATCTTGACCTTTTATTTTCTTTCAATCAAAGATCCATATTTGTGCACTAGATACACTATAAGGGGGGTGCACAAGGGAATATATATATATATATATATATATATATATATATATATATATATATGGTGAGGTTAAAGTGAAAATGGGGCTTAACATGAAAATTTTCCTTAAAGTGAAAATGGGCCTAATTTTAGAAAAAATAAAATCATGCCCAATTAACCTCTTAATTAATCTCGGATCACACACCACGCGTGGGAGCTCCCCTCTTCCAAGCCACCAACCGCCATCGATGATTCGATGTGCAGATCGCCAATCGTCCCCGCCATTGATCAAGGTGTTGTAGTCGTTGACTGGTCGCGCCACAAGAATCGACTCTCCATCTCCGTCAATAAACACCTCTCATCATCTTCCTCCTCTCAGGGATCCACGATGTAGTTGCCACAAGAATCGACGCCGTCGGGGATGTAGATGAACTCAATGATGGGTTGTTTTCGACATCGATTTCTCCTTCAATCACGTTCCCTACCTCTCTGGGATCATTTTCGTACAAAAAACCCTATCAAATATGTAAAAAAACGCAAACCACCATTGTTGGGGACCTTGGACCTTCAAGGGGAGCTGGTTCGCAGCCCCATGATAGACACCTATACCGGCATCATCGTTAACCCTTTGACAAATCCAGCACAACAACACTAAAGTAGAGATTGCACTCGTCATTTTGATAGGTCGTACGCATCAAAAGGAGCTCTGTGCAAAGAGAACGAGTGGCCGGAAGATCTCTGAAAATCACTGTTGAAGCTACGAAAAGCTTCTGTCGGGCTGAGTTATATTTGTGGGTATTTACACGGAACCTCCCCATATACTCATTTTTGTAAAATATGCCCCTGTTTTAGTTTCTAAAATTATAGAAATTATCCCGCAGTTTTAGATGTTGTTCTAACTCGCATAATCTCCTTAATCCGCATCGTTATCATCAAATCTTTACCCATCCATAATGAGTGTAGATACCAAAGAAGATAGTAAATTACGATCTTCTTTGGTCTAGGGTCGGCGGAGAGGTGGGTTCAAGGGTCTAGGCGGAGTAGGCGGGGTCTAGGCGGACTTTTTATTTTAACATGTATTTTTATTTGTAAGTCATTTCAAAGACCTAATAAAGAATATATAAATTAATAAACTTTGATAATCTTCATAGTCCATATTGTTCAAGCTTTTCCAAAGCCAATAAGCGTAAATCATAACGCTTCCTGTTCAACCGGGAAAATAATAATAATATAAAATATAATCAAAGTCTAAAACAACCTATAAGTTGTATAATAAAACTTAAATTTTAAAATATAATCATGGTTGCACATTAATCTTCTAGACTTTTATATATTCATTTGGGTTAAAACCTTTGAATTTGCTTTTTTTTAACTAAACCGCCCAGACCCGCCTAGACCCGCCCAAAACCGCCTAGACCCGCCCAGACCCGCCCAAAACCGCCTAGACCCGCCCAGAAACCCGCCAAGCTAGCTCTCCGCCAACCCAAGCCCGCCAAGCTCCTTGGCTCGAAGGTCAAGGACCGCCTAACGTCTAGGCGGGGTCTAGGCGGCCGCCCAGGCCGTTTTTTGGAACAATGATCGTAATGATATTATTTTTGACTTTCTAATTAATTCAATTCTTAATTGAATTAAATAAGTAAAATCCGTTTACGAAATGAGTCAATTCGTTTTTTATTTTCGACTTTCTAATTAATTCGATTTTTATAATCTTATTCATGCATTTCATATTATTATTCATACACTTTATCATTTTATTCTTGCACATTATAATCTTAAGTGTGCACTTCATAATCTTATTCATGCACTTCATATTATTATTAATAGACTTTATCATTTTATTTATGCATTTTATAATCTTAATTGTGCATTTCACAATATTATTCATGCACTTCATATTTTTTTATTCATACACTATTTTACTCTTACACTTTATTATTTTATTTTGCACAACATAATATTATATTTGTACAACCTAAATTTATATTTGCACAATATAATGTTATATTCGCACAGCATAATATTATATGTGCACAAAGTAACATTGTATTATTAGATATGCACAACATAATGTTATATTTGCAAAATATCGTGTTATATTTCCACAATATAATGTTATATTTGCACACCATAATGTTATATATGCACTTTATCATCCTATTTGTGCACATTATCATTTTATTATTGCACTTTATAATCTTATTCATGAACGAGAACAAAAAGAAGACAACCATAAATAACTTATGCGGAATTTTGAACTCGAACATATGTGCATTGGCACATCGCTATACCATTTTTAATTGAGCTAATAGGCTTTTATTCTTGCACTTCATAATCTTATTTATGTACTTTGTCATTTTATTCTTGCACTTAATCATTTTATTCTTGCACTTATCATTTTATTTGCACAACATAATATTATATTTGCACAACATAATATTATATTTGCACAACATAATATTTTATTTGCACAACATAATATTATATTTGCACAACATAATTTTATATTTGCACAATATAATAATGTATTTGCTCACCATAATGTTATATATGCATTATATCATCTTATTTGTGCACATTATCATTTTATTATTGTATTTTATAATCTTATTCATGAACGGGAACAAAAAGAAGACAATCATAAATAGCATGTGCGAGATTTTGAACTCAAACCTTTGTGCATGGGCACATCGTTATACCATTTTGAGCTAATAGGCTTTTAATGACACATGTCGCATTAAAGTACAAAACCGCCATAAAAATAGCAACCCATAAAGAAAATATTTGGTAGGAAACTTACTTTACATTAGGAATAGCACATTTATTAATAATAATCTTTATTGTATTATTTGTGTACTTTATATTTTGTAATCTCATATTTTTCACTTTTTAAAATAAAGACAATAAATGTGATGTACCATATTTTGTTGCATTTTGTAATCTTGTGGATGCACCTTATAATATTATTTCAAATAAAAATTACGGGCTGAAATATGTAATTTTTATAATTGAAATAAGGGCGATATTGGTAGAAATAGAAAATATGGGAGAGGTGGTGACATTTATCTCATATTTATGGTCATTTACCCATTTATCTATTTACCCCATAAAATTAGGCCCATTTACACATTAAATAGACCCATTTATCTATTACTCATTTAATTAGGCCCATTTACCTTTAAATTAGGCTCATTTACCTTTAAATTGGACCATTTTCACTTTAAGGAGTATTTTCATCTTAAGCCCCATTTTCATTTGAACATTTACCTATATATATATTACCTAATCAATAATAATAATAATAATAATAAATGTATAATTAGAATAAAAATATAAATCGTTCATACTTTACTAAATAAAATATTAAATATTTCAAGATAGTCTACTGATTTTAAGCTTTCGAGTTTAGTATAGTGTGAAAGTATGCAATATATAGCAACAGATAGAATCATCTCAATTTGGTATATAGTATTTCATCAAAAATCCAAAACAAATCAGTGTTGAGGTTTGAGTCTTTGATGCGTCATTTTTTTAAAGAAAAAAAAATATTTTTCAATCGTTTGCGTTTTAGATGATCAGACATCCTATTGAACCAAAAGTTACAAAAAATTATATAAAAGCAATAAATTCTATAAATTCATTCGAGCGGTGTTGTATTAGAATAGACCACATGGTATAAAATAGCATATTATATAAGGTATAAAAAACAGCTACTACTCATAAGTTTGAAATTATTTTTAAAAATTTTATATTTTATAGAATTTTTAACATATTAAAAAGTATGTCAAAAAGTCAAACGACCTAAATTATAATAAAAAAAAAAGAGTATAAAACACTAAATTTATTTTTTACAATCAAACTATGAAACAATTCAAAAACCTAATTTAGAAATTTAATAGTCATAAAAGACTACCCGGCTACCCCGTATTCAGAAAGAGAGTAGTATTAGAGAATCGGTTTCAATTTTAATTAATTGGGCATACATATGCTTGATTTAATTTGTTGGAACAAGTTAGGTTATCTAACCACATAAAAAATGACCGACCGGGGAAATATTTTTTTTTACCCAATTGTAGAAAGTTTGACCCAACAGTAGCCGGGTTTGCTCTCTCATGCATATCAAATTGCATTGGAACTTATGATTTTTCAAATTGAAGCTACCGGCGAGAATGTGGATTATTCATAACTTCTTGTTTGTATATATAGGGTGGATTAATTGTGCAGTCCCCTTAGGGTGTACTTTGTGAACAATTGTGAACCATTGATTGATATATGCCGGAAGGTTATATTGTTGCCATGTGTTCTGGGTATTTTTAAAAAAAAATGTGTTAAATTAATCTCAAAACAACTCCTATATACATTAAAGCGCCTGTAAAACAAAACCCCTAAATTTGAGGCTTCTTCTTTGGCGTTCTGGAACGGAAGAGAGCGGCGTCAAAAGGATCGACAGAGCGGCGACATGGCTAGGAACAGGCGATGGGGGAGTTGATGATCGGCGACGATGGGAGAGTTGCTGATCGGCTTCGATGCAAGGAGGTGGTGCTTGGTTCGGCTTTCCAGGCGAGTCAAGCATGTGGTCGGCCCAGCAAAGTCATTGAGGGTGGACAAAGGTAGCCGACGCCGGGAGAACGAGGTCAAGGACGACAGAGATGGTCGCGACATCGGCAGATCTGGGCAATTATGGGGAGCTCCTTCCTCCGCTCGCTCCCCCGACAGTCGATCCTTGACGGAATCCTTTTGCACGATGGATCTGGATATGTGGAAGCGGTTGGAGACGAAGACAGGTAAATCGAATCCATTCTTCGACTGGTTCGCACTCTAAATTGGAGTTTGTGTCTGAGACGGTGGCGAAGAGGAGCCAACTGTGCAACCCGCAACCTAGGGATGGCGGAGGCGGAACGGTGCAACCCGCAACATCCCGGGCTTCTTCAATCTTCAATGCTTCCCTTCCCGTTTGAAGGACTATTCGGTGGGATACCGAATATTATTCGGTTACATTGAACAATTATTCATAGAAATATGAGTTTATTTTTTAAAATGAATGTGGGGTTTATATAATATGAAACATTATTCGGTGATTTTTGATGAATTATTCGGTGAAATATGAAATATTATTCTTAATAAAAAAATATACTATTCGGTAGCATGTGATTAATTATCCAGTGGAATCGGTGAATTTTCATCTAAACAAGATGGAAAAAGAAAAAATTATTCAGTAGAATCGGTGAATTTTCATATAAATTGGATGAAAAAATAAAAAATAACATTATTCGGTAGGATGAGAAATATTATTTGGTAAAATTACCAAAATTGAAAAAAAAAACGAAATCAGGAGGATACATCAACAAATCAGTCAAAATTATTTATTTTTCCAAAAAAAAAGCAAGGAATGGAATTGGTTTCCAACCAAAAAAATAAAATAAAAAACAAGAAGTGGAACACACGCTCTACCAAATGGGGAGTTAGTTTTTTTTTGTCATGTGGGTCCCATTATAATAAAAGAAAAAAACAAAAATCTCATTTAATCTTGGCCTTTTATTTTCTTTCAATCAAAGATCCAGATTTGTGCACTAGATACACTGTAAGTGGGGTGCACAAGGGAATATATATATATATATATATTTCAGTAAGCATTCGAGTTCAACCATGTCTGAAGCTCGATAGGTCGACAAGTCGGCAGACGAAAAACCGTTGAACATACAACAGAAAAAATGCGCAAACAAACATGCAACATACACTCGACAACATGACGACTCAAAGCAAACCTAAAACTAGCAAGTTGGGGACGTAGAATAAGAACAAAGCCAAGCACCACGATGAAGTAGCACCACTGGCCATCGATACATTAGGAATCACTCGTGGGACGGGCAGTGAAGACGAACCTCCAGGGAAACTTCCTCCTGAATACGGAGGCGCCCCGTATACACCACTTCGATCTCATCACGTCCTGACTCCAATCTCCAGACACCAGATCCCCAACAAAGAAGAAGATCGCTCTGATGCACTAGTAGCAAGTCGTACCCCTACCGTGCAAAATGCATCTTCTATGTCTTGGAAGTCTAAGAAGCAGATCACGATGTCTTTATCTTCTGCTGAGGTTGAGTACCGCACATTAAGAAGGATCAATGCTGAGTTAGCTTGGTTGACTCGCTTGCTTCATGAACTTGAAGTCTCTCACATTACACATGTACCCGTCCATTGTGATAGCCAAGTTGCGATTCACATCGCTAAGAATCCAGTTTTTCATGAGCGCACCAAGCACATCGACTTGGATTGCCATTTTGTTCGTGAAAATGTGTTTGATGGGTTGATATCTCTCAGTTATGTTCCTACAACCTATCAACTTGCAGACGTGTTCACAAAACCACTTTCTGGTCCTAAGCATTCAACAATTACATCCAAGTTGGGGTTGATTACTCACCCTCCAACTTGAGGGGAGGTGTTAGCATATTACTGGTTGTATGTTAGGGGTAATTTGGTCATTCTATATTCATCTTCTTAGTTCTATAAATAGATGAACATATGTGTAATTGTTCAATCAATCAATCAATACAAGAATCAGTTGTGATTCTGTTACAAAACTTCTCTCCATTTTTCGTTTCTTCTTGCTCTTAATCAAACAGAAAAAGGTTTAAAAAAAATCAAACAACATCAGATTTTTCGACTCTTTTAGATTTATATATTTGTTTTCATTAAAACACATATATATGAGTTTAAATGGTCTTGTACAAAATCCCGAAAGGGACCTAAATTCCAAAAGGGTATGGAAAATAACTTTGTTGGTGCTTTTGATTAAGCGGTATGTTGCACTGCATTCGGCGTCTCTTGGAGTTCTATTGATTGGTTGGGGTCTTGGAGTCCGGAGTCGGGATTGGCTAGGGTCGAGTTGGTGCTTTTAGGGGACTACGTATTCGGGAAAGAGCTTCATTGGAGTTTCGTTTGCACTACCCACAAGAGATAGATTCATGTAGTACTGTTGGCCCGCGGTGCTACTATTCGGTGGTGCTTGACTCCGTTTTTCGACGACGTCCTTAACTTATCTGGAGTAGCTCTGTTTAGGTCGTCTTGTTGTAGAGTTTATTTTCGTTTGGTTGTTGCGCTTTGAAGGTTCGATAATGTATAACAAAGTAATATAAAGATACTCTAGAAGGGGGGTTGAATAGAGTATGCCAACTTTTCGCAGATAATCTCGAGACTTTTGAAACGGTTGCAAAACCCTTTGAGATTAGACGTAATTCTTTCCTCTGGAAAACCTGAATTACAAAAGAGTTATACAATTCGAAATAAGTGCGGAAATATGGTAAATCAATAAGTAAAGGACGCAATGAATTGTTGACGAGGTTCGGAACGAACTTGGCCTACATCCCTGCCTAGGGTTCTTCCACAACCCTAGGATTCAACCGGATTTATTGATTCACAAGACTTAGGATCCTAATAGCTCACCGAGAAGCTTCTCTCTTATACAATTGCAATCTAGTCAACTCACGTTCCCTTGGAGTCCTAGACCAATCTAGAAGAGCCCCACCTCTCTCAGCTATCTAGTACAATCCTCTTACACTTCGTGAATCAATCGCCTAGTGTCCACTTCCTGAGTTACAAACTCTCGAGTATAACACTCTCTCGAAATATATCCTATAAGCTCACTGTGTAACTCTCAAATGCTTTGAAACAAAAGATACGACTCTTAACCACTAGCAAAGAGCACACGAAGAAGACAGATTGACTTAAAGGCTTGAGTGCGAATGAAAGCTTGTGTTCCACGATTCTGTGTCTGTCTTCCCTTCATCTCCTTTTTTATATAAAATCAACTCGAGGCCTAAGGATCTTCTTCAACGGCTAGAACAGATCATGGCTTTAGAAGGAATCTTCTCAATCTTCTATTTGGGGAAACTCGGAAGCCATGATCCACCAGATTCGATCTTCTTGTCCTTTAGCTTAAGGAAGGAGATTTCAATTCGAAATATCTTGCTGCAATGTTAGTGTATAGAATATATGATAATATCTGGAAATATATAATAACATTCCGACATAATATGCACATAATACAGGTTTTGTGTTTCATCAACACAGCTGTAGCTTCAAGACCTTTGACACAAGCCATGTGTCAAAGCCTTTGAAACCATTTCCGATTTTCATCAAGGGAGTGGAGTTATCACGCTTGTTTTCTATTTGTGCTATATATGTTTAGGAGGTTTTGACCACCGATTCCTTTTGAGCATCAAATTTGTCTAGTCTCAAATTTTCAATTAATAAAAAAAAACATAACTGATTCCATCACCATATACGTCGCTAAAGCCACAGCAAGATTAGTCAAAATTTATATTTATTCCTGAAAGTTGAATTTTTATTTTTTTTTGGCGCAGATATATATTTTTTATTTTTAAAAAAACTTCCTCTAGTCAAAGCTAAAAGCATAAACTGCTTCCATCACCATATACGTGGCTTATTAAAGCCACGCAAAGATTAGTCATATTCATATGTGAGTAAAAATTTATATCACATGTATATATAATATATATACTCTTATTTTAAAATATTTAAATTTTATGTGTCATCTTCTCCATTAATCTCTTTCTTTTTTTCAACCAGGTGTTTTCTTCTTAATTTGTTTTCCATTTTTTCATATTTTTGGCATAATTTTTCAAACAAAATATTTTATTCTCTTTATCTCTTTAAACCAACTACTAATATAACATATTTACTAACTATTAAACTTAATTAAAAATTCAATCTAATATAAATATTGGACTTAACTCGAATTTATTTCCTTTAATTATATTTTCCTCCTTTGTCTTTTGAAACCATCTAATTTCATTTTTCTTATTTCTAACACATTATATATATATATATATATATATATATATATATATATATATATATATATATATATATATATATATATATATATATATATATATATATATAATTAAAATAGAGAGTTTTAGCTGACATGACATCTCTACTTTTTAGCTCTTTAAAAAAATCTACTCCTTCCGTTCAACAAAACTTGTCGTTTACTATTCACGCACGCTTTTTTAGAATGATAAAAACTATATAAAATATTCATTTTTTTAAAAAACAAATTTAACAAGTTTGTACTTATTAATAATAACTACGAAATTGTTAAAAAAAATTATTTAAAAAGTCGATATTTTATATATTTTTTAGCTCCTAAAAAAGCGTGCATGAATAGTAAAACGTCAAGTTTTGTTGAACGGAGGGAGTATTATTTACTTTGATTTTTCTTCTTCTTCCTTTTAAACCAATCACATTTTTCTTTTATTTTTTAATATATTTACTAACTAACATGCTTCACTAAAAACATTGAATTTTATACAATCTAATGCTTATTATTAATGTACATGTAAATCTTTATATATTATAAATATCTAATATACACTACTTCATATATAAAACTTTATATGATGTGACATAACCAATATTTAGATAGATATTGATTATGCCACATCACATTTAAATAAATTTACAATAATAGTTTTTTACTGAGTAATTTAAAATATCTGTATTTATATACTATACTTTATATAAGATTTTTTAAAAAAAATTGTTGAGATATTTATAAGATATGTTTATGGTAATTTTTTTTTTTTTTTATCTTAAATTTTATTAATATTTTTTAATGTTAATTTTTTATATTATTAAAATTTTAGTTTAAAAAAATCGAATCCACGGGGAATTATACTACTTTATTATTAGAATTTTAGGGCAGATTGTACCACGTACTCGATGACGTTATTACTAGTATTATTATTAATTGAGAGTTAATATTGATCAATTTGACCACATTCTTCCCATAAATAAAAAATAAAAAATTTGACCACATTCTTTAGTCTTTACCCAACAAAGCGAATCCTCAATAGAAGTATTTGTTGTTGACTAAATCAATCCTATAATTAAAATCCTACCAGCGTTGTTTACATCGAATAAAATATTTCAACTACATATCGTCTTTCTATTTTCCACGAGTGGGCCAGGAACCACATAGATGTGGTCATATAATATACATGACAAAGTTAGCGATTATATACTGGGTGGTAAATGGTGGGAAGAGAAGCTCTCTGCTGCTCTTCCCCATAGCATTGTATCGGAAATCACTAACATTCCTCTCCCCATATCAAGATTCGAAGATAGACTCTACTGGTGGCCAGACCGTGCTGGTTGGTTCACCACATCCAGCGCATACAAAATTATTACAGCAGAACCCGATATCCACTCAGATTGTAACGCTTGGATCTGGCGCCTAGAAATTCCTCCTAAGGTAAAAAATTTCCTATGGAAAATTTGTCAAAATGGACTCCCAACTGCCTCTAGACTCGCCCAGAGAGGAGTCCCTGTCCCACCTACCTGCCCTCTCTGCAATTGTTTCGAGGAAGATGATGTGCATCTACTTTTTGAATGTCAGTTTGTGAGATCTCTTCTCCAACTTCCTACACACATCAGCTCCGTTATAAACACAAACATTACTCTATCAAGGGATATAAAACCAATCATGTCTATCATTGGTACATCCCTATCAAAAGGTGCACTAGCAAAGCTCGCCTTTGCCTGGTGGACGTCTTGGCACATCCGGAACAAGCATGTCTTCGACCAAGCTCCCATTCCTTCCAAGGAGGGCACTTTACGTCTCATTATAAACCACGAGACAAGCTGGAAGAACACACTCAGAAATGACAGCACTCTGGATGATAACTTCCCCTCCAAACCCCTTAAGTTAAGTAGTCATAAAAAGCAAACAGAGAAACGTAAGATCAAGTGGAGAAAACCACCAAAAGGAACATTCAAGCTCAACTTTGATGGATCTACTCTAGCAAACAACAACAGAACGGCAGGTGCAATCATCAGAGATTGGAATGGTCAACCGATACACATTGGATACCAAAAATTGGGAACGAAAAGCCCCCTTATGGCAGAAGCCTTAGCCCTTAAACTAGGGGTAAAACTTGTTCATGATCGTCGTATCGACAAAGTTCAAATTGAAGGAGACTCCAGCATAATAATAAACCACCTAAACAATAAGTCTAAATGTCCTTGGGAAATTGAACTCATTCTATCCGATGTCCAATTACTACTATCAAATCTGACGGAAGTCTCTTTCTTTCATATACCCCGTTTGGGCAATAGAGTGGCGGACAAGGTTGCACACCTTTGCCACTCTGCCTGGGGTGCTGATGTTTACAACAACACTGGTCTCTCAGACCTCATCCGTATGGATGCTTTCGGGTAGAGCATGCTCTCCCGAATTTTTTCCTAATCAAACAAAAAAAAAAAAAAAAAAACATAGATGTGGTCATCTACAAGTGTAGAACACTATTGGAGTGTATTTTGGGAATGACACAAAATAACCCATTATTCATGCATGTTTGCACTTATAATTCACTATAAAAAACAATTACAAAAGGTAACCCTTCTAATACTAATTAAGTCACGGGCGGTAAAAAAAGAAAGGAAAATCGGTGCATTAAATGAAGAGGGATAGAGAGTAGGGGTGGAATTGGTACAATACTAATTAGTTTTTGTCGTTACCACGTACCAGCCAATTATAATTGGTAATTTTAAAATTCAAACCATTACCAACCAGCAAAGGGCTTGTACCAACTTAATTGGTAACCAATTAAATTGGTTGGTACATGTTGGTAATGGTAATTTACCATGTTTTTTGTGTTGAAGAAAAAAAACATACAAATAATCAAAGACAATACAACTTAATTAAAATTTAAAATTTATAAGTAGCAACATAAATATTTAAATTGTTCATACATTTAAGCACAAAAGCAATATAAAGACTTAAATAGACCCGATAATATTCAAAATAAAATGTCTACTAGCTTCTGAATAACATTTAGGTTTTAGTCTGAACCGAGGCCGAGCTAGCATTACTCCCTTGATTGAAAGCATTTTCTGAAAATAAAAAATATAAAAAGAAATCAAGTTAATAGATAATACTTATTAGTTATTACTTAATATCAAAAACAAAATAATAAATAAAAAAGTCGGTTGGTAATGATAATTTTAACAATAGAAATAAGCTTTTAAAAATAATTTTAAAACCCCCAAATATATATTGGTAATATTTGGTTGGTAATTACCGTACCAACCAATTAAAAGTCGGTTGGTAATGGTAATCCCAACTTTTCTGTTTTGATTACCATGCCGACTTCTGGAAGTTGGTACGGTATACCGTACCAATTAAATTAGTAACCAATTATATTGGTTACCAATTTAATTGGTTCGGGTGGTACGTCTTGGTACGAGTTTCATGGGAAAATTTTCCCAGCCCTAATAGAGAGAGTGATGTGAAGATTGAGAGACAATAGATGAAAAGAGAAAAAAGTGCAATTCGAAATAGAGAGGGGGAAGGGGTAGAAGAGTGAAAAAACAACAGTAAAGTTGCAGATGAGAGAGAGAGATCAGTAAGAGGGGACAGAGTGGATAAGACAAAGAGAGAGAAAGGGAAGAGTGACAGATTAATATAATTTAAATTAAATCTTAAGTTTCAGAGAAAAACCATCGAAGAAGAAGCAAGTGGGTGGGGGTTTATTTGTTGGTTGACATGTACGCAATTAGTTTTCACTGGACACCAAAAACAAAACGACCTGCCACCTATTGGAATCGAATGTACAAGAATTATAGGAGAAACAGATTCACCATCGACTTCAGATAGAAAATGGGTAAGTTTGCTTTTGATTAAGGTTATGTGAGAGATGTCTCCCTCAAATATGTAACATTGACTGTCCTCCCCTCTTTGTAATGGAACAACGGACAACGGGAGAAGACCTGGAGGTCGTTCACCATTGACATATGTAATGCCGAAGAAGCATGGTTGTGGGCCGTTCACCACTAGGGATGCCGAAGATATGGAGGCCTTCAAGTTCATCAATGCTTTATCTGGAGAACGATCCTGGCCTATCGATCTTCATGTCTCCATGCGAAACAAGGTTGGTGGGGATGCGTCAACCATAAAAGGATCGACAACGGGAGACTCAATCGGGGTGGGTATGTCCAGTTCAGGGGGCAACTGTATCGTACTGCCATGAACTGTCCCCCCTCCCCCCTCCCCATCACGGAGGAAGATCACCCAATGTCGGATCCCCACTCAACAAGTGATAAGGATGACGAAGTGCATCGACCCAAAGTTGGAGAGGAAAATAGAACAAATTTCCAGTTACAACATGAAGGTGACCAGTTACACCGATCTACTGACCAGTTAGGGATAACGGAGGAGCTGGAGTTTGAGTTATCCCTAACTGGTCAATAGTTTGGTGGAACTGTTCACATTCACGTTGTAATTGGTCACCTTCACGTTATTAATTAGAAAGGAAAACTGGGTGCATTAAATGAGGAGAAAGAGTGATGTGAGCATTGAGAGAGAGAAAGAGAGAGATGACATTTTTATTTAAAAAATTGTCATTACCTCTCTCCAAAAATCTCTCTCTCTCTCTCCCTCTCCACCTCTCTTCATTGAAGAGCTTCTTTATTGTTTGATTTCTTTGTCTTCTGTCTCCCTTCTTCCTTTGAATTTCTTCTATCCAATAAAGAAAGGCGATGTCTTCCATTTTTCTTTCGTCTTCAATTTCTCTATCTTGGCTCGGTTTCATTCAGCAGTGTATGTAAGGACCTTGGTTTTAAAAATAATTTTGAATATAAAAATGGATTTAAGTCGAAAAATTCGAATATTTCAAAAATCATTGTCCTCGATTTAATGAACCAGAATAAGGTGTCACTGTTGGGGATTATAGTCTAAGGCAAATTGGGAGTGTGCAACAATAAGGAACCAGAATAAGACGTCTTGCGAGATTGTGATCGTTTTGGAAAATAATGGAATTATGAACGATAAATTAGTATTGGGAGTGAGAGAAAATGTTATGACCTTTGGGAAATGAGGAGATGTGATTCGATTTAGAGATATTTTGCTGAGTTTGCTTGGTAACACTTGTGCATTTGTTCACTTGGGAATAGATATAGTTGAGGAAGAACTTGATGGTTTATGATTCGAGTTACTAGTTTACTGTAAAGGTTCGGATTTTTAAATCCTAGATTTAAAAAAAAAATTAAAATGAATTTAAAATCGAAATTTTAAGGAAAACTTGTTAAATTGAATTTTAGAACTCATGGAACGGATTTCCGACCTAAACAAAATTGTTAAAACTAACATGGAAATCTTGATTTTCATATTTCAAAATTCTAATTACGCGAAAAAGAGAGAGGGATTTGGAAAGCTAACGTCGAAAACTAAATTCGGGACTAACCTCGGGATTCGAGCTCACAACGTTAGAACAAGATCCTCACACTCACCTCTCCTTGCTCTAGCCGAAATTCTTGACTCAAATCATAGCCTTTGGAAGCTTGAAGCCATGCCAAGTCAAAGATGACATCTAATTTTGGAAGAACATCCACAAATGGCTTTTCCTTCGCCCCTCTCTTGCTCCCCTCATTTTTGAAATAGGGACAAACACTATCATATCTTCCACATTCTTCAAATCAACACTTCCCCAAGGAGATACACACATGACATCACCCAAATTCAATCTCACCACAAGATAAACTAAGCCTTATCTTAAAGAAGGAGAGAATGGAGAGCCAAGAACCCAACCCTACAAACACAAACCCTAAATCTTTTCACTCTCCCTTCCTCTTCTTGTGTGCCACCACCATCAGCCACCACCCTCTACCACTTAGCCACCTTTCACCGCCTCCAACCCCCACAAAAGCCACCAAAGCTCCACCTTTCTCCTTCCTCTCCCCTCTCAGCTAAAACATCAACACTACCGCACCACCTCTCCTTCCTTCCATCTTGTGAGCCAAACGTTCCAGAAACTCTCTCAACCTCTCTAGGAGTCCAATGAGTCATTTTGAAGCAACTCAACAACCCGAAGAAGCAAGATCGAAGCCTTGGAGCCTCCTTTGGCCCTTTTCGAATCTAGGAGGGTAAGAAAGCTCATTCCTTTCTCCTTTCACCTCCAATCTCCCAAAGTTTTCTCTTTTAACCCCCTACTAACTGCCCCAGCTCACCCAACAAGCAGATCTATAAGAAACAAACTCAAAATCTCACTTCCAGCCACCTAGGAGAAGAAAATTAAAAAAGAGAAGAGTTGGGTGAGAAATCCCTTTAAATCTACGATATTTACGTTCGATCTTGATGATATCATGTTTTTGTGGACCTAGGGAAAATTTGGGAAAAAGGGGGAAAGGTAACAACATCAAACAAGGCCAGAAAAGAGGCTAGAATTCGGGATTCAGCCCCGGACTCGCCGCCACGAGCATGAACTCGTGACCGCGAGTTAGAACATGCCTTAAGGTTTCTAACTTGCGGCAGTGAGGATGAGTCTAATGGTGGCGAGAGAGCTCCATAGGGTACCCCAGGAGGGGACCCCAGACTCGCGGCTGCGACATAGGTTTCGTAGGCGCGAGACATCTCGCGGCAGTGAGACCCTCGCGTCTGCGACATAGGTCATTCATCGTTGGATGAGCTACCAAGGTCAGTGGCGACCCGTTCACTACTACTAGGGGGCTAACTACCTCTTCCTGGTCGTTAGTCACATAAATGACATGCTTTTATGTTTAACTGCTTCCTCTTTGTTCGCCCTCTCGTCCAACTCAAACTCCAGCTCCTCAGTTCTCCCTAACTGGTCAGTAGTTCGGTGTAACTGGTAACCTTCACGTTGTAACTGGACATTAATTTGTTCTATTTTTCCTCACCAACTTTGGGTCTATGCACTTTGTCGTCCTTATCACCTACTGAGTGAGGATTCGACATTAGGTGATCTTCATGCATGACGGGGGACCGAATTGGGGGGGGGGGGGTAGTTAATGGTAGTACGATATCGTTGTCCCCTCAACTGGAGATACCCACCCCGACTGAGTCTTCTGTTGTTGATTCTTCTGTGGTTGACGCCCCCCCCCCCCACCAACCTTGTTTCGTAGGGAGACATGAAGGTCGATAGGCCATGATCGTTCTTCCAATAGAGCGTTGACGAACTTGAAGGCCTCTAAGTTTTCGGTATCCCTCGTGGCGAATGACTTGCAACCCTACTTCTTTGACTTTACATATGTCAATGGAGAACGACCTTCATGTCTTCTCCCGTTGTCCGCTGTTCCATTACACAGAGGGGAAGACAGTCAATGTTATAGATTTGAGGGAGACACCTCTCGCATAACCTTAATCAAAAGCAAACTTACCTATTTTCTATCTGAAGTCGATGGTGAATCTGTTTCTCCGATAACTCTTATACAGTCGATTCCAATAGGCGACAAGTCATTTTTGCGTTGGGTATCCAGTTAAAACTAACTGCTTAAACGTCAACCTGCAAATGAACCCCCTCCCAATTACTTCTTCTTCGATGATTTTTCTCTGAAACTTAATATTTAATTCACATCATATTAATGCCCCTTACTAACACTCTTCCCCTCTCTCTCTCTCTCTCTCTCTCTCATCCCCTCTATCCTCTATCACCGATCTCTCTCTCCTCTAGGACTTTATTGTTGTTTTTTCATTCCTCTCTCCCTCCCCCCTCTCTCTCTGATCTCTCTCCTCTGCAGCTTTACTTTTATTTTTTCACTAATCTCTCTCTCTCTCTCTTGCAGTTTTTTCTCTTTTCATCTATGCTGTCTCAAGACTCTCTCTCTGTGTGTGTGGGCGCGCGCGCGTGCGTGCACCTATCGACATCTGGAGGAAACTTCTCCCCCTGCAACCGGCTACCAACAAAATATGCTCCCTCCCTATCCGAATTTTAGGAAAAAAATTTCAGATATTTTTAGCAAAAGATCATTATTTTTCCCTCATAATTAGTCTTATTACCCCCGTTCTTTATAATTTTTTTAATAAATTATATTTTATGTATAAGTTACATTTAATTTAATTTTATTATTAAAATTTGAATGTTTAAATATATTACCATTTAGATAGATTATAAACATCCGTTATATTAAATAAATACTTAGTTGTTAGGATATTATAAAATAATTTAATTAAAAAATTTAAGAAAAAAAAACTATTTAATTCAATTTTATATCTTTTCATTTAATTTATAATATTTATATTTTTGAACTGTACGTTTAGAGGAAAATATTGCATATAGAGATGTTTTCTTTGAAAAAAAATGTTTTGTTTTAAAAACTATATTATATATATATAAGATACCAATTGTTGGGTTGGGTTGGGTGGGGTGGGAAGGCGAGGGGGTGAGCGAAAGAGGGGATGTTTAATAATTTAGGGCATTTTTTTACAATAGGCAAGAATTATGAGCGATTATACAATCTGTAATCTGACTCCTTGATCATTCTTGAGGATGATGGAACAAAATTCCCTATTATAAGGGATTGTAAGATATTACAAATGATACCCTTTTGTGCTATAAAATCCGCTACTTGGAATCGAACATAAGTGATTGGATCCTAGGAAATGTAAAGGAGGAAGACAAGTGGAGTGCCACCTTTGCCTAAATGCTATGGTACGCCTGGAAGTGTTGTAACGATCTGGTGTTTGATAACAAAGACACGATCAGGAGCCTGCCGTCGACGGTGGTTAATCAAGCCCGAGCATTCGCAGAGACAAGGAGAGCAGCTAGGCCTTCTCATGACCAACGATGCCACTCGCAGACGCAGGGGGATGGAATTGGACAAGTCTGGACACCGCCACCCGTGGGATGGGTTAAGTTGAATATCGATGGAGTATCGAAAGGCAACCCAGGACTAGTGGGAGGCTTGGGACTCTTACGAGATGCCACGGGGAAGTTGATCCGCGCGTTCACATTCAAGTGTGGATCTTGCAAAGCGCAAATGGCGGAGGCTTGGGCGTTACTCCATGGGCTGAAGTTAGCCGATAGACTGGGGATAACTTGACAGATGGTTGAAACTGATGCATCGTCAATTAAGGATCTGTTGTGCGGTGCGACATTGGGTCCGAACCCGGATTTCCACCTTCTTTTCAAGGTCCGGGGACTTATTAGTGATCGTGCTTGGGAGGTCAAGATTTTTCCACATCCATCGAAAGAAAAATGCAGCGGCAGATTCCTTGGCCAACTGGTCCTTGTCGCTGGTGAATACGTTTGCTGAATATGTAGTTTTCCTAGTAATATCTTTGTTGATCCGGTTGTTGTAGACTCCATTAGGAGTTAACTATCTTATCTTACATAATAAAGGCAGTAGCCACACTTCTTGACCAAAAAAAGAAAGAAAATCTTATCATTAGATATAATGAAGTAACCTAACTAATTTTAATTAATGATTAAAAATAAAATAATTTAAAGTAGAATATTTATGAATTTTTAAATCATAATAACATTATAGATTTTATCACAACTTAAAATATAAGATCGACATATAGGATGACACATGGATAAAAAAGATAGGTCATTATCTGATGTTAGATAAGTACTAGTGTAATACCCGTGCCTTGAAGGCACAGGAGCTTGATCCATTATTTTAATTTGAACATCATTTTATATATCTATATAATACTATATTAATATATATACGTGTTTACAACAAAAGTATGTATAAAGTATTTTTTTTATAATTTATAAATTAGTTGGAAAGAGATACAATACAAATTTTAAAAACGATTTAATAAGGTAAAGTAGTAATAATACTCAAACACACCACCTAATATGATTTTTTTTTTAATATTTGTAAATTACAAATATTAAAAAAAATCATAAGCACATGATTATGTGAATAATTTTGAAGTTATATATGTAGATATGCATAACTTATTCATTGTTTTCATGAGAAAGATGGTTAGAAAGAGAGGGAAACAAATAGTGAAAATAAAGGTAAGATGGTAAAAAAAAAATCCTTAAAGGTAGAAAAGTGATATAAGAAGCCTCATCCAAGATGTAAAATAAACATTAGTTAATAGTAATGCTTGTGAGTCTTAAAATATTATTTATTTTTCGATAGTCATTTAAGATTTCTAAAATAATTTAATTATATAAAAAACTTTTTTGGCTCTAATAGAGTGTTATAATTATTTTTTGAAATCGAATATTTACAAATTGATTATTACATGTTCGTTGTATGTAGACATTGTGGGGACTATTGTAATCGGTTAAATATTATAAATCAACAATTTCAATATCCAAGAATAAAATCAGCCAAGACTTGACGAATGTTCAATGTACGTAGACGATTAGAACAGATCACAAATTGACATACAACATATCAAGTTAAATAATATTTTAGTACAAAAATAGGAAACAAATATGTTTAAAATAAACATTAGTTAATAGTAATGCTTGTGAGTCTTAATAGATAGATAGATAGATAGATAGATAGATAGATAGATAGATATATTGCAATTGAAAAAAAAAATGGAAACATGTCTCAATATTTATGGCAATATAACCGGAAAAAAAAAAGGATGGATTCAAATCATATTTAAAATAGGAAACAAATATTTTAAAGTTTTCATAATAATATTGACCAATAAGAAAATCTCATTTGAATAAAAAATTCAACTTTAATTGTGGCCGTGACACGTCAACAAAATGCTAGCAGAATTAGTAATATTAAGAAAATTTTTGCCAAATAGGCACTTTATTTTGACGTATTTGCAAAATAGTCCCGTTTTTGGACAATTTAGCAAAATGGTCACTATATATACTAATTCTCATTTTTTTTTTTTCTGATCGATGGCCCCAATCCCATCCTCTCTTCAATCTCTCTCCGCTCCCCATTGAAGGCGATGACCGATGGAGCTCTCTCTCCGCTCCCCCTGCAAAATAGTCCCATTGAAGGAGTGGCGAGCGTGCGGCGGAGCGAACGAGCGGCGGAGGCCGGAGCGAGCGTCGGATGTGGCCGTCCGAGATCTGAAGCGAGAGGCCGGATCTGGTTGAGCGACCGCCGGAGCGAGGTCGAGCGAGCGCCGGAGGGAGTTCGAGTGAGCGCCGAGCTCTGTCCATGGATCCGCTTCTCTCATTTCGGCACTTCCTTCTCTCCTCTCGAGCTCCATCGGTGATTCTCCCCCGGCCGGCGACTCGCTTCTCCTGTTCGGCTCCTCAACTTGCTCGGCCTTCTCCTCCTCTTCTTCTCTTTCTGCACAACCTGTTCTCCTCTTGCACGACTTGTTCCCGACCAGGTATTCTTCTCTTAAACTCTCCTCTCTTTCTTTGTCGCTCTGAACTTTGAAATCGGTACTCTTGAGGGATGTATAGCTGCTGCAGTTGTGTTGTACACTTGCTTAGTGCCGACTGTTGACTGAATATGTCGAATTCTCTACTTCATTGAATCATTGAGCTTTTGGCTTTCAATTGAGAAATTCTATTGGACAAGGCAGGGTAGACATTGCTTCTTGGGGATTTTATGTGTAATCATCTGTATTTGATATTCGATTACTTTGTCACGGATTTCTTTGATTTCATTCATAGAATGCCTTTGGATTGAAACAAACTTATGCTGCAATGCTTTCTTAAATAGTCCTGCACTTGATGAAATTGATGATCCTGATGCTATTCATAAACTACGGTGACAAAATCATACTGTCGGATTTAACATATCAAAGAAAATGCCTGGTTCTGAGTTCTTCTGAAATTTGACATCTCACTGTGGAAGATTATATGTAGAATCTTTGAATATATTTCACACATGCTGAGAACAAATGAAGGTTCATGGTCCTGGTGTTTCTTTACTTCATGTTTCCTTCTTGAGAGTTATCCAAACATAAGTGTTGATTCAACAAGAACATATAGTTGTCAAGCGATATCCTAACTCTGACCGCAACTGCTGCTACATGTATGACCATTTCTGCCTAATTAACAAGCAAAATTCAGTTGATTTTATATTTAATGAGGTTCAGTATGTTAAGCTTTCACTTCGTCATCAGTCTGCATTTTACTGTGTATATTTTTTTACTCCAAAATTGATACATGAAGGCCAAAAAAAATAGTCACAAAATAGTGCTTTAGGTTCTTTTTAGTTTGTAGACATGTGCAACTCTAGAATAGAGTTGTCCAACTCTAGAATAGAGTTGTGCAACTCTAGAAATATATAAATATAGTTGTGCAACATGGAATTGAAGCTAATATGAATTTCCTCTATAAATATATATGCAGATTTTAAAATACAATTAGAAAAACCGATTGATTGATTTGTTAATTTTCCATACATTCACACTTACTTTCTCCATTGTTTTCTTTGTTGTCCTCTGTGTAACATGTTGCTGGCTGCTGCTTGATTTGATATAAGGAAAGTACAGTTGTGCTTACACAATACCAATCAGGAGGATGAAGGATGATGTCTTTGATTCCTATTCCATTGTTGATTTATTTTCTGGTTTCTTTTGCATAAGCAGTCATTTGAAGGTTCATCTTTATATATCCGTTAATTTATCTTTTTTCTTTTTCTTCCTATCAGGCCTTAGGCATTCCAACCGGCCCTCATGGTGCTTTTCGTGATTACTAAATTGATGCTGTGACACTGACGATTTCTCAAAAATCTTTACTTTATAGCACTGCCAAGCAAAGTGAATTTCTTGTGCATAGTCGCAGGTCAGCCTTGGTTCAATCTGTTTTTTGGCTCGTGTTACTTTTGGTCCTTTGCCGCTTTTCGTTGTCTAGTCATCAAATACCTTAGTTACTGTCTCATTCAGATAAGGGGAGACCCACATAGGTTTTGGTGTGTTATCACATCCTTTGCTTTGCTGAAGAAACCATGCTTTTTTTAGCTATCCTGAAATTTTTCAATGGAGTTTCGGAATTTGTAGTCTAAAGGAGCAGGGGGGTTGCTTCAATGCAATATATAACTTAAATAAGAACTTGCCTCTATTTTTTCCCCGATTTCTGTTTTTTGTTATCTTGTGGAAACATGATTCTACTGCCTTTGTGGTCTTTAGAGTTTATACTTGCTGCATCCTTAAATTTCTTTGATTCGTTCTTTGTTGTCCTCGATTAAGAGGGATGGACGGAAGAAGCACAAGAGTGCTCCTCAACTCAATTAGTATGCTATTTGATTTATAACTAGTTCTGTGTGTGGTCGAAGTTCGTTTATTGTAACGGCCCAGAATTATGATTTCCGGGTTACGTTTCAAGGGATAAAACCCCTTGTTCGGATCTTGCAATCCAGGTACGGGTCGAGGTTTCAAACTCATTTTAAGATTTGTAGAAAGGGGGATTTCAAACCCTAAAACCTCGAAGGGCCGTTGGGTACCCTTAACCTGTCCTAAGACTATGTCGCGGAAACCATTTCAACCGGAAGTAAAGCGGAAGTAAAGTACAAATACAAGTGCCACGGCGGAGCCGGGTCAAAACGGAGTCAAAAGTAATAATCCAAAACAATATAATCAGAGTCTGATGAAGTCTATAACTCCAGCGCTCACTCTCCGCCGACAAAATGACCCGCGCAATAAGCAAACAGCACCGATAGGATGAACATAAATAATTCCTAAAAAAATTGATTTGGAGCGGGATCAGATCGATGCCCACTTAACTCTGCATCCCAACCATAAGCACACATATACGCCATACCTAATAAAGATGCTCTAATGCAGTACGAAATTCAAACACACTAGCATGCTCCTAGTTCATAATAATGTGCAGAAATACTGTAAAGGGCCCAAGACAATGCCAAGTGGCATATCCCTCTCCTACCTCCACCCCTTCCGACAGGCGGAGACTGGCCAGCTCGTGAATGCATTCATTCATAATAGGGCGGCACGCATGCCTAACCCGCTCCACAATAAAGCCCGCAGGCATATCATAATATAAGGAAGTACTCGATTGACTCAGGGTACCCGATGAGGCTGGGCTACCCTATGACCCTAGCAAAGACTCTAGGACTATCACAGATACGGCCGTTCTGTTTACAAACACATAGAGAAGTAGAATGCTCAACGATCAATGCAACCTAGCATGGTACTACATGGCATGCTGATCATGAATGCAACACCTAGTATATCATGCACTTAAAGCAGGGAATAGCTCTATTCAATCTGAGTAAGCTCCGAAGAGACTTACCTGGAAGTGCAGAACAGCAAGATAACACAAGCAAGGGCCCAAATGCAAGTCCAAAGCAATACACCCTATCATCAAGTCATTTCCATAAGCTACCGATCCACATTCATACACACGAACTCAAGTTCTCAACATCCTCAAAACCAGCCGATAGTAAAACCATTTTCAAAACCTTTTCGATACGATCAACATCAACCAAAATCATTTACTTCCAGTCAACTCATCGATAAAATCGTACCAACCACATTTCCAAACTTCCTTTTTAAAACCAACATCATAAAACCAAGACAAAGAATCTCGACATTAACCATTTAAATCTTAAAACCAATACCTCAAAATCATATTATAGAATTAATTCCGGCAATTTGGTTTTCCATCTCAATCCTTTAAAAGACATTTCCGAAACTTGAAAATCCCCTTTTAAATAATACTACCTTTAAAACAATATTGAAATATATAATAATTTCCAGAAATTATACTTATCCTAAAATCTCATAATATAATACTAATAATGACAACACCAAGATATAATTATGAGTAACACCACAAAATAACCAAGTAACATACTACATCAATTATTGCGTAACATAACATATATAAAACAACACCCATTTAACTTCTTCAAAACCGGATTCATTTTGTAAAAAAAATAGGCCCAAGGCCACTTTAGAAAAATAGGCCCATTCCTCTCTTCAATTTGGAAATCCGAAATGGGAAATGAAGTGGGCCCCATGCACAAGCTGATTGAGGGAGTGGGACCCGCCAGCTCAGGAAACGGGGAGATGGAATGTTACTGTTCCTCCATCTTCAACCCCTGTGTTCGAGAAAAGTGAAGGAAAGGAGGGAGCTTTTGAAGCTCGACGGTGACAATGGGCAACTCCGATCACCTAAACGACCACCCGACATCGATGACAAGGAATCGACAAGAAAGTAGAGAAAAGGGGATCCTCACCGAGGGTTTCGTTTCGCCGGACAAGCGCGAGAAATCGCCTCGATTCGCTTCGCCGGAGACGGGAGATCGTCGGAGATGGCCTAAGGAGAGTGTTGGGGTGTTAAAGTTCCACCTTTATGCCGCTTGGAGCTGAATGGAAGGGAAAGGAGGGAGATGGGGGATCTTACCGGTTTCGAACCGAGACAGAGGAGGAACGACGGTGACTGTTCTTGGCCTCCGGGGAGCTCCTGGGCTCATCTGGCTGCCTGCGGATGTCGAGGAAGACGGGGATGGTGCTGCTAATCGACGAGGTTGAGGAGGAGAGGGGAGCTGGTGTTGATCGGCCTCGCTTGTACAACGGAACAGGGGAGGATGGAGCCGTTTGGATGCGCAGAAGGAGGAAGATGGAGGTGACGGTGGTGGCGGCGGGGAAGACTGGTGGGGAGATGGTGGTGACGGAGGGGTGGTGATGTGTGGTGGTGATCGGAAAACAAGACCAAAATGGAAGCTGTTTGTGGGTGGTTCTGAAATTCAAAGAGGGGAGTAGAGGAGAGGGAGAGGGGCTGAAGACCTGAGATTTATTGTGAAGAAGAAGGAACTTGTTGTTGAGGGTTCAGGGTAGAGAGGTCTCCAATTGTAGGGCAATCGGTACAGCATTGGGTCTAGTCTTTTGTTTTAAAGAGGGATGGGGTGGAGTGCAGCAAACTTTGGTCAAACAAGGGGAGAATTGCAGGGATGTTTGTCCTCTTGTATTTGTATGGATGTGAAAGAGAACCCAATTTTTAATTTTTAATGGGTTAAAGAATCTGTTATTTTTGTGAAGAGAGAAATGTTGTTTGTTTTCAAAGAATAGGGCAACCCCTCAAGGTGAAGGGTAAGAGTTGGTGATATAAGGCGAAAAGACGGATTCAATCGTTAAAGTTAAAAATTGTGCTGGAATTCGCTTTAAGAATTTCAATTTTGATTTAGTAAATTAAAGACGAGTTTTTTTTGAAGTATCCGAATTTTTATTTTATTTTATCTTATATTTTTTTTTCGACTTAAATCCATTTATATTATTTATTATTTAAAAATTCGGGCCTTTACATCATCCACCTCTAAAAACAAGTCTCGTCCCCGAGACTAAAACCAAAATAAAGTAGGGGATGAAGTTTGAAATTGATGAGTCCAAGGACTATGTCTAGAATCTTGTAATCATCTCGGTTGCGTCTTCCGGGATTCTCACAACATCCCAGTCACGGTCGTGACATCTCCAATTGGCCTTGACAAGTATGCGATAAGCGCCCCTATCACATACTCGCTTCGACCTTTCGGAAGTACCACAACTCTAAAAGTTCTATAATATCATCACTAGGTCTTAGCAAACACCCTACATGCGCCCCCGTAAAATGCATGTATCCACTTCGTGAAATATCATAGAGCTGCCCGGGTTTGAAAATTCTCTAAAAGGGATTCCGCAATTGAAAATAAAGATTAACCTCAAAATCGTTGAAATCCTCGGTAACGTTTATCCTTTAAAACTCCAAGTAATTCATTTTCAAACCGCTCAAGATCTTCAAATAAGGCGTTTAACCAAGCAACTTTACACCAAAACACATAAAATCCATTCGAACAAAATTTCGTCAAAATCTTCCAAACCCAAATCAGTTTCCCGCATATCAATCAATCAAATGCAGAAATCAGGAAGTGGAATCATCCACCTCTAAGGGCTAATCCCATATTCTCTTCCTAGTTTCCAGAATCAAATCAATCCATCAATCTCCATTCAAGCAAGATTCATACGTCATAACAAATGCATAACAGCTTAAACCAACCAATCTCCAACCAACACATCATACGACAAGTCTCAACCATGTACCCACACAGTGTCACAAGATCACATCAAGCATCTCGAAATCACACTAAAGGTTATAAACATATCGAGATCATAACAACGTCTCGACATCACACCATAAATCATAAAAGGTATCTCACTATCGCATATCAACACCGCAATCATAGTAGGGTCAGTCACAACGAGGGATCTCATTTAACGCATAAATTCACATAGTCATCCTATCCAATTTCTATCCAGCATTATCATAACAGATTTATCACATCAACATTTGTATTTGCAAGGTTAGCCACAACGGAATTTCATTATAAGTCAATGAAACAAAACTAATTATAACCACATCCATACAAACAAGGTCATGCTATTAAGATTCACAAAAGGGAAGATCAAGCAGTATATCAACATCAAAATGTCAACATGCTCTCCAGATATCATCTCAACTCGTCACAACACCATATAACGATCATTTAGTCATTAGGCAGAAATGCACTATTATCTCATATATATACAAGTCATATTCACGCTCTAAGTCATATTCATCATTTAATATATCAATAATCATGCTTGCCAACCATATAATAACACAACGTTATCTCATGTATCATATCACAACACATCCTATCATGCTTCTAAAACAACATAGCAGAGCAGCAATATATCATGATAACATCTGTCACTACCAACTAAATCTCAGTATTGTATAACAACATGTAATATCATTCCATATCAGATGCATCATGGTTATTGTCTAACATCATGCCAACAAATATAAATACATCACATCATCAAGAAAATCCTCACATCATACCGGTCAAAATAAAACAGAATCCCCACTCGCCCATCTTCACTCTTAAACCAAGACAAATCCCCTTCTAGACCCGCCAACCCCATCTTAGACAAAATTTTCCAAAGAAATCTCAATTCATCCCGATGCTTAAATCTCGCCCTCATTCCACCAAACCCTCACACACACCATCCACCTCCAAGAATCCAACTCCTATCTCTAACTCCACACCCGAGTACCCTCTCATACTATATCCTCACTTCTCTTAAGGCCATTTCTTACACTCCCCACACTTCCCAAGATATCACCAACATCATGTCTTGCAAAATTCCTAAAGCTCACTCAGTCTTACCTAAACCAACATGTCTCTCTTGCGACATCTCATAACATCCTCGATCATCCTAACCACTCAAGCTCTTTCACCACTCTTCTACCACGCTACCAACGACCTCACCCACAGGTTTAAGGAAGAAGCAATAATTAAAATTATCAAACATAAGTTCTACATCATGTCAACTAGCATTTATAAACACAAAATCATGGGTTCAACAAGTCTCAGTTTATCATTATGCTCAATAATCATTGCAAACATCATATACGAACATACTGAAGTCAAGCTAACATGTTGCACTATAACCTTATCAGATACAACTCAGGTCTCTTAGCATATGTAGTTCACATTTTACAGGCAAAGGAATTCAATCAGGCTTAGCAACTTAGAGTAGTAACACGTCACGACACCATGGTACATTAGATCCATAAGGCATCACATCATATCATCATAGACGACAGGCAATCAGACAATAGTCATCATCAAGTCAGCACATCAACACATAAACGTCACCATCAAGCATTGCAACATGGTTATCAACATATTCAGAAAAGTTAGCAATTCAAACGGAGGACACTCCCGCCTGCAAGTCATATTGTACACAGTAACCGTGATTCTCGATGCGTGCTCGTCCCGCCGACATCATAGATCCTGAGGCCCGTGGGTTATGGGGCCACACTTCCGCCACACTGCTCTATCGCTATGCAACCTCTTCTCTCTTTCAAGCAGTCGCTCACCCAATGTATCGCGCATGAATCCAAGTTAGCAAAGATAGGGGAGTGACAAGAGCGGACAACCCAATGTTCCTTTCGAAACCAACATAGACCAAGGCTAAGAACGATAAGACTAAAGACAAGACTTCGACCCGGGAATAGCAACGATGCCCTTATGAAAGTCTATTAGGTTATAATCGCGACAAGTAACACGAATTCATCATGGAACGTATCAATTGCACTAATCCACACTAACATGTACCTATCTCAAAGGGGACAACGCTCGCATTCATTTTCAAAGGCACAATCGAGTACTACAACATACATGTGAGACAAGCTAGTAGCATATTATTCCACGAAACGGATAGGCTTAGCAACTTCAAACAAGTCATCCGAAGCTAGTAATGATCATACAGGGTCCGAGTTCATGGGAAATTTAATGAGAAAGACAAGTGTTATATATATGAACGAATGCACAAGCATGGTACACACATCAACAATTGAGTTCAAACATAGCATGACGAGGTATATCACAACAAGCAGATGAAGCATCATACGAGAACATATAAGAGCATTATAGTAACTATCTCATCTTAACACATTGGTCATATAATAGGTCAAGCATGACATGTAATTATACGACAAGATACATTTAGGAAGCACATGTCCTACGTGATACTAGCAACACATGGTGTGATACAAGCACAGTTAAGAGTCATTAAAAGGGGGTTAACAGGATGTTCACAACACATCAGGAATCATCAAAAGTAACAAGAAGGACGTCATGGACAATAGATTATAATCATGCTAAGAACGAACTATCATAGGACACATATAAATGTACACTAGTTATCACATCATAAAACAGGTACAACATGTAATCATTTAGCGAGTCATTTTGGAAATCATACGCCCTACCGGATACTACTAGCACATATCAAATCATGGCCACCATCAAGGTAACTCGACTAAATTCATTCTAACATTCACGCGTCATGCATATGCGAAATGATATAACGTGGTGTGTGATTATACGAGGTGCCAAGTCATACATTTATACAAGCATGAGAGGTTATCATAGCGTAATGTGAAAACACTACTGAACGACTATATGGTAAGCATGCTAAGACTGAACATTATGGGAAACAAGTAAATCATCGAATCTAACATCAATCTAAACAGGATAAACTCAACCTTTTAAGAGAATAGCGGGAGGGGAGAGTCACACTATCAGGGACCTATCTCAAGAGGGAATCAACAGTAAGGTAGGCAAGGTACGTATGGTCCACATAGGTCGCAACCAAAGGTCCTACATGATGCTAATGGCATATCATAACATTTAATACATGCACACACTTGATTGATTAACACAACAATACCCAAAGACACCGCATTAACATAGTCCATCGATACAGAGCATGGGAGGAATGTAGCACGCGTAACGCAAGCCTATATAACAGGGCAATATAAGTAAAATCTGAGGCATGTGTTCCAATTCAATAATATTAAATGAGACACACATTTATCAAGACATTTCTTCGACCGCATGGTCACAGATGGAGCTACTAATTTATTCAAACAAAGCCAAGGGCATTCTTCTCACACTATCATGGACCTAATCCAGGAGAAGACGACAATTATATAGACTCATATCATGCCATTCATGCTTCTAATAAGTCGTTAGTACTACCAATACAACATGTCAATTAGACTTGCGAAGACAACATATACTCAAGACAAGAAGGAAGATGCAACACGAGACCTAAGCAATGGGGCAAGCATGGGTACAGAATGTCGTACAACCACGAATTTACATTAAGGATCATCACAATAACATGTACTAGATTATATGTTGACATCAAGTTGTAACACGTATCAATTAAGGAATTTGCTTCATCAAGGTATCAAAATTTAACGATCACACTATCATGAACCTAATAGAGTAAAACCATGCAGATTCATTTCATGCAGTTCACACTTCCATTCAATCCTACGATCAATAGGCCAAGTAAACATGCTCTGACAACATATAATCATGGTAGAAGCCAAGACATAACACAAGACCTAAGCAATGTAACCAATCATAGATGCAACAACATGAGTAGCTTTTTACCAATGGTCATTCACATGGTACATGCCAAAGATTACAAAACTATATCATGCAATTCAGAGATAGTCATAATTACAACCGGACAGAGATCCCTAAGGGCAACCATTGACTTTCCCAACCGACTCATCACCCCTCTTTCCCGTGGGAGTTTGGTACGACTCCTCGTGGTAAGAAAATAAAGGTTGATCCTCATATGAATAAGGAAGGACAGCCCCAGGAACACCTTACTCCTAACTCAAGTGACATCTAGAACTTCCAATACTCACTCAGACAACCTTAACATCCAACCATGATTTCCGACACAATGTGTTTACCAACCTAATTTCCCGTGAAGGACATTAACACCCAGAAGAAGATTCGATAGACCCGGAAAAGGCTTAACATAGTGGAAAAAGGTGTCCCACACAAGCTAGGCTTGACCATATAAGAACAAGGGTACTCCCACTATCCCGTTTGCACAAATATGTCAATACACAACTCATTGTTAGGCATACCAAATCAGATCTCTAGCATAGCAAGCACTCAACACAGAATCAGTTAATAACACTCATAATGCTCTCGTTAGAAACTTCCAGACCCATCTGTAAAGAGCAAGCTAGTATTTTGCCTACCGTTCCCAACTACACCCAATAGGGCGGTCTAGCGCCTTTACCACCCACTCGCGTCCCCGTTAGGTCGATCTTCCTCTTTTATTACAAGTCAAGTTCATTACTTAGTCCAATTTCGGTTAGGCATCTTAAGTTCATTTTGCCCCTTTAAAACGCTTACAAATCCTTTGAAATTCATGGGCGGTTTTCCAAAACATACACTCGACCCTTTTGTACCCGAATTGCACAACCTCAGCTCTGATACCATCTTTGTAACGGCCCAGAATTATGATTTCCGGGTTACGTTTCAAGGGATAAAACCCCTTGTTCGGATCTTGCAATCCAGGTACGGGTCGAGGTTTCAAACTCATTTTAAGATTTGTAGAAAGGGGGATTTCAAACCCTAAAACCTCGAAGGGCCGTTGGGTACCCTTAACCTGTCCTAAGACTATGTCGCGGAAACCATTTCAACCGGAAGTAAAGCGGAAGTAAAGTACAAATACAAGTGCCACGGCGGAGCCGGGTCAAAACGGAGTCAAAAGTAATAATCCAAAACAATATAATCAGAGTCTGATGAAGTCTATAACTCCAGCGCTCACTCTCCGCCGACAAAATGACCCGCGCAATAAGCAAACAGCACCGATAGGATGAACATAAATAATTCCTAAAAAAATTGATTTGGAGCGGGATCAGATCGATGCCCACTTAACTCTGCATCCCAACCATAAGCACACATATACGCCATACCTAATAAAGATGCTCTAATGCAGTACGAAATTCAAACACACTAGCATGCTCCTAGTTCATAATAATGTGCAGAAATACTGTAAAGGGCCCAAGACAATGCCAAGTGGCATATCCCTCTCCTACCTCCACCCCTTCCGACAGGCGGAGACTGGCCAGCTCGTGAATGCATTCATTCATAATAGGGCGGCACGCATGCCTAACCCGCTCCACAATAAAGCCCGCAGGCATATCATAATATAAGGAAGTACTCGATTGACTCAGGGTACCCGATGAGGCTGGGCTACCCTATGACCCTAGCAAAGACTCTAGGACTATCACAGATACGGCCGTTCTGTTTACAAACACATAGAGAAGTAGAATGCTCAACGATCAATGCAACCTAGCATGGTACTACATGGCATGCTGATCATGAATGCAACACCTAGTATATCATGCACTTAAAGCAGGGAATAGCTCTATTCAATCTGAGTAAGCTCCGAAGAGACTTACCTGGAAGTGCAGAACAGCAAGATAACACAAGCAAGGGCCCAAATGCAAGTCCAAAGCAATCCAAAAAGCAATACACCCTATCATCAAGTCATTTCCATAAGCTACCGATCCACATTCATACACACGAACTCAAGTTCTCAACATCCTCAAAACCAGCCGATAGTAAAACCATTTTCAAAACCTTTTCGATACGATCAACATCAACCAAAATCATTTACTTCCAGTCAACTCATCGATAAAATCGTACCAACCACATTTCCAAACTTCCTTTTTAAAACCAACATCATAAAACCAAGACAAAGAATCTCGACATTAACCATTTAAATCTTAAAACCAATACCTCAAAATCATATTATAGAATTAATTCCGGCAATTTGGTTTTCCATCTCAATCCTTTAAAAGACATTTCCGAAACTTGAAAATCCCCTTTTAAATAATACTACCTTTAAAACAATATTGAAATATATAATAATTTCCAGAAATTATACTTATCCTAAAATCTCATAATATAATACTAATAATGACAACACCAAGATATAATTATGAGTAACACCACAAAATAACCAAGTAACATACTACATCAATTATTGCGTAACATAACATATATAAAACAACACCCATTTAACTTCTTCAAAACCGGATTCATTTTGTAAAAAAAATAGGCCCAAGGCCACTTTAGAAAAATAGGCCCATTCCTCTCTTCAATTTGGAAATCCGAAATGGGAAATGAAGTGGGCCCCATGCACAAGCTGATTGAGGGAGTGGGACCCGCCAGCTCAGGAAACGGGGAGATGGAATGTTACTGTTCCTCCATCTTCAACCCCTGTGTTCGAGAAAAGTGAAGGAAAGGAGGGAGCTTTTGAAGCTCGACGGTGACAATGGGCAACTCCGATCACCTAAACGACCACCCGACATCGATGACAAGGAATCGACAAGAAAGTAGAGAAAAGGGGATCCTCACCGAGGGTTTCGTTTCGCCGGACAAGCGCGAGAAATCGCCTCGATTCGCTTCGCCGGAGACGGGAGATCGTCGGAGATGGCCTAAGGAGAGTGTTGGGGTGTTAAAGTTCCACCTTTATGCCGCTTGGAGCTGAATGGAAGGGAAAGGAGGGAGATGGGGGATCTTACCGGTTTCGAACCGAGACAGAGGAGGAACGACGGTGACTGTTCTTGGCCTCCGGGGAGCTCCTGGGCTCATCTGGCTGCCTGCGGATGTCGAGGAAGACGGGGATGGTGCTGCTAATCGACGAGGTTGAGGAGGAGAGGGGAGCTGGTGTTGATCGGCCTCGCTTGTACAACGGAACAGGGGAGGATGGAGCCGTTTGGATGCGCAGAAGGAGGAAGATGGAGGTGACGGTGGTGGCGGCGGGGAAGACTGGTGGGGAGATGGTGGTGACGGAGGGGTGGTGATGTGTGGTGGTGATCGGAAAACAAGACCAAAATGGAAGCTGTTTGTGGGTGGTTCTGAAATTCAAAGAGGGGAGTAGAGGAGAGGGAGAGGGGCTGAAGACCTGAGATTTATTGTGAAGAAGAAGGAACTTGTTGTTGAGGGTTCAGGGTAGAGAGGTCTCCAATTGTAGGGCAATCGGTACAGCATTGGGTCTAGTCTTTTGTTTTAAAGAGGGATGGGGTGGAGTGCAGCAAACTTTGGTCAAACAAGGGGAGAATTGCAGGGATGTTTGTCCTCTTGTATTTGTATGGATGTGAAAGAGAACCCAATTTTTAATTTTTAATGGGTTAAAGAATCTGTTATTTTTGTGAAGAGAGAAATGTTGTTTGTTTTCAAAGAATAGGGCAACCCCTCAAGGTGAAGGGTAAGAGTTGGTGATATAAGGCGAAAAGACGGATTCAATCGTTAAAGTTAAAAATTGTGCTGGAATTCGCTTTAAGAATTTCAATTTTGATTTAGTAAATTAAAGACGAGTTTTTTTTGAAGTATCCGAATTTTTATTTTATTTTATCTTATATTTTTTTTTCGACTTAAATCCATTTATATTATTTATTATTTAAAAATTCGGGCCTTTACATTTATGTTGTTCTTATAACACTTGATACCTACTTTCAAGCATCTATTGAGGTTTTGCACCAAAGCCTATTAGCTGAAAATGGTTGAGCAATGTGCCTACGCACAATGATGCGGGTTCAAATCCCGCATAGGCTATCTATGTGGTTTATCTACTTATGTATCATATATGGATTACAATGCCTCATAGAGTGAATTAGGCTATCTATGTGGTTTATCTACTTCTGTAGCTTTCTGATTCCCTCGTAGAATCCAGCTACCGCATTTGAGACTTGTGAATATAAAATAGTCAATATAAAACAATACTCAAATCATTGTATTATAGTAGGAACTCACCTGAAAATATAAATTTTACTTTTTTTTTTCCATTAGGTAATTTAACCTCAGTAGCATTTTTTGTTAATTCAAGGCAATGGCATCAATGTAAAAGAAACATGATGGAATACATAAGCCCTTCACGAGCTCCATTACTTTGGGAGGAATCTGATTCGTCTTTCTAACATAGCCCATGTTGTTAATTTGCTAACTTTAATTTGAATCCATCACATTACTCATGTATGGATCAATTTGATTCGTCTTTCTAATTTCTAAGTTATCTAAATAGAAAAGATGATGACACAAACCTTAATTTCTGTAATTTGAGTTGTTAATCATTCATTTATGAATCAATTTGGTTTCTTTACAACTCTATCAACACTTAAATTTTGAACACCGATGACACTCTTGTTTTCTCTAAGTAACAAAATAGAAAAGATGCTGACAGCCTGACACAACCCTTAATTTCTGAAATTTGAGCTAGTAATCAAATGCAACCCTATATTGTATGGAAAGTTTGCTCAACATTATCTTATTTTTGCTCAATTATAGGTTATTTTTGCACAATAATTGAGACTTGTGAAATTGTGCTCAACATCATCTTATTTTTTCTCAATATTATTTTATAGTTGCTCAATAGATTATTGCACATTATAGTCTTATTTTTGCACATTATAGTCTTATTTTTGCTCATCAATAGACTATAATTGCACAATATGGGGGATTGGTAAAATTTTGCTCAACATCATCTTATTTTTGCTCAACAATAGGTTATTTTTGCACAACAATCGAGACTTGTGAATTTGTTCTCACCGTGATTTTATTTTCTCTCAATATAATTTCATACTTTCTCAATAAATTATTGCACAACATGTTCTTATTTTTGCCCATCAATACTTTATTTTTGCACAACATTTGTGACTTGTCAAATTGTGTCTCAACATGATCTTACTTTTTGTAAATATAATTTTATACTTTTTTTTAAAATTATTGCACAACATTATTTTATTTTTGCTCATCAATATACAATAATTGCACAACATGGGGAATTGGTGAAATTTTGCTCAACGCCATCTTATTTTTTCTCAACTATAGGTTATTTTTGCACAACAATCGAGACTCGTGAATTTGTTCTCAACATGATTTTATTTTCTCTCAATATAATTTCATACTTTCTCAATAAATTATTGCACAACATGTTCTTATTTTTGCTCATCAATACTTTATTTTTGCACAACATTTGTGACTTGTGAAATTGTGTCTCAACATGATCTTACTTTTTGTAAATATAATTTTATACTTTTTTAATAGATTATTGCACAACATTATTTTATTTTTGCTCATCAATATACAATAATTGCACAACATGGGGAATTGGTGAAATTTTGCTCAACGTCATCTTATTTTTCCTCAACTATAGGTTATTTTTGCACAACAATCGAGACTCGTGAATTTGTTCTCAACATGATTTTATTTTCTCTCAATATAATTTCATACTTTCTCAATAAATTATTGCACAACATGCTCCTATTTTTGCTCATCAATACTTTATTTTTTCACAACATTTGAGACTTGTGAAATTGTGTCTCAATATGATATTACTTTTTGTAAATATAATTTTATACTTTTTTAATAGATTATTGCACAACATGATCTTATTTTTGGTCATCAATAGACAATAATTGCACATGGGGAATTGGTGAAATTTTGCTCAACGTCATCTTATTTTTGCTCAACTATAGATTATTTTTGCACAACAATCGAGACTTGTGAATTTGTTCTCAACATTATTTTTATTTTCTCTCAATATGATTTCATAATTTCTCAATAAATTATTGCACAACATACACTGATTTTTGCTCATCAATACTTTATTTTTGCACAACATTTGAGACTTGTGAAATTGTGTCTCAATATGATCTTACTTTTTGTAAATATAATTTTATACTTTTTTACTAGATCATTGCACAACATGATCTTATTTTTGCTTATAAATAGACAATAATTGCACAACATGGAGGATTGGTGAAATTTTGCTCAACATCATCTTGTTTTTGCTCAATAATAGGTTATTTTTGCACAACAATCGAGACTTGTGAAATTGTGCTCAACATGATTTTATTTTCTCTCAATATAATTTCATACTTTCTCAATAAATTATTGCACAACATCATCTTATTTTTGCACAACAATCGAGACTTCGAGAATTTGTTCTCAATATGATTTTATTTTCTCTCAATATAATTTCATACTTTCTCAATAAATTATTGCACAACATGCTCTTATTTTTGCTCATCAATACTTTATTTTTGCACAACTAGTGGTGAAAATTAGTGCTGACACTGATATTAGTTACAAACTAGTGGTGAAAATTAGTGCTAACACTGATATTAGTTACAATTAGTGTTGACACTGATATTAGTTACAATTAGTGCTGACACTGATTTGCACAACTGTATTTTATTTGTGTCAGCACCTCCAAGAAACACCTTTCATTCTATTTGTCTCCAATTCAAGTGGCTCAATGCTTCAACCAAAGTTTACACAACCAACAACACGATAGCCTATACGGGATTTGAACCCGTATCTTTGTGTTTGTAAACAATGCTCTACCGATTTGAGCTAATAGGCTTCACAAAATAATAAAATAATAGTCAGATTGCTATGCATTTAAAGTGAATGACCTGACATCGGTAATGACTTTGCCTTGATACATTCAGATTATCAGTCATGAATATGCTAAATTGGTTGCATTTTTCTTCAAGTGCCATGAAATCATTTTACAATCAGGGGTGCTTTATTTCCCAACCAATCTACTCATCCTTTCTTCTGTGTAGTTACCCTCCATAAAGGAGCTCAGGAAACTACTGAAAATTCGAGCACTGCGCTGCCATGCTATATATTGCCAAAATGTTTTTTCTTATCAACCGATCTTCGATCGATTGATAAGAAAAACAATTGGAAGCAAAGATCGATTGATAAGTAAAACAGTCGGAATCAAAATTTGAGTTCCTTATCAATCGATCTTTGATCGATTGATAAGAAAACCTCGGCTCGTAAAAATACAGTCGCTCGGCCTATTGGGGCATTTCATCAAACAGGTTATGTGCAAAACATAAAACAACCTATCAATCACAAATATAAAACAACAAGGACAAGATTTCAGATTTCGTTCAGCAATTTCAAAGCATTCACAGTGCAATTTGACAAAGAAACATAAACACAAACACTTTGAGACTTCAAAATCGACTCCAACCTAAAGCAAGCGGAGGACATCTTTGTTCAGCATCAATTAAAATCAAATAAAAATGTTGCAGTTACCTTTGAAGATCTGATCAAAGCAAGGGTAAGGCAAATAAGTTGTCTCTGTCCAACAGAAAAGGACATGCCAGAATCGTTAATCTGATTGTCTAGTCCTCCTGCTCTTTGTATTTCTTCCTAAACATGCCAATGAAAGGATAGAGGAATCGAGTAACTTCATTTACTCAGAAAGAGGATAGAAAGCAAGCACAAACTTCTAATTCATGTTGATTCAAAACCACTGCAGAAGGCACCTTAAACAACAATGAAATGACGGATGAGTTAAACAACAATGAATCAACTTCATTCACTCAGAAAGGGATGCAGTTAGCAGCAATGTACAAAGATGAAAGCAGCAATGAAATGATAGAGGAGAAGCAAGAAAGAAAAAGAGATTCGACCTGCTTGCTCCCGCCGCTCGCTCCATCTCCTCCACACTCGTCCTCGCACACACACGCCCTTGACCTGCTCGCTCCCGTCGCTCGCTCGATCTCGCCGGAGAGGGAGTTATAGATCCTCCATGGCACCGATTGAACACAAAATCATCGAAATCGGAATTATGCTCAACAATCAAGAAGCGCCGATCTGAAGCCCTAGATCTGAGGAGGGGAGAACGAAGATCTGATAAAAGTCAAAAATCAAAGAAAATTGCATGATCGGCGAAGGGCAGCATTGAAATCCGCGGTTTTGGTGCGATTGGAGAGTTGATCGGGATTGAATCGCTATGATCGGCGAAGGGCAGCATAGAGAGAGCGTGGTGAGGGAGAGCGCGGAGGAGAGAGAAAGACCGGTGAAACAAAGGGAAGGGGTTTATATTTGGGACATTTTACAAAATTGTCCCAAACGCGAGCATTTCGCAAATTAAGCCCATTTTGGTGGCTATTTTGCAAATCCCCCTAATATTAATAGATAGATATTGGATCAACAACTTTCACCATCAAGCAATAGTGATATATTATGCAATAGTAAATCGTGGGGTTTTGAATAATGAATAAAATCATATTCATTTTTTTTAATTATGCAATTAGTATATGGTAAAAATTTTAGTATGCAATAGTAAAAATATCACATTGAATATTTTATATATTTTATCGTACAATTATATTTCTAGAACAATTTCTCATTTTAAAATATAGAGTTATAGATTATTCAAAATAATTTACATACTAGAAAGATGTTAAATTATACATTTAAATTTATATAGTTTATTGTTTAATTATATTGCATACATAGTATGGTATACGGGAGTTTAATTTAGAGGAAATTAAAGGAAGTAACCCTTGCCCCGAAAATATTTGCTAGACTAACCCACTATCCACAACAATTGCAAAAGTTAAACCCCCCACCAAAAAATTGCATTTTTACCGGTTGGAAATAACCGGGACAGAGGAGAGAGAAGGTAAATGAGGAGAGAGAGAGGAAGCCGGGTGGAGAGAGAGAGAGAGAGGCAAGGGGAAGTTATTGTGGAGAGAGTGGAAGTGGGGGAAGTTATTGTGGAGAGAGAGAGTGGATGAGTGAGAGAGGAAGCAGTTTGAATTGAAAACTGTCGACCCCCAACTGCCTCTCACGGCTTACAAAAGAGGAAGAGAGAGAGAGGGCAACAGTTCCACATGCAAGTCTGAGGAAAACAAGAAGAGAAGGAAGAAGAAGAGGAAGGAGACGACAGAGCGAGAGAGGAAAAGAAGAAGCAAAGGCGAGGAAGAAGACGACAGTGTATAAGAGGAGACGAATAGGCCGACTTTGAAGTAAGTAAACCCTCCCAATGCCGATTAAATACGTTTTGCTTCGATTCGTAGGGGAGGAACCGATTTGAAGAACCAAAACTGGTTTGGATTGTGTGAAAATGGGAAGAAAGGGTCGAATGGGTTGACAGTACACAATATCGCCATGTCATGTGATGAGAGGGTTTCTCGACCAAATAAATTTGTAGTCAAGACCCCGCTATAGCATAGGGAGTCAGGATCATCCACAGGAGAGAGTCAGCGCTTCTTATTTAGTTGCTTTGTCGGGTTGAAACTAGCAAAAGAGATGGGCGGTGATAAGAGCATAAAATCTGAATTTTAATTAATAAAAGGGAAAAACTTCTAAGGCAAAGGATCACCACAACAATAAATACATGTGCAAATCAATGAATCATATAAAAGATCATGCTTTTATCATCAAAAGAGTCGACTTTCTTTAATCAACAAGCAAATCAATTCACTTTCGCATAAAAGATCTACTTGTTTCTACCTTCTCTTAACTAGGATCCTTTAATTTTCATTAGAAAACCCTAATTTCTATCAAGTTAACAATTTCCTCTTTCAAGTTCAATTGCAACCATGAATTCCTTTAGACTTTCATCAAAGGTTAAGCACATAGGTAGAAGACAATAAAAACATCACACAATCATAGATCCATCAATTCAACACACATCTCTATTGTTGGGCTCACCCCAACCCTAGAAGAGAAAAGAACTACTCAAACATAGTAATGAAAAACATGAATTTAAGTGAAGAAAACATAAACTGAAATTAAACTAAATAAAACCTGGAAATTCAGCCTCTCAATCGCAACAAACACATCCAAGCTTTCACCCAAACACTAAACAAAACCCTAAAAACCATCTCTACTGCTGCTGCGCGCAGCCCTGTGCTGTCTGTCGTCCTCCCCCCCTAAATCAGCCCCTAATAGGCTTTATTTAAAGATAGAAATTCAGACTTAATCTCCAAGAAAAATAATAAAAATCTAACTAAGGAAAGATAAAATATTCCAAGTCTATCTAACTAAAAGATCATAAAAGAGATTTAGAAGAAAACCCTAATTAAAAAGCCCAATAGGTAATAAAACAGCCCGCAGAAATTTCTCCTGGTGCGCAGGGTATCGGCGCCGAGGTCTGAGGTGTCGGCGCCGAGGTACCTGTGTGAATGCAGTAACTTCTGATTTTTTCCAGCTTTTTGACTCTGTCTTCAATCGCACTTTTCCGAGTCCTCGTTAATCCGATTGACGCATATGAATATGCGTTAGAAAGCTCTTTTCAAGGACTACAAATCTCATGAAGGCTCCAGATCTTGAATCAAAGTGATAGATGGCGAAAATAAGGCTTTTCTCCAGCTACACCATTTTTTGCTTTTGCTTGGCTTCTCCATTGCTTTCATAATTTTTCATTAAGCTCTAAAGTGCGTCAAAACTCTTCCAAATCAGCTCCCAAACCTACAAAATCATCACCAAAGCTTGTGTAGACTCCATATCTTGAATAATACGAAAACTAACACAAACGACACACTTTCCTAACACAAAAGCTAATAAAAGGACTTGAATGAAATGAAAACATGATGCAAAATATGACCAAAAATGCGGACATCATCATGTAGGAAGTAACCGACGTCAAGTTAAAAACAATTGGTGGAAAGTTTGGGTACTGGGGTTTGCGCATCTGGGAGAGAAGGAGATTTTTGGGAATGGGGAAATTGGGCAACTGTGTTGTCGAATCCAACTTATCAGGAGCAGAGTGAGTGTAGATCTGTTCAGTTTAGGGGGGAATTGAGCAAAATGGGGCTTATGATTGTAGATGCGTTCAGGTTTGGGGGAAATTGGATGAAATGCGGCGCATTAGGGTTAGGGAAAATGTTAGAAAGGGTGAAAAATTTATGTGGAATCGACATTATCTGGAATAGGGTGGCTTGTGTGCAAATGGAGATGGACAGATTGAATAAGTATGATGTCATGTTTTCACAACCATGTGTCGTGTGTATCTGTGTGTGTGTCATGTGTACTTGTGTTTGTGTCATGTTACATTTGATATTGATATGAAGGGAACCGTTGGTTGGGGGAGAAGAATTGATGTGTATAATACTGAATTTGGGTCTTCCACTATGCAGGATATCTGGTGAATATTAAAAATTTCGCAGCGAAGTTTAAAGAAGATTGTAGACCGTACAGCTCAAACCTCCGGCGCGGTAATATGGCTTTCATTCGAGTAATGTAAGTTGTGATTGTTGTGCTGCAGTGTGACTGACATGTTGAAGTTTGTGCAGGCTGTGTACGCCGTAGAGGAAGATAGACACTACAAAGCAAAAATTAACCAACACTCCCGGATGCCGCTCCTGGTAAACATTGACAACCGGTTGAGCGAGTCCCATTGGAAGCGCCTGACGGACAGCCCGTTGGGGGGCGTAACAAGACTAGGCACAAGGGTCCAGTTCTCGGGACAACTTGTACACTACCTTCTCCAACGACAATTGAAGACGAAGAAGGAGAATGAAACGTGGTACAAGATCCATGATGCAGTCGTCAGGTTCTCAATAGCTGAGTTCGCCATTGTCATCGGTCTTAACTGTGGCTATGGAGAAGAGCCCGAGGACGACGACGGGTTCGAGAAGGCAGTGTATGATTTCTTTGGAGTTTCAAAGATGAGGATGTCCGAGTTCGAGGTGCAGTTCCGTGTGGCAATGGCATATGAGAAATCGTCAACCAGAAAGTTAAAATTTGTCATGCTGATGCTGGTCGAGGGAGTATTGTTCGGGAAGGAACCCAAAAACTACATTCATGGGTGGGTGGTCGACCTTGTCGGCGACATTGACATGTTCCTACCGTTTCCGTGGGGTCGGCTTTGCTACCAGCGAACGAACGAGTTCCTGGACCGTGCAATCGAGAGGAAGCTCCAACGGGATGAGGGCAGCTCCAATGCACGCCCGACCTATTGCCTGCTGGGTTTCCCTCTCGCCTTCCAGGTTCGTACAAAGATATCACTGTATGTCGTATACACGTTTACTAGACATCTTATATTTATTGACTGGACAGGAAGTCATTATTTACTGGACAATATTTAATTGCAGCTATGGGTGTACGAAGCCCTCACTCCAATGGCCGACCAATTCGCGAATGTCATAGATGAGAAGCTGTACCCCAGGTGTCTGCGATACGAGTTTAGAGACCCGAACCTCGAGTATGCCTCAATCGAAACCCGACTGCAGGAGGCGAAAGAGCTCGGGCACTTCAATGACCCTGCAACCATGAGGCCTCTTCTACTCCCCGATGATGTGAAGAGAGCAACCCGTTTATACCGCGATGCCCGAAACACTCACGACAAGCGGGACAACTTCTTCGACGACATAGTCCGGGAGTTCTTATCAGCAAATGTCAAACCCCCACCAAAGAAACAACCAAATGGAGCAAGTGGGTCAACACAAGAATCAGGGGAGGGCACGCAGACACAAGCTACCCTATTAGAGATAGAGTCACGGTTAGTGGCAAAGATGGACAACATGCTGATGAGTATATCCGCGGAGGTAAGCTCGAAGATGGCAACGCTTGAGAAGGCGATTGAAAACATGAGGAGGGAACTGCGGTGGAAGGGGACTAGGGAGTCGGAGGAGCGAGTTGAAGTTCTGGGAAAGGAGGTAAGGTTCTTGATGAACGGTTTTTAGTCGCGTAAACCGTATCAAAATAAAACTCAAACCTACAAACTAGTATAGCAAGTAAGTAAGAGGTCGATCCCACATAGAATCCAGTATTTCTCCACAATGTGTATTTACCAATTAGTAGAAAGGGGGTTTTGATTGATTGAAATAGAAAGAAAATAAAATAAACTATAAACAAAATGGATGCAAAACAATTTAGAGAAGTTCGCTCTACCTACAACTATCCACTTTATTTGGTTGAATTGGTATTGTAACTTCCTCTTATCCTTTTAGTCTTCCTATGAATGCCCTTGTCCCAACCTAATATAGTTACTAGTCCAACAAGTCCTAGAAACCCTTATCAATCAAACAGTCCCTAAAGAAGGATTTAACCCAATTGATAGCTTTAAGTCCAGCGATTAACCAAGGTATTTGCAGTCTCTAAAGAGGGGTTTAACAACACATCCAACTTCCTACTCATTCAATTAGTTCAACCAGCCCTAAAGGAACAAGTTTTCCATTTAGGTTAAGGTTCGCAACCAGGAATCTATAAAACCTTAGCAATTGAATTGATTCTAACTAGTTGCGCGGACTAGATAGAATAAAACAATAGACAATCAAGCACAAAGAAGTTGAAGGATTCAAATATAGGAAATAAGGAACAAGATTCAGAAACTCACAATCAATCTAAATAAAACTTCAAATTGCAAGTAGAACGAAGAGAGTTTAGCCGCCCATGGCGAACATCGCTGTCTCTCTCATTGTCTGATAGAACATAGAATAGAATAGAAGTTTGGAAAAATAACTAAAAGTGGCCTTATAAAAGATCCCAAGTCGGCCACCAAAACAACTAGAATAAAAACTAGGGTTTTAATATTCAAAACGTTGCGTACTGTTGCTAACGGCCCATGCGGCAGCCGCCGCATGGACGCTGCGGCCGCCGCATCAGCATTCCTCTTGCATCGCCCCTGGCGGCGGCCGCTGCAAACCATGCGGTGGCCGCTGCATTGGTCTTTCACGGAAAATCCGTCTTGAACCAGCTCTCGGCGTCAACATGAAAGTTGTAGCTCTCTGAAAGAGCTTTCCAACGCATGGTCATAGTAGTCGATCGGACAACCGATGCCACCAGAAAGTGAAAAACAAGTTCAGCATGTCTGGCGACAACTTCTGCAGACTTGTTCTTCGTTTAGGTTCGCTTCTTCTTCTCAGGACCTCTTGAGATCTTCATGTAAGCTTCTTCGATCAACTATACATTCTCATCCAATGCGTTATCAACTCATGTCTCCTCCTCGGATCTACCATTACCTGAAATAATCAATAAAAGCGTGTAGATTCCGACTCCGACAATATAGAGAACTAATATGCAAATCGTGCTTAATCCATCAATGAAATGCATCTTAACTAAGCTAAAGTCAACCTATTATGCCTACCTAAATGCATGCTATCAGTTCTCCTGGTATCAGATCCGAATCGTCATGTCATTTCCTGTTAATGTAATGTTTTTAGTAATGGATGTCCTGTTAGTATCAATACATGTCATGCCAATTCCATTATAGGTCAATTTACTGAGAGGTCATGTGCTTAGGTTGAGGGATCAGTGAAGGACAAGGATAAGAGAAAGGAGGAGGAGGACAAGGACAAGGAAGTTCTGGGAAATGAGGTAAGGTTCTCCCGGTATCATATCAGAATCGTCATGTCATTTCATGTGACTGTCATGTTTTTCATAATGGATGTCATGTTAATTTACTGATAGGTCATGTGCTTAGGTTCAGGGATCAGGGAAGGACAAGGATAAGGGTAAGGACAAGGACAAGGAAAAGGACGAGGGCAAGGACAAGAGAAAGGAGGACAAGTTGAATGGCAAGGCCAAGTTGAATGAGGACAAGTTGAAGGATAAGGACAAGGTTTGCGCATGAGACTGTCATGTTAATATATAACTGATGGCATGTTCGTTTTGTTTATTGTCATGTTAAACGCAATGGGTTTCAAGTTGCAGGAAGAGTTGGTGAGGTGCCCCTCATACGGCCGAGAAGAAGCACCCGTCAACATCCTGATACGTTGTCCCATGCGGACGAAACTCAGCCAGCGAAGAAGCCGTGTGTGGGCAAGAAGCCAATGGATGCCGTCGAGCTAGGCATGGCGAACAGGGCAGATGCTGATGCGTTCGCTGCGTGGATGAGGGACGGAAGTGACCCCGTCCGGTCTGTCGAAGGCACCCTACTGGTGAAGCAGTTCTTTGGGATACTTCAATCACCAACCAACTGGGTGTCATCCGAGGTTATTTACGTTCCCACATTGTGGTTCGAGTCATCACCTTTTTCCTCATATGGTCTTTCAAATTAATGATTTTTCCTTGCGTCCAGCATATTGAGCAAGCTTGCGCCCTACTGCGGAAGGACATCAACGCAGGTGACAAGTACGAAGGGGTTGTCGTTCTGGATTTCTTCTGGGGGTATCTCCTGCAGAAGAAACTGGTGGATGCGAAGGGGGACCTTGAGGTGGTGAAGGGGTATCTCCATTAGTTAGTGGGGGGACATTAAGTTTTACAGGGAGAAGAACATATTGTACGGAGAGACGTATCGCTTAACCTAAATGGAAGGATGACTTACTCATTTCCGCCAAGAAGTCGGTGTCTGTCCAGTTAACCCCAGTAGGTGTCAAGCGCGTGAATGGGTTTATGGACTCCCCTTCCTCCCTCCTCTCCCTCTTATTCTCTTAAGGCGTAAATGACAGGGCGGGAGATTTAATCTCACTCCCCCCCCTCTCTCTCTCTCTCCTGTCTTATCAAATGTCTTTATCTAACCTCTCCAAGATTCCCCCCCTTGGTCTCTCTGAAGTTATTGTTGGCTCCAAATTTTATTCATTTCTTTCAACATAATATATTGTTTCAAAATGTATTTCGTGGTTTTAAATTAATATGGGTATACTCCTCTCTCTATGGTTTTGCATTTTTTTTAGTATTAATGGTGAGTGGGAAACCAAATTTTATACAAAGGTCAAAATTTTACTAAAACCACTGCTAATGGTGTCTTATGGAAAACTGTTTGTTATCCAGTCGGTATTAATTAACCGGCTAGTTGGTTTAAAGGGGTGTCATGTACCGTCTAACGACAAGAAGTAAACCCACTTTATCATATGTCATGTCAGAATTGACACGTGTCATGTATAGAGAAGACCATTGCCATGTTCATTGTAGACAACAACAAAACACTGCAATTCAATCCCTTTTGCTTTTTGTTTCTTTTTTTTTCTTCCTCAACGGTTACATGTTAAACAATGTTGCTATTTCCCATACACCCCACTTATATGATAGCCATTCACCATCCATACTCCCCACAAATTGGTGAAGTTAACTCCCCATTTCCATTTAACAACCTCTCCAACAACCCTTCAACGAAATGACATCCTCTTCACACAACCCCAACTCCTCATCTGGCCTCCCTCCCTGACTTGTCCCCGTCGTTATATCATCCAACGAATTGGACGATGGAGGTTTGTCGATCACTTCATTTGTGTAGATTTCAGTTGTGCTACTTGTATCATTATACTACCTTTTTTTTTTTTTATGCAGGACCAATGTCGTCGCCGTCATACCGACGAAATCAAAGAGTAGAGATTGTCGGCGATGAGTCTGGGATGATCGGGTCGTTCTACGAGGCGACCCTTGTACGCAAACTGGACCCTAACCACTGGGAGGTCGAATATGTGACCCTCCTACGCAACAACAGAAGAGAGCTGCTGAGGGAGGTCCTTCCGGTGGAACGAATTCGTCCACGACCGCCTCGTATTTCTTAAGACGCCTACATGCCCGAAGGCCGTGTCGACTGCCGCGACAACGATGGGTTTTGGGCCGGGAGGGTCCTTGGTGTGTCCGGTTATGGGAGTGACCGAACTTTCACGGTCTAATTCCCACTCAGCGACGAGACGTCTGATCATCGTGCCCGCAATATGCGCCCACACTTCGATTGGGATGGATACAGATTCACCACGCAGCCACAATTTCGCGGCTTGTTACCGTAAATTTCGTTTTCACTGTCTTCTATGTTGCTACGCTCTCCTACTATCTTTTAAATGTTTGCTTCTGTGTCGTATTTGATTAATGCAAGTGATTCTGTCTCCGTCATATTGTGTCCAGTATATTTTAATATCTGTCATGTCGTATTTATGGTGTGTCCAGTGAGAACTACGCGATTACCAGTCGGCCCACGATTTCACCTCCACCCACTTTATTGTTATTCCATGGTTTTTCTCTTCACCTTACCATGTCATTATAAGTATGTTTATGCCCCCTCACTGTCACTCTTATCCATTCGATTCCAATATGGGTAAAGCATGCTAGTGACGGCCGGAGATAACGAGATCATGGCATCCAAGTATGGGTAAATATTATAATTAGGCACACATAAAACAATATGTCATTATAGAGAATATGCTTATCCCATAAATCTTCTCCATTCGATAATGGTAGTTAATGACCTGTGTTTTTCATAGTTACAATCGTGTCCAGTGAAAGACAATATCTGACATGTTTATCGAATATGGATGTCCAGTTACAACTTACTGCTTACACGTGATCCTTAAAATAAACCCCCTAGACCCTTCCTTCTTCAATTGGTTTTCTTTTAAACTTATAATTTAGTTGAAAGAATATTTTTCCCCCTCACTGACACTCTCACAGATCTATTTGTCCTCTCAGCCTGCACTTTTATATTTAACCTCTCTCTCTCTCTCTCTCTCTCTCCCTCTCTCTCCGTCTCTCTGTCTCTCTCTTCTGTCCTCTGCCACTGCAACAACTACTTCTTCCCTCCTCTCTCACTGGTCCTTGCTTTTCAGGAGTAAAGATGCCTCCCTCCCTCTTTCTCTCATTGTACATGAAACCGAGAGTAGAGTCCAGCTGTACCTAGACCTGTTAAACGGGTCATTCGGGTCGGGTTCGGATCGGGTCACTTCGGGTTTCGGGTAAAACGGGTCTCGGGTAAAACGGGTTCCGGGTTTTTCGGGTTGACTCGAATTCTGGTTTGATCGGGTTTCGGGTCGGGTTCGGGTCGATTTCGGGATTGTCATATTTTTCTTTTTGAAATTAAAAAAATCATTATTTGATAATTTTGTGATAAATTTTAATTATATATAAAAAAAATTAATTATATATAATTATAAATCAACCGGGTCACCGGGTCGAAACCCAGATTACCCGGAAAATTTCGGGTTTTTCGGGTTCGGGTCGAAAAAATAATTCGGGTCAAAATTTTCGGGTTCGGGTCGGGAATTTTTCGGGTCGGTCGGGTCGGGTCACCGGGTCGGGTTGTGTTTTGACATGTCTAGCTGTACCCCACAAGGTAACCGGCCACCGGCTCCCCTTGTCAAGCGGGCATCCGCTTTTGTGCAAATTTTTTCCGGATTGGGTTACTCATGCAAACCTTCTGGATATGAGGGTCATTTTAGCAAATTTGCCTTTAATTTATAATGTAGCGAACAGGGCCATGCCGATCTTTTTGGGGGCCCTATGCTAAAATTTTTGTTCTATTTATATTATTTGTAAATTAAAATTTTATTTAATTATTCTAGATGCACGTTTACACAAAAAAATGTAATTATTTTAGATAAAATATTTTATATTATAACGATACAAATTATTTTGAAATTAAAAAATATGATCAGGATTCACTCACAAAATATATATTATAATGCATTTATCAACTTCACCTTTGTTTTTTTTTTTCAATTAAAAAGGTAGAAATAAAGTGATAACTTACTATCTTCTTTAATTTTTTATAAAACTTTTATAAATTATTCTTTCAAAACTCATATAGCATTATAATTTAACAATCATTTAATGATTATTTTTTTAAATTTCTCCAAAAGGAATTAAAATCAGGTTAGTGTTAGTGGGAAAAAACGTGTAATAAATAATACTCCGTAATTGATTTTCCCCCTTCATTTAGAACACTGAAAAAAATGGAAAAAAATGAGTGTGGGGAGATTCGAAATCAGGTGAGCGACATCTACCCGAAACCCAAAAGCACCTTTTACCATTGAGCCAAGCTGAACAATTGTTATGTTTTAAAAGATATTTATTATTACCAGTCATAACTCATAATAATATTGGGCTCCAAAATATTTGGGGGCCCTGTTCGAGTGAACCACCCGAACCCCCTTGGGCACTGGCCTCGTAGCGAAAGTTGAAAAGAAAGTTTTTATTTCTAAATTATAAAAATTATTGTGAATGTGTTTTTGTATTATGTCGCCCTAATTTATATATATTTCCCTCTTTTTCCCTTTATACTTCATGGTGTAAAATTACAAGGAGATATGATATCAATAGGGTTAATTTACATGCTGAAATAAAAGTTGTAAAAATTATGGTATAATGATTTTTTTATATTAGGAAATTCGAGGGGTAGACATATGGTATAATGAAAATGAACTAACTTAATCTATATATATATTTGATAATCCTCTTTTATCTTTTTTTTTTTAATACAAGTAAAGATTTGGATGCAGTTAGCCCCTTTTACACCACAATCCAATGACATCCTCCCGGATGCAAATACTAAGCTCCCTATTCTGTAAAAAAAGTCAAGTGATGCCGCTATGGATGATATGATCGACACGATCCACGCATCTATTGACCTCGTAGCAGATATGAGAGAGTCTGACAATCTCTAACCCCAGAAGCAAAAACCAAATAACAGTCATGAAAGTTTCAATCTCCCATGGCAGAAGTCATGAGAGTTTCGACCCCCCTTGGGCATCGCCAGTAACCTTGGAGAACGTTAATCACCATCAAATTATTGCCCTCGATTAGAATATGGGAAAGCCTCAACTCTATTGCTTTCAAGAGGCCAAGATTAAGGGTCATGGCTTTCGACTCTAAAACGTTCTTCATCGTAAGTTGAGCACCCTCGGCGGTAACGGGGCAACCAAGGTGATCCCGCATGATGAAACCTACAAAAGTCGTGCCTTGAGTGGCGTGACAACCATCGAATTCAATTTATCTTATATATACCCTTCATTGGTTTTTCCTATCTCAAATACGTTTTCCTCTTGGGCATACGTTGTGCTTAATTTTCCTTCTCCCAGCTTTCAAGAGTGGGTTTCATTAATATTTCCAATTTATGATTGTTGTAGAGTTTGTTTGTTACAAAAATTTTCTATTTTTGTTCATCTAGAGACTCCATCAAGATATTGATAAGACCTCCTTTTGATTCTGATTTAATTTTATGAATATACATTTGATGTTTTCTTTATATATGATTTTCATTTATGTCAATATCCCGTATGTTTTTTCCAATTTCTGGTTCTGCCATTGTTATAAGATTCAAAGTGCACCTCCACTCTTGAATAGATGATCCGGGGTTTCTTGATATTGATCACGTAATTCGCACCTTGTTGGAAATTGCAACACCTTTGTTTGCCAACTTACCTTTAGTCGGGATTCCATTCAGATATAATTTTCATAGGAAATTCTTTATTTTTGGTGCAATTTCCAGTTCCGATATCCATTTAATGTTATCATGTTCATTGTTTTTGAAGTTTTTGATAAATTTCAATGTGTTGGATGTGGAGAACCATCCGATTTTTTTCGGCTTTCCAGTATAATTTGTTTTCAAATTTTTAATTATTCTACTTTCTAATTGTAGCTTTCTTAAGAAGTGTGAAAACCCCCAAATGGACAAATATTGCGTTACGGAGGGAGTATATAAACATTTTGAAAATTTGAGAATATTTCTGGGTAAGTATATATTTGTCGTCTTTTTACTTTACATCATTTCAATTAGGATTCTCTAATGTGCACGACTTCACTATGTGATCCCACTCTATACATCATTAAATTATTTTACTATTTATTTAAAATTAAAATAAAATCATATTTATATTTTAATTATTTATTTTCATGTATTTATAAAATTTTATTATAAAAAATCATAGTTTGATTTTACTATAAATATGAATTTTTTATTTTTGCTTGCAAGGCATGCTTGGGTTCTTTGCTCTGGGCCCGGTAGCATGTTCTTTGGGCCCAAATTTTTGGCTTGGGCCCAAAGGAGTCCGATGGAGGATAATTAAAAAATAAAAGACGAGTACTACGTATTATTTACAACATATATATATATATATAGCTTAACCACCCGAAAGGGTGAACAAAAATCCAAAAAGGGCTGACCAAAATCTCGAAAGGGTTTGACCAATATCACGAAAGGGATTACAAAATATTTTTAATAATATTATTATTATTAATTTCTCCCCGGATTTTTCAGTTTGGTTCCAGGTTATACGTACACAAATTTCCGTGTGATGATTGATTTCCTCCCTGGTTTGGCCCGTATTGTCCCCTTCACTGGCGTCAGTTCGTTGCTTTGGTGTGGGTACGTTTAGTTCCGAGTTTGGTTGCAGCATCGGACGTCTTGTATGAGCGAGAGGATCGTGGTTGTGTTCGTGATCTTCGAAGATCTCTCATCTAGGCGGGGGCAACGTCGGTGATCCACAATTCCACAGGTTTCACCCTTTCGGAAGGTGGGTTGCTGTTCTCCGCCTTCTCGGCGTCGAGCCGTTGTGTGAGTCGTCACGCTCTGCCGTGGTCTTGGCATTCGTGGCTCGCCTTATGTCTTCCTCGTCTCCTCCGCCTGCTGATGGGTTTTATGGGTTATTTGAGGGTTTATTTCATTTTGGTTGATTTGTGTTATTTAGTTTGTTGTATGTTGACAGTTTGTCCGTCTGCCGATTCGTCGACCTATTGAGTTATCAGACAACATGTTGTCTGGTTCTCAAATTCTTACCTAATAAAAAAAAATTAGTTTAATTTTTTTATAATTATATTTTTTTAAATATTGTGTTTATAATTTTAAAAAAATTTCAACACATGATTTGTCAAGACAAAAACTTATAAACACATAAAAATAGATATTTAAAATATGAATGCAATTTATATATATATTTAAAATTGGGTGATTTTGGTAGAGGACATTTTTTAAATATCCAATTAGTCACCTAGCCCATAAATCAATTTAATTAGTTTTACCCTAGCCCCTTTCCCATAGGGTGGGTTGGTCAATGGTTGACCGTTGACCAACCCATTTTGATGCCAACTTTTTTTTTTTTTGATGCCAACTTTTTTTTTTTGATGCCAACTTTTTTTTTAGTGATGCCATATTTTACCGTTTTGATGCCAAAATTTTACTATATTTTATTTTCACTTTGATGCCACTTTTTTATGTCAATTTTTTGATAATATTTTTTTTACCGTGATGCCATATTTTTGATGATATTTTTTCAAAGTAGTATTTTTGATGACATTTTTTTCTTTAATGTGATACAAATTTTTCAAAATGGCATCAATGGTCAACGTGACATTAGAGTAAACAAAAAATGTCATCAAAGTTTAAAAAAAGTGTCATCCAATAATTTAATTAGAAAAGTGGCATCAGAGTGAAAATAAAATGTAATAAAATTTTGGCATCAAAACGGTAAAATATGACATCATAAAAAATGTCATCAATGTTTTAAAAAAGTGGCATTAAAAAAAAGTCATCCAATCATTTCAATTCCACGTTTTAAGTTCTTATGCCATCAATTATATAAAATTGTCACCACAAAATGTTGGCATCAAAACGGTAAAATATGGCATCACTAAAAAAAAAGTTGGCATAAAAAAAAAAAAATTGGCATCAAAATGGGTTGACCGGTCAACGGTCAACGGTCAACGTTGACCGATCAACGGTTGACCATTGACCGTTTAAGAGGGTTAAAAAGCTAAAAAAACAATTAATGGGCTAAGCATGTTAAAAAAACAATTAATGGGCCTATCTAGCTAACCAAATCTGCTTAAAAGTCCATTTGAACAAAATCCCTCTTTAAAATTTTACAAAAGATAAAATTTTAATTAGAAAAGATATTCCGTCAAAAAAAAAACTGAATCATGAAAAATCAATTTTTGAAAAATTAAAAAAAAAAAAACAAAGTTTACTAAAGATTCCCAAGTGAAAAACTGATTTATTTATACCGATGAAGAACTTATTGTCGATAAGTAAATTGTGTGTCATTTTCATTGGATTTTACACTTTTGGACTGGGGATTTAGACCCACTTATGAGATTGATGATCTTTGTGTTGAGTGTTGACAGCTTGGTTTAGCCGCTGAGTTACTACACTTTTTTGGCTCCTCAGCAGTCAGCATCCTCCAATATGTTCAAAACATCTCGTGAATAATTTTGTTTTTGTTTAAATAAAAGAAAAGATTGTGTCTCTTAAGACAGGTTAAGGACACCTCTCCTTGCTGGTTCTTTGCACCTGTCGAGTCATCTCATGGAAAACCAACAAAGTTGATTTCAACTTTGGGTACAAGAACGTGATTTCTGTTTGGCTGTCGTGGAATTGTCTCATGTCTCATGTGGACATCGATCGATCTCTTCCATTTCGGATTCTATTTTCTCACCTTGTTGCTTTATTATATATGGTGATTGTAGCTTCGATTCGGTGCCACCACTTTCGATCGACCACACGAACCTATTAAACAAAATATTCATCAAACGGCAATGAACTCTATGATGAGTAAAAACGGTGACACTTTTTAAACAATGGAAGAATTGGAACAACAAAGAAAACAAAAAACCGAACGAATCCATCAACTCTTAGAATAAACTAATCAATGAACTTAAATTTTCTCAATCCTATCTTCGATCTGCTCTGATAGACACCTCGGATGGACATAGTACAATTTTTTTTTAAAATAAAATAAAAATGAAGAAATCATGAAACTGACTGCCCGTTTATTTTTGGTAGAGAAAGGTAATGCTTTACTTTTATAACTCTAGTCCATATTTAACTTAACATTCATTCGTCGTTATTCTAACTGTGAAGAATCAAGGAATTGATGACAGAAAACACAAAATATAAACTGAATTGAAGAGAAAACAATTTTTACATCACAGAAATCGTCACCTACAATGATCAACTCGACTTCTTATATAGAGAGGAGGACATGCTTCTAACTGCCTAACAGACTAGGGAGAAAAGATAATTCTACCCTTACATAAAATTACTAAATGCCCAAAGTACCCTCAACTATGTAAGCTAAGCCATATGATCCACATACCCCCCTCAAGCTTGACTTGCAACTGGAGTGACAAGACCAAGCTTGGACCTTAAGTATTTGTGTTGAGCAGCACCTAATGGCTTGGTGAGTATATTAGCAGTTTGATGAGTTGTAGAGATGTGTGCAGTGCTGAGGAAGCCATCCATGATCATATCCCTTATAAAATGACAATCCACATGAATGTGTTTTGTCATCTCATGAAAAACTGGATTTGCAGCAAGATTTTGAGAAGATTGGTTGTCACAATACAATGTCATTGGTAGAGGGACTTTAACATTCAAATCAGACAGAATTCCTTCAATCCAAACTAGCTCACTAGCAGTGGATGAGATAGCCATGTATTCACTCTCTGTTGAAGACTTAGAAACCACTTTCTGTTTCTTGGCTTTCCAAGTAACCAAGGAAGACCCCAAAAACACACACTAACCAGTTAAGGAATGAAAACTGAATCCACATGATGCCCAATCAGCATCACTATAAGCAGACAATACCAAATCAAAAGAAGAAGCATATGACAAAGACATATTGAATGTACCTTTCAAATATCTGAGAAGGTACATTGCAGTATATATTTCAATGAGAGGTAAGCGAATGCTGTAAGAACTGAGCTGGCTTATTCAATAGTCAATTTCACACCCTTTTGCATCATCTTCTTCAATAGTTAATTTCACACCCTTTTGCATAGGGTACTCAGCTGGCTTGTAATAAAGCATATTATCATCCTTTAAGATATCAAGAACATACTTTATCTGATTTAAGAAAATCCCACATGAACTTCTAGCAATTTCCATACCCAAAAAATATCTAGCGATGCCTAGATCTTTTATTGTAAAAGCTTGATGAAGAGCAACTTTAGTACCTTCAATATCAGTAGAAGAATAATAGCATGTCATCAACATATACTAAGGCAACGGTGAAGGAGTGACCATTCTTTTTTTTGTGAACAAGCTATAATCATGCTTTGACTGAACGTAACCCATCTTGCACAAAACCTTTGTCACTTCATAGTTCCATTGCCTACTTAGCTATTTCAAACCCTATAAAGACCTCTCTAATTTTCACACAAGACCAGAAGGTGCAGGATATCCAGGAGGTGGCAACATATAAACATCCTCATCAAGGAAGCCATGAAGAAAGGCATCATTTACATCAAACTGATGTAATTGCCAATTATTAGTGGCAACAAGAGCCAAGATAATTCTCACTGTTGCAAGTTTCACAACATGAGAAAATGTATGCTTATAATCTTTATCTTTGACCTGATTATAACCCTTAGCAACGATAATCAAGAGGACTTTATTTAAGCTCATGATGAAGAAAAGGTAAAAGGTAAAGTGGTGGACTATTTTTGGGCAATGTCGTGCTAAATCCGGAGAGAATTCTTCAAACTTTGCTTTCTTGCTTTGATGCACTGTCTCCCTTCATATGAATATTCCATATCACTCATCCTCTCATAATTCATTCTTTGCTTTTTTCACTTATTTGCTTTTACCTCTCTAAACTCAACACTGCCTTCTCGCAAGTCGCAAAATGGGTGTCATGAATGGCCCCAGATACTTAGTGCTTCGGACTCCTCACCTTGGTGTCCCATTCTTCATAACTATTATCTCAACGCAGACAGGGTCGATCTACCTTTATTCCTGAGGTGATCGAATTTTCTTTCAGTCATTAAATTTTCCATAAAATATGAAACTTTCTGCCAAACTTCAATTATAATAATTACAACACAAACACCATATAATATCTCCAATATATAACATCAATTTCTCAACATACTCCCCGGATGGGTAATAAAGTAACTAAAATGGGCAATATTTAGAACATGTGGAGCAAAATATGAAATAAGGCTTAATATGGCTTTTGTGATGCATAAGCATAGGTATGGATGGAAATATATGAGCATTATATGGAAATATAAAGTCCTCCATCCTCTTATCATGCAACATGTCAAAAGCAACTTCAAATTTTACCTCCTTTCATGGGTTTCAAGAAAATAATGCACGTCATTGTGACTTCCCTTTACTAGGTAATTTCATGCTATATCTCTAATGAATCCAATTTTTCATCGTCGAGTTCAATAAAACTTCCATGACACTTTTCAAAAATTTTAATGGGGTGATAAAAATAGACTTTGGAAAATAACATGTAAGCACATAGAAAAATACGAAATCCAAAGTAACCGTATGAGCAATTCGGAAAATATGCACAAATAAAGTCAAATATGATGGAATATGCATAATGTAAGCTCTTCACCCACCCCATACTTAAACATTATAGTGTCCTCACTTTATAAAAACAAGGGTGAAGAAAGAAACTCACTACACAGATGTGTGTAGAACTTCGGAATCGAGTGCTGAAGTTGCTGCAGAAGTGGTCGATCTCGAGGAGAGTAGTCGACGTCGACTAGATCTACTCGATCTAGAGTACAATTGAAGCCTCAGTGTGATCCTTCATCGACTACATGCTCTTTTGCTCATCATGTTGGTCGACGTCGAGTGGACTACTCGATGTCGAGTACTTCCGTTTAAGCTCTAGACTTTCGTTTAAGCTTTTTTGTACCTGCAAGATTCGTTAGATAATATCCACAATAGCAAAACCCTAAAACAGTGTTTCAAAATCAAAAACCAAAAGGAAAAAACGTCTTCAAATCTAAAAAATTAAATATCTTTGTTACAAGCTCTAGACTTTATAGTCGCTAGACCGACTTCTTCCATTTAAGCTCAAGGTGGCATCAGCAGCACCCGTGTAGACTGGGCCTCGAATAAGACTCCATTCTTGTCCATCAGCTGTAGTCTTTCAGAATGGATCTTGTGCACCGTGAAAGGTCCCAACTTTTTCTGAATGAATTTGTTTGTGAACCAATGATTCTTGGATTTGAAGACATAGACCTTGTCTCCTACTTTGTATTCCTTAGGATCGTCATTGGAAACCCTTCATAATCGCACATACCAAGGCAAACCTCTCCTATGTATAGATATCTCTTTAATTGAAATAGGAGAAGAGACATCTTTACCTTGGCTCACCTTCTAAGAATCGTAATTTAGGACCTCTAAATCTACTCGACATCGAGTAAAATTACTCGCCACCGAGTTCATCGGTGTGTCTAGGAGCTTTCTCGTCGAGGGAGAAATCGAGTGCCTCTGGGTCTGGTCGACGTCGAGTACTTTTCTGGCTCGGGTGAGTTAGTCGATGATGGTGCAGTCGATGGAGGTTGTTGCTTCTGGTCGAAGCAGACTAGAGTACTCGACGTCGAGTACGTCTGGTCGATATCGACCCCATACTTAAGACTTGTCAATGACTCTGAATAAAAAATAGTTGACGTTGACTTACCTTGGTCGATGTCGAGTAGATTTTCTGTTTCCTCATTTAGAATTGCCATGATTTCCTCCACCTAGGCTTCCATATCTCTTTTCTCTAGTTCTCCGGGAGTCATATTTCTTACCTTTGGCTCCCTGCAAGTAATGTACCTAGCTGAGATTGATTTGACCTCCTACATAGGACATGTATGTCTTTCAGTTTTATTGAAACAACTAGTGTAAGGCCCGTGCCTTGGTATGAAATATTTTGAATGTATAAATACGCGTGTCTAAGGCACAGGTATTTGCATATTTTATTAAATTTTTTATGTTACAATCTAATAATAGTACAAGTAATTTTGAGAGTGTAATGATAGAGATATATTTAAAAAAAATACACAAAAGAATTTAATATTAATGTAATGGTGAATGGAGTAGTGATCACTGATCACTACAGTGTAACACATATGTATCATGGTTGACATGGGGGGGGGGGGGGAATCTAGCAATTTTTTTTATGATCTATTACAATATTCCTTATAACATGAAGGAATAGAGACAAAGAAGAACTTGAAAGAATGAATCCGGAGGACGCCATTGCGCAAGGCAATGAGTAGCCTTGTTGCTTTGCCTTTGAAAGTACCTCCAAATGCATTCTTCAAACCCCCCAACAACGTGTTGATCTCTCAAATCAAGTTTTTGAAGAAGCCAAATGGAGCCTCGCTCCTCTCGAGCTTGGATATCAACGCAAGATAGTCACTTTCGCACAAAAGCTTCCTAATACCTCGGCTCAAACATTCACTGAAATGCCATAGTAATTCTTCTAATTCAGGTAGAAACTTGATGAAGTTAGCATCAGATGGCGACTATGTGATGCTGGCAAATATGTATGCACATGCCCAAATGTGGGAAGATGCAGCTATGTTGAGGGCGAAAATGCCTTCTAAGGGCTTGAAACAGGTCTTTGCTTCCAGGATTTTCATTCCAAGGAGTTAATAGTTGAAGCATGATCCACAACCCTAAGCTACTGAAGCAATGCAGCTTCTACAACACTAACCATTGCAACGGATATGATGAACCTAACCCAGTTTTTGCAACCTCAGGCTTACAGTTTGTACGTCCATTTGAATTAAAGGTAATTGAGCTTAAAGGGGGAAGTGCAGCCAGTGCTTTTGGTATAACCTTGTAAGAGGCAATCCACAAGAATTTAGGTAGAAAGTTATAATCACATTCAGTTCGACCGAACTGAGCTTATTGATTTAAGAGCAAGTCTATGCCAATCTGGGTATTTAATTTGTTATGAGCATGTCCACAAGCTTTTAGCTAGAAAGTTACAATCACAAGCTTTTATTGATTAGTGGTTACATGACAATCACACCCTGAATGCTTATTTTAAACTTTCTAGCTAAAAAAATAGCAACATAGCTTACATAAGTTATATAACAGCAAACGGTACATGCAGAAGTAGCTAAAAGCTTGTGCAATAAAAGCTTTTAGCTAGAAAGTTACATGGGGAGAATGATTTTAGAAAGGAAAGTGTTGCCAACAACACTCAGTTCGACCAAGTCCATCAATAGAGATGCCATGAGGATATATTCTACAACATTCTCAAATCAATTTAGTTCAACCTCCTAAATTCAAAAACATTCCTATAACCACTAATAAATAAATAAATAGACAAGGAAAAATCAACAAAACGAAAACAAACCGGGTCAATATCATATTGAATCAACACTGATACATCGCCATAAATAAATTAGATTAAGGTTAGAGGGGCGGACCGGGAGGTCAAAGGCTCAAAGAAGCCAACTCGTGCTATCGGGCAGAACTACAAGTGAATATCTATGCTTGAAACGCAATAGCAAACTGTCTCCCATCAGAAATAATAGCACTTATAGTTAGATATTATATGCACACTTCAGTTGCTTTAGAAAAATTAAGGGCAACACCATTTACAGAAATCAAAAAGAAAACATTACTTTATGGAGGTGGATGCAAGGAGATTGAGTTAAAGCTAAAAAAAGGAATAGGACTTGCCACAATTTATTCCATATCAAACATTTTTAAATGAAGAATAATCTAAAATAAATCTAAAAATTCAAGCAAATGTGGGGAGGTTGAAGCTTACTTGGAAGGAAGCATCAATTGAAACCATAAATCCCTTGCCATTAAACCATAAACCAAAACCCCTGCAAGCCCTCGAAGCTTCCACACAATCTCCCTTGATCCTTGGCTCTGTCTTATCTGAAGCAGCTGAGGGTCCTGTGCCACAATGGTGAGGCCCAATCTTTAAACAACCTAAATTATCATGATCTTTGATTTCTTCATCTTTGATAGTTTTGGCTAATTTGATTGGGACAGGTAGTCATATCAGAAAATCATAGGATGGATTGCTTAATGGTTGACACTCACACGGGTTACTGAAGTACTTGACCCATTCAGAAGGTGCCAGCAAGGTAGGGATTGCAGCTTGATACTCATTGCCAACTCGAGGAAACAGCTCTGGTTCAACAAATATATCACTTGAATCACGAGAATAAGCATGAACAAACTGTTCGAAAAATGTTTCCTCCAAATCTATGTCAGGGCGATCCTCCTTCTCAACATCCATCTACAAAAAACAAAATACAATGAAATGAACTTCATGGATAAAGGGTAATAACAACACATGCAGAGTGATCCACACAAAGACGGTCATCTTAGGCAGAACTATCCCTATATAACACAATTCACTGTGTAGTTTACACAACTTAATCAAGCCAGACAAAATACAGTTGTATACATCCAATATATGCGCTGTCTTGACCACGTTGTTTCTCAAGGGGCGCAATTAGCCCATCTGTTACATCAAAAGATAAATTTTGCATTTATTATTGAGTATGTAGCTGCCCATACATTGAAGAAGATGCTTAATATATATGAACTTTTTTAACCTACATACCAAGATCAAGATCAATGTTGTCATCAACTTTCACATAGAATTCTGCATCCCAAATCTGAACTGCAGTGCTAAAAAAGAACTTTGTTTTCTTGGGTAGCTCTTCCTCAACTTCCTCGTGGCCCTCCTAAAATCATGACAACACAAGCTCATCGCCAACTCATAATAAAATCAAATCAAGCTTTAGACCTAAAGAAATTCATGAACATCCCTCACTATTCTCAAACTTCACATAAGTGTACACAACTGCAATGAATAAACCCATAAACATTGACATAATCTTCAGATGACTGAAAAACCTCAAAATTCTAGAAGTATGGCACGTGCAAGCATAAAATCATGGCAAGTGGTGAAACTTACCGATTGCCTCCTTTATCATGTTTGCCTAGCTGTTGCAGAACATCAAGTTCAATCATAGCAGCCTCACGGTATTTCCTGATGCCCCGCGCAATTTTTGTGGCTACCATCTCCCTCTTTTCACGGTCCCAACATTCTAGAACCTTGCCTACAAATAAACCTTGTCACCTTGCTATCTCTTCGGTACAATTGCAATGTTGTGCATTGACTGATTTTTTAAAAGTTTCCCCTGAAATTCCAAGAAAAATTATCATGTATGATCAATGAGGAATTGAGGAAAGAAAGTGAACACAAGGACACCATAATGAGGAGCATGGCTCTCATTGGTTCCATCTTGCTCATCAGTGGTTGTTCCCTTTGCGGGTGAGCGGGAGGCTGATGAAGCGTCAAATGCCTGCTGCAAAGAGTTCATTGTAGGAACCTTGTCTGCGCTCATGTTGACCTTGATTCTGATTAGAAAACCAGAAGCATCATTAGACAAATAATGAGGCTGATATCAGAAGAGACATATAATTGGAAACAATAGCAATAGGCTTTTTACATGTTGTGGATGTTCACATATTCATCAGTTTCATCCAGAATTTCCTCCTACAAACATTAAATATTGGAAACATGGAATTGTCATTAGACAAATAATGAGGTTGATATCAGCAGAGACTTACGATTGGACTCGACTCATTTACCTTTACAAGTTCTTCAATAACATCCTCCATGCTGATCACGCCAACTACCACTTGATGAGGTGGATATTCATGAATTGGAACTACAGCCGCATGACCTTTACATGCCTGTTGACTTTCATCCGTCTTTGTTGAAGCTTTATGATCATCTAATACAGATGCGGCAGTCCTGTTTACCCCACGTACTGAAACATAGTAGGTTAACGGGTAAGGTAAACCTTGGACATAAACTCTTCATATGGAAGATAAACCAATACAATCGAGCAGCAGTAGTAGCAAGCAAAGGCAAAGAATTGTTGTTTCAGCTTGAACAAAGTAAATGTTATGTGCAAAATTTAGGGCGAACATCTTAAAATTATGAGAAAGCATAGATGTAGACATGTTCATTTGTTTAAGATTGTGGAAGTGTCTTTTATCACTTTCACACTCAAGCTTCCGACAAAACTTGAAAAGAGCTCACCATCTCTAAGTTCTTTAAGCCTTGCTCTGAAATTCATTCAGAGTATCATAGAGAGGTATGTTTCAGAAACCCTGATATTCAAGAAAGGTGAGGTCATAGGAGCAGATGTCCATTAAGGAAAGAAGGTTAGACTTAGCTAAAAGTAGCATGACAATAGAAGAAGGATTATCAGAAAAATAAGAATGACAAATGTAACATAAGCATCAATGGCATAATGACCACGAATTTGTGTCTCAAGGCAAGATTTGACAAGTTCACAAAAGAAATTCCACGACCAGAACAGATAATCTATTACAATCACCCTAAAACGACAATCCTAAAACGGATAGCAAGAGCATCAAAATTCCAAAAGAAAAAAGTCTTGAGGTGCATCATAACCATGGACCAGAACCAAAGTGGGGGCATCCTCCTTAGTATCAAGAGTAATAATTTGATGAACTTTGGCTCATTGCAACAACAACCTAACTATCAAGAGAATTTTTGACATAAGAGACGTTCAGTTGAAGAAATTCACACTCCCTGAAGTGGTGCGCAGTTTGCACATAAGAGTAATCAAACCACTAAAATAATTACCACATGTACAGACAAAGATATACAGTAGGATCATACCTGGTCCCTTTCAGCCAACTTGGTTCGATCCTGTTTAGTAATTAGCTCTCTAGTTTCCTGATACGGCAAGTTGATACGGTAATTTAAATCACCTAACCATATTATTTCCTGTAAGGGAATTTCAGATCAATAATTGGAGATAGGCTTCAAAGTCTTTAAAAAGGAAAGGGATGCAACCTATATAATTGAACTGAGAATGCTGATTTCCTTCAATAAATTCCAGAGACAAAGAAGCATAAGAGCTACTTTATCTTCGTAATGAAATATAAAGACACCAAAAATGCTATTCATAATCAAACTGCATAAAATCTATATTTACATTACATGTCAGGGAATTAAGCATATCACATTTCATTTCAATAAAAAAGGAAAAAGAGGTCGAATACCTCTGCATACAGTGGTGAGTAATATCCACAAATTCAGCAGCTGCACCAAGCAAATAACTCTCTAAATACCTCTGCATGACAACAAAGAGGTCGACCACCCGTAGGTGAATCCACATGACAAGAAAGTAATTCACAGAAAAGGATTTACAAATCCAGCAAGGCCATGAGCTGGTAGGTTTGTTTGCAGTAGCTGCATTAGTGTCTTAGAGACATCCATCGTACGCAGACTTATGACATGCACCTGCAAATGTAAAGGCAGAAAGCATTTTCTCTATTGCCTATTTGTTTAAAATTGGGTATTAGTAAGAAACGAATCTGTTAAAATGGCACACCGTCGATAGGAGGCCCTGGGTTCTTTGTTCATAGTGTGACAGTTGAACAGAAATAGTTCAAATGAAGATACTCTGTAGTTTGAGTTTCAACGAAACTTACTCTTACCACAAAGCATGAATGAGATTCATCATCTACACCCGATCACGATACCCAAATGAATCATGATATGTATCTACTTGAGAATCGTGGTAATAACTCTGAATATCATCTACTGACATCAGACAACTGTTCGTCCCAACAAAAATTGCAATAACTTAAGAAACGTACATCACTATTATAGATTTCATACTAAAGGTATATAAAAAGGGTCCAAATAAATCTTTTGCTACAGAACTGAGCTAGCTAGCTAATATAATTTCCTAAATAACAAAGAGACTACTGCAAAGAAGTAATCAAGCCTCCAAATAAATATTTACTGAATATTAAGTTAATGACACATGCCAAGAGAACATTGAGATTGAAGATCACAGTTAGGATGCACCCTCTTAAATGGACTGCAAGCTTATTTTCTTTTTTCTGTTTTTTTTAATGAAAAAGTAAACTATTATTAAGAAAAGACTATTAATAAAAGAAATGTCTTAATTAAGAAACTACAATAGAAAATGCTTTATATGGTCAAAAAGTGACCTGAAACTCCAATAGATATGAAATGCTTTATTATATTCTTAAAACTGAAAATAAAAGCAAGCACAATATAATATGCTTACTTGTACTCTTTCAGGTAGAAGGAACAATGAAAGCAGCAGGCACACAAGTTATATCCTCACTCCAGTGACAAATGCCCCACAGTTAAAGGCACCCATGTCCTTTGGTATATATAAACCTAGCAAAAGATCGATATCTCAGCTCCAAACACACGCATTCACATCAACATGAAACAAAATTGTGGACTACATAAACTAATGATGCATTTACTTATTGACAAGCTCCTTTTCACTTATCATGTACTCATCTTCATGTTCACTGACCTTCTCCAGTGAGTCTGCAATCTGAAAAGACATACATGAGCAAGTAAATTATTCTAGACAATTCTTTAGCAAGATAGTTCTCTTAAGCATGTCCACCATACGAACCAGTCAACTCAAACAATGTAGACATCAATTTGATATACATAGATAAAATATAATTGAATTGCCAAAGCAAAATATGATTGGGAGATTGTATATGTTGCCCAAATTTGAACAGAAGGATTTTATACTTTACCCTCTCTCTATGGAAAAGAAGTTCTAGGACTCGAGCACCAACTGCATAACCTGCATCCTCCAAACTGCGCAACATTCATCAAAGAAAATTTGAGAAAAAATTATATGAACAACATATAATGTAACTATATTATATGTTGACTGATTGCTGCCCTCAAAAGTCAATCAATAGACCTATCCAAAATGCAACTGCCACAACTTAATAAAAATTCAGTGAGACACCCTTTATTTTGATCCTTTTTGTATTGCTTTTTTGGCCAATTTCATCTACCAGAGATGAGGGCAAAACAATTTGAAAGGCAACCCTTAATATGATAAAAGATCATTAGATAGGACAAAAAATTCAAACTGAATCTGTTGGAAAATCAGTTCTTCATCTATTGAAATTACTCTATCAAACCAATGTGCTGGAAGGCAAACACTTGAAACTTGGAAGGCATTAAAACAAACACGTGAAAGGCAAACCAATTTGAAAAATTAGCTCTCAGTGACATTTAAAGTTAAACAAACACTTGGAAAATAAAAATAATTAAATAATTAAAATCCAAGCAAATGGTAGAACAAATTAAAACCCAAGAAAATGGAAGAACAAATTAAAATCCAAGCTGCTGGCCGTTCAACTGCCCCCAAGGCCCCTAAACGCCTATGCCAAGCACGCCCTCAATATTCTTACTTCTTAACTGCCAACCAGCAAAGAATTGTTCTATCAAGTTCAGCACCCAAACCTTACTGTTAAGTAGAAAGAAGTTTCATATCGTACTAACTGGTTTCACAGATGCCCCACAAATTGCAACAACTTTACCCAAAGATTTCGCCCTGACTGGTATATTTCCTTAGATTGAGCCTCTTGTCCGTCAAGCCCTCTAACAGAGTCTAATCCAGTGCCTAAACCCAATATTAAAATCCCAAACCCTAGAACCGTGATTTTGAAATTGAAATCGACAATAGATGCGCTTGAATTACCTGATTTGGTCATACCAATACCGCTGTCAAGCCCTCGAACCGATTTGTCATCCTCCTGTGCATCGAGCTTGCTCTTGTCCGGCAAGGCCTCCAACCGAATCTTATACAGCGCCTAACCCAAAACGAAAATTTGTAACTGAGAGAAAGAGAGCGAGAGCGATTGCCCTGGACTGAGAGAGTGGGAGAGCATTTACCCTACGATTCATCGTTCATGGCGGAGGAGACGCCGAAGACAACGACGCACTTCTTCAACTCCCCCTTCTCTGCGAGATTCTTTGCGAGATCGTCCCCCATCCTCCGCCATTGCAGCTCCGCAACCGCTCCTCCGTTTGCGTCGTCTAGGGAACCGTTTCCAGAGAATAGGCGGTGCTTGAGAGAGAGAACGCAGGGGCCGAAGCATACATCGGAGCTACAATCCAAGCCGAGATTGAGAGAAGGGGTCTGGGAAACGACGAACTTAAAACGATGTTGTACCCTTCGGCATCTCCTCTGGTACAAAAGACTACAGATCCGAAAACAATAGAGAGGTAAAATAAACCCGAAGGAGTTGGGTGGTTGAGACTATGGAGGAAGAAGTGGAGAACGTGGGAGACGGTTCTCTTTGCCACATCTTCGCCATAGTGCCATATAGGGAAAAGGCTACACATACACTTGGTGTATGTATACACCATTTTTTTTTCTTGAAAATTTATTTTTTTAGGGTTCGCCATTTAAAATTTAGGGTATCATTAGTGATTATTGAAATTTTTAGGATTTATTCTTTATAATATGAGTATAATAGAGTTTTAAAGAAAAATTTCAGGGTTAATTTTTACAATTTTAAAAGTAGTGGATAAATTTTACAAATTTTTACACATGGAAAAAAGATACACCAACATACACCAAGTGTATGTGTATCATCCTCCGCCATATAGGTATGAGATGGAGAGATAATTGAGGAACGCTATTCCTGGTTTTGACATCTGGAAAGCTGCTATCTGGTGAAGCCACGTAGGAGAAGATTACTTCTGCTTTTAGGTTTGTATAGATACTCAATTACCTCATCGTTGATGTTGAAAGTGGGTACTCCTTTTCTTACGCTTATGTTGGCATCCATTGTCGCTAAGAAGGGCCTCCATAGAATGATTGGACAAGCAGGGTCCTCTGCCATATCAATGACTAAGAAATCAGCAAGGACAAAGAACTAACCTACCTGTACTGGTACATCGTCCACCATGCATGTCGGGATGACCACTGTGTTGTTTGCCACATATAACTTTGCATCTACATGCTCTGAATCTACTATGTTGACTTTGGACCAGATTGATAGTGGCATGATGCTGACGATGGCTCCTATGTCACATAAGGCGTTGAATTTGTATTGTCCGAATCTAATAGTTATAGCAAACTTACCTGGATCTGGCCTTTTCTCTGGAACGTCAATCTTACTGCATTCCTTTGCGATCACAGCCATTGACCGCTTCTTGCTGAGGATGTCTTTGAGGAACGTGATATAGGATGGCATCTCATGAAGAGCTTATGTAAAGGGAATGGTGGCATTGAGCCTCTGAAGAATCTTCACGAAACGCTGAAACTTCTTTTCTGTTGGATCCTTTAAAGATTTTGTTGGGAAGGTCAGCGTTTTCTTCTTCGGAAGTGCAGAAGTGTGGTCGACTATTGTGAGCCTAATTTTCCATTTTTTATACTTAGTTTTATATCGATTTCTGTTAACATTTCATGCATTTGGGGTTAGAATAGTACAGATTCTAAGTAGTTTACACTTATTTGCCAAATTATGGAGTCTACACTAGTTTCTGTTTAATTTCGCAGAAATCGGACGCACTTTGGAGCTTATAGGAAAGTCATGAAGAAGCTAAGGATAGTGTAGCTAGAGAAAACTTCATTTTTCACCATTCATCATTCGGAATCAAGTTCTTATGTCTTCATGAGAATTGTAGTCCTCGAAAAGAGCGTTTCAAGAACGGAGCAAAATGCTGAAAGCTGATAAACCTACTCGACGTCGACTAGATCTAGTCAAAGTGAAGTACACCCGGAGCCAGAAAGTCACGCGGAGTCGAGTAGGAGCACTGGAGGGGCCCGAACCTAGTCGATGTCGAGTACACCATGTTGAGTCTAGAAGCTGCCCGAGCTCTAGTGCAACCCAAGAGGAGAAGACACTACTCGATGTCGAGTAACCTGGTCGACGTCGAGTAGCCCAGTGACGAGTCCGAGTCCGGGTACGAGGTCGAGTGGAATCCGACCATGAGGAGTTACTTGCAAGCCAAGGCACGTCAAATCTATCAACATGGAGTAAAGATCTATCAAGATGGAAGGAATCAGTCCACATTAGTCCTAGTTTCCTTTATAGATTTATTTCCGTTCTCATAATATTTTATCTTATGTTATTAGATAGAAAGTTTTAGATTTAGATATAGTTGTTTCTTTCTAGAATAGCAACATGGAACACTATAAATAAGGCTTTAGGGGATGGATTTTAGAATCATCCAAGCCAAGCCACAAAGCAATACATAGAGAGATAGCGAGTAGAGAGCTTAGGTTGAGTGGAGCAAGAGAGGCGAGAGCGGATTTGTCTTTGTTCGGTTGTAAGTTTTTGAGTTTATTTAATGCAATTTAGTTTCTTAAAATTATTAATTAATGAGTTTATTCATGATGAGAAGCGAGTAGTCACCCAACTTCTAGGGTCAGGGTGAGCCCAACGGTAGCCATGTAAGGTAATGCGCTAAAGGTACATTCTTTTGAGGTGATTTCGTCTTCTATCCCTACGAGCATGATTCTTTTGCGAAAGTTGAAGGTGATCTTTGTTTGTGTTATTGAAGCGAAAGTGATCTTAATACAACTTGGATTAATTATGTAAAAAAAGTTAGTAACAATTAGGGTTTATGCGAAAGCCTCTATATTCTTATTTGTTAATAATGACAGTTATTTGATGAAAATGCATGATCTTTTATACCTTATGCATTATTTTATATGGTTATCTTTGTGGCGTTGATACCCCGATTCTGGAAGTCTTTTAGTTTATTGAATTTCCTACAATTTTTGTGTTGCTTCTATTTTATTTCTATCATTGCAAAGGTCACGTTTTTACATTGCAAAGCACTCGACATCGCTTGAATTCTACTCGACGTCAAGTAGGTCTAGTCGACGTCGAGTACTCCGTGTTACTCGACATTGCTTGTTTTTGCGTCGTGTCGCATTCTATTTGATTTTTTTTGCAGTTAGTCGACGGCGTGGTCGAGATCGAGTACCCTACTCGATACCGAGTACTCTACTCGATACCGAGTACTCTTCTGGTCGAGTTCGTGTTGATTTAAGGAACTGAAAAGGTGGGCGCTGACACGCTTCCTCGTGGATCGATCATGACTGCCTTTTACTACAACGGGAGGAAGTCTTGTATTTATTTGCTGAGAGAGGGAGTCGGTTTGATTTTATATTTTATATTTATTTCATACTTGACACATCCTCATGCAACAACAAATTGGCGTCGTTGCCGGGGAAGCAATCAATCGCGCCATTTTAGTTTCTTTTACTTTTTTTTTTCACTTTTTAGTTCCTTTTCACTTGCTTCTTTTTGTTTTTATTTTTCCGGTGCATGCGAAGAACTGATCGCACACCTATTGACCATCTTTTCGAACCAGAACGTTTCTTCCACTTACAAAAAAGGCTTAGGAGGAGACTCATGTTGACACCCAACAACGAGAATGCAGTCGAGCTCACATTAGCACATGAGTTTGAGAAACTTCGCTTACGGATTGAGGAACTCGCCGCCAGAGAAGCAGAACATGCCAGACGAGAGGTAGAATATACACAAAACCAGGAGCGGTAGGAGGCAAGGGTATATCGCCAGGAGAACGCGAGGTGGGAACTTCAGGAGCAGATTGGGTATGTCCTAGCCAACGTAAAGGAGTATTTGCATCCTACTTTGGAAGTTCCAGAATCACCGATCGTTCTTCCCCCTGTTAAATATGAAATTCGTCCTTCTTTTATTACTGAAATTAGGAGGAGTCAATTTAGGGGAAGACCCAATGAATGTCCTTTACAGCATGTTACTACTTTTCTAGATTTATGTGAAGCAATTGCTGATTGTGCTAATCTAGAATATCTCAAACTAAAGGCTTTTCGTTGGTCCCTTGCAGGAATATATAGCCTCACAGTGGCTTGAAGGATTGCCAGCACAAGCAATTCGCACTTGGAACTAACTACAGGACTTCTTCCTCAACAAGTTCTTTCCTCCTACAAAGACAGCTGCTCTCAGACAACAAATAATGGCTTTCAGACAAAAGCCAGGAGAACCGCTTGAACAAATCTGGGAGCGCTACAAAAGGCTTTTAAAATCCTATCCTACGCATGGAACTCCACCCTATGTAATCCAGAAGATCATCTTCAACTGCCTAGATGCGCCTACTAAGGATCGGATCAACAACTATACTGCATATAGCTATCTTGAGACTCTAGCTAACTACGAAAATACATATGGAACCAATTCCACAATGACCAGATACGTCGTTTTACCAAACAAGTCAAATTCTTGTCTAAAAACCAGCCTTGTTTGGAATGTGGGACTCTGAGGCACAACACTATTGCGTGCCCTCATGTCAAACAAGTACAACTAGCGGAATCCCACGTAGAGGTAAGGTATGCAGAGGGACAGTGTTCAAGACAACATCAGAACCAGAACCGAAGCTATTATCGCCAGCCCCAGGATCAAAATCCCCCGCCTTACTGAACTCCTGGTCATCTTGACAAAGAAGGTAAGAAAGATTACCTACAACTCATACTTGAGGAGATGCGGAGGAACCATGCAAAAAGCAAACATTCCATCAATTCCATCCACATGCAGCTGCACGACGTCAACTTAAGGCTTGGGGAAATCGATATCTGACGGAAATCTATGGAGACCCAGACTGGACAACTAGCAACATTCGTCCCCAAGCAATCAGGTACGCTCCCTAGATCCTCTGAACCTAATCCTAAAGGTAAATTTACAGGACAGGTGGCTGCCATGAACCTAAGGAGTGTACAACAAACACAGGCGCCCGATCAAAACACGGAGCAGAAGGATGCAGTGGACTACTCGACATCGACCAGTCCAGTTAAACAGAACCTAGTCGACATCGAGGAGCCCCTACTCGACATCGACTAGAATGAGAGGCCTGCCCAGAAATTGACAAACCTACTCGACGTCGAGGACCCCCTAGTCGACGTCGACCAGCCTTCTGCTCCTGTCGACCACCCTTCTGCACCTCCGAAGAAGAAAAAACTGTCATTCCCAACAAAATCTCCAAATGATCCAGCAAAGAAGAAGTTCCAGCGGTTCGTGAAGATGTTTCAAAGGCTCAACGTTACAAGCTCTTTCACAGAAGCCCGTCACGAGAGGTCGTCTTATGTCAAATTTCTCAAGGAGATTCTAAGCAAAAAGCTATCGATGGCTGAGATCGTAGAGGAGTGCAGCAAGATGGACGTCACAGAGAAAAGGCCAGATCCATTTAAGTTTTCTATAACAATTGGATTTGGTCAATACAAATTTAATGCTTTATGCGACTTTGGAGCCAGTGTGAGTATAATGCCTTTATCAATCTGGTCCAAAGTTAAGATAGGTGGTCTAGAGCCCGTGGATGCAAAGTTATACATGGCGAACAACACGGCTGTCATCCCTACATGCATGGTGGACGATGTACCAGTGCAAGTAGGTAAGTTCTTTGTCCCTCCTGATTTCTTAGTTATTGATATTGCAGAGGGCCCTGCTTCTCCAATCATCATAGGAAGGCCCTTCTTGGCGACGGTGGATGCCAACATAAGCGTAAGAAAGGGAGTACTCACTTTCAACATCAGCAATGAGGTAATTGAGTATTATTTTAACAAAACTAAAAGGCATACTGGTCCCATGGAAGAGGTCAAGTCAATATCAGCCAGGTACATTACTTGCGGGGAGCCTAAGGTAAGAAATATGACCCCGAGGTGCCGGAAAAGAGGGATACGGAATACCAGGTGGAGGAGAGCATGGCCATCCTGAACGACGATACAAAGGACCTACTCGAAATCAATCAAGGTAAGTCGATATCGACTAACTTCTATTTGGATGCCTTGCCAAGATTCAAGTATGGGGTCGATGTCGACCAGAAATCCTCAACGTTGAGTACTCTAGTCGACGTCGATGAGAACCCAAGCTCTCCACCGACTGCACCTTCATCGAGTGGACCACCCGAAGCCGAGAAGTACTCGACGTCGAGTAGCCTACTTGACGTCGACCAATTCCCTTCCTCCTCGACTCCTTCCTCTTCAACGAGCAAGCCACCAGATGAAGGTAAGTGCTCGATGTCGAGTACATGTACTCGAATTCGAGTAGATCTCGAGGTCCCCAATTCCGATTCTACAAAGGTAAGCCGAGGTATGGACATCTCTTCTCCTATTTCAATTAAGGATTTATCTATAAATGGGAGAAGTTTGCCTTGGTATGTGTGATTATGCAGGGTTTCCAATGATGATCCCAAGGAGTATGAAGTAGGAGAAAAGGTCTATGTCTACAAATCAAAGGATCATTGGTTTCCAAACAAATTCATCAAGAAGAAGATGGGGCCTTTCACGGTGAACAAGATCTATTCAGGAGGACTACAACTGATGGACAAAAGGGGAGTCTTGTTTGAAGCCCAAGCTACATGGGCATTGTAGATGCCACCTTGAGCTTTCACGGAGAATGTCGGCCTAGCGACTATAAAGTCTAGAGCTTGTAAATAAAACACTTAATTTTTGAATTTTTGGACATTGGTTTTTTGTTTTTGAATATTGTTTTTAAGTTCTTCTATTGTGGGTATTTCTTTTCTAACGATTTTTGCAGGTACAAAGATGCAGCAGAAGTACTCGACGTCGAGCAGCCTACTCGACGTCGACCACTCATCTCGAGCAAAAGGAGTATGTGGTCGAGGAAAACCACCCTGGAGGCTTCATTGTAGTTGAAGTCGAGTAAGTATAGTCAAAGTCGAACACAACTACTCGATATCGACCACCTTCACTCGATATCGACCACTTCTGCAGCAACATTGCACTCGATTATGACGATCAGCACACCTGTTTAGTGAGTTTCTTTCTTTACCCTTGTTTTTATATAGTGAAGACACTGTAATGTTTAAGTATGGGGTGGGGGAAATACTTACTTTGTGCATATTTGACCATATTTGACATTATGTGTGTATATTTATGTTAAATTTCGAAATGCTTATACATGGCTACTTTGGATTTCATATTTTATTTATGTGCTTATATGCATGTTTTCTAAAGTTTATGAAAATCACCCCCGTTAAAAAATTTTGATTAGTGTCATGGAAGCTTTTATTGAACTCGATGATGAAAAATTGGATTCATTAGAGATATAACATGAAATTGCCTAGTAAAGGGAAGTCACAATGAAGTGCATTATTTTTATAAAAACCATGAAAGGAGGTAAAATTTGAAATAGCTTTTGACATGTTGCATGATAAGAGGATAGATGACTTTTTATTTTTCTATAATGCTCATATTATTATATTCTAGCCTTAACTTTGCTTATGCATCACAAAAGTCACATTATGCCTTATTTCATATATTGCTCCACATGATCTAAATATTGCCCATTCTTTGCCTTATTTCCTATCCGGGGATTATGTTGAGAATAAAAGCTACATTACGGAGATTATTATATGGAATTTGTGTTGTTATCATATTTGGAGTTTGGCAGGAAATTGAAACGTTTATGGAAAATTTAATGAGTGAAAGAAAATCCGGTCACCTCAGGAGATAAAGGTAGATCGACTCTGCCTGTGTCGAGATAATAGTTCCGCGGGATGGGTCACCAAGGTGAGGGGTCCGAGGCACTAAGTATCCGGGGCCATTCATGACACCCATGTTTGCGACTCGCGAGAAGGAAGTGCTAAGGTTAGAGAGGTGAAATCATAATATTGAAAAAAGCATTGAGCGAATGAGCGAAAGGTGAGAAATCAAAGGAAGAAGGAATGTGGAATGAAAGTTTGGAAAGTACTCCATTTCTCTGGATCATTAGCACCACATGGCCAAAAATTGCCCATTTTTAGCCTTTTACCAATCTACTCCTTATTAAGTTTAAATTAAAGTCCTCTTGATTAATAATGTTTTGTCAATTATGAATTGTTTTGCATAACCCTGCTTTTGTGAGTAGATGTTGCTTTTTATTGCACGTGCATGTATTTGTGACATTAGTACCTTTTCGAGGATGGTAATTGATTGCAGTGTTATATGGAAATGAATCTAAGATGTTGAGAGTTTAAATTATTCCCCTGAATGACGATTAAAAGTATTGCTTGAGGACAATCAAGCTTAAGTATGAGTTATTTGTTGTGAGCCTAATTGTTCATGTTTTATACTTACTTTTATATCGATTTCTGTTAACATTTCATGCATTTGGGGTTAGAATAGTACAGATTCTACGTAGTTTACAATTATTTGCCAAATTATGGAGTCTACACTAGTTTCTGTTTAATTTCGAAGAAATCCGACGCACTTTGGAGCTTAAAGGAAAGTCATGAAGAAGTTAAGGATGGTGTAGCTGGAAAAAACGCCATTTTTCACCATTCATCATTCAGAATCAAGTTCTGATGTCTTCATGGGAATAGTAGCCCTCGAAAAGAGCTTTTCAACGCATACTCATATGTGTCGATCCGACAAACGAGGAATCAGGAAAGTCAATTTCAAGAACGGGGCAAAATACTGAAAGCTGATGGACGTACTCGACGTCGACTCGATCTAACCGAAATCGAGTACACCCGGAGACAGAAAGTCACACGAAATCGGACAGGAGCACTCGAGAAGCCCTAACCTAGTTGACGTCGAGTAAGCCTACTCGATGTCGAGTACACAATGTTGAGTCCAGAAGATGCCCGAGCTCGAGTTCAACCCAAGAGGAGAAGACCATACTGGATGTCGAGTAACCTGGTCGACATTGAGTAGCCCAGTAACGAGTCCGAGTCTGAGATCGAGTGGAATTCGAGCATGAGGAGTTACTTTCAAGCCAAGGCACGTTAAATCTATCAACATGGAGTAAAGATCTATCAAGATGGAAGGAATCTCTCCACATTAGTCCTAGTTTCCTTTATAGATTTATTTCCTTTATCATAATATTTTATCTTATGTTATTAGATAGAAATTTTTCGATTTAGATATAGTTTTTGTCTTCTATCCCTACGAGCATGATTCTTTTGCGAAAGTTGAAGGTGATCATTGTTTGTGTTATTAAAGCAAATGTGATCTTAATACAACTTGGATTAATTATGTGAAAAAGGGTTAGTAACAATTAGGGTTTATGCAAAACCCTCTATATTCCTATTTGTTAATAACGACAATTATTTGATGAAAAGGCACGATCTTTTATACCTTATGCATTATTTTATATGGGTATCGTTGTGGCGTTGATACCCCGATTTTGGAAGTCTTTTAGTTTATTGAATTTCCCATAATTTTCGTGTTACTTCTGTTTTTATTTCTGTCATTGCAAAGGTCACGTTTTTACACTCCAAAGCACTCCACATCGCCTGAATTCTACTCGACGTTGATTAGGTCTAGTCGACGTCGAGTACTCTGTGTTACTCGATATTGCTTGTTTTTGCCTCGTTATGCGTTTTATTTGCTTCTATTTTGCAGTTAGTCGACGACGCGGTCGAGATCGAGTACCCTACTCGATATCGAGTATTCTTCTGGTCGAGTTCCTGTTGATTTAAGGAACTGAAAAGGCGGACACTGATACGCTTCCTCGTGGATCGATCCTGACTGCCTTCTACTACAATGAGAGAAAGTATTGTATTTATTTGCTGAGATAGGGAGTCGGTTTGATTTTATATTTTATATTTATTTCATACTTGACACATCCTCCTGCAACAACATCGACATTGACAGAAGGTTGGTCGACATCGACTACACTGGACGACTTCTGGACAGGTGCAAGGTTCTGGTCGACTTCAACTAGGGACTCCTCAACGTCGAGTAGATTCTGGTCGATATTGACTGGTTGACGCGATGTCGAGTAGTCCCCAGCATCTTCTCCTTCCGTGTTTTGCTCGGGCGTTTGCATCTATCGCCCACTCCTTAGGTTCATGAAAGCTACATGCCCTGTAGATTTATTCTTAGGATTAGGTTCATATGATCCATAAAGGGTACCTTATTGTTTGGGGATTGATGAAGCTAATTGACCCATTTGGGTCTCCATGGTTTTCCTCTAGATATCAATCTCCCCCAGCCTAGAATTGATGCCATGCAATTGAGTGTGGATGGAATTGATTGATTGCTTGCTGTCTGTATGATTCCTCCGTATCTCCTCAAGAATAGTCCACATGTCATCTTTCTTACCTTCCTTGTGAGGGTAGCCAGGAGCACTGTAGGGTGGGGGGTCTCTTTGATACTAGGGCTGGCGATAGTTGCTCCAGTTCTGTTGCTGATGACGTCCTGAGTAGTCCCCGCCCCTTCCCCCGCCGCATAACGTGCCTCTTCGTGGGTTTTAGCTACAAGTATTTGGTCGGCATGTGGGAAGACAGTGGTGTTGTGCCTCACAAACCCACATTCCAAACAAGGTTTATCTTTAGAAAGGAATTTAACTTGCTTGGTGAGACCATGTACCTGATCATTATGGAATTTTTCCTTAACGTCCAGATCAATCTTCTTTGGTGGCTCATATAAGGGCATAGATCGGACAGGCCTTTGATACCTTTCAGCTGAGGCCGCATAATTCCCATATGTGTTGTCATAATTGGCCAGCGTTTCAAATGGTTTCCCAAGCACGCCGTGGGGTGTACTCAAGATACCTATAGGCGGTGTAGTTGTTGATCCGGTCCTTCGTTGGTGCATCCAGGCAGTTGAAGATGATCTCCTAGATGACATAGGGTGGTTGTCCGTGCGTAACACAACATTTCAAAAGCCTTTTGTAGCGCTCCCAGACTTGTTCTAATGTCTCCCCTAACTTCTGTCTAAAACCAGTGATTTGTTGTCTGAGCGTAGCTGTATTGGTAGGAGGAAAGAACTTGTTAAGAAACAAATCTTCTAGTTCATTCCACCTGCGAATTGATTATGAAGGCAAACTCTCGAGCTACTGTGAATCTAATCCTGTAAGAGATCAACGAAATGCCTTTAGCTTCAGATATTCTAGATTTGCACCATTTGCAATAGCTTCACATAAATCTAGAAAATGTACAGACCAAATTTTTTTATAATACTAAATAATTAAAATAATGATTTATAATCATCTTGATTTTTAAGATTCGGGAGGTTTGGAATTTCCGTCTATGAGATATTGGTTTACTCTAAATCTTTCGAAATGAGTTCTGGCATTATTTAGTTAAAAATTTAAAATATGTTTTATCCCGCTTCCATATGCAAAAATTTAAAATAATAGTTGGAGTTCTTTATTTAATTTTGAATCGAGAATTTGAAAATCATTTTGAGTCGAGTCGGGATAAGAACGAGAGAGCGGGTTTCAGGATATATATTCCAGGTATTGGGAGTTCCCTATTGGGAACCACACCCACCTTACCTCACCTCCACCCTCCTTGGTGTTTTCCTCTTTACCCAAAAAGCCTACAACAACAGCTAATGGTGGACTGTAACATCCCCCATTCGCCCATCCTTTGCCTGAATCGGCTAAAACACCAACCCCTGTTTTTTATCTGCTCCCACGCCATTTCCAGTTGTAACACCAACCTAATCCCTCCCTCTTCCTTGTCAAAAGCAGACACTCTCCCCTTTACTCTCCATTTTGATTTAAGAAACTCGGGCCTCCCTCTCCCTTCTTTGTCCGATTTCACACAATGCAGTTTACACTCACACCTCTCCTTTTGTTTTCAAAATCCAAACCCCTCAGCATTTCCTCCGCCTCTTGTCGTCGCCGCAAGCCACCAGCAACACCACCACCTTCAGGCACCTCACTTTCGTCAACCATCACCAAGCCCCGTTCTCCTTGCAAGCACGCCGAGCAGGGCCCTCCTTCTTCTCTTGTCTCGTTGAGCAGACATCGATAAGAGCTCCCACCGAGTGAGTAACTGGAGCAACATCGAGCCTAGAAGCCGATCACCTACCGAGCCGCCTTTTTCCCCGCTCCGCTGGTTTCCTTAGTCCCGAGTGGTAATCATTCTCCGTCCCCTCATTTCTCTCTTAAACTCCATAAAGTCGAACCTTTATGACCGTTACTTCCATCCCATGCCTCAATCGAACCCCCTCTCGAGCTATCAAAGCCGGAGCCGCCCTCGAGCCCATCGGAAATGGAGTCGATATCGCGTCGTGACTCGGTACTTTCTTTCTCTCCTCCCTCCTCCCTTACTGTGTTTGATTTTGCTTCCGTGAGTCTGGTCGAAATCCGTTGTCGGTCAGGTGGGGAGAGCCTCGTGTTGAATTGGCCGTCGGAGACCTGGATTTTTCTTCTTCTATCTCCCGTTTCTGTTCGTTCTTCTGAGCAGAGCTCTGTTTCGATTGAGAGAGTCGGGTTCATTAGACCCAAGTTTCTTTTTTTTTTTAAACCGGCCGGTTTGGCCTTATTCCACCGGTTCATTTAAACTCCCATTTGGATTTGGGCCTCGGGTTGGGCATGACCCGGATTCCATCAATACGGGTTATATCATTTCAATTGGGGAGGGAAATCAGACTTCTTTTCCATTTACTTGGGTCGGACTTTTGTTTGGGCTTGGTTTCGGGTTAATTGGTTGGGGTGGAATCTTGGGGTGTTTTAATTATTATTTAATTGCACATTGTGCTTTACGAAATATGGGTTATATGTTATGATTTTATTATTGTTAGGTCATTATGATTATTATTATTGTGTTATAATTCTGTTGAGAAATATATTCCCGGAATTTTATATATTATAAAATTGTTTCTTTAAAGTGTTATTATTTGGAATATGTATTCTTGTGATGATTTAAATTTGTGATTTTTGGCTTTTGGAAATGATTTATTAATAAAAATGGTTGATGTTTATGTTGATGAGAAATGATTTAAAAGGAGTTTTCAAGTTTTTGTAAATATCTTTTAAGGATTTGTGTTGGGAAAACCAAAATGCCGGAACTATTTCTATAATGTGATTTTGAGAGATTGGCTTTAAGGTTTGAATGTTTAATGTCGGGATTTGACTAAGTATGATTTGAGAAATTATTTTGAATATGAGTTGACTTAATTTAGGATTTAAGAGTTTGAAAAATATGGTTGGTACGATTTTATCAATGGGTTTGATTGGAAGTAAATGATTTTGGTTGATGTTGATCGTATCGGAAAGGTTTTGGAAAACGGTTTTACTATCGGTTGGTTTTGACCACGTTGAGAACTTGGAGTTCGAATGATGGACCAGTAGCTTATAGAAATGGCTTGATGATGGGTGTGTATGGCTTTTGGATTGCTTTGGACTTGCATTTGGGCCCTTGCTTGCGTTATTCTGATGTTCTGCATCTTCAGGTAAGTATCCTACGGGACTTACTCAGTAACCTGGACCTCCTGCCTGATATGTCATATGATGTGTAGTTTGTTGCATATTAAAGCATGCCATGTAGTATCATGCAAGGATTGTATTGAACTGAGCATGTGGTTACTATGTGTGTTTGAATACAGATTGACCGTTATCTGTGATAGTCCTAGAGTCTTTGCTAGGGTTATAGGGCAGCCCAGCCTCATCGAGTTTGCCCTGAGTCAATCGAGTCGATATGAGTATGATTTGATGGCCCAGCACCATCGGGCAAGCGATATTATGATGATGTGATTTGATGAATTATGATGCGATGAGTTATGATGTTAAGCATGCTATGATTTCGTGGTTCGTGCACCACCACAAGGAAATGGGGTACCGTACTGGCCAGTTTCAATCATGAAAAAGGGGGTGGAGTAGGTGTAGGAGAGGGATATGCAACTTGACATTCTCTTGGGCCCTTTACAGTTTTTATGCATATCATTATAACTGTCAATCATGCTTATGTGATTTAAATCCTGTACTGCATTAGTCATCTTTTATTTAGGTAGAGGCATGTTATGTAGCCTCAGCGTGGTCAGAGGACCCGCAGGCGATTACCGAGCCTGACTTCGTGGATAGTGTTAGGTACCAATCCTTGTCTACTCCTTGCTTCTGTGATGGGAAATCTCTTGGCGAACCGAAGTATCTGGCCAATATTCTAACTTGGTAAAATGGAAATCACCCACTTATAATTTGGTTTTGAACCGGCTCTGCAGGGTACTTGTATCTTAATTTTGCTTCCGCTTTACTTTAATTTGAAATGAATTTCGCGAGTTAGTCTTAGGACAGGTTAAGGGTACCCAAAGGCCATTCGAGGTTTTAGGGTTCGAAATCCCTCTTTGTTACTGATCTTAAAATGAGTTTGAAACCTTGACCCGTACTTGGATTTCAAGATCCGAAAAGGGGTTTCATCCCTTGAAACGTAACCCGAAAATCATAATTTTGGGCCATTACAGAAAAGTAGTAATATGCTCTAAAGGACACTCATTGGGTTTCCCTTAAAATTGATTCCTCCTAATTTCAGTAATGAATGAAGGATGAATTTCAAAGTTAATGTGCAGGAGGATGATTGGCGATTCTGGAACTTCCAACGTAGGGTGCATGTACTCCTTAGCATTTGTAGGGACATTCTGATATTGTTCCTCAAGCTCCATTCGAGCATTCACTTCGCGATCCACCCTAGCTTCCCACCTTTGCTGATTCTATTGATATTCCGCGTCTCATCGGGCGTACTCTGCTTCTCTGGGGTGAATTCCTCAATCTGTAGGCTGAGTTGATCAAGCTCTTGTGCTTGTGTGAGCTGAACCTCGTTGTTGTTGTTAGTTGTCGACATTAGTCTTCTTCTTTAACCTTTCCTGAATGTGGAAAAAACGTTCATGTTCGAGAATTGGGTCGATAGGTGTGCGATCAGTTCTTCGCATGCACCTGAAAAAACAAAAACAAAAAAGAAAGAGTAAAAAAGAACTAAAAAGGGCGCGATTGATTGCTTCTCCGACAACGGTGCCAAAATTTATTAGGAGGGAAACTAGTTATCAAAATAAATCAAAATAAACGAACTCCTTGTCCAAGCAAATACATTACATGAAACCCTCTCATTGCAGTGGTAGGGTGTTCAGGATTGTATCCACGAGGAAGGGTGTCAACGCTTGCCTGATTAGTTCTAAAATTCTCTCGTTTCGACCAGCAGAAGTCCTCAACGTCGAGTAAAGTACTCGATCTCAACTACATCAGTCGAGTAAACCTGCAAAATAGAAATGTTGTGAGCCTAATTTGCCATATTGTATAGTTACTTTTATATGGATTTCTGCATGCATTTCATACAGTTGAGTTAGAATAGTACAGAATTTGTGTAGTTTATGTTTATTTTCCAAATTACAGAGTCTACACTAGTTTCTGTTTAATTTCGCAGAAACCGGACGCACTTTGAAGCTTAAAAGAAGAGTCATGAAGAAGCTAAGGATGGTGCAGCTCACTTTTCGACATTCATCATTCTGAATCAAGCTTTGATGTTTTCCAACGCATATGCTGAGAGCTAAAAATTATACTTGACATCGACTACTTCTTCTAGTCGAATTCAGCAAGTCGACCACGAGCTGAGATCCACTCGAGAAATACAACTCTACTCGACGTCGAGTAAAACTACTTAAAGTCGAGTACACCCGACGAGTTCGAATCCTACCCGATCAGCTCGAGTACAATCCGAGGGGAGAAGACCCTCGTCGGCATCGACCAACTCTACTCGATGTCGAGTAGCCCAGTGACGAGTCCGAGATCGAGTGATGTATGAGAAGAATAAATGCTTGCAAGATAAGATATATGGAATTATGTCCATCCACATGAATATCTATCAAGTCCAAGAAAGATTTATCCACATTAGTCCTAGTTTCCTTATAGAATTTTTTTCATTTATCATTAATATTTTATCTTGTGTTTTTAGATATAAAGTTTTAGATAAAGATAGATGGTCCTTCCAGGATTAGCTAGATGGAACACTATAAATAAGGTTTTAGGGGTTGGATTTTAGAATCATCCAAGACAAGCCATTAGTTACATCGAGTAGAGAGAGAGAGAGAAAGAGAGAGAGAGAGAGAGAGAGAGAGAGAGAGAGAGAGAGAGAGAGAGAGAGAGAGAGAGAGGAGCCGAGTGGAGGTCGAGAGTGCTTGGAGAAAGCAAGAGCGAGATTTTGCTTCGATCGGTTGTTAGCTTTATTTTAGTTTATTAATGCAATTTAGTTTTCTTTTATTATTGATGAGTTTCTCTATGATGAAAAGCTAGTAGTCTACCTACTTCTAGGGTCGAGGTTAGCCTGACGATAGCCATGCATGTTTAAGGTAAAGATTCGACCTTTTTTATGTTTTCATCATCCACTGCCTTTTATATGTTTATTACCTAATTAATGGAGATTTAGGTTAACAACTTGTATTGTAAACATAAAATTGGTAGATACAATTAGGGTTTCTTGACAAAGTTGCCTAATTGTTGGAAACCCCGATCTTTATCTTGCCTTGTGTGTGTTTGGTTATCGTTGTTGCAAACCCCGGTCTTGGAAGTTTTATTTCACATTGTTTATTTCGAATTTCGTAAATCATCGCCTTCATTACGTTCTGTGTTCTACTCAACTTCGACTAAAAATAGTCGACATCGACCACTAATACTCGATCAAGCAAGATCGCTCTCGTTTTTGTCTCTGCAGGTACTCGACCAAGCTACTCGACTTCGACCACCTACTTGACGTCGAGGAGAGTTAGTCGACGTCGACTACACCAGTGACCCTTGCCTTCTCGAATTTCACCGTGCCTGACCCCTGTCGACTACACCTAGTCAATGTCGAGTACTCCTTGATTCGACTTCTATTCGTGGGATTCGCCTGCTACTTGAGATCCGCTGACACGCTTCCTCGAGGATCGATCCTGACTTGCTTTTCCAACATCGGGAGGAAGTCTTGTAATTATTTGCGTGCGCACGAATCTGGTTTGATTTATATTATTATTTATTGAACTCGATTTCCTCCTACAACAACTTGGCGTCGTTGCCGGGGAAGCAATCATTCACGCCATAGGTAGTTAGATATCACGTTTTCCTTGAGTTTTTTTTTTTGCAGGTGTATGCGTCGTTCTGGTCAACCACCTGAGTTTGACGCCTTAGATGACCTGAGACGTCTTATACACGTCCACTTTAAATTAAAAAGGATCATGGCGAACTCAGAAACACAACCTGAAATGATCGAGAGGCTTCAGAGGGAATTAGCATCGAACAATGCTACTCTCGCCACTGAGAGAGCTCGGACTGAGCGGGAAGCAGAACTGAGGAGGTAGGCGAAAGCTGAGCTTTCCATATATCCAACTACCGCAAAGGATTACGTGCACCCGACTCTTATATGGCCTGAATCGGCCATTCTAGTCCCTTCTAATGACTTTGAAATTCGCACTCCCTTCCTTACTGAAATTAAAAATAATGTTTATTAGCGGAGATTTAATGAATGCCCTCTCGCTCATATTAATGCTTTCGTTGATATGTGCCAAACTATTGCTGAAGGTGCTACTCTTGAATATGTAAGATTGAAAGCTTTTCGTTGGTCTCTTGCTGGTCCAACATTGAAGTGGCTAGAAGGACTACCAACACGATCCCTCACCACATGGGCAGAGGTTAGGAATGCGTTCCTCAACTAGTTCTTTCCTCCATCCAAGACAGCGCTCCTCAGACAAAAGATTACAACTTTGAAACAGAAGCCTGGGGAACCGCTAGCACGAGCATGTAATCAATACAAGGATCTGCTGCGATCCTGCCCTACTCATGGGCAGCCACCATATGTCATTCAGGAGTTTTCTACAATTCTCTTTATCTATCCAGCAAAGAATTGATCAATCAATTTACGCAATACGAATACCTCACCCAAACACTAAAAGAGGCGTGGGCATCCATCGAATGGCTCACCAACTTCGACAACACCTATGTGGCTCCTGGGAATTACGACGACAACACCTATTCGAGGCCAGCCCCATCTATGCCCCTATATGAGCCTTCTAAGGAGATTGATCCGGATGTCAAGGAGAAGTTCTACAAGGATCAGAATCGCAAGCTCCTCAAGCAAGTCTGAAGGTTCGATAATCTAAAACAAGGTAATATATAAATACTCTAGAAGGGGGGTTGAATAGAGTATGCCCGTTTTTGGCAGAAAGTCTCAAGACTTTAGGAGCTCGTATAAAACCCTTTGAGATTAAACCTGAATCACTAAGTTAGACAATCGAACCAAGTGCGGAAATAAGGTAAAGCAATAGATAAAGGACACGAGTAATTGTTTACGAGGTTCGGCACGAACTTGGCCTACGTCCCCGCCTAGGGTTCTTCCACAACCCTAGGATTCAAAAGGCTTTATTGATTCGCTTAGCTTAGGATCCTAATAGCTCACTGAGAAGCCTCTCTCCTATACAATTGCAATCTAGTCAACTCACGTTCCCTTGGAGTCCTAGACCAATCTAGAAGAGCCCCACCTCTCTCAGCTATCTAGTACAATCCTCTTACTCTCACAAATCAATAGCCTAGTGCAACTTACCGAGTTACAAACTCTCGAGTAACACTATAAATGAATATATCCTATAAGCTCACAGTGACTCTCAAAGGCTTTGAAATAAAACAACAAACTCTTGAGCGCTAGCAGAGAGTACACTTGGAAGACAGATCTCGCTTGAATGAATGAAAGCTTGTGTAGCACTTGTAATTTCTGTCTTCATCTTCCTTCTCTATTTATTGAGACAAATCGGCGCCAAGAATATTCTCCAACGGCTATTCCAGATCATGGCCATCTTTAAGATCTTCTAAACTTGAACACAAATGAAGCCATAATCTTTCCGATTTGAACCTTCTCAACACTTGTCTCAAGGAAGGAAATAATTCGAAAAACTTCATGAAAAATTAGTCAAGCATATATATATATATATAATATAAAGGAAGTATATAATAAAATTAAATAATATTCGGACATATAGAACAGGTTTTGGATTTCATCAACTGTTAATGTTCCAAGACCTTTGACACAAGCATCCTGTCAAGGCCTTGATGAAAGACAAAACCTGTGCATCCCTGTAACTTAGTCAAGCATAAATAATATAAGAGAAATCGGACTAAGTACCTGCAAGGGTTAGACAAATGTCGGATCAAAATTTTAAAGCATGCAAAAGCCATCCAACCGAAAACCAAAAATAAAAAACCAAGGTCTTCCAAGACCTTCAAGCAGATAGAGGTTTTCAAAGTCTAAACAACCACATATCATCTCCCTCTTTTTATCTTTCAACAAAGGGAGGAGGTAAAACAATCACCAAATGTTTTAAAAATGTTTCCAAAAACCAACAATGTTTCAAGGATAGAGATAGGGTAGGGTAGGGTAGGGTATAAGCTTTGTCATCCGAAGCATCATCAGTGAGCCTCGTCCACAGTCCTTGTAGCATCTTGGAAATCCCGCTCATCTCCGTCATAAACTCCTTTTGCAGCTCCTTGATATCCAGGAGAACTTCCTCAAAGCCCAACTCTAGGTTGTCCATGCGTTCATCGAAAGCTGAAGCAGTGGGAAGGGCGTTTGAAGGAGTGGCAAGACTCAAGGTCCCTTGGGGAGACTGAGTGATGCCAATCTTTTCAAGGCCCTTAGAGTCGAACTTACCCATATGACGCTGATGTTCTTCAATTTTGACATCAATTCCAGAAGCTTTGAAGAGAGGGGTCAAAAGGGTAGCAAAGGGGAGGGGAATGCCTTTTCTAGCTTTTCTAGCATGAGCCATGGTTCCAAGGATAGTGTTGGCCAGATCAAGGTCAAGGCCATTTAAGATGCGGTAAAGCAGGACCATGACATTGTCAGTAAGGAGTGAGCCAGAGTTAAGACGGGGTAAGAGGCATCGAACAATGATGTTAAAAAATATTTTTGCCTCAAGGGTTAGGGATGAGTGGGTGAGTTGCTTTGAGGTGCTATTGGATGCTTCGGGTAGGAGGTACTTGGCTCGGGCAAGAATGATGCAATTTTCTTTTGAGGGGTGTATTTCAGAGGGTAGAACTGGGCTAGGTAAGCCAAGGAAATCTGCAATGTCATTGGAGTTGAGAGAGATTCTAACCCCTTTGACAACAGACTCCAAAGACCAACCATTGGTGTCGTGTTTGGCTTTTAGGTTAATGTAAAACAGACGGGTAAGCTGAGGGTAGTAAACGGTTTCAAGATTGAGAAGGGTCCATGCTGAGGATTTTTTGAGAAGATCAATGCAGGGTAACTTCAAAGCTTCGAAGAACTCAAAATCTAAAAAATTAGAACAACAAATCCTACGAGTTCGAAACTCATCTACCCACTTACCAGCAGTCTCAGCATCTTCAAACGAAGAGGAGGGCAAGGATTGATTTACCTGGATATATGCAGGTGGGTCAGCATTCTTCCTGCGAGCAATTTTCGGAGCAGCTATCTTGACAGGCGCTTCAAGACTCCTGAGGGTGCCCTTCCTGGTGCGCTTGGGAGATGGAGGCTTGACAGCAACATGGGCTTTCCGCTTCTTCGGAGATGGGGGAGGAGGAGAAGGAGAGGGAGATTCCTCCTCCTCTTCCTCAGACCCCGAGTCCTCACCGGACCCCGCTTCATCTCCTTCAGCTTCCACGTCATCTCCAGATCCATCTTGCTCTTCTTCTTTTTCCTCAGGCTCTTCCTCGGATGGAACCTCCTCGGCTTCGGCTTCGGCTTCCTTCCAAATCCTCTCAGCTTCCTCCTCTGCCAGTTTCCTTGCAAGCTCGGCCTCCTCATCGTCCTTTTTTTTTTTCAAGGCTTCCTCCTCGACTTCCTTCCGAATCCTCTCAGCTTCCTCCTCTGCCAGCTTCCTTGCAAGCTCGGCCTCCTCATCGGCCTTTTTCTTCTTCAAGGCTTCCTCCTCGGCTTCCTTGGCAGCATCTCTTTCCAGGATTACATCGAGGTCATCTTCTTCCTCTTCCTCGTCCACTTCCTCAGCCAAAATCTTTCTCTTCCCTTTCTGTTTGGCACTGAGAGGCTTCCTAGCAGAGCGCTTTTGAGTGCCCTTAGTAACAGTGGTCGTGCTCTCAGCGATGGTGCTCTTGACAACAGTTGGGACAATGGATTGAGGAGTGGGTTCAGGTGTGGGAGCGGTGGCAGTGGCCTGCCGTCCCTTGGGGGTGGCGCCAAGTCTTTTGGGTGTGACAACTTTCTTTGTTTTGGGTGCCATGGAGGAAATCGGCTAGGGTTTCTTAGAAAAGGTTGAGAGGTTGAAGAAGGAGAAAACGAAAGGGTTTGGATAATTTGAGAGTGTGATGGAATCGGGTACAGACTTGGGTATAAGTAGAGAGAGATGATGGAGTGATAGGACGGGTTTAGAGTTCCAAGGGAGGGTAATGATATCATTGCCAAGATTTGAAGAGTTTCCAATTCAAAATTCAAATGTTTCCAAAATTAAAAATATCTTAATGGTTAAGAATATAACATAAATAGGCAATTTTGAAATCCGATAAAAATATAATTGATTAAATATCTAAAAAGATATTAACCAAAAATATGTGATCCGATATATGTAATCCACCATTTAGTTCACACACCTTGACATAGTTCTCAAGGGTCTTGACACTAAGTAGATTTTATCTTTCGTAAAGGGAATGCTCCCCCTACGAAAGTGCATCCTTGTTAAACATCCCAATCTCTCGCTTATGAAGGTGAACATGTCCTCTGCCAAAGGCTTAGTAAAAATGTCAGCCCATTGATAATCAGTTGAAATAAACGAAATGGACACATCACCTTTTTGAACATGGTCTCTAATGAAATGATGCCTTACATCAATATGTTTGGTCCTTGAATGCTAAACATGATTCTTAGTGATGGAGATGGCACTTGTATTGTCACACTTAATTGGAATACCTTTGAGGTTGATGCCAAGATCTGGCATTTGTTGAGCTATCCAAAGGATTTGGGAGCAACAGGCTCCAGCTGCAATGTATCCGGCTTCTGCAGTGGATAGAGCAACTTAGTTTTGTTTCTTTGAGTGCTTACTGATTAAAGATGCTCCTAAGAATTGGCAACATCTTGATGTGCTCTTCCTATCCACCTTATAGCCTGCAAAATCTGCATCAGAATATCCAATTAATGTGAAATCCTTTTGCTTTGGGTACCATAGTCCAAGCTCCTTAGTGCCATTGAGATATCGAAAGATCCTCTTCACAACCACGAGGTGAGATTCTTTAGGATCAGCTTGAAACCTAGCACACATGCAAACACTAAACATGATGTCAGGTCTACTAGTCGTGAGATATAATAAAGATCCAATCATTCCTCGATACTCCTTTTGATTGACACTTATTCCAGTCTTGTCTTGATCTAGAGACAATGTTGAGCTCATGGGAGTCTTGGCTGCTTTGGATTGATCCATCTTGAACTTCTTCGAGAGATCCTTAGTGTACTTGCTTTGGTTTACAAAGATCCATTTCTTGGATTGATGAACTTGTAATCCCAAAAAGAAGTTGAGTTCACCCATCAAGCTCATCTCAAATTCACTGCACATGATGTCAGAAAATTCCTTGCACAAAGATGTGTTAGTAGCACCAAATAATATATCATCAACATAAATTTGAATAACCAAAATGTCCTTTCCTTTGGTTTTGATAAAAAGAGTCTTGTCGATCAACCCCCTTTTAAAATCATTTTCTAAAAGATATTTTGACAAGCGCTCATACCAAGCTCTTGGGGCTTGTTTCAAACTATAAAGCGCTTTGTCAAGTTTATAAACATGATTGGGAAATTCTGAACTTTCAAAACCTGGGGGTTGAGCCACATATACTTCTTCCTCTAAGAAACCATTAAGAAAAGCACACTTGACATCCATTTGATATAACTTTATGCTCATAAAAGATGCAAATGTCAATAGAATGCGAATAGCTTCAAGCCTGGCTACGGGAGCAAAGGTCTCCTCGTAGTCAATACCTTCCTCTTGATTGTAGCCTTGAGCAACAAGCCTTGCCTTGTTCCTCACGATCTTACCATTCTCATCTAGCTTGTTTCGAAAGACCCATCGTGTGCCAATGACTGATTGATGCTTTGGCCTAGGCTTCAAGGTCCAGACTCTTCAAGGTCCAGACTTTATTTCTTTCAAATTCGTTGAGCTCACTTTGCATAGCAATGATCCAGTCTGGCTCCTGAAGTGACTCATCTACCTTCTTTGGCTCAAGAAGAGAAACAAGCGCTTGAAAAGCACAAAGATCTTTATGTTTAGAACGAATTTGAACACTAGAAGTAGGGTCAGAAATGATATCCTTTAAAGAGTGTGATGAGGAGTATTTGAATTTCCTTTTGCTAGTCTCAGCTCCTTGATTCGTCACACTGGTAGGATTGACTTGTGGTATATCTAACTCCGTGAACCAGTTAGGTTCAGTTACAGCAGTTTCTGACGTCTCAACACTGTTGGATTGGACACCAAGGGCTTTGGACGAATCTTCAACACCTTGGGCCAATTCTTCAGTGTTAAGAATCTGTTTCTGCATGTTCCTCTTCTCCGTGTTCTTGGTAGCAACATCATCACCTTCCTCGTTTTCTTCATGGATTTTAAGATCTATATCTGCAACACTTTCACTCAAAGCACCGTCATTGCATTCATCAAAAATAACATCTATACTTTCTTCAACTAACTGGGTCCTTTTATTGAAGATTCTATAAGCTTTGCTACTCGTGGAGTAGCCAAGAAATATACCTTCATCACTACGCGCATAAAATTTCCCAAGGTTATATTTTCCATTGTTATGAACAAAACAAGTACAGCCAAAGGGTTTAAAATAAGATATAAGTGGTTTGCGGCCTTTGAAAAGTTCATAAAGAGTTTTCTTTAAGATGGAACGAATAAGACAGCGATTCAAAATATAGTTAGCTATGTTAACAGCTTCAGCCCAATAGGTTTTAGGTAATGCATTTTCTAAAAGCATAGTCCTGACCATATCCTCTAAGGTGCGGTTCTTGCGTTCCACAACCCCATTTTGTTGAGGTGTCCTAGGAGCAAAAAAGTTATGGGAGATGCCATATTTAGCACAAAACAAATCAAACTGAAGTTGATCAAACTCCCTGCCATGATCACTCCGAATTGACACTATGGGCTCGTTTCTTAAAGTTTGCAACTCCTTATAATTTTTTGAAAACTCAAATAAGGCATTTGATTTTTCTTTAAAAAATGCCACCCAAGTAAATCTAGAAAAATCATCAACAACAACTAGCATGTACTTTTTACCATTGGGAGATTTGACTCGCATAGGACCACATAAACCCATATGTAAAAGTTCAAGGGGTCTAGAAGAACTTACAACCTTTTTGGGTTTGAAAGAGCTACGTGTTTGTTTACCTCGTGTGCATGCATTGCACATATCAATACCTTTGAAGTCCATCTCAGGTAGCCCTCTTACAAGCCCTTTGGTCACAAGCTTTTGTAGTGTATGTGGACTCACATGACCGAGTCTCCTGTGCCAGAGCTTTGGATCGTCCGTCAAAGCCTTTAGACAGGTTAAGCTTCCTTGTGCAACTTGATCAGCATTTACGGCGTAGTTGTAGCGATATGCAGTCAAAATAACTTCACTTGTATCTTCTCTGCACACTATACATCTTTTCTTGTTAAATCTGACATTGTTGCCACTATCACATAATTGAGAGACACTAACTAGATTATACTTCAAACCATTAACAAGATAGACATCTTTAATACTATGGCTGGAATCGCTTCCAACACTACCAATACCAACGATGTCGCATTTTCCTTTGTCACCAAGAGTGATTGTTCCCGTGGATTGCTCCTTTAGATCATGAAAGAGAGAACTCTTCCCACTCATATGCCTCGAGCATCCACTATCAATAATCCATTTGTGTTCTTTCACCTTGGTGATCTCCTGCAAGACAAACATCAACCTTTGTGGCTAGACCAATAAGCAAATTTGGATCCATTGTTGGGGTAAACCATATTTGGTAAAATAGTGCCTTTTGGAACCCAAACTTGTGTTATCCGTTCTTTTCTCAAATGAACAGGAAATGTATTGCGAATAATATATGGATCCCTTCTTCTATAGGTGCAGGTCTCTTTTACATGTCCCTTTCTAGCACAATGGTGACATATAGGAGAGGTTCTGCTTCCTTTTGCCTTTACAAAAGTGTTAATGTGTTGCTTCTTTAAAAACCTTGGATTGTAACCAATACCACTTTTGTTTAGAGAGCTTTGTTGCTCACCCAACATCCTATCGAGAGTACCTTTGGATTTGGTAAAACTTATGAGGGATGTCTGTTGGTCTTGAATCTTATTATTCAGGGAGATCTTCTCGTTCTCTAAGTCATGATGCTCATTTCTTAGAGAGGAGAGATCTTGATTGAGTTCAGATTTCTCTGAGTCAAGCATCTTGACTTTAATGTCAAGACCTGAATAAGAAGCTTCAAGAATTTTGACCCTCATAGACAGATCCTCAATAGTTTTTTCCTGGTCCACAGTTCTCTTAATAAGAATGTTAGTTTGGGCAGTAAGGTTCTCTTCGTTGGCAATCATATTGGAAAGGAATTCCGATAATATCTCTTTTGGACTTGCCATAAATTCTCTTACAGTAGCTTCAAGCTTTTCATCGTGGGAATCATCTTCTGAGGCCATAAGACAAATATTGGCTTTCTCATCATCGGAGTCAGAGTCGGAATCGCTCCAAGTTGCCACCATGGCTTTCTTCTTTCATTTGTCACCTTTCTTGGACTGGCTCTTTGTCTTTTGAGGGCAGTCCTTCACAAGATGATCTGTTTCACCACATTCAAAACAAGACAACGGTTTAGTCTTCTTTTCATACTTGTTGTATTGAGGCTTACCTCGAAATTTTGAAGACTCTGATCCATCCTTGTTGTTGAATTGCTTCTTCATTTTGAGAATTCGAGCAAGGCCTCTTGTGATAAGAGCAAAAGGATCATCCTCATCGTCATCCTCATCTTCGGAATCAGATCCATCTTTAGGCTCATCCTTCTTAGACTTGAGTGCCAAGTTCTTAGTGCTAGCTGGAAGTTCTCCATCGTCTTCATTAAGGATCATCTCATGCGTGATCAGCTTCCCAAGAAGGTCATCAAGGGGTAGAGTGGTGAGGTCCTGGGCTTCCGCTATAGCTGTTACCTTTGGACCCCATTTCTCTTTTGGAAGGCACCTCAGTATCTTCCTCACTTTCTCAACGTTGGTAAAGCTCTTGCCGAGAGAGTCAAGGTTGTTGGTAATCTTTGTGAATCGTGTGAACATGGCCTTGATTGTCTCATCAGGCTTCATCTTGAAGAGCTCGTACTTTCGAAGGAAGATGCTGATCTTGGTGTCTTTTACTTGGCTCGTTCCTTCATAGGTGACGACCAGTTTGTCCCAAATCTCTTTAGCTGACCTACAAGATGAAATACGATTAAACTCATCAGTGTTAAGACCACAGTAAAGTAGTTTAATAGCCCTGTAGTTTTTGGAGACAACTTCAAGATCTGCTTGGTTGTATTCAGACTTCTTCTTTGCAACTTTGGTATCATTTGGTCCATCTTTCTCTGGAATCTTCGGACCATTCTCTATAATGTTCCAAAGCTCCAGATCTTGGTCTATGATGAACAATTTCATCAAGGATCTCCAATGGACAAAGTTGTTTCCTACAAAGAGTGGCGGTCTGCTTGTGGACCTTCCCTGTGCAAATTCTCCGCTTGCTTCACCAGACTTGATCGAAAACTCACAAGATTGTTAGATAAAAAACAGTGAGTAAAGCTCTGATACCAATTGAAGGTTCGATAATCTAAAACAAGGTAATATATAAATACTCTAGAAGGGGGGTTGAATAGAGTATGCCCGTTTTTCGCAGAAAGTGTCAAGACTTTTGGAGCTCGTATAAAACCCTTTGAGATTAAACCTGAATCACAAAGTTAGACAATCGAACCAAGTGCGGAAATAAGGTAAAGCAATAAATAAAGGACAAGAGTAATTGTTTACGAGGTTCGGCACGAACTTTGCCTACATCCCCGCCTAGGGTTCTTCCACAACCCTAGGATTCAAAAGGCTTTATTGATTCGCTTAGCTTAGGATCCTAATATCTCACCGAGAAGCCTCTCTCCGATATAATTGCAATCTAGTCAACTCACGTTCCCTTGGAGTCCTAGACCAATCTAGAAGAGCCCCACCTCTCTCAGCTATCTAGTACAATCCTCTTACTCTTACAAATCAATAGCCTAGTGCAACTTCCCGAGTTACAATCTCTCGAGTAACACTATAAATGAATATATCCTATAAGCTCACAGTGACTCTCAAAGGCTTTGAAATAAAACAACAAACTCTTGAGCGCTAGCAGAGAGTACACTTGGAAGATAGATCTCGCTTGAATGAATGAAAGCTTGTGTAGCACTTGTAATTTCTGTCTTCATCTTCTATCTCTATTTATTGAGACAAATCGGTGGCAAGAATCTTCTCCAACGGCTATTCCAGATCATGGCCATCTTTAAGATCTTCTAAACTTGGAAACAAATGAAGCCATAATCTTTCCGATTTGAACCTTCTCAACACTTGTCTCAAGGAAGGAAATAAATTGAAAAACATTCGGAAAGATTAGTCAAGCATATATATATATATGTATATATATATATATATAATATAAAGGAAGTATATAATAAAATTAAATAATATTCGGACATATAGAACAGGTTTTGGATTTCATCAACTGTTAATGTTCCAAGACCTTTGACACAAGCATCCTGTCAATGCCTTTGAAACATTATTCCAATTTTCATCAAGGGAGGGAGTTATCAAAGTCAAATATCTATTCTTCAACCAGCCCTGCATTGAATGCGGGTCACATCGACACACCACCCCGGAGTGCCCACATATAGTGCAAGTAAGGTTGGCAGAAACTCATCAGAAGGTAGCTTATGTGGGGGGTACCAATCGCCATATGGGGGACCAAAGGTTCTATCAACCACAATGCAACCAAGGTGCCACTAGGAACCCCCACCATACACAGCTCTAAGACATCCAAAAAGGGACCAGTGGAAAGATGATCTACAGATGGTCCTTGATGAGATGAGGAGGAACCAGGCACAACAGCAGCAATCGAACAACGCCATCCAGACTCAACTTCATGGCCGCAATACACGATTTGGGGAGATGGACATCTAGAAGAAGAACATGGAGACCCAAATGGGTCAACTCGTGCAACAGATTCCAAGACCATCCGGAAAGCTCCCTAGGCACACATATCCCAATCCTAAGGGGTAATCCGGACAAGTCGCTATTGTAAAGTTGAGGAGTGGGCACCAACTACGCGAGCCAGAGATCGAAGTAGAGAAAGGCAAAGCTAAAAATCTACTCGAAGTCGACCAGCAGCTAGTCGTCATCGACCAGAAACAACTCGAAATCGACAACACCCTACTCGACGTCGACTAGTAACTCAATGCAGAAACTTCTGCTCGATAACAGCACTCGATGTCGACTACTGTAGTCGATGTCGAGGACACCCTAGTCACCGTCAAGGACTCTGTCGTACCACCGACAACTGTTCTGGCTCCAAAACCAAAGAAGACGCTTTCTTTCCCTTCCAAAGTACTGAAAGATCCCACTGCATGTAGGTTTAAACGCTTTGTTAAGATGCTTCAGGAACTAAACATTTCAATTCCTTTTACATAAGCTCTTCAAGAGATGCCTTCATATGTCAAGTTCCTCAAGGAGATCCTTAGCAATAAGCGATCAATCATAGAAATCGCCAGCGACTGCAAAAGGATGGATTTCCCTGAGGAGAGACCTGACCTTGGTAAGAGCATCCGCATCCATGGAACCCGATTCGGTTCCTTAACTCTCATTTTTATTTTTCTCTCTCCTTAAGAAACCCAACTTAATTTTTAACTCACATCTCTACAACCCATTTTATTATAAACAAATAATATAAAATTGAAAATAGCCCCACCACTTACCCTAAACCTCTCTCTTTCTCTTTCCTCCCCTCTCACTCATGTTTCCCACATTCTTTCTTTATTGGATGTTTAGGAGTTTCTTAGTAATGAACCCATCAAATCATTCCTTACCAAAATACATTCCTCCTTTATTATTTTATTGATAAGTTCCTTATTTTCATCTTTAAAACACCCCAATGTGGGTGTTCTAAGTTCTCTATTATTGTGGGATTTGGACAATATAAATATGAGGCACTATGTGATTTAGAAGCAAGTGTGAGTATCATGCCCTTATCAATCTGGTCAAAGGTATTGATAGAAGCAATAGAGCCCATGGATGCCAAGCTATACATGGAAAAAAATACGGTGGTCATCCCTACAAGTATGGTTGATAATGTCATTTTCCAGGTTGGTAAGTTCTATATTCCTAAAGATTTCCTTATTATAGATATGGTAGAGGATCATTCTTGCCCTATTATTCTTGGTACATCTTTTCTAGCCATAGCATATGCCAACATAAGCGTCAGAAAGCAATTGCTCACCTTCACGATAGACGACGAGGTCTTAGATTTCTCTTTTGGCCCTACAAAGGAGAAAATTCCATGGCTGGAGTTGAAAAGCATAGGCAACCACAGGGATGAGCACAAAAGAACGGAGGAAAGCACCAAAAAACTCCTTGACGTCGACCAGGTCTACTCGACGTCAACTACGTTACTCGACATCGACTACTTCAACTCGACGTCGACCTCTTCTGTTGAGCTCCAGACCTGCCAAAAGCCTAAGTATGGGGTCCCTGTACTCGACGTCGACCACCTCTAGTCGACGTCGACTAACCCTCGGCCCGAAGATTGTTGTTTTGTGCACGAAAAGGTAAGATTAGGTACAATCCTTACTCCTCCTCTGTCCATTAATAAAAACGAAAAGGTTTTTAGAGGGGAAAAGGCCCCATGGCGAGCTAACCTGCGCAGGATTAGGACTGGAAAGAAAAAGAAGGAAGGCAAAGGTTTCTATGCGTACAACCACCTATCAGTAGAGCTATCATACTATAATCAGGACCTAGATGATCCAGGAGAATGGTCAGGCATAGAAGGGCCCCACATTAAAGGTTCTTAAGCAACAATGAAGAAGTCGGCCTAGCGACTATAAAGTCTAGAGCTTGTAAATAAAACACTTAGTTTTTGAATTTTTGGACATTGGTTGTTGGTTTTTGGTTTTGGGCATTATTTTTAAAAGTTTTTCTATTGTGGACATTTTCCGTCTAACAAGTCTTGCAGGTGAAAGGAAGCGGCAGAAGTACTCGACGTCGCGTACCCTACTCGACGTCGACCCCCATCGACTATCAACTTACTTGATGTCAAGTAGCCATAGTCGAAGTCGACCACTCGTACTCAAAGTCGACTACTCTTCATCGACGTTGACCACGTCTGCGCACATTCAGCACTCGATTTGCAACGTTTTGCACACCTGTCTAGTGAGTTTCTTTTTTTACCCTTGTTTTTATTTAGTGAGGACACTGTAATGTTTAAGTATGGGGTGGGGGAAGGGCTTACTTTGTGCATATTTGACCATATTTGACATTATGTGTGCATATTTAAAGATTGTTTCTTGAATTGCTTATACATGGCTACGTTGGAATTATCATTGATGTCTATGTGCTTATATTTTGTTTTCCAAAGTTTATAAAAACCATCCTCTTTGAAAATTTGATAAGTGTCATGGAAGCTTGAATAGAACTCGACGATGCAAAATTAGATTCATTAGAGATATATCATGAAATTTCCTAGTAAAGGGAAGTCACAATGAAGTGCATATTTTTATTGAAAACCATGGAATGAGGTAAAATTTGATATTGCTTTTGACATGTTTCATGATAAGAGGATGAAGGACTTTATATTTCCATATAATGCTCATATGTTTGTATTCCATAGACATACCTATGCTTATGCATCACAAAAGCCATATTATGCCTTATTTCATATTTTGCTCCACATGATCTAAATACTGACCCTTTACCTTATTTCCATCTGGGGATTATGTTGAGAATGATATCACATTATAGGGATTATTATATGGTTATTATGTTGTTATTAACATTATGGGAGTTTGGCAGGAAATTGAAAATAATATATGGAAAATATAATGAGTGAAAAAAAATTCGATCACCTCAGGAGATAAAGGTAGATCGACCCTGCTCGTTGAGATAATAGTTCAGCGAGATGGGACACCAAGGTGAGGAGTCCGAAGCACCAAGTATCCGGGGCCATTAATGACACCCATGTTTGCGACTCCTGAGAAGGAAGTGCTGAGGTTAGAGAGGTAAAAGCATAATATTGAAAAAAGCATTGAGCGAATGAGCGAAACGTGAGAAATCAATGGAAGAAGGAAAGTGGTATGAAAGTTCGGAAAGTACTCCATTTCCCCAGACTATTTGCACCACATAGCCAAAAATTGCCCACCTTTAGCCTTTTACCAATCTACTCTTTATTGAGCTTAAATTAAAGTCCCCATTGATTATTAATGCTTTGTCACATATGAACGTTTTTTCATAACCTTCCTTTTGTGAGTAGATGTTGCTTTTATTGCACAAGGATGGATTTGTGGCATAAGTACCTTTTCGAGGATGGTAATTGATTGCAGGCTTATATGAGAATGAATCTAATATGTTGAGAATTTTGAATTCTTCCCCTGTATGACCATTAAAAGTATTGCTTGAGGACAAGCAAGTTTAAGTATAGGGTGTTTGTTGTGAGCCTAATTTTCCATGCTGTATAGTTACTTTTATATCGATTTTTGCATGCATTTCATACAATTGAGTTAGAATAGTATAGAATATGTGTCGTTTATATTTATTTTCCAAATTACGGAGTCTACACTAGTTTCTGTTTAATTTCGCAGAAATCGGACGCACTTTAGAGGTTAAAGGAAAGTCATGAAGAAGATAAGGATGGTGCAGCTGGAGAAAAGCCCACTTTTATACATTCATCATTCTGAATCATGCTTTGATGTCTTCATGAGAGTTGTATCCCTCGAAAAGAGCTTTCCAACGCATATTCATATGCATCAATCGGACAAACGAGGACTCAGGAAAGTGCATTTCAAGAATAGAGCAGAATGCTGAGAGCTGAAAATTCTACTCGACGTCGACTACTTCTAGTTGAAGTCGAGTACATCCAGCCGAATTCAGCAAGTCGAGCACGAGCAGGGAGCCACTCGAGCAACATAACTCTACTCGACGTCGAATAAAACTACTCGAAGTCGAGTACACCCGATGAGTCCGAATCCTACTCGACCTTGAGTACAATCAGAGGGGAGAAGACCCTAGTCGACATCGACCAACTCTACTCGATGTCGAGTAGCCCAGTGACGAGTCCGAGTCCGAGATCGAGTGATGTCCGAGAAGATAGAATGCTTGCAAGTGAAGATAGATGTTCCTTCCAAGATTTATTTCCTTTATCATTAATTTTTTATCTTGTGTTTTTAGATAGACAGTTTTAGATAAAGATAGATGTTCCTTCTAAGATTAGCTAGATGGAACACTATAAATAAGGCTTTAGGGGTTGGATTTTAGAATCATCCAAGACAACTAACAAGAGGAAAACCTGTCGTTGTTTTTGCCAAAGAATACTCAAACTCACAACTAGTATAGCGTGCAAGCAAGAGATCGATCCACATGGAAATCTATTAAATTCAAGTCTAATTCTAATTGCTAAGAGCGAAAAGGGGGAGTTTTTAGTGTGAAAAGATCCGCCTTTTAGCAAAGCGGAAGCAAGCAAACAAAGTAAATAGGTTTTAGAATTCAGTGGAGAGGAATAGGTTCACCTACAATTTATTACTTCGATTGATGAATTCGATCCTTGTACGTTTCAGCCTCTAGTTCTTGTCTTTTCCTATCAATGTCCTTGTCCAGATCTTATGTAAATTACTAGTCCTACGACTCCTAGCAACCCTTATCTCTAGATAACCCTAACACGGTTAAGATTTAACCTAGAGATAGCATTAAGAATATGAATTAACCAAGGTACATGCAATATCAAGCTACGAGTCGATATTTAACATATATTCAACTTCCTACACATCCAATTAGTCCTACGAGTCCTAAAGGGATATGATTGCCACTTGGGTTAAGGTTCGCTACGAGGAATCTACAAAACCCTAGCAATTGAATGACTCTACTCTAACTAGTCGGCCATGCCAGAGAGAATAAAACACATTCAAGCAATTAAGCACAAAGAAGTTAAAACATTGCAATAGGAATAAGAACTAGATTAAGAAACTCACAATTCAACAATCAAAGATCAAAATCGTAGGCGAAACCTTGAGAGTTTAGTTGCTCATGCTCAACGGCGCTCTCAACAATGGAATAATGTGCATAAGGTTAATGAAAGAATAACTAGAAAAGCCTTAAATAGTCTTATGAAAGTCAACCCAAAATAACTTAATGAAAACCCTAAGTAAAATCCGGAATTGAAGATCAGTCTCTGCACGGGACACGGGGCGGCCAGGCCAGGCCGCGGGGCGGTCGGCGATCAGCGAACTTCTCCGTTTCTTCCTTCGAACCGCGGGGCGGCCAGCGATGCTGCGGGGCGACCTGCGATTCTTCCGAGCTGCTTCTTTGTTTCCAGCACCTCCTAAGTATTCTCCTTAACTTGTTTCCAATCTTTTCAATATCATTTCACCTCCAATCTACTTTTCCTGAAATAAACCATAAAATCATGTAGATTCCACCTCTTCTAACTCAACAAGTGAAAATGCAAACTCAACTAAATAAATGCAACATTCACACCTAAATTATGCTAAATGCAATATATTATGCAATACTAAATATGCTCTATCAACAACCCATTAGTTACATCCAGTAGAGAGAGGGAGAGAGAGAGAGAGAGAGAGAGAGAGAGAGAGAGAGAGAGAGAGAGAGAGAGTGGAGGCCGAGGGAGCTTGGAGAAAGCGAGAGCGAGATTTGGCTTCGATCGGTTGTAAGCTTTTATTTTAGTTTATTAATGCAATTTAGTTTTCTTTTATTATTGATAAGTTTCCCTATGATGAAGAGCAAGTAGTCCACCTAATTCTAGGGTCGGGGTGAGCCCGACGTCGACTACTTATAGTTTTCTTTATTATGTTTTGATCATCCACTTCCTTTTATATGTTTATTACATAATTAATAGAGATTCAGGTTAACAACTTGGATTATAAACATCAAATTGGTAGATACAATTAGGGTTTCTTGAGAGAGTTGTCTAATGGTTGGAAAAGGCAAAAGCTTGTTCCTTTGATGTGATTCGCATTATTATCTCTCTTTATCTTGCCTTATGCATGTTTGGTTATCGTTGTCGCAAACCCCGGTCTTGGAAGTTTTATTTCACATTGTTTATTTCGAATTTCGCAAATCATAGCCTTCGTTACGTTTTGTGTTCTACTCGACTTCGACTAAAACTAGCCGACGTCGACCACTAATACTCGATCAAGCAAGATCGCTCTCGTTTTTGTCTCTACAAGTACTCGACCAAGCTACTCGACATCAACCAGAGTTAGTCGACGTCGACTACACTAGTGACCCTTGCCTGCTCGAATTCGACTGTGCCTTACCCATATCGATTACACCTAGTCGAGGTCGAGTACTCCTGTGTCAATCACCGTTCGTGAGATTCGCCTACTACCCGAGATCCGCTGACACGCTTCCTCGAGGATCGATCCTGACTTCCTTTTGCTACAATAGGAGGGAGTCTTGTAATTATTCGCACGGAACGGAATTGGTTTGCTTTGATTTGTTTACATTTTAATTGCAATTCTCGATATCCTCCTACAACAAAAACAACAGAAAACGAAGCAAAGCAGTGTCGAGTAGGGCAGTACTCGACGTCAACCAGAGTCCTCGACGTCGACCAGCCAGTAGTCGAAATCAAGTGTACTGCAGTGTAAAAACGTGAATAAAAACAGAATGGAAATGGAAATAAACACAGAATCGGTGGGATGTAATTCAATAAGATAAAAGGTTCCATAATCGGGGTTTCAATGCCACAACGGTAACCATATAAGCATTATGCTAAAGGTATAAAAGATCATGCCATTCATCAAATAACTGTCGTTAATAACAATTAAGAATATTGAGTCTTTCGCATAAACCCTAATTGTTACTAACCTTTTTCACATAATTAATCCAAGTTGTATTAAGATCACTTTTTTTTCAATAACACAAACAAGGATTACCTTCAACTGTCGTAGAAGAATCATGTTCATAGAGATAGAAGACAAAATTGCATTAAAGATTGTACCTTTATCGCATTACCTTACATGGCTACCGTCGGGCTCACCCCGACCATAGAATTTCGGTGACTACTCGCTCTTCATCATAACAAACATTAATAAATTCATGAAAAGAACTACTTGCATTAAATCAATTAAAAACTTACAACCAATCGAAGCCAAAACCGCTCTCGCAAATCTCTACTTCAATCGGCTCCAAGCTCTCTTAACTCTCCTACTCACTATCTATTGGTAAACACAATTGCTTGTGGCCTAGATGATTCCTAAAACTCAGCACCTAGGGCTTTATTTATAGTATTCAATCCCCATAAATCAAGGAAGGAATAATCTATCTATATCTAAAACTATCTATCTAAAATAAATAAACCCTTAAGGGAAAATATCTAAAGTCGATAGGTCTTGATTTATCTTCTCTTAAAGTTGATAGAATTCCTTAAGGGAAAATATCTAAAGTGGATAGGTCTTGATTTATCTTCTCTTAAAGTTGATATAATTCCACGTGCCTTAGCTTGCAAGTAACCACACACTCGGATCTTCACTCGATTTCAACTCGGATTGCCGATGGGAAGTACTCGACATCGACTAAAGTGGTCGACGTCGAGTTGAACTCTTCTTCTCTTCGGACAGTGCTCAAGCTCCGGTAGAATTCGGACTCTTGACTGGTACTCGACATCGAGTAAAGTCCTCGACGTGGAGTATAGTTGTGCTCCTCGTGTGATCTGCTGCTCGACAAGTGGATTTCGACCAGATGTACTCGACATCAACCAGAGTGGTAGACGTCGAGTAGCTTTGTCGAGTACTTTCTATTCTCTTTTCTGCTCGACATGCTCTAGTTCAATTGCTACTTGACCTCTGGTCTGATGTGGTCGGCCTCGAGCTCTCTGATGGTTTTCTCCTTTCTCTGAATTGCAGTAAACCACCACGATTTCTGTGAAACTAAATAAAAACTAGTGTAGGCCCCATAATTTGGCAAATAAGCATAAACTGCATAGATTCTTTATAGTTCTGACCCAATGATATGAAATGCATGCAGAAATAAATATAAAAGTTAGTGTAAAACATGGCAATTTAGGCTCACAAGATGACATCAACGGTTCATATGAATCAGTTTTAAAGGAGCATCAGCTCTACATTCAATCATCTGGAAAGGAAGAGCATGGTGCTCAGTCATAGCACATGTATCACAGAAAATATCTTTCAATTCAAATATATTACAACTAGGAATGTGTCTCATCTTATATATTACATTGAATTTCAATCAAGAGATTGAATCAAATCAAGGCCAATATGTGTCACTTGGTGTAGTTCTTTAGTCTTGTAAGAATACAACATGTATAAACCAGCATGAATCACACCACAATCTATCTTGAACTTGGCTGTAAGGTCCTGTAGGAAACATGAGATAGAATCAAAACTGAATTTCAACCCTCCATCACAAAGCATCTTTGACACAGATAACAAATTATGCCTAAATTCGGGCACATAAAGCACATTACTAAGCACAAGATCACTTGCTAAGACCACAGTTCCTGTCCACTCAACCACTTTAGCAGTTCCATCAAGTGACCTCAAATCACAAAAAATAGATTTGTAAAATGCTATATGATCAGTGGGACCTGAATCTATTATCCACTCAAGAGAATCTCCCTTCTGAGATCCAATAAGAAATGAAATATTGAGATTACCTGCAAAATACACAATTGCATTGTTGGAATAGGCATCAGAACTGCTACCAACACATGGTCGGTTGCTTGCCCTTCATCATCTTCACAACTTCAAGATAAATTGCATTCACCGTGCTTTGATCAAGTTTGACTGCACTAACATCAAGAGAAGACTCAGACCGTGGTGCATCTACATTAGCAACAAATTTTCCTCCTTGAGGTTTGCCACCTTTACAAGACCCATTGTACCATTTAGGGTAACTAACCAGCTTGAAACAATAGCCCCTGGTATGCCCCTTCTCACCACAGTAATCACATTGCCTATCATACTTAGGCTTCTTAGAATCTCTTCTTTCTTGATCAGATTGCTTAGTCTGAAATCTTGGAGAGCCCTTAGAGCTCTTACCATCTCCAAGATCCTTTCCGCTCTTACCAGATTGAAAATTTCTACCCACAGCTAGCACATCAACATTTGTTTGAGTGCTAGTACCTGCCCATTTTCCTCTTTCATCTTGAACAACAAGCTGAAAAACTTTATTAATACTCGGCATAGGATCCTTGATTCCAACTACTAAAATTATATCCATTAAACAAGGTTGAAACTAACTGTATACCTGGATGATCAGAATTTGCAAGAAACAACGGATTCACATGTGCATTCGAATTCTGATATCCAAAATTCCCAAACTGCATCTGATTGGCACCAATATTCAAAGGTCGCTGCTGCTGACGATTAGGAGCCGCTGGAGATCCAATTCCAGTTCCTCTCCCCATGCAAGCACCCGGTTTCACATTTTCATTCACATTCGAGCTCCTTGGCTGTTGATTCAATCAAAAGCGGAAGCAAACAAAACAGAGCTACGCAAATGAGCAACAACACACGAACATTAACCAAATCTTGCACACAATTCTGATACCATGGGAAGAATCAAGGAATTGATGACAGAAAACACAAAACAGAAATTGAATTGAAAAGAAAACAAGTTTTACATCATAGAAATCGTCACCTACAATGATCAACTTGACTCCTTATATAGAGAGGAGGAGCTTCTTCTAACTGCTGAACAGACCAGGGAGAAAAGACAATTCTACCCTTACATAAAATGACTAAATGCCCAAAGTACCCTTAGTTATGTAAGCTAAGCCATATGATCCACATTAACCATTATATTAATTCTCCCATTTTTTTATACAAAATTTGTTACCTTTCTCTCCACATTGAGCCATGGTAACTATTTTTCCTATAATGCTCTAAATATTTCCTTCACCTCGTCTTCTAAGCTCACAAAAATGATGATCATGTAATATTTACTTTCCTTTCCATTCTCTTCTTTTAGAAACAAACAACCCTATGTTTCTATAACATATGTCATATGCAGTATTGATAAAAAGAACTTATGGAATGAAATAGATGCATTTCTTAATATTTTAAAAATACAGATTATAGCATTAATGGAAAACAGGTCGGATAATCAATCCCTCAATCATATCAGGAAGAAATTGGGGTTTGAGTCCATAATCTGTAGTCCTTGATAGTCGAGAGAAAGGGTGATAGTGGGGTGTTTTGGAAAATTTTATAGCTCATCGATGAATCACTTGAAATAATTACAAAATAGAGAAATATATATAACACCGAAGTGCATAGGAAAATCAACCAAATTTGGTTATTGCACTATGTTTTACTTATATGTGTCGTCGCATGATTAAGAAAAACACCATTTTTGTTCAAATCTTACAAACCACGTTAATCTTCTCCCATGACCAAGTATTTTGACTAGCGATCAAAACGAAGTATAATGTACGGATGTAAGACAAAATGGGTGGAGCCCCTACCTACACTTCCTAGTGGATTTACTCAAATAATCGACATAAAGAATTGGAGTATGTGAGTGACGCCTGCTTGGTAGTTAGTTGGTTAAGGTCCTGTAGTGGAATAAGGGGCGTAACAACCCTATGTATATACCCAATTGTAGAATGTAAATAGAATAATCAGACTCTACATAGCATATTCAGAGAGTAAAATACAAAAACAAAATTTCCTTTCATCTCTATACACTTCACTCTGGTGGTACAGGTTTGATCTGATTATTTATCTCGTTACTTCCTTGATTGTGATTGTGATGAACAAGATCCATACATAGCTGAATCTTATCATGGTATCAGAGCCTTCGAATTCTCAAGAGGGAATTCATGATGTGATTTGCTGGTTTTGGTGCTTCCTTGCTGCGAAATCGGATTTTCGCTTCGTGATGTTATTTCTTAGTTTCTACCTTTATTCCTCACTCGGTTTCCTTCCTGATGTGCTTGATTTCCTTTTTGATATGATCGGTTTCATGAATTTGCGTTAGTGATCTACTGAGAACTTGTTGATTCATGCTCGATTTTCGCAGCGATTTTCTGTTTTTTGGCTTTTTCTTGAAATTTAAGCATCTGTCTTCGTTTTCCCGTGATTTTATCCGTTGATATGTGTCTGAGGTTCAATGCGATCAGTTTCTGTTTTTGATGCACTATACTTGGTCTGTCTCTGTATCTAGATGACTAAATTTAGCCGATCTGATTGCGTTTCTTATAATATGTTGTCAGGTTCGAACATGAATGCTGATAATGCTAATTGTTCTGGTCATATTAAGCGGCTGCCACTTCTGAACGTGACCTTCACTGATCCTCTGCTTCTCACCAACTCGGATCACCCGGGAATGCAACTTGTGGCAGTCCCATTCTTCGGGAGAAATTTTCTGAATTGGAGCCGTGCCATTAGGATGGCACTTAGAGCTAAAGTCAAGCTCGGCTTCATCAACGGCACCTGTTGCCATCCCGAGGAAGGTACCGAGGAGCTTGAGAAGTGGATTAGATGTGATTTCATGGTTATATGTTTGGTGGTAAACTCCATGAAGCCTGAAATTGCTGAACAGTTCATGTATGTGATTTCTACTCGTAAGTTGTGGGATGAGATATTGGAACGATTCTCAGAATCCAATGCGTTTTTGGTGTATCAACTACAGAAGGATATCAGTGATATAAAACAAGACAATATCTCAGTTTCTGCCTACTATGGAAATCGGAAAAAGGGTTTGGGATGAGCTCCAATCCCTTCAAGGTGTTCCTATATGCACCTGTGGAGTAATGAAGAACTGCACCTGCCTTATTTTGAAGAAATTACTAGAATGAGAGGTGACGAGAGGGTTTCTCGACCAAATAAATTTGTAGTCAAGACCCCACTATAGGATAGTGGATTCAGGTTCGTCCTCAGGAGAGAAGTCAATGGTTCTAGGTTTAGTGTGTTTTGGGGTTCAGGGATAGAAGGAAAAGGTGATGAGGGTGGCTGTCGGCAAAGAATAGAGGGGTTGATGTCGAGGGATGGAGAGAGAATGGTGGTTTGATATCGAGTAGAATATATGCTGAATAAAAATAATAAAATAAAACAAATAAAGATGCAAACTTCCAAGGTTAGGGATCACTACAACAATAAACATATGTGCAGATCATAAATCACATAAAGATGAATGTTTTATATCAAATAATCGACTTTCGCAAATTCCAACAATTTAGGTGATAGAGGCTCTCACATAAAGACCTAATTTGTTTATACCTTTTCTTAATTAGGATTAGTCAGCTCTCGCAAATAAACCCTAATTACTATCCAATTCATAATAAGATCACTTCCGCTTCAATATCATGAATAAGGAATTTTCTCAACTCTCGCAAAGAATTAAGCACATAGGTAGATGATGATAAAGACATATAAATTCATGGATTTATAAATCAAACACACATATCTATATTGGGATCACCCCAACCCTAGAAGAAGGAAATTAGAAACAAACCATAATAAAAGAAATTAACTTTCACATAAAATAAACTAAAACTTACAACCGTTCGTCTCCTTCCTCCTCTCTCTCTCTCTCTCTCTCTCTCTCTCTCTCTCTCTCTCTCTCCTTCTCTCTCCTCTTCCTCCTCTCTCCTCTCTCCTTACGCCCTAAGACGACTTGACTTGAATGAATGGAAATCAGCCCCTAAGGCTTTATTTATAGGCTTCCTTCCCTCTCTAATTATGAAAGAATAATCTATCTATATCTATATCTATTTATCTACTTTATTAAGATAAAAAAATGGAAATAAATAAATAAATCTTAAAGGACTATATCCAAAGTGGGGAAATATCTTCTCTTGACTTGATAGCACTTGATAACTCTTGATGGATCCGGATGGAATTTGATCTCGAAAATATCTTCATCGGATTCGGGAAAAAAACATAACAAGACTCGGGTTACTCGACGTCGGCTTCTGGGGATTTCCTCGATATCGAGTAATCCTACTCGATATCGACTAGCAATTTTCTCGTCTTCTGCTCAGCAACTCGATTCCGGCCTCTAGAAGCAAAGTCGACTTGATTTTTCCTCGATATCGAGTAGCTTTCCTCGATATCGACCAAGGTCTTCTCCGTCTTCATCTTCTTCGTCGATCTCGGCTCCAGGAAGACACATCGACTTTGTTTTTACTCGATATCGAGTAAATTTTCTCGACATATCGAGTAAATTTTCTCGACATCGACTTGAATGTTCTCTTGCTCAGCTTCTTTGTCGATTCCGGGTGCTCAGCTCGATTTGGGTTTACTCGATATCGAGTCAAACAACTCGATATCGACGAAGTCTCTCAGCTTTCTGCTCTGTTCTTGACCATGCGTTGGAAAGTTACTTTCGAGAGCTATAACTCTCATGAAGACACCAGAACTTGATTCAGAATTATGAATGGAGAAAAGTGGGCTTTTCTCCAGCTGCGCCATCCTTAGCTTCTTCACTACTTTTCTTTAAGCTCCAAAATGCGTCTGATTTCTGCGAAATATAATAAAAAACTTGTGTAGACCTCCATATATTGCAAATAAACATAAACTACACAAATTATGTACTATTCTAACCCAAATGCATGAAATGCATGCAGAAATTGATATTAAAGTAACTATAAAACATGGCGAATTAGGCTCACAACAAACACCGCATACTTAAGCTTGCTTGTCCTCAAGCAATACTTTTATTTGTCATTCAGGGGAAGGAATCAAAACTCTCAACATCTTAGATTCATTCTCATATGTCCCTGCAATTAATTACCATCCTCGAAAAGGTACTAGTGTCACAAATCTATGCATGTGCAAAATAAAAAGCAACATCTACTCACAAAAGGAGGGTTATGCAAAACATTCATAAGTGACAAAGCATTAATAATCAAGAGGACTTTAATTTAAGCTCAATAAGGAGTAGATTGGTAAAAGGCTAAAGGTTGGCAGTTTTTTGCCATGTGGTGCTAACGATCCGGGGAAATGGAGTATTTTCAAACTTTCTTAACCACATCCATTCTTCCTTTGATCCATCACCTTCCATAATGCTTTTTTCAATAATAATGCTTTTACCCCTCTAACTTCAGCACTGCCTTCTCGCGAGTCGCAAACATGGGTGTCATGAATGGCCCCAGATACTTAGTGCTTTGGACTCCTCACCTGTGTGTCCCATCTCACTAAACTATTATCTCAGTAAGCAGGGTCGATTGTTGTGAGCTGAATCTGCCATGTTTTACACTATCATTTATATCGTTTTCTGCATACATTTCATGCATTTGGGCTAAGATAATACAGAATCTATGTAGTTTATGCTTATTTGCCAAATTATGGAATCTACACCAGTTTCTGTTTAATTTCGCAGAATTCGAGACAAAATACAGCAGTTCCGAGAAAGGTTAGAAATGCTCAGAAATCAACTACAGAAGTCCGAGTTCAAGAACCAGCGGAACCAGGACGAATCAAGTCAGAGCCTAGATGTACTCGATCTAGAGTTACCGTATTCGATCTCGACAAAGGTGTCCGAGCTGAGCCTGGTCGAGCAAAGCTGATCGAGAAACTGAGGGTCAGAGGCAACCCGACTCCGGAAGCCTTACTCGATCTCGAGTATACCAGTCGAGATCGATAAACCCTGATGCCATGTCCGGAGTCGACGAGATGAGCCAAGTCGAGAAGCCGAGGACCCGGAGACGCCGAGCACACTCTACTCGATCTCGACAAAAGTTATCGATATCGACAAGGTCTTCACCACTTGTCCGACTCAATACCGAGGAGAAGTTCCTCGACAACACCAAGCCACACAAAAGTTGACATCGTTACTCGATCTCGAGAAATCTCCTCGATCTCGAGGACCACCACAACACATGTCCGAGCCAGAGTCGGGGAAGAGTTCTCGACCAAGACCAGCAGAGCAGAAGTCGACGACCACGTTACTCGATCTCAAGGAGTCCTACTCAGTCACAAGGAGCCGCGTCCCGAAGCCGCGTTACGCGGTTTGGCTGTCCTACTCGGATTTGGATTGCTTGGAGCCGAAGAATGCCGAGATCTATCAACATCTATCTATGGAGAGAAGACCTATCAACACATGGAAGACTTACCTATTTTAGATATAATTTTCCTTATAGATTTAATTCCTTTATTTCATTTATTTATCATTAAGCTTTTAGATATAGATTTAGATAAAGAAAGAGATATTCTATCCTTGAATAGCAAGGAGTAGAAGGCTATAAATAAAGCCTTAGGGGCTGGTTTTTCATCATTCAATTTTAGAGAGAACAAGTAAGTAGTAGTAGTAGAGAGAGAGAGAGTTTGTGGCAAGCAAGGTGGAAAGGCGAAAGCGGATTTGTCTTGTTTGGTTGTAAGCATTCTTTTATTTAATTCAATGCAAGTTAGTTTCTTTTGTTATTTGATGAGTTTCTTGATTATGAAGAGCGAGTAGTCCACCCACATCTAGGGCTGGGGTGAGCCCGACGGTGGCCATGTAAGGTGACGCGGTAAAGGTACAATCTTTCTATGCAATTCGTCTTCTATCTCTATGAGCATGATTCTTTTGCGAGAGTTGAAGGTGATCCCGCTTTGTATTATTGAAGCGAAAGTGATCTTAATGCAAATTGGATTAATTATGTGAAAAGGGTTAGTAACAGTTAGGGTTTATGCGAAAGCCTCTATATGCCTATTTGTTAATAACGAAAGTTATTTTGATGGAAAGCATGATCTTTTATGCCTTTATGTATTACTTTGCATGATTATCGTTGTGGTGTTGATACCCTGGCTTTGGAAGTTCTTTATTTATTGAGTTTATTTCATCCGAAATATGAATTCTGTGATTCGAGTTTGCAATTTGAAAGTTTCTGTCTGTTTTGTCGATCTCGAGTTAGGCTAGTCGATCTAGAGTACTACAATAGTCGAGATCGAGTACCTGTTTGTCTAGATCGAGTTTCTGTTGATCAATTTTGAGTTGCTGTCGTCGTTGTCTGTTATCGATCTCAAGTACTGCTTTGTCGAGATCGAGTAAGTCTGTTTCTTCGCTTTCACTCTTGCTTTCGTTTCTTATTTATGTCTTTGTTTCATTGTTTCTATCTTTCTGTTTGCTTTTCTGTGAGATTTACAGCTACCTAGGATCCGCTGACACGCTTCCTCGTGGATCGATCCTGACTTCCCACTACTGCATAGGGAGGAGGTCTTGTAATTATTTGCTGGGGCACTAATCTGGATTGATTTATTTTATTATATTTCATACTCGATTTCCTTCTTACAACAAATTGGCGCCGTTGCCGGGGAAGCAATCATTTGCGCCTTAGGTAGTCAGTTCTCACTTTTCTCTTGAGTTACTTTGCATGTATATGCGCCGTTCTGGTCGAACACCTGAGTTTGACGCCTTAGACAAACCGAAGCGCCTTATACATATCCAAGCTAATATTAGAAGAGCCATGGCAGCTGCAGAGACACAGTAACAACTGATCGAGAGGCTCACAAGGGATCTAGCCGCCAGGGAGGCTGCTCTCGCCACTGAAAGAGCAGGCAGACAAAAGGAAGCTGAGCGTGCGAGGCAAGCAGAAGCTGAGCTTGCCCTATACCCAACCACTGCAGAGGATTATATGCACCCGACCCTCGTCGTGCGTGAATCGGCCCTTCTAATCCCTGAAAATAACTATGAAATTTGCACTCAATTCCTTATTGAAATTAAAAATAAGGCTTTTCATGGTAGATTTAATGAATGCCCTCTGCAACATATTACCAACTTTACTGACATGTGTCATACTCTTACTGAAGGTACCACCTTGGAGTACATCCTGATGAAGGCTTTCCGTCGGTCTCTCGCTGGTCCTGCATTGAAATGGTTGGGAGCCGCTGGCAAAGGCTTAGGAACGTTATAAGGATCTACTGCGATCCTGCCCTACACATGGACAACAACCCTGCATAGTTCAAGAGATCTTCTTCAATTCTCTGGACTTGGCTGTAAAGGACAGAATCAACACATATACTCACTATGAGTATCTCACAATGTCGTATGCTGATGCATGGGCTGCTCTCGATAAGCTGACCAATTATGACAACAAGTATGGGACTCCAGTCACCTATGAGGAGAACCCCTACGATAGGACAGCACCATCCATGCCCCTCTATGAGCCCCCTAAGGAGATTGATCCAGATGTAAGGGAGCAGTACTAAAGAGACCAGAATAAGAAGCTCCTCAAACAAGTACAGTATCTTTCTGTCTACCAGCCTTGTATTGAATGCGGATCACAGAGGCACACCACTACTGAGTGCCCACACACAGAGCAAGTCAGGCTGGCAGAATACCATGAAGAGGCAGCTTACGCAGGGGGTCGCAATCGCTACATGGGGGGACCAAAGGTTTCAGCAACCACAATGGAAACAAGGTGCCCCTAGGAACCCCCGCCCTATAGAGCTCCAGGACATCCGGAAAGGGACCAGAAAAGGGATGATCTACAGACAGTCTTAGAGGAAATACGGAGGAATCATTCAGAAACTAAGCAGTCCTTCAACTCCGTCTACACTCAGATGCAAGGTGTCAACTCTAGGCTTGGGGAAATTGATACATGGAGGAAATCAGTTGATACACAGATTGGCCAGCTAGCAGCAGGAATCCCTAGACAGTCAGGTTCACTCCCAGGATCTTCAAAACCAAATCCCAAGGGAAAGACCGGACACATCGCTGCTATAAATCTTAGAAGCGGCCATCGGCTACAAGAGCCAGAGGTCGGAAAGCAGAAGGACGAAGGAGAACATCAACTTGATATCGAGGAAGATCTTCTCGATATCGACGACAGAATAGGCCAGCCTTCGTCTGCACAGCACAGCAACTCGACACCGTAGAAACTGGTCGAGATGGAGAAGGACTTGGTCGAGATCGAGGAAGATCAAGCCGAGATCGAGAAGGTTGCTACACCTCCGACATCTGTTCTGGCTCCGAATCAGAAAAAGAAGTTGCCTTTCCCCACAAAATCTCTAAAGGACTCAGCAGAGAAGAAATTTCAGCGCTTCATCAAGACGCTTCAGAAGCTCAATGTCACCATTCCCTTCACAAAAACTCTTAATGAAATGCCATCCTATGTCAAATTCCTGAAAGAGATTCTGAGCAAAAAGAGATCAATGGCTGAAATTACAGAGAAGTGCAGCCATTTGGACATACTTGAGAAGAGGCCAGATCCAGGTAAGTTTGCTATAACCATTGGATTTGGCCCGTATAAAATTAATGCTTTATGTGATCTTGGAGCTAGTGTGAGTATAATGCCTTTAACAATTTGGTCCAAGATTAAGATAGGTGCCCTAGATCCTGTGGATGCTAGACTTTATATGGCCAACAACACGGTGGTCATTCCAACAGGCATGGTGGACAATGTGCCAGTACAAGTAGGTAAATTCTTTGCCCCTGGTGATTTCTTAGTTGTTGATATGCAAGAAGACCATGCTTGTCCAATTATTCTAGGAAGACCCTTCTTGGCGACGGTGGATGCCAACATAAGCGTGAGAAAAGGAGTGCTCACTTTCAACATCAGCGATGAGGTAATTGAGTATTCCTTTAATAAAACTGAAAGGTATGCATGTCCTATGGAAGAGGTAAAATCTATCTCAGCTGGCTACATCACTTGCGGGGAACCCAAGGTAAGAAATATGACCCTTGAGGAGCTGGAAAAAAGGGATATGGAGGCCCAGGTGGAGGAGATCATGGCCATCCTAAAGGAGGAAACAGAGAATCCACTCGACACGGACCAAGGTACGTCGTTATGGACTAACTATTTTTTGGATGCCTTGACAGGATGCAAGTATGGGGTCATAGTCGACAAGGATTCTTTGATATCGAGGACTCTAGTCGATCTCGACCAAAACCAAAAGCCTCCACCAGCACCAGCGTCGTCGAGCAGCCAGACAGAAGCCGAGCACTCCTCGGGATCGAGTAGACTACTCGAGATCGACCAACCCTTCGCTGCATCGACTTCACCTTCCTCGACGCTGACTCCACCAGAAGGACAAGACTCCTCAAGATCGACCAAGATTGTCGAGATCGAGCAAGCCCCACCTTCCTAGACTCCAGCAACCGCAAGCAGCCCACCTCCAGAACCTGAAACATACTCGAGATCGAGTACTCCTACTCGAGATCGACCAAACACCGTAGTCCCCGGTTTCGTTTCTGCAAATGTAAGCCAAGGTATGGATCTTTCTTCTCCTATTTCCATTAAAGATTTATCTATACATGGGAGAGGTTTGCCTTGGTATGTGTGCTTATGTAGGATATCCAATGATGAGCCTAAGGAGTATGAAGTTGGAGACAAGCTCTATGTTACTAAATCAATAGATCATTGGTTCCCTAACAAATTCAACAAGAAGAAGATGGGGCCTTTCGTGGTGAACAAGATCCATTCTGGAGGATTACAGCTGATGGACAAGAATGGAGTCCTATTTGAAGCCCAAGCTACATGGGCCCTGCAAATGCCACCTTGAGCTTAATGGAGAAGTCGGCCCAGCGACTATAAAATCTAGAGCTTGTAAATAGACATTTATTTTGGGACTTTTTGGACATTGTTTTGTTTGTTTTTGGTTTTGAACATTTTAGTTTTTCTATTTTGGGTATATGTCTTCTACACTTTTCAAGTCCATGGATAGAAGCAACCTATATTCAAACTCGGCCCAGGCATTCTTTCATTCGATATTAAGAGGCCATGCACACTTGTCTAGTGAGTTTCTTTCTTTACCCTTGTTTTTATACAGTGAGGACACTGTAATGTTTAAGTATGGGGTGGGGGAAGGGCTTACTTTATGCATATTTGCCATATTTGACATTATTTGTGCATTTTAGAATTCATTTCTTGTATTGCTTATACATGGCTATTTTAGAATTCATTATTGAATTATGTGCTTATATGCATGTTTTCCAAAAGTTTGAGAAAAATGACCCCCATTGAAATTTTTGATTAATGTCATGGAAGTTTAATATTGAACTCGATGATGGAAAATTGGATTCATTAGAGATATAGCATGAAATTGCCTAGTAAAGCGAAGTCACAATGAAATACATATTTTGATGAAAACCATGAAATGAGGTAAAATTTGATATTGCTTTTGACATGTTGCATAATAAGATGATGGAGGACTTTATATTTCCATATAATGCTCATTGTTTAAATTCCTAGCCTTACCTATGCTTATGCCTTACACAAAAGCCATATTGAGCCTTATTTCATATATTGCTCCACATGTTCTAAATATTGCCATTCTTTACCTTATTTCCTATCCAGGGATTACGATGAGAATGATGTTACGTTATGGAGATGTTATATGGTTGTTGTGTTGTTATTATCATTATTGGCGTTTGGTAGGAGAATATTCGAAAAATATGGAAAATTTAATGAGTGAGAAAAAATCCAATCACCTCAGGAGATAAAGGTAGATCGACGACCACGTTACTCGATCTCGAGGAGTCCTACTCGATCTCGAGGAGCCGCGTCCCGAAGCCGCGTTACGCGGTTTTGTTGTTCTACTCGGATTTGGATTGCTTGGAGCCGAAGAATGCCAAGATCTATCAACATCTATCTATGGAGAGAAAACCTATCAACACATGGAAGACTTACCTATTTTAGATATAATTTTGCTTATAGATTTAATTCCTTTATTGCATTTATTTATCATTAAGCTTTTAGATATATAGATTTAGATAAAGATAGAGATATTCTATCCTTGAATAGCAAGGAGTAGAAGGCTATAAATAAAGCCTTAGGGGCTGGTTTTTCATCATTCAATTTCAGAGAGAACAAGTAAGTAGTAGTAGAGAGAGAGAGAGTTTGTGGCAAGCAAGGTGGAAAGGCGAAAACGGATTTGTCTTGTTTGGTTGTAAGCATTCTTTTATTTAATTCAATGCAAGTTAGTTTCTTTTGTTATTTGATGAGTTTCTTGATGATGAAGAGCGAGTAGTCCACCCACTTCTGGGGCTGGGGTGAGCCCGACGGTGGCCATGTAAGGTGACGCGGTAAAGGTACAATCTTTCTATGCAATTCGTCTTCTATCTCTATGAGCATGATTCTTTTGCGAGAGTTGAAGATGATCCTTCTTTGTGTTATTGAAGCGAAAGTGATCTTAATGCAACTTGGATTAATTATGTGAGAAGGGTTAGTAACAATTAGGGTTTATGCGAAAGCCTCTATATGCCTATTTGTTAATAACGAAAGTTATTTTGATGAAAAGCATGATCTTTTATGCCTTTATGTATTACTTTACATGATTATCGTTGTGGTGTTGATACCCTGTCTTTGGAAGTTCTTTATATACTGAGTTTATTTCATCCGAAATCTGAATTCTGTGATTCGAGTTTGCAATTTGAAAGTTTCTGTCTGTTTTGTCGATCTCGTGTTAGGCTAGTTGATCTAGAGTACTACAGTAGTCGAGATCGAGTACCTGTTTGTCTAGATCGTGTTTTTGTTGATCGATTTTGAGTTTCTATCGTCAATGTCTGTTGTCGATCTCGAGTACTGCTTTGTCGAGATCGAGTAAGTCTGTGTCTTTGCTTTCGTTCATGCTTTCGTTTGTTATTTCTGTCTTTGTTTCATTGTTTCTGTCTTTCTATTGGCTTTTCTGTGAGATTTACAGCTACCTAGGATCCGCTGACACACTTCCTCGTGGATCGATCCTGACTTCCCACTACTGCATAGGGAGGAGGTCTTGTAATTATTTGTTGGGGTACGAATCTGGTTTGATTTATTTTATTATATTTCATACACGATTTCCTCCTTATAACATCGATCTACCTTTATCTCTTGAGGTGATCCGATTTTCTTTCACTCATTAAATTTTCCATATATTTTTTTAAAACTTTCATGCCAAACTCCATATAATAATGATAACAACACAATAACCATATAACATCTCCATAATATAACTTCATTCTCTACATAATCCCCGGATAAGGTATAAGGTAAAAAATGGCAATATTTAGATCATGTGGAGCAATGTATGAAAATAAGGCATAATATGACTTTTGTGATGCATAAGCATAGGTTTGGCTAGGATATACCAATATGAGCATTATATGTAAATATAAAGTCCTCCATCCTCTTATCATGTAACATGTCAAAAGCAATATCAAATTTACTAGGGGTGTGCAGAAAAACACGATACGACTAACACGACACGAACACGCGACAAAACGACACGAAAAAACACGAAACGAAAAAGATACGACACGAATATAACACGAAACGCTAAAACACGGCAATAAATGTGTCGGATACGGATCGGGGTTTTTTATTTATCGGATACCCGACACGACACGATTATATTTTTAAAAATTTTAAAACTGTAAATAGTATGGTATAATTAATAAAATTTTCATTCATGACACAAGATTCAATTAGTTCAGATGGTCAAGCGTGCCTTTTGCCTTTCAATCCGGAGCATTTGTGGTAAGCGGGGGTTCGACTCTCATATTGGCCCAACCTTTTTTCATTTTTTCCCCACAAATTCCCAACTTTTTATTTATTTATTTAACTTTGCAAAACAAAACCCTAATCCAGTAGTACGCCGCCCCCAAGCTCGCCCCTTTCCATCTTCTCCTTCGAAATCGACGGCTCCGATTCAGTATGTTCAATCCGTGTACCAAAGAGCGCGACTTTCTCTCTCCCTCTCAATCTCACGCCTCTCTATCAAACTCAGATTTGGCCGGAGAATCCTCTCTATCTCTGACCAATCTCTCACCTTCGTTGTCGACTTTTTGATCCTCCCTAACCAGTGCTCTCAATTTCAATTCCATGGCCGTTCTCCGCTCGAATCGCAACTGCCCAGTGCCCACTCCCATCTCAAGAACTCGACAAACTTAGATCTAATGTCTCTCTATCAAACATTCAAATTCAGATCTAGCGAATCCTCCCCTTCTCCGACCAATCTCTAACCTTCGTTGTTGCTTCTCCGCTCCTAGTTTCATTTCTCTAGCCATTTTCACTCCCCCCTTTGCTCAAATCGTGGTACGCACAGCCCAAAAAATTCAGATTTTTTTAAACGTGTCGTGTCGTGTTATACGGGTATCCGACACGAAACCGTGTCGTGTTATCGTGTCGGATACCCGGTAGTTACCGTGTCGTGTTCGTATCGACACTTTCCCCCTTACCGTGTTGTGTTTTTTATCGTATCGTGTCGTGTCGTGTTGGATACCCGATTATGCACAGCCCTAAAATTTACCTCCTTTAATTGTTTTCAAGAAATAATGCACTTCATTGTGACTTTCCTTTACTAGGCAATTTCATTCTATATCTCTAATGAATCCAATTTTGCATCGTCCAGTTTAATTAAAGCTCCCATAACATTAATTAATAAATTTCAATGGGGGTCATTTTTTCAAACTTTGGAAAACTTGCATAAAAGCCAAAAATGAATTCCAAAATAGCCATGTATAAGCGATTCAAGAAATAAACTTTAAATATGCACAAATATGGTCAAATAAAGCCAAATATGCACAAAGTAAGCCCTTCTCCCACCCTATACTTAAACATTACAGTGTCCTCTGATGTATAGCAATCGGCTAGGCCGACCAATTACTAAACTAATGCGTCGCTCTTGCTTAAGCTCTTTGAATTTCTTCTCGATGAATTCGTAACTTGAACTTGGAATTGTTAATTGGGTTGGAGGATTCCAATCTCAGCCTCGTGTCTCCTTGGTTGACTACCGCCACAATACTCCCGACCGACCCGTCTCCTCTGCGGCTTATATGTGAAGAAATTCCTTGAATAATTAATTAGTAATCAACTTACTAATTAACCTCAAAAACAATGAATCACGTACTATGACAGGGAACATACGAAGGCGGTCAACCGGAATTGGCTCACTCCACTCAAAATTATTTGATGATCGAAATTGACGAACAATACATATATATTTTTGTGGAAATCAACGAATCAAAAGAATACGAACCGGAATGCGGGTTGGATTGATAATCGAAGAACCCTTAATCCATAGAGGGTTTCTTCAATTCTATATTCAATCTGATTTAATTCAATAGAACTACAACGTTTAAATAAAAAGGGCGGTTTTGCAAAATAGCCACAAAAATGGGCTTATTTTGCGAAATATCCGCGTTTTGGGACATTTTTGCAAAATGTCCTCAATATAAACATTTTTCTCTCTCCTGTACTAATTTTTCTCTCTCCCGTCCAAATCCTCTCCCCGGACCTCTCTCGCTCTCTCGATCTCTTCTCCCCTCATGCCAGATCTGGTTCGACTGCCTCCAACGGAAACAATTTCCAACGACTATGTTGCTGGATGAGGCCTCGCCAGGACAACGACAACGATGTTTCTATAACGCCGAAGGCGGTGGCGAGCGAGCGGCGGAGCGAACGAGGGAGCGAGCGCCGGATGCGGCCGTCCGATATCTGGAGCGAGAGGCCGGATCTGGTCGAGCGAGCGCCGGAGCGAGGTCGAGCAAGCGCCGGAGCGAGTTCGAGCAAGCGCCGGGGCAAGTTCGAGCGAAGGCCGAGATCTGAATTAGGTTGGTTCCTTCTTTCTCTAATAGTTTCGCCTGAAGCAGGCGCTTTCCGCCTCTTGCTCCTTTGATTTTCTGTGTACTCGGTCTTGTATAGTGGAATATGTGAAATTATACATCAGATTTAGGTATGGTTGTGACGATTTTGTGTTTGATTCCTAAAATTGAACACCAGGTTCATTAGTTCAGGGTTTGTTATGCATGATTCATGGCCAATTGGTCACAAGTTGCTAGAAGGGGATCAATTTTTGTGTCATCTACCTGTTCTATGAGTGGTCTTCGATACTACTTTGATTTCCTTATCAATCAATCGAGCTCGATCTTTGCTTCCGACGATTTTCCTTATCAATCGATCGAAAAGAAAGTATTTTATTGCTTGATTGGAAATTGAATGGATTGTCATGTTTATACTGTGAGAATCAGGGTGTTCGTATCCCAATTGATTGTTCTTGTTGCTGGTAACCCTATATCAGTGCAATGGAATCATAGAAAGTTTGCGCCTTCGGCGCAAATTTTCTTGGATTTTTTAAGTATTGGAGTCGATTTTCAAGTCTCAAGGTGTTTTGTTTATGTTTCTTTGTCAAATTGCAATGTGAAGGCTTTGAAATTGAGCATAAATGTGACAGATTTTACATTCCTTTAGATGTCCTTGCTTCCCTTTTCGACATATAAATGTTGAATCTTTTGAGCATTAGCTAGTAGTGATAGTACAATATAAATGTTGAATCTTTTGAGCATTAGCTAGTAGTGACATTCCTTTAGACGTCCTTGCTTAACTAGTAGTGACAGTATAACATATATGTTGTTTGGCTGTTGTGCAGGGTCTGTCTGCAAATGCATTCTCCCAGACAGCCTCAACGCTACTAAAGTGAGGCATGATTCCGGTGAACTCCAGATATGCAACGAAAAGTGGAAGCTTCGAAACAGGTTGAATTGTAAAGAAGAGTTTGGAGAGGCTGCAGCAGGAAGTATCCATCTCCTCTATGTCTCTGAATGCCCATTACGGGTGTTGATCATCCTGGGAGCAAATGAGGACTGCAGCTGAATTGGAGGACTGATCAACACAAATTAGTTGCTTAATTCTCGCTCAATGTCAGGAAAGTGGAGCTCCATTCGGGTCCTTGTTCGAGCGGGTTTGGTTTGTTCGTTTGCTTCGAGAGCTCCATTCGGGTCCTGGTTCGTTTGCTTCGAGAGCTCCAGGACAGGGCTGCTGGTTACTTCGAACTAACAGTCCATGCCGCACCAGAGGACAGGTTTGATCCATTAACCCACCTCAGTTGTTTTAATGTATGGAAATCTAGATGGACTAAAATATATGAATTTCCTGTAATCCTTTCCTGCTTACTTCTTTCATTTAGTGCTAAACACTTTTCGTACCTTGCTCCATGGACATCCTCATAGAAAGATGAAGATATTGCATATATTATTGCTACCATTCAAACTGACTAGAAAAAAGTAGGCAACACTGAAAAACAGATTTCTTCATTAGTATCACCGGTCTTGAATAAACTTGTCCCCTTTTTTGCACATTTTCTGCTTATCTTAAGCTTTGTTCTTTGTTTAATCTTGTGCTTAACTGCAATTTTCATGAAAATCTTTGCTATTGCTTGGCAGTGGTATTGTGTTAGTATGTTGCTCTTTATCATCCCCCCACCCTTCTCCAGTTTGCAGTTTTTGTCTTCTAACTCCCCTCTTGTTTATTTTTCTTTTGGTTTGGTTTTTGTTTTTTTATCTCGAAGGTGAGAGCTGCATCAAACACTTGCTTTGCTGCCATAACTTCTTCTGTTTTCTTCTCTCTCAAGGAAAAGGAACAGGAGTTTATTCTTTTCTCCTGTGTAAGTTCATTCATTTTTTAGTTCTTTTCAAAACTGAAAATTATTGGAGAAGTGTATCTTTTTGTCACATTTTTATATGCGGTTTCAAAATTTCAGATAGATGCTGCCACGAATGATGAGGTACCTTCAGTCAGATCAACTGCTTGTCGGGCTGTTGGTGTTATTGCATGTTTCCCTAACATTTCCAGGAGGTCGGTTTGAAATAAAAGTTTGAAATATCTTTCCAACAATCAACTGACTTTTCGATTTCTAACTTGTACATTCATCATATAGTGCAGAGATCCTTTAAAAGTTTGTTAATGCTGCTGAGATCAATACACGTCATCACTTACTCTCAGTATGTTAACAATGAACTAGTTTTCTGGTCATCATATTGAGTTGTTGTACTGATAACTGATTTTAAGTGTTATGTTGATATTCTTTAGGTCCGTATTCCAGCATCTTGGGCCATAGCCAATATATGTGATTCCCTATGCGACTGCTTAGATTCTTCTCTAGGTTAGCTCATTGCATGTATCTCCTTTTAAGTTAAAAGATTTTGCCTTGAAGATGATACAAATTATTGACTCACTGTAGCTATTTGGTTACCGATGCTTTGATCCTAGGGTTTGAGGTGATTTCCCATATTGTGGAATCACTTTCTAGATGTGCCCTACGACTTACAAAAGATGGGGATAAGGTAACCTGCTTGCATCTCAGTTCTTGAACCATTCTTGTGTCTTACTTGTCCAGAAAAATGCACTTGTCAAAGACTTTTTCTATAGTGTTGCTTCCTTATTATTCTTTCTTTATAATGAACAATGTTGATAAAATTGGAAATTAAACATATATAAATGGGCTATAGATTCATTAAATTAAGCTGTTATACTGTCATAGTATAATTTCATGCCCTTCAGGTGTCATGAATTTCATGCTCACCAAAAAAAAAAGAATTTCAATCTAAAAAGTGCAAGTGTATTAAAGAATTTCATGTTTCCTTGATGAGAGATTGTTAAAAATAATAATTTGTCCTCGTCGTTGCTCATGCCATGTAATACGTGTAATTATTTTAAGTCTCCTTATCCACAGGTTAAGTCAAATGCAGTGAGGGCTCTGGGAAACATTGCCAGGGTTGTGCCATTTTCCAGTCCTGCTACCTGCAAGTTTGGCAAGGTTCCGGTTAGACATTGTCAAGGAGATCAGCCTTGCACTTTATCTGTCATAGATTCATCCCTACCTGATTTTGGGGGCAGTCACCAGATTCGACTATTTCAAACTATGCTGCAATCATCTGTGATAAAATGGGAGCTTGATCCCAAAATGAAGTTCTTCATTTCTAGTTTTCATCTTCTTGTAAAGGACAAAGAAGGTGGAGTTTAACATGAAGCTTCTGGCTTCTTATTGAGCTAGAGCAATGTGGTTTCCAACTAGAATATTAATATACAATGATATATTGATTATTTTGTCTCATGTTTTGGCTTCTTATTGCATGAAATGGCATCAACTTTTATAGGATGAGCAAAGTGATTAACAAGTATGTGAAGTGCAGGCTTAGTTGACTCTCGATAATATGGAAGTATTAAACAAAATAGTCCATCAATCTCATACTTTGTGTCCTGTATTATTAGTATTAAACAAAATATTCCATTAGTCTCATACTTTGTGTTGTGCAACTCTTAAAATAGAGTCGTGCATCTCTTACAATAGAGTCGTGCAACTCTTAAAACATAGTCGTGCAACTCTTACAATAGAGTCGTGCAACTCTTAAAACAAGAGTCGTGCAACTCTTACAAAAGAGTCGTGCAACTCTTAAAACAGAGTCGTGCAACTCTTAGAACAGAGTTGTGCAACTCTTACAAGATAGTCGTGCAACTGTTACAACAGAGTCGTGCAACTCTTAAAACATGGTCGTGCAACTCTTAAAACATGGTCGTGCAACTCTTAAAACAGAGTCGTGCAACTCTTGCAACATAGTCGTGCAACTCTTACAATATAGTCGTGCAACTCATACAATAATATTGAGAGAACATAAAATCATGTTGAGAATAATTTCAGAAATCTCGATTGTTTTGCAAAAAATAACCTATTGTTGAGCAAAAATAAGAGTAAGTTGTGCAAATATAAGAGGACGTTGTGCAAATTTAATCATAAGTTGTGCAAATATAACCCTAGTCTAGTTTTTATTTATTTTATTTTTTAACCTTTTATCGTGCAAATATAAGAGTACTTTGTGCAAATATAACCATAAATTGTGCAAATATGATTCAAGTAGAGTTTAGAGTTGCACTTTTTTCCGTGTCAGCGCTTTTTTCTCCATGTCAGCACTTTTTTTAGAGTTGCATAAGCATGGATAACTATTTCACAAATAATCGAAGAAGCACATGACAAATGAATCATAAGCCGATCAAATGATGTCGAACAATTCCATCAAGCCTGGATAACAATTTCACAAATATGATCCAAATCTTGTTTTTTTTTTCTACATGGATAACAAATTTTTTTTACTTTATAATATTATTCGTGCGCATTTTATTCTAATTTGTGCACTTTTTATTCTATTTGTGTCAGCACTTTTTTCAAATAATTTTTTTCTTTCACGACAAGACTTTTTTAAAATAAGATCATGTTGAGAATAAATTCACAAGTCTCGATTGTCGTGCAAATCTTAAAATAGAGTCGTGCATTTCTTACAACAGAGTCGTGCAACTCTTCCAATAGAGGCGTGCAACTCTTAAAATAGAGTTGTGCAACTCTTACAACAGAGTCGTGCAACTCTTAGAACAGAGTCGTGCAACTCTTATAACAGAGTCGGGCAACTCTTAAAGATAATGTTGAGCACATTTCCATCAATCCCACATGTTGTGCATTTTTACTCTATTGATGAGCAAAAATAAGACCGTGTTGTGCAATAATCTATTAAATAAGTATAAAATTATATTTATAAAAAATAAGATTATGAGGAGACACAATTTCACAAGTCTCGATTATTGTGCAAAAATAAAGAATTGTTGAGCAAAAATAAGAGTACGTTGTGCAAATTAAACCGTAAGTTGTGCAAATATGACCCAAGTATATTTTCTTATTATTATTATTATTATTATTATTATTATTATTATTATTATTATTACAGAGTCGTGCAACTCTTAAAACAGAGTCGTGCAACTCTTAAAATAATATTGAGAGAAAATAAAATCATGTTGAGAACAATTTCACAAGTCTCGATTGTTGTGCAAAAATAATCTATTATTGAGCAAAAATAAGATCATGTTGAGCAACTCTATAAATCTAAATTATTATTCTTACACCGTCATTTTATTAGTATTCCAATATTTTTGCGCAAAAATTAATATTATTCCAGAAAATAGTGCACAAATAAATACTATATGTGCATTTTATAATCTTATTTTTGCATTTTATAATCATATCCTAGCGTTAAGATCTATAAGCTCAAATAGGAAAGAGCATCTGGACATATTGTTGTTCCGGAGGTTGGTGGTTCGACTCCACCTAGATCTATTTATTCAATTTAGAGTCTTATTCCACAACTGTATTTTACAATTGCACAATTGTAAAATTATTATTCTTGCATCGTCATTTATATTATTTATACACCATCATTAGATTAGTTTTACTTTAAGAAAAGTGTAGTATATTGTCAATAAATAAAATTTTGAAAATTTGCACAATTGTATTTTATAATTGCACAACTGTATTTTACAATTGAACATTTAAGTTCTAAAATTGCACATTCAAACTAAAATTACATTTTTTTTCCCCGTGTCAACACTTTTTGAATTTTAACATTGATGTGCAAATATAAGAGTACGTTGTGCAAACTTAACCGCAAGTTGTTCAAATAGAGTCGTGCCACTCTTATAACAGAGTCGTGCAACTCTTAAAACAGAGTCGTGCAACTCTTGCAACAGAGTCGTGCAACTCGTAAAACAGAGTCGTGCAACTCTTCAAACAGAGTCGTGCAACTCTTAAAATAATATTGAGAGAAAATAAAATCATGTTGAGAACAATTTCACAAATCGCGATTGTTGTGAAAAAAATAACCTATTGTTGAGCAAAAATAAGAGTAAGTTGTGCAAATATGACCCAAGTCTAGTTTTTTTTATATTTTTTTTAAACATTTTGTCGTGCAAATATAAGAGCATGCATGTTGTGCAAATTTAACCATAAGTTGTGCAAATATAATTTTATTTTACTTAACATTTTGTCGTGCAAATATAAGAGTACGTTGTCCAAATTTAACCGTAAGTTGTGCAAATATGACCCAAGTCTATTTTTTTTTCTTTCTTCGCATCGATATATTTTGGCGTGCAAATATAACCGTATGTTATGCTTATGCAAATATAACATTTTGTTGTGCAAAAATAAAAATAAAAATATAGTAGATTATGGAACACATAATAAAATATAGCTAATTTTTTTAATTTCTAATATTCACAAGGTAATTTTTGTAATTTAACATAAAAGTTCATCTCCTTCCTTCGGACCTTCACGCGGTCGCCGGATCTGAAACTCCAAAACACAGATCTCCACCCGCTCGACCTCGCTCCAGGCCGAATCTGAGCCGCCTCGCTCGCACGACCTTCAGTCCGGATCTGGACGTCGTCGTCGCTCCCTCGCTCGCGCTCCCTCGCCCTCTGCTTCACATCGATAGCCGACGCCACCGGTTCTCCCTCGCGCCGCTCGTCGGTTGTCGTCGCTCCCTCGACCTCTGTCGTCGTCGCTCTCCAGCCGCTCTCGCTCCGTCGTCGTCGCTCCCTCGACCTCGCTCCAGGCCGAATCTGAGCAATCGCTCGCTCGAGCCGCCTCCCTCGACCTCCAGTCCGGATCTGGACGTCGTCGTTCGCTCCCTCTCCATCTGCTTCGCATCGCTAGCTGAAGCCACTGGTTCTCCCTCGCTCTCTGATTCGCATCGAGAGCTCCATCGCCGGGGAGCGGAGAGAGAGATTGAAGAGAGAGACAACCGGATTGGGGGAAATGATCAGGGGAATTTTTTTTTTTGAGAATTAGTATATATAGGGGCTATTTTGCTAAATTGTCCAAATACGCGACCATTTTGCAAATACGTCCAAATAAAGTGCCTATTTTGCAAAAAATTTCAAATAAAAAACCTAAGAACCAATTCTACCATGCAAGATAGAATTTTGGTTTCTTAAAGATAGAATTTTAATCCTAAAGATAAAGTAAACCTAGAACATAAAACTTAATCTAAAATCCTAATATAGAAAATAATAAAAATATGATAATTGAGAAAGCCTAAAGATAGACTCTCCTAACCATCTTATTTAACCTAACTAAGAAATACTAAAAATAAGCAATTCTATAATTAGACTCCAACTAACATAGGAGTTACTAAAAATAGAATATATTAAAAACAATAAATCTGACGGAGGCGACGTTGTTGTTGTCGTTTCTCCTCCTCAATTGCGGCTTGACATTGACACTCAAGGAGTTGTTGTTGTTGTTGTCGATGGGTCTCTTCTTGCCTTTGAAGCCAAAGGTGATGCCTTTGAGCCTCTTGTTGTCGCTCTAAAGCTTGTTGTTGCAAAGCTCGTCTCTGCAACTCTCGTCAGCATCGTTGTTGTGCAGCCCATGGATCGGGATCATCATCCCAGTCGCCTCCCCAGATTTCCCAAGCCATCAAATTAAAACATCAGTAACATCAAATAAACAAACAACATAGCATAACCTGCCTCTGAATACCAATGGATGTATATCAATCGGCTAGGCCGGCTAATTACTAAACTAATGCGTCAATCTTGCTTAAGCTCTTTGAATTTCTTCTCGATGAATTCGTAACTTGAACTTGGAATTGTTAATTGGATTGGAGGACTCCAATCTAAGCCTCGTGTCTCCTTGGTTGACTACCGCCACAATACTCCCGACCGACCCGTCTCCTCTGCGGCTTATATGTGAAGAAGTTCCTTGAATAATTAATCAGTAATCAACTTACTAAATAAACTCAAAAACAATGAATCACATACTATGACAGAGAACGTACGAAGGCGGTCAACCGGAATTGGCTCATTCCACTCACAATTATTTGATGATCGAAATTGACGAACAATATATATATATTTTTGTGGAAATCAACGAATCGAAAGAATACGAACCGGAATGCGGGTTGGATTGATAATCGAAGAACCCTTAATCGATAAAGGTTTTCTTCAATTCTATATTCAATCTGATTTAATTCAATAGAACTACAACGTTTAAATAGAAAACCTAAGAACCAATTCTACCATGCAAGATAGAGTTTTGGTTTCTTAAAGATAGAATTTTAATCCTAAAGATAAAGTAAACCTAGAACATAAAACTTAATCTAAAATCCTAATATAGAAAATAATAAAAATATGATAATTGAGAAAGCCTAAAGATAGACTCTCCTAACCATCTTATTTAACGTAACTAAGAAATACTAAAAATAAGCAATTCTATAATTAGACTCCAACTAACATAGGAGTTACTAAAAATAGAATATATTAAAAACAAGAAATATAAATAATAAAATAATTAACGCCGTTTCTTCAACGACTCCCAAGGTAGAGCCTTGTTCTTCTGCTTGAGGATGACATCATCCTCACTGTATAAAAAATAAGGGTAAAGAAAGAAACTCACTACACAGATGTGCAGGGCTTTCAAAATCCAGTGCTATGCTGCTGGGACTAGTCCTGGTCAATTTTAGCTTGCTTCTATCCCCATGGACCTGAAAAATGTAGAAGAGAAATACCCACAATAGAAAAACTAAAAGTTCAAAAACCAAAAAACAAACAAAGGCAACAATGTCCAAAATTCTCAAAAATAAATGTCTATTTACAAGCTCTAGATTTTATAGTCGCTAGGTCGACTTCTTCATTAAGCATTAGTCTGGCTCATCTTTGTCCGGAGGTATAGGTGGATCGGGTGGTTCCTCCGGTGATGGAAAGCGTGGGATGTCATCCGGAGGCATCTTATCAAGAAGCTTAAACCTCCCCGAGTGGACGCTCCATGGCTCCACCCATTCATCTTTCCTGGCTCGAGCTAGTATGTATAAGGGAAGATAAAAAGAAAATATACATACCTCATCATCATACCTTTTCCGCTTCATAGGTTGACTTGGTTGTGTATCTCCACCACAGCAGAACGGTGGAGAGGGAAGAGATATTTCCTCCTCATTCTGCGGAGCTTCATGCCACTTTGCTAGGACCCCATACTTGAATATGAAGATCGGTTGCTCAAAATCATCGGGGATAGTCTTCACTTTATAAGGTAAAAGCGATCATGGAATGCCTTGGGCATCAATGTCCAACTTCTTCTCTTGTAGTGCTTCTTCTTCTTGGGCTCCTTCAAATGGTTTTTCAAAGATAGATTGCAAAGGTGGAATCGAGATCGGGGAAGGACATACCTGGGTTTCTGTAATGTGGTCGACATCGACTATGGGGTAGTCGACATAGATTGGTATTGTTGCACTCATGTACCGTGGGAGTACCCATTGTTCGTTCCAATCTTCTTCTTCCTCATCACTTTCCATAGCTTCAATTTCCTCATAAGAAGGAGGCTCTAATCCTTTAGAACGATAGAAAGCCTCAAGTCTTTCGACTAAGTCCTCCAGCCGGGCTATTTCCCTTAATCGTGACTTCTCCACTGCGATCCTATTTCTCTGTCTCAAATCTTGAAACCATTATTCCCATACAGGATTCCCTTCGACAAAGTCTTCCATCTTTGTACCTAAGCTTTGAAATCACAATCAAGAACACAAATTAGTGGCAAAGGTTGGGCACCCAGTTGGTACCGGTGAGGTAGTTGGTGGTAGGTAATGTGATAGGGTAAGAAAAAGGGATGGGCTTTTCTGAACCTTAAACACAATTAAACTAGGCGCGGTTGATATCTCCCCGGCAACGGCGCCAATTGTACGAGAGGGTTTCTCGACCAAATAAATTTGTAGTCAAGACCCCGCTATAGGATAGTGGAGTCAGGTTCGTCCTCAGGAGAGAAGTCAGCGGTTCTAGGTTTAGTGTGTTTTGGGGTTCAGGGATAGCAGGAAAAGGTGACGAGGGTGGCTGTCGACAAAGAATAGAGGGGTCGATGTCGAGGGATAGAGAGAGAATGGTGGTTTGATATCGAGTAGAATATGTGCCGAATAAAAATAATAAAATAAAACAAATAAAGATGCAAACTTCCAAGGTTAGGGATCACCACACAACAATAAACATATGTGCACATCATAAATCACATAAAGATGAATGCTTTATATCAAAGAATCGACTTTCGCAAATTCCAACAATTTAGGTGATAGAGGCTCTCGCATAAAGACCTAATTTGTTTATATCTTTTCTTAATTAGGATTAGTCGGCTCTCGCAAATAAACCCTAGTTACTATCCAATTCATAATAAGATCACTTTCGCTTCAATATCATGAATAAGGAATTTCCTCAACTCTCGCAAAGGATTAAACACATAGGTAGATGATGATAAAGATATATAAATTCATGGATTTATAAATCAAACACACATATCAATGTTGGGATCACCCCAACTCTAGAAGAAGAAAATTAGAAACAAACCATAATAAAAGAAATTAACTTTAACATAAAATAAACTAAAACTTACAACCGTTCGTCTCCTTCCTCTTTCTCTCTCTCTCTCTCCTCTCTCCTCTCTCCTTGCGCCCTAAGACGACTTGACATGAATGAATGGAAATCATCCCCTAAGGCTTTATTTATAGGCTTCGTTCATCGGATTGACTCATATGACCATGCGTTGGAAAGCTATTTTCGAGCGCTATAACTCTCATGAAGACACCTGAACTTGATTCAGAATGATGAATGGTGAAAAGTGGGCTTTTCTCCAACTGCGTCATCCTTAGCTTCTTCAAGACTTTCCTTTAAGCTCCAAAATGCGTCTGATTTCTGCAAAATATAATAAAAACTTGTGTAGACCTCCATATATTGCAAATAAACATAAACTACACAAATTATGTACTCTTCTAACCCAAATGCATGAAATGCATGCAGAAATCGATATAAAAGTAACTATAAAACACGACGAATTAGGCTCACAACAAGAGGCGACTACACAGCTTATGCAATTCGTTATGGGTCTTCAAGATCCATTTGAGAATGTTCAAAATATTATTTTGGCAATGGATCATTTGCCATCCGTCGATCAGGCTTTTCATATGGTTACCCAGATTGAACGCCAAAAGGAGATTACATCAAGGCAGGTTCCTCAACACAAAATCCTTGCAGCTAGTTGGTTCCAGAATTCTAAATTCATGAAAGGCCAATCATCAGGGAAAGGAACTGATTATAAAAGGGATTACAAGAAAATGACGATGGACAGGCAATGCTCGTACTAAAAAGAGAAATGGCACCTTAAGGATACATGTTTCAAGTTGGTGGGTAATCCGGACTGGTGCAAGGAGCTTAAGGCTCAAAAGGATGGTCAGTCAGGCACTGGGAAATTTTAAGGCAATGTTGAGGAGATACCGTCATCTCGGTCTGTGCAGATGCACCATCCTCTTTCAATGGATGCCGAGTCTCGTATTGTAGGAGAAGAGAAGGTGATGCCTGATGAATACATGATTAATGCTCTCATTGTCGAGGTTGTGAAGAAAGTTCGTGGTCAATGTGCCAACACCAATCACCATGGTTCGGTGAACTTTGCAGGTAATGTTACTACAACCTCTTATTCAGACAATGGTTTAGGCAAGGTTCGAAGTTGGATGATTGATTCCGGTGCCACAGATCATATAACTTTTGATAAGCATATGTTCATTGAAATAAAGCCTATTGATCATCCCCTTCGGATTAGTTTCCCTGACGGAGTGATTCAATCCGTTCAGTTTGTGGGGACTATTGCTTTGTCATATTCTATATTGCTTCATGATATGTTATTTATGCCATAATTTCATCACCATTTACTCTCTGTTTCAAAGCTTTTGGACTCTGAGGGTCATGTGTTCTTATTTTATAAAACTCACTATGAACTTCAAGATATTTCAACTAAGAGACTGGTTCTCATTGGAGCAAGGATGGCGGGTCTTTACCACTTTGATGGATTCAATTGTCACTCGCATCATCAACATATTTGTCGTCTCTCTGCTTCTTCTGTTGGATCGAATAAGGGATGTGCTCTGAATAATTGTGATTCTACTTTGAACTCCTTGGTTGGTGTTATAAATATCAAACAATTGCGCTTGTTACATGATCATTTAGGAAATTTATCGGTTTCCAAGATGAAGCATTTAGATGTTTGTAAGCTTGGTTTGTTAAATGACTTCAACTGTGACACTTGTTTAGTTTCCAAACAACACAAGCTTCATTTTCCTACTAGTGATTCTCGTGTTGCGGTGCCTTTTGATCTGTTACAAATGGATTAATGGGGCTTGTATGCAACTCATTCGTTTTGTGGAGGGGTGTTATTTCTTCACAATAATTGATGATTATTCTCGATGTACCTGGATGTTTGTCATACGCAACAAAGAACAAGTACATTAGTTAATCATTAATTTTTTTAACTTTGTTATCACTCAGTTTGACACGAGTGTTAAAATGATTCGCACTGATAACGGAATCGAGTTTATTCAGCCTAAGCTTAGAGAGGTTTTCCTAGGTAAGGTATTGTCCATTAATGATCAACCCATTATGTTCCTGAACAGGACGGGAGGGTTGAGCGTAAGCATCGACAATTGGTCGAGCTAGCTTGGTCCCTTCGATTAAGGGCTAGTCTTCCCGAAGAGTTTTGGAGAGAATGTGTTCTCGCAGCCACATTCCTAATCAACTTGATGCCATCAACTTGCCTTCAATGTAAGACTCCTTATGAAGTGCTATTCTGTAAACCTCTTTGTTTCACGAATCTAAAGGTCATGGGGTGCCTTTGCTACGCACTGGTACCGAAATCTCATCGCCAGAAGTTTGATGTTACACCCTGTCGTTGTCTTTTCCTTGGTTACCCACCCGAGCATAAAGCTTTCAAACTATATGATATTGAGGATCGTATTTCTTTTGTTAGCCAACATGTCGATTTCAAGGAGTCAGTTTTTCCATTCAAAGCTATAACCACTTCTTCTATTGCTAGTCCTCATCCTTTGCCATTTGTTCAGTTTAATGAGGAATTACAGGCAGCCCCTTCCTTGCCTCATGACACTTCTATTGGGGTTCCACAGTCTTCAACTTTATCACCGGTTGATGTTACTCCATCTGGGCATTCTAAATCTACGTCGCAACAAGTTTCTGATTCCTTAGTTTCACCTAAGCACTCTGTGTTACCTGAATCTGTGGTGGTACCCAAGTAGTGCGAGCTACGGGGACCTCGTCCATTAATTCGTCCAACCAAGTTGGATGATTTTGTTTGTGATTTGTTTCCTTGAGAATCTCATCAACCTACTCCATTTGAGTCTCTATCTGCTGCGTTTACTGTCATTAAAATGGCTGATCTTGCTCATTACACCGACAAGTTTGTGCATTTGCTTTTCCATGTTTTGGTGAATCATGAGCCCTCTACTTTTGCCCAAGCAAAATTGGATCTTCCGTGGGTCGATACCATGAATAAAGAGCTCCAGACAATTGAGACCAACCACACTTAGGATCTTACTTTCTTTCCGCCAGGATATACGGCTATAGGTTCAAAATGGGTCTACAAGGTAAAGTATAGACAAAATGGAAAAATTGAGAGATTCAAAGCTCGTTTAGTGGAGAAAGGTTATAATCAAGTCAAGGATCGTGATTATAAACACACATTTTTGCCGGTTGCGAAGTTTCCTACTGTCCGAACGGTCACAACATTGGCCTCATGTCGTGGCTGGGATTCGCATCAACTTGATGTAAACAACGCCTTTTTACATGGGTACCTCGATGAAGAAGTTTATATGGTTCCTCCTCAGAGCTACACTAAGGCTCAGCTCGGTCAGGTGTGTCATCTTCGTCGTTCTTTGTATGAATTAAAACAAGCAATTCGTGAGTGGAACATCGAACTCACAAAGCATTTGGTTTCTTAAGGGTTTGTGGAATCAAAGCACAATTAGTCCTTGTTTACTCTCGTTCAAGGATCTTGTATTGCCATTGCCTTGATCTACGTCGACGATATGCTCATTACTAGAGATCCATACAGTGCGATTGCTGTTCTTAAGCAGTCACTCGACAAAGCCTTTACTATTAAAGATCCGGGCTTCACTCGATATTTTCTTAAATCGGCGTAAGTACGTCATTGATTTAATAATTTATTCTATATTCGTTGATTGCAAGTTGACTGGTTTCCCTACACATCGCAAACTCCATGTCAGCACTGATGCAGGGCCACTCCCTTCGGATCCTGAATCCTATCGACGTCTGGTGGGTCGGCTTCTATTTCTCACCATGACTCGCCGGATATCTCGTATGCAATCCAACAACTAACCCAATTTCTGGCTGCAGCCCCTTGTGAGCCTTAGTTAAAAGTTGCATATTTTTTGCTTTGATATTTGAAGGGTGCCGTAAATTGTTCTATGTTCTACCCGCGCTCCACAAAATTGATTGTTCGTGCGTATTCGGATACAGATTGTGGCGCCTGCCCCTTCTCAGGTTATTCTCTTACGGGTATTGCGTCTTCTTAGGATATTCCTTGGTCTCTTGGAAGACTAAGAAGCAGAAAAAGGTGTCCAATCAATTAGTAACACTCACTCAAATTAATTAGTAACACTAGCACTCTCACATAAACACACTAATTAATTATACGCGCTAACTTACTAATTAATTAGAAAAATGTACGTACATGTAAAAGTGTTTACATGAACTTTTAAAAATTATTTTTTGGCATTTTCACTTGTTAAAAAAATGTAGATTTTTTATTTTTGGGTGTAATTTAATTTTATCTACACATAGACACCCACTTTGTATATGTTTTGTTGAAAAAAAAAATAACAATAAGGGGTTCACAAGTTATAAAGAAGTGGTTCATGGTGTTATCAAAAAGTTGTTCAGCCCTTCTACTCTTAGTGGTTCGGCCATTTTTACTCTCAGTGGTTCAACCCCTTTACTTTTAGTGGTTCAACTCTTTTACTCATAGTTGTTCAGCTCTTTTACTCGTGTGGTTCGGCCCTTTTACTAATAGTGGTTCAACCCCTTTGCTTTTAGTGGTTCAACCCTTTTACTCGTGTGGTTCAACCCTTTTACTCTTAGTGGTTTAACATATTTACTTATAGTGGTTCAACACTTTTACTCATAGTGGTTTAGCCCTATAAAAAGCTATAAAGAAATGGTTAATGAAGCTATATAGAAGTTGTTCATTAACTTAAAAAGAAGTGGTTCATAAACCTATAAAGAAGTGGTTCGTGAACCTATAAAAGAAGTGGTTCATGAAGCTAAAAAGAAGTGGTTAATGAACCTATAAAAGAAGTAATTCATGAAGCTATAAGGAAGTGGTTCATGAAGTTATAAGAAACGTGAAGCTATAAAGAAATGGTTCATAAAGTTAAAAAGAAGTGGTTCATGAACCTATACGAAAGTGGTTCATTAAGTTATAAAAAAGTGGTCCATGAAGCTATAAAGAAGTGGTGCATAGACCTATAAAGAAGTATTTCATGAACCTATAAAGAAGTGGTCCATGATATTATCAAGAAGTGGTTCATGAAGGTATCAAGAAGTAGTTCATCACTTTATCAATAAGTGGTTCATGAAATTATCAATAAGTGATTCATTAAGTTATCTATTGATTGTATTACACTCATGAAATTATCAATAATTGGTATAAATTCCTTGAACCACTTGGTATTAAACCCCTGAAGCACTTGGTATGAAACCCCTGAATCAGTTGGAATTAAAACCCTGAACCACTTTGTATTAAACCCCTGAACCACTTAGTATAAAAACCATGAACTACTTAGTTTAAAAACCTAAACCACTTGGTATAAAACTCTTTATTTCATCAACCACTACTATTTAATAATTGTAAAATTTTCATTCTTGTTTTATTTTCTTTTAATGTTTATTTTTTTAATTATTTAATGAATTATTTTTTAAAATAAAATAGTTCATGAACTAATAATATTTATTTCAGGAACCAATGCGATTTATTTGATAAACCACTACTTTTTATTTCATGAACCAATACTCTTTGTTTCATTAACCACTTCTATTTAATAATTTTAAAAATTTTATTTGTCTTTCATTTTCTTTTATTGTTTATTGTTTATTTATTTATTTATTTTTAAAATAAAATAGTTCATGAAACAATACTATTTATTTCATGAATCAATACTACAAAGAAGTGGTTCATGAACCTATAAAGAAGTGGTTCATGAAGCTATGAAGAAGTGGTTCATGAAGTTATAAAGAAATGGTTCTTGAAACTAACAAGAAGTGATTCATGACTTGTATAACAAGTGTTTATAAACCTACTAAGAACTGGTTCATGAAGTTATAAAGAAGTGGTTCATGAATCTATGATATAAGTGGTTCATGGAGTTATAAAGAAGTGTTTCATTAACCAATAAATAAGTGGGTCATGATGTTATATAGAAGTGATCCATGAACGGTGAACGTATAGAGAAGTGGTTAATTAAGCTAAAAAGAAATGGTTCTTGAAGCTAACAAGAAGTGGTTCATGACTTGTATAACAAGTGGTTTATGAAGCTAATAAGAAGTGGTTCGTGAAGTTATAAAAACCCTAAAACACTGAACCCCTTAGTATAAAAACTCTGAACGACTTTGTTTAAAACCCTGAACAACTTGGTATAAAAACCCTGAACCACTTGTATAAAAATCCTAAACCACTTAGTATTAAAACCTTGAACCATCTAGTATTAAAAACCATGAACTACTTGGTATAAAAACCCTGAACCACTTGATATAAAAACTCTGAACCACTTAGTAAATATGAAAAATATGACAATGAAAACAATACTTTTGAATTAAAATTTGCTATAAAAAATAACTTATTTAACAAAATAACCCGTAATTTCCTTTTCATAAAAAATTTATAATTAATAATTTCAATAAACACATACATTTGAATTATAATTTATATTCGTGATTAAAAAAATATATATGTCCTGGCCTTGTGGGCTTGGCCTAGGCGCGCATGGCTCGTCGGAATTTAACATGGTATTAGAGCGGACGTGTGAACTCCCACGTTATATCCTTAAGCCTTCATTGGTTGACTTATCGGTTCGTGTCGTTTACAAATTAGAATTCATTTTTTTAAAAAAAAAACAACCATATCCCCGATGAGTTCCCTTTGCATGTTCCATTTATTCTTTACACTTTAATTTTTAGAGTGATTGTACCGTGCGAGTCCATTGAACGTGCTTGATGAATAAGAGATATGGGATGTTTCATGAATGAGATCAACGACTTAGAGCATCAGTAGTGGTAAGGTTTATCAACCTCATAGCCCATTTTCCTTACCTATAAGGCTTCCCTATGGATGTGGGATAAACCTAGTGGAAGTGAAAGGGTTGGGCAAAACCAAGCAGAGAGAGGCAGCCCCATCCCATTCTCTTCACATATATGATGAATTTTTTAATTAAAAATGGACCCCACAAGGCTTTGCTCCATTTCCCCCATTTTAGGTAGTTGTTAAAATCAGTTTCACATTCCTCCATTTTCACATCTTTGGTCCATTTCCTGTGTAGAACCTATCTCTATTTTCTCCATTTCATGTGTGGAACCATTTCCATACATGAGTTTGAAATTAAGATTGATATGTCATTTAATATTTCATGTATTTTAATGTATGTTTTTTATTTATATTTAATGTCATTTACTTATTTGTATTAAAATGTGGCTTTGCCTATTTAAATTTAATTCAATGAAATATTTAACGGAAATTTTGCGAGGTGCCCATGGGGTATTGCAATTTTCGCGAGGTATACAACTCTTTTACATATTTCGCGTGGTGCCCCAGAGGTTTTGAATCTTTTCGGCTCGCGCCCTTCCTTATTAATTTTAACAGATTGTTAGACACTCCATTAGTTTTCAATTAAAACATAAATAAAAAGAAAGAAAGAAAGAAAGAGAGAGAGAGAGAGAAAGAATCAGAGAGAGCGTAGTCGACCGCGAAGAAAAGCTCTAGAGAAAGAAAGACGAAAGTCGAAGATCTGGGCCGCTGCCGCCCTTCTCGCCGTTCAGCAACCTAATCTTAGTTCTCTCCTCCCCAATGAGCCTCCAATTTCGCCTTCTCCTCCGCCTCCGCGTCCGCCTTCTCCGTCGACGCCACCTCTAGTTGAGAGAGGATGGGGATAGTGGACAAGAACGGGAATCGGTGGACTTCAAGATCAGCGATTTCTACCCGAATTGGGACGATGATGCGGGCAATTTCACCCAGAAGGTGGAGAATTCGACTCCTGGCGGCGATGATGGTAATATACTAATATCCAGCAGGTTAGGGTTAGGGTTAAGAAGTATAGGGTTTTTGTAGATCCCGAAATTAAACCCTTGTAAAAATGATTCCTCCTTTTCTAGGGTTTCTGGCTTAATTAGCCCAAATTAAATACTTGGTTGTGTTGGATTTTATCTGCAAATAGAGTTTGTAATTGATTGATGATTCCTCAACTTACTATCTATTCTTACTAGGAAATGATCTTTGTTTAGACTTAACCCTTCATACGTATTATTGTGGAAGAAAGAGTTAATCTCGTCTCTCTTTGATTCTTTCTTTGATTATTCTTCCTCATGGTTACCTTGAAGCGTTAAAGACTGGAGACAAGTTCTTCCTGATGGTTACCTTGAAGAGCGATTGCACTATCTCTTTGATTCTCTCTTTCAGATCTGTTAAAATTAATAAGGAAGGGCATGAGGTGAAAAGATTCAAAACATCAGGGGCACAATGTGAAATATGTTAAATAGTTGTATATCTCGTGAAAATTGCAATACCTCAAGAGCACCTCGCGAAATTTCCGAATATTTAATAAGCATATATTAATATTATTAATATTGAATTTTGTTGTTAAGTATTAGGAGTATTAATATTAATTATATTAATGAGATATAAATAAGGGTGATGAGGTAACCTCATGGATGTGTGAAAAAAATGAGAAATTCTTAAAGGAAGTGGTAGATTTAGTGAAAAATGTGGGAGAAAGAGAAGATGATGTGTTAAAATTTTATGAAGAGAGAGATAAAAAAAAGTGGAATGGGTTAACCCACGAGTGCGGATGCTCTTAATCTTTGACTAGGAAAATATTATATAAAAATATAAAAATCAATTAATCTAATCAAGGCTCAAATTAATGTTTGATTTTGATTGGATACTCTTTCACTGGTATGTATGTAATGAACAGTCATTTAACCCAAAGAACTTATACAATCATAATGGGTTAGTCAACAAAATCATGCAATCATCATGGGATAGACTAGATTTGGAAATACCTGATTCGACCCAAAAACCTTACCTGATCGACCGGAATTCAATCTAAAAAAATCTTGTGTCACGCACAACTCAAACCTAAATCCAATCTATTTAATTTTGACCGGATCCTCGAATTGATTCAAATACAGATAAACCCAACCTGACCCAATCCGACTTCTCACCAAACCCAGCTCCTAATCCAATCCGACAGACGACACCCAAGCTGACTTGAATAATTTCTATATGACCATCATGGCACCATACACTAATTATACAAACACTCATAACAGATCTACACAATAATCAGAGATGATGAATAAAATAATTAAGATTATCTTGTTTAGTTGTTTTCATATAGGCAATAGTATTTTTACCCTGTTAGTATTTAAGAATACGTATATTCATTTTGATCGACTACTCGAGAGTCAAGTTCACACGACTACTCGAGAATCGAGACTCCAAAAGTCATCATATATTCATATCGATCGATGTAAATCATGTGATGAAATATGAATGATCGACTTGAATTCAAAACCCCAAAATTTTAATAATCAAAGATGGATAGAATGAGTAAATTATAGCTTGAATTATACTACGTTTTCAAATAAAGTGCATTATATTTAGATATGGGACGGATCGAGTATGATTTTGACCATAATATATTGGCAAATCTCAATCAAATTAAAGATGATTAGAATGAATCAATGACTAGATTATAAATTGAATCATGTTTCATTTTACATGAAAAAACAACACAAATAACCTGAATAAAAAAATAAAATAAATCGAACATATTTTGGATTTATCTGAGCACACCGAATTCGGGGGGTAGCCTAGTCAGGTATAACCCATCAAAAGGGGAAAAAAACAGGAAAAAAAAAGATGTTAAAAAAATCAAAGTGATTAAGATTTTTGGACAACAGATATGAGATAGGTAATTATACACCTTCCCTTTAACTTGCATACTTGTCATGTTAATCCTGGTCAAGATCTGGAATCAAATTGCCTCTTGAAGTTTTGTGACTAGAATTGCACTCATATAATGATTATCATTTGAGGCTAAAAAAATGAGTCCATGTTCCAGCACTTATATTTGTAAAATTTTCATGCACTAAATGCAAGAAAGAGTAGTTGGTAACAAATGTAAAGGAATAGCGTAAAAGAATACACAAATGGCATCACATGTCAAGTGAGCATCTTCATGAATGATCCATCACATGATCGTATAAGCATATATGATTATTTGATTATAGATTATGAATGATATATTACAAGACATAAACAAAACCACTAAAATCCAACATCAAATACATTTCATCCAAAACCCTGTATTTGGTCAAGTAAGATTAATCCATAGAATAGTTTAAAATTTGATATGAATAAATCAAACATTGTTATTGAATATAGAAGAAGAAGAAGAGGCAACGACAAATTTTAGGACATAAAAGAAGATGACTTTTCACAAAAAGTTGTAATTGAACTTTTAGTTAAGTAGTTTGGGTTTCAACAGAAAAAGTAATTGATAAGCTAACAACAAGCAATAAATCAAATAAACATATCAACGGAATTAAACGAAAAATTGGGATGAATGACATAAGAAATAAAAAAAGGGGAATACCACTAAATCTATAAACCAGCCTCACTTATGTCAAATTCCACAAGATGTGAACTTCTTGTTCTGGCAAGACGAATCAAACCCCAGTTCATCCACCTGTCCCAATTCAACGATTGTCTCCTCCTTTCGGATTCTCTATCTCTACCTTTGATCATTTTCCATTGTTAAATTTGGTGAATTTGAGGAAATTGAACTAAAGCAATAACCACAATGTTTTAGAAGAACCCAAAATTCTGATAACAATTTCTAAACAAATAATACTTTTATGAATGAATTTGATGCTGCACAAAATCAGAACATATAGTCTGAAAAATACCATGCCTAAGATGTCATACACGAAAACAGCTACAACTGCAATACATAGAAGTCAGGCTATCATACCGTTCTTGTCCAGGAGTGTCCCATTTCTCAAATTTTGTAGTTGCTTCATTAAGTGAAAGTATTTGAGGGAAAAAAGATGCTCCAATGGGAGGTTCCTACACATACAAGTCTAACATCAAGACCCATATAGCAATCGAATTGCAATTACACCATCATCAAATCATGTATGACAATGCATCATTTAGATCTACTTCACAAATCACAATTAAGAGGAATCGACGTTGCAACAAAATTTATGAACAAATCTAGCTAGCATTTCATAATAGAGTAAAAATCACAAATACACAACATAATAGAATCCACTAAGAAACAACTTGCTAACTATCACCAGGAGGAAGAGGCGAGGCAAAATGAATCTTCATCACTAATATGTACATGAGACAAGGGCTTAATCTTATACATATCTGATCTATCAGTTATGTGTTTATAAATAATTTGAAGCATGTGTAGCCAAGACACATTTATCCACATCCATCCCATCCTAAAAAAGAAATTATTTATGTGTAGCCAAGACACATAAATAATTTGAAGCATGTGTAGCCAAGACACATTTGAAGCTTGCATTGTCACTGTATGACAGAAACAAAATTACAAAACTTTTTTTTTTTTTGGAGACATAAACATATTGGGGAAGACAAATTGGTAAGAGAGAAGAAATTCAGGGAAGAGCGGGGCAACACAATTTCAGTGTTAAGTCTTACGCAATAATTTTTTGGATTCGTCGTCTTCACCTAACAAACAACTCAAATCGCAATTCCATTCCAGATTTAAAATCAAATAAACAGATGGTTGAACTAAAATTAAAGAATAACGCGAATAGAATCAAAAACTGGGAAATTGAAATCAAGAAATAGAAAAACGACGAGATTTCGAAACAAAACCAACCTTGAAAGCGACATGGCTATCTGTCTTTTTCGACAGTTGCATGGTCAACGAAATCTGCTTCTTCAACTCAACTTGAAAAATTCAAGTTTTAATAAGGGGGGAGAACATGCCAATTTCGCGAATTAGCCACAGGTAGGGTTAAATTCGAAAGGGAAAAAAGGTCAAACCTAGCAAACCCGTAGTAGTTGGAGCTGCGCTTGTCGGCGGTATAAGGTGACATTTTACTGATCATCTCCTTTGTGGTCGATCCTCGCTCTCTCTTCACCTTTTGCATCGCTGCACGGACATCCAAGCTCTTCGGATTTTGTTGTTCCCTCACAAAGCTCACGACCTACGCCGCACCTCCGCCGCCAAGCTCCGCCTTCAATCTATCGCCATCACCGCCTGAAGTCGAAGCCTTCTTGTCGCCTGTAATTTTTTCCGATCTACTTTTCTTCACCAGAACACCAAGCCTACGTATCGCTCTTCCTCAACGAAAAAAATGAAGCCGTGATGGTAGAATCGCCTGTAATTTGAACTCCTTTTCTAGTGGAGAAGGAGAGGAGAGATGGATCTAGCGACTGAGAAGAAAGAGAGGGCGGAGAGTTATTAGGTCTAGTGGAGAGAGAGATGAATCTAGCGACACGGTAATACTAGGGTTTTTAATATTTTATATAAATAAACTTTTTCCATTCTCGATGCATACACATGTCGAGAAGGGTTAGGACTTTTTTTCAAAACTTTCAAACGTCAGTAATTTCCGACGCATATCAATAGTGTCGAGAGTAAAGCGTCGGAATTTACACATGTTTTCAGTAGTGTGAGTAATTCTCGTAGCCCGACTGGGATTCCCAAAGTTTAACAAAATGGCTATTTTAATTAGAAACATAAATCTCTAGCTAGTATCTTATAAATTTTGTACAAGTTATATTAATATATTGCGTCAAATTAATGAATTTATTCAAGAAATTTCCAATATTGTGACATATTCTAAAATTATGTTAAAAAAGACTTTTTGATTGATGAAATGTGTTAGTTGGGGTGACTAAAGTCTACAATTAAGGGTTGCTTATGACAAAGCTAGCAGCAATTTGGAAAAACATACTTAAGACAAAGTTTACATAATGAATTTTGTAACTTTCTTCAACGTGGATTTTATTTATTAGGAAAGATTTTAGGTAAAAAATCTCTACCCAATTTATTTTTATATAAGGCAATGATTTGGGGTTGCTCAACCGCGGTTGATCCATCACCCAATGTCATTTCTGATGGACAAAGACATTGATCTCAATTGAAGAGCGCTCCTCAACAAAAGTTGAAGTAAGACCTAGTTGTGCCGACTGTCAGCCGCTTGATTCCTCTCTATGAAGATGTGAGAGAAGATAACACTCTTGAAGGCACTACAAAATCCGAGGGCATCCGAAATCGCCATCTCAATCTCCCACAGGCTCTTTCAAGTTCCATTCATGGTGTTGATCACAGTCTGTGAGTTGCCCTCCACCTCAAGACGAGGGAAACCACTCTTCGTAGCTTCCAATAACCCAACCTGAAAACCAAGACACTCCGTTTGTAAAGCATTAACCTTCACGTGGCCTTGCGCTCCACAAGAGAGAACTGCATCATGGCCATCGCGAATGACAAAACCAGAAGCAACACATTTAAAAGAGTCAACCTTACCTCCGTTAAAAATTAGTTTCATGAAACCCTCCTTGGGATTTTCTCATTTAACACCTTTCTTTCTTTTAGTCCTCTTTTGGTTGATGTTTTATCTTGTAGTTTTCATGTCTTCTTCTTGTTCATCAGTTTATGCTTCCCTCCAACTTGTCCGAAATTATTTTTACGGAAAATTTGCCTGGTAATCCTGAGGTTTGACCTATTTCGTGTGGTAAACGAATGTTTTGGATATTTCGCCTGGTAACCCTGGGGTTTCGAAAATTTTCACCTCGCACCCAAAACTTTTTTTTTTGTTGAAAAATAAGAGTTTCAACTTTGATAGGGTCGTATTTTTTAATATTGAAAAATTAATGGGTTTCTTTAAGAATAATTCCTATTATCTTCTAACTTCTTGAATCGATGCTTACAGACAAGCGATTGTGAAAGAGGAGAACCACGAAGAAGATGAAAACGTGACAGACGTGAAGTACTTCAAAGCTCTGGACCTGGTGTTTAGTAATGGGGGTGGTGGTTGCGGGTCTGAATAGCAGTGCAAGCTTTGGACTTGGCGACGGGGGACGACAGACAGCATTTTGAAGCACTTCGAATATATGTTTTGTGTCGAAGCACAGATGAGTTTTGTGTTTGTGTCGAAGCACTTCGAATAGCTCCAAATTACCATCGAAATTTCTCTTCATGTGTTCAAATTTATTAACATTGTAGAAAATCGAGGCCATCTGTTACTTGAAATTTTCGAATTTAGAAAATTTAGGGTTTATTATGTCAAAATTTTGGGGTTTTTTTGTGTTCTTTTGTTGAATCCGAGTAAATTGTGCTAGTGTTGGTTTTTTTTATTTATTAATATTTCGAATTGAGAGCATTATTACTGCAATTTGTATTTTAATTCCATATCTCATTGTTTGTTCATCTGTTTGATTGTGGGAAATGGAAAGTGCTTTGGTATGTAAATGGCCTAAAATATGAGTTCATGTAAGTGAGCTAATAGCATATATCATTGCGGTATGTAAATGGCCTAAAATATGTAAATGGTTTGGGATAATGTAGAGGAAGATATGGTGTTGCAAAAGCCTTACATTGTTGCTGACTCTTTTTACAAAAATCTAGTGTTCTGATAAGTTGTCAATCTTCAAGCAATGGAACAAATGAAGTTCGAATTGCAAGGGTTCTTTGCTATCACTCGTTGTTGGTTGTTCTTAGAACCGTGTATGGTCACAACAAATACAATTGGCTAGACCGGCCAATTGCTAAACTAAAAACGTCGATCTTGCTTATGCTCTTCGTATTCCGTGAATTGACACCAATTAACTAAATAACCATGAAAGTATACGAACCGGGATGTGGTTTTGGATTGATAATCGAAGAACCCTAATTCCGTTAAGGGTTTCTTCAATTCTATATTCAATCTGCTTAAATTCAAAGGGTGTAACATGAATTTATAGTAAAGTTCTAAGAGATCTAACCAATCATTCCTTGCAAAGGAAAGGGGTTTGGATAGATTAATTCTACCTAAAGATAAATAAAATAAACATAAGATAAATATTTCCTAATAAAGATAGAAATTAAATAACTTGGTGGCCAAGGATTATATCTAGAAGAGATATAATTAATTCCACCTTATTTATCTAAATTGCATAAAATAAATATATCTAATTAATTAAAATTCGAAATTAACTAAATAAATATGTGGAAATTCGTCCAAACAGTGACAACTGTAAAGATGATGAATTTCGGCCATTCTCGATGTCGATTCTGGAGAAACCTTCAACAGCAAAGTTGTAGATCTTTTCGTCCTCGTTCCAACAAGGTATGGTACGACCTCATCCGATAAATATAGACTCCGAACGATCCGTTTTACTGAGACGTCGAAATGCTGTCAACCCATTAAGAACGAACCCAACTTGACCATTAGCTCCACTTGCTCCTTTGGGTCTTATTCCATGGTGGAGCCTTCTTCCTCCTTTTGAGGATGACACTCTTCCCCATCAATGGCCCTCGAATCGGTCTTGAGAGCTCGCCTGGATCAAGATCATTGTTTGACCCACAGAAGATCATCTTGATCCGCATCATTCTCCCCTTCTTAGCTTCGATTCGTCCTCGAATCGAGTCGTTGATGATCAAAGGGGAAGGAGCAACCACCAAAAAGTAACTTCCTTGACAATCAACTTGAGATGGCGCCAGCAGAATTTGAGGCAAAGGAACCTCAAAAACAACACCTAACATAGGGAACATTGAGCAATCAAGAGGAACAATATCAATAGGCTCAATAACCCTATGAACTTCAGAATTCTCATCATTAGGAACATTCTCAAGAGGTACAATTGCTAACTCAAGAGAAGTGTTCCCAACGTCCTCATCGTTGTCGTCAGAAGCAACCACATCATCTGGCGCAGCGCTGCAGTCCACTTGCAGAGCGATTTCGAAGGTCTTCCCGGAAGAGTCTTGCAGCGTGTGACCCACCGTTGGAAAGCTCGTCGAGTCAGCTTCGCAACAAGACTGAGTTGACTCAATTCTGAGGTCGGAGTCAACGGGAATTTGCGAAACAAGTTCGACGCGCTGTGCTGCTTTCTGGGCAACGAAATCAACAAAAGGCTCCTTAAGCTCAATTACCTCGTCGTCGGTTGAGGCAACTATAGCTGCTGGAACAGGGGTGAGGGCTGAAGGAAGTTCTTGACAAATTCTATCCGATATGGCCTTCGCCAATTCCTCCAAGTCCTCCTCTCGGCGACGTTCCTCCTCCTCTTGATAAATTCTATCCGAGATGGCCTTCGCCAATTCCTCCAAGTCCTCCTCTCGGTGACGTTCCTCCTCCTCTTGTCGTCGTGCCTCCTCAGCCTCTCTTTGTTGGAGAAGCCGAATCTGATAGCGTTGTCGACACCTCTTATCTTCGATCTCCAATTGACGTTGTTCTTCCTCTTGACGTTGAAGCCAAAGTTGACGTCTTTTGGCTTCGCGTTGACGCTCTAGGGTTTGTTGTTGTAGCCAAGCTCTCCGACGTAACTCTTGTTGGCGTCGTTGTTGTTTAGCACGTTCCAAAGCAAAAAATCCATCCAATGGATCGGGATCATCATCCAAGTCGCCCCAAACTTCCCAAGCCATATCAAATCAAAACATCAGTAACATCAAAGAAACAAAGAGCGTAGCATAACCTGTCTCTGAATACCAATTGATGTATAGCAATTGGCTAGACTGGCCAATTGCTAAACTAAAAACGTCGATCTTGCTTATGCTCTTCGTATTCCGTGAATTGACACCAATTAACTAAATAACCATGAAAGTATACGAACCGGGATGTGGTTTTGGATGGATAATCGAAGAACCCTAATTCCGTTAAGGGTTTCTTCAATTCTATATTCAATCTGCTTAAATTCAAAGGGTGTAACATGAATTTATAGTAAAGTTCTAAGAGATCTAACCAATCCTTCCTTGCAAAGGAAAGGGGTTTTGATAGATTAATTCTACCTAAAGATAAATAAAATAAACATAAGATAAATATTTCCTAATAAAGATAGAAATTAAATAACTTGGTGGCCAAGGATTATATCTAGAAGAGATATAATTAATTCCACCTTATTTATCTAAATTGCATAAAATAAATATATCTAATTAATTAAAATTCGAAATTAACTAAATAAATATGTGGAAATTCGTCCAAACAGTGACAGCTGTAAAGATGATGAATTTCGGCCATTCTCGATGTCGATTCTGGAGAAACCTTCAACAGAAAAGTTGTAGATCTTTTCGTCCTCGTTCCAACAAGGTATGGTACGACCTCATCCGATAAATATGGACTCGGAACGGTCCGTTTTACTGAGACGTCGAAATGTTGTCAACCCATTAAGAACGAACCCAACTTGACCATTAGCTCCACTTGCTCCTTTGGGTCTTATTCCATGGTGGAGCCTTCTTCCTCCTTTTGAGGATGACACTCTTCCCCATCAATGGCCCTCGAATCGGTCTTGAGAGCTCGCCTGGATCAAGATCATTGTTTGACCCACAGAAGATCATCTTGATCCGCATCAGTTATGGAAGACAATATTACAAGTGTCCTCAAATGTTGGTATATCCACACCTCCTTATTTATATGAAGTGCATGGATTTGTTTAATTTAGTTTAGTGTACATAATTGTAAATGTTTTTTATTTGGATTGATATTAGGGTAAGTGTCCCTTCTTCAAGTGGTGTGATAATGAAGTTTCCAACTCGTTTGTTAGGACACCTTCCCTGATAATGTCTATAAAGTGTCAAAAACACACATGCAAACATTGGAAGATAAGGTTGCCAAGTTGAACGAAGAGAAGTATACTTTGGGCATAGAGATGGCAACCCTAAAAGCTGAAAACTCTGGCTTGAAAACTCTACTTGTATTTTCATGGTTAAATTTTGTTATTTTAGCATTTATTATGAAGTAGCTCAACAAGACGAATTTGTGCAAGGGACAAGTATGACATTTGCTTTGAGCTATGAATTGTCTTTGTATGCTAGCAATAGATTGGCTTTGTATGATTGGCTTTGAGCTTTGAATTGTCTTTATATGCATTATCAATGCGTATTATCAATGTTCTTGTACCTGTTACCATATATAGGTTTGGTACCTTCCCATTGTCCTGAATCTGGAATTGCAGTGTCATTTTGGGTTGCCTACTTGTCATTTTTGGGATGATATTGAACCAATTTTTAGCAAGGCCTTTTTTTAAGTTATTAAATTTTACTTTATGTTTTCAATGTAAAGAAATCTATTTATGAATGAATTGTCAATTATATATAGCTTACTTATACTCTAGGATTAAAAAAATCTCCAATTACATCAAACATGCAGCTCATACTTGCGTGAACATTCAAATGCATGAACTTTAGCAAATATGGAACCTTCTGTGTTGGTGTGTCCTATTCCCATTTCATTGCCCCTTGCCCCATCTGCACATTCAGCACATCTAATATGATGTGAAAACCTTATTCAGGGTTAGCAGATATTGTTGGATATCAGATGCTCATTAATCCATAAATCACCTACCATAGACGGAAGAATCCCCAATCGCTAAATATAATGGGATGGGTCCTAAATTTTCTACATAGGCTATACAACAGTGCTACAATGAGGTGGAACACAAGTAGTAGCAAACAACCCAATGTTAGGTCTAAATAGGATATACAAAAGGACTAGCGATCATTAAGTTCCAAAAGCGCTAGCAAACTAGATATAATAAGTACTATCAATCATTCCGTTCCAAAAGCACTAACGATCATTTTAATGACTTCCGGGGTTAGAAGGAGTTGAAGACAACACACCATCCGCCGAGTCCACCCGTTCGCTATCTATTGATGGTTGATTGCTCCTCATTCGACTCTTCTGAATGGGGAGACCTTGCTCCCGGCGTTGTTTTGCGGTCAACCTACGTGATAACTCCACTCCCTTTGATGAATATCGGAATTAGTTTCAAAGGCTTTGACAGACAGTTTGTGTCAAAGGTCTTGAAGCTAACATCTGTGTTGATGAAACACAAAACCTGTACTTTATTATATTATGTCCGAATATTATATTATGTTATTATATGCTTCCATATTATTATTATATATTCACTAACGTTTCAGGAAGCTATTTGAATTATATCTCCTTCCTAAAGCGTTCATAGCTGAGAAAGATCAAATCGAGATCATGGCTTCCGAAGTTTCCAAAGATAGAAGATTGCACTCAAGCCATGATCCTCTCTTAGCCGTTGGAGAAGATTCCTTCCTCAAGTGACACCGATGATCTTCACTATATAAAGGAGATGAAGAAGAGAGAGAGGACTGACGCACTTCAAGAATATCATTGCACAATCAGCCTTCAAGCATACTTCTCTCTTCAGCGTGTTCTCTCTGCTTGTTCTTAAGAGTCTTATATTTTGTTTCAAAGCATTTGAGAGATACACAGTGAGCTTATAGGATATATTTCGAGAGAGTGTTATACTCAAGAGTTTGTAACTCAGGAAGTTGACACTAGGCGATTGATTCACTAAGTGTAAGAGGATTGTACTAGATAGCATAGAGAGGTGGGGCTCTTCTAGATTGGTCTAGGACTCCAAGGGAACGTGAGTTGACTAGATTGCAATTGTATAGGAGAGAGGCTTCTCGGGGAGCTACTAGGATCCTAGGTCTTGTGAATCAATAAAAGCCGGTTGAATCCTAGGGTTGTGGAAGAACCCTAGGCGGGGACGTAGGCCAAGTTCGTGCCGAACCTCGTTAACAATTCGTTGCGTCCTTTACTTATTGCTTTACCTTATTTCCGCACTTGGTTCGAATTGTTTAACTTTGTGATTCAGGTTTATCTCAAAGGTTTTGGTACAAGCTCCAAAAGTCTTGAGACTTTCTGCGAAAAACGGGCATACTATATTCAACCCCCCTTCTAGAGTATTTCTTATTACATTGTTTTTACATTATCGAACCTTCAATTGGTATCAGAGCTTTACTCACTGTTTTTGATCTAACAATCTTGTGAGTTTTCGATCATGTCTGGTGAAGCAAGCGGAGGATTTGCACAGGGAAGGTCTACCTTTAGACCACCACTCTTCGTGGGAAACAACTTTGTCCACTGGAGATCCTTGATGAAAATGTTCATTATAGATCAAGATCTGGAACTTTGGAACATTATAGAGAATGGTCCGAAGATTCCTATGAAAGACGGACCTAGTGGAAGCAAAGTCGCGAAGACCGGGGCTGATTACATCCAAGCGGATCTTGAACTCGTCTCCAAAAACTACAGGGCTATAAACTTACTTTATTGTGGTCTTAGTACTGATGAGTTTAACCGTATTTCATCTTGTAGGTCAGCTAAAGAGATTTGGGACAAGCTGATCGTCACCTACGAAGGAACCAGTCAAGTGAAGGACACCAAAATCAGCATCTTCCTTCGAAAGTATGAACTCTTCAAAATGAAGCCAGATGAGTCTATTAAGGCCATGTTCACACGGTTCACGGAAATCACAAACAACCTTGACTCTCTTGGCAAGACCTTTGAGAATGTTGAGAAAGTGAGGAAGATATTGAGGTGCCTCCCAAAAGACAAATGGGGCCCGAAAGTGACAGCCATAGAGGAAGCCCAAGATCTCACCACTCTACCCCTTGATGACTTGCTTGGGAAGCTGATCACACATGAGATGATTCTCAATGAAGACGATGGAGAACTTCGAGCAAGCACTAAGAACTTGGCGCTCAAATCTAAGAAGGATGAGCCCAAAGATGTGTCTGATTCTGATGATGAGGACGATGATGAGGATCATCCCTTTGATCTCATTGCAAGGGGTCTTTCTCGAATCCTCAAGATGAAGAAGCAATTCAACAACAAAGATGGATAAGAGTCTTCTAAATTTCGAGGTAAGTCTCAATACAATAAATATGACAAGAAGACTAAACCTTTGTCTTGTTTTGAATGCGGTGAAACAGACCATCTAGTGAAAGATTGCCCTCAAAAGAAGAAGAGCCAATTCAAGAAAGGTGATTCAGATTCCGATGATGAAAAGGCCAACCTTTGTCTCATGGCCATAGGAGATGAATCCCATGATAAGCAACTTGAGGTAACCGTAAGAGAGCTCATGGCTAGTCCAAAAGAGGTATTATCGGAATTCCGTTCAAATATGATTGCCAATGAAGAGAAGCTTATTGCCCAAACTAACATTCTTATTAAGAGAACTGTGGACCAGGAAAAGACTATTGAGGATCTGTCTATGAGGGTCAAAGGTCTTGAAGCTTCTTATTCAGGTCTTGACATTAAAGTCAAGACTCTTGATTCGGAGAAATCTGAACTCAAGCAAGATCTCTCCTCTCTAAAGAATTGTGCATCATGACTTAGAGAACGAGAAGATCTCCCTGAATAATAAGATTCTAGACCAACAGACAGCCCTCATAAGTTTTACCAAATCCAAAGGCACTCTCGATAAGATGTTAGGTGAGCAACAAAGTTCTCTAAACAGAAGTGGTATTGGTTACAACCCGAGGTTTTTAAAGAAGCAACACTTTACCACTTTTGTGAAGGCAAAAGGTAGCAGAACCTCTCCTATATGTCACCACTGTGCGAGAAAGGGACATGTAAGAGAGACCAGCCCCTATAGAAGAAATGATCCTCATATTATTCGCAATACATTTCCTATTCACTTGAGAAAAGAACGGATAACGCAAGTTTGGGTCCCCAAAGGCACTATTTTACCAAATATGGTATATCCCAATAAAGGATCTAAATTTGCTCACTGGTCTAGCCACAAAGGTTGATGTTTGTTTTGCATGAGATCACCAAGGTGAAGGAGCAAAAATGGATTATATATAGTGGATGCTCGAGGCATATGAGTGGGAAGAGTTCTCTCTTTCATGATCTAAAGGAGCAATCCACATGAACAATCACTCTTGGTGACAAAGGAAAGTGCGACATCGTTGGTATTGGTAGTGTTGGGAGTGATCCTAACCACTGTATTAAAAATGTTTATCTTGTTAATTATTTGAAGTATATTTTGCTTAGTGTTTCTCAACTATGTGATTATGGTAATGATGTTTGATTTAACAAGAAAAGATGTTTAGTGCGCAGAGAAGATACAGGTGAAATAGTTCTAATTGCCTATCGTTATAATAACATCTTTGCCGTGAATGCTGATCAAGTGGCACAAGGAAGCTTAACCTGTCTAAAGGCTTTGACGGACAACTCAAAGCTCTGGCACAGGAGACTCGGTCATGTGAGCCCACATACACTACGGAATCTTGTGTCCAAAGGGCTTGTAAGAGGACTACCTAAGATGGACTTCAAAGGTATTGATATGTACAAAGCATTCACACGAGGTAAACAAACACGTAGCTCTTTCAAACCCAAAAAGGTTGTAAGTACTTCTAGACCCCTTCAACTTTTACATATGGATTTATGTGGTCTTATGCGAGTCAAATCTCCCATGGTAAAAAGTACATGCTTATTGTTGTTGATGATTTATCAAGTTATATTTGATGAATGCAATGACGGTTCTTTAAGTGAAAGTGTTTCAGATTTAGATCTTAACAGCCATACAGAGAATGAGGATGGTGATGATGCTGCTACCAAGAACACAGAGAAGAGGAACATGCAGGAACCGATTCTTAACACTGAAGAATTGGCCCAAGGTGTTGAAGATTCGTCTAAAGCCCTTGGTGTCCAATCCAACAGTGTTGAAGCGTCAGAAACTGCTGTAACTGAACCTAACAGGACCACGGAGTCAGATGTACCACAAGTCAATCCTACTGGTGTGACGAATCAATGAGCTGAGACTAGCAAAAGGAAATTCAAATACTCCTCATCACACTCACTAAAGGATATCTTTTCTGACCCTACTTCTAGTGTTCAAACTCATTCTAAACTTAAAGATTTTTGTGCTTTTCACGCGTTTGTTTCTCTTATTGAGCCAAAGAAGGTAGATGAGGCACTTCAGGAGCCATACTAGATCATTCCTATGCAAAGTGAGCTCAACGAATTTGAAAGAAACAAAGTCTGGACCTTGAAGCCTAGGCCAAAGCATCAATCAATCATTGGCACTCGATGGGTATTTCGAAACAATTTAGATGAGAATGGTAAGATTGTGAGGAACAAGGCAAGGCTTGTTGCCCAAGGCTACAATCAAGAGGAAGCATTCAAGGACCAAACATATTGATGTAAGGCATCATTTCATTAGAGACCATGTCGAAAAAGGTGATGTGTCCATATCTTTTATTTCTACTGATTATCAATGGGCTGACATTTTTACTAAGTCTTTGGCAGAGGACAGGTTCACCTTCATTAGACATGAGATCGGAATGCTTAACAGGGATGCACTTTCGTAGGGGGAGCTTTCCCTTTACGAAAGATAAACTCTACTCAGTGTCAAGATCCTTGAACCTCATTTCAAAGGTTGTGAGTTGAATGGTAGAGCACATATAACGGATCAGATATGTTTGGTTGATATCTTATTAGGTATTTGATCAAATATATTTTTAATGGATTTTTAACCTTCTTTATTTGTTACCGATTTTATTTTATCCGAGTATAGTTTATTTGTGGAAATCATTTTAAAATCGGATAAATCTTTTCTTGCCTTTAAGATTTGAAAGGAACTTTTGAATTTTGAATTATTCTGGTAAGTCTGATTTTGGTAACTGTTTTTAAACTCCTCCCTTTGTTGAAAGACAAAAAGGGGGAGATGGTTTGATGGTTTAGACATTATTTTGTTGGATGTCTTTCATTGGTTTTAAAACTTATATGATCCAACATTTGTCTAACCCATGCAGGTACTAAGTCCCATTGTGCTTATGATATATCTGTTTGACTAAGTTGCAGGGATGCACAGGTTTTGTCTTTCATCAAGGGGGAGATTGATAACTCCACTCCCTTTGATGAATATCGGAATTAGTTTCAAAGGCTTTGACAGACAGTTTGTGTCAAAGGTCTTGAAGCTAACATCTGTGTTGATGAAACACAAAACCTGTACTTTATTATATTATGTCCGAATATTATATTATGTTATTATATGCTTCCATATTATTATTATATATTCACTAACCTTTCAGGAAGCTATTTGAATTATATCTCCTTCCTAAAGCGTTCATAGCTGAGAAAGATCAAATCGAGATCATGGCTTCCGAAGTTTCCAAAGATAGAAGATTGCACTCAAGCCATGATCCTCTCTTAGCCGTTGGAGAAGATTCCTTCCTCAAGTGACACCGATGATCTTCACTATATAAAGGAGATGAAGAAGAGAGAGAGGACTGACGCACTTCAAGAATATCATTGCACAATCAACCTTCAAGCATACTTCTCTCTTCAGCGTGTTCTCTCTGCTTGTTCTTAAGAGTCTTATATTTTGTTTCAAAGCATTTGAGAGATACACAGTGAGCTTATAGGATATATTTCGAGAGAGTGTTATACTCAAGAGTTTGTAACTCAGGAAGTTGACACTAGGCGATTGATTCACTAAGTGTAAGAGGATTGTACTAGATAGCATAGAGAGGTGGGGCTCTTCTAGATTGGTCTAGGACTCCAAGGGAACGTGAGTTGACTAGATTGCAATTGTATAGGAGAGAGGCTTCTCGGGGAGCTACTAGGATCCTAGGTCTTGTGAATCAATAAAAGCCGGTTGAATCCTAGGGTTGTGGAAGAACCCTAGGCGGGGACGTAGGCCAAGTTCGTGCCGAACCTCGTTAACAATTCGTTGCGTCCTTTACTTATTGCTTTACCTTATTTCCGCACTTGGTTCGAATTGTTTAACTTTGTGATTCAGGTTTATCTCAAAGGTTTTGGTACAAGCTCCAAAAGTCTTGAGACTTTCTGCGAAAAACGGGCATACTCTATTCAACCCCCCTTCTAGAGTATTTCTTATTACATTGTTTTTGCATTATCGAACCTTCACTACGTATACATGTGCTAGAGTTTTGCCCAAATTCCTTGCAAACCCGAAGTTTCAATTGTGAGGAAAAGTAGGGTGCCAAACCTTTACATGTCCTAAAGATATTCCTTGCACTTTCCAGAATTGTCAGGAAGACATACCTTGCACTTTCCACATCGAAGGGTGTGAGACCTGACTCCCTTTTCCTTCTCACCGGGTTGTCTCTTTCTGTTTATGGGAGGTCTTCCAATATCCCTTTTCATGGTTGGCGGTCTAGTTGTTAGAAACTCGAAAGTAGGCCATTGTTCTTCATCTGGAACCGTCTGATAATTGACCGAGTATGTGCTCCACAACATCTCAATTGAGTACCAATAAGAGTCATAGAGCTCTGGATTTCCCCTAATTTTTGCAATCACCCTCACAACATGCCTACACGGGATTCCACTAATTTGCCATTCACGAGACGCACATGTTCGACTAGGGATGTTCACTGGCAGACTGGATTTACCCTCTTTCACTTCATACTCGAACTTAGATGCTTGGAACACCTTCAATTTATTTGACATATTGTTCATTGATCTGAATATATCTTGGACAACAATATAATAAGAAAAAAGCAAATAGAAGCAATTACTGACGAACCTCAAGTTTACAATATTCTTTAACTGCGACCTCTAGTGTATCTCGAGCATGTTTAGTTATTTCCTTAATGGTAATTAGTTGAATCTCCTCTTGCCTCTGAAAATGTCACCCCATACACGTGCGTCGAACACCTACAACGCACAATATGCATTGTTTTATAAAATGACACTGCATCAAATCTATTCAATCAAAGTTTTGTTTTATGGGAAATAAAAACAGAGAGATACCTTCAAGAAGAGTTTGTACGGGGAGAGACCTAGCTGATCCCAACGATGAATTGAAGAACTCTACAAAGTTACTCGTTGTTTTTGGTGAATGCAGGTTGGAGTCATACTTGTGTCTTGCCCAACATTCCATATCTCCTAACCCCTGAAGCCAACGCATAGCGCCCAACCCAATTACCTTCTCCACCCTCTACATGGCCTTCCTAAATTTTAACTCTGAGTATGCTTTGCATATAGCCCAAAAAATTTCATGGATTCGTTGTCTCGGGTAGCTCTTCTTGAAGTTGGAACGTAGGTGATAGCAACAGTATCACCTTGAAGCCGTAGGCAACACCTCTCCTAGTGTTGGTTCAACCCCCTACATATTGTACACGATTCAGAACAACATCTTGAGCATGATTCATAATTTTTTTCCGTTTAGAGATTTTTGGAAGATTTTTTACAACTTGAAAAATGTACACATTTTTATTTTGTTTATTAATTTTTTTATAGTTTATTTACAGCTTCCAACATTTACAGATTTTTTTATGTGTACAAATTTTTTACATATTTTTTTACAGGTTACAAAATTTATAGATTTTTTTTCTGTTTACAGATTTTTTTCGAGATTACAGGACTTACATCATCTACACGAATGGTTACAAATTTATAGCTTCTGATAACATATTATATTTCCAGCTGTTTACAGATTTTTTTTGTTTTCCAGGTTACAAGCTTACCTAACTTATAAATGATCATTGGCATATTATATTTCCAGCTGACTGTAGATTTTCATAATTCAACTTATATAACAGAAGAGGAAATTACCTTTTGTCGATCCGAAATGATACACCAATTATCTTTGTCTGTGTCTACAAAAAGTTATCTCAAATGATTGACGAAAGACGGCCATGTGTTCTTGCTTTCATTCTCATAAACACCATATGCAATGGGGAAAATCTGATTGTCTCCATGAAGAGCGATTGCAGATAACACTACTCCATTATACTTGCCTTTCAAATGGCATCCATCCACTCCAATCAAACCCCTACAACCCCGAATGAATCTGTCAATCATTGGCTTCAAGGAAATGATTATACTCTTGAATTGAATGGGCCTCTCCGGATCATTTCTTTCACCTCCCAACACACAATGAGCCTTAGAACCTTTAATGTGCGTCTTTAGAACCTCGCAATAACTAGGTAAACTAGCATTCAATGCATCTTCATCCCCATGGAGGACTTTTTCAGCAAGCTTCTCCGCTTGGTACGACGATGTGGTTTTCAACTTAACACCAAACGATTGGAAGAGTTTGTTGTTAATGGTATTTCCCGTGTTGTTTTCATTTGCAAGCACATCTTGCAGAATCTATCGAGACACCCACTCGGGAGTTGCCATTGGATTATGCAAGTGTAATCTCATGCAAGTATTCTTGCTTGTCAATGTTTTTATTGCCCATCTGGCAAGGTCGATGCATGAACTCTCCACGCACACTCTTAATCAGCACACGCAGTTGTATACCTATTGTGCTCATTCTTTACCACCACAACGACGAATCCCTCTTGAACACAATAGTCTCTCGCAACATTTAGTAAAATTCCCTTATCCATAAACATCATCCACTCTTTAAGTTTGATATCCCCGAACTCCCGATCTTCATACAACTCCCCATTGTCATAAACTCTATCAAAGTAGTCTTCTTGATCAATGTCCATATAATCCTTTACGCCCCTTTCATCAGCTTGTATATTATCAGTAGTTACATCATTCTCAACCATCTTATGACACTCAACAAAACCTACAAATTCAACCCTATTATCATTTTGAGATGAAATAATCTCCCTTTGTTCAATAACAATGGCGATGTTCTGATGATTTTCAACACCATGACCAACCCTTTCTTCAGTTTGAACATTTACAATCGGCACGGATGAAGCAAAATCAGCATCTCTTGTTCTACTCAGATTTCTTGAAGTAGGCTCATTCCTCGAGGACCGAGACGATTTCGTAACTTTTGGGACATATAACCCTCTTCTTCTTGCAGAAGTTGCCGACATTTTTTTATGAGGATGACGTGATTGTAACGTCGCGGAAGCAGTTTGCTCACCAATCGTTGTTCCATGGCTAGACATTGTAGTTGTTGGCTTCCCTAAAAGCTTATTGGTTTGAATAAAACCACATGCCATTTGTAGAATATCTGTAGGTGTCTCGGCTGACCCACTCGCCAAATTCAACAACTTATTCTCATGTAACATTTTCAACATCTCCATCAAATCACCATCACTCTTTAGCGGAAAATTTTGAGAGTTATATGCATATCATAGAGTTGGGTGTTCCGGAAGAATCATCCCAATCTGTGGAGCCCCTACAAGCATGTCGACATATACATCGAGAAGATTGCTTTTATCCGGATCCTCGGCCTTTACTTCAACGTATTCTGAATGGATATAACACATCCGCAACAATATTTTTTCTCCGATCTTGCGAACAATGACATTTCATAATCAAGAGATTCAACTAATCATGGAATAATATAACATCATCATCGACTAAAAGGAACTCGTGCACATTCAGACCCTAAACCCTAAACAAAAAAAACCCAAAAAATTTCGAACTCAAACCCTAAAATTTATGATTCAAAATTTTAAGCTTCGACCCGTTATTTGAGTTGGATTTCACACCTAGATCACTAATCCCACTCAATAAGAAGTAATTTCATAGATATGATCTTAAAATTTAAGGAAAACCTACCCAAAATTTTCGAAAGAAGAAAACTTACCTTAGCCCGGACCCGATTGTACGCCCTACTCCCGCCACCGCCTACGCCGCCGCTGCCCCACTCGATGCTGATCATCACCCCTCGGGAGTCACCAATTGCCCGTCGATCTGCCCTCCCTCTGCAATCGCTTGTCTCCCTCCTTTTGCTATATCGCGAGTTGAGGTTCATCTCCTGTTCGTGTATCGCTCAAGAATGGTTAAAAATGTTAGTTTTTTATGAAATGCCTCCACAAAAGTTATTAATATTAAAATAATCAACCTCCTATAAATTTGAAATACAATTGCTGGACAAATTCAAACTTAGGGGCGCGAGGCAAAACATTTTGAAACCCTAGGGTTACCGGGCGAAATATCCGAAAACTTTGTTTACCACGCAAAATTGGCCAAACCTCAGGGTTACTAAGCGAAATTTCCGTTATTTTTATATATGTTATCTAATCTTCCATATTTATAATGCCGTTGTTGTCGAGAAGAATTATATTTCTTATTGACCAAACACTCCATAAGAAGAAGGCTAGAGTCGATTTCCGTTTCGTTGATAATTTTGTAAATATTATGTGATTATTTATATATCCTTATATACTTTATTCATTTTATCTGTGTTTCATATTATTCTTTCAATTTGTTTGTCTATTCATCCAATAAAGGGTAAGGTTGTCTGACATTTTGTAAAGATGGATTTGGCATCTTATTCTTTGTGGCTAGAAATTGGGCATCCCAGTGGTACATGTACTCCTTTGTTTCATAATTTGATCTTTGTCGGTGTGCCTTATAGTAAGTTTGTCCATAGAAATAAATAAAGGAATAATATAGAAATCTAGTCTCATGATTCAAGTTTCACGATTCAACCAACCAAGTCTTGAATTGAAGATAAACCACAAGAATCCTAGGTATTCATGACGTACTTTAGATCTCTCAATTTCAATCCTTTAAACACCTCTTAGAGTTAATGAATTATTTGGTTGTTAGATGAATAATTAGATGATTGAAAACTACTGAAATTTTGTCTAATTTAGGGCTAGAACTCGACGGCACAAACCCTAGAAAAGATAGATAGAATTTCCATAAAGATACAATTGGGCCGATATCGCAGATTTGGAAAACAGCGAAATCGGCGGGTGTCGTTCTTGTAGTGGCGACAGCTTCGACAAACTAAACTTGTAATGTACTTTATGGAGTTGTCGTTTGTCTAATTGATGTATATGAATATGCATTGGAAATATATTTTTAAAGAACTACAACTTTCATGAAGACCTTAGAAGCCGATTCAAAGTCTTCGAAATCCAAAAGAAGAAGTTTCTCTATTTCCTTCATTTCCGCTCTTGTTCTCGTGCTCCTTAACTTCCCAATTCGAATTTAGCCCTTACTTGGTTTGTTCCATGCTCTTTCATAGCTTGTCCCTTAGCTCTCCTTAGCTCCATTTTCTCCATGTTTTCTCCACCATCCAAGATCGGATCTTATGATCTACAAGTAAGCAATAAAAATAGTAGATTCCGAATTATGAATACCAACTGATCAAGAATGTAAATTATCTTATTAAACATGCAATATGGGAACTCTAATGCACCTAAGACCACCTATAATTCACATACAAAATATACGTTATCAAACTCCCCCACACTTAAGCCGCGCTAGTTCTCTAGCGAACATAGAATAGAGCAAAGAGATAGAGACTCCTTCACGTCTTAAATTTTTTTTTATTATAACATCGTATATAGCAAGTAAAAACATGAACGAAGAAAATAAATTGTCATAACTTCAACTCCCCCACACTTATCTCTTGCTTGTCCTCAATCAATGAAAAACAAATTTAGAATTAATCATCCCACAAATAAGATCTCCATGCTATAGTTTTACAAAAGCAACATCAAACAATAGGAGACATGAACTAGAGAACAAACACCCTAGCACGTATATACGAGCGATCCAAGCAATTTAATCCAACCTTAAATTTCATCCATTTCAATTTTATCAATTTAAGCCTACTCAATCCAATATGCTTTATGCTACATAGAAATTGAAAGTCATATCACAAATCTCAACGATGAATGTCATTACCCGCAAACACACCATCATGACTTTTATAGGTTGTAATGGGGCTTTGGTAGGAACACAAGGCATGTCAGATATTTTGATACGTGGTGCTAAAAATCCAAGAAAAAGGGTAAACAAACAACCAAAACAACACCACAACTTTCATACTTTGCAAACCATTCAAATGACAAAAATTCCAATACATAGCAATAAGCTCTTCATCTTTCAATAGCCAAATACAAATTCTTCATTCAATTCAAATGATGATGACTTTTTCTTTCTTTTTCTTTTAAACATGCTTTTGGCCCTAGGTGAATTTTATTCTCCCAGGTCCCTAGGGTAATAATAAGAACCAAATTAACTAACTATGTTGAGTTAAGTAGACGAAACCACCTTTATCACCATATTCACTCTTCTTTACATTGCTTTCATTACTTTGACAAATATCAACTCATTTGATATGTTCTCTCTTTATTCTGCATACTTGAGAGGAAAACGTATTAAATACATGCTCACTATGGGATCAGCGCTTGTACTTATTCGCTATACAAGTGTTCATTATACGGTATTTATTTTGGCGAGAATCAACGACCGGTTAACCGCTCGTCAATTACCGACTATCACATAATAAACTTTCTCATACTATTTCATATTTATTTAAAAAAAACAGAAAATAGTGATTCAAATTTTAATTTACATGTAAAGTGTTAGAGTCTCCACATCCAGTGCCACGACCGCAACCTCTACCATCACCACGCCTACCATCACCACGCCCACGACTAACTGTACATGCCAATTTTTTTTTCTTTTTTTTCAAAATAAAGAAAAAATTGAAGCACCAAAATGACGGGGGGAGAACGAGTGAACGGGGGAAACAAATTGAAGGAAGGAGTTTCAAAACGAGGGGAAAATGAGAAAAAGGAAAGCACTTGGACATCAGGGAAGGTCTGCGGGAAGTGTTAATGTTAAGGGCGATTAGCATAAATACATGAACAGGCCCGGCCGTCGGCAAGGGCAGGGTGGGCTACTGCCCATGGGGTAACCTTTTTCCCATTTTTTCCCATCTTCCTATCACAACTTTACAACTCATTTATTTTTTTGTTTAAAATAATTTTTACTTTTTCTACATCTTTCTAAAAGGTTTTCTCCACAACCATGAGAAACGCTTTTACCTCTTTTCAAATTTATTTTCACTTTTTCTTTATCTTTATACCGTTTCCTTTATTATATGTGTATCATCATATGTTATTGAGAATTATTTTTATTTATAATTTTATAAACAAATAAAAATAGCAAGTAGTTAATATAAATATATTTTATTACATCTAGATTAAAATAAAAAAAAAGTTAAAAACATTATAGCATACGTAAATACTAAACGAACTACCTACAAATTCGGTTTGGGAAAAAATAGCAAGTAGTTAATATAAATAAATAAAAATAGCAAGTAGTTAATATAAATGCTTTGTTTTGGAAAAAAAAAAGGATTGTACACATTGGTAGGATTATGTGGGGTATAATTTGGATATTCGGGTGTTGGAGAATTATTAAGCATTTGTAACATCACTTGAAATTGAGGATTTTTTAGAAGATTTGGACCAAAAGGCATATTCGGAATGAGTGGAGTATTTGGACTATTGTGATCCATGATTAAGAAAATAGGTGCAACTACAATAGATCAAGATGAGGTATATATACGGTAAAATCGGGCTCAAATTATAGAAAAAAATAAAATCAAACCAATGGGATATTTTATTTTAAAAAATAATAAAATATAAATATTTTTCTTTTCATTTTAAATTCTATTACAACTAATAAATCTAAATGAAAAAAGATATAATCTTACTTTATCATAAAAATAAAAAGAAAAAGAAAATTAGAAAAGGGAAGAGGTTAACTCTCTCTACCAATGTAACCCCTTCCCACCTCTTACCTTAAAGGTAAATGTCACAATCATGGACTTACTTTTTAATAATGTTAAGGTAAGTAAAACTCATCGTTGCTCATGCTCTCGGGTTTGAATCCCAAACTTAACGCATCTTCCTTTTTTTATTCTATCGGTGGGGGCACTTGTGTATATATAATTAATTACGAGGTCTCATACCTCATGAAATATCATCAAGTCAAAGTGGATTAATAACACATCTTCCTTTTTTTTTCTGTCGAGGCCTCATGGATATCAAAGACGAATTTTGTGAAGGGCTTACTTGGTAGGTGGGAAACGAAAAATCCATAAGATTCTGTAAGGACAACTGGCTTCACAACGAAGGTAACCTTCGAGAAAAATGCATCTTGGATCAGGTTGATGAACAACAAACTATTGACCAATTCATGAAACCAAATAAGACATGGGACAAAGAAAAATTGAGTAACTATCTCCCATCGAATATTGTGGATAAAATTCTAGATATCTATATCCCTTCCAATGAAATTAAAGATAGATTATACTGGAAACCAAGTAAAAATGGGTGGTTCTCTACTGCTAGCGCTTTAGACCACATCACGAGAGCCAGAAGGAGCAATTCAGACCTACTAGACTAGATCTGGAAAATTGACTGTCCGCCTAAGATTAAAAATTTCCTATGGAAAAACCTACTAAACGGAACCCCGACTAAAGTCGGATTACAAAGTAAAGGAATTCATATGCCTTTGGAATGCCCCCTTTGCTCCCATCATGAAGAAGATAACACCCACCTCTTTACAGAATGTCCTATCTATTTGTCTTTCATTGGGAGATTAGATAGAAAGATTGAACGTACGATCCGGAACACTGAAAAAGAAAATAAGTTATATAAGGATATTATCTCGGAAATATTCCACCAACTATCAACGGAACATAAATCGATCCTTGCCTTCGCTCTTTAGGGTTTATGGTCGATGAGAAACAAAATAATCTTTGTTAACAACGATATCAGAACGATGGAAGAATGGATAAAAAATATAAAACAATATAGGATTACTTGGAGAAGATAAAAAATTGTGGAGCAAGATGACGAAATTGACACATTAAGACCAAACTCCAAAAAACAGAGAATGCCAAAACAAAAAATAATTAAATGGGAAAAACCTACTGAAGAGTTTGTCAAACTTAATTTTGATTGTGCTCGGACTAGTTCAGATCGTGCTGCTTCTGGCTTTGTTATCCGTGATAGTCATGTAAGGGTTCTCTCATGTGGTTCTCGTAGCCATGGTATGGTGTCTGCTGTGCAAGCAGAATGCTATGGTCTCATTTCTGGTTTGCTGGAAGCTTAGAAGCGAGGATTCACTCGGATGGTGGTTGAAGGCGACTGCCTGACCATCATCAATGTCTTGCGAGGTATTTGGCAGTGTCTGTGGGAAATCGAGATGTCTATTTCGGATTCCCTTGGACTTTGCAGATCTTTCGAGAGTGTTACCTTCACGCACGTATTATGGGAGGGTAACCGGGTGGTAGATCGACTAGCGCATATGGGCCTTTCCTCGCATTTCGTCGCCGATTATGTTCCTGTTGAGATCGAAGAGTTCGTCCGTTCAGACTCTATTGGGCGGTGGATCAATCGCTATTGACCATCCCCCAAATCTTTGCCTTGTATAAAAAGAAAACAAAAAAAAATACTATTGACCAAGTCATGAAACCAAATAAGACTTGGGACAAAGAGAAATTGAGTAACTATCTCCCATCGAATATTGTGGATAAAATTCTAGATATCTATATCCCTTCCAATGAAATTGAAGATAGATTATACTGGAAACCAAGTAAATATGGGTGGTTCTCTACTGCTAGCGCTTTAGACCACATCACGAGTGCCAAAAGGAGCAATTCAGACCTACTAGACTGGACCTGGAAAATTGACTGTCCTCCTAAGATTAAAAATTTCCTCTGGAAAAACCTACTATACGGAACCCCGACAAAAGTCAGATTACAAAGTAAAGGAATTCATATGCCTTTGGAATGCCCCCTTTGCTCCCATCATGAATAAGATAACACCCATCTCTTTACAGAATGTCCTATCTCTTTGTCTTTCATTGGGAGATTAGATAGGCAGATTGAACGTACGATCCGGATTACTGACAAGGAAAATAAGTTATATAAGGATATTATCTCGGAAATATTCCACCAACTATCAACGGAACATAAATCGTTCCTTGCCTTCGTTGTTTAGGGCTTATGGTCGATGAGAAAAAAAATAATCTTTGACAACAACGATATCAGAATGATGGAAGAATGGATAAAAAATATAAAACAATATAGGATTACTTGGAGAAGAGCACAAATTGTGGAGGAAGATGACGAAATTGACACATTAAGACCAAACTCCCAAAAACAGAGAATGCCAAATCAAAAAATAATTAAATGGGAAAAACCTGCTGAAGAGTTTCTCAAACTTAATATTGATGGTGCTTGGACTAGTTCGGATCGTGCTGCTTCTGGATTTGTTATCCGTGATAGTCAAGGAAGGGTTCTCTCATGTGGTTCTCGTAGACATGGTACGATGTCTGTTGTGCAAGCATAATGCTATGGTCTCATTTCTGTTTTGCTGGAAGCATCGAAGCGGGGATTCACTCGGAAGATGGTTGAAGGCGACGGCCTGACCATCATCAATGTCTTGCGAGGTATTTGGCAGTGTCCGTGGGAGATCGAGATGTCTATTTCAGATGCCCTTGGACTTTGCAGATCTTTCGAGAGTGTTACCTTCACGCACGTATTCAGGGAGGGTAACCGGGTGGCAGATCGACTGGCCCATAGAAGCCTTTTCTCGCATTTCGTCGCCGATTGTGTTCTTGATGAGATCGAAGAGTTCGTCCGTTCAGACTCTATTGGGAGGTGGATCAATCGCTATTGACCATCCCCCAAATCTTTGCCTTGCATAAAGAAAAACAAAAAAAAAACTATTGAACAAGTCATGAAACCAAATAAGACTTGGGACAAAGAAAAATTGAGTAACTATCTCCCATCGAATATTGTGGATAAAATTCTAGATATCTATATCCATTCCAATGAAATTAAAGATAGATTATACTGGAAACCAAGTAAAATGGGTGGTTCTCTACTGCTAGTGCTTTAGACCACATCACGAGAGCCAGAATGAGCAATTCAGACCTACTAGACTGGATATGGAAAATTACTGTCCGCCTAAGGTTAAAAATTTCCTATGGAAAAACCTACTAAACGGAAACCCGACAAAAGTCACATAATGAAGTAAAGGAATTTATATGTCTTTGGAATGCCCCCTTTGCTCCCATCATGAAGAAGATAACACCCATCTCCTTACAGAATGTCCTATCTCTTTGTCTTTCATTTGGAGATTAGATAGGCAGATTGAACGTACAATCCGGAACACTGACAAAGAAAATAAGTTATATAAGGATATTATCTCGAAAATAGTCCACCAACTATCAACGGAACATAAATTGATCCTTCCCTTCACTCTTTGGGGCTTATGATCGATGAGAAACAAAATAATCTTTGACAACGACGATATCAGAACGATGGAAGAATGGATAAAAAATATAAAACAATATAGGATTATTTGGAGAAGAGCACAAATTGTGGAGCAAGATGACGAAATTGACACATTAAGACCAAACTCCCGAAAACATAGAATGCCAAAACAAAAAATAATTAAATGGGAAAAACTTGTTGAAGAGTTTGTCAAACATAATTTTGATGGTGCTCGGACTAGTTCGCATCGTGCTGCTTCTGGCTTTGTTATCCGTGATAGTCAGGGAAGGGTTCTCTCATGTGGTTCTCGTAGCCATGGTATGGTGTCTGCTGTGCAAGCAGAATGCTATGGTCTTATTTCTGGTTTGCTGGAAGCTTCGAAGCGGGGATTCACTCGGATGGTGGTTGAAGGCGACTACCGGACCATCATCAATGTCTTGTGAGGTATTTGGCAGTTTCCGTGGGAGATCGAGATGTCTATTTCGGATGCCCTTGGACTTTGTAGATCTTTCGAGAGTGTTACCTTCACGCACGTATTCAGGGAGGGTAACCGGGTGGCAGATCAACTGGTGCATATGAGCCTTTACTCGCGTCTCGTCGCCGATTGTATTCATGTGACCATCCCCCAAATCATTGCCTTGTATAAAAAAAAACAAAAAAAAAAAATTAAACTATTGACCCAGTCATGAAACCAAATAAGACTTGGGACGAAGAAAAATTGAGTAACTATCTCCGATCGAATATTGTAGATAGAATTCTTGATATCTATATCCCTTCCAATGAAATTGAAGATAGATTATACTGGAAACCAAATAAAAATGGGTGGTTCGCTACTGCTATGGCTTTAGACCACATCACGAGAGCCGGAATGAGCAATTCGGACCTACTAGACTGGATCTGGAAAATTGACTGTCCGCCTAAGATTAAAAATTTCCTCTGGAAAAACCTACTAAACGGAAAACCGACAAAAGTCAGATTACAAAGTAAAGGAATTCATATGCCTTTGGAATGCCCCCTTTGCTCCCATCAGGAATAAGATAACACCGATCTCCTTACAGAATGTCCTATCTCTTTGTCTTTCATTGGGAGATTAGATAGGCAGATTGAACGTACGATCCGGAACACTGACAAAGAAAATAAGTTATATAAGGATATTATCTCGGAAATATTCCACCAACTATCAACGGAACATAAATTGATCCTTGCCTTCGCTCATTGGGGCTTATGGTCGATGAGAAACAAAATAATCTTTGACAACAATGATATCAGAACAATGGAAGAATGGATAAAAAATACAAAAAAATATAGGATTACTTGGAGAAGAGCACAAATTGTGGAGCAAGATGAGGAAATTGACACATTAAGACCAAACTCCCAAAAACAGAGAATGCCAAAACAAAAAATAATTAAATGGGAAAAGCCTACTGAAGAGTTTGTCAAACTTAATTTTGATGGTGCTCGGACTAGTTCGGATCGTGATGCTTATGGCTTTGTTATCCGTGATAGTCAGGGAAGGGTTCTCTCATGTGGTTCTCGTATCCATCTTATGGTGTCTGCTGTGCAAGCAGAATGCTATAGTCTTATTTCTGGTTTGCTGGAAGCTTCGAAGTGGGGATTCACTCGGATTGTGGTTGAAGGCGATTGCCTGACCATCATCAATGTCTTGCGAGGTATTTGGCAGTGTCCGTGGGAGATCGAGATGTCTATTTCGGATGCCCTTGGACTTTGCAGATCTTTCGAGAGTGTTACCTTCACGCACGTATTCAGGGAGGGTAACCGGGTGGCAGATCGACTGGCGCATATGGGCCTTTCCTCACATTTCGTCGTCGTTTGTGTTCCTGTTGAGATCGAAGAGTTCATCCGTTCAGACTCTATTGGGCGATGGATCAATCGCTACTGACCATCCCCCGAATCTTTGCCTTGTATAAAAAAAACAAAAAAAAAACTATTGACCATGTCATGAAACCAAATAAGACATGGGACAAAGTATTTCCTCTGGAAAAACCTACTAAACGGAAAACCGACAAAAGTCAGATTACAAAGTAAAGGAATTCATATGCCTTTGGAATGCCCCCTTTGCTCCCATCAGGAATAAGATAACACCCATCTCCTTACAGAATGTCCTATCTCTTTGTCTTTCATTGGGAGATTAGATAGGCAGATTGAACGTACGATCCGGAACACTGACAAAGAAAATAAGTTAATTAACGATATTATCTCGGAAATATTCCACCAACTATCAACGGAACATAAATTGATCCTTGCCTTCGCTCATTGGGGCTTATGTTCGATGAGAAACAAAATAATCTTTGACAACAATGATATCAGAACAATGGAAGAATGGATAAAAAATACAAAAAAATATAGGATTACTTGGATAAGAGCACAAATTGTGGAGCAAGATGAGGAAATTGACACATTAAGACCAAACTCCCAAAAACAGAGAATGCCAAAACAAAAAATAATTAAATGGGAAAAGCCTACTGAAGAGTTTGTCAAACTTAATTTTGATGGTGCTCGGACTAGTTCGGATCGTGATGCTTATGGCTTTGTTATCCGTGATAGTCAGGGAAGGGTTCTCTCATGTGGTTCTCGTAGCCATCTTATGGTGTCTGCTGTGCAAGCAGAATGCTATAGTCTTATTTCTGGTTTGCTGGAAGCTTCGAAGTGGGGATTCACTCGGATTGTGGTTGAAGGCGATTGCCTGACCATCATCAATGTCTTGCGAGGTATTTGGCAGTGTCCGTGGGAGATCGAGATGTCTATTTCGGATGCCCTTGGACTTTGCAGATCTTTCGAGAGTGTTACCTTCACGCACGTATTCAGGGAGGGTAACCGGGTGGTAGATCGACTGGCGCATATGGGCCTTTCCTCACATTTCGTCGTCGTTTGTGTTCCTGTTGAGATCGAAGAGTTCGTCCGTTCAGACTCTATTGGGCGATGGATCAATCGCTACTGACCATCCCCCGAATCTTTGCCTTGTATAAAAAAAAACAAAAACAAAAACTATTGACCAAGTCATGAAACCAAATAAGACATGGGACAAAGTAAAATTGACTAACTATCTCCAATCGAATATTGTGGATAATCTTCTAGATATCTATATCCCTTCCAATTAAATTGAAGATAGATTATACTGGAAACCAAGTAAAAATGGGTGGTTCTCTACTGCTAGTGCTTTAGACCACATCACGAGAGCCAGAAGGAGCAATTCAGACCTACTAGACTGGATCTGGTAAATTGACTGTCCGCGTAATATTAAAAATTTCCTCTGGAAAGATCTACTAAACAGAACCCCGATAAATGTCAGATTACAAAGTAAAGGAATTCATAAGCCTTTGGAATGCCCCCATTGCTCCCATCATGAAGAAGATAACACCCATCTCTTTACAGAATGTCCTATCTCTTTGTCTTTCGTTGGGAGATTAGATATGCAGATTGAACGTACGATCTGGAACACTGACAAAGAAAAAAGGTTATATAAGGATATTATCTCGGAAATATTCCACCAACTCTCAACGGAACATAAATCGATTCTTTCCATCGCTCTTTGGGGCTTATGGTCGATGGGAAACAAAATGATCTTTGACAATAACGATATCAGCACGATGGAAGAATGGATAAAAAATATAAAACAATATAGGATTACTTGGAGAAGAGCACAAATTGTGGAGCAAGATGACGAAATTGACACATTAAGACCAAACTCCCAAAAAACAGAGAATGTCAAAACAAAAAATAATTAAATGGGAAAAACCCGCAGAAGAGTTTGTCAAACTTAATTTTGATGGTGCTCGAACTAGATCGGATCGTGCTGCTTCTCGCTTTGTTATCCGTGATAGTCAGGGAAAGGTTCTCTCATGTGGTTCTCGTAGCCATGGTATGGTGTCTGTTGTGCAAGCAGAATGCTATGGTCTCATTTCTGGTTTGCTGGAAGCTTCGAATCGAGGATTCACTCAGATGGTGGTTGAAGGTGACTGCCTGACCATCATCAATGTCTTGCGAGGTATTTGGCAGTGTCCGTGGGACATCGAGATGTCTATTTCGGATGCCCTTGGACTTTGCAGATCTTTCGAGAGTGTTACCTTCACGCACGTATTCAGGGAGGGTAACCGGGTGGCAGATCGACTGGCGCATATGGGCCTTTCCTCGCATTTTGTCGCCGATTATGTTCTGGTTGAGGTCGAAGAGTTCGTCCGTTTAGACTCTATTGGGCGGAGGATCAATCGCTATTGACCATCCCCCAAATCTTTGCCTTATATATAAAAAAAAAAACTATTGACCAAGTCATGAAACCAAATAAGACTTGGGACAAAGAAAAATTGTGTAACTATCTCCCATCGAATGAAATTGAAGATAGATTATACTGGAAACAAGTAAAAATAGGTGGTTATCTACTGGTAGCGCTTTAGACCACATCACGAGAGCTAGAAGGAGCAATTCAGACCTACTAGACTGGATCTAGAAAATTGACTGTCCGCCTAAGATTAAAAATTTTCTCTGGAAAAACCTACTAAACGGAACACCGACAAATGTCAGATTATAAAGTAAAGGAATTCATATGCTTTTGGAATGCCCCCTTTGCTCCCATCATGAAGAAGATAACACCCATCTCTTTACAGAATGTCCTATCTCTTTGTCTTTCATTGGGAGATTAGATAGGCAGATTGAATGTACGATCTGGAACACTGACAAAGAAAGTAAGTTGTATAAGGATATTATCTCGGAAATATTCCACCAACTATCAACGGAACATAAATCGATCCTTGCCTTCGCTCTTTGGGGCTTATGGTCGATGCGAAACAAAATAATCTTTGACAACAACGATATCAGAACGATGGAAGAATGGATAAAAAATATAAAACAATATAGGATTACTTGGAGAAGAGCACAAATTGTGGAGCAAGATGACGAAATTGACACATTAAGACCAAACTCCCAAAAAAACAGAGAATTCTAAAACAAAAAATAATTAAATGGGAAAAACCTGCTGAAGAGTTTGTCAAACTTAATTTTGATGGTGCTCGGACTAGTTCGGATCGTGCTGCTTCTGGCTTTGTTATCCGTGATAGTTAGGGAAGGGTTCTCTCATGTGGTTCTCGTAGCCATGGTATGGTGTCTGCTGTGCAAGCAGAATGCTATGGTCTCATTTCTGGTTTGCTGGAAGCTTCGAAGCGGGGATTCACTCGGCGCGAAATGGGATGGTGGGGCGCTGCCATGGGGAGAGGTTTTGAGCCTTGTTAACACGCGCATCTATTTTGTTTTTGGTACACGCGCTAGAGGTATAAAAGGGGATGTGTAGTTTGCTAATTTTTACCAAACTTTGTATAGTTTCCTAATTTGGCCCACTAATATGTATATTTTACAAACTGTCCCATAAATTATTAAATTTAATTTAAGCACATACCTCTTTTGGTTTTATTTTATAATTATTTCATTCAGTAATAATTTTAGTTTTATTAACATGAACATTCAAGAAAAAAACATTCACATGGTCCTAGCTATATTTATATTAATTTAATTGAATGGAATAACTTGGGACTATTTTTAATGAATAACATTTGTCATGGAGTTTGAGAATAATATAATGAAAAAAAGTTATAAGGAATTATAATATATATAGAAAAAATACTAGGGATTGTGTACAAAAATAAATGACACAAATTTAAATGTGTAACAGATAAATTATTTTTGATATTGTATAAATTTAATAAGCAAAAGATTGATAAAAATAGCTTGCGTATAATCTGCATTATAAATTAAAACCTTTTGTATAAATTTTTAATATAAATTTTAACACTGAGTTTCTAAAAAACTCTTATGTTAATTTTAGTTTACTACTCCATCCGTTTGAAAATATAAGTCATTTACTATTCACGCACGCTTTCTTAGGATGATAAAAACTATAAAAATATCAATTTATTTATTAATTTTTTTAATATTCTTATACTTATTGGTAAGAAGTATAAGATTATTAAAAAAAAGTAATAAAAAATTAATATTTTATATAATTTTTATCATCATAAAAAATCGTGCATGAATATTAAAGGACTTATATTTCCAAATCGATGTAGCATAATCTATATATTACTTAAAACCAAAGCCTTTTGGCCTCGTGTCGCATCCTAGTGCGAAGTTAATTAAGACAATTCCTTTTTATTTAGCAATTGAGATTACTTCAAAACTTTTTAAAAAAAAATCTATATCTATATATTACTTAAAACCAAAGCCTTTTGGTCACGTGTCGCATCCTCGCGCGAAGTTATTTAATACAATTTCTTTTTATTTAGCAATCTATATATTACATAAAACCAAAGCCTTTTGGCCACGTGTCGCATCCTCGCGCGAAGTTATTTAAGGTAATACCTTTTTATTTAGCAATCTATATTTATATAACTTCTTAATTTCGTATACTTTTCGCTGACGTGGCGCGCTCTCCTTATTTCACTCCCTTCTGACCAATCACATTCTTTATTTTTTTTTCCTTTTTTTTAATTTGCTTTCAATTTTCTTCCCCCTCTTCACAATTGGGAAAGAACGCTTTGTTAGGGTTCAGTTCTCCTCCGCCGACTTCGATCGTGGCATCCTTCGCGCCTCATGCCTTCGTTTTCCTCCTCCGTTGAAGATATCCCGCCTCAGAACTCCGTCTTATTCCTTCGCCGAGGTTAAACCGCCTCCCGTCACCATCTTTCTCACTGAGTTTCAATTTTCGTTTTTCTTTCCCACAATTTTCACTAAAGAATGATTATGGTTGATTTCTCTCCCACGCCTTGCCTATGGCGTTTCCCTCCTTCTCTCGCACGCCTCTTCTCCCATTCTTTCTACATCCTCTCTCCCAGACGCCTCCTCTTCTCCTAAATCGAAGTTTCATCTTGCCTCTGCCGGTTCCCTCCTCTTCTTCGCCTTTTCGCTGATTTCGCTGGCCGTCTTTGTCCAATCGCACACCGAATCGAGCGACTGGATCTGCAACTCTAACTCAGACGCCCAGATTGTTGCCGAGGTCAGAACAAGAATCATCACCTTCAATGGCCACGCCAACGATTGGAAGTCGGTTGACACTTGACAGCCATGAATTCCCTCTCCTTCTTGCTCTTGACCCTCGACAGTTGTAGTTCAGCATCCAGGATGTTCCCGTGCCAATGGCAAACCATAAGCCCCAAATCCTTTTCTTTTATTTTCATCCTCTCTCCTGTTCTTTTTATTGAAAATGTAGGGTTCGCCTTCTGTAACTTTGTTGAATTGTCAGTTTGTATTTTCCGTGTTTCTCTAGGCGTGATGTATTGATTTCTTCTTCTCCGCCATGACTAGAATGTTTTAAGTCCTACATCGATTTAACACTTGGTTGTTTTTATGCTCATGCGATTCATAATTCATGCCTACATCACCAACTCAATATGTGCCTTTTCTAAACACATATGTCGTTCAATAATAATTTTGTTGTTTTATACTTTCCAAACATTTGTTTATATTTTATTTGGTCATTCCTTATAATAAATATTATATATATTCAGTTTTTTTTTTCATTACAACCGCCCCATGGCGCGGGTATTACACTAGTTTTCCTTAAATGTAAAAAAATCTAAAAAATTTAACCTTCTCCTCCTGAAGAAATAAAACTAATAAAAATTACATATAAAATTTATAATTAATAAAACGGAAATTTCGCCAGGCACCCCTGGGGTATTGCAAATTTCGCGAGGTGTACAACTTTTTTACATATTTCGCGTGGTACCCCTGAGGTTTTAACCCATTTCGCCTCGTGCCCTTCTCGGTTAACTTTAACCTTTTTGGGTTAATTCAGTTAGTTTCCTCAATAAAAAAGAAAAAGAAAAGAAAGAAGGGCGAGGCCAGGCGAAGAGAGAGCGATGAGACGACAGCGAGCGAGGAGAGAGCGACGCGAAGAGAGCTCGGAGACCAGGCGCGATACAAGAGTAGCGGCTCGGACCTGGGCTCGGCTCAGACCTTCTGCTGCGACGCGAAGAGCGCTCAAACCAACTGCTGCACCCTCTTCGCGCTCGGACTCGGATCTGCTGTTGCACCCACGAGAAAGGTTAGATTTTTGGTGTTCTTAATTATAACTAGGGTTTAGGTGTTCTTGTTTTTAGATGCATTTGGGTTGAAATTGATAGATTTCGAATTCGCCATTTCGATTTAGGGTTTTTGTAGAGGTTCAACTGGTGCAGATTTAGGATTAGTAAAACAGATTTGTTTCTTCTGTTAAATTTGTTTCTTGAATATGTCATAGCTTGGTGGATTAGTGCATTGATAGGTTTATTGACCCCCTACCATAGAAAAACAATTGTCTTTGCTTTGGAGCTTACCAATTTGTCTAACAATTATCTTTATTTGATTTAAATCTCATAAATTAGTCATATTGCAACCAGCATAACATATCACACTTGGTAACATTTTTAAAAGAGCATATTCTTGATTTCAGGTCTATATATGGCACAGAGCAACAGGAGAGCTTCTATTAGTATTGCCTGGGCATTCCGGAGCAGTTAGTTGTGTGAGATGGAACCCTACAAATCCACATATGTTAGCGTCTGCGAGTGATGACCGTACTATCCGGATATGGGGCTTACAGAACATGAATTTGAAGCTCAAGGGAGCTCCTTATAGCAATGGCGTCATCCATCACCCAAATGGGAGGACATAGAAAGGTCTGATGAAAGGTAACACCACCCACCAACACCAATTCATGTACAATTATATTCACCCTTTTCTCTTCACTGTTGGCATCATTGGCATTCAAGAACAAACAGATCCTTTGTATTTTTAAAAAAAGATAATTTCGAGTTATACTCTCCTGTCTCTGGTTGCATATTTTCAGTGTCTTGATTGTTTGTTGCTTGGAGCCAACCTTCGAAGAAGTGAGTGGTTAACACTAACCTTTAATTAATTAATGTTAATACGTTGCATCGAAATATGACGTAGCTTTATTAATGCGGACGTGTTCCAGTAGAGTTGGTTAATTTTACCTCTATTGGTAGTTTTGCACACATATCAGCAGTTTAGTTGTTTTAATGGCTGCACCCTCTTCGCGCTCGGACTCGGACCTGCTGCTGCACCCACGAGAAAGGTTAGATTTTTGGATATGTGGAGTGTCTGTTGCATCCTTGCCGAGCTATTTGCTGGTAAGCCAATAATGCATGAAAGAACATAGGTCAGCCATGAATATCTTTACCCTCGGTCTTGTACAAACTTGTCGCAGAAGATCTTCTAGTTTCACCTCCTCTAGATTTCCCATCTGATCACAACAAATGAAATGCACACAAGTAATTTACTTGTAGGATGGTTTCTGCATACTTCTTATATCACTGCTTATGAGCTGTAAATGTATACACGTGGAGCAAATGCACAAAATTTTTAAGCTATGTCGTTCACCTTCTGGTGATTATTGGAAGAAGTCAAAGTTACCTTATGCAACTAGTTTTAAGCCAACACAGCCATATGAACGTCGTGTGGCAGAGACGTTTAAGGACTTCCCTCCTTCTGTTGTAGCCCTGGCTGATGTTCTCCTTGCTTTCGAACCAGAGAAAAGCGGAAACACGTCTTCTGCTCTCAAGAGTGAGGTAGCTTTCACTAGTCTTCTCAACTTCACTTGCACATCTGCTTAGCATTAGCGTCACTCGCTGAAAAGATACTTTGTGTCTTTGTTCATCTATTGATCCTAATTTCTTTCATTTGACCTTGTTTTCAGTTCTTCACTTCAAAGCCATTTCCTTGTGACCCGTCAAGTTTACCTAAATATCCCCCGGCAAAAGAGTTGGATGTTAAATTCCGCGAAGAGAAGAGAAGGTAATTCTCAACACTCTTCAGCATATATGTTTGTGTTTCATTAGTTACTGCTGTAGTGATAGAAAAATGTGTTGTAAACCCAAAAAATATATATCAATATATTATTTATTTAGGTGAAAATCATGGAATTGTTTGATGATGCTTTTTTTCTTGTCCTTAAGCCTATTAGCTCAATGGTAGAGCCATGTGCTTATGCACAAAGACGTGGGTTCGATTCCCACATAGGCTAATATGATCACATAGATAAACTATATTTGAATTAAAGCATTTGCAATCAGACTGATTGATTTTTTCATCTTATGTCCAATTTGGTTGCTTCTCTTCATAATCAATTTGAAATCAAACTAATTGATCTAAACATCTTTGTTTTTGTTTTCATCTATAAAAATTAAAGCATTTGCATCAATTGCGCTGCTACATCCTAACTATACATAACCAAAGATAGCCTATACGGGATTTGAACCCGTATCTTTGTGCGTGAGCACATTGCTCTGCCGTTTGAGCTAATAGGCTTAAAATCACATTTTTTATTGCTACACTTACTAAATGATTCATGGATTGCTAAACTGAAAGGATTTTAGTTTTACAATTACAACTCATGAAAAGGATTGGTAAATTGAAAAGAATTGTAAAACTGAAAAGGATTTCAGTTTTAGAATTTTGCTATACATTTAGCAAGTTTGAGGAGATTACACAATTACAGATCATGGAAGATGGAATGGGACACAATCTAAAATCACACAATCCAAATTAGAAAATCCCCAATTCCAAAGAGGCATCAAGAGCACCAAGCTATGACAGGTTCAAGAAAGGTTTCTAGATCCACCAAACTATGACAGATTCAATAAACCTATCAATGCACTAATCTGTAAAAAGATTCAATAAACCTATCAATGCACTAATCTGTAAAAAGATTCAATAAACCTATCAATGCACTAATCTGTAAAAAGATTCAATAAACCTATCAACGCACTAATCCACCAAGCTATGACAGATTCAAGAAACAAATTTAACAGAAGAAACAAATCAATTTTACTAATCCTAAATCTGCACCAGTTGAACCTCTACAAAAACCCTAAATCAGAATTTCGAATTCGAAATCTATCAATTTCAACCCAAATGCATCTAAAAACAAGAACACCTAAATCTCTTTTCAATTCTTCCCGAAGTTGTGGACGATTATGCACTCATTCTGCATAATGATCTCAAATTCAGCAATAAACCATTTCCCCAATTTTCATTCACAATAAACCTTTTTACTAATATGTTTGAACAATAAACCTCTAATTTCAATAACAGAAACAAATTTAACAGAAGAAAGGTTTCTAGATCCACCAACAGATTCAATAAACCTCTAATTTCATAGCAGATTTAACAATATTTAGTTCAGATACTGTTTTCAAATAACAGAAACAAATCCACCAACAACTACTGTTTTCATAGCAGATTTAACTTTATTTCATAGCAGATCCACCAACAGATTCAATAACAGAAACAATTTTAACATTATTTAGTTCAGCTATTGTTTTCAAATGAATGAACCTCTACAAAAACCCTAAATTGAGAAACGAAATTTCGATTTCCACTACAAAAAAAAAAAAACAAATTAACCACGCTTGGTAGCAACGGCATGGATTTGCCGTGGCCATTGAGTCGGTTTTTGCCACGGCAATGAAGTTCCTGTGGCAAAGTTTATTTATTTTTGGTTAAAAAAAAGAAAAATCATTTCTAAAAAAACAAAAGGAAAAAGAGATGCAGATATCAATTTCATCGTCATCTCTCTCATCCGAAATCTGACCTATTCCTTCTGCATTTCCTCCGCCTCCCATGAAATCGATTTCCATCTCCCTCTGTCCGTCCTCTCCATCTCTCTCCCGTTGGATTTCAGATCATCCTTCTACTTCCTCACGCCTCTTATCTTCATGGGAGGCCGAATCTCTAATCCCCAAAGTCGAATCTCAGATCTCCCAAGCCGGATCTCAGATTTCGAGATCTCTTGAGGCCCAATCTCGCTATCATCAGCTGCCTTTCGATGTCGACACCAGGAGTACGACGCCTCGCCGATGAAGCCGTGAAATATCTCTCAGATCTCGAGATCTAGATTCTCGTTTCCTCAACCTCGTTCGTAGCCGGGATTGAAAGGTATAGTTTCGATTTTTTCAAATTGAGTATTGGGCGATGATTGTACTCGACTTTGCCCTCAGTCTGTCGTTCTTTTGCTAGCTATTCAAATAGACCCTATGTTATTCTTTTCCTTTTCCTTTCTCTTTCTTTCCTTCTTAAATCTGTATGTGTATCGGGCGATGGTTGTAGTGTATATGTATATGATATCCAATCTACTGTTTCTAGGGTTTGAGTTCAAGAGTGACAAATCCTCTTTAGGTTTTGTATTGCAATTCCAATCTACTGTTTCTAGGGTTTGAGTTCATAGAAACCGTCCTTTATTTTCTTGTTAACTTACTGCAATTTGTCCCTTGTCTTATCGAGAGTTTCCCTGGAATATGATTTAATCATGACAAGCTTCAATAGTGGTAATGACAGCGACTGACAGTAAATGATCCTCGTAGTCCCCTATTGAAGTGCCTAATCAAAATATTTTTGGCCTTGTTTGTGTATGTTCACTTTGTCTATTTTTCTAGTACCAAATAGGTTGCAATTAATAGAGCAAGGGATAGTTCTTCTAGCTTTCTCTAAAAATAAATGAATCATTGAGCTTCTTGTGGAAGTAAAAAGTAATGGGATCTATAAGTAGAAGCTTTTTTCTAATTGTAATTTATGGTATCTGAGTTGTGCAGAGAAAAAATTCTCTTGCTAGAAATGAAGAAAAGTTGTAGGGGATTTGTATGACATTATCTGATTTTCTTTATTGGAAAGTAAATGAATGCTCCTATGAGGATGGGATTGTTTTGGGCAGATTTAGAGGATCCGTGAATTTGAATGTATTCTTGTGGTCCCTGATCAATTCACCCTCTTCACTTCTTAAACATTTTGTACTTTACATAATTTAGAGTGCTAGCGCTTGATGATCTCCTCATTCTTCCCTTTTACTTAGGTTGTAGAGTCGAGAGTTCATAGCTGTGATGATTCAACAACGAGGCTCCTTTTAGCTCACAAGGATTTAGAACTCGTGTATTTTATCATTCACAGCTTTATAGTAAGGGTGAATTTAGCAATCATGTTGGGGGTCAGGTGTTTTAAATTGACCCATGATTCTTTTAGCTTACTAAGGATTATAATGATAAAGTGATGTTGAATTTTCACAGGACGTGGCCGTGCCAGGGGTAAGGGTCGCGAACGTGGTCGTGGCATAGCGTATGATGGCCCAACTCAACCTGCTGTTGTGTGAATGGATGCAAAGGTACCTTAACTCTCTCTTGTTTACAGTTGAAATTATTCTTTAATTGTCCTTTCCTGTGTATTTTCTGGTGACGTAGCTAAACTTATTGTACTAGTGTCAGAAAGTGATCTAATGAAATTATTCTTTAATTGTCCGCTTTATGCTTCTATGTGGTTTCTGCACCCGAATTCTGCAGCCTGATCGGTGTTTTTTTCGGTGAATATTGGCCTGATCGGTAAACGGTAATGCTGCTCGGTTTATGCTTCTTGCTTCTCTATCTGTTTTCTTCTTCTTGCTTCTCTATCTTTAATGCTTCTTGCTCGGTTTCTGCACCTGAATTCTTGCTTCTCTATCTATTTTCTTCTTCTCGTGTGATTCATGTGCTGCTGCTCGGTTTATGGGTCTACTGCTCAAGCATAAAAGGCTGCTGGCTTTTATCCATTGATATTGAGTTTTGTATCTGCTGGTTTATATATGCTTCTACTGGCGCTGCTACTCACTTTCTGCTGCTGTAGTGCCGTAGTGGGCTGTTGGTTTAATGGTTTTCAGTGTCTGCTGTTGTTGCTTTATGCTCACTGTTAGTTTTTATCTACTGATATTGAGTTTTTTATCTGCTGTTGGTTTTCATTCGTGTACAATGTTGTATTGAGTTGTTCTCGTTTTGAAAATAGTTGTTCGGTATTTCTTATATTGAGTTGTTCTTGGTAATTTTGATTTCGTTCTAGCTGGTGGTTTTCTGATTTTTTCCGATTTCGGATTTTTTTATGTGCTATGAACGATGTTGTGAACTTTGATTCATCTCTTGGAAATTTTGATTTCGTTTTAGCTGGTGGTGTTCTGTTTTTTTCCGTTTTCGGATTTTTTTTATGCGCTATGAACGATGTTGGTTGCTTGATAAAAACATAAGATTAATTATGTGCTTGCTTAATTGTCCTTTACTTCAATTTTTATTCATCTTTCAAGTTTTGTTCTTATAATTATAATAGGTTTAAGGGATTTGATTTGAAAATTTGTCCTCATTTTTCTTGTTTGTAATTTCTTAATTTAATGAGTGGACATATTTCAGGACTTTACCTGGACACCAAAATACGTCGTTGCTTTCATTGTTGACTTTGAATAGATAGCTAACATTGATCCATATTTTAAGAAGGTTAGACAGTCCTTGAACATCCTCCTTTCACCCCCACTACTATACACTCGTATAAATAAAGAAACAAGTTTTTCCATGACCTATCGTTTGAACTTACTAGTACTGTCATGGAAAATAGCAGGTTCTGTATGCATGTTCCTCAAGCCTTGAAGAACCGCAAGGTATCACTTCTTACTTTGTTCATTACAGGGCTAATATGATGGGGATGGGAGGTTCTGTATGCATGTTCTGTTGTCTGCATTGCTTTGAAATGTTGCAATCTCTTCAGTGAAGGTGGTGGTGTGCAAAATAATTTATGCAGTGATATTCATAACTGATTATTACATAATCTGTCTTCAGTTAATATCACTTGACATGGGTGTACTCGTTTCTGGAACCAAGTATCGAGGAGAGTTTGAACATAGAGTGAAGGTTGTACTGAAGGAAGTCACGTAAACAATCCTTTTCATTGATGAGATCCACACAGTTGTTGGAGCAGGTAATATTGCTTTGCAAATCTTGTTATAAATAATACTTTTGAGATGGATTAAATAATTTGGTTGATTAGTCAGAAGGTGGGTCAACTACACTTAATATCTACTGGTTGGTATATGTGTATAGTTTAGTGACATAAAGTTTTAGCTCCCCTGCCATGTATGTCAGTTTTCCTTCTGGAGTTTTGCTAGCATGGATGCAGACAACGTGGCATAAGTCACTTTATTTTTCTTTGACATGATTAAAGAAGTAATGGCCAACCTGCTCAACAACGACAAATGGTATGGCACCAATCATTTTATTATGTCCTTGTTCCTTCTGAGATATGAATGTTAGTGCTGCTAGCTACCCTCCTTCTGTGCAAAGTGGATCTGTGCACCCTTACTACATGCCTAAAGTTTGATCTCAAGATATAGAAGAGCCTAGATTAAGTGTTATTATTTTATAGCATTATTTCTTCAAGGCCTTGGATGCTCTTGTTTCATCCTGGTATTGTCTAATGTTTTTTTTTGTCAATAAAAAATGTTTTCACTTAATTACAACTGCAGGGTTCCATACTTTCATGCAATACCTTTTTGGAAGAGGTGACATGTTGTCTAAATAGATAGTTTGTTTCCAATCATCATTTGTTTTTATGCTTATTCTTATCGCTCTTTGGTGTAATACTCTTTGTTCAGTGTGCTAGATGGTTCACCATGAGTGGATGGCGCTGAACCAAGGCGTACTTCATACTAGAGGTAGACTATCATAACTTGCTTATGCTTAACTTCCCAATCATCATTTGGTTTTATGCTAATTCTCATTTCTTTTGCTTAGTTGTTTTCTTTCACCAAATTGAAGGAATCTTTTTATGAATAACTCTTGCTGGTTGTAATGTTTTCCTCTTGCATTAATATTATATTCAGCTAATGCTATTTCTCGTATGTTAGAGCTCAAAAGTGCCTATGCCATTCAAAAATTGAGAAAATCATGTTACTCAAAACAAAAGTTTTATGTTGAGGCCTTTAATTTATATAAAGAGGTGTGCTTTTTATCTTATGTTTCCTTTCTTTCCATTTATCTCCTACTTCTGTTTCATTTAGTTCTATACCATGCTAGGCTACGAATTTAAGTCTACAACAAAATAAAAAATGACCTCATTATTCTTGTTTTTTCTGATAAACTCCTTGCTAGCACATGGTAACAGAAAATCATTGAGGAAACATGTTACTGAGAAACTAACTTTTCTCTCCAAGTGTAAGCTGCTCATATTTGTTTCATGTTGAAAATTCTGTCTGCTTCTGGTTTCTTTGCTGATTATTGATGGTGAATAATTACAGGAGCCAAAGAATGAGATCAAACACAAAGTTAATGTGGAATTCAGTTTACTGGGAATTGATTCAACCCGCTATTAAAATTCGCACATTGCGAGCTAGGCTGGTGAGTTATCTGTCCTGCACCCCCTTTCATACTTCTCTTCTTGCATAGATCAACACTCTTGATTACAGTTATTTGTTATTTATGCAGTCAACTGGGACTGCCAGGGTCCTTGGTCTCTTATTTCTATTAGTATATAATACTGCAGTTAGTAGTTACTACACATAATCCGAACTGAAAAGCAATTGCTAGATTGGTAAATAACTTGTTCAACTCAATGTGAGATATATTTTCCTGCAAAGTAGTAAGGAAATAAATTACTCCTAGAATCAAACAGTACAATTTAGTTTTACCCCTCTATTAACTTACATCAGCTGAACTACAGAACTAGTGAGCTGAGCCACCATACATTGATAGAAAAACATTGCCCAAATCTAATCAGAAATTAAGTAATAAAATAAAAATAAACAAAATTGGTCCGAAACTATGAAGTTTTGCTAGCTAGGTTAGCCTTTTTTTTATGGGACTAGCTAGGTTAGCCCTTACCTGTGAGCATCAAACCCTCTGATGAATTCATGGTCCAAATTATAAGTTCCACTTTAACACTAATTAAAGGGTTGCTAACATGCCAATTTTTTTTGTAAACTGTAATTTGCTGCCTTGTCAAACCTCATGAATGGAATTTATCTTGCATTATTCTACTGCTAAAGTTAGTTTACTTTAGGTTTAGCTAGTACATTTTATTTGTTCTTTGAGATTTGTTTGTTAAATGTGGGTTCACCTTTTGATCGATCTAATTATATAATTCAATTTTGTTAAATGCGCTTTCGTGATTTTTCTTACGATTTCTCTTATTACAGGGTGTTAAGGGTTTACGTTATGCAATTGCTGCTGGAATTGAAGCTCGTGATGGTTTCCCTTGCAACCCAAACAATATCTTCTTGACTGATGGAGCAAGCCCTGGGGTATGATCTAGCTTTAGTTTTCAACTCATAAATTGAAAATTAGCTATTGTTTCTCAGTTTAAAAATTAATTTCCATTTTCATGATGATAGGTGCATATGATGATGCAGCTGCTATTGAGGTCAGAGCAAGATGGGATTCTTTGTCCCATTCCTTAGTACCCATTATATTCTGCTTCAATCGCCCTCAATGGTGGCACTCTTGTATGCTTCGAGCAATGCTGCTGCAGGGTAATCACGACATCAAAGATGTATTTAGAATAGATTAGCTTAATGTGATTTCATTCTCTAGTAGATTAGCTTAATTGTGTAATTTTACATTTACAATTTTACTGTTGAGCTGCTAGAGGAATGTATTTAAAATATAATTTGTGGTGTATTATTTTTTTTATAAATATGGGACTTTTTAGCCCGAGTCTGAAGAATCCAGGCTAAAAAATAGTATTTTTTTTTATTTCCCAGAAATCATTTAGCAACGGCAACTTGCCGTGGCTAGCACTTTAGCCACGGCTATAGCCGTCGCTAATCTCTTTTGCCACCCCATGTTTCCCCACGACTTGTTTCCCGTGGCTACAGCCGTGGCTACAGCCGTGGCTACAGCCGTGGCTAATACCCTTTGGCCACGGCAAATGGACTTTTAGCCACGGCAAATAGCCGTTGCTAATAACTTTTTTTTTCTGTAGTGTTCGAAATCTATCAATTTCAACCTAAACCCTAAATTTGACATCACAAAAACCCCCAAATACATCAAATTCAACCAAAACAAGAAGAAACACATACAATTATCAATCTTTCTCGCGAGGGCGCATCAAATTCAATTTGGATGTCTAGTTAAAGGTGTAGCAAAAGTCTTACCTTTCTCGCGAGGGCGCAGCAACAGGTGCAGCAACAGGTCCGAGTCCGAGCGAGGGTGCAGCCACCAGGTCCGAGTCCGAGCGAGGGTACAGCCACCAGGTCCGAGCGAGGGCGCATCCGGCCACCAGGTCCGAGTCCGAGCGAGGGTGCAGCCAGGTCTTCGCGTCGCTCTTCGCGTCTCTCCTCGCTCTCTAATGCTTCGTTTCTTTCTTTCTTTCAATTTTTTTTTTTTTTTAGCAAACTAACGGAAATAACACAAAAAGTTAAAGTTAATTGAGAAGGGCACGAGGCGAAATGGGTTAAAACCTCAGGGGTACCACGCGAATTATGTAAAAAAGTTGTATATCCCGCGAAATTTACAATAGTCCAAGGGTACCTGGCGAAATTTCCGTTAATAAAATTATGACTCGGGCGTCAAGACGGCCCGGTACACGAACTTTCAAAGTTACGAGAATGAACGCTACGGAGTAAGTAACTACGTATGTAACACGTTGCAAATACTCCGTAATAGCCAAGGAACGTGTTTTTTTTTAATCATTAAAACTCTTGTAGCAGCATCATTGTTGTTGACGATGTTCTTAATGTTTGATTATTTCAATAACGACATGTAACATTTCAAGTGAGTTTTAATGAAAAAACTCATTAAATTATTGAAAATTGATGTTCTTTTTCATAATCCCTTCTTACAATTCAATCAATTTAAAAGGTGGAAGATAGGACCTTCATTCAAGTCTTTTGACCATTGAAAATAGAGGGGGTGGGGGAGGTAAAAGGTTGGATAATATGTGTATCTCGAACGTTTATACATACATATAATTGGTTGGTTCAAACACCATACTGTACGGTGAAGACACTTGTTTGTTATATATACACTTGTGAATATGCCCTCCCTTCTTCTTGTCGTAGTTTTAGTGCGCCCAATAATGGCCCCAACCAAACGTGAGGTTAGGTTTGTAAGTATGACATTATGTCGCAAATAAAACATGCTATTTTTAGTTTCGTATGATGGTAATGATTTAATAAGGACGCAAAAATTTATAGAAGTCTTTTTTTTTAGATTATGGTAAATTGTAAAAAATAGCATGAACATTATAGTCTATAGGTAGGGGCAGAGCCAAGGAGAGGGCGTGAGAGGCACATGCATACGACAAATCTCTTATATGTATTCTCCTTATCGATAGCTTTGTTTTCATATATAATGTGTCTTAATCCGATATCCGAGTAAAAAATTATATATGCTTGAAAATTGAAGGTATATTAATCATTTTAATCTTATTTTAATACACTACAATATCTTTATATTTCATTTTGATTCACATTAAAATACAATAATTCCTCTCGAGAGTTTCGAAATAACGAGAGATTACATTACTCATTTCAACAATTAGCTAAGAAGTTAATAAAGTGAATTTTTTTTAGCTAGTTATACATTATTATATGTTAATTAAGAGTACAACAACTTTTTTTTTATTAGGTAAAAATTCGGGTGAAACCATAACGGATCATACCCAATCGCATCCTTTCGGATGAGGTCCAAAAGACCTGGATTGTTTAGAATGGCTATATGGGTTATAGGTATCGTTGCCAAGGTGTGCAACCTTATCTGCCACGCAATTAGCTTTTCGATGTATATGGGAAAACGATACTTCTTTGAACCCGTATAACATGCTCTCTATGTCCGACAAGATCATTTCAATTTCCCAAGGGCAACGGATGCCACTTTTGAAATGATTTATAATGATAAGGGAGTCGCCTTCAATAATTATTTTGTTTAGTTTAAGTTCCTTGGCTTTAGACACCACAAGTCAAAGCCCTACAGCTTAAGACATCAAGGGTGATTGGTTCCCGATTTGTTATGCACCATACCATACCGGGTGGCCTTCCCAATCGCGAATGATGGACCTAGCAAAACAAAAGCGATTTTCCGGAGCTGAACAATAAAAATTTATTTTAAAGTAACCATTTGGGGGCTTTTTCCATTTACATTTGTTCATTCGATTTTTTTTGTCCTTTAAGATCTTGTTAGTTCTCTGAGCGCTGCTTTTTTCCTCTTGCTGTTGACGGGATGCTTTAGTCCAGTTTTCCATATTAAGTTTTAAAATTTTATTAAATCCCTCTACTGATCGTAGTTTAGTTCGTTCAAAAACGAAATTATTGCGTGTCAGCCATGCCACCCACCAGCTAAATCCATTTCAATTTTCTTGTTGGTAGATAAGTTATTGGGTATTATTGTCATAATTTTTGCGATGTCCCTTGACATAAGGATAGATTCCTCTACAACCTTCTTGGTGTTACTGGCTGGTTTATTGACAAAGCCGTTGTACTGGTATTCACAGAAGATATGAACTGCATCTTCCTCGTGAAGATTGCAGATGGCCTAGTAAGGTGGGACCGTGATAGCATGCATATATTTAGGTATGCATAATAGGTTGCATTTAGCTTAGTTAAGATGCATTTCATGCATGGATTAAGTACAATTTGCATATTTGCTCTCTATGTTTGTGGATTCAGAATGTACAAACTTTTATTGATTATTTCATGTAATCGTGGATCCGATGATGAGATAAGAGTTGTTAAAGCATTAGATGAGAATTTCTAGTTGATCGATTGATAAGGGTTTCTAGGACTGATTGGACTAGTAACTATATTAGGTCGGGAAAAGGGCATTCATAGGAAACTTAATAGGACAAGAAGAAGTTACAAGGATCGCTTCAACCAAATAAAGTGGAAAATTGTAGGTAGAATTGCTTCTCATAATTGTCTAAACTAAATTCATTTACTTTGCTTTCTTTAATCCGCTTTGATAAAAGGCGGAACTTTCACACTAACCCCCCCCCCCCCCCCCCCCCAATTTGGTTACTTTAATTGACACTTGAATCATACTTGAATTATAACTTTCCATGTGGATCGACCTCTTACTTATTGTTATACTAGTTATAGGTTTGAGTTTCTTTGACGGATCAACGACAGGTTTTCCCTCCGTCAAATTTGGCGCCGTTGTCGAGGAAATTTATTGATTCTTGTGTGTTTTTGGTGCTTATTTTTGGGGTGGAACACTTACATGGTCTGCACTCGTGCTACTAACTTATGTTGAAGGTGAGGTTATTGCAGTTAGACGGAGAGAGTTTTTATCAATACTTCATCAGACTGCATGAGTACATTATCGATGTTTATTCATAGGGATATTAAGCTAGTATAAGGGAAGTGCTTCTATGAATATTTGATGGCATGACTTCTGAGACACGGAGTCTTGCTGAGCGCATGAGTGATGGAGGTTTATTAGATATGGGACTCTCGGAGATGTGGGAATTTTTCTGCTACATGGATCATCATTGTGCACAGAACGAGTCACTTCCTCCAGTATCTCAAATCGTTGAGACCTCTATTGCACCTCTTGAGGTCATGGTGGAAAATCACATTGAGAAGGTAGAGGAAGACCACACTCCATCTGAAGAGATCGTCCCTAGATCCCCTATTGATGAATCTGATCTAAAGCCTACTGTTGAGGCTACAGAGCAAGTAAAGGTTGTCTCCTACACTAGAGAGAATATTGGGGGATATGTGGATCCATTTGACTGCTACTTTGACAAGCCACCAATAGAACTAAATTGGTGCTATTATATACCCTCTATGTGTTGTCAGGCTCATGAATACAATAAGTTGAAATGGTTATTAAATGTATTAATATTTAGTTTCAATTTATTTGTATGTAGTGCATGTTTGTTTGTTAGTTGTGCGCAAGAGTTTGACAGGTTGATGAGGGCTTTGACTATGTCTAATTAGTGTCTTCAGCATCAACATTACGTCGAGCCAACGACTTGAAACAAAGGCGCTTCTCGGGAGGCAACCCGAGGTAAGTTTTTCTTTCGTTTTTCTTTTTTTTCCTTCACCCTGATTATATTTGATTTACTTTTGTTGTCTTTATTGTTTCATTGTGGACAATGAAAACTTTAAGTGTCGGGGAGAGGAATTTTGTATATATAGTGTATGTAGGAGATCATATTTAAATTTCTGCATCATGTTTAATTTCTGTAATCATTTTTATTAATTTTTGTTTATTTTCGTTTTTAAAAAAACTTCAAAAAATCCAAAATAATAATGCATTGCATACATATGTGTTATTCAAATACCCATCTGGCTTAGTTTGTCCTCTTATTTAAATTTCAAGCATGATCATATAAATCTCATTGAGTTTTTGATGTTTTGGCCTTATCTAGATTGGATTTTTGTGGAACATGAGCTAGCAAATATAATTGAGCATGTATGATTGAGCTAAAATATGATTGAAGTCATAAAGACATGACCATGTGAGAATGTTTAGCCTTATTTGAAATCATTTGCTCAATTGGGTGAATTACTCTTCTTGTGTTGCTACCTCTTGGCATTGACTGCAGTATATATTTTTAAAGACCGATTCACATGCTTGTTGCTTACGGAGTTTATGTTTATATTTTGAGTCTTTTGGTTTGAATTTGTGCATATTTAGTAATAAGGTGGCAATGGTTGATGCACTTAGTAACCGGGTCTACGCATGACACCCATGGGTATGATTCGCGCAAAAAGGTGTTGAAAACTATCCACTAGGAAAGAAAGTTTGATCTTTGACTAACCAGGTTCATTCATGACACTCATGTTTGCAACTTGCGTCAAAAGATGTTCAAGTGGACTTCATTTTAGTAGGTTGAGGTGTTGATAAACCGGGGCCATTCATGACATCCATGTTTGCGCCTCGTGTAAGGAAAGCACCAAGGCAAGATAAAAAGAAAAAAAACAGAGAAAAGAAGACAAAAGAAAAGAAAAAAAAAGTGTCACGTTTTATTTAGTTTTCTTTATTGTGTCCCGCAAGTAATGACATTTCAGTAGATATTTGTTGATATGGTGGTCAATGTCTATGAGTTTAGTGCTTGATTGGTTTGAGTTGAGAGTTGTACCTTAAAGCCTAAACACATGAGTGAAACACATATTTCTAGTGAGGTTGGATAATGTCTACTTCTAAGCTTTGATCACTGGAATACATGCTATGACGTTTGTTTGCTTGGTTTATGTTTTCACTTGCTATGATGTTGCTTTTTGATGAGGTTGAAACATGAAGGGATTTCCTGTGGGATGCATTGATTTATGTTTATTCTATCATTGCTTAAGGACAAGCAAAGGTTAAGTGTGGGGGAGTTTGATAGCATGCATTTAGGTATGCATAATAGGTTGCATTTAGCTTAGTTAAGATGCATTTCATGCATGGATTAAGTACAATTTGCATATTCGCTCTCTATGTTTGTGGAGTCCGAATCTACACACTTTTATTGATTATTTCAGGTAATCGTGGATCCGATGATGAGACAGGAGTTGTTAACGCATCAGATGAGAATGTCTAGTTGATCGAAGAAGCTTACATGAAGATCTCAAGAGGTCGTGAGAAGAAGAAGCGAAACTAAACGAAGAACAAGTCTGCAGAAGTTGTCGCCAGACATGCTGAACTTGTTTTGCACATTCTGGAGGTCTCGGTTGTCCGATTGACTATTATGACAATGCATTAGAAAAGCAAGATCGGGATAGATTTTCTGTGAAAGGCCGATGCAGCGGCCGCAACAGGTATGACGCGGCCGCGGCCAATCAATTATGATGCGGGGTTTGGAAGAAGCCGCTGCAACGGCCGCAGGATATGCCGCGACCACAACATTGTTCGGCAGCACAACATTTTGTTAATTAAAACCCTAGTTTTCATGGTTTGGTTTTTTGACCGACTTAGACCTTTTAAGAGGCCGAATTATGTTATTTCTATACTACTTCTATTCTATTCGACGTTCATCAGACACTTTAGAGATTTGAGCGATGTCTTCCTTGAGGAACTAAACTCGTCTGTTCTTCCTAAAATTTGACGCTTTATTTGGATTGATTGTGAGTTTCTAATTCTCGTTCCTTGTTTCCTATATTTGAATGCTTCAACTTCTTTGTGCTTCATTGCCTATTGTTTTATTCTATCTAGCCCGCGCAACTAGTTAGAATCAATTCAATTGCTAAGGTTTTGTAGATTCCTGATTGTGAACCCTAACCTAAGTAGCAAACTTATTCCTTTAGGGCTGATTGAACTAATTGAATAAGTAGGAAGTTGGATGTGGTGTTAAATCCCACTTTAGGGACTGCAAATACCTTGGTTAATCTCTAGACTTAAAGCTATCAATTGGGTTAAATCCTTCTTTAGGGACTTTTCGGTTGATAAGGGTTTCTATGACTGATTGGACTAGTAACTATATTAGGTCGGGACAAGGGCATTCACATGAAACTTAATAGGACGAGAAGAAGTTAAAAGGATCGCTTCAACCAAATAAAGTAGAAAATTCTAGGTAGAATTGCTTCTCATAATTGCCTAAACTAAATTTATTTACTTTGCTTTCTTTAATCCGCTTTGATAAAAGGCGGAACTTTCACACTAAACCCCCCCTCCCCCCCAATCTAGTTACTTTAATTGACACTTGAATCATACTTGAATTATAACTTTCCCTGTGTATCGAACTCTTACTTATTGCTATATTAGTTATAGGTTTGAGTTTCTTTGACGGATCAACGACAGGTTTTCCCTCCGTCAGACCGCCACGCCTCTCCTAGACAAGTGGGCCGCCATAAGAAGACCATTCTGACTTACTTTCCAAAGGAAGTTTTTAATTTTTGGTGGTATGTCTAGTTTCTAGATCCAGCTATTTTCATTAATTCGTGCGTCTAAGGAGTTAGTTACCAATTTGTATGCACTAGAAGTGGTGAACCATCCTTTTTTATCCGGCCATCAATATAGCCTGTCTTCAAGAGGTGTTGACGTGAGTGGTTTTTCAACAATTTTTGAGACGATCTCATTTAGTAGAACAATTAACAGTTTTTCCTTGTCCCAAGATTCGTTTGTGAAATAGTTTTCAACCCTTTCTTCAAAATTTGTAGAACTACCATTTGTGCAATGTTGTTTTAGGTCTGTAGTAATTCCCCAATTATCCTACCAGAATCGGATCGTTTTTCCATTACCGACCGACCAGATAAGGCTTGCCTTAAGTGTTGGGATTAATTTTCGTAGTTGTGTCCATTTTCACGAGGCATTACTTCTCTTTGTATAATCCATAATGTGGGTTGTTTTTAAATACTTATACTGAATAATTTTTACCCAAACGTTGTATGGTTCTGCCAGAATCTTCCATTGGAGTTTTAACTGTAGAGCCTCATTCATCGGTTTTGCTTTTCTTAGTCCCATTCCGCCAGCATGTTTAGGCTTACAGACCCGGTCCCAACAAGGAATCTATTGGAGTTGTTTGCGTTGTAAGTCTTTATTCAAGAAAAAAGAAATCGTAATTTGATCTAGGTTTTGATGTATCTTTGATGGTAACAAGAAACTTTGCATTGCACACAATGGTTTGGCAGAAAGGTTTGTGTTAATTAAAGTAGCTCTTCCTTGTTGAGACAAAGATGATGCTTTCCATTTTGCTAGTTGGTTCATAGTGTTAGTTATTATATCCTCGAAAGTTTTAGAATCAGCTTTTCCATTAACAATTGGAGATCCTAAATATTTATCTAATTTTGTTTGTTTAGAAATGTTTAGACACCCTTCTCTTTTAGCAATACGTGCTCTAGGAATTCCATTGGTACACTGAAAAGCATATTTATGATAATTAACTTTTTTGGCCTGACACTTGACAGTATCCATCAATAATTTCCCTCACTTTTCCGCAGGCCGTCATATTACCTTTTGAAAAAAAAATAATGTCATCCGCCAATGCTAGGAAAGGAATCTTTGGGCCAGTTGACCCGAAGGAGAAGCCAATTTTACTATTATCAGACATTGCTTCATCAACCAGTTTTCTTGCAAGAATTTCAGAACCAAGAATAAATAGAAACGGAGATAGTGGATCCCCCTGACGCAGTCCTCTAGAAGGTTTAAAAATTTATGTTGTTCTGTTGTTAACAAGAACTGAGAATGAAACAGTAGTTATACATTCCATAATTAGCCGAATAAACTTTTCATGGAACCCAAATTTCTGTAATACTTTTTCTATAAAGTCCAAGTCAACCCGATCATAGGCTTTTTCCATATCTAGTTAAATTTCCAGCCAGCCAACCGTCCTTTCCTTTCCTATTTTGAAAGGAGTGAAAAATTTCATGAGCAACCAGAATATTGTCCTGAATCGCTCTGTCGGCCACAAAAGCTCCTTGAAGAGGGCGCACCAATTTTCCCATGACCGTTTTTAGTCTTTCAGTTAGTATTTTAGATATGACCTTATATAGAGTTGTACACATGACTAATAGGCTTATAGTCCGAGGTCTTAACCGGATTATCACATTTGGGTAATAGAGAGATGAATGTGTGATTAATTTGCTTTAGCATTTTGCCAGAATGGAAGAAGGCTTTGATCCCTCAGTCCCTCTAATAATGTCAGGGCCCACAATATCCCAGTATTTCTTGTAGAATTCTGCAAATAATACCGTCAGGGCATGGGGATTTATTTTTTCCTAAATTAAAGACTGCCACTTTGATCTCCCCATTAGAGGGAGAGACAATTAGCTTGAGATTTTCCTCATCCGTAATGGAACAAGTTATCAAATGAAAGTATTATGTCAGTGTACTCAAGTTAATTGTCTCCTTAGCGAATCTTTTACCAAAATCATTCTTTATTTCCGACTTAATATTGTCATTTCCTAGTATAAGAGTTCCATCGGAGGAGGTAATATTTCGAATAATTTTCCTATTTCTCCGCCCCGACGCAATTTTGTGGAAATACGAGGTGTTAGTGTCACATAGTTTTAAGTGTTTAGACTTTTCTCTTTGTTCTTTGTGTTCTTTTTGGAATGACAGCAACTCTTCTTTTTTCCTCTGGAATCTTTCTTCCTTATCCTTATCGGTTACAGAATAGTTACTAGTTTGAATGTTTACCAATTCTTCTTCGACATCCGATAGTTGACGGAAAATATTTCCAAATGTATTCTTGTTCCATATTTTAGCTTTGCTTTTTAAAACCTTTGTCTTGAAGATAATTTTAAACATAGTTGATCCTGCACATGATGCTATCCAGGATTGTTTGACAATATTCTTAAAATCTTTCCGATGAAACCAGATGTTTTCCATTTTAAATGGAGGAGGTTTGAATGGATTCGTTTGAGCTAAGTTTGTGATACTGGGGCAGTGATCTAAAGAAGGGAAAGCCCCAAGTAAATAGATTACCGGTTGTGGGAAGGTCAACTAGCGCACACTGGTGTTGGACTAAAATTCTATCAAGCTTCTCTAAGACATTAATCTCCTCTTCTGAATTCTTCCTCCAAGTAAATAGATTACCGGTTGTGGGAAGGTCAACTAGCGCACACTGACTTTTGAATTTATTTAGTCTAATAAACCTATGCGGGTTAGGAGGCCAGCCCCCAGATTTCTTATTGCTATTAGAGATCTCATTTAAATCTCCCAAAACCATACATGGGAGACAAGATGTTGTCACGATTGTTGTTAGCGTTTTCCAGAATTCGTCCTTGTCTTTTGCGTGGGGAGGGCTACATACACATAGAATTAGACATTCAAAATTCTTCTCTAAGCATTCATACTCAAATCCAACAATTCGTGGAAGGTGGAAAGCAACTTTAATTGATTCATTATGGAGGCAGTAGTCATTCCATAGTACACCAATTCCGCCCGCCTTACCACTTCCCGGTGACCATAGTGCGTTAGTATATCCACTACTTCGCCATACTTTTTTGGTCGGAATGTTTTCTGTCATCAATTCAGCAATTGCAAAAAGGTTGATATGATTATTTATTCGCATAACACTTATATCATTCCATAATATTTTTTTACCTATCCCACGAACATTCCAAAAACATATCTTCATATTCCAACTTTATCGTTTGTATGGAACTGGAGGTACCCTAATTCATACACATAGTTTTTCTTCGTTGTGTTTCTCAAATTTGTAGAGAGATGGAGTTATTTAACAAGAGACATAAAGGGATAATAATTTGCCATTGTGATGTGAAAACATTGGGATTTTATAAACACAAATTCTATACAATAATACCCAAACATGAATATGGAAGAGCACCTGTGAAGATTGTACACCAACAACAAGATTTCACAAGATATATAGCCCATAAAAATACAATGAATTAATATTAGCCAATATCTTAGTGTCATTACATGTTTACACATTAGGATATATGTATACAAGAATGTTTTGCTTTGTTCTTTATGCCCGACTAGGAAACGTGGATTCCCTAATAGATCATAAAGTTTGTTAAAAGTGACCGGCAAAACATGTTTTGTCAACCAGTAGATACGATAAGCATATTCAATAATTAGGCTTGACTTTGATGTGTTCAGATTGGTGTTTTGTTTTAGATTCCATGTTTGATGGAAAGTTGGGTTTCACCCTTTTTTTTCTCATGAAATTGCTAGAGGTTTTCCTACTTGATTAATGACTTAATGTAAAATTTTTAATAAATTATATTGTCAATAGTCATTTGTTCATTTTGTTAATAGCCCTTATATTTTTTAAAGACAAAAATTGATGTTGATTTTGACTAAAAACGTGGTTGTATTGCACCCAGGCCCGGCCCTGGGCATGAGCAAAGTGGGCGCTCGCCCAGAGCCTCCGATTTTACGGAGCCTCATTTTTAATAATTTTATTATATATTTAAAAGTGTTTAATAGAATATCAGTTGTTCTTTGTTGCCGTATTGGTTGGAAATGGTGTAAAGGAGCGCGTGTTTTTTTTTTTTGTCGTGAGTTCGAATTCCAGTTGCCACCACTTTTACATTTACTCTCTTCATTTTTTCATAGCCCCCCTTTTTTCACATTATGCCCTCCTTTGTAACATTATACATAATTCATTAGAGTATTAGTCATTAATGTTGAATCTTTAATAAATTCTCCCACCAAAAAATAAAATAAAATGTAGTCAATATTTTTTCTGGTGCTAGAAAATGTAGTAAATTACTCAAATTTTAATAAAATTAATGTAAATTTTCTAACATTAGAGTTGATTAAATTAAAAATTTATTTATGAAATTTAGGTTTAATTTTCAAAAATCCCCTTTTAAACGAGACAATCTTTTTTAATAAACCATTTTTTTTATAAATTTTCTTTTGTAAAACCATCTTATATATATATATATATATATATATAGAGGGTGGGTCATGTGTAAACACTTCTTATTATGTTTTGTGTTAACAAATATAGACCCTTGATTGAGGGAAAACGGAAGGTTGAGATTAATTGTGGATTTTCTCTTTTTTTTTGCTTAAAAAAATCATGGGTCCCACTAATATTGCTCCCCACCCTCATAATGTGGTGTGTGTAACCCACTCTCCTCCAAAACCCACTTTGAATTTGAAAAATAACGTCCGTGGAAATTGGTGGCCCATCTTGATTTGTTTTTTTTTTAAATTAACTAATTAATACTCCGGTGTGGAATTACATGATCGAGCTCGTTATTTCCAGTTAGCACTTAGATTTCGATGAATAATGACGAATAACTTCTTATTATCAACGAATAATTCCTTATTATTGACGAATAATGACTCTGAACATGCCGAATATTCGATAAATTCATGAACATTTTTAGACAGAGTTTGAATTTCAACGAACCTACGTCTAATTGTCCCTATACATATGAATAATTTCTAATTATCAACGAACAATGACTCCGAACTTGCTGAATAGTCATAATCGATAAATTCATGGGATTGAATTTCAAGAAACCTATATCTAATTGCTCCCATATATATATAAATATGAATAATTCCTTATTATCAACGAATAATGACTCTGAATTTTCCGAATATTCAATAAATTCATGAACAATTTATATATGAACAATTCCTTATTATCAACGAATAATGACTCTGAATTTGCCGAATATTTGATAAATTAATGAACAATTTTAAATAGAGCTTGAATTTCAAGAAATCCACATCTAATTACCCACATACATATTTCCTTATTATCAACGAATAGTGACTCTGAACTTGCCGAATAGTCAATAAATTCATAAAAAAAAATTAGACAGTTTAAATTTCAACAAATGTAACCTACATATAATTACCCATATACATATGAATAATTTCTAATTATCAACGAATAGTGACTCTGAACTTGTCGAATATTCGATAAATTCATGAACAAGTTTGCCCCTTAAGCTCCTCTAGATTCTCAATGCTTTAAACATCATGAAAATAGCAAAATGGTGGGTCAATTTTTGCACCTATTCGCTGGGTTGATATTAATTATTCTCTAGGTTGAACGAGTATGTAAATATAATTCTTGATTTCCCACCTCTAATTAACCATATACATATGAATAATTTCTTATTGTCATTTGTCAATGAATAGTACATTTGAACTTGCCGAATAATCAATAAATTGAATTGGTTGAATTAGTGAAAATCAACTAAATTGAATGTTAAATAATTCCTTTCAAACGAATGTGAATAGACCGATTCATTCATGCCAAAATTAGTGAAAATAAACTAAATCTTGATCTACTTCGATCAAAACCAACTTAATAAACAACAATTCAAGGAAATCCCAAATTGAGTACCGGGTTCAAGAAATCTCTAATTCAATTCGATTTGATTCGGACGCCTCCTCGCCTCTTTAAACCAGAAGCGATCACAGTAGTAGAAATTCGGACCAGCCTCGGATCCGTCGATCGCCATCGTTGGCCGCCATTGATCGACTCCATCGTTTGCCATTCTGGAATCTGATTTTGTAAGCATCAAAAGAGAAAATTAAAAAAAATACGTCCATGCTTTAACATTCTTGCTGATTCTATTACTAATCAAACCCAAATAGGAACGTGTACAAGAAGGAAAGAGTAGTGAATATGCATAATAATTTGGGTCTGTAACTCACAAGTCACAACCGATGTGCGTCTTTCTGACGAACAATTGCAGCACCAATTTCAACATCCGTCGACGATTGCTAATTGCCATCAGAGGACGAAGCATATGCCGCCATCGCCATCAATGATCGAGAATGATTTGCCGGAGACGAGAAAGAGAGAGATCCGCCATCGCCAATTTCTTCACCGTCGTTCCTCTCCTCGCTCTTCCTCAGTAGCGTGGGTTAATTAGGGTTTTATTAATAGGTAATACACGCGCGTGAGTGTTTTAATTTTTCATCTAATTTATAATTAAATTAATATGTTGGAATAATCTTGGCCATCCATGTTTTCAAAATCAAGGGTCCAGTTTTGTTAACACTTAACATGTTAAGGGTTGTTAACATTTGATCCATCCTCTCTCTCTCTCTCTCTCTCTCTCTCTCTATATATATATATATATATATATATATATATATATAAGATTTTGAGATAAACTGAACCCTCTAGATTGATACTATATTTGATTTTTAAAAAAAATTATGTAATTTTGATCAAAGGGTTCATATATTCAATTTCACAATAATTACTCAAAATTGCCTCTAATTTATATTTTTCAAAACTAATTAAAACTCCTCTTTTCTTAAAAAGAAGATCAGAAATCATTTATCCAAAATAAGCATCCACAAACTTAATTTTTTTTAATAACTTAAAGTTTACTTAAAAGACAAAAATAGAATACATATATTTAATATGATGATATATCATGATATCAATAATTTTTAATTTTTAAAAAAATTGTCATTAGTAACCTTATAAGTTATGACCCGGGCCTCCAAAATTCATTGGACGGCCTGATTGCACCTAGCAAATTGCTATATTTCAATCTATACCAAAGTTGTTTTAGACAAAATGACATCATTTTAAACCAAAACGAAGTGTGTTTAGATTAAATTTTTTTAGAATAAAAGAAGATCATCTTTAAGCGAGCTCTATGCCCGTCACTGTATGGCAAGATATATATTAATTTTTTATAAGACGTTTGTATATGGTGTGTATTTGAATTTGATAAAGTATTGGAAAAAGTAATACGATTTGGCTAATAAATTCGTACTTAATGGTTGATAACTACTTTACGTAAACCTTTATTAACGAGTAGAAAAACTCAAAAGATGAACTCAAATACACATTATATAGAGTGTGTTCGGACTTTATTGAACTTTATATAAAATGTCTTTGACTCTCGTTTCTACTCATTACAATTTTCTAGTTTTTGGATTGTAGCTTAGCTTTTCATAACAAATGGAGTGTACGTATCTTTTCCAAATACTTTATGAATCTCGAGTTCACACTGCATCGTAGCTGTTATCAGTTGGAATTCAAGAAAACTCTATTGATGGAGCTTGAAGCTTGCAGAGAAATAAGAAAGCGAAAGGAGGAAAAAAGAAAATTGTTATTCCAACTGAAATTGTTGCTTCTGTACAACAAAAAGAAAGCTATTGATAGAGCTTAACACTAAAACGAAGCGTTTTGACTAAACAAAATAAAACCGGGTTAAACACCCCCCCTCAAGCTTGGAATTGCATTCAGAGTTTGGACAATATGTAAGAATGTTGTGGTGATGGTGGAAGGATTTTAGTCAAAATATCAGCCAGTTGCTCCTTTGTAGGGACATGAACCAACTGCAAAATCCCATCAAGGACACGTCCCCGTGTGAAGTGACAATCTATGTCAATATGCTTCGTCCTCTCGTGGTAGACGAGATTCTTAGCAATGTGCATAAATGAAGTATTGCCACAAAACAGTGTGGCTGGAGTAAGATTGGAAACACCTAGTTCACGAAGAAAACGAACCAACAATGCAAGCTCTACTAATGCAAGAGCCATTGCTCTGTGTTCTACTTCTGCAGAATTCATGGAAATGGTGGATTGCTTCTTCGATTTCCATGTGATTGGTGAGCCTCCAAGTGTGACAAGATAACTTGTAACTGAGCGTCTTGAAGTCGGACAAGTGACCCAGTCTGAATCAGAAAAAGCATGAAGGACTAAATTTGTCTTCCCATGAATGATAATGCATCTGTCAATCTAGCCATGAACATAATGAATTGTGTGAAGAAGAGCCTAGAGATGTGGCTCACATGGTGCCGACATGAATTGACTAAAGAATTGAACGGTGAATGACAAATCAGGACGAGTATTTGTAAGAAAATTCAATTTGCCGACCAGACTTCTGTAGAATTCAGGATTAGGCAATCAAACACCTTGATTAGCAATCAACTTGGTGCTAAGAGGAAGAGGTGTGAGAGGAACCTTGATGTCAGGAGAGAACTGAATCCCACTTTCAGAAACAATCTCCTTGGCAAACTTTCATTGAGACATCATAAAAACATTATCCAAATAAGTGATCTCAATACCCAGAAAAAAATTGAAGTGCCCAAGTTCCTTGATACTGGACATTTGATGAAGATGAGCCTTGAGATCAGTAATAGATTTATGATCAGACCCAATGAGGATAATCTCATCCACGTAAACTGCAACAATAACAGATCCTGAAGGAGATGACTTGTGAAAGAGAGAATATTCGTTCTTTGACTGCAAAAACCCTTGTTGCAAAAGGGTAGCAGTGAGCTTAGCAAACCATTGACGAGATGCATGATTCAAACCATTGAGAGATTTTATTAATCTTCACACTTTGTTGGTGGGTTTGGGAATGCCTTGTGGAACTTGCATATACACCTCTTCAGTTAAGTCCTCATGTAAAAACGCGTTATTAATGTCTAACTGGCATAGAGGCCATTTTTGAGACAAAGCGACTGAAATGATGGACCTCACTATGGACATCTTGATAACATGGGAGAAAGTATCAGCACAATCAACTCCCTCAACCTGTGTATAACCACGAACTACCAAACGAGCTTTAAATCGCTCCACTATTCCATCAGACTTGAGCTTAATCTTGTAAACCCATTTACATGTGATGAGATGGTTACCTGCAGGCAAATCAACTAGTTTCCAAGTATTGTTAACAGTTAAAGCTTGTATTTCCTTATTCATTGCATCAACCCATTTCGGATCCTTAGAGGCTTGTTTTAAGGATCTGGGTTCATTGAGAGGCGGTGAGGGAGAAACATATGTGGAGGCTAAAGGATAAGCAACACAACATTTGTGTAAAATGTCAAGATCCCCCACTGTATGATCTTCAAGAGGAGATGGGACAACATGAGGACGGGTGCTTCTTCGCAAAGGATGATGATCTGATGAATAAGAAGGTGGATCTGTGATAGAGTATATTTTAGTCATGTTTTTAGTGTAGAATTGCATATTAGTTTAGAGCATTTTTACATATTTTATAGCTTAATTTATGTTATTTGGTTTTCGGAGTCTACACTAGTGTTTTTATATATTTCAGGTATTTTTGACTAGATCGTATAAAATTGGAGGTTGATAATAATTTATGGGATTATTTTGCAAACGAGAAGATTGATGGCTGAGCTAAACTTAAAGATCGCCGGATGTTATATGTGGAGCTGATCATTAGGCATGATTCTTCCCCTTTGGGCCGGTTCATCCAAGGAGACAAGAGCCCACGTGATTGAAATGCTCCAAACCCTCCAAGCAAATAGCTGCTGTTAAGTTATTATTATTATATTGATATTAAATAAATTATGATATATTATAGAATAGATTAGATAGATTAGGATATCACTACTATATATACAATTCATACATCAAAACGAAACGGGAGAGGCCGAACGTGACCCGTGACCGGCCGTGACTTACTTTACCCAAAAAATCATAATTGTCTTTTGTTTTATTTTTATGGAGATCTAAATTCTCCCATTTCGTCTACAATTTACAGCTTTGTTTGGATTGATTGTGAGTTTCTAATTCTTGTTCCTTATCTCCTATATTGAATGTTTCGACTTCTTTGTGCTTGAATGTTTGATTGTTTTATTCTATCTAGCTCGCGCAACTAGTTAGAATCAATTCAATTGCTAAGGTTTTGTAGATTCCTAGTTGTGAACCTTAATCTAAGTAGCAAACTTGTTTTTTTAGGGTTGGTTGAACTAATTGGATAAGTAGAAAGTTGGATGTGCTGTTAAATCACTCTTTAGGTACTGCAAATACCTTGGTTAATCTCTGAACTTAAAGCTATCAATTGGGTTAAATCCTTCTTTAGGGACTGTTCGATTGATAAGGGTTTCCAGGACTGGTTGGACTAGTAACTCTATTAGGTCGGGACAAGGGAATTCATAGGAAACCTAAAAGGACAAGAGGAAGTTACAATATCAATTCAATCAAATAAAGTGGATAGTTGTAGGTAGAGCGATCTTTTCTAAATTGTTTTGCATCAATCTGTTTATAGTTTATTTTATTTTCCTTCTTATTTTAATCAATCTACTGGTTGATGTGCTTGAATAATCATGTGAAACTCAATGTCATTAGCAACCACATGGAGAGTTGGTGAAGTGTCATGTGGTAAGGTCTTGAAGGGAAAAATGGTTTCATGAAAAACAACATCTCGAGAGGAGATGATCTGTTTACTTGGAATGTGCAAAACTTTATATGCCTTCTTTCCAAGGGGATAACCAAGAAATATGCAAGGTTCTGCTATGGGTTGAAGCTTGTTTTGATGTGGTTTGGGTTTGGTAACAAAGCACAAGCAACCAAAGGTACGCAAGTGACTGTATGAAGGTGGTTTTGAAAATAAGAGCTCAAATGGTGACTTGTGTTTAAGTAAAGGTAAAGGTAATCGGTTGAGGATGTAAGTGGCTGTGAGAAGACAATCACCCCAGAAAGAAATAGGTAGATTGGATTGAAACAGTAAGGCTCGAGCAATCTCAAAGAGATGCTTGTGTTTCCTTTCAACAATGCCATTTTGTTGTGGGGTATAAACACAACTAGATTGGTGAGTAATGCCCTTGGAAATATAGAAAGAAATGGGAGTAGAACCTGAGAATTCAGGAGCATTATCAGACCTTATGTTCAGCACTTTGGTGGTAAATTGAGTCTCTAAAAACAACACAAAAGACTCGAGGACGGTAAAGGCATCACTCTTGGTTGATAACAGGTGAGTCCATGTAAGTCTAGAATAGTGATCAACGATGGTTAAAAAATATTTATAGCCATTGTAGGTTGGAGAGTGATATGATCCCCATGTATCAATGTGGATCAAATGAAAATGAGAGGTACTTTTGTGGTCACTTAAAGGAAATGGTTGTCTCTGTTGTCTTGCTTGAGGGAAAACACGACAAACACCATTGATTTTATTCATAGCACAATTACCAACAGATAGACTGTATTTCAACATATCAAAAGGTAAATGACCCAGTCTACAATGCCATAAAACTGTATTGGAATTGACAGAATGTAAAGATGCAGAAATGTTTGAGGAAATGTCAATGGTAGAAGCTGCATTATGGGAATTATAGTTAAGGATATAAAGACCTCTTGAGATTTTACCAAGCACTTGCGTTGTCCTCGTTGAAGAGGCCTGAAGGAAACATGAAGTTGGTGTAAAAACAACATTCATACAAAAGTTTGATGACAAATTGTGTATGGAAACCAAATTAAACTGAAAATCAGGAATATGAAGAACATTGTCCAGTCTAATAGAAGGGGTAACTTGGACAGTGCCTTTATGTTTGATGGGTATTTGGGAGCCATTAGGTATGGTCATATATTGTGGAGTTGACAAATAAGTGTAGGTACAAAATGATGATAGACTGGGACATATGTGATCGGTTGCCCCACTATCTAGGATCCAAAATGAATTGATATTATGAGTAAGAAAACACAAACTATTACCTGCCAGCAATGCACTTGCAGAAACAGAAGGTGAAGATGATGCCTGAGAAGAACTTGGAGAGTACTAACTAAGAAAGCCCATCAACTGATTATATTGCTCGGATATTAGTACTGGTTGAGAATCAAAGGCAGTAGCAGCAACCTTCTTCTCAACAAAGTGATGAGGATTAGCCTGCAGCTTGCAATTAACACTTAGCAATCGTGTGACCAAGTATCTTGCAATGGTCACAAAATTCACCAGAAAGCTTGTAACAACGAGAGATGGAATGGCCTGTCATCTTGCAATGATCACAGAAATATTAAGGACGACCTCTGCCTCTACCATTAGTGGAAGAAGAAGAAGAAGAACCAGGAGATGATGATGATCCAGGAGTAGAAGATCCACGACCCCTACCTCGGCCAAAAAGCAGCAACATCTAAAGACGACGATGAACTAGTAGAACTTGTAATCTCACACTGCTTCTCTTCTTGGGTGGCAGTCTTGAAAATCTCATCAATATTAGGAAATGGTCTCATCATCAACACATTTCCTCTAACATAATTGAAAGAATCGTTAAGCCCCATAAGAAATTGCATAGTTTGCTAATTCTCAAGAATTTTGTTCAATACTCTAACAGATCCAGATCCACAATTACAGAGTGGAGCCTCAAGAAGAAGAACATATTCATCCCACAAGGTTTTCATTTTAGTAAAGAAAGCAATGACGGATAAAGAATCTTGAGAAGTGGATGCAAGATCTCGCTGAATCTGATAAATTCAAGCATAATTCAACTGTGAATAATGTTTGCTGAGAAGAGTCCAAATCTCTTTCGTTGTTGAGAAATAGATGACGCTCTCGACAATATCTTTTCCGACTGAATGTAAAAGCCAGGAAATAACCATTCCGTTGCACCGTTCCCACTGTGCAACCATCGTCGGAGGCGAATTAGGACGAACCCAGGTGCCGGTGATGAATCCAAGCTTGTTCTAGACAAGATAACTTGAAGTTTCGAGAGGAACAGATGCTTATGCAATTTATCTTCGGTCTTAACGAGAATTACACATCTTCTAGAGGTTCAGTTCTAATGATACAACTGTTATCGACTGTGAAGCACAACAGGATAATAAGAATCCTGCTCATTTTAGTGTTGATATGACTTCGATATTTAATGGTGAGGCCAAGAAAGGAGATGATCATACGTAGGGTAAGAAATCAGGGTTGTTTTGCACTTACTGCAAGAAGTCAAATCATGAGGTTGATAAGTTCTTTTTCATCCATGGGTTTCCTAAGAAGAATAACCGTGGAAAGAAAGCAGTTGCTCAGGTTACGGATGGTACCAGTGGGAATGTTATTCCTGAACTCACACAAGCTTAGTATGCTCAACTCTTGGACATGTTGAACATCACAGATCAACGTAGTAGAGATGTCGTGACTGGCACCAACACAGAGTTTGCTGGTTTTGCAGGTATGGTTTCAGATGGTTGCCATTTACACAATTGGATATTGGATACAGAAGCCAATAGCCATATATGTACAAACATATCCTTATTCATAACTCGAGCACCTATCTAAAAGCCTTTCTCTGTCACTTTTCTTACTGGTTCTTTATTTCTTGTTGTCACCATGGGAAGTCTTGTATGTTCCTTATTTCAAGTGCAATTTTCTATCCATTGGCAAGTTTGTCTGTAAAGGCTCGGATTTTGAAATCTTAATTTTTCAAAAAAAAAATCAAAATGAATTTAAAAGTGAAATTTAACGGAAACTCCCTAAATCATAGTTTAAAACTCATGGAACGGATTTCCGACCTAAAATAAAAAAATTGAAAACTAACTTGACATGACGACATCTTCCTCGGATTTTTAAAATTTCATTTTGAACGAGTCGGAACTTTAATTGATCGAGAGAGCGGAATTCAAAAGACCTATCGTCAGAAATTCAAATTTCCGACTCGTGACCACAATTTCCCTCCTCTTTGAACCCTTCTTATCCAATTCCCATCTCCAACTCGTCCTCCCCTAATTTGGGTAAATTTTTATCCTCACCTCCCTCCCTCCTTCCTTTCTTTGATTCCCCTACTTTGGAAAACAAACAACCCAACAATACTTCACCTCTCTGAATTAGTTGAAGACCAATCTGAAAAGCTTACCCCCCCTCCTCTTCAAGAAGATCAGAATACAACCCCCACTTTCCTTATTTCCTTTCTGAATTTCAAACACCCCTTCCTCCCTTCTTACTGCCAAGGCAGTTGCTCCAAAACACCTCTCATTCTCAGCCTTGCTTCACACCAAAACCACCACCATCTCCTCCGATTCGGCTTAGCCACCACCACCACTTACCGTCACCACCAACCTCACCTTCATTTTGCCATCTGAAACACCATCACCGTCTCCCCTTACCTCCATTCTGAGCCCTTCTTTCCGATGCCAAAAACGAGCGGCAGCAGCTCCTCCGTTCTCCATCCTTCAACGACCAACATCAACTGCATCTTCAGAGCCTCACTCGACATCGCCAAACCTGATAGATAGATTATATGTATATGTGATAACATGCATTTAGGTAGGCATAAAAGGTTGCATTTAGCTTAGTTAAGATGCATTTTATGCATGGATTAAGTACAATTTGCATATTTGTTCTCTATGTTAGTGGGGTCGGAATCTACACACTTTTATTGATGAGACAGGAGTTGTTAACGCATTAGATGAGAATGTCTAGTTGATCGGAAAAGCTTACATGAAGATCTCAAGAGGTCCTGAGAAGAAGCGGACCTAAACGAAGAACAAGTCTGCAGAAGTTGTCGCCAGATATGCTGAACTGTTTTTGCACTCTCTGGAGGCCTTGGTTGTCCGATGGACTATTATGACCATGCGTTGGAAATCTCTTTCAGAGAACTACAACTTTCTTGTTGACAAGATGAGCAAATTCGGAATAGATTTTCCGTGAAAGGCCCCTAGCTGCGGCCGCAGCAACTATGCCGCGGCCACGGCCAATCAATTTGCAGTGCGTTTGGTAGAAGTCGCGGCCACATCATTTGACGTCTGCGCGTCGTTTTGTTTACGAAAACCCTAGTTTTCTTTGTTTGGTTTTTATGGCCGACTAGACTCTTTTATAAGGCCGATTATTAAGTTAGTTTAAAGACTTCTATTCTATTCTTTCATTCATTAGACACTTTAAAGATTTTGAGCGATGTCTTCCATGAGGAACTAAACTCATCTATTATGCCTGCAATTTGAAGCTTTATTTGGATTTATTGTGAGTTCCTAATTCTCGTTCATTGTTTCCTATATTTGAATGCTTCAACTTCTTTGTGCTTGATTGTCTATTGTTTTATTCTATCTAGCCCGCACAACTAGTTAGAATCAATTCAATTGCTAAGGTTTTGTAGATTCCTGGTTGTGAACCTTAACCTAAGTGGCAAACTTGTTCCTTTAGGGCTGGTTGAACTAATTGAATGAGTAGGAAGTTGAATGTGTTGTTAAATCCCTCTTTAGGGACTGCAAATACCTTGGCTAATCTATGAACTTAAAGCTATCAATTGGGTTAAATCCTTCTTTAGGGACTGTTCGATTGATAAGAGTTGCTAGGACTGGTTGGACTAGTAACTATATTAGGTCGGGACAAGGGCATTCATAGGAAACTTAATAGGACGAGAAGAAGTTAAAAGGATCGCTTCAATCCAATAAAGTGGAAAATTGTAAGTAAAATTGCTTCTCCTAATTGTCTAAAATAAATTCATTTACTTTACTTTCTTTACTCCGCTTTGATAAAAGGCGGAACTTTCACACACAAAAACCCCCCAAATTGGTTACTTTGATTGACACTTGAATCAAACTGGAATTATAACTTCCCCTATGGATCAACCTCTTGCTTATTGATATACTTGCAATAGGTTTGAGTTTTCTTTGGCAGATCAACGACAGGTTTTCCCTCCGTCAATAGGCCCAATTACCTTATTGCAATGGAGTTTAACTATTTTTGCACTCCGATATATATTCTAATGATAGCGAAGGCAACCCCAACGGGGATTATTCACTCTGACATGGTATTTGAGCCTCTAGGGTTTCATAAAAATCAACCCTAATTTTTTCTGACCCCTCCCCCGCCTACCCTCCTACCGCCGCCGGCCTCCCCCCCGTCTCTTTCCCTTTCTGCTGGTCCTCCCACAGACATCCGTCCTCTCTCGCTTCCTCTATCTCTTTGTCGCCTCCCCATTCCCATCGCCAGCCTGGCTCTTGCCTTCCCCTTCCTCGCTACTCTTGCCCAAGTTATTGCCTTCCCTCGCATCTCCTGCCCTCGCAGCCCCCACGCCGGCCACCACACCTGCCCACTGCACCCCGGATCCGACCACTCCCGTCGCTCCGAGCCCATATCCGAGCCCCACCCTTCGCGCTGACCTCTCCCTCTCTCCTCTTGCTCTCAACCTGTCTCCCTCCGACCACCAGACCTCCTTCTCGAATTGTGCCATCACCGATCGAATTCCTCACGAATTTGATTATCAATATCATGATTAATCATCCTCAAGAGATTAATCAATGATCGGTGGTGTAATTTCATTTCCAATCCGATTTCCCTGTTCGATTCAATTTGTGGTGCGCTGTGCAAATAGTCAATGGGCTTGTTTTGATTTATTTTTCATCCGATGAAGATCAATTCCGTTTTGATTTTGTTAATCTTGGTGGAGTAGATCTAATCGGTTTGGCAAAAAAAAAAAAACTCTTACCATGGTCTTCTACGATCACCAACGACCTCTTGTCGGGATTATCGCCCCTCCAAGTCATTTACAGAGGGGGTATTCCCCCATTGGAGCCCATCCTCAGGGCTACCTGGCCTCTCCAATGAGGCCATACCCGAGCGAACAGGGACACCTTGGGCCCTCTCCGCACCATTTGGATCAGGCCTTAGCAGTGGGGTCATCGTCCCGACACAGGCAGCCCGCCATCATGACACCTACAGGCGTGTCACCTGCCGATCTGAACTGGTACATGGATAGCGGAGCCACTGCGTACATGTCGCATAACCCAGGTATAGTTTCTGTCCATGCTTCTAAAAGTCTTTCTACCTCCATTAGTGTCGGCAATGGTGAACGCATTCCTACCCTAGGTCTTGGGCGCACTACATTACCAACTCCTACCACCGACCTAAGCCTTAAAAACATGCTCGCCTCCCCCGACTTAGTAAAGAACCTTGTGTCCAATCGTCGGCTCACCACAGACAATAACATCTCCATTGAGTTTGACCGCATTGGGTTTGTTGTCAAAGATTTCACAACTGGGGCCTAGCTCATGAGATGTTATAGCGCTGGAGACCTTTATCCTGTCACCAAAAACATACATCCTGCCACCTCTCCTTCCGCAACCAATCTATCGGCAGTTGCTCATTCTGTATCTCCTTGGCATTCCCGTCTTGGTCACCCAGGCTCTCCGGCTTTCGAGTCTCTCAAATCCAGGCTTATTTCTTGCAATAAAGTCCCACCCTCCACTAGTTTCCCAACGTGTCAGCTTGGCAAACACACTAGATTGCCTTTTTCCACGTCTTATACTCAAATGCACACTCTATTTGACATCATTCATGGTAATCTATGGACTTCTCCCATTATAAGTCGTGATGGTTTCCTCTATGCACTTATTTTGGTCGATCCATTCTCTCATTATTTTTAGGTATTTCCCCTAAAGTATAAATCTGAAGTTGCTACTCACCTTATGACCTTCCATAGCCTTGTCCGCACCCAATTCAACCTCTCAATTAAATCCTTTCAATGTGACATGGGCGGTGAATTTAACAACAATTCCCTTCACTCCTTCTTCTCTACTTATGGCATTGAGTTCCTCTTCTCTTGTCCTCACACCTCCTCCCAGAATGAGAAAGCCGAACGGAGCATTCGCACCCTTACCACTTACATGAGGACTCTCCTTATCCATGAGCATGTCCCCTTGCAGCATTGGCCATGTGTTATCGAATCAGCATGCTATCTTTTCAACATCACACCTTCCACAACCATCCAAATTTGGTGCCATTTTGAGATCTTATTCCGAATCACTCATAAATACGACCACCTCTGTGTGTTTGGCTGTCGGTGTTATCCCAACCAAGCATCTGTTGCCCCTCATAAACTTGCTCCTCGATGCACACCCTGTGTTTTCCTTGGCTACCCCTCCAATCATAGAGGGTATAGGTGTTTTGATCCCATTACCAAACGTGTCATATTCTCTCGCCACGTCACATTGGATGAGACCACATTCCCTTTTTCTAGTCCCACTACATTCCCAAACACCCCGCCCCCTTTTGATGACTACCCTACACATCACCTCCTTCACCAACTATATCCCTCTTCCTCTTTGAATGCTATTACATCTCCGGCCCGAGCACCCAAACCTCCCTTATCGCAACCTGCAGCACCTATCCTGCTACCTCCTGCCTTCGACCAGCCGTCTGTGGCCGCTGTCGTGTCACCTCAAGCCTCTGTCTCATCAGCAGCTGCCCCTTCCCTACCACCTAACCCCAGACAGCCGGTCAACTACATCCACACTCGGAGCATGAGTGGCATCTTTCACCCCAAACAGATATTTGACCTCTCCACGTCTCACATATCACCCATCCCTACCTCCCACAAAACAGCCGCCTTAGACCCAAATTGGAATGCTGTCATGCTCGATGAGTATAAGGCTCTTATTAGAACCGATATTTGGGTCTTGGTTCCTCGTCCCCTTGGGGCCAACATTGTGCGGTGTATGTGGCTCTTTTGGCATAAGTTTCGCTTTGACGGATCTCTTGAGAGCTATAAGGCGCGATTGGTTGCCAATGGCAACTCTTAGCAGGCGGGGGTCAATTGCGATGACACATTTAGTCCGGTTGTCAAACCGGCTACCATCCGTACTGTCTTGCAGCTTGTTGTCTCCGGAAATTGGCTTATTCGTCAGTTGGATGTGAAGAACGCTTTTCTACATGGTCATTTGAATGAAACCGTGTACATGTTTTAACCGCCTGGGTTTGCTGACAGGACCAAACCAGGCCATGTCTGTCTCTTGCAGAAGTCTCTGTATGGCTTCAAGCAAGCACCTCAGGCATGGTACCTTCGATTTGCCACTTATCTACATATGCTTGGCTTTGTTAGTAGCAAGAGTGACTCCTCTCTATTTGTGTTTTGCCGGGGAAATCAGATTGCATATCTTCTTCTATATGTTGATGATATCATCCTTACTGCCTCTTCATAGTCTTTTCGATCTACTATTATTACTCAACTCAGTAAGGAGTTTGCTATGACTGATCTTGGGCCACTTAGTTCCTTTTTGGGAGTGTCTGCATCTCGTTCCGCGTCCGACTTGTTTCTCTCCCATGAAAAATATGCAAAGGAGATTGTTGCCAAGGCGAATATGACTAACTGCAAGCCTGCTGCGACTCCTGTTTAGACCACCATCAAACTGTCTCAAGCCAAAGGTCTACCTGTGTCCGACCCCAAATTGTATCGCAACCTTGCAGGTGCTTTGCAGTATTTGACGTTTACCCGCCCGGATATTAGCTATGTCGTTCAGTAGATCTGTCTGTTTATGCATGATCTTCGAGAGTCTCACTTTGCAGCTCTTAAGCGCATCATCAGGTACATTCAGGGTACCACTTCTCTTGGCACCACTATCACCCCATCTGCTTCTCCTCCATCATTGGTTGCTTATACAGATGCTGATTGGGCTGGGTGTCTAGACACCAGACGATCTACATCCAGATATTGCTTGTTCCTCAACGACTCTCTAGTATCTTGGTCTTCTAACCGCCAACATGTAGTTTCTCGCTCTAGTGCTGAAGCGGAATATCGCGGTGTTGCCAATGTTGTTGCTGAGTGTGTTTGGCTCCGCAACCTGTTGCTTGAGCTTCATTGTCCTTTGAGTCATGCGTCTATTGTGTATACAGACAATGTTAGTGCTACATACCTTGCTCACAACCCGGTTCACCATCAGAGAACCAAACATTTGGAGATTGACATCCACTTTGTTCGTGAGAAGGTAGCTATGGGACATGTGCGTGTCCTACATGTCCCTTCCCCGTACCAGTATGCAGACATATTCACCAAGGGATTGCCTCGCCAATTATTTCTTGATTTTCGATCCAGTCTCACTATTGGTTGCCCTCATGTTTCGACTGAGGGTGTACGTTAGATAGATTATATGTATAGGCCATATTACCTAATTGTAATGAGGGTTAACTATCTTGTACTCCTATATATATATATTCTAATGATAGTGAAGGCAACCCCAACGGGGATTATTCACTCTGACAAAACCAAGCCCGAACGAGCCCAAGAGCCCTCCGCCGCTGCAACATCTTCTTCTCCATCCTTCTTCCCTGTTTTGCTTGTGTGAGGCGAGTAAGGCTTTTTTTCGTTCGTTTCTAACCAAAAATCCTATAAAGGTCAACCTTTAAAATCTTTTCTTCCTTCCTAGGCCAGAAGCCCTCTAATTCCGACCCCGGCGGTCCAGATCGAACCCCTCCGGTGACCTTCGAACCCTCTTTCTCCCTTTATTCCGATTCTTGTGTGCTTTATGTTATTCTTGCTTACCTGGTCGGAGAGATTTAGTGGGTGAGAGCGGGTCGGAGAGCTCAAGCGAGCTGGAGGGTTCAGCGAGGTCGAGCGAGAGCGTGAGCCGAGAGAGTGAGGACGAGTGAGCTAGGATGCGAGCGGAAGGGAGGAGGAATCCCTGCGAGTCAAGGCCGGAGAGAGCTTCTGGTGAGGGCTCGAACAGAGGAAGGAAACGGAAGGGAAGCGGAGGAAGAAGATGACTCGTGGGCCCCGCCTTGCCACGTCGGAGCTGAGAATGGAGTGACATTGTTGGGCCGAGAGAAAGCTGAGAATGGAGTGACATTGTTGGACCTATTCCTTGGGCCATAAATTGGTTGTTCTAAAAGGAGATTGGGCCTAATTCCTTCAGAAAACTAAACCAATCACTTGGACTTGTTTATTTAAAGGGTAAATACCAAAAACCCACCCCTTAAATACACTACATTTGCAATAAACCACCCCTTATATTCATAATTGTGGCAAACCACCCATTAAACGCACTCCGTTAACATTTGACCACCCGTCCTCCTTTTTCCGTATAACTTCTGTTAAATAAATGTAATTACCTTTATACCCTTACTAATTTACTTTTATTACATGCCATCCAAAACTGAAATTGGGACCCCAACGTTGGAAAGAAAGAAAAAAAAATTAGGTCAAAAATCCAAATTGAGAATTGAGACAAGATGAAGATACAGTACACTGTATCATTTCACAAGCTAAAAACATTTCAATGGAAAAGCATAGTTGAGCTTTTTGATCCAGATTGTCTGCACATAAGCATCAAACTGGGCATTCTTAAATGCTTGAAATTATTAGCCATAGTAACAAGTCAAATTTCACACACCCAATCTACTGTTAAAATTGAAAATTGTAAAGCCTAAATCTATAAAATAGAAACCCATTTCCAGATGAAAGATAGGTAGATTGGAGATTCATAAACCAATTTACAGAGATTTAGAAACTCTAACCGGTGCCATCTTCTTTGACCTCCTAATCCCAGCAAAACCCTAACATGCGTTGTCTTCTTTGAACTCAATCTCTCGGCCGATTCAAAAACTCTAACCGGTGTCCTCTTCTTTGGCCTCTGAATCTCAAATGCCCGTTCCCTGTTGGATATCTACTCATCAATTTGCCATAAAAGTTGAGTTTTGTTCTTTATCTTTCGACGTACCCACCCTTGATATCCACTTCTCAATTCGACATTGATTTCCAGCTTTGCTTTCCCACAATCGAAGATCTCGAACCCTACAGAAAAGTCAAGCTTTGTCCCTCTTCTTGTCAAACTCTCATCAAATTAGCAATAGATCGTAACCTAGTTTTTGTCCTCTTTTTCCCCCAATTAGGGGGTTATTTGGTTTGAGTAGCATGTAATATAAGTAAAACATTAGGGGTATAATGGTAATTACACTTATTTAACAGAAGTTGGATGGAAAAAGGGAAACGGGTGGCCAATTGCAAACGGAGTCCATTTAAAGGGTGGTTTGCCACAATTTTGAATATAAGGGGTGGTTTATTGCAATATAGTGCATTTAAGGGGTGGTTTTCTGCATTTTACCCTTATTTAAAATAGATTGTCCATTTTCAAAAAATGGGTTCAGTTTCCATTTGATTTAAGTGGACCAGTTCAGTATTTAAATTCAAAACCGGTTTGGTTCAGTTAAACCCAAAATCAGATTTACAATTGGGCTCTTGGATCCGGATTTTAAAATCGGGCCTTTTTCTTAGGGGTGGGCACAAATCCCGCAAATCCCGATCCCGTCCCGGTCCCGTCCCGGTCCCGTCCCGATCCCGGTGGGATTTAGGACAAAATAGCGAATCCCGTCCCGATCCCGTCCCGCAAAAATTATGCGGGACGAAACGCGGGACGATCCCGGTGGGATCCCGCAAATCCCGTCCCGTCCCGCATATAATAATAATAATAATAATAATAATAATAATTTTTATAATAATAATAATATTATAATATTATAAAATAATAATAATATATTATTAGTATTATTATTTTGAGCAAATATTATTTATAACTATAATAATAATTTTCAATTTATAATAATAATAATAATATTATAATATAATTTAATAATAATATTAATTTCTAATAAAATTATTATTATTATTATTATTATTATATCATATTATATTTTTTTCTTGTAAAGTATAATTATAACGTGGGATTATTATTATTATTATTATTTGTTATTATTATTATTATTTATTATTATTATTATTATAATAATAAAAACAGATTACAAGAAATTAGTGGGCAACCGAGATACTATCTAGGCACCCACTCCTTTAGCGATAACAAAGCCAAGTCTAGTAAAAATATAACGTGCAACACGAGCCCCAGCATCCTGAGATACCGAGAATTTCTGAATCCGCTTCAGCAATGCAACCGCATCTGTATCCAACTCCCCCAATGAAGAGAATGAGAAGGGTAGGAAACCATAACCAGCCGCCGTACACAAATCTCGATACTTGACACACTTACGTCGAGCAGCATCAACAATAGCACGACCAGGCATAAAGTCAGAAATTCCAGACTGAGTCAATGGAGAGGATCCCGTCAGATCGACACACACATCCCGCCCATTTAGAGTTACAAGAGGCAAATAGCTAATTAAATACGGTATTCTTCCTAACTATCAATCGATAATTAATTAGACAATATTGGTAAATCTCGTCTCAATTCCTTTCCGTCCCGATCTAGTAAGATAATGTAGCCAAATATGTTGAACATTATAATTAATTATACAATCATTGTATGAATTAATAATAGTATTATAATATTAATATTATATTATTATTATTATTGAATAATATAGTTGAGAATAATACCGTATTCAACATATTATACTAAATAATGAATTATGAAAGCATTTTTCACTTTGCAAATTTATATAATATTTTATTATTTTTATATGCGGGACAAGGCCCGTCCCGTCCCGATCCCGTCCCGTCCAGGCACCATCCCGTCCCGATCCCGTCCCGAAAAAAAAATGTCAATCCCGTCCCGATCCCGTCCCGAAAAAATTTCGCAGGACGAGTCCCGTCCCGGCCCAATCCCGTCCCGTCCCGTCCCGCGCCCACCCCTACTTTTTCTTATAGGCCAAGAAAATTATGAACAAGTGTTTCAATGGGAGAGAGAAGATTTTTAAGGCTTAGATATGTTTTATGAAAATATTAAATAGTTGGAATATAATATAATATAATATAATATTATATTATATTATATTATGTGAAATTTAAAATATAAAATATTATTATTGAGAATAAAGATAATATTAAGGTGATTTAAAAATATAATATTATGAGATATGAAAATTTAAAAAGGTATTGTCGAATTTATAAAGGAATTTGACGAACATTTTTCCAAGGTCGGAATTTCTAATTAGTTGATTGAGATTTTGAAATGGTTTGGAACTAATTTGGGAATTTTGTGATCAATGACTAACTAGCATGCTGATATGATTGATTGACTAATAGCATGACTTGTGTGGACTAATGATATGTATGAATAACTAACGACATGATAAGGGGCTAGAATTATGTATCGTTTGATTTATAGCTTATGAACTATGATTAATATGATGAACTTTTGAGATATATGATCATGTGGATATATGAGTATTATTGCGAATATATGAATGTGGCTTAATGGAATGATTAGAATGATATGGTCTTACGGGAATGTGGCAATGTGGTAAATGGTTGAGCTTGATGGAACGACAATTGTGATATGTTTGTTATTCTCATTGAATGATTTGTATGTTATAGATGCTTGAGTGGCTTAGATATAGACACTTATATTCTAGTTAATCATCTAGGTGATGCTTTATGATTATGATTGAGGTGCGCTGGATCTTCTATTATAATGTTCTGCATAGCTAGGTAAGTCTCTTCGGAGATTACTCAGATTGAAATAGAGATATTCCCTGCTTTAGGTGCATGATATACTAGGTGCTTGCATTCATGATCAGCATGCCATGTAGTATCATGCTAGGTTGCATTGACCATTGAGCATTCTATTTCTTTATGCGTATGTAAACAGAACGTCCGTTATCTCTGAAGTACCCTAGAGTCTTTGCTAGGGTCATAGGACGGTCGAATCTCATCGGGTCTCGTCTTGAGTCATTCGAGTCATATAACACCACCTTTACTTATATTATGAGCATGATTATGAGATCTTCTTGCGGGCTTAATTTTCCTTGTGGTCACGGGTTGGGCTTGCGGGCCTCCCGGTTATGATGGAATACATTCAAGAATTGGCCAGTCTCCGCCCTATCGGGAAGGGGAGTGGAGGTAGGAGAGAGATATACCACTTGGTATTCTGTGCAAAGGCCTTATTATTATTATACATTTGATCTTAGGAGCATGTTAGTGTGTTAATATTCCGCCTTACATCTAGAAGCATCTTCATTAGGTATAGAGTATATGTGTGCTTAGGGTTGGGATGTAGAGCCAAAGTGGGCATCGATCTAATCTCGCCCACCATCAATTTTTTTAGGTATCCGTTATGCTTACTATTATTGATGCAGATTTGGCTCCATGACCGCGGGGTCTAATATGGCAGAAAGAGAGAGTTGAGACTCCGACTTCACCAATTTAATTACAGTTTGGACTTACCTATTTGGATCCTGTTTTGACCCGGCTCCATCGCGACAACCTTATGTATGATTTTGGAAACTTGTTGGTTGTATGGTAAATGAATTTTATGACTTAGGCCATAGGGCAGGTACAGGGGATTTACCCCAAGGATTCCAACGGTCCCTCTTGGTTTTTGGTTATGAAATCCCACATTTAAAGCGAAATTGTTGATTTCAAACCTTCAACCTGTACTCGGGGCGCAAGATCCCAACGAGGGGTATCATCCCTCGAAACGTTACCCGGGAATCATAATCCTGGGTCGTTACATTGTCAAGGACACTGGGATATCTGTTTTGTTCGCTCCTCATATGTGTTTAATGTAGAATGTGCAGGGCAAGAAACCTCTTAGAATTAAAAGATGCGATAGAGGGCTTTATTTCTTGGCCGCAAAGGTTACTAAAGGGGAGTTTTCTTCTAGCGAAATTGGCTCAATTGCAGCTGCTATAATAGGTGCTCAGACTTGGCACACTCGGCTTAGACATCTACCTGGTCCCAAGTTAGTTCTTTTTCTAAAGTAACTGTTTTAGATACTTTGTCTACATGTGAAAGTTGTGCAAGAGCCGGACAACATTGTTTGTGTTTTCCCAAAAGTAGAATTACTACTACAAGACCTTTTTAATTATTACATATAGACATGTGGGGACCTTTCCAGGTTCACACCTAGAATAGAAATCGATATTTTGTCACCATTGTTGATGATTTCAACCGTAGCACTTGGGTGTATTTGATTGATAGAAAAGGAAATGTGTGTGCTGTGATTAAAGTGTTTGTTGATATGGTAGAAACACAGTTTGATTGTTGAGTTCTCACCTTTCGTACTGACAATGCTCAAGAATTACGATTGAGTCAAGCCTCTTCTGAGTATTTTCAAAGCAAAGGGATTGTTCCTGATACATCTTGTGTAGCTACTCCTCAACAAAATGGCATTGGGGAGAGAAAACACAAGCTCGTTATGGAGGTGACTAGAGCTTTTCTGTTTTTTTTCCAGGTGAAATTACTGCTTAAGTATTGGGGAGAAGCTACTCTTACAGCTGTTCATATCATTGATAGGCTTCTTAGTAAGGTGTTGCAAGGTAAGAGGCCTTTATCAATAAGCCTAGGTATGAATAACTTAGTAGTTTTGGTTGCTTGTGTTATTGCTCTACGCTTAAGCAAGGTAGACACGAGTTTATGTCTCATGCTACTCTATGCGTTTTTCTTGGGTTTCCAATTGGCACCAAAGCTATGAGGTATCAAACCTTGATACACATTGAGTTGAAGTCTAAAGAGACGTTGTTTACTTTGAGACGCAATTTCTTTATAAAGATGCCTCTCCCTCTGAGCCTCTATTTCCCTCAAATCCTACAGTTGTTCATGATGATGAAAATGAGGTCTCATCTTTTGCTCAGCTTCATGTGCCTCAATCTTCACTTGCATCTGACACTCATTTATCAAGGTCATCTCCAATGGTCCCTGAACCTTGAAGATCAGTCAAAGTGATTCATCCTCCCTGACATTTACATGATTATGTTTGTAATCATCTAGATGGCCATGATACCTTTTGTTGTTACCATTACTACCACCTTACAGCTTGATGTTGATCATTTGTCTCCTATCCGACCATCCATTGAACCGAGGAGTTATCATGAAGCCTGCAAGTTCTCTGTGTGGGATGCTACTATGAGGGATGAATTCAAGGTTTTAAAGTTGAATCACACTAGGGAGATTGTTCCTTTGCTCAGAGGTAATCATCCAATTGGTTGTCGTTGGGTCTACAAAGTCAAGCATAATGTGATGGATCTATAGAACATTACAAAGCCTGTTTTGTGGTCCAACGCTTCACCCAGAGGGAGGGGGTTGATTACAATGAAACATTCTCGTCGGTTGTGAAGATGACAATTGTCTGAGCCTTGGTTGTTGTTGCTACTAAGAACAAATGGTCTTTGCTGCACCTAGATGTGAATAATTCATTTTTTCACGGAGATCTTCATGACATTGTGCTTATGGAGGTTTGTTGTGAGCTGAATCTGCCATGTTTTACATTAATTTTTATATCGATTTTTGCATACATTTCATGCATTAGGGCTAAGATAGTACATAATCTATGTAGTTTATGTTTATTTGCCAAATTATAGAATCTACACCAGTTTCTGTTTAATTTCGCAGAATTCAAGGCAAAGTACAACAGTTCTAAGAAAGGTCGAAAAAGCTCAGAAATCAACTACAGAAGTCCAAGGTCAAGAAGCAGCGGAACCAGTCGAACCAAGCTAGGACCCAGAGTTACTCGATCTAGAGTAAACCTACTCGACCTCGACGACGGTGTCCGAGCACAGGCCTTGTCGACTAAGCACTGATCGAGAAACTGAGCCAGAGCAACCCGACTCCCGGAACCCTACTCGATCTCGAGTACCACTTGTCAAGATCGACTACACCTCCATGCCATGTCCGGGGTCGACTAGTTGTGACAAGTCGAGAAGCCGAAGACGGAGAAGCCGAGCCAACTCTACTCGATCTCGAGTACAACTAGTCGAGATCGAGGACCACCATGCGTCAGTCCGAGTCCATGCCGAGGAGGAGTCCTCGACCACACCAGACCACCCATCCTCGACTAAACCCAACTCGATCTCGAAGAGAATTTGTCTAGATCGACGAGCCAAGGGCCACAAGTCCGAGCCTGATCGAGCATAGCTACCCGAGAAGCCCAGCCAGCCATGGTCGACGACGAATCGTACTCAATCTCGAGGAGTCCTAGTCGAGATCGAGGAGCGACGTGTCCGAAGCGCGTTACGCGGTGTGGCTGTCCTACACGCTTTGGGAGTTCTTGGGGCCAAAGGAATCCGAGATTGCCGAGATACATCAAGTTCTATCTATGGACGACAAGACCTATCAAGATGAGAAGAGTTACCTATTTAGATTTATTTTCCCTTTATAGATTTAATTCCTAAATTGCTTTTATTTATCTTTTATGTCTTTTAGATATAGATAGATATCTTCTATCCTTGATTAGCAAGGAATAGAAGCCTATAAATAAAGCCTTAGGGGCTAGTTTTTCATTCATTCATTCATTCAATCACACACAATTCCATTCAAGTAAGTAGGAGTAGAGAGAGAAAGTTTGTGCCAAGCAAGCTGGAAAGGCGAAAGTGGATTTGTCTTATTGGTTGTAAGCTTTCTTTATTTAATTCAATGCAAGTTAGTTTCTTTTATTTTTTGATGTCTTTCTTGATGATGAAGAGCGAGTAGTCCACCCACTTCTGGGGCTGGGGTGAGCCCGACGTTGGCCATGTGAGGTGATGCGGTAAAGGTCAGATCTTGTTATGCAATTTGTCTTCTATCCCTATGAGCATGATTCTTTTGCGAGAGTTGAAGGTGATCCTTGTTTGTATTATTGAAGCGAAAGTGATCTTAATACAACTTGGGTTAATTATGTGAAAAGGGTTAATAACAATTAGGGTTTATGCGAAAGCCTCTATATGCCTATTTGTTAGTAACGAAAGTTATTTTGATGGAAAGCATGATCTTTTATGCCTTTATGTGCTACTTTAAATGGTTATCGTTGTGGCGTTGATACCCTGGCTTTGGAAGTTCTTTCATATATTGATTTATTTCTGTCGAAATTCTAAATTATGTGTTCGAATTTGCAATTTACACTTTCTGCATTCTTAGTCGATCTAGAGGAGGTTTTAGTCGAGATAGAGTACACTCTTGTCGATCTCGAGTAGAATCTGGTTTACGTCGAGTTTCTGTTTTCGATTCTGCAATTTCTGTTTCAGTTATTTCTTGTCGATCTCGAGTTAGGTGTTGTCGAGATCGAGTTGCCCTTGCTGGGTTTGCTGTCTGCTATGAGTTCTGAGTTTCTATTGTCCAGTTCTGTTGTCGATCTCGAGTAACAGCTTGTCGAGATCGAGTTAGCTTCTGTCTTGCTTTTATTTCTTGCTTTCATTTGTTATTTCTGTCTTTCTTTCTTTGTTCCTTTATTTCTGTCTTCCGTTTGCTTTTCTGTGAGATTTACAGCTGCCTAGGATCCGCTGACACGCTTCCTCGTGGATTCGATCCTGACTTTCTCTTACTGCATTGGAGGAGTCTTGTAATTATTTGCTGGGGCACAAATCTGGTTTGAGTTATTTCATTATATTTCATACTCGATTTCCTCCTCTCAACAAATTGGCGCCGTTGCCGGTGAAGCTATCATTCGCGCCTTAGGTAGTTAGTTCTCACTTTTTCTTTGAGTTACTTTACAGGTGTATGCGCCGTTCTGGTCAACCACTTGAGTTTTATGGCTTAGACGAACCAGAGCGCCTTCTACACATCAGAGCTAAACTACAAAGAGCCATAGCAGCTGTAGAGACACAAGAACAGCTGATCGAGAGGGTCACAAGGGATCTAGCTGCCAGGGATGCAGCTCCCGCCACTGAGAGAGCAAGAAGGGAACAAGAAGCTGAACGTGCGAGACAGCTAGCAGCTGAGCTTGCCCAATACCCAACCACGGCAGAGGATTATATGCACCCAACTCTCGTCGTGCCTGAATCGACGATTCTTATCCCTGAAAACTCTTTTGAAATTCACACTCAATTTCTTATAGAGCTTAAAAATAATGCCTTTTTTGGTAGATTTAATGAGTGTCCTCTTGAACATATTACAAATTTTTCTGACATGTGTCGTACTCTTGCTGAAGGTACAACTTTGGAATATGTCAAGATGAAGGCTTTTCGCTGGTCTCTCGCTGGACCTGCACTGAAGTGGCTTGAAGGGCTGAAACCAAGGTCCCTCACGACATGGGCCCAAGTAGAGCAAGAGTTTCTGAACAAATTCTTCCCTCCTGCAAAGACAGCACTCCTCCGCCAGAAAATCACCGCTTTCAAACAGAAGCCTGGGGAACCGCTGCCAAAAGCATGGGAACGCTACAAGGAACTGTTGCGATCTTGCCCTACTCATGGACAACCACCCTACATCATTCAGGATATCTTCTTCAACTCTCTTAATCAAGTCACTAAGGACAAAATCAACCAGTATACTCGCTATGAGTATCTGACGATGCCACCAATAGACGCATGGGGAGTGCTCGACAAGCTCACTAACTATGACAACAAGTATTGGTCTACTGCAAACTATGAAGAGAACCCATACGCCAGGCCAGCACCATCTATGCCACTCTATGAGCCAGCAAAGGAGATTGACCCAGATGTCAGGGAGCAGTTCTACAGAGACCAGAATCGCAAGCTCCTCAAACAAGTGAAATAATTATCTGTCAACCGGCCTTGCATAGAATGCGGATCACAGCGGCACACCACTACTGAGTGCCCACACACAGAGCAAGTCAAGCTGGCAGAACACCACGAAGAGGTAGCTTACGCAGGGGGTCCCAATCGCTACATGGGGGACCAAAGGTTTCAGCAACCACAATGGAACCAAGGTGCCCCTAGGAACACCCCGCCCTACAGAGCTCCAGGACATCCGGAAAGAGAGCAGAAAAGAGATGATATACAGACAGTCTTGGAGGAAATACGGAGGAATCACTCATAAACCAAACAGTCCTTCAACTCCGTCTACACTCAGATGCAAGGCGTCAACTCTAGGCTTGGGGAAATTGATATATGGCGAAAATCAGTTGATACACAGATTGGTCAGCTAGAAGCAGGAATCCCCAGACAGTCAGGTGCGCTCCCTGGATCTTCATAACTAAATCCTAAGGGAAAGACTGGACACATCGCTGCTGTAAAACTCAGAAGCGGCTATCAACTGCAAGAGCCAAAGGTTGGAAAGCAGCAGAACAACGAAGAACAGCAAGTCGATCTCGGGGAGGGCCTGCTCGATCTCGAGAAGAAAATACAGAAGCCCTCGTCTGCACTGCACATCAACTCGGCACCACCCAATCTGGTCGAGATCGAGGAGTCCCAAGTCGACGTCGAGAAAACTGCAGCACCTCCGACATCTGTTCTGGCTCCGAATCAGAAAAAGAAGCTGTCTTTCCCCACAAAATCTCCAAAAGACCCGGCAGAAAAGCAAATTTCAGCGCTTCATCAAAATGCTTCAGAAACTCAACGTCAGCATCCCCTTCACAGAAGCTCTCAATGAAATGCCATCCTATGTCAAGTTCCTGAAGGAGATTCTGCGCAAAAAGTGATCAATGGCTGAGATTACAGAGGAATGCAGCCATTTGGACATACTGGAGAAGAGGCCAGATCCAGGTAAGTTTGCTATAACCATTGGATTTGGTCCATACAAAATTAATGCTTTGTGTGATCTTGGAGCTAGTGTGAGCATAATGCCTTTAACGATTTGGTCCAAGATTAAGATAGGAGCCCTAGAGCCTGTGGATGCTAGACTTTACATGGCCAACAACACAGTGGTCATTCCAACGGGCATGGTGGACAATGTGCCAGTACAAGTAGGTAAATTCTTTGTCCCTGCTGATTTCCTAGTCGTTGATATGTAAGAAGATCCTGCTTGTCCAATTATTCTAGGAAGACCCTTCTTGGCGACGGTGGATGCCAACATAAGCGTAAGGAAAGGAGTGCTCACCTTCAACATCAGCGATGAGGTAATTGAGTATTCCTTCAATAAAACTGAAAGGCATACAGGTCCAATGGAAGAAGTAAAATCTATCTCAGCTGGATACATCACCTGCGGGGAACCCAAGGTAAGAAATATGACCCCTGAGGAGCTGGAAAAAAGGGATATGAACGCCCAGGTGGAGGAGATCATGGCAATCCTAAAAGAGGACACAAAGAATTCAATCGACACAAACCAAGGTACGTCGTTATGGACTAATTATTTTTCGGATGCCTTGACAGAAACCAAGTATGGGGTCAAGGTCGACCAAGACTCCTCGACATCGAGGACCCTAGTCGATCTCGACCAAAACCAGGAGCCCCCACCAGCACCAGCATCGTCGAGCAGCAACATTGAAGCGCCACGCTTCTCGATCTCGAGTAGGGTACTCGAGATCGACCACCCCTCTGTTGCCTCGACTTCGCCTTCCTCGACGCTGAAGCCACCAGAAGCAGAATCCTACTCGAGATCGAGTAGCCCACTCGAGATCGACTAGCCCTCACCTCCACCAACTCCTGCATCCTCGAGCAGCTCACCACTAGAATCTGAAAACTCGTCGAGATCTAGTACCCCTACTCGAGATCGACCAAACACTGTGGTCCCCGATTCCGTCTCCGCGAAGGTAAGCCAAGGTATGGATCTTTCTTCTCCTATTTCCATTAAAGATCTATCTATCCATGGGAGAGGTTTGCCTTGGTATGTGCGCTTATGTAGGATATCCAATGATGAGCCCAAAGAGTATGAAGTTGGAGACAAGCTCTATGTCTCTAAATCACAGGATCATTGGTTCCCTAACAAATTCAACAAGAAGAGGATGTGACCTTTCGTGGTGAACAAGATCCATTCTGGAGGATTGCAGCTAATGGACAAGAATGAAGTCCTATTTGAAGCCCAAGCTACATGGGCCCTGCAGATGCCACCTTGAGCATAAATGGAGAAGTCGGCCTAGCGACTATAAAATCTAAAGCTTGTACATAGACATTCATTTTTGGACATTGTTCTGTTTGTTTTTGGTTTTGAACACTTTTAGTTTTTCTATTATGTGTACATGTCTTCTGCACTTTTCAGGTCCATGGATAGAAGCAAGCTATATTCAGACTCGGCCCAGGCATTCTTTCATTCGATATTGAGAGGCCCTGCACACCTGTCTAGTTAGTTTCTTTCTTTACCCTTATTTTTTATACAGTGAGGACACTGTAATGTTTAAGTATGGGGTGGGGGAATGGCTTACTTTATGCATATTTGATATATTTGACATTATGTGTGCATATTTAGAGTTTAAATTTTGAATTGCTACATGACTATTTTGGAATGCATTATTGATTTATGAGCTTATATGCATGTTTTCCAAAAGTTTGAAAAATGACCCCCATTGAAATTTTTGATAAATGTCATGGAAGCTTTATATTGAACTCAACGATGCAAAATTAGATTCATTAGAGATATAGCATAAAATTGCCTAGTTAAAGGAAGTCACAATGAAGTGCATATTTTATTGAAAACCATATAAGCAGGTAAAATTTGAAGTTGCTTTTGACATGTTGCATGATAAGAGGATGGAGGACTTTATATTTCCATGTAATGCTCATTGTTTAAATTCCTAGCCTTACCTATACTTATGCATCACACAAAGCCATATTATGCCTTATTTTAAATATTGCTACACATGATCTAAATATTGCCCATTCTTTACCTTATTACCTTATCCGGGGATTATGTTGAGAATGATGTTACATTATGGAGATGTTATATGGGTGTTTGTGTTCTTATTACCATTATTGGAGTATGGTGGGAAATTGTTTGAAATATATGGAAAATTTAATGAGTGAAAGAAAATCCAATCACCTCAGGAGATAAAGGTAGATTGACCCTTCTCTCTAAGATAATAGTTTGGAGAGATTGGACACATTGTGAGGAGTCTAAAGCACTAAGTATCCGGGGCCATTCATGACACCCATGTTTGCGCCTCGTGAGAAGGCAGTGTAGAGGTTAGAGAGGTAAAAGCATTATTATTGATAAAAGCATTATGAAAGGTGATGAATCTTATGGAGAAGGAATGTGGAAATTCAGTTTGGAAATACTCCATTTCCCTGGATCATTAGCACCACATTACCAAAAATTGCCTACCTTTAGCCTTTTACCAATCTATGTAATTTATGTTTATTTGCCAAATTATAGAATCTACACCAGTTTCTGTTTAATTTCGCAGAATTCGAGGCAAATTACAGCAGTTCTAAGAAAGGTTGAAAAAGCTCAAAAATCAACTACAGAAGTCCAAGGTCAAGAAGCAGCGGAACCAGTCGAACCAAGCTAGGACCCAAAGTTACTCGATCTAGAGTAAACCTACTCGACCTCGACGACGGTGTCCGAGCACAGGCCTTGTCGACTGAGCACTGATCGAGAAACTGAGCCAGAGTAACCCGACTCCCGGAACCCTACTCGATCTCGAGTACCACTTGTCGAGATCGACTACACCTCCATGCCATGTCCGGGGTCGACGAGTTGTGACAAGTCGAGAAGCCGAAGACGGAGAAGCCGAGCCAACTCTACTCGATCTCGAGTACAGCTAGTCGAGATCGAGGACCACCATGCGCGAGTCCGAGTCCATGCCGAGGAGGAGTCCTCGACCACACCAGGCCACGCATCCTCGACTACACACAACTCGATCTCCAGGAGAGTTTGTCGAGATCGACGAGCCAGGGGCCACAAGTCCGAGCCTGATCGAGCATAGCTACCTGACAGGCCTAAAGTCGTTATGCCAAATCAAAGTAAATTCCTAAGATGCAAACTATAACAAGTATAGTAGGTAAGTTAGGGTCGAACCCACAGGGAAACAGAATCAGTTGTAAGAGCAGGGGGAGTTTTGTGTGTGAGAAATAGTAACAGAACAAGTTGCAAGTAAAAAGGTTGTGAATATATGATGGAAAGGTATCACACCAGGTAATTATCCGCACAACAATTAAGATGGTTCATCATCGCATTCTATGAGTCTCAAGTTCTAATGTCCAGTAATTGTTCTCAATTCAGATCGTGTAATAGCTTTTAGTCCTACCAGTCCTAAAAGCACTTATCACTAAATTACAAGGGAAAACCTTCACCAAATAATAAAGCAATAGCATTAAAGCATGAATTATAATGAGATACAAGCGATTCTAACAACCCGTTAAAATAGCCTGTAATCGAATCTCCCTCACAATCTACCACAAGCGACCGCGTATGGAGATTGTGTTTGCTACAATGAATCTACAACCCAAGACCTGGAATTGGAAACCCTAGCAGTATGACTAGTATCGATAAACCTAGGTGATCAATCTAGATAAATCAATAATAAGCAATCAAGCAATAAGCTCAGGAGATCGAAACAATTAACAAAGGACGAACAAGAGTAGAATACTCACAACCAAATCAATTGAAGGCTTCAAAGAACCAAGTGCAACAAAGGAGAGTTAGTTCTCCATAGGGGTTTGTGAGATGATGAAAAGGGAAAATACGTCTCTGAAAAATAACCTAATGATTCTCTACTGCCTTCTCGGCCTATATAACCTAATAAAATCGGGTTTAACATCCCGTACAATTATAATAATAAAATATTAAAACTAATAAGATAACAGAATCGGATAAGAATCCGACTCCAGGACCGACGCGGGCGCGCCAAGTGCAGCGCGGGCGCGCCACTTGTAGCTTGCCTCTTCTGTCTTCGTCAGCAGCGCGGCCACTTCCTCCTAGCAGAGTGGCCGCGTCGGGTAGCAGCGCGGGCACGTTGAGAGCAGCGCGGCCGCGCCAAGGTCTTCAGTCCTCCAGCTGCTTCCGATCTTCTTAGCTTCTGTAACTTGCATGATTTCTTCAACTTCTTCAATATGCTCCGAATCACCAAGTTCACACTAATATCTCTCATAATGTCAGGTAAATGATGACAAAAACTACTAAATGCGCTATGGAATATATCGCATATCAAATTCCCCCATACTTAAACCTTTACTCGTCCCGAGTAAGCATAGAAGCTAGCCTACTCTCACTATAAATCTCAAAGGTTCACAGACAGTACAAGGAAAATGAACACTAAGTACTAGTAGTTTTCACCATCTCACCAATCAGCTCAAAAGACAATCAAAATAGGAAATAAGAATTACAATTGTATCTCAACCATCTACACCTTATAGCTCCCAGTGGCCTACCCGAAAACCTCCTTATAACTCCTCTTCTTATGTCGCCTTCGCCAAGAGATCAATCCTAATTACTCAAAGTAAACGCTCATCTTGCCAAGGCGCCCTTTCGGGTTTTCACCAAGCCACTCATTTTTTTTTCAGGGATGGTACTCACATAACAATCTCACTTCCCTCAAGCCTCATATTGCCAAGCCTAAGGCTCGCCAGACTACCTGCTTTTTGCCTGAGTCGCCCTTCCAGGTTTTCAACTCATCCCAGGATTTTGATTGCTTTCTTTTTTTTTTCATTTTTTCATTTTTTTTCATTTTTTTTTTCTAAATAACAAATGCAGAATCTGTACACAAATAATGCTGAAATAAAATATGTACATGATGTGTGAATCCTTTCCCTCCCCCATACTTGAATGAAGCATTGTCCTCAATGTGAAAGAAGACAGAATTAAGTAGGGAGAAAGGAAACAGAAGGACTCACTGAGGTGGTGGATAGTGGCGAGAGTAGTCCTCTCGCATGCGGCGCAGCTCCTCCCTCATCTCTTTGAACTCGCCGAAGCCCTGTAAGATGTCGGCCTGCTGGTGGAGAATCTGCTTTGTCACTGTCGTCAGACTCCCCACGTCTTGGCGCAAAAGGCCAATCTGATCAACCAGGTAGCCCCACTGCTGGGGCTGCTGATAAGTATCCTGAGAAGCTTGTGCAGGCCAAGGGGTCCACTGGTGCGCGTCCTGCTGGCTCTGATATGCTGGTTGAGAATCCCAACCGTGCTGATAAGCAGGCGTCTCCTGATATGGGCTCTGTGTGAAGCCCTGTGTATCTGCCTGAACAAACGCCTGCTGAGCCATAGGCGCATCCTCCATCGTGGCAGCTCCAGCTGTGCCACTGCTTTTGCCTACCTCCATGCGACGCCTTCTCCCCAGAAGTGACGTCGGAAAGTAATCCGCCTCAATGTACCAGTCAGACCAAGATTCTAACCAAGGCAGGGGCTTAGGGAGCCTGAACTGATGCTCCTTCTTCTTGCCCGTGCACCAAATGGCTCCCCCATCCGGTGCAGTATCCAGCATCAGACATCTCCGTAGATAATCCTCAGTATAGGTCCTCGCGATGACCTCTGTCTCCTCCAGCTCAACCAAACCATTCTGCCCAACGCATGCAGCAATGGCGACTCGAGTAATAAGGCCGCCCTGAACCATTTCTGGACCAGCGGCACTGCGATCCCTTCTGATCCTGTCGAGGCCATCGAAAAAGAGCATAACCCAGTCAGGCGTATAATCCGCAGTAGGCATTGCGCTGTAGGCAAATCTCAGATGCGTCATGGAAAGCTTGGTGTCTGTAATCAGCCCATAGTACGTCCCAGCAACGATCTTTCAGAACATCCGGAAGATAGGATGAGTGATCCTGCTGTTGTATTCGTTGCTCGTCAGAAAATCCTCTCCAGACACCGCTTTGAAGAAAGCAACAAGGTCGGGGTCGGACACAGCTGTGGCCCATCCATCCGTTGGGGCTTTAGTAACCCCCAAAGCTTTTCGTAGCCTTGATATAGAAGCCCTGTAGGTGGTGCCATTATATCTGAACGAAACCCCTCTAATGTTGTGATCTCTCAGGTGAACCTGATAAGTGGCGAGGAATTGCTTGCTCAGTTCCGGATACCCTACAGCTCCCAAATCCAGAAAACCACTAATACCGGCATGCTCTAGACATTGCTCCATACATTCTAGCATCTGAAGCTTCTGAAGGGTAGGTCTATGCAAGTATTTGGTAGAACTGACACAGCTGACCTTATTGTAAATCGCCAATTCCTCATTAGACAAATCTAGCCCATGATCAGATCTACTCGTCTCCTCCTTCCATGAACTCATACTTGATATATAATACGAAGAAATCGGAATCGAAAGAAGAACAGCGGAAAGAACTCACGAAGAACAGCTCGGTGCAGGGGGCAGACGCGGGCACGCTGAAGGTGGCGTGGGCGCGTCAAAATCAGCGTGGGCGCGGTGGGAGCAGCGTGGCCGCGTCGAGACTGTATGCTTCCTGGTGGGTCTTCTCTAACAGCGCGGGTACGCTAGGGATGGCGTGGGCGCGTCGGGAGTAGCAGCGCGGGCACGTTGAGAGCAGCGTGGCCGCGTTAGGGTTGGCGTGGCCGCGTCGGAGCTCTCTTCAGATCTGAACGTCGGCGAAGACGGCTTCGTCGATGTGAGGCTCGCCGAGATTTCTCCGGTGCCGGCTTGTACTTGGCCTGGTGGGGGCTGCCGTCGGCGGCTGTGTGCTTCAGGGAGGACCGAGATGTGGTGGTCCAATGTGGGGGCGGCGGTTGTGGTGAGGAGAGAGAAGGGAGTGTTTGGTGAGGAAAGTTTGAGAGGGATGTGTGGTGAGGGTGATGTGGGGGCTGATGTGTGGGGTGTAGGGTTTTGGTGGGGCTGATGGGCTTGAAACTGGTTTTTTTTTTTTTTTTTTTTTTTTTTTGACGAAAATTAACACTGCGGGTGCAGTGGGTCCGAAATGCGGGTGCAATTCGTCACCAGAACTCCGTCTTTAGTACCTACAAAATAAAATAAAAATAGAGTTAAAGAAAATAATGCAGTTCCTTGGGTTGCCTCCCAAGCAGCGCCTTTGTTTCATGTCGCTGGCTCGACCAAGCCGTTTTGGCTATTCTAACTCCGCATGTGGCTCCTCCAAAGCTAACTCATCCATAACCTCCTTTTTGAACCCTTCATAGTATGTCTTAAGCCTATGACCATTTACTTTGAACTTCTTTTGGCTATCCGGGTCATATAGCTCTACCGCTCCATGTGGGAAAACTTCAGCAACAATGTATGGTCCCCCCCACTTTGACCTGAGCTTCCCAGCGAAGAGTTTCAGGCGAGACTGAAAAAGTAGGACTTTGTCACCAGCTTTAAAGTCCTTCCTATTGATGTGCTTGTCATGCCATGCCTTGGTCTTTGCCTTGTAGATAGCCGCATTATCATAGGCGTCCAACCATAGCTCCTCGAGCTCACCCAACTGTAGCTTCCTGTGGTCTCCAACTTCGTCACTCTGCATATTGCATTGTTTCACAGCCCACCAAGCCTTGTGCTCCAGCTCAACAGGAAGATGACATGCCTTCCCATAGACAAGTCTGAAAGGAGACATCCCAATTGGAGTTTTGTAAGCAGTGCGATAAGCCCATAAAGCATCATCAAGTCTCAAACTCCAATCCTTCCTGTTAGGATTCACGGTCTTCTCAAGAATGGCTTTGACCTCTCTATTGGACACCTCAGCTTGGCCATTCGTCTGTGGATGATATGCGGTGGAAACTCTGTGTGTGACATGATATTTCTTAAGCAAGGCAGTCACAGTTTTGTTGCAGAAATGGGTACCCCTGTCACTAATCAGCGCTCTAGGAATACCATGCCTGGCAAAAATATTGCTTTTCAAGAACCCTGCCACAACTTTAGAATCATCAGTCCTGGTGGCCTTCGCTTCCACCCACTTGGAAACGTAGTCCACCGCAAGTAAAATATATAAATTCCCACAAGAACTAGGAAAAGGTCCCATAAAGTCGATACCCCAAACATCAAAGATTTCGCAAAAAATCATTGGTGATTGTTGCATTTCATTCCTTTGGGAGATATTCCCCATTCTTTGACACCTATCACATGCCTTGCAGAAAGAATAAGCATCTTTAAAGATATGTGGCCAATAAAATCCAGATTCAAGTACCTTTCTAGCAGTTTTATTAGCACCAAAATGTCCCCCACATGCTTCAGAATGACAAAATTCAAGAACAGATCGTACCTCATTATCTGGAAGACAACGACGAATGACCTGATCTGCGCAATGTTTCCAAAGGTATGGGTCATCCCAAATATAGTGGTTGGCTTCTCTTCGAACCTTCTCTGTCTGGGCCTTGGTATGACCCGGAGGAAATTCTCCACATACTAAGTAGTTCACAATGTCCCGGTACCAAGGACTGACGGAGTGAAGTCCTAGAACAGACTGAGGAGATCGGAGAAACAATGACGTGGGCGCGTCAGAGGGAGACGTGGCCGCGTCGGAGGTCAGCGCGGGCGCGCCTTGAAGCAGCGCGGGCGCGTCAGATTGCAGCGCGGGCGCGTCAAGCCTCCAGTGTGTTTCTGTGCTCTCGAGTCTGCATAAGGTGTCGTCCGGAAACGTTCCTAAGATGGGTTTTTGTGACTCCGGCTTGTCCTCCTCATTCACCAATCTGCTCAAGTGGTCAGCCACCAGATTCTCCGCTTCTTTCTTGTCCTTAATCTCCACGTCAAATTCACTGAGCAACAGGACCCATCGAATCAATCGTGGCTTTGTCTCCTTCTTTGTCATCAAGTAGCGGAGGGCTGCGTGATCTGTGTAGATAATCACTTTAACCCCAAGCAGATATTGTCGAAACTTCTCTAGTGCAAACACCACAGCTAGCATTTCCTTCTCAGTGGTGGAGTAGTTGCGCTGTGCTCCATTCAGAGTCATGGAAACGTAATGGATCACATGAGAGGCTCTTCCCTCTTTTTGGCCTAGCACTGCTCCCACTGCATAGTCGCTCGCATCACACATGATCTCAAATGGGCGAGACCAGTCTGGTGCCTGGATGATTGGTGCACTAGTGAGGCGTCCTTTCAACTGGTCGAACGCCTCTTTGCACTCTTGTGTGAGTGCAAAGGTCACATCTTTCTTCAGAAGCTCGCATAAGGGTAAGGATATCTTTGAAAAGTCTTTGATAAACCTGCGATAAAAACCTGCATGGCCTAGAAAAGAACGAACTTCGCGCACATTAGTAGGATAAGGCAGAGATTGAATTACATCAATCTTTGCCTTATCGACCTCAATACCCTTTGCAGAGACTATATGACCTAAAACAATTCCTTGTTCTACCATAAAATGACACTTTTCAGAGTTCAAAACCAAATTAGTTTCAACACATCTTTTTAATACTAGTGCCAAATGGCTCAAACAAGTATCAAAGCTATCCCCATGTACTGTGAAATCATCCATGAATACTTCAATGAAATTTTCAATGTACTCAGAGAAGATACTAACCATACATCGTTGAAATGTCCCGGGTGCGTTACATAGTCCAAATGGCATCCTGCGATATGCAAAAGTACCGAAAGGACATGTAAAAGTAGTCTTCTCCTGGTCCTCTGGCGCTATAGCCACCTGAAAATAACCAGAATATCCATCAAGAAAGCAATAATAGGGGCGCCCAGCAAGGCGTTCTAGCATCTGATCAATAAAGGGGAGAGGGAAGTGATCCTTCCTGGTTACTGTGTTCAACTTGCGATAGTCGATGCACACCCTCCAACCTGTTTGTGTCCTGGTAGGGACCAACTCGCCTTGTTGATTCTCCACAACAGTAATCCCTCCTTTCTTAGGGACAACTTGGGTAGGACTCACCCACTGACTGTCAGAAATTGGGAAAATCATGTTAGCTGATAGCAATTTCAGCACTTCCTTCTTCACCACATCCATCATGGGAGGATTGAGCCTTCTCTGTGGTTGGCGTGATGGCTTAGCTCCTTCCTCCAGCAGGATCCTGTGCATGCATGTAGATGGACTGATTCCCTTGATGTCAGCGATGGTCCACCCCAATGCAGTTTTGTACTCCTTTAGAACCTCTACTAACTTTTCCTCCTGCTCCTCTGAGAGCTTACTTGACACAATAACTGGTAAAGTGTCATCAACTCCTAGGAAAGCATACTTGAGATGACTAGGGAGTTGCTTGAGTTCAATTTTAGGTGCCTGCACAACAGATGGAACAAGCACTTCGCTTGGATTCAGTAGATTGGGACCAACGCCCAAAAGAGTAGGGGACTCACCTTCCATATTCATATGGGCTACTAATTCCTGCATGTTAGATGAGATTGAAAAATCTGTATAGGACTCATCAATATCATTCTCAATAATTGACTGCAACTCATCTTCCCTAGAAATATCAAATAGATCTTGAGCTAATGGTTCAATCACATCAATAGAGCACAGAGACTGGTCATCAACAGGATGTTTCATAGCCTTATAGAGATCGAATTCAACCTTTTCTCCATCAAATTCCATTGTTAGTGTCTCAGAGACACAATCGATTTTTGTCCTAGCAGTTTTAATAAAAGGTCTACCTAACAGAATAGGTGCATCATGCTTATCGTGTTCCATATCCAGGACAAAGAAATCTGTAGGAAAAATCAGTTTATCGACCATAACCAAAACGTCTTCAACTACTCCTTTAGGGTACTTATTAGACCTATCAGCTAGTTGCACAACTACTCCAGTTTCATGCAAAGGTCCTAAATCTAGTGATTTGTAAAGTGAGTAGGGAAGCACATTTATGGAAGCACCCAAATCAAGCATAGCTCTATCAAATTTTACATCTCCAATGACACAAGGGATAGTAACCATACCTGGATCAGCGCACTTTTTCGGCATTCTCCTCTGAAACATAGCGGAGACCTGCTCACTTACTTTCACCTTCTTTTTCCCTTTCAGCTTCTGATTCCTCTTTACTGTGCAAAGCTCCTTCAAGAACATGGCGTACTTGGGCACAGTTTTTATCATTCTCAGCAGAGGAATGTTCACCTGACACTTGCTAAATGTCTCAAACAGCTCTGAATCATCGATTATCCTCCTCTCCTTAAGTGCCTCAGGGAACGGAGGTTCTGGTTTCTCAGACCCGAGAGGGGGAAAATTCGGTCGAACATAAGTATCGACATAAGGTTCAGATTCAGGCGGGATTGGACCAGGTGCGGGCGCGCCAGAGGTAGGCGTGGGCGCGTTAGCATCAGGCGCGGGCGCGTCACTTTCCGGCGCGGGCGCGCTGCTGGCCGGCGCGGGCGCGCTAGTGGTGGGCGTGGCCGCGTTGGCCTCCGTCGTGTTTTCCTCCTCGGATTCCTGACTTCTCAGCTCCTTTCCATTCCGAAGAGTTATAGCACTGACGTTTTCCTTTGGATTGACCACTGTTTGAGATGGTAGACCCCCTGACGTCTTCGCCTCTATTCTAGTGATTGCTTCAGCCATTTGCCCCATTTGCTTCTGTATATCATTTATGCTCGATTCAGTTGTCTGAACATGCGCAGTAAAGTGCTGTGTCAGGGTATTGAGCATGGACTCAGTGGATGGAGCGTTACCCTGCTGCCTCTGATTGTAGGGAGGTGGCTGCTGTTGATGTGGTTGGTTTGGTGGATCCCTCCATCTGAAATTCGGGTGATCTTTCCAACCTGGGTTGTAGGAGTTTGAGTAGGGGTCATGTCTGGGTCTCTGAGGTCCATTTCCACCTATAGCACTCACTTCAGCGGTGTCTCTCTGGAGTGTAGGACACGCATCAGTTGGGTGGAAGTCATCACCACAAAATTCACAAGCCTTGAGTTGTTGAGGAGTCCCTTTCAGAGTGAGTCTCCTAACCATATCCTTCAATTCAGCAATATCATTGGCTTGGTTAGAGTCTACCGAGTTGACTCCTTTCTTTCTGGTGGACTTCCCAAAATTCCTAGTCCCCTCAGCCATTTCCTGAATCTTTTCCATAGCTCCCTCTGGCGTGGCATTCAGAATATTTCCTCCGCAGGCGGCATCGATCATCCTTCTATCAGATTCCAGCAATCCCCCATAGATGTATAAGACTAGGTCCTTCGTGCTGTAGCCATGGAAAGGGCAATTAGCACACAGCTTCTTGAACCTTTCATTGTAATCATAGAGGGTCTCATCCTCCTCCTGCTCTATATTGCTGATTGCCTTCTTCAAGGTGTTCTCCTTCTTAGCAGGGAAGAATTTCTCCAGGAAGGCCTTGTGGAGCTTAGGCCAAGTATCGATGCTCCCAGTAGGAAGGCTGTAGTACCAGTCATCCGCAGCATCGACCAGCGTGAACCCAAAAGCTCTCATCTTTATCTGTGCTTCAGTTATATTGGCTGGTTTCATGCTCATGCACACATTATGAAACTTCCCCATGTGCTTGATGGGGTCCTCTCCAGCCGATCCATGGAATTTTGGCAGTTGGTGAATCAGCCCAGACTTAAGCTCAAAATGGTTGTCATCCCCTATAGCAGGGATTGTCACAGCAGGTGCCTGCTGTGTGATGTTTGATGCTGTCAGCTCTCGCAGCGTCTGGTTAGCAGCCATTGGATCGGGTTGGTGGTGTTGTTCTCTAAGACGGCGGTGGTATGTCCTGTCAATTTCCCAATCAAAAGCAAAAAGATGGGGATCAGTAGCACGAGTGCGAACCATGCAAGAGGTTCACACCCAAACAGGTAATAAAACAAACAAGAACAAAGATTAACCGTTTCCCCGGCAACGGCGCCAAATTTGACAGGCCTAAAGTCGTTATGCCAAATCAAAGTAAATTCCTAAGATGCAAACTATAACAAGTATAGTAGGTAAGTTAGGGTCGAACCCACAGGGAAACAGAATCAGTTGTAAGAGCAGGGGGAGTTTTGTGTGTGAGAAATAGTAACAGAACAAGTTGCAAGTAAAAAGGTTGTGAATATATGATGGAAAGGTATCACACCAGGTAATTATCCGCACAACAATTAAGATGGTTCATCATCGCATTCTATGAGTCTCAAGTTCTAATGTCCAGTAATTGTTCTCAATTCAGATCGTGTAATAGCTTTTAGTCCTACCAGTCCTAAAAGCACTTATCACTAAATTACAAGGGAAAACCTTCACCAAATAATAAAGCAATAGCATTAAAGCATGAATTATAATGAGATACAAGCGATTCTAACAACCCGTTAAAATAGCCTGTAATCGAATCTCCCTCACAATCTACCACAAGCGACCGCGTATGGAGATTGTGTTTGCTACAATGAATCTACAACCCAAGACCTGGAATTGGAAACCCTAGCAGTATGACTAGTATCGATAAACCTAGGTGATCAATCTAGATAAATCAATAATAAGCAATCAAGCAATAAGCTCAGGAGATCGAAACAATTAACAAAGGACGAACAAGAGTAGAATACTCACAACCAAATCAATTGAAGGCTTCAAAGAACCAAGTGCAACAAAGGAGAGTTAGTTCTCCATAGGGGTTTGTGAGATGATGAAAAGGGAAAATACGTCTCTGAAAAATAACCTAATGATTCTCTACTGCCTTCTCGGCCTATATAACCTAATAAAATCGGGTTTAACATCCCGTACAATTATAATAATAAAATATTAAAACTAATAAGATAACAGAATCGGATAAGAATCCGACTCCAGGACCGACGCGGGCGCGCCAAGTGCAGCGCGGGCGCGCCACTTGTAGCTTGCCTCTTCTGTCTTCGTCAGCAGCGCGGCCACTTCCTCCTAGCAGAGTGGCCGCGTCGGGTAGCAGCGCGGGCACGTTGAGAGCAGCGCGGCCGCGCCAAGGTCTTCAGTCCTCCAGCTGCTTCCGATCTTCTTAGCTTCTGTAACTTGCATGATTTCTTCAACTTCTTCAATATGCTCCGAATCACCAAGTTCACACTAATATCTCTCATAATGTCAGGTAAATGATGACAAAAACTACTAAATGCGCTATGGAATATATCGCATATCACTACCCGAGAAGCCCAGCCAGCCATGGTCAACGACGAATCGTACTCGATCTCGAGGAGCCCTAGTCGAGATCGAGTAGCGCCGTATCCGAAGCGCATTACGCGATGTGGCTGTCCTACACGCTTTGGGAGTTCTTGGGGCCAAAGGAATCCGAGATTGCCGAGATACATCAAGTTCTATCTATGGAAGACAAGATCTATCAAGATGAGAAGAGTTACCTATTTAGATTTATTTTCCCTTTATAGATTTAATTCCTAAATTGCTTTTATTTATCTTTTAAGTCTTTTAGATATAGATAGATATCTTATATCCTTGATTAGCAAGGAGTAGAAGCCTATAAATAAAGCCTTAGGGGCTAGTTTTTCATTCATTCATTCATTCAATCACACACAATTCCATTCAAGTAAGTAGGAGTAGAGAGAGAAAGTTTGTGGCAAGCAAGGTGGAAAAGCGAAAGCGGATTTGTCTTGTTGGTTGTAAGCTTTCTTTATTTAATTCAATGCAAGTTAGTTTCTTTTATTTTTTGATGTCTTTCTTGATGATGAAGAGCGAGTAGTCCACCCACTTCTGGGGCTGGGGTGAGCCCGACGGTGGCCATGTGAGGTGATGCAGTAAAGGTCAGATCTTGTTATGCAATTTGTCTTCTATCCCTATGAGCATGATTCTTTTGCGAGAGTTGCAGGTGATCCTTGTTTGTATTATTGAAGCGAAAGTGATCTTAATACAACTTGGGTTAATTATGTGAAAAGGGTTAGTAACAATTAGGGTTTATGCGAAAGCCTCTATATGCCTATTTGTTAGCAACGAAAGTTATTTTGACGGAAAGCATGATCTTTTATCCCTTTATGTGCTACTTTACATGGTTATCGTTGTGGCGTTGATACCCTGGCTTTGGAAGTTCTTTCATATATTGATTTATTTCTGTCGAAATTCCGAATTCTGTGTTCGAATTTGCAATTTACACTTTCTGCATTCTTAGTCGATCTAGAGGATGTTTTAGTCGAGATAGAGTACACTCTTGTCGATCTCGAGTAGAATCTGGTCTAAGTCGAGTTTCAGTTTTCGATTCTACAATTTCTGTTTTTGCTATTTCTTGTCGAACTCGAGTTAGGTGTTGTCGAGATCGAGTTGCCCTTGCTGGGTTTGCTGTCTGCTGTGAGTTCTGAGTTTCTATTGTCCAGTTCTGTTGTCGATCTCGAGTAACAGCTTGTCGAGATCGAGTTAGCTTCTGTCTTGCTTTTATTTCTTGCTTTAATTTGTTATTTCTGTCTTTCTTTCTTTGTTCCTTTGTTTTTGTCTTCTGTTTGCTTTTCTGTGAGATTTACAGCTGCCTAGGATCCGCTGACACGCTTCCTCGTGGATTCGATCTTGACTTTCTCTTACTGCATTGGAGGAGTCTTGTAATTATTTGCTGGGGCATAAATCTGGTTTGAGTTATTTCATTATATTTCATACTCGATTTCCTCCTCTCAACAAGATTCCTCAAGGCACGACTGCTCCTCCATGACGTGTTTAATTCCTTAAGAAATCACTCTATGGACTCTAACAAGCTTCATGCCAATGGTATGTAAAACTTTCACATGTTCTGCAATATAAATGGTATATTTAATCGTTAAATGACTACTTTTAGTTTATAAAACATGATGAAGACAAAGTCACATATGTGGTTGTGTATGTGGATGACATTCTCATGATTGGGAATGATCTGACCAAAATAGCAAGCATTAAAGGCTTCTTGAATAATGAGTTTAAGATCAATGATCTTGGGCATCTCAGTCTATTTTAGGGGATGGAATTTGTCCACAGTGAAGAGGGGATCTATTTTATCCTAAAACGGTTCATTCAAGACACTCTTGATGAATTTGATTGTGCTAATTTAGTCCCTATAAGTAGTCCTCTCTTGACTAACACCAGGTTGATTGTGGATGGAGGAGAGCTGCTCAACAATCCCACAGAGTACAGGAAAATTATGGGTCAGTTGAACTTTATCACTCACACACGTCTTGATATATGCTTCACAGTACAATTTCTTAGTTAGTTTAAAAAGAGTCATTGTGTGAAACATTTTGAATCAGCTTTACGAACACTCAGATACCTCAAAGGAACACAACACATATCATTGTTTTTGTCACGAGATGATTCCTTTTAACTTAAAGCTTTTTGTGATGCAGACAATACATTATGTCCGCTTAACCAACGATCTGTGAGTGGCTATGTCATTCTCATAGGTGGAAGCCTCATTTTGTGGAAATCAAATAAACTAACCACGTTTTTCTTATCATCGGCGGAGGTAGAGTATCAATAAATTAGAAGAGTTTGCACTGAATTGACCTGGTTCACAAGGCTTCTATATGAGTTAGGAGTAACTAAGATAACCCCGATACCAGTAAGGTGTGTTAATCAAGCCTCGATACCTATCGCTAGGAACCCAGTGTTCCATGAGTGAACTAAGCACGTGGAACTGGACTGTCACTACGTGCGAGAGAAAGTTCTTGAAGGGATAATTGCACTTCGCTATGTTTCTACAAATGTGAAAATTTCTAATGTGCTCACAAAACCATTGCCTGATCCATCTTTCCCTTCGATCATGAACAAGTTTGGGATTTTAGAGTTACCTCAAGCTTGAAGAGGTGTGTTGGGAAGACGATGTCAATATGTTTGCTTGTCTGTTATATTAATTGTGTTGGGCCAAATTGATTGTATTGTGTTTTCGTTATAATCCAGTAGCTCACAAGCCCAATATAAATACTTGTAATCTCGATCATATGCAATACACATATTTCAGTTTTCTCATTTTTCGTTTTCCCTCCTCTTCTTCTTCCTCTCATTTCACCTAAGGTTCCATGGATCAGTTGTGTTTTGATCTCTCAAATCTTTCAATTATGGTGTCTTCAATTAATTTGCATGTTATTGTGCCTAATTTTTTTTAATTTTCGATTAGAATCTACCCATTTGATGGATTTAGGGTTTTAATTTTAGGCGAAAATGTTGAATTTGATGGCAGACTCTCTTGTGCATACTTGAATCCAATTATCCTTGATCCTTGTTGTAACCTTCCTTCATCCTATCTGGGGGTGTTGATTCTACTATTTTGGAATATGATCAAATTACCCTTGATCCTAGTAGTAATCTTGGAATTTTTTTGCGGTGATTTTTACACCAAGTACTTGTATATCCGATAATACCTCATAGTTGTCTCCATATTTTTGCAATGGGTTCTGCTTTGGTACATCCTTATTTGGCTAGAATCAAACAATCTGTTTATGTCTTTATGATGTTTTAGGCAGATTTGTTCCGTTTGAACTGTTGAATTGACTACTTTTGTGGATTTTGATCTTCAAATTGGTATAACTTATGTGGATGTGTGATTTTTGTTAGCTTTAGGTGGCTTTGTGAGGTAGTGGATGTGGATTAGCATTAACGCCTAGTTGCATGTTTGTGTTAGCTAGATTAATTCAATCACCATGTCATCATCATGACATGAAGAAGAAAACATTTGATCATGTTGTTAGTCTAGGTAGAGAAGCAAAAAGCTTCTGCAGATGCAAGGTTAGATCGATGCTTCAAATGGAAAGACATAACAACGAAATGGATAATGGTGTTGTAGGAAGGCAGGATTACTTATTAATAGCATGCATAGTCTTTTTCTCAAGCAAGAAAAGATAATCCCTTTTATTACCACATGGACCGAAAACATTTGCAATTTACATGCATTGAGAAATAACATGTAAGAAAAGGTAGTATTGGTTAGATATCTTGTCTGGAGTGGATATAAATATGTACAAAACACCCAAAAAAAAAGGAAAAATCAGCCACTGATTGCAATCTTCAATGCAAAAAAAGCAAGTCCCCAACCTATGAAATTGATCTAAATGTTACTTGTTGGAATGTTTCCAATGTAGTTCATATTATGACTTTGTGAAATAGGTTGCAGAGCAAAGCAAGAAATCTTATCAGCAACAATGCTCACAGTTTAAGCAGCCATGTGTAATGAAAGACAACTTCTTCTCTTCGAAAGAGGCCGCCGAAATATCAAATCTTCATAACCGGATCTTGCAAGCAAGGCACAATGTAGATTAGATCTCTAAACGAATTGAGAGGCTTAGAGACGAGGAGTTGTAGCCTCATCTCGTCGAGCTACTACACAGGTAAGGAAAAAGAGATTCAAATGGTCATGAATGGTACATAGTTTGTGATGATTCTTTAAAGTCTTTTGATTTATGCAGGTTAACTAGCACTTGGATGATAATGTTTAAATCACACGAAACACAAAACAAGATCATCTAGGAATCAAATCATTTAATAGACATGCGAATGGACAGCTTTGCAATGACTCTCGCCTCCTTGCTACTCTTCAGCTACAGAAAGAGCGCCGAAATTGGCAATCATCCTAGTATTTGCAATTTTTAGCTATACTAGTCATAGATAATTTTTAGTCATAAGAAGCTAGTAAATGCAATTTTTTTTTTGTTCTGTCATAGGCAACATGATATGCATTTTTTTTTTGCTTTGTCATACACAATTGTTCATGTCATTTTTTTTTGTCATTGATGTCAGAATGTATTGATTTCATTGATTCCACGTTATATCACTTACATTGAAGTGCAATCACAAATGTGTCACCAATAAAAATGTCATCAATGAAGTGTAATAACATTTTATACTATGTTATCAATTGTATAAAAATGTTAACAATAAAAATGTAATCAAGAAACAATGTCATCACAAATGATAGAGATTAATAAATTTATGGTTAGCTTGTAGCCGAGCTCGAGCTTGATCGTTTTAAAATGAATTTATGGTTTTGTCCCTATATTTTATTTTCATATAAACAATTTTTTTTATACAAGGAAAAGATTTGGGGGTTGTTAACCGCGATTAAACCACCGCCCAAGAGCGTCCTGCTGGACCGCATCAGCACATTGAGCAGGAATGTAGACGTCGACAAAGCGCAAGGAAAGACCTATAGGAGCAAGCAAATCAGCCACACGTTTCCCCGCACGGAAGTTATGAACGAAGGAAATGCTATCAAACGCACGGCAGAGATCCATAGCAGCGGAGATCACCAACTTAATCTCCCACGGACCCTTTCAGATTCCCTTTAAAGTATTGATCACCTTCAAGCCATCTCCCTCGACATCAAGGAGGGAGTAGCTCCATGTTACAACTTCCTACAAGCCAGGTAGAAGGCCAAAACACTCAGCACGATCCATTGACACCATCCCGTGATCCGGAGCACTGCACAACAGAACCTCCCCATGTCAATTCCTGAGTATGAATCCAGAATCCGCAAGACCTGAACCGATCTTCGTGTTGTCGAAGTTTTGTTTAACGACGCCTATTAGCTGTTTTTCCCACTTTACCATTTTCTGCCTTTTCGTTTTCTTTTGACAGTTGTTATTCCTACTATTTTCTTTATCGTTTTCTAGATCCTCCATTTGCGCTTTCCTCTAATTTCTTCTGTATTGCTTGATAAACCTTTCCCAATCATCTATTTTTCCAACATCATAGTTATCAAAGAGGATTCGGTTTCTCATGGTCCATTCTCCCGAAATAAAGAACGCTAGGACGGATTTTTGCTCCGAAGAGAGATTAGAAAAGATCTCTGTACTGATATTCTTATAGGTTTTATTGTCTTTGTCAGTATTTTGGATTACATGTTAAATTTGTCTATTCATCCTTGCAACCAAGGAAAGTATCATCTAACATTTAGTGCAAGTGTGGACATCGTCTTCCATATCAGGATTGTAGAGAGGGCAATTCATATAAACAATGTTTATCTCTTTGAAATGATTTGAGAAAGAATATTGGAGGTTTTTTTTTGAACTGGAAAGAATTTGGCAATAGGGCGGGCTCTAAATGCCAAGGGCATCCGAACGGATGAAACTGCGAAGCATTGAATCGTCAGGAGTCACAGAACCTGAGAAAGCAAACTCCAGATGCGATAAACGGTCTGCAACCCAGTTTGCTTCCCGATAGACATGACGAATCTCGAAAGCATGGAAGAAGCCTAAGGAGACTAGACTTTCCAAGACAATCATTTCAGAATCTCCCGTAGGCAACCCAAAACCTTTAAGGCTATTAATAATGGTTAGGTTGTCCCCCTCAACTATGAGGTTTGTTATGTTTCATTCTCTTGTTGCTATGATCTCTTTCCAAAGAGCAAAGCCCTCAGAACCTGTAACAGAAAGAATTGGAAAAGACCCGACCCCTAAGAAAGTCGGAGTTCCTGTGTGATCTATGATTATGAATCCATAGGAGCCCTTGGAGGACGAGAAGAGGGCTGTATCAAAATTTAGTATATAAATTCCTAAGTTATGGGCTTTCCATTTTGCTTTCTTTCTCTTACCCTTTGATATAGATTTACTATTTCTATCAATATGGGTATCACTTAGAGTGTCTCCATGTTGAGTTGAATATTTCCACATAAAGTGTTGGTCTTTGATGAAAGCCACAATGCTTGGTGCATTTGTTTTAACTTTGTCAAATAGTGATTTGTTTCGGAAGTACCAAATACCCCACTAAGCGAAGGCTAGTTTAGAGAATTGAGAAATTTGTATGTCGTCTTTAATGCCTCGGATGGTAGTGTTTATGTTAGTTCCATGGTTGAAGCATCTATTTAGTGTTGTTGTCGTCGATGGGTTCAAAGTTGTAATTGTTGCTTGTGAGAATGGAAAAATCCCAGAGATGGTGAGGGAGGTCTTCATAATTTGAATCACAGTGGGGGGCAGGTGGTTGGTATACCAAAACCACGAGAAGATAGCCTGATAGACGTGGGAATACTGTTTTTTTTTTTTGTGATTTTCCATAGGAAGGTTCTAACCTTTGGTGGCACATCAAGATTTCATATTCATTTCATGTCCGATTTTTTATGGTGCTTCATGTTGTTGATCATTGCTATGGCCGAACTTGTTGAAAACCAACCATTCTTGCTTCATTTCCAGTATAATCTGTCGATGTGAATGTTTTTTGGAATCGGGGTAGTTGTTATGGATTCTATTGTTTCTCTTGGTAATGCTTGTTGAACGGAGTTGTGTAATTTTTTTATGTCCCAAGATTTATCTTCTTGTAAGAAATGCGATATTGTTGTCTGAATGTCAATTTCCTGGTCGTCATTAGCCTTTGTGATAAGAGGGGAGTCATCGAACCAATGGTCACTCCAGAAGTTTATGCTTTCACCATTTTCGATAGACCTTCGGATCCCTTCCTTAAATAGAGGTAATAGTTTTATAAGTTGTGTCCATTGCTAAAAGGTATCGCCTATTCTCTTACATTGTAATATGTTCTGGCTTTTGAGATACTTTTTTGTAACTGGAGAAACCCATGGATTTTTAGGTTCTGCCAATATTTTTTCCATTTTAGTTTTAGCTGCAAAGCCTTGTTCATGTCTTCAGAGCTGCGGAGGCCCAAACCCCCATGAGACTTGGTTTTGCAAAACTCAAACCAGCTCATAAATGGTTTATGGTTTGGTCCATTGTTTCATAAGAAGTGCCGATTAATCTTATCTAGTTTCAAGTGAACAGATTTAGGCAGTATAAAGGATTACATTATATGGAGAGGTTTGGCTGGTAGTGTAGTTATGATCAAAGTGCATCGTCCTATTTGGGATAAACAATTAGCTTTCCATTTATTTACTCGAGTTTTGGTAGTGGTAAGTAGGTCTTTGAAAGCATCCTTCTTTGTGTGACCACAAATGATAGGGCAACCAAGGTAATTACCCAACTCATTTGTGAAAGGAATTTCTAATTCATTCCAGATAGTTGTTTTCTGTGATGTTGTTAGGTTGGGGGTTGTTTTAAATTGCGATTTATGTCTATTCACTTTTTCTCCTAAGAGGGAAGAGAATTCTGTAATGACCTTGTTAATCTGATTGCAAGTTGTCTTAATGGCAGATGCAAAAATAACAATATCATCGGCAAAAGCAAGAAAGGGAATTCTTGTCCCGTTGCGCACAATTTTGATTCCCAAGTGGCTTCTAGGGTTTATGGATTCTTTGTAGAGTCCTCGAGCAAGGACTTCAGACAGTATTAGGAAGAGATAAGGAGATAGAGGGTCTCCCTGCCATAGACCTCGTTCTGGCGTGAACAGGTCAGTGAGTTCATTGTTTACTAAAACCGAGTAGGTAACTATAGTTATGCATTCTTTTATCCATCCGGAGAACCGTTGGGAGAAGCCAAACCTATCCATGATAGATAGGAGGAAATCCCAGTCAACAAGGTCAAATCCTTTTTTCATGTCGAGCTTAACATTCATCCAGCCCGATTGTCCCATTTTTTTGGAGAAAGAGTAAAATATTTCATTAGATATTAAGATATTGTCTTGTATTGATCTCCCAGCCGTAAATGCACTTTGCAATGAGTTTATGATTTTTGGAAGTATTTTCTTTAGCCTAGATGCCAAAACTTTCGACATAATTTTATATATTGTGGAGCATAGGGTTATGGGTCCTTAGTGGGAAGTAGTTTGCGGGTTTTCACATTTGGGTATCAAAGCAATAAAAGTATGGTTTATTTGCTTTAGGATCCTTCCGCTAAGGAAAAATCCCTTGACTGCCTTAATGACTGAAGGTCCAACAATATGCCAATATGTTTTGAAAAAACCGGCTGGGAAACCATCAGGTCCAGGTGATTTTTCATTAGCTAATCCAAAAACCGCGTTCTTAATTTCAGAATCGTTGATTTTTCTTGTTAGCCAGTCGTTGTCTTCATTTGTTATTTCCGTGTCGATATTGCCAAGTAAGGTACTTGGAATTCTCTATCTCTGTTGTTGCGAGTAGCGTTTTATAAAGTCACTCTTAATGATTTCACGAATGTCCCTTTCTGTGGTTACTGTTATTCCTGCTACAGTCTGAAGTGACTTTATTATATTTTTGTTGCGGCGCCCTGTCGCTATTCTATGAAAGTACTTTGTGTTAGCATCTATTGATTTTACATGTGTTCGCTTTGCCCGTTGTCCCCAATATTTGTTTTGATAGTTTAAGAGGGAAGCATGTTTGGTAGTTAGCCTTTTAAATTTATTGTCTACTTGTTGGTCATATGCATTACATAGTTGTAGTTGAAGATCTTGTAGTTCTTTTTCAACCGCAGTTATTTGACGAAAGATGTTGCCGAAAGTAACTTTACTCCAAACTTTACTTTTCTTTTTGGTCTCTTGTAATTTCTTTATAGTTTATATAAGTTGGATCCGGGTACATTAATACGCCAAGCGCTTTAAATGATTGTTCCAAATTCCGGCTTAGTAGTCCAGGCCATTTCGAACTTGAAGGGTTGGAGCTTCGGTTTTTGATTGCCCATTAAGTCTAGTGTGATTTGGGTATGATCTAATCTAATGAAGGCATGAATTTTTGTATATATGTTAGGGAATTGTTTTATAGGCTATGACTGACAAGAGTACTATCTAATTTTTCATAGATGTTATCTTCACCATGGGACCATTTTCTCTATGTGTATTTGTTTTCCGTTGTGGGCGTATCAAAAAGGTTGTGCGTGTCAATAAGCGTTGTGATTCTCGAAAATTTGTTTGTACTAAGTAAGACCCCTCCCTGTTTATCAGAAGGTCCCAGTATTTCGTTTAGGTCACCCATAATTATTATTGGTTCATTAATATTGTTGATGGTTGTCGATAATGAGTCCCAAAAATATCCTTATCACATTCAATTCATGGGGTGGAGCATATACAAACAAAATCACGATTGTTATGTTAAGTGTATAGTTTTTGTATATGGCTTGTATGATTCTATCATATGAGTCCTTTATTGTGAATGATTCATTAGTTGATTGAGACTCCTTCCAAAGGAGACAAAGCTCTCCAGAAAGTCCCGTAGAGGGACAGAAGTGCATTTTATCGAATCCTGGTTTTCTCCAACAATTATCCGGGGGTGGACGTTGGAGTTTTGTTTCTGCAAGCGCTAGGATCTTGATGTGATCTGTTTTACAGGTCGCTTCTTTGGAGACAGGGTAGTCTATGTTGTTATTTCCAAAAAAAAAGCAATTTAGAGGTAGACAATTATTTTGATATATTTGGCATGTAACTAGTATTGCCCGGCTGCAGAACTAGAAGCAATATGCGAATGTCATAGATTGTTTGTAGCGAGTGCCTTTTGCCTACACTGTCGAGTAGATGATTATATTTATCACTAGTAATGGGAAGATGCACAATATTTAAGAGGTAAGAAAATATAATTATTATGGCACCAAAGATATGTGCTACAAAAATACGACAACGGGAGGGATAATCCAAATGGTGAGGTACCAGCTTATATATAGTTTATCTTTGGTAAAAGAGTGTGGCGATTAGAGTTTTGATGAGTGTTATCAAGGTAGAGTGAAAACATAACCTTAAAGTCATAATCAAGGATATACAGAAGGCTTAGTTTATGAATGATGACATGACAGAGTCCCGTGGTGAAGGAGACAACAGGCAAAGGTATCATGCTGAAAATACATATGGAATCCCTCCGAATAGCCCATTCCAGTTGAGGTTAGAGAATCCTGTATAGAAGCAGTTCATCCCGTCAGGCGTAATAGGGATAGTAGCTGTCGGTTTGTTATGTATGAAAGCTCTTAAATTGGTTACAATACCCAACCAAACACCCATCCAAGAGGAGAAGGAAAGATCATTGAGAAAGTAAATAATTTGCAGAGCTATTATATTCGTCCAATCAAATGTCATGGCCAAGTTAGGATCTAAGATAGCACATATATACCTCATGATTGTCCAGTGCAATAAAACACAGTATAAATGATCATGTGCTTGAGATTGAGTGATTCCAATCGGGAGCAGGGTCCAAGTAATATAACCATGAACAAAGAGCAAAGCTATAGCGGAGTGGAATGCAAGCTTGCATAAATACATCAGTATACATTACAAGATTGCAAAGTGGCAGTTTGTGAGTATATTTTGTATTTCGATTATTTTTCTTTCCTGTTTTCGACTTTTTATTAAAAAAAAAAAAAAATTGGGGGACGAGGCAACCGCATACCCCCGTGGGAATCCACCTACTTGGCGGTTAGAATCTGTTTCTCAGTACATAACAGAAGTGGGTTTGGGTTTCCTTCGAGGAGTCTAGTTGCTTTTTACGCATTGCAGAGACTAGAGAGCCAGAGCCCAAGAAATGGCGAGCGGTTCGAAGGCCAGTATGGCTGGACACTACCGTAGAATCTCCATTGTTCAGTATTGGGGAAGTCGACAGTCCGGTGAGGATCCGACTAGGGAAGCTAGGCCACAGCAACATATTGGTGCTATTCGGCTCTGGATTCAGCCACAACTACATCTCGAATAAACTGCTGGCAAAGGAAAAGCTGAGGGTGCGGCCAACAGCGGCGTATCAGGTGCAAATGCTCTGCGGCTCCGTCGAGACGAGTGGGATTTGCAGAGAAGTGAAGGTAGATCTGCATTCTTGTGAAATCAGCGTCGATTGCATCCCGTTTCCGTTGTCCGGCGTGGATCTACTGTTGGGAGAGGCTTGGCTGAGCAATATAGAGAATGCAGTGCTGTTGGCGGATTCCATGGAGATTGAACTCAATGGGAGCAATGTTAAGCTGGTATGTGATTCTTCACTTGCCGCAGCACCAACTGGAAACTGCTACTGATGATCAAGTTCATGGAGAGTATGACGGAAGTGGAATCTGGGAGCACTGGTAAACCGTAAACCTAACTCTGTTCTGTTCATATTTCTATGTTAAACTGCAACTTTTAGGACTTTGTTTGGTTAATTGACTGTTTCTTCATTTCCTTGGTTATATCTGCCTTTCATCGTGATCTTGCACTAGTATGAACAAGTTTATCTGGTTAAATGATCTAATGTGGACATGTGGTTGATCTGCGGATCTTAGAACTATCCAAAATGTTTTGTGAAATGAAACTTGTGAGGTTCAGTTTTACATAGCTTGAACTGAAACCTGTCACATTTAAATCTTCTGTGGCTGTAGTTTGAGGTAGACATGAAGATCAAATTAGATGGATGAATCTGCTTTATACAAAAACTGAAATGTTTTTCTTTGAGTGGGTAGTGAAAGTAGCACCTAACCGATCGATCCTAAGGATCACGATGTTACAAAAACTCACATTCGCCATGAAGTTCACTCCCTGGTTGTTTCACGAAAGGAGCGACTATTACTAATAACTAAATAATGCACCTTCTGTACCATCCGATGACAACCTCTAGTGACAACACTATAACACCACTAGGATGTGGTAGACTTAGTGGTGTTGTTTGGACCCTCAAATGTGTGGATAGCCATAAGAGAGACCAATTTGATTCACAATTAGAGGAATCTGAGAGTAATTGCAACCTCCGAAGACAGGGACTAACTCTTCCTGCCCCATCCCCGGTAGGAGATTGAAAAGCCATCTTCATTCCTGCTAGATCCCCATCCCAATAATTAATTGTATTCTTAAAACCATCTTCATTCATGGAATGATTTAGGGCATGGAGGAAAAAACACACACATGGTTGGTTCGTGTCGGGTACTCGGGTATCCAACACGGAACCGAATAGTTTAACCGTGTCGGGTACTCGGGTTAAAACGGTTCATATACGGTTCGACCATTTTGAACTAAATGGTTTCGGGTACCCGACACGATTATTCGGTTCGTGTCGGGTACCCGGATATGCACACATCTACTCAATTTTAGGGGTGGAATTGGTACATTATCAATTTATTTTTTCGTTTACCATGTACCAACCAATTTGAATGGATAATCGTAAAATCTCTATCATTACCAACCACCAAAGGAGTTGTACCAATTTAATTGGTTACCAATTAAGTTGGTTGGTACATGTTGTTAATGATAATTTATTATATTTTGAGTGTTGATAGCACCAAAAAAAAAATATTTTGAGTGTTGAGAAAAAAATATATACAAATACAATACAACTTAATTAAAACTTAAAAGTTATTGCAACACTTAGGTTTTCATCTAAACCGACAATATTTTAACACTAAAGTAACATAAATTAAACTTATAAGTTATTACAACACATTTAAGCACTAAAGCAACCTAAAATACAAATAGGCATGTCAATATTAAAGATGTCCACATGAGAACTTCCTATGAACGCTTAGATTTTCGTCTAAACCAAGTTCGAGTTAGTTTTTCTCCTTTGATTAAAATCTTTTTTTTTTTTGCAAAAACAAATTAAAAGCAAAGTACAAAAACTAATCAACTTAATAGTTAATATCGATTAAAAGCATTTTATGCAAAAAAATAAAAGAATTAAAAATATATTTAAAATGTTGTAATAATGGATGGATTGTTCACCTCCCGAACCGTTCACCTCCTAAACTCCCGCCATGATGACACAATTTTATGTGTTTCTTTCTACCTTGCCTATATAAGGCTTGTAAGCTCACTTGGAAATACACACAAGGAATAGAGATTTGTCTTTCTCTTCTATGTTTTTCCTTCGTATTATAACACGTTATCAGCACGATCGACTCGGATCGACACCCATCTTTGTCTTCTACTTGATCTCATTTTTTTTATATGTTCTCCCGGATCCCATCCAGAATCTCAAATTGAAAATCTTAAATCTCGATTTGGATCGGATCTTCCATTTTAGAAGGAGATGATGGGATCGGCGGGAACCTCATACGAGGAAGCCATTGCAGGGTTGTCCAAGCTTCTCAGGGTTATTAAGTTGCGCCGAGTTCCTCCTCCATAGGTCCTCGATGCCGGGATCGGCCGGTGGTGAGCCCAGGAGAAGAGCACCGCGTTGGCGATCTTAAGGACGCTCTCGAGCAACTCAAGCCTCTGCGCGAGTCGCGCCTTCTCCACCCTAAGCACGGCGTTGGCGGCCTCCACGTGTAAAGGCTCGGATTTTTAAATCCTAATTTTCAGAAAAATGAAATTAAATCGAATATTTTAAGAAAAACTCGTCCTAAATTTAATAAATCGAACTCGAAACTATTAAAGCGGATTCCGACAAAATTTTAAAATTTATGCAAAGTAGACCTTATTCCGCTTTCATATGTCAAAAATTCGGAAAAAAAAAATATATTTGGATTTCATTATTAAACTCGAAATTGGAAATTTGAAATCGTATTGAATTGGGTCGGATAAGATCGAGAGAGCGGGTTTTGAGATTTGTTTTCCGGGTATCTTGAAATATCTTTTGAGAACCACACAAGTTGTCTCCTTATTTCTTCCATCGGAAATCAAAGAAAGAAATTGTAGCTCTTTCCCTTCTTGTTATCTGATTGCCCAGCCAGCCTGCAAATTGGTTCCCTTCTCCTTTGTCTCGTTGCTACAGCAGTAGCACGCCTTGTCTCTTTCCCAATGTGAAACCCAATAACCCCCTATGGCTATCTGCAGATCCGACGCCCTCTTTCAATTGGAATTCAACATACAACACTCCCTCACCACACAACGCCTCGCAGTCGCTCCATCCCCACCCGTTGAATCGCCGCCAGCACCTCCATCAAGCCACCTTCTTCTTCCTCAAAACCGAGCTGCCCATCCCCGCATCTCCTTCACTTCCGTCCGAGCAGCAGTCCTCAGACGTTCCCGGGTTGAGCACAAGCGGTTGCCCAGGAGATCCCGGTGCCAGTCGTCGCCGGAGCAGCCGCGAGCCACCGCCTTCGTCCTCTATCTCCTCTGCTTTCCTTTTCTTCGGTAAGCCCCATCTCCTCACCTTTCGACCCAAATCGATGTAAAGATCCGCCCTTTTGACCTCCTATTATCGTCCTAGGCCGAGATCTCCCCTTTTCCGACTCCGACTAAGCCAAACCGAGTCACCGGCGAAGCCGAATCGAGCCCTCGACGGATCCTCCGGTGAAGAGTTCGACCTCGGTGAGAATCCCTTCTCTCTCTTCCTTCTTGTCCGATTCCGTGCCTGTGGTGCCGGTTTGAATGGCCGGAGCAACCAGCCACCGCCGACCGCCCTTGCCCTCTCTCTTCCTTCTTCCAGATTTTCACTCGGCAATTGGGGGAGACAATTGAATAGTGCCAGATTGGGTTCGGTTTTATTTGTTTTATTTTCATGGTCCGGTTCAGGGTTTTGTTTGACTAAACCGGTCCGGTTCTTTTAAAAATCAGATTGGGTTGGGTTTTGTTTGGGCTGGGCTCGTTTTTCTTTTAAAAGAGTTTTGGGGCCTTTGTTGGGCCTTTTCTTCAAAAATCTGAATTTGGGTTAAATGGGATCCGGATTTTAATGGGTCTTGGGCCTAATCTTTGGACATGAATGTTGAGTTTTAAAATAGATTTTAAAACCTTAGGCACATTTTATGTAAATATTAAATAAATGGGGTGTAATATATTATGTAGTATTATTGTTGTGATCTAGAAATGGTAAAGTAATTTAGTAATGTTGTTTATAAATATGGGTTAATAAAGATGGATTTCTTTTGAAAATGTTTATCAGTGTCTTAAATTACTTGAAACATTAAAGTCAAGGTTTTTAAATAAAATGTCGGAAATATTTCTATGGTATGATTTTGAGAGATTGGTTTTAAGGTTTAAATGTTTAATGTCGGGATTATGTCTTGGCTTGATGATGTTGGTTTTGAGAAGAAAGTTGGAGGAATGATTTTGGTTGATGTTGATCAAATCGGAAAGGTTTTGGAAAACGGTTTTACTATCGTTTGGTTTTGAGTATGTTCAGAACTTGGAGTTCGTGTGTATGAATGATGGACCGGTAGCTTATGGAAATGGTTTGATGATAGGTGTGTATAGCTTTTGGATTGCCTTGGACTTGCATTTGAGCCCTTGCTTGCGTTATTTTGATGTTCTGCATCTTCAGGTAAGTTCCCTAGGGGGCTTACTCGGGTTGGACATTCATGTCTGTTGTTGCATTTTATGTTAGGTGTTGCATATGCATAAAAGCACGCCATGTAGTATCATGTTAGGTTGCATTAATTGAATGAGCATCTGCTTACTTTATGCGTTTGAAACAGAACGGTCGTTATCTGTGATAGTCCTAGAGTCTTTGCTAGGGTCATAGGGTAGCCCAGCCTCATCGGGTACCCTGAGTCAATCGAGTCATGAACTTCCTTATATTATGCCTGCGGGCTTTATTGTGGAGCGGGTTAGGCATGCGTGCCGCCCGATTATGATGGAATGCATTCACGAGCTGGCCAGTCTCCGCCCTATCGGAAGGGGGTGGAGGTAGGAGAGGGATATGCCACTTGGCATTGTCTTGTGCCCTTTACAGTATTTCTGCACATTATTATGAACTAGGAGCATGCTAGTGTGTTTGACTTTCGTACTGCATTAGAGCATCTTTATTAGGTATAGCACATACTATGTGGCCTCAGCGAGGACTGCCGGTCCCGCATGAGTGGCTCGATCTGACTCCTTTCCCCGTTCTTTTTTTTAAGGTATTTTCTGCAGATTTTGAGTGCTCGATGTCTATATGACGGGGTTCCCTTTTTGCGAATCGAAGAACCTAGCTAATTCACTAACTCGTTATAAATGGTAATCACTTGCTTATGATTTGGTTTGACCCGGCTTGCCGTGTCATTTGTATCCTAGTTTTGCTTCCGCTTTACTTTCGGTTGAATTGGATTTTTCGATATAGTCTAAGGACAGGTAAAGGGGTACCCAATGGCCCTTCGTGATTTTTAGGGTTTGAAATCCCTCTTTCTACTAATCTTAAATGAGTTTGAAACCTCGACCCGTACCTGGATTGCAAGATCCGAACAAGGGGTTTCATCCCTTGAAACGTAACCCGGAAATCATAATTCTGGGCCATTACACCACGGCGCCGAAATTCCGGGAGATCACCGATCTCAATTTCAATGTCGTCGTCGTCGAGAAGTTCGAGATCGGAAGGTCCGACGGTGGTGGACGAGAAGAAGTGGAAGCGGATGGAGTCCAACCGTGAGCAGGTGAGGAGACCTCGGGAGAGGAAGAAGCCGAAGCGGATGGATCGAATAACAACCGACGCCGCAGTGGATCGATCCAGGTCTTCACCTCCGCGCGGCTCCCAGGCGCTTCCTCGGCGGCGTCTATTATGCCCTCCGCCGCTCTCTGCAAGTACAATGAATTGAAGAAGGCGATACTCCGTGTCAATTCATTGTAGTTTTGATTTAATTACAATTCCAGCCCCATATATTTTCAAAAATTGAGGATCTGCTTCTATTTTCTGATAATTACAGAAAAGGTCCAATGAGTGAAAAAAATATCTTTCACACGTATCATCCCAGAAGCGATGAGATTTGGGAGTGAAGCAGATAAACACATCTCCGAAGATGTATACGCAAATTCATCAATCCCTTGAAGTGATGAATTTTAACACCCGAAGTGGATAAGTCTCATTCCTCGAAGAGAATGTGCAAGCCAAATTATATTCATTCTTGAAGTGATGAATAAATTAATATCAAATTTGTCCTTGTAGAGACAAATCAGTTTTATTCCCTGAAGCGAAAAAAACTATTTAATTAAATGCACTAACATATCTTTTGGACACATCTCCCGTAGAGACGAATAAACTAATTTCATTCCCGTACAGATGAATTATCCAATGTCATCCCTGTAGAGATGAAACGATAAATATCATCCCCGTAGCGATGAAATGATAAATTTTATCCCTGTAGTGATGAAATTGTATTTATTATTTATGTTTATTTAATTCATATGTATGTCATTTTATTTTATTTATTTAAACTATATTTGTTTTCCCTCATTTCTCGAAGCAAATGAACGGACTCATTTCCCAAAGCAAATGAACGGACTCATTTCCCGAAGCAAATGAACAGACTCATTTCTCGAAGCAAATGAACGGACTCATTTCCCGAAGCAAATGAACAGACTCATTTCCCGAAGTAAATGAACGGACTCATTTCCCGAAGTAAAGGAATAGACAAATCACACCCACGTAGGGATGAACTGGTAAATGTCATCCTTGTAGTGATGATTCGTATAGCCAGAGAAACAAATCAACTCTGACATCAGTTTCCTGCAGTAAACGATAAAATTGCATATAAGAATACCCCCTCCCGACGTAGGTGATAAAATGGTCTCGAAGATCTATGTTAAATTGTCTTGTCACTCGAAGTTGACATTAATTTTATTTATTTATTTAAAAATTATTGTTGTTGATATTCATGTTTCTTAATAGTAGTATGCTTTACTATTTAGTATTGTCTTTTATATAGTTTTTTATTATTATTATTCCCTTAATGAACCATATTGTGAGTTTTCATCAATGCATGCATAAGAGCTTGAAGACTCTAATTTCATATTCTTATAAACTCTAGAAGAGTATAAGATCTTATTTTAAACATTTGTACTCTTGAAGAAGTACATGGAATATGGGTTATGGCATATTCAGAACTATTTTTATTTGGTTAGTACAACCAATATAAATAACCATAAAACATGATCTGGTTTACAAGGTCACTTCCTGACAATCCTCTAAGCATTGCTTGAAGCATGCCCCTCTTGTAGAGGGTGTAAAAGAGGTAATGGTTAAGCGCGCTACCAATGTTATTGTCGTGACTTATAACTAGGTCATATTTGTACGGTTATTTCTAATGTCCCGAAGAACATTATGAATAAGGATAAAGTGTATCTAATGAATACACGTAGTTGGTCATTAGTTTCATACTTGTAGTATGACTCCAACAAAAGTTTTGAAAATACCCAGTTAACGGCATCTGATTAAATAAATGGATCACAATGTACAAAGTTCAATGGTTAGAATGTTGTACCATTGAAACTTATGATGTCACTAACCAGAAGTTATTTGATGATAAAATCTTATTCTTTGTGGCATTTGGTCGCTCAAGTAAAATGATGATTTGGAAGATCATTGAAATTCATATGAATACCCACCGAAAGGACTAGAAGATCCTAGGACCGGAAGATCCTCAATAAGGGTGACCATACATGTACGGATTGTTCTCTTGGCAAAATAATAACAAGACCGTATATAGTAAAAAGTAAATGCAAAGTCTCTTATGTCTCTTGACCGAGTTCAATGAGACAACTACGAACATAAAACATCGGCATATGGACAAATGTTATTCCAATATAGATGCCTTAACACGTTGGTCATATGAAAAGGTAGAGAATGTTTGAGGAGCATATAGTAGCTCACAACGACCTAGAAGAGTCATTAGTCAAATGGGCCCATGCAATTCTGCATTTCGAATTTGACACAATAACTTCTCTCGAATTATCTCCAGAAGAGAGTGTATGTTCCGAGGCCTCCTCCAAAATTAACTAAAAGACCACAAAGAAGTTGAATGATACACGGGGTTTGAGTCCCTAATGATATCAAATACCTCGAGCTTTAGAAAGGTGATCAAATGCTCGGTATTTAGGGGGAGAGGAAATGAGACCGTAATAAGAAAGAGATTGCATGAAAGCAACTTTTCTATATATCATTTGGGATCCGCGGATGAATGAAAGTGAACCAGAAGTTCAACACTTATGTACACCAAATGATAGTTATATGGTTTAGCAGAAAGCCATCGAATGCATTTACTAAGGCCAAGAGAGTGACTAAGTCACGTATATTGCACTAGCTAGCTCATTTGGAGGTTCCAAAAGTAACTCCGAAAACCAACAAAATCAAGTGAGTCTCAAATACACCAGAAGTGTTGAAGATCACTAGGCTCTCGCTCTAGGATTCCCCAACAGTGGAAAGAGCACATGGAATTTATGATGAATTCTTTAAGCATGATGTTATTGGACCCGTAGTTCCAACATTGGATAGTATAACATCATTGATTTTAAGTGGGTGTTTATACAAAACCGCAATAAGCGAAATGAAGCTGTAAGATATAAAGCAAGATTGATTGCACAAAAGTCCCCTTTTGGGTGATATGAAAATATATTCACCAGTAGTGGATATAATATTTGGCTTTCAAATGAACCGACTCCAACCGTAAGTTGACGGACATAGTAGTTGTATACTCCAATTGATCATTCATAAAAGAATATAAGTTAAAATGATCGATTAATTTGAAATGCCCGAAGCATCAATATGAAAGTCTCGTCATATGTACACGATTAAGCCAAAGGGTGCTTATAGTACTTGAAGTATTGTGTAAGTGGTGACATAGTGTATTGAGTCCTGAAGTACTATACACAACGTTGTACTCTTTTCCTTAATCTTGGTTTTTATCCCACTGGGTTTTTCCAAGGTAAGGTTTTTAATGAGGCAACTTATACACCATCTTTACATCAGATCCCCCGTATCAAACAATGAAAAGCCATCTAGGTCCTGAAGTACCTTATAGTTGTGCATTGAAAGCAGCTCATCACCAAAGACAAGTCTATTGCATCGAAGTCAAGTATGATATATGAAGGCATTTTCACTTGCACACATCGACGACAACTTTCAGACTCGACCGTACAACTCTTGAAGTTGGCATTATCAAAAAATTTGAAGTGCTTATCAGAATGAGAAAGCTGCAAGAAGGATGTTGTATTCAGGGGGAGAATATACGATCTGCACTATTTTTCCCTTCGATCAGGTTTTGTCCCACTGGGTTTTCCTGACAAGGTTTTTAATGAGGCAGTATCACCAAAGCGTATCAAACGACAGCTGTACTCTTTTTCCCTTAGTCCTAGTTTTTGTCCCATTGGGTTTTCTAGGCAAGGTTTTTAACGAGACAGATTATAATGTTAGAGGTGTACATCCAAGGGGGAGTGTTGTAATAATGGATGGATTGTTCACCTCCCGAACCGTTCACCTCCTAAACTCCCGCCATGATGACACAATTTTATGTGTTTCTTCCTACCTTGCCTATATAAGGCTTGTAAGCTCACTTGGAAATACACACAAGGAATAGAGATTTGTCTTTCTCTTCTATGTTTTTCCTTCGTATTATAACATAAAATAAAATATATATATATATATATATATATATATATATATATATATATTGGTAGGAATTGGTTAGTATTACCGTTACCAACTAATTTCAAATGGATTGGTAATGGTAATACCAACTTTTTAGTTTTCATTACCGTTACCGTACCAAGTTTTGGAACTTGGTTCGGTATACCGAACCAATTATATTGATAACCAATTATGTTGGTTACTAATTTAATTGGTTCGGTTCGTACGTGATGGTTTGATTTGTCGTGGTACGATTATACCGAACCAATTATATTGATAACCAATTATGTTGGTTACTAATTTATTTGGTTCGGTTCGTACATGATGGTTTGATTTGTCGTGGTACGATTTCTCCAGCCCTACTCAATTTCACAGTCCATAGGTTAGGCCATTTGGATTCCAGGAAGGATCTCCTACTTCACTCCATACAACATAAAAATATTTAGGTTAAATATTTATAATAAAAAATTCAAAAAAATATATTTATATTATAAATAGTTAATTATATATGTTTATATATTCTTTTCATGAAAAAACATATTGTAAAAAATATTAAAATTGAAAAGATGATTATTTGATGATAATAATTTGAATATTTTTTAAAATATGTTTTTATTAGAAAAAATTATGCAAATATATATCATTTGTTATTTACTCAATCCGTCTCAAAATACATGCCTTTTTTTGACGGAGCACGTAAATTAAGAAGTAAGTTAAGTGTAATTATTAGATGTAAAAAAGAGGTTAAGTGTAATGATTAGACTTGTAGTTGTTTCTTTTTTTTTTGTGAGTAGGGGAGTAGGGGTGATGTAAAAAATAGAGTAATTATTAAATGTAAAAACATGTTAAGTGTAATGATTAAATCTAAAAAGACATGTATTTTTGACAAATTAAATTAGCTAAAAAGACATGTATTTTGAGACGGAGGGAGTATAATATAAATATAATTTTTTGAATTTTTTATCATTAATATTTAAGCCAATTAATTATGTGATGTTGGGAGTGGAATAGTGAATGTTGTAGAAGATCTATACTGTTTGAATTCCAATGTAACTCATTATTATAATTTAAATATAAATATAAACATTTAAGCAATATTTGATTATTATAATTTATAATTGGTTTAAAATAACATAAATTTTAAATAAAGACTTGTTAGATTAAACACCAAATTAATGTAGTGTAAAGTTTATAACTATATTATAAACTTAATGTAATCAATTTACATAATTTACAATGTATTTAATTTGAAATCTATATTTTTTTAAACACATTTAAAAAAGTGTAATGGTACTGTGTTTGGATTCCAAGTGTTTATGTTTATAATTATAAATACAAATAAATGGAAATTGTTTTTTTAGCTTATTTTACTAAGTGTTTCAAGTTATATAAATTTAAAATCAAATATTATATAAATTGTGACAATCAAACACTAACTATTGTGTTAAATTTATAATTATATCACAAATTTAATATAACTTAGTTTCACAATTTACAAGGTATTTTATTTACATGGAGTTCGTCGGGCTGACTATTAGGTGGCTGTCTGACAGCAGTTTTGTAGTCGGGAGGTTTTTCGGTGGGCGGAGGTTGGCTAATAGAGAATCGCTAGTTGTATACACGAAGATGGATGAGAGGTTCAATGAAAACCCTTCAATTCACTACAGGTAATTTTTCAATTCTTCAATTCAAATTTTTTCCAATATTATTGTTGGGGAGACGATGTCGTTCTATTACCTTGTATGTTATATTAAATGTGGGGCCCAACTGATTGTATTGTGTTTTCATTATAAGCCCATAGCTCACAAGCCCAATATAAAAACTTGTAATCTCGATCATACACAATACACATATTTCAGTTTTCTCTTTTTTTTCTCCTCTTCATCTTCCTCGCGTCTCACCTAAGCATCAATGGCTCAGTTGTGATTTGATCTCTCAGATCTTTCATGGTATCAAAGTAGTAATTGCTCTTCGATCATTTTTCACATCAGATCTAGTTCATCGACCATCTGTTTTCGTTGAAATCACATAAATTTCCACAATCCAAATTTCGATTGTTGCTATGACTTTCGATGGCAAGAATGTCATGAAATGGAAGAGGTCTACTAAGATCGCATTAAGCGCGAAAAACAAATTTCAATTTGTCAACAAAAATTTTCCCCGGCCTGACGACGATGATCAACGAGCTGAAGTTGGGAAAGATGCAACAATATAGTGATCTCTTGGCTCTTAAATGGCTTAGATATGAAAATTCATAGGAGTGTGATCTATACGAATATTGCCAAAGAGATATGGGATGAGCTCAAGTCGTGTTATGGTCAGATTAATTAGGGCTGCGCATGATTCGGCCCAAACCGAATTTTTGGGCCGAACCAACACAAACCGAACCGAACCTAACCGAACCGATGTTTTTCGGTTCGGCTTTCGGTTCGAGAATTCTCAATTTTCGGTTTCGGTTCGGTTTGTGTTCGGTTTGTGTTAAACCGATTTTTTTTATTTTTTTTTATTTTCTATTAAAGGCTTATAATTTTATAAATTTATATAACTTATAAATTTATAATCCATATAAAATTTATTACTTTTTTAATATTTTATCACATAAAAATATAAAATTATATATGTATACAGCCCTTGTTTGTTCAACCGTAGTTCTGGGCAGTGGGCATCCAATTTCAATTTGCTAATTCCCCAAATCTAAAGTTCAAAACGGCGGAACCCTAGGCGTTGTAGGCGACCCCGACCAGCGAACCGCGACCTTGCTCCTGCAGTCCTGCTCGCCTCCTCTCCGGCGGTCCGGTGACCTTGCTCGACGAATCCAGGGAGGTGCTTCTAGGAGCAGATAGGGGTGAAGGCGCCAGGAACGACGAAGAGGATGGACTTGGTGAGGTCGGAGACGGTGGTGGTCTGGAGTTCGCCGCCTCGCCGGCGGAGTCGAAGTAAGAGAGGGTGGCGTCGGGAAGCTTGGATCTGATGTTGAGGCAGGCGGAGATTGGGGCGGATGCGGCGGTGGAGTGAGAGGATGAGAAGATGCGGAGAGGCTTGAGTGCTTGACCTTCAGGAGCCGGATGAAGGAGGAGGAGAAGGAGGAAATGGGGAGCCTTGCGACAGCGGAGGTGGTGGCCGGTGGTTGCTCGCCTCCCCTCCGGCAGTCCTTGCTCGCCTCCCCTCCGATTTGCTTATGCTCTTTTCTCTTCTCTTAGATCTAGGTTTTTTTACGGGGGTGAGTTGGGGCTGATTTTGGGTTCACTTCCTGGGGCGGCGGTAGAGGATTAGGGTTTGTTCTACTTTTCTCTCTTCTCTCTTCCTGATTATGGATCATTTTAATTGAATGAGGGATTTGTTTTGTTATGAAATTATGGATTAGGTTCAATTAGGTTAAAGCCGAACCGAACACAAACCGAACCGGCGAATAACCGAACCGAACCTAATACATTCGGTTCGGCTTTCGGTTTGGATTTTTGCGAATTTCGGTTTCGGTTCGGCTCGGTTCGGCCCGGTTCGGCTCGGCTTTGAGCCGATGCACAGCCCTAAGATTAATGGCGCTCAAATGTTCGTGTTACAATGGGATCTAAACTCTTTCACTCAAGGGACGGCTACAATCTCCACTTATTTCAATAAATTGATGTCTTTATGGGAGAAATTTGATAATTTGAGGAAAGTGCAACCATGTACATGTGATTCTAGACAAGATAACTTGAAGTTTCGAGAGGAATACAAGTTGATGCAATTTCTCTTAGGTCATAATGAGAATTACACATCTTCTAGAGGTTCAGTCATGATGATACAACTGCTTTCGACTATGAGTTTGGCTTCTTCCTTTATTTCTTAAGAAGAAGCACAACATGATTATAAGAATCCTGCTCGTTTTAGTGTTGATGTGACTTCGATGTTTAATGTTAAGGCCAAGAAAGGAGATGTTCATATACAGGCTAAGAAATCAGGGTTGTTTTGTACTTACGGCAAGAAGGCAAATCTCCACTTATTTCATCCATGGTTTCCCTAAGAAGAATAACCGTGGAAAGAAGGCAGATGCTCAGGTTACGGATCGTACCAGTGGGAATGTTATTCCTGAACTCCCACAAGCTTAGTAAGCTCAACTCTTGGACATGTTGAACATCACAGATCAACGTAGCAGAGATGTCATGACATGCACCAACACAAAGTTTGCTGGTTTTGCAGGTATGGTTTCAAATGGTTGTCATTTAAACAATTGGATATTGGATACAGAAGCCAATAGCCATATATGTACAAACATATCGTTATTCTTAACTTGAGCACCTATCTAAAGGCCTTTCTCTGTCACCTTGCTTACTAGTTCTTCATTTCTTGTTGTCACCATGGGAAGTGTTAGATTGGATGATGGTCTACACTTGAAAGAAGTCTTGTATGTTCCTAATTTCAAGTGCAATTTGCTCTCCATTAGCAAGCTTGTCAAGGACACTGGGAAATCTATTTTGTGCCCTCCTCATATGTGTCTAATGCAGAATGTGTAGGGTAAGAAACCTCTTAGAATTGGAAGATGTGATAGATGGCTTTATTTCTTGGCCGCAAAGGTTACTAAAGTGGAGTTTTCTTCTAGCAAGATTGGCTCAGTTGCAGCTGCTATAATAAGTAGGGTTGTGCATCGGTCTAAAACCGAGCCGAGCCGGGCCGAACCGAACCGAACCGAAACCGAAAATCTCAAAATTTTAAACCGAAAGTATTAGGTTCGGTTCGGTTATTTGCCGGTTCGGTTTGTGTTCGGTTCGGTTTTAACCTAATTGAACCGGATTTCCATAAAAAAAAATTAAAGTATACAAATATAAATATATATATACACTGTATTTATGTGTATATATACACATATAAATACATATTTCAATATAAAGTATACCAAATATATATAAACATATACATACAAGTTCATATACACTGTAATAACTATATTTATACTTTATAAAGTATACAAAATTACAAATATATATATATATATATATATATACACTACTTAATGCAAATACAGTGCATGTGTATACATGTAATACATAATTATATATGTGTATACAAAGTAAGTATGTGTATATATAAAGATATACATTGTATTTATGTAATGTATAAAAAAATTCGGTTTAACACAAACCGAATCGAAACCGAACACAAACCGAACCGAAAAATAGAAATTCTCGAACCGAAAGCCGAACCGAAAAACTTCGGTTCGGTTCGGTTTGTGTTGGTTCGGCCCAAAAATTCGGTTTGGGCCGAATCATGCACACCCATAATAATAAGTGCTCAGACTTGGCACACTCGGCCTGGACATCTACCTGTCCCAAGTTAGTACATTTTCTAAAGTGACTGCTTTAGATACTTTGTCTCCATGTGAAATTTGTGCAAGAGTCAGGCAACACCGTTTGTCTTTTCCCAAAAGTAGAAATACTACTACAAGACCTTTTTAATTGTTACATATAGACATGTGGATACCTTTGCAGGTTCACACCTACAGTGGAAATCGATAATTTGTCACCATTGTTGATGATTTCAATCGTAGCACTCAGGTGCATTTGATTGGTAGCAAAGAAAATGCGTTTGCTGTGATTAAAGTGTTTGTTGATATGGCGGAAACCCAGTTTGATTTTCGAGTTCTCACCATTCGTACTGACAATGCTCAAGAATTGGGGTTGAGTTGAGCCTCTTCGGAGTATTTTCAAAGCAAATGGATTATTCATCATACATCTTGTGTAGCTACTCCTCAGGAAAATGGCGTTGGGGAGAGAAAACACAAGCACGTTTTGGATGTGGCAAGAGCTTTTCTTTTTTTTTTTTCTGGCGAAATTACTTCTTAAGTATTGGGGAGAAGTTGTTCTTGCAGTTGTTCATATCATTGATAGGCTTCCGAGTAAGGTGTTGCAAGGTAAGAGCCCTTTTGAGACTCTCAGCAACAAGAAGCCTAGGTGTGAAGAACTTAGTAGTTTTCGTTGCTTGTGTTATTGCTCTACGCTTAAGCAAGGGAGACACAAGTTTATGTCTCGTGATACTCCTTGTGTTTTTCTTGGCTTTCCAATTGGCGCCAAAGATAAAAGGTATCGAACCTTGATACACATTGAGTTCAAGTTGCATTGCAAGAGATGTTGTTTTCTTTGAGACTCAGTTCCCTTATAAAGATGCCTCTCCCTCTGAGCCTCTATTTCCCTTTAATCCTATTGTTGTTCATGATGATGAAGATGAGGTCCCATCTTTTGCTCAGCTTCATATGCCTCAATCTTCACTTGCATTCGACACCGGCGAGAAGGATGAGTAACCTTTTTTCTATCAAGAAAAATCACCAGCCGTCGATTTTGATTGTTAAGAATCAAGATCCAACGACCAAAATTTCTTGATGCCCTTCTGCATCAACAACCTAGAGAACTTGCGTAACTCCTTCACGTCGTCCTTGCAACCAATCCACGAGTCTGACGAGTCCACCGACTCCTTCCCGACCTCCAAATATGTAGAGGAGGTAGCTCCGGCGCCATGCGCGGCCGAGACGGTGGTAGTACTGTTTTGATTTGAGGAAAGATTCGAGATCCGTCTTCACCTTGCTCTTTACGTCGGCATCCATCGTGACTGTTTCGATCGCCGTCGGGTGCGTGAACGCCACCAATCTCCACCACCTCCAGCAACGGCCGCCCTTGTGAGGAAGAAGATATTTGGGATTTGGGAGGTAGTTGAATGGAAAGATCGTGGAGGGGCAAAAGGCAGGTATGGAAATTCAGTTGTTCGAGTTCTCAAGGAGAACGTGGGGGAGTACGTGGCCTAAAAATTTTCCTTCTTAATTTTGCTCAGACAACGACATGTGACTCAATTTTTTATAAAGACATTGCTTCTGGTTTTATAAGTACTAGTGTAAGGCCCGTGCCTTAGGTACGAGTCCGAAATATTTTGATTATATACTATAATGTAATATTATACAAACAACAGACTGAAAATAGCACATAATTGAAGATTTTACAAGAAGCCTATTGAATCTTCAAGAAACTCTAATGGGGAACTCAAACTTCACTAAAACCCATTGTTGCAATCTTTAATTAGTTCAGCAAAGCGTGAAGATTTTATAAGAAGCCTTGAAATAGCACATAATTTATTCAATTGAGAAATGAATATCATGATCGTCATCGCCAGTATCTACTTCTGTTTTGCTAAACCTTCTTGATATCCTAGGAAAGGTGTTCAAGTGCTTGGCCGGTCGTTGTTTCCACTGACGTACAAGTTTTCAACAGTGAGAAAATGACTTGCCAATAGATAAATAAGATTGGCTTTCAGACATTGGAGAATCGGTATCTGATTCTTTGTCACTATTGCGATCTTCAAGAAACTTTAATGGGGAACTCAAAGTATTTCGTTTCCTACTCAAAATCAAGGAACTTTAGGTCTGCAAGAAAGAGAGAGTTCAGTGTGTAGGAGACTGAGAAAAAACATAAAAGACCAAAAAAGATAAAAGACCAATAAACCACAGTTGGATGACCAAGTTGTTGTTTGGAGCTACTCAAAAGGTGGAAAATTTTACTACCTTTAGCAGAGGCCGAGCACCAAGAGCTCATCGAATGTAGTTTACAATAGCTCATCGATAGGCTCGTCACTTGTTGACATGGTTCGTTCATGAATTTTTGCAGGTTCTTCATCATCAAAGCGCTAAGTAACCAGAATAACAACATAAGTTACGTTGCGCACAAGTATGAGATATATGTAAGTAAAAACATATAGAGGTAGGTAGTTTTAAGAAAAATAGATATAGATTCGCCGAATAGGTAAAAACAACAATTCCTGAATAGAGAGTGATAGAACATGACATAGACTCTGGTGAAAACAAAACCAAACATACTTAAGGGCATGCCATTGGGACCATGTACATTTATTAGAAAACACTTCAAACTGATAGAAAACTCAAATGCAACACCATTATGGAAGTTCGATGACAGAGTCACATACCAAACTAACCATCATGCCCATTCTCATCCATCTATGTAGGAGTTAGTTTCCCATACTACCATTTGATAATCCAAAATTTAAAAGAAAAACCAGTTAAACGGGAAGAGAGAGTACCAAAGCCATGGAAGGATAGGGTCGGAGTCAAAAGAAGCCTGGATATAGGTTAGGAACGAGAGATGAAACTGTCAGAGGACTATTCAAAATCGCAAGCTTGGATATTCTATCGGGATTCTTCAAAGCCCAGGTTAATCCATATGAACCTGCTAAAAATCCCTATAAGGATTAGAACATCCGTTAGCATGGTAAGTGCAAGAAGGTGGCTTCAAAACACTCATCCTTATTTCCTTGATTATGGCTAACTGGATATGAAATTAAAATCTCCAACAAACAACATAAATACAAACATAATCAAACTATTCATGTGAAATAGGATGCTTCCATTTCACACCTACATAACCAAATGGAAAGGAGACCGCATTCCAATTACTTCAAGAAGATCACTCAATGCATCATGGAATTCCTTTTCTGCAAAAGAGATATTACTATATCAGAAATTTTGATCTTTATCCACGCGATAAATTCAAGTGAACTAATGGGTTTGGGAGGGAAATGAAAACAAAGAAACACACTAGCATACAATTACAGAGAAATGCAAATAGATAGAGCTGTGTAATCAAATCCATATCCTGGTTGAGGCTTATCACTGAAACCAAATCCGATCCAATCAGGTGCAATGCAATGGAACCCTGAATCTGACATCTAATCAAGAAGATTTTGGTGAATAGCATGAATGCATTAGGTAATTTGCTCATAACATAATCATTTTTAGTAGTACTATTACCCATTTATAATGATAAAAACACTAATGACTTCTCTATAAGCAAAATGATCAAATCTGCAATCCTAACTACGTTGGCCAACAACCTGTGACATCACAACGCGATAACGGTAAGATTGTGTAGGCTCCCCATGAAGGAAAATGATAGCTCGTCTGCTACGAGGTAACCCTACAACATCATTTTGTAGGAAAACAATGTTTAGATACTCTACAAATGAGTTTTTGGCTTCAAGATAGTAAGCAACATTTCACCTGTTTCTCTCACAAACCAAATCAACTCTCCAGACTTTATATACCTTCCATAATCCTTTCCCTTGTCTTCTATTTTCTGCAATGATCAATCATCCTTGTCATAGAAATCAACTAAATCAAAACAACAAAATCAAGATTAAGGCCTCCAACAAAGATGAAACAACCAAACCGCACTATCAAACAAAGACGAATCAATCAAAACTGCATCCGGAGAACAAATCTAGTCTAGAACAATTCTTAAAAGTGAGTTTACCTAACATTGCAGTTTTGTGCAATCAAATCATTAACATCAAACTCGTCCAAAATCATGCAAATCTGCAAGAAATCTATCACAATCTCTAACCTAAATCATGCAAATATGCTAGAAATCAACGAATCGCTTAACCGTACACATCAATTCAGAGCGATCTTCGCAATCCTCAATCACGAAAAATCAATCATCGCTTGCCTTGTAGAGGTAGGTGAGGCTACACTTACCACAATAGCGGCGGTCGTGGTGGACCGGTGGTTGGCCATGAGCATTCCGGCGCCACACTCGGTGTTAGGGCACTCCTTCCTAAGCCTCTTAACCTTTCCAGAATCATCAATCTTCAAGATTTGCAAGACGACGAGCTTCACCTTCTTGTGCTTGTGCCTAACCTTCTTCGGCTTGGTGTAGGTCTTCTTCTTCCTCTTCTTGGCGCTACCTCGGAGGCGGAGCACCAGGTGGAGCGTTGACTCCTTCTGGATGTTGTAGTCGGCGAGGGTGTGGTCGTCCTCCAGCAACTTCGTGGCGAAGATGAGCCGCTGCTGGTCTGGGGAATCCCCTCCTTGTCCTGGATCTTAGTTTTCAGTTTTCACATTGTCGATTTTGTCAAATGATTCAACCTTTACCGAAATCGTCTTCCCCGTTAGGTTTTTTCACGAAGATCTGCATCTTCACACCTCTCTCGCTCGCACTCCCCGGTCGGATATCATGCTCTTTTTTTGGGAAACTGGAATTGATTAAAGAAACAGTACCCACTTCAGAACGTGGGTTATGAGAGAAGAAAGTTAGACAGGTAATGGAGAACGTGGGATGATATGGATCAATAACTGACGGTTTTCTTGATCAGTTTCCGGCCACAAGTATAAAATTGATACGTTGGAGGGTGAGATGGATGCACCAACTCCCGAAATAGGGAAGGGAGACTCTCTACTGTTGACACGTGGATTCTAGACATAAATTACGTAGGAGGTGAGTGCTTCTGCTTTTAGGTATAGTACTAGTGTAATACCCGTGCCTTGAAGGCACGAGAGTTTTATCCATTTTAATTTGAACATCATTTTATATATCTATATATATAATATATACTATATTAATATATACTTGTTTATAACAAAAATATGTATGTACAAAGTTTTTTTTGTAGTTTATAAATTAGTTAGAAAGAGATACAATACAATTTTTTTAAATAATTTAATAAGGTAAAGTATTAATAATACTCAAACACACCACCTAATATAATTGAAATAAATATATAATTATTGTCATAAGCACATGATTATACGAATATTTTTGAAGTTATGTAGATATACATAACTTATCCATTATTTTCATTAGAAAGATGGCTAGAAAGAGAGGGAAATTAATAGTGAAAATAAAGGTAAGATGGTAAAAATAAAAAGATCCTAAAAGGTAGAAAAATGATATAAGAAGCCTCATCTAAGATGTAAAATAAGCATTAGTAATGCTTGTAAGTCTTAAAATATTATTTATTTTTAGATAGTCATTTAAGATGTCTAAAATAAGTAAATTGTAAGAAAAAAACTTTTTTTTCGGCTCTAACTGATTTTTATAATTAATTTTTGAAATCGAGTATTCACAAATAGATTATTTTTCCTAACTTCATAAAAAAAACTTTTGCAAACCTTAAAATATTGAAATTATAATAAGAGCCTTCTAGGTTGTATAAAATAAATATAGACGTAAAATATCATTTTGATTTTTTTTCCTTCAATATTTGAAGCCAAACACCCAGAAATTAATCTTAAAAGAGTGTTTATTTATTTATTCAAATTTCACATTTTCTTTTCTAAACATTCTTCAATTTTTGTATGTAGATCTTAAAATGTTTTTTTTTTTACTATTCCTAATAGTCATTTAAGATCTTTAGAATAAATATAATTTCTATCTGAAAAAATCTTAGGTTAAAAATTTAAATAGATGTCATGTAGAATGTGTAGAGTTAGTATAGATTTATTCATTTTCGATAAAAAAAATTTCTACCATTTTTTAAGGATAACATGTGCAAAAATAATCTCTTCTTAAAATTAATGATGTTTCGCTTCCATCTCCAAAAATATTTAAAAAATTTCAAGAAAAAATATGTCGATACCATATAATATGTAAATTTTGAAAAGAAATATGATTTTGAGAATCATTGATTTTTATAATTACTTTTTATTTTGACATTTGAATTAAATATCTATCCATTTTTAATATGACTGATAAATATAATATTGGAAACAAATATTTAAAGTTCCCTTAATAATATCGATTAATAAGAAAAGAAACTTTCGATTAGTATGAAAATAGGAAACAAATATGTTTAAAATATGAAACGTGTATTTTAAAATTTCAGCAATAATATTGCCCAATAAAAAAATACCATTAAAATAAAAAATTAAGTTTAATTGTGAGCGTGACACGTCAGCAAAATGCTAGCAGAATTAGTAATATTAATAGATAGATTATTAATATTATTAGTAGATTTTTATTTTGACATTTGAATTAATTGTCTACACATTTTTAATACGATTGTGATGAATATAATATAGGAAACAAATATTTAAATTTCCCTTAATAACATTGATTAATAAGAAAGGAAACTTTTGATTAAAAAATTCAACTTTAATTTATAGAGCAACACGTTGGCAAAATGCTATGAGAATTAGTAATATTAATAGATAGAAGATAAGGGGTAGATATTGGAGGTGAGTGCTTCCACTTTTTATTTAGGGGCGATTTGCGAAATATACATATATGGAGGCCATATTAGCCTAATGTACACGATTTTAGAAATTTTGCCAAAATATACACAATATTACACGGGGCACGCGCAACCTCCCCCCCGATCTCTCCGACGCTGACGCGAGATAGACCTCCCTCCGATTTTCGATCGCGGTAGCCTGTGTGTATTGATCAACGCCGATCTCCTCCTGATTTTCGGTACTACATCTATCACTACATCTATCTAATATCATAGCATTACTGAATTGTGGTTTTGATGTCAGCATTCGTATAATTGGTAGATCTGTCGTTCATAGATCTGTAAATTTCGTTTTATATCCAATAGATGAACTCGTATAGTGTAGATCTTGTAATTTCGACTTCAGTTGTTACTGTTTCGATACAAATCAGAGTAAGTCGTCAACAATATATAGAGTTTCAGGTTCTTCGTCGATCTGCTAGATCTGTCAACATCACGATCCTTAAAATATCTCTGTTGGATGAATTCGAAATGTTGTGCTTGAATGAATTGAAAGGAATTAATTGTATGAATTGTTCTACATAGATCTGTTTTGATTTCTAGCCTCATTGTATAATGTTGACACTGTCTGAGATTTCGTAAATAAATGCCATGTATCTAACTTATTTCTATCATGCTGACACGGAATCAAATGCAATTCATTGTACTTCTATACATATTGCCTGTATCTAACTTATATCTATCATGCTGACATGGAATCAGAGTAAACTCATTGTGACACTGATTGTTTGTATATTGTCTCTATTTAATTGATAGGTCAATCATAAATGGAACCTCATGTGATTACAGTAGTATTTGGTGGATCATGGGTGTTTGCTGACACAGGCCTGGAATTTGTTGGAAACACAACATCAAAGGTGTTTTTGCTATATGATTCAACAACACTACAAGACTTGAAGAGAAAGGTGTGCACTAGATTCAATGTAGACAGTGTTCTTGAATTGCAATTTAGTCATTTGCACCCATGCAAAAAGCTCAAAGCCCCACTTATAGTTGATTGTGACACTGATTTGAAAGAATTCCTCGATATATCAGCACTAGATGGTGTAGACTATGCTGTTGAGTTGTGTGTCAGCATACAGGCACAAACACTTGCAATTGTTGACACAACTGACAGGGAGAGTGTGAAATCAGTTGGGTTGATTGAGTATGACAGGGAGCAAAATCATATGATTGCTGACCCTCAAATGCAGACGGTGGGGTCAGATGACATGAATGATGATATGGATGATGATATGGAGGATGATAATGACATTGATTGTGATGCTGACACCTGGAGGAGACTGTACTCTTCCATGCGCAGTAGAGATAAAACAATTGAAGATTGCAAGGATGACAGCTCTAGCATGAGTAGTTTCAACAATACCTCATCCAGCACAATGTACATTGGGAGAACCTTTGAATCAAAGAAGGAAATGAAGGATGCTTTACGTATATTATCGGTGACAGAAATATTTGGGTACCGAGTAACGAGATCTGAACCCAAGTATTTTAGGGCGCATTGCGTGGATACTAGCTGCAGATGGAAGTTACACGTAAATACTGTTTCTCAGAATTGCTACGAGGTGTGAGCGTACAATGGTTTGCACACATGCACATGGGATGTGAGAACAAGCAATTACAGGCAAGCACCTTCCTCAGTGGTAGCAAGCATAATCCAGCCAGTGTAAGTGTCTATATGTTATCATCAAAGTAACACTCAGTTCAGGTATCACATCATTCATTCTAATGTATGCGTTATTACAGTGTCAGCAGCGGCTACAATCCAAAGCAGATAATGGATAAAATGAGGACTGAAAAAAGAATTCCCATTAGTTATTGGACAACATGGAAGTCAAGAAGAATTGCACAAGAAAGGGACAGAGGGACACCGGAGTCAAATTTTGCTGACTTGCCATTATTTTGTCACATGATTATGGAGAAAAATGATGGAATTGTTGCATTGATGTCAACAGATGTTGATGGCAGGTTTAAATACTTGTTTTTATCATTTGGGCAGTGCATTCGGGCCTTCCCTGCATTGAAAAAGGTATAAAATTATCAGTGTCAGCACAGATCACTTTTGAATATTTCTTTGTCATCGCACAACTTATGATCATTATTTTACAGGTTGTTGTTATTGATGGAACATTTTTAACTGGGAAATACAAAGGGACTTTGCTTGGGGCAGTAGCGCAAGATGCAAACAGAAATATTTTCCCCCTTGCATTTGCCATTGCTGACACAGAAAACAACAGCTCTTGGGAGTGGTTTCTTCGCCAGCTGAGGAGGGTTGTTCCTCCATCAAATGATCTGGTGTTTGTGTCTGATAGACATGTCAGCATTTCAAGAGCAATTGGCTTGGTTTACCCCAGTGCACATCACTGCCTTTGTAGATGGCACATGGAACAAAACATTAGAAGCACATTCAAGAAAAGATACTTGGGAAATTGGTTCAAGAAAGCAGCGGATAGTTATAGTACTGGGGAGTTCGACAAATATTTTAACCGCATAAGGGAAAGCTGCCCGAAGATGGCGACCTATTTAGTGTCAGCAGGAGTACATAGGTGGGCTAGAGCACATTCACCAATCACCAGATACAACATGATGACATCTAATAATGCAGAGAGCTTAAATTCCATCTTCAAGGGGAAGAAAAATTACCATATTGTTGCACTGTTGAATTTTGCTAGAGAGAAACTCGGGGAATGGTTCCAAGAGCGTAGAGAAAAGGCATCCAAACATGAGGACACGCTGACACCAGCAATACTTGATTTGATAAGGAACCTGCAAGATCAAGCTAGAGAATACAAAGTTCAGAGGCTGGATGAATATAAATTTGAAGTAAAAGGGCAAGGGTCTCATGCAATAGTGGACCTGTCAGCAAAAACATGCACTTGCAAGTTTTTCGATATAGAGAAGATCTCATGTGTTCATGCTCTTTCAGCCATCATGAAGGTTAAGGCAAATGTATCAGACTTTGTTGCCAGATTTTACACAACTGATGCTTGGAAATTAGCTTATGCTGAAACAATATACCCAGTGCTGACAGACGATGAATCAGGCGTCCCTGAAGCAATAAGATCTATAAAGTGTTACCCTCCTGTTGTTAAGAGGGGACCAGGAAGACCTCCCTCTAATAGACTGTTGCCTAAGTGTGAGCTAAAGAGAAGACTGAAGTACTCCAGAAAATGATGGTGTCAGCATTGCTTGAGACCGGCTCGCTTTATATCATATACTTCTAGGATACAATCACTTAGAAACGCCCCCCCCCCCCCCAGTTATATATATTGCATATCATAAACCTGATTCTGTTTTGGAAATTACTTTTTTCATAGTTTACATAACCCCATGTCAGCATTATGGGCAATGCTGACACTGATACATTCCCATATGTTTTCAAGAAGATTCAATGCACTTTCTTTTCAGCATTGCTGTATGTCATATTGGATTTTTTACATTGTATGTGATTGGAGACTATATCAAATTCGATCTAATGTAAAAAAACCAGATGCTTAGTTCCGAATAAGTACGTTAAACACAACAAAATACATACATTTCAATATACGCGAACGATGTTCAGTGGAAGTAGTTAATATCCAAACCCAGAATAATGATGTCAACAAAATACATACAGTTAATATCCACCTTCATATCCAACTACAATGTCGCTTAAACTAAGAACTCAGAATGATAGTGTCAGCATTGCTCAAATTATGAAGCTCCAAGACTCCTTGATCAAGTCTGAGCAAATAAGCTCTCTGTAGTAGCGGGATAGCTTCTCATATGTGATTGTGGTGACATCTCCGCCAAATACAACAGCCTCGATTGCTTTCACTGTGAACACCCCGCAAGCACTTCTGCACACACTCACAAACGCAGACAAATAGGGGTGTGTCAACAACAGATAAATAGAAAGTAAATGTATGTCAACAATTAATATAAAATTTAGGTAAGAGTACAAACCCAGATTTATCATGGACCATGTCAGGGACCTTCCTTATCTCAAATGGTGTGGTGCTAAATTTTTCATATATTCCGCACTTCTCCAAGTGTATAGGAAGCCAGTGAGCAATAGGCTGCAGTTCTGCATCTACTACACCCTTGCCGACACCGTAGACATTGCAGTCATAGACATTGATCACCTTCTGGTCAATTATGATCTCTAAGGCAACCCAGTGTTTGTTGATGACGTTAAAGGGTGTGTAAATCTTGTTTGCAGACGCCCATGGTTTGCCATACTGGTCAGGGAAAAGACCCAGGAAATAGCTCCCAATCATGTCTGACACAGGCAAATCTGCTTTGTACGCTTTAGCACAAGCTGGCAGGTAGTTCTGATAGAAAAGCCAATCAAGGACAATGAACTCTGCATACTTATCGGCTTCCTCATGGATCCTCTTCCTCAAATAATACAACCCTGCTTCAATATGCTACAACACACAGTAACAAGCTACTGTCAGCGCTAGGTATACAACGACAAATATCAATAAACAAAAACCAAAAGACAAACAATATGAAATATAATTGCTGCCAGATCGTTTACCGAACACTCCAGCCACATGTCCTTGTTAAGAATTGGTTTAAAAAAGGATTTATCAACTCTTCCGGAAGCAACAACGACAGAAAAATCCCTGAAAACAAGCAAAAATTATGAATTAAACACAGAGTCATAAGAGGTAGAGGTGTCAGCACAAGACAGTTAATGATTATATAACGAGTAAAAAGATAAAAAAAAATACTGATTACTCCTCATAGTTTTGTACAAGAACTCATGATCGTCTTCACTTAAAAGCGACTTCTTCACATTGTGCTTGGGCCACCTTCCTTTCTTTTCTTGCTGCTCAAATGGACTCGTCAGAAAGGTACTCACTTTTGGGATACGCTTGGATCGCCTGAGTTCTTCAATCTCTTCGACTACTTTAGGGTGCTTGCTGAAGGCAACCCAGTCAGTCACTACAGGCAATGGAAGCGTGTCAGCATTTTCATCGCCTTCAGGAGAATCGAGGATGATAGTCCCTAGTGGTGCAATGGTAGGAGGTGGAGTTACTGCAATGTCAGCCTTCTCGTCCCCATCAACCTGGCCACCTAATGGGGTACCAACATCCTTACACTCCTCACTCCTTGGCTTCACTGGCAGGTCAACTCCTACATCCTCACTGGTGCTCTGCAGTCCCCTGTCAGCATCTTCATGAGCTCCATCTTTGCTGTCCTTACACTCTTTATCTCTTGGCTCCATGGACATCAAATCAGAATCACGGCCTAGATCAACAGCATATTGAACTGAATCTGACTCTATTGTCCTCTGTTCTTCAACCAATGTGACAGGAATGATAGACTCCGGAACCACAACATCACCTGTAATTCTTTGGGCTTCATCTCTCTCATCACCACAGGAAGATGTCTTCATTTGATTACAATCTTTGGGTGAATCCAACTCAGCTTCCTGCTCAGCAATAGCATCCTCAACGATAACACCCATCTTCATGTCAGCATTCACCACTTTGGTACTTGATCAATGTTGACAGATGATTGTGACCTTGCAACAGTAGATTAATGCAGTGTTACCCTGTTCTCAAGGGAATTGTACTTTTCCATCAAGTCTGTCACCATTGCAACAAGTTCAACCGCCCTATCAACACGAGAGCCCAGCTCATTTAGACGTGCAGGCAATTCTTCGAGCTTTTCAACCCTTCTTACTAAATCATCTACACGTGCCGGAAGCTCTTCAAGTTTTTCAATCCTTTTAATTAAATCATGTACCCAAACTGGGTTGAATTTAGCGTCAGCCTCACCAGCAACAACACGCCCTTTTGCATTTTCATCTTTATCACCACCATCCAACCCTGGCTCTTTTGAATGCTCGTCAAACACTCCCTTCCGTTTGTCACCGCAACCACCCTTGTCATCACCCCCAGTGTCTCTGTTGGCACCTACCTCCAGCTTTTCATCACCAATAGTGTCACCGTCTTGACCATCACCCACAACATCTTCAGTGTCAGCATCAATTCCTTTGTTCAGAAGTAATAGAGCATTCTCAATGATAGCATCAACATTGGTGTCATCAACCCCTTCACTGCCATCATTGGGGTCAGAATTCTCAGTGTCAGCATCAACACCTTGGTTGCCATCTGGTTGATCATCATTGGGGTCAGCCTTTGCTGTGTCAGCCTGGGCTTCACCTTGCACCTCACCAAATGGTACAATCACTCTACAGCCATCATTCACAACTTCAACGGGAGATAAACACGCATCAATAGGGGCTTGGGGGATAGAGGAAGACTTGTTTGAACTGCTACTTTTGTACAACATTCTACGTTTCCCTGTACTTCCCATAGCTTTCTTCCTCTTCTTCAAAATATACTGAATAGGTTTATCCTCGTCAGATGTATCACAAGCATATCCAACAGCCTCCTCCCTGTCAGCACCACCCTCCTTGGAACCCCTGTCTACATCCAGTGTGGTTGTCTTTGTGTCAGCATAAGGAATCACATCTCTCTTAGATTCCTCACCACTGTTAAAGTCAACAGCCTTCTTCCTAATCCTCCCAGCCTTCCTCCTGATTGATTTTATAACTTCTATGTCAGCCTTCCTCCCAGCTTGAGGGTTGGTTCGTGGAGATCCACTAGAACGCCCTCTCCTCACAGCAACTCTCTTCCCCTGGGTCTTAGTGGATGTACCTTTCTGCTTCTTCTTAGAAGGCTTTCCTGTGTCAGCATTTTTCCTCTTTTTCCCCTTCTTAGCATCAACAGATTTGCCCTCAACATTTCCTTCGTCAACCTCACGTTTCCTGTTCGTTCGCTTCTCTATCTCAGCAGATCTCTCCTCTTCCTCTCCCCCAACAAAACCATACTCAAAAGACATAAATGATTCAATCTCTGACCTATCGTTACGTAAAAACTTGTTTTCATATGCATACTTGCGCATATGCCGACAATCATACAGAATATCAGTAGGTGGTTGCGAAAACATAGGCTCACCAATGGCATCACAAACATCGTCAGCCTCTTCATCGATATAACCCATGCTTGGGGTTCTTGCAAACTCTCCGTAGTTTGGAAACAGCGGTGTCTATCATGCACATCAAAAAAAATATAAATAAGAAAACACATGTATATAAGAAGACAGAGTTGGTGTCAGCACTGATATATTTCTCTTACCAAGTCACCATCGAATAGCTCGTTAGCTTCATCATAACTGTGCCTAACCTTGCAAACCCAGTGCAAGGAATGAGGATCTCTATCATTCATCCTCAAATTACAGGCAAACTTTTCAGCCAACGCCGGAAAGGCTTCCAATATCCAGGCCTGTAAAAACAAAACAAGTGGTCATGCAAAACACAAGTAATGAATGCTGACACAAGTAATGAATACATGCAATGCTGACACGTAGTGAGGAATACCTTCAATGCTGACACATAGTGAGAATTGATTGCAAGGATATATCAAACAAGTAAACAGAATACCTGGAAAGCAATCCAATATCCATACAACTCATACGAAGGCCTAGCTTTCTTGCGATCCATCGTAGCTGACTTCTTCAAGGCCTTCAATAGAGCTTCATAGGACGGTCTGCCCCATGGATATTGTCCAAACGTCTCGTCATCGCAAGCAAGGGATAGATTTTCCTCAGTGATGTAGTCTATCTGCCTATAACACACAACCATCTCAATGAGCAACAGCCTTGCTATAATTAGCTTCTTCTTTGACGTCTTCTTCATCTGTCGGAAACAATCCATCAAATCATCGTGGGAGCATTTATCAATCCCAAGAAAATTAGAAAAAGTCACTGCTTTCGGAGGTTTGCAGACGCGGTCTTCACATGGAAGACCAGTCATTACATGGAACTCAGCAAGAGAAAAACGAGCTATCAGTCCATCAACTTTGAACCATAGTTCCTTCTTCTTCTTTGTCTTAACCTGCCGCAACATCATTTGATGGATTAACTGAAAGTTAACCGTCATATTGTTGCCCTGGGAAAGCACTCATCCCAGACAGCTCTCCTTCAACATCTTGTAGTGCAAGGGCAGCAACTTTTCTTTAATGATGTCACAAACTGCAGGCCGGCAGTATAGATTAGATCTGGCATGGAATCGTTCTTTGTATGGAATGCAATACTTCAATTTCTGCAAAAAATGTATACAGATTCAATACCAAAACACCTGTCAACATTTGAGGCAAACAAAATGACAACACCTGCTACATAAATTTCATAGACTCACATCAAATTTGCATTTGTAGTTATTGAGATCAGTTGAGGTCCCTGTCAACATAACAAAAACAAGATAACCAAAGAGACAAATGGATGTCAGTCCCACAGAAATATGAACCCAAACACAAACACGCACACCACACCCATACCACGCCAAAAATCAAAGACGACACATAGTAGACATGCAAAGGGGTGGAGATGAATTCAAAAAGAACGGAATGAGATGCCAAAATCGATGTCAGCATTACAGAAGAGAGGTCGTAACTACTCAATAACGCACATACTAGTACGATTGAGAACGAACAACACACATTCATCCCAAACAACCCTAACGACAACAATCGCAACATCGCAAAACCTCGCCAACGCATAATCAGCCATAATCAAAACGCTAACACACAGAAACGGTCCAAAATCAACAAATCACTTACCTGCGCTGATAGCCATACTGAATAACCTTCAATACCGGGCGAAAACGAGCACGAAACGGCCGGGAAATGTCGCTTCTCGGATGAAACCGTGGAAGAACAGTTGGAGAGAGGAAAACCGCGATGGAGAGAGCGAGAAACGAGACAGAGAAAGAGAGGGAGTGAGCAGTTGAGTGGTATCGGGGTGGGGGGGAGGGAGTGTGTTTGTGCGCGTGCCGCCTGTGCCGTTTTGTATACTTTTGCAAATTATACAAAAACGTGTATATTTCGCTTCGTGGCCTCGTGGGGATCCACCACCTTAGCGGTTAGAATCTTTTTTCTCAGTACATAAGTGTGGGTTTCCTTTGAGGAGTCTGTAATTGCTTTTTACGCATTGCAGAGACTAGAGAGCCAGAGCCCTAGAAATGGCGAGCGGTTCGAAGGCCAGTATGGCTGGACACTCCCGTGGTTCTTCCTCTGCCAAAACCCTAGGGATGATCCCCCAGATCGGCACTGTCTACGAGTTCGCCGACGAGCTTCTCGCGCACTTCCTTGCTGGATTGAAGCTCCATATCCGGTTCAAACTCAGCGCTTCGGAGGAATCCAATCTGGCATCCGCCATTGAAGCGGCGAAGCGAATGGAGGCGATATCTGCGTACGGGACAGATTCGCCTGCGGAAATCCAGCCTCCATTGTTCAGTGTTGGGGAAGTCGACAGTCCGATGAGGATCCGAGGGAAGCTAGGTCACAGCAACATAGTGGTGCTATTCGGCTGTGGATCCAGCCACAACTACATCTCGAAGAAACTGCTGGCAAAGGAAAAGCTGAGGGTGCGGCCAACAGCGGCGTATCAGGTGCAAATGCTCTGCGGCTCTGTCGAGACGAGTGGGATTTGCAGAGAAGTGAAGGTGGATCTGCAAGATTGTGAGATCAGCGTCGATTGCATCCCGGTTCCTTTGCACGGCGTGGATCTACTGTTGGGAGACCCTTGGCTGAGCAATAATATACAGAGTGCAGTGCTGATGGCGGATTCCATGGAGATTGGACTCAATGGGAGAAATGTTAAGCTGGTATTTGATTCTTCACTTGCCGCAGCACCAACTGGAAACTGCTACTGATGATCAAGTTCATGAAGAAGAAGTGGAATCTGGGAGCACTGGTAAACCGTAAACCTAACTCTGTTATGTTCATATTTCTAGATGTTATACTGCAACTTTTAGGGCTTGTTAATTGACTGTTTCTTCATTTCCTTGGTTATATCTGCCTTTCATCGTGATCATGATCTTGCACTAGTATGAACAAGTTTATCTGATTAAATGATCTAATGTGGACATGTGGTTGATCTACGGATCTAAGAACTATCCAAAAATGTTTTGTGAAATGAAACTTGTGAGGTTCAGTTTTACATAGCTTGAACTGAAACCTATCACATTTAAATCTTCTGTGGCTGTAGTTTTAGGTAGACATGAAGATCAAATTGGATGGATGAATATGCATTTATACAAAAACTCAATGTTATTCTTTAGGTGGGTAGTGAAAGTAGCACCTAACCGATCCTAAGGATCATGATGTTACAAAAACTCATATTCGCCACTAGGATGTGGTAGACTGGTAGTGGTGTTTTTTGGACTCTCAAATGTGTGGATAGCCATAAGAGAGACCAATTTATTCACAATTGGAGGAATCTGAGAGTAATTGCAACCTCCAAAGGCAGGGACTACTCTTCCTGCCCCATACCCGGTTGGAGATTGAAAAACCATCTTCATTCCTGCCAGATCCCCATCCCAATAATTAATTGTATTCTTAAAACCATCTTCATTCAGGGAATGATTAATACTATTCTTGACCTCATTTTTCCTTCCTATGCTTTCGAGCCATAGGATATCAATCTAAATCTTTACCTCTTGAATGCTTCAAATAGAAGAATTGAATCCGTCTTTGATCTGCTTCATCCCTTCTTCAATCTAACAAAAGAGTTTATCTAACCAAACTTGAAACTCCTATTGTATTATCTATAAACCATTGTGATCAAAGTGGGACAGGAATTGAAACAGAAGATTTGGAGTACATTATCTCCTATCTTTACACCTAAGGTTTTTCTAAATTTAAAACCTTTGTATGTGTGTTTTTGCCCCATAATTTCACCCTAGATAGAGGTTCCTCATGATGTATTCATAGCTTCAAAAACGGCAAATTTAGCACCCTCCTCCCCTAATGTGAAAGGATTTTGGTTGTATTCTTGATTTTAAATCCCACTACCCCTCCCAGTTTCAAACCATTGTCACACAACCCATTACCCATCCTCCTCGCTCCATTTTCTTCCTCCATCATTGCTGCAACTGAATTTGTATTGAAATTTGAACGATTTAGGGCTTTTTTTTAATGCTCGTCTTGAAGTTTTGTACATCATGCTTGCTTTGAGTGTTGTTGCATGTGACTGAATTTTTACATATGGACATATTTTGGATTTGAGGGGGTTAGAGTTCATTGACCCGGGAACTTAGATCTGGAATTCGATGGTTTGTTATTTGAACTGAGCTAGGATTTCGTTCTTTTTCCAAACTAGATCTAAGAATCCACAGCACTTATCTGATTCTGTCTTTTGATTGTTTTCGAGTTTCCTTGCGGGGATTGTTGAAGTTCCTGAGTTTGGTGAGATTATGGTTGTTGAGAACACTGGCTGCTTCGCCGTTGCTGGCTCACTCGACCGTGGGTGACTAGAGAACACCAGAGATGGAAGAATGGAGAATTCACAACCACGCAAAGATGGTTTGTTTTGGAGAGATGCATGTCACGTGAATTCCTCTTTATAGACCTCGTATTCACTAAAAATTAATCAAGATTTTATATTGTTTTTAAATTCATCTACTATCCAAACCTACCAATAAAATACCCATAAAATAATACATCATCATATCCCAATACACCCACCCCACATATTACTTGAAAGAAAACCCTAGGTAAGAAACATGCCCTAAATTGCCATTGGGCATGTGTCATGCTAAAGGATCAATTATTTCCTAGTGCCAAGATCCAACTCCGGCGTGCCGGAGGTAGTTAATTATTGTTGTGTCGCCGGTGCCACTTTGAGTAGAGGATCAACCTTTTATATGGATAACAAATTACTTGATTTAACGGCGGAGTCAAAACAAACCACTTGGACTAAGATGAAAAATTAAATTATAAACTGATTAGACGAATGTGAAGCATACAAAAATAATCGCATTTTCATGGATCAATCTCATACAAACAATTATGAGAGAGGGAATGCATCCATAATTAACTACCTCCGTAAAAAAAAAAATGACTCCCTTACCTTGTGAAGAACGCGCTTCACGCGCGGAAAAAAAAACCCCTCCGAGCCCCAATTTTGAGAAGCCAAAACCTAAAGAAACTCTAAAGGCGAAAAACCAAGTTCAGAAATTTCGTGAGGCAGAAAACCTAGCCTACTCCCTATTCATCATCGTTATCCACTGCCTATTCCCCTCTCAAGCTCCCAATGATGACCCTAGCTTCCGTCTCCAACTCGCAACCGGTGTCCGAAGAAGGCACTGTGATGGCGAGCTCCTATTGGAGCGATGTTCAGTTCAAATCTGTGAGATTTCGTATGGGATTAGGCCTAATCCCTTTCTGATGACCTCTTATCCACACGCTTGTGGATCTGGATCTAGCAGAGGGTTGTTCGTGCTGGTGAAGTCCAATCGTCCCCCTCCATGGCCTAACGATGGGTGTACGATTCTGAAATTGAAGGCTTGTTGGTCGAATTTGGTTGGCTCCTGCTAGTCTGAAGGAGTAGGTATCGAATTGGGGCTCTGCAGCAAGAAAGTGATCGTCGATCTCCTTCTCGGCTGCAACTGGGTTTGTGATTGTGTCAGTCTTCTCCCTTCTATTTTCACTCTCTTCGGCTTCTATAAATTGGTTGGGAGGGAGGTGTGGATTGCTCACACTTCCTCTCTTTCTGTTCCTCTCCTTTTCTTCTCAAAATCGGTAATTTCTGACGTGATTTCTTGGTGTTTGTTTGTGATGCCTCCTTCCAAGGTGGATAAGGGCAAAAGCCCCATGGTTGCAGGTGATCCTGCTCCAAAAAGGTCAAAACTTCACAAGGGAAACCCTAAGCCGAAGGGCTCTAAACTTGCTGAGGATGAGTCTCTCTCCGATGATGTGTGCAAGGTGGTGCAAAAGGTGAAAGCTGAAAAGAAATTCAAGCGGAAGACTCTGAACACAGAGAAACTTGTGGCCTTGCAGAGCAAGGTGCAGGAGAATATCAGTTTGTTGAATCAGTCATCCCTGTTTGCCACTATCATTGGGGATCCAATGGAGGCAAAAGAAATTCGGAAAAGGCTAAGGTATGTGTGGAAATCTTTGAAAGGGGGGTTTCAACTCGTTCCAGTTGCTCACAACTGGTTTGAGTTGAGGTTCGATCACTCTGAGGATCGTGCATGGGTTTGGGACAATCGTCCCTTTCATGTGACGGGTCAACTCATCCTTCTCCGTCCCTGGAGGTTGGATTTCGACCCCAAACATGAATCTGTATCTCTGCTAGATATTTGGATCAGGTTCTCTGGTCTTCCGGCTAAATATGTGCATGACAGTATCCTTAGGGATATTGTTAAGGCCAACAGTTTGGGAGAGATTATCAAGATTGCTGCTTTCAACTCTAAGGGCGCCAGATTCAGGTTCCCTAGAGTGTGCGTGTGTCTATTGATGTCACTAAGATTGCTGGAAAAGAGATTTTCGTGATCAATGAACTAGGTGAAGTGGAATCATATCCCATGTGGTTTGAAGACTTCCCTTCAGGTTGTGGTAGCTGTGGTTCTAAGGGCCATGTTTTTTAGGTTTGTCCATTAAGGAACATGTGCAATCCATCTATGTTCCCTACTGGCCAGGCCCCTGTGGTGCCCAATGATGTTGTTCCAGTCCCAGAAAACCCAAATGAAGAGGCTGAGTGGGTGCATGTGGTAAGCAAGAAACCCATTGTGCGCCATCCACCAAACTTTGGTCATTCCAAAGAAGAGTTGCTGAAGAGTTTTGGCAAGAATGTCACACTTTCCTCGGATTCATCATCCTCCAGATCATCTGATGGTTCAGCTGGGCACTCCTCTTCGGCTGTGCACTGTGTAGCTGCTGAGTATGCTCCCACTGGTGGTCCTGTCATTAGGCCAGTAGTGGTGAGTCCCCCTATGGTGGGCACGAAGAAGATTCTTGCTCCAGCCCCAGTTACTGTGTTTCCCCCAATTGAAGAGCCCCCAAATGATGAACAAGATACTTCCCAAGCTGAGTTGCAACCCGGTCTTCACCTATTCGATGTCAACGATGAAGACAACCTGGATTTCGATGAAGATGAATTTATGGAAGAGTGCTTCAACACTGAGGGACTAGCAGACCCGGGCCTCACTCAAGCTGATTATGAGGTAATTTTCAAGGACATCCCTCCTTCCATTGAGTTCGATTTACCTGATCTGAGTACTCCAGAGCGTCTTGATCAGTCCCTCCAAGAGCAGTATGCAACTCCTGCTGTATCCCCTCTCCTGGGTGATGCACAGGCTGTTAGTGGCACTTCCAAGTCAGAGTCTGGGAAGCGAAAGATGAAGATCGAGGAAGGCGACTCGGCTTGCTCCACCATTACTCTGATGGGTGGCAGCTTTAAGAAGGGGAAACATGACTAGCTCCTATCAAGTATGGTGATTGGGAGTGTTCAGGTGTGGCTCTGAATACCTCTCAGCCAATTCTATAATAATGCCACAATCTATGTCAAGTATTAAGTTGAAGTATTCCATCTTGTGTGTTGAAATCTTTGTAGCAGGGATTATCTATAATTGTTGTGTAGTTTTAACTATTGATGTGCCTGGGGTTTGTAATAGTCAAACAATGTTGGATGTTAGTGTTGGGATCACTGATCATTGGCGTTATGCCCATGCTGTATTGGGATTTGATAAATGGATTATGAATATATGGCCATTAGGCTTATTATATGTGTGGACTTTGTTACAATCCTCTGTGTTAATCTTAAAGAAACAGGGACTTATATCTAAGAGCAATTGTTTTATAGTGAATGCATATTTGAAAACCCAAATGGGAACCACTGTAAAGGGTGTGTTCTCCAACTTTTGGGTTGCTATAAGTGAAAGTCTTGGAAGGAGAAGATCTAATCTAAAGTGCGATAGTGTAATAAAGATAGGGATTAAAAGATTGAAGTTTAAAACTGATTTAAGAACAACAATTTTTGAAAGGCTAGAAATTATCAAAGCTAACATGCAGCTACGGGTAAACAAAAGAGTAAATAGCTTGCTATTAGATGAACCACAACCTAGGTCTCTAATAGGAAAAATAGTTATCAAATGAAAATCGGATACTGGAATATAAGAGGTCTCGGAAGGAAAAACATATGGCTAGATCTAAAAGCTATAAACTAAATAACCACATTAATCTAATGACAGTTGCGGAAACGAGAACAAACAAAATCCCAGCCGAGAAAACATGGAAGACTACAGGATTTAATAATGTTGTTTGGTCATTAGAGGGAGATCGAACGGGTGGAATTGGTTTAATGTGGAATGAAAATCTTCTTGGAAATGAAACTATAAAGGTAGAGGTAATTCTCCCAAGAGTAATTAGAGTTAGATATGAATGTTATGACAAGAACTTTGTGGGTATGATTTTCCTCGTCTATGCCCCCCCCCCCCCCCCCCCGCGCATGAAAAAGACAAAGAAGCCTTCTGGTCACAACTGATCGAAATAATTACAAATGAGCCCCTACCATGTCTAATCATTGGAGATCTGAATGAGATATGCTGTAGTAATGAAAAAAAAGGCGGGGTACCGAATAATACCTCAAGATATGAAAGATTAAACCAATTTAAAAGTGAATGTAAGCTTGCTGAAATACCAACCTCTGGAAATCAATTCACCTGGCGGAAAAAAGAAGAAGGAGAAGATAACATCTGGGAAAAACTTGACCGAGTACTTGTTCAGCACGAATTTCTCAATGTGTTTCCAGAGCTAGCCACCTATAATGGTGCATTTTCAGGTTCTGACCATTGCCCTATCTCTATTTCTTTAGATTATGGACAACAAATTACACCGCCTCCATTTTAAATTCGAAAATATGTGGCTGCATAGAAAAGACTTTAGGAATATTGTAAAGCAGGCATGGAGAAGTAATTGTTCTGGCTCAGCGATGTTTAGATTAACCTATAAGACAAGATGCCTTAAAGACAAAGCCAAAACATGGAATAAACACTCATTCGGAAATGTCTTCCGCCAAATACAAACAGTAGAAAAAGAATTGATTGATTTGCAAACTAAAAACACTCCGCCTAAAAGTACAGAAAAAATTAAGGAAATACAACTGATTAAGAAGAAAGAACAACTACTAAAATTTCAGAAAGAGTATTGGGGACAGAGGGCGAAATCCAAACACCTTAAACTAACAGATTCAAACACGGGTTATTTCCACAAAATAGCATCTGGAAGAAGAAATAGAAAGGTAATCCGGAGCATTATAACAGCTTCAGGAACACAGATTCAGGGAGAAGATAATATTAAGAAAGAAATGAAAAATGATTTTGAGAAACGATTTGCCAAAGAAAATATCGACAGCAATCTTCTAAATGAGTATCTTCAACTAATAGAACCAGTTGTCACATAAGAGGAGAATAATGCTATTACCCAGCAACCAGCAAACGGTGAAATAAAGAGAGCAGTCTGGTCCTTGGGTAAAAACAAGTCCCCTGGACCAGATGGGATGACAGCCGAATTTTACAAAGAATATTGGGACATAGTTGGTTACGACGTCACTAGAGCCGTCAAAGCATTTTTTCATTCTGGGAAATTACTAAAACAGATTAACCATACCTTTATTACTCTACTTCCTAAATGTGATAACCCCTCCAAGACCACTGATTATAGGCCAATTAGCTTATGTTCAACAATATATACGATAATCTCAAAAATCATCACAGAAAGACTAAAATGTGTGATAGGAAAACTAATTCACCCCTTTCAAGGTGCCTTTGTATCGGATAGGGCCATTCAGGACAATATTCTTATTGCACATGAGATTTTCCATTCTTTCAAAACTAGGAAAGGAACGGAGGGTTGGCTAGCAATCAAATTAGATATGGAAAAAGCCTATGATAGGGTAAACTGGGTATTTACGGAGGCAGTCATGAAGAAATTTGGATTCAGTGAACAAGTCCTTAAACTAATAATGGAATGTGTTACGACCGTGTCTTTCTCGGTCCTTGTTAACAATGGATCCACGGAAGTTTTTAAACCAACGCGGGGTTTAAGACAAGGGGATCCTTTATCCCCATTTCTTTTTATAATTGGAGCAGAAATCCTAGCAAGAAAGCTCAACAATGTATCCAACATGAACAAATCTGGTATCGGTTTTAAGTTCGGAAATTCGGGTCCAAAAATCCCGTTCCTGGCATTTGCAGATGATATTCTTATATTTTCTAAAGGAAACCAAACGGCTTGTGAAACGGTGGTTAAAATCATAAATGATTACAGTAAACTTTCGGGACAAAAAGTAAACTTCAATAAATCTGCCTTCTATGCCTCACCAGGGATATCTCCCGCTAGAATAACTGTAATTGAAAGATACCTTAATATTGGTAAGCAAGCCAAACTTGACAAGTACCTTGGTTGCCCAATTATAAATGGAAGGGTTAATAAAGACACCTTTGAAGTGTTAACTGGCAAGGTTTCTTGTCAACTCTCAAAATGGAAAGCAGACTCTCTTTCACAACATGGTAGGTCTGTACTTATAAACTCGAACTTATCGGCCAAACCACTATTTGCAATGCAAAGCTTCATGCTACCAGAATCTATACTCTCAACAATAGACAGGGCCAATAGGAGATTTTTCTGGAATAAAGATCTACAGTATAAACCCCTAATAGGGTGGGATAGAGTATGTAAACCAAAAGCCCATGGAGGAATGGGGTTACGAAAAGCAAAAGAAATGAATGAGGCACTCCAAATGAAATTAATTTGGAAAATTATGGCGGAACCGGACAACGAATGGGTAAAGATTATAAATCACAAATACTTGAAATCAGAATTCATTCTGAACTACGACAAGAGAGGTAATGCATCATGGCAATGGACAAAACTTCGAAAAATAATTGAGCCCTTTAAAAAGGGTATAGCCTGGACAGTTGGGGATGGAAAGACAATAAAATTCTGGCAAGATAATTGGGCACCAATTACAGATATCAAATCTGGCTGTCGAGATCTGGCAAGCATAATAAAAAATGAGACTGTAGATCAATATATAACAAATGGGGTGTGGAATAGGACCAAGTTGGAATCAATATTAGAGTGTGACATAGCCCAGCAAATTATAGATATTCCATTACCAATGAATCAAATACAAGATAGACTGTATTGGTGGCCGGACAAGAAAGGATGGTTTACAACGTTAAGCGCATACAAATTAAATACAAAAACAATTGGACTTCCAAATGATATTAATGAATGGATATGGAAATTAAAGGTCCCACCGAAAATTAAAAACTTTATGTGGAAAGTCTGTCATAATGGACTACCTACAGCTGCCAGATTATCCAGCAGAGGTATTTCCATTCCTCCGTATTGTGCAATTTGCGAACACCATGAGGAAGATACTACCCATTTACTATTTGAATGTAAATACTCGGTAGGAATAGATATAAAGAGTGATGTAAGGGACAAAATTCGTGGAAAGATTCGAGAATCAAGAAACATTGAATCATTAATGGCTTTCACGGCAGGATTACTGGATAATCAGCAACGGACAAGGATGGCATTCCACTGGTGGACTACCTGGCTATGTCGAAATAAACTTATATTCTAACAACAAAAACTTCCAAGTATGGAGGGATTACGTCAAATGGTTAATTCTTTTTATAACGAATGGGAAAAGGCCGACAGTTTTAAAGTAAATGAAAGCAGTTCCACCAAAACAACTAGGACCCTAAACATAAAAAAAAAAACCAAAACACAACAGTAAATGGAAAAAGCCACCTGCGGGATTTTTCAAACTGAATTTCGATGGGTCAGCAGCCAGCAACAGACAAAGTTCTATATGATACATTATTAGAGATGAAAAAGGTGAAGTTGCTGATATAGGAGGAAGACCAATTGGGATACATACACCACTAATGACAGAGGCACTAGCATTAAGAGAAGGGATCAATAAAGCACGACAAATGGGTATACCACGAATCATCATAGAAGGAGACTCACTTATAATCATTAACCATTTAAAATCAAAAGTCCAATATCCATGGGAAATTGATTTAATCATGTCCGATATCAGCCCTCTCATATCTGGGTTCTACGAGGTGTCGTTCTCCCACGTCCTTCGTAGTGGTAATGTTGTAGCTGATAAGGTTGCACACCTTGCTCTTGTTACCCCCAATGCAAGCTTCCAATTAGATCCAGGTCAAGCAGACCTCATCCGCAAGGATGCTATCGGGTAACTTCGGTTCCCGAATTTTTACCCAATCAAAAAAAAAAAAAAAACTACCTCCGTAGATCAAGGGCAATCCACAAATCACAACAAAAACTCCTAAAGTTGATAAAACACCATTAACACAACCAAATCCCCTCCCAAACCGGCGGCCTATTTGGCGTTCCCAGTGATGCAGAATCCAATTAGGCCCAACAATTCACCACCACATCCACAACCAAGCCCCACACCACCGCCTCCGTCGCCACCACCACCCCCACCTCCCGTACCATTGCAAAACCATCTGAGCCGTCCGCTCCATACCCCGATCCTTCCCCATCATCACCCCCGCCAGTTGCAGATTGCCCTCCTTCCCCGGCAGCCATACATCCAACATCCACGGCTCCGGAGGCTCCTCTGGCAGAACCACATGTACCCTCTACGGCCCCAAGAAAGGTAACATCACCGTGTCCTTTCAAGAAGCCCCCGGGTACCTCCCGAGCCTCCTCATCGAGCTCCCCGTCCAAACCAACGCCCTTCACAAGGAGCTTCGCTATAAGTTGGTAAAACACAATTGCTCGTGGCTTGGATGATTCCTAAAATTATCCCCTAAAGCCTTATTTATAATATTCAACCTTAGATAATCTAGGGAAGAACAATATATATCTATATCTAAAACTTTCTATCTAAAAACATAAGATAAAACTTAATGAATAAAGGAAATAAATCTATAAGGAAACTATCTAATACTTTCTATCTAAAAACATAAGATAAAACTTAATGAATAAAGAAAATAAATCTATAAGGAAACTATCTAATGTGAATAAATCCCTCTTGGACTTGATAGATCTTCATGTGGATGGATAGAATTTCACATATCTTCTCTTGCAAGTAGTCTATCTTCTCGGCACACACTCGTACTCGGACTCGGACTTGGACTAGGGTACTCGACATCGAGTAGAGTCACTCGACGTCAACTAGCGTTTTCTTCTCCTGGGTTGCACTCAAGCTCGGCTACTCCCTGGACTCGACGTGTGTACTCGACATTGAGTAGAGTTACTCGACGTCGAGTAGCTCTGGGCTTCTCGAGTAGATCTCTGCTCGACTTCATGAAGTTCTGGCCTGGTGTACTCGACATCAACTAGGGTTAGTCGACGTCGACTAGAATTGTGTCAAGTGCTCTTTATCGTTTTCTTCTCGATTTGTCCTTGCTCAGCTGCTCCTTGATCTTGGACTTTCTGTAGTTGACTTCGAGTTTTTCTTCCTTTCTCCGAATTGCTATCAAATTCCTCGATTCCTTCGAAATTAAACAGAAACTAGTGTAGACCCCATAATTTGGCAAATAAGTATAAACTACATAGATTATGTACAATTCTAACCCATATGCATGAAATGTATACAGAAATCGATATAAAAGTAAGTATAAAACATGGCGAATTAGGCTCACAACACAAGGCACAGTGTAGATTGGATCTCTAAACGAATTGAGAAGCTTAGAGATGAGGAGTTGCAGCCAGGGCCGGCCCTGAGATTTTTGGGGCCCTAGGTGATGTAAAAAAAATTGATAAATAAATATATTCATAATTTTTTTAGATAAATTATCAAACAATGCAATGTTTTATTTATTTATTTAACTATTATAAATTTTAGATTTTTTTTATCACTAAAAGGAATATTTATGAACTTTTAGTAGTATAGAATCTCTCGGTATAACACAACAAAACACTAAAATTTTTAGATTTACCAACATACTTATTTACTATTTTTATTATATTTTCTTACAAGTCCTATTAAAAAACACGATTTTTTTTAGTGAGAAATAAAAGTAAAAAAATATTTTTTTTAATATTCTAATTTTTTTCCTATTAATGTAAAACAGTATGGTTAAACACTTTAAAACATATTATTACTTTGCAAATTTATCCAAATAAAATACTATAATCACTTAAATAAATTTATTAAAATAGCATAAGTTGTTACTTAAAAACTACCCGTTTTTGCATTTATAACAAAAATTGAAAGACAAAAACTTCTTACACTCTTTATCGTTGACTCGAAATATTTAAAGTCGCATCACAAATGTGTTTTTTGACGTATATATTTTCGTAAATATTTTATTACGTGTAAATATAATAATACATAATACTTTAATTATATATATAACATAATTTTTTTTCCGGGGCCCTAATCGGTAGGGGGCCCTAGGCGACCGCCTCTTGGGCCTACCCCTAGGGTCGGCCCTGGTTGCAGCCTCGGCTCGTCGAGCTACTACACAGGTAAAGAAAAAGAGATTCAAATGGTCATGAATGGTACATTGTTTGCGATGAATCTTTAAAGCCTTTTGATTTATGCAGGTTAACTAGAACTTGGATGATAATGTTTGAATCTAATGAAACACAAAACAAGATCATCTAGGAATTATATCGTTTAATAGACCCGCGAATGGACGACTTTGTAATGACTCTCACCTCATTGCTACTCTTCAGCTATAGAAATAGCTCTGAAACTGGAAATCATCCTAGTATATGCAATTTTTAGCTAAACTAGTCATATGCAATTATTAGTATAAAAAACTTAGCATATGGATTTTTTTTTGTTCTATCATAGGCAATTGATATGCAATTTTTTTTTGCTTTGTCATAGGCAATTGGTTCATGTCGTTTTTTTTTTTTTGTCATTGATGTCAGCATGTATTGATTTCATTGATTCCACGTTATATCGCTTACATTGATGTGTAATCACAAATGTCTCAGCAATAAAAATGTCATCAATGAAGTGTAATAACATTTTATACTCATATGTTATCAAATGTATAAAAATGTTACAAAGTAATGTAATCAACAAACAATATCATCATAAATGATTTAGATCAATGAAGTATAATCACAAATGTCATAAATGAATCAAAGTCATCAATAAAAGATAACATCAATGAAGTTTAATCACATTTTATGCTTCTGTGTCATCAATTGTATAAAAATGTAATAAAAAAGTCATCACAAATGATGGCATCAATGAATGGTAATAACAAATGTGTAATCAACGAATAAAAGTAGAATCAGTGAAAATATATCAATATACAATTGACTGAATTAAAAAAAGTGATATCAAATAATTATATTAGAAATATGACATCAACATACTACTTTTAAAAAGTGGCATCACATGATAGAAAAAATGTCATAAAAAATTGGCAACAACACTTTACTTTGAAAAAATGGCATTACGTTAAAAAAATGTTATCAAAAAAGGCATCACAAAAAATGTTATAAAAAAAATGACATCACAAGAATGTCATCGAACTCAACTTGAAAAAAACTCGGTTCGAGCTCATTCGAAACCGTATGGGTAATGAGACATCTCTATCGAACTGACATCCTTACTAAAGCTAAGAGTGATATTCGAGTCTAATAGCTTGAACTCAACTTGAAAAAGCTCTATTTGAGCTCCTTCAAATTCTAAAATGAGTCGAGTTAGTTTCTAGCTGAGCTCGAGCTTGCTAATTTTAAAATGAATTTATGGTTTTGTCCCTATATTTTATTTTCGTACAAACAATGCTTATCTTTTTGAAATGATTTGAGAAAGAATATTGGAGTTTGTCTTTCAATTATTTTTCTTTTGTTGGATATTTGTGGATTTATATGATCAGATAAAGGCTTTGTAATTTGCCTCTCGTTGAATCTGAATGATCTTTACATGGTAGACATAAAATAACATGAGAAGTACAGAAGGTGAATTATTCACCTCTTCACCCTTATACACACAACACTCCCCCTTGAATAATCAACTTCTGTCATGACTCTTAAGGGTTATATACAATTTTACTTCTGTCATATGCATTGGTAATGCTGCCTCATTAAAAACCTTGTCAGGAAAAACCCAGTGGGATAAAAACCTGATCGAAGGAAAAAAGAGTATTGCGCATATGATTCTCCCCCTGAGTTTGACATGCTTAATGGGCTTCTCGAAGATGACACATTCTGATCTTGCGTACGAGTTGTTCGAACCTCTTTGGTGGCAAGGACTATGTGAACAAATCGGCGAGGTTCTCATCTGATCGGATTTGTTGGACTTCAATTTTCCCTCTCTTCTCAAGTTCATGAGTAGAGAAGAATTTTGGTGATATGTGTTTAGTCCGATCTCCTTTGATATAGCCTTCCTTCACTTGCGGGACGCAAGCCGAGTTGTCTTCGTATATCCCAGTAGGTTTGCCCTTGATTGACTTGATTCCAGACTCCATCTGTATGTACTTTATCACCTTTCTGAGCCATACAGATTCTCTACCAGCTTCGTATAATGCTATTAGTTCGGCATGGTTTGAAGATGTCGCGGTCAAAGTCTGCTTTGTGGATCTCCATGATATGGCCGTTTCTCCAAAGGTGAAGACATATCCATTTTGGGATTTGGCCTTGTGTGGGTCTGATAGGTATCCTGCATCTGCATAACCAACAAGAGTTGCATTTGGGCAGTTTTGATAACATAGGCCAAGATCATGTGTGCCTCTAAGGTAACGAAACAAGTGTTTGATTCCGTTCCAATGCCTCCTTGTAGGAGCTGAGCTGTATCTCGATAGTAAATTTACAGCGAAGGCGATGTCAAGTCTTGTATTGTTGGCTAGGTACATCAGGGCACCAATAGCACTTAGATATGGTGTTTCTGGGCCAAGTATTTCTTCGTCATCTTCTCGGGGTTTGAATGGGTCATCGTGTATATTAAGGGAGCGAACGACCATAGGTGAGTTCAAAGGGTGAGCTTTGTCCATGTGAAATATTTTCAGAATTTTCTCGGTATAATTTGATTGATGGACAAAGATTCCATCTTTTACGTGTTCAATTTGCAAACCGAGACAGAACTTGGTTTTCCCAAGATCCTTCATTTCAAATTCCTTCATCAAGTACCTAGCTGTACTTGCAATCTCATTCGGGGTTCCAACAATGTTTAGATCATCAACATATACTGCAATAATTGAAAACCCCAATTTGTATCTTTTGATAAAGATGCATGGACATCTTGAATTGTTCTTGTAACCTTCCTTCAAAAGGTACTCGCTAAGACGATTGTACCACATTCGCCCAGATTGTTTCAATCCATATAATGATCTCCTCAACTTGATGGAGAACATTTCTCGAGGCTTTGATTTGCAAGATTCATGCAATTTTAGTCCTTCAGGGACTTTCATATAGATGTCGGTGTCAAGTGACCCATACAGATATGCAGTCACGACATCCATTAATCGCATCTGTATCTTCTCAACCACTGCCATGCTAATCAGAAATCTTAAAGTAGTTGCATCAACTACCGGTGAATACGTATCTTCGTAATCAATTCCCTGCAGTTGTGAAAAACCTTGTGCTACAAGCCTTGCCTTATATCTTGCTACCTCATTTTTCTCATTTCTTTTCCTCACAAAGACCCACTTATAGCCCACTGGCCTTACCCCCTTCGGAGTTTGAGTTATAGGACTGAAAACTTCACGCTTCTCAAGTGATTTTAATTCAGCCTGAATTGCTTCTCGCCATTTAGGCCAATCTTTCCTACGACGACACTCTTCAACTGTTTTTGGTTCAGTATCGTCGTTTTCCGCCATCATTTCAACTGCTACTGAATAGGCAAAGATTTCATTGACAACGACATCTTTCCTGTTCCACTGTGTTCCCGTGGATACATAGTTTATGGAAATTTCATAATTGTCGATTGTTCTGCCTTCTTCAAGAAGACTCTCTTTTTCATCTTGTTCAACAAGATTCTCTTCTTCCGAGGAATTTGCTTTGTCTTTCAAGATATCCTCATTATTGACCTCTTTGCCCTCGTTATTTGGCCGGACTATTATGGGATTACTAATCATGCCCTTTTGCCTCCTCGGTTGTCTTGGTTTCAAATCTTTTGAACCAAGTGGTCTACCTCGCTTTTTACGTACAGCAGATTCATTAGCAATTGGCTTATTTGGTAGATCCATAGGTACTTCAACTCTTGCAGGGGCATTTACAGCAGGTATATGTGACTTTGTCACTTTTGCTATATCAGTAAATGCATCAGGCAACTGATTAGCCACTCCTTGCAAATGAATTATCTTTTGTACCTCTTGTTCACACACTTTTGTTCGAGGATCAAGATATGACAATGACATGGCATCCCATGTGACCTCACCTTTACTAGGATTAACTTTGTTCTTTTCTCTCCCTAGAGTTGGGAATGTATATTCATCAAAATGGCAATCAGCAAATCTTGCTGTAAATAGGTCACCTGTTGTTGGCTCAAGATATTTAATAATTGAGGGGGATTCAAAACCAACATATATTCCCAATCTCCTTTGAGGACCCATCTTTGTCCGTTGCGGTGGTGCAATTGGGACATAGACTGCACATCCAAACACTTTTAGGTGCGACACATTCGGCTCCTTGCCACACACAAGTTGCATCAGGGAATATTTATGGTATGCAGTTGGCCTGAGTCGAATCAAGGCTGCAGCATGTAATACCGCGTGTCCCCATGCTGATGATGGTAGCTTGGATTTCATCAGCAATGGTCTAGCAATCAATTGTAATCGTTTAATTAATGATTATGCAAGACCATTTTGAGTATGTACATGTGCTACTGGATGCTCAACTATAATCCCAATGGACATGCAATAGTCATTAAATGCTTGGGAAGTGAATTCTCCTGCATTATCCATACGTATTTTCATTATTGTATAATCTGGGAATTGTGCTCTTAATCGTATGATTTGAGCAAGGAGTTTAGCAAATGCAACATTTCTCGTCGACAATAAACTCACATGTGACCATCGTGTAGATGCATCTATTAGCACCAAGAAGTAACGAAATGGTCCACACGGTGGGGCAATTGGCCCACATATATCCCCTTGAATTCGTTCTAAGAATGCAGGAGCCTCAACTGCTATTTTATTTTTCGAGGGCCTAGTGATTAGTTTGCCCAACGAGCAAGCAGTACAATTGAGATCACTTGTCTGGATAGCTCTCTTGTTCTTTAATGTATGACCAAGTGAATTCTCAATGATTCTGTGCATCATCATTGTACCTGGATGGCCCAATCTGTCATGCCAGAGGGTAAACATCTTTTATTACCAATTTTGTCCCTTTCGGAAGCAAAAGGCAAGCCTTTCCAGATCCTTCGATCATCTTTGCCACACCTGATATTGTGTTGACATTTCCTTCAAAGATTGTCAACTGAGTGAAGTATTCCTTGTTTTTCAAGATGGTGTGGGTTGTTGCACTGTCCACTAGACATTGCTGCTTATAGTCAGGCTTACTTCCAGATGGATTCATGACTTCAAGAGTTAAGAAAAACACAGAGTTAGGCATTATATTACATGGTGGAAATTAAACTTACACAGACATCTTACATCACATGACGAATATCTTACATTACATGGATAACGCAAGGAAACATATATTACAAGAATCCTTAATTTATTTCATGCATAGAAATTTAAAAACTGGTGCCTTCATCTTGGCCAAATCCATCACCAAGCTCATTCTCCATGTAGTCACTGATATTCAGGTCACCCGGCATTAGTGGGGTATTAGTGGCAACAAAGTTTGTTTCCATATCCTTCCTCTTTTCCTTGAGAGAGGCTTGATACAGCTCACACAAGTGTCTTGCTGTGCGACATACTTTGGCCCAATGACCAGTCATCCCACACCGGTAACATTGTGACTTTGGTTTGTTTGGGGTTTCTGTTGAACCCCTCTGGACCTTTGGCTTCATCCCCTTGGAGAATGATTCTCCATGGTTGCCTTTCTTATGGAAGAAGCGGTTTCTCCCATAGCTTTGTTTGCGATTGTTGCCACGATACTTCCCCCTTTTGTAGCCTCGTGGGCCTTTAGGGTCATTACCCCCCTTTAGGTTGGCATTCATAGCATCTGCAGCATTAGCTTCGGGGTATGGTGCTGCGCCAGGGGGCCTCATGTTGTGGTTTCTCATCAGGAGCTCATTGTTTTTCTCCGCCACTAGCATTACATCTATTAGTTCAGAGTGCTTCTTAAAGCCACCATGTCTGTATTGTTGCTGTAACAGCACATTAGATGCATGCATTGTAGAGAATGTCTTCTCCATCTTTTTCCCATCTGTGATCTCATGACCACATAGCATCAGCTGCGATGTGATTCGCTGCACAGCGGAGCTATACTCCCTGATATTTTTGAAATCTTGAACCCTTAAAGAGTTCCATTCATATAAGGCCATTGGGAGTAAGATATTCTTCTGATTGCCATATCTTTCATTCAGATTCTCCCATAGTTCCTTGGGATCTTCCACCAATAAATATTCAGATTTCAGGCTCTCATGAATATGGTGGCGAATGAACACAATGGCTTGTGCCTTCTCTTGTGGAGTAGTGGTATTGTTAGCCTCAATGGTCTTTTCAAGACCTCTAGCCTTAAGGTGTGTTAAGGCATCCACCCTCCACTCAAGAAACTTGTCTCCTGAGAGATCCAGGATATTGAATTCTCTCTTGGTGATGTTTGCCATAATAGCTAGCACTACAAAAATTATAAGACGTATATGTGAGTGTAAATATTATGAAAATAATTTACTAGATGTAAATTTAATTAGTAGGATATATATGATATGTGTGCAAATTAATACACTAAGCTACCAATAGATTATACTCCGTATATCCTATCATGCATGTAGGTGTATGTGTGGTTTTTAACAAAACATGAATATTGTATTATATATATGCATGCATACAAAACACATATATTATATTTATATATACACATGCAAGTACTTTCTACATATAGAATTAAGAATGCAAAGTCAAGGTGGTAGGTATGAATTGCTTGCAAGGATTACTTTGCATGTACAACCATCACCTATTATATGCAACCTATATATAATATTATATGCAAAACTCCCTTCAACCTTCAATCATGCATGTACGTACTAAATGATCAAAGGAAAAAATTATTTCATGCATTTGAAAATTGGAAAGAAGAAGAGAAGATATGTTATATTGTGTTGGATGGGGTTTTAACCTCCATTCATTTTACCCCCCCCCTTCCCAGCTTTTCTTTTCCTCCTTAAAGCACCACCACTACCACCCTTCAACTTCACACCCCCTCCATATTCCATCATCATCATCATCCATCTCCCTCATCCTCTCGCCGTCGTTTTCTCTTTCCGACGCCGCTCTCATTTTTCGACAAAAAATTACCTGAACCGACTGGGTTTTGCTAAAGATGTTCGTCTGTGGGGTGAAGGTAGCGGTTCTAGTGGTTTTCTACATTGTATGGGTGGCCAAGAATTGTCGTTGTAACTAGGCTTCTTGATGGGGGTTCCAACAAGGCGCATATCAAAAACGAAGTCCAAAACGGTATTGTATTATGTAATATTTTTGCAAATACCTTGTAATAACTCTAGATCTACTAATCTTGTTTTGGAGTGAAGGATTTTCGAAAAACCCTATGATGAAATTCCTGTATTTTGGTTTTGAAAAATTCTTTTTCGTATGAAAACTCATGAAGATATGTTGAGCCTCGTTCTGTGTTCCATTCTTTGTGAGTTTTGAAAACGGATCTGAACAAGGATGATGTAAAATAGGGAGATCTGAGGGTTTTATGAGTTTCTGATGTAGAAGATCCCAAATTTTGGGCAACTACAGAGCATACTCCTCTAAAATCGATTTTGGTAAAAACGTTTTTTCGAATTGAAGAGCTGAGATTTGAGGTTTTTACCTTGAGATCTCAAAAACTCATTTGGTTTTAGATCTCGTGCTGATAACGTGTTGAATATTTGTGGATTTATGTGATCAGATAAAGGCTTTGTAATTTGCCTCTCGTTGAATCTGAATGATCTTTACATGTTCCTATTTATAGGAGAGTTTTACCTAGTGTATATCCATAAAATAACATGAGAAGTACAGAAGGTGAATTATTCACCCTACACACAACATCTTTCATGTTTTCGACTTTTTTAAAAAAAATAATAATAATGGGGGACGAGGCAACCGCATACACTCGTGCCTCGTGGGGATCCACCACCTTAGCGGTTAGAATCTTTTTCTCTGTACATAAAGGGGTTTCATTTGAGGAGTCTGTAGTTGCTTTTTACGCATTGCAGAGACTAGAGAGCCAGAGCCCTAGAAATGGCGAGCGGTTCGAGGGCAAGTATGGCTGGACGATCCGGTGGTTCTTCCTCTGCCAAAACCCTGGGGATGATCCGGCAGATCGGCACTGTCGACGAGTTCGCCGACGAGCTTCTCGCGCACTTCCTTGCTGGATTGAAGCTCCATATCCGGTTCCAACTCAGCGCTTCGGAGGAATCCAATCTGGCATCCGCCATTGAAGCGGCGAAGCGAGTGGAGGCGATATTTGCGTACGGGAGAGTTCCGCGTGCAGAAATCCAACCTCCATTGTTCAGTATTGGGGGAGTCGACGGTCCGATGAGGATCCGAGGAAAGCTAGGTCACAGCAACATAGTGGTGCTACTCGGCTCTGGATCCACCCACAACTACATCTCGAAGAAACTGCTGGCAAAGGAAAAGCTGAAGGTGCGGCCGACGGCAGCGTATGAGGTGGAAATGCTCTGCGGCTCCGTTGAGACGAGTGGGATTTGCAGAGGAGTGAAGGTGGATCTGCAAGCTTGTGAGATCAGCGTCGATTGCATCCCGTTCCCGTTGCACGGCGTGGATCTACTGTTGGGAGCGGCTTGGCTGAACACTTTGGAGAAGACAGTGCTGATGGGGGGTTCCATGGAGATTGAACTGAATGGGAGAAATGTTAAGCTGGTATTTGATGCTTCACTTGCCGCAGCACCAACTGGCAACTACTACTAATGATCAAGTTCCTGAAGAAGATGACAGAAGTGGAATCTGGGAGCACTGGTAAACCGTAAACCTAACTCTGTTCTGTTCATGTTTCTAGTTGTTAAGCTGCAAATTTTAGAGCTAGTTAATCGACTGTTTCTTCATTCCCTTGGTGATGTCTGCCTTTATAATGATCATGATCTTGCACTAGTATGAACAAGTTTATCTGGTTAAATGATCTATTGTGGATATGTGGTTGATCTGCGCCTCTAAGAACTATCTAAAATGTTTTGTGAATTGGAACTTGTGAGGTTCAGTTTTACATAGCTTGAACTGAAATCTGTCAGATTTAAATCTTCAGTTGCTGTCGTTTTATGTAGACATGAAGATCAAACTGGATGGATGAATATGCAGTGATACAAAAACTCATTGTTATTATTTGGGTGGGTAGTGAAAGTATCACCTAACCGATCCTAAGGATCATGATGACTGAAACTCATATTTGCCATCAAGTCCACTGCCTGATTGGTTTTGACGAAGGAGCAACTAATAACTAGATAATGCACCTGCTCTAGCATCGGACGACAACCTCTAGTGATAGCACTGTAAGTCTGTAACACCACTAGGATGTAGTAGACTGGTAGCTGCTGTTGTTTGCACTCTCATTTGTATTCTTAAAACCATCTTCATTCAGGGAATGATTAATCGTATTCTTGAACCGGATTTTTCCTTCCTATGCTCTTGGCGTAGGATATCAATCTAAATCTTAACCTCTTGAATGCTTCAAATACAATAATTGAACCCGTAATTGATCTACTTCGTCCCTTCTTCAATCTAACAAAAGAGTCTATCTAATTATATTATCTATAAACCAGAAGATTTGGAGTGCGTTAATCTATCTCCTATACTATATGTCCCTCCTTACCTAATGTGAAAGGATTTTGATTATATTCTTGAATTTACATCCCACAATTACCCCTCCCAGTTTCATACCGTTGTCTCACAAGTCACAGCCCATTATCTTCTTCCTCCATCGTTGCTCCAACTGAATCTGTATTGAAATTTGAAAGATTTAGGGCCTTTTTAATGCTTGTCTTGAAGTTTTGTACATCATGGTTGCTTTGAGTGTTGTTGTATGTGACTGAATTTTTACATATGAAGGTCGTATTTTGGATTTGAGGGTTAGAGTTCATTGACCCGGGAATTTAGATCTGGAATTCGATGGTTTGTTATTTGAACTGAGCTAGGATTTCGGTCTTTTTTCAAACTAGATCTAAGAATCCACGAAAGCACTTGTATCCGATTCTGTCTTTTGATTGTTTTTTGAGTTTCATTGCGATTTGGGATTGTTGAAGTTCCCGAGTTTGGTTGTTGAGAACACTGGCTGCTTCACCTTGCTGGCACACTCGACCGTGGGTGACTAGGGAGAACACCAAAGATGGGTGAATGGAGAATTCACAACCACGCAAAGATGGTTTGTTTTGGAGGGATGCGTGTCACCTGAATTCCTCTTTATAGACCTCGTATTCACTAAAAATTAATCAAGATTTTATATCGTTTTTAAATTCATCAACTATCCAAACCTACCAATAAAATAATACATCATCATATCCCAATACACCCACCCCACATATACTACTTGAAAGAAAACCCTAGGTAAGAAACTTGCCCTAAATTGCTAATGCACATGTGTTAAATGCTTAATGCTAAAGGATCAATTATTTCCCAGTGCCAAGAGATTAAAGGTCCAACTCGGGCATGTCTTTTGAGAAGCGAACTATATCGCCGACTCCCTCGCCAAGAGAGTCTTATCTTGTCCGAGAGGCTTTCATCTTTTGTCGGAACCCCTAATGGGATTGATTAATTTACTATAGAGAAGGATTGTAGAGGAATGGCTACTCCCCGCCTTGTTGTTGTGTAGCCGGTGCCATTTGAGTAGAGGATCAACCTTTTATATGGATAACAAATTACATGATTTAACGGTGGAGTCCAATCAAACCCATTGGATTAAGATGAAAAAATAAATTATAAACTGATTAGATGAATGTGAAGCATACAAAAATAATCGCATTTTCATGGATCAATCTCATACAAACAATTATGAGAGAGGGAATGCATCCATAATTAACTACCTCCGTAGACCAAGGGCAATCCACAAATCACAACAAAAACTCCGAAAATTCAAAAAACACCATTAACACAACCAATTCCCCTCCCAAACCGGCGGCCTATTTGGCGTTCCCAGCGATGCGGAATCCAATTAGGCCCAACAATTCACCACCACCACAACCACAACCCACCACCCAACCACCGCCTCCGCCTCCGCCGCCACCACCCCCACCTCCCATACCGTCTGTCACCCTCACCGAACCTACCAAGCGAAAACACCCCTCTTGCAAAACCATCCGAGCCGTCCGCTCCATGCTCCGATCCTTCCCCATCATCTCCCCCGCCGGCTGCAGACTCCCCTCCTTCCCCGGAAGCCATACATCCAACATCCACAGCTCCGGAGGCTCCTCCGGCAGAACCACCTGCACCCTCTACGGCCCCAAGAAAGGCAACATCACCGTGTCCTTTCAAGAGGCCCCCGGGTACCTCCCGAGCCTCCTCATCGAGCTCCCCGTCCAAACCAACGCCCTCCACAAGGAGCTCCGCACCGGCATGGTGCGAATCGCGCTCGAGTGCGAGAAGAAGCCTGCGTCAGAGCAGCCTCCGTCATCCGGCCATGGAAACCGCCACGGTGGGCGACGGAGTTTGTTGGAGGAGGAGGTGTGGAGCCTGTTCTGGAACGGGAAGAAAGGCGGGTTTGGGGTGAAGAGGGATGCCAACGACGCAGATTTGCACGTGATGGAGCTGCTCAAGGTGGTGACGATGGGCGTCGGGGTTGTTCCGGCGGCGGAGGGGAGCAGCGAGGTGGCGTACATTAGGGCCACTTTCGAGCACGTCGTCGGGTCGAAGGATTCAGAGACGTTCTACATGTTGACACCCGACGGGAACACTGCACCCGAGCTCACCATCTTCTTCGTCAGGTTGTGATCCATTTGTGATATGAATGCTAACTAATGTTGTTAAATCTCACGTTAATTAGATGAGTTGATCGAGCATTGATCATCTCTAACGTCGACGTTTTATAGATTTTTTTGTAAGTTGAGATGATCAATCGGAGGATGATATGAATTAGTTTTCCAAAGTATATAATAAAAACAAATATGCATATGTCTGTATTTATTAAAGGGATAGATTATTCGGTCTACCTCTCTTGATCGTCAAACACTTTTACTATTTTGGAGATTTGGAGGGGTTTAGGGATTTCTGTTCATTTTGTTCTTTAAAATATATAGATTCGAGGCCAACTTTGTTGGGCTTAACTTGTAAAGGCTCGGATTTTTAAATACTAATTTTTCGGAAAAAAAAAAAAAGTCAAAATGGATTTAAAAGCGAAATTTAACGGAAAACTCGCTAACTCGGATTTTAGAACTCATGGAGCGGATTTCCGACCTAAAATAAAATTTTAAAAATCTAATTGATCGATAATGTAAGTTTCGAAGATTGTTTCCGGATAATTTCAAATTGGATACCTTGCAGATCACTAGAAATGTTTTCTTCTTCCTTCCTTACACTTCTAAATCTCAATCTCAACAAGAAAAGAAAAGAAAAAGTAGTCAACAATTTCTTTGGTGTAAGCACCATCACACCCATCCTTCTCCCACCCACAATTTCTTCACCATTGAGAATAAGGTCAAACAACCCAACCCCTTGCCTTGGTACAGCAACCCACGCCAGTGCTTGATTTGAAAATCAGGATTTCGATTCCCCTGTTGGTCAAACCAAAGCCCCTTTTTATTTCTAGCAGGGCTCTCTTCACACATACTTACAAAAAAAAAGACCTCCTTCTGTCTAAATTCAGGAAACCCCCCTCCAAACACCTCCCTCTGTCTAAATTCATTTTTTTAAATCCCACCTCCTCTCTTTCATTTTATCCTAGCACCCCTCTAATTTCCAAACTGAAACCTACCCTCCTATTAGGGTCCGTTTGGATTCCCAATGTATTTTACTTATAAGTAAAATACATGTATTATCATAATAAGTAAATTATAAACATAATTGATTTGATTTTCTTATTAAAAAAAAAAGAAAAAAAGAAATCAAGTACTCAGTACTCCGTATCTCTGAAGACCTTCCCCCTTCCTCTAGCCCTCGCCGGCCCTTTCTCGCCGACCACCAATTCATGCCGTCACCAGTCGCCGCCGACAGAGCATAGCCATCGACATCAACCTAACCGCCATGGTGCCACCGCCCTCGCCTTAATCTGTCGGAAATCGCTCCACTTTCCATCTCTACCTTCCTCCCTCACCATCGGGAACCACTCCCCTCGTCGGAACTCTAAAGACGAAGCTCGCTCCTCTTCCGACCACCACCTCGCCGAATCCCTAAGCAGGAGCCACACCACCTCTCTCTCAAGCCAGATTTCGGATCGAATTTCAGTAGTGTTTTCCCCCTAAATCTCTTGCTCCCTACTTGGGTTTTATTGTTGAAGGCTGAAATATTCTCCCTACAATGGATGTTTAGCCACAAATCAACACCCATAACCTCCAGATCTATAAAATTCGAGTGCAAATCCACTCTTCACATAAAAAGTGGGTGAAAGCCATTGATGAGCTCTAAAGATTCAGATCTAAAAACAAGGGGAGATAGAGAATTGAAGCCATTGAAGAGCTCTCAAAATTCAGATTTAAAAACGGGAGAGAGAATGGAACTTATGGAAGCCATTGATGACTCTCTCCCTTATATCACTCTCTGGGTTTTGATTGAAAGGGAGAAGAAAGAACCAAATAATGGAGTAATAGCTTTCTAATAAAATTATTATAATTCATTCTATAAATGTATCATCCAAACACTACTTATTTTTAATTGTATTATAAACTAAATACATGTATTATAAACTAAATACATGAGAATCCAAACAGACCCTTACTCTCAATTCGGTCTCAAACATGAACCCAGCAACCCTGCCTGAGCTCCTGGCCGCTACCGTCACCTTCACCCCGCTTCGGGTGTCCGACAGCAGCAGCCCGGAACACCACCCGAGACGCCCCCTGAGCATACCTGAACGCTCCCGAGCCACACCCGAGCGCCTCCGCCTTCCCGAGAACTCCGAGCTCCGCAACCCTGTTTCGACGAACCCGAGCCTCATTGAGCCTCTTCCGAGGCACCTATGAGGACCGAAGAAGTCCGAGGCCAGGGGCCAAGCCGCCCAGGAGCAGCAGAGTCGTCAATGCCGCCGCCCCTTTCTCGCATCCCCTGTCTTCACCCCAAACCGACCGGTAAGCGCTTCCTCTTTCGTTCCGACCAAGAAATTTCGTAAATCCATCCCCCTTATGAACCCTACCTCTGTTCTAGGCCGATAATTGCAGACCTACACCTCCGACGAGCCCAATCAGAACTCCGGCGAGTCGAATCGAAGCCCGACGATTCCGAATCCACTCGGTGAGCTTCTTCTTTCCCCCTTCTTCCCTTTCTTCTTGCCCTGTGTGTGTGTCGGTTTCGGAAATAGGTTGTCGGATCCCGGTGTCGTCGCCGGCGAGTGGCTCCTCTCCCTTTCCTTTCCTCCTTTTTTCGAGCAGATGTTGAACGAAGAAGGTGAACAGTGTATTTTGGGTTTGGCTTCTAATTTGTGTTGTTTTAATCAGACCGGTCTGGCCATTTTATTTAAGCAAAACCGGTTTGGGTCATTTAAAACAAAAATCAGAATTGCCTTGGTGTGGCTTTGGGCTGGATTTTTTTGGGCTGGGTATGGTTTTAAAGGGGATTGGGTTTTCTTTTTTATTCATGTTAAAATTTAGAAACCTTAAATGAAATTGGGTCTTTCTTTATACATCCGAATCCTGGGACCAACTTTTGGTAAAAATGTAAATTATACTTTAAGACTTATAAATATAGATATAAATATTAAGTTAAATTGAAAATCGAATATTATATAATATTATTGTTGAGAATTAAAAAAATATCTTAATTGGACTTGGATTTGGAAAAGAATTTGAGAAAAATGTTTTAAAGGTTGGAGTTGATTTGATATATGGAAATTGATTTAATAAAGTTAAAAGATGATTTTTGAGAGTACCTTAACTTTGTCGAGTTGTTTTGGAATAATTGTCTTGAAGACTGAAGCTCGGTTTTCACAAAGGAATTTGAAACGGTTTTCGGGACTAACACGGGAATTATGTGCTCGATGACTAACTAGCATGATTGATGTGAATTATTGTCTAATATCATGACTTGTGTGGACTAATGACATGATTGGTTGACTAATAGCATGATGAGATGTTGAGTTATGTATCGTTTGTCTTATCGCTTATGAGCTATGGTGAATTTGGTGAACTTGAGATAAATGGCAATGCTGATTATTATTGCGGAAATATGAATGTGGCTGAATGGAATGATGAGAATGATATGGTCTTACATAATGTGGCAATGAGATGAATGGTTGAACTTGATGGAATGATGATTACGATGTGGTTAATTTTATTGAATGATGTATGCTTTGAGTGCTTGAATGATTAGACGTAGACTTATATATGTGTGTTGATATGTATCTAGGTGATCCTTAATCTATCGTAATGCTTACCTTGCTGTTCTGCACTACCAGGTAAGTCTCTTCGGAGCTTACTCATATTGAATAGAGCTATTCCCTGCCTTAGGTGCATGATATACTAGGTGCTTGCATTCATGATCAGCATGCCATGTAGTACCATGCTAGGTTGCATCGATCGTTGAGCATTCTATTTCTTTGTGCGTATGTAAACAGAACGGCCGTTATCTGTGATAGTCCTAGAAGTCTTTGCTAGGGTCATAGGGTAGCCCAGCCTCATCGGTTACCCTGAGTCAATCGAGTACTTCCTTATATTATGATATGCCTGCGGGCTTTATTGTGGAGCGGGTTAGGCATGCGTGCCGCCCTATTATGAATGAATACATTCACGAGCTGGCCAGTCTCCGCCTGTCGGAAGGGGTGGAGGTAGGAGAGGGATATACCACTTGGTATTCTGTGCTAAGGTCTTATCATTATTACGTACTTGAACTTAGGAGCATGTTAGTGTGTTATTATTCCGCTATGCATCTAGAAGCATCTTTATTAGGTATAGCGTATATATGTGCTTATGGTTGGGATGCAGAGTTAAGTGGGTATCGATCTGATCCCGCCCCATATCAATTTTTTTAGGCATTATTTATGTTCATCCTATCGGTGCTGTTTGCTTATTGGGCGGGTCATTTTGTCGGCGGAGAGTGAGCGCTGGAGTATAGAATTCACCAGACTCAGATTATACTTTTTCGGATTTACACTTTAGACTCCGTTTTGACCCGGCTCTGCCGTGGCACACTTTTGTATTATACTTGTTTCCGCTAGTCGCATGATTTCTGATTTCCACGCTTAGATTACGACAGGTACAGGGGACTTCCCCGGGGATTCCAACGATCCCTTCGATTTTGGGTATGAAATCCCCCTTGAAAACATTAAAGTAAGTTTTGAAACCTTCAACCTGTACTCGGGGCGCAAGATCCTAACGAGGGGTTTCATCCCTCGAAACGTAACCCAGGAATCATAATCCCGGGCCGTTACATAACTAAATCATGGGCTTCACTTTGGGTCATGATATTCGATTTGATCTTAACCTATACATAAGTTTTTCCCCTAACCCATTTTGTGTGTTAGATGCATTATGTATGTTTCTTAAAGATATCATATGTCATATAAGGAAAGATCCGATCCATATTTGATCATGCGTGATCATGAAGAAGATTGAATGAACAACCTTGGAAAGCACACAAACAGAAGGTATTCAAATAGTTTGGAAAGATTTTGAATTTCTAACGGCCTTCCCTCCAAGGAAACCTTGAAGATATTTGACTATATAAAGACGAAGGCAAAAGGACGTCCATCATCTAAGCAAGCACTCGAGCACTCATAGCATCCTAAAGCATTCGTCATTCCAGTTTCTCTCCTACATTCTCCTAAAGCCTAAGTGTTGTTTATTGTTCGAGAGTTGAGAGAAACACCAGCACTTATTGTACAAGTCATTTATCTTACGCTTAGAGTATTTTATACTCGATCAAACACACTTGGTGTGTGGTGTGAGCTTTTATTTCACTTGTAAGGTTGAGAGCTAGAATAGAAGCGTTGAGGCTTTGTATGGGGAAAGGGTAGTTTCTCTAGTAAGTTCTAGGCTCAAGCGAAGTGAAATAAGAATTGTTTGAATCATACGGGTTGGATAACCTTAGGCAGGGACGTAGGCCATGTTCGTGCCGAACCTCGTTAACAATTCGTATGTTCATCTTTTACATTCCGCATTAACTTTATCTTATTCGATCTCACTTTGTCAAGTCCTGATAGGCTATATCAATGCCTTGACAAGTTGCTTTAAATTTATTTAGTTGCGAAAATTATCCATACTCTATTCATCTCCCCCCCCCCCCTCTAGAGTATTATTCATCGCCTTATAAACTCTTCAATTGGTATAAGAGCTTGGCTCATTGCTTTTTGTTCTAACAATCTTGTGAGTTTTCAACATGTCTACCATAGGTGATGGAATATTTGCTCAAGGGAGATCAACCAACAGACCTCCTATGTTTTGTTGCAACAACTTTGTCCACTGGATATCACTGATGCAGATGCTCATCATTGATCAAGACCTTGAGCTATGGGACCTTGTCACTACTACATATGATGTTATCTATGACATTTAAAGGATGACGTTTTCTTAAAATTGCCATTAAAGATACCTTTTTATGACTTTTAACTAAAAAACGTCATGAATTTATATAATACAATTTATTTATGGCGTTTTACAAATGTCATAAAATTGATGGCGTTTGCAAAACGCCATTTTATTAAAACTAAAATTTATGAACTCAAATTTATGGCGTTTGGAAAATGCCGTAAAATTTATGACGTTTTTAAAATGTCATAAAATTATGGGCAATTTTTTTTAGTCCAAAAATTTGGGCCAAATTGTTGAGCGGCAAAATGGAAAAGAAGAAGAAGCTATAACCTAAATTCATTCTCTCTTCTACAGGACTACTGCCGCTCTCTATCTCTCTCCTCTCTCAATTTATTCCCCCAAATATGTGAATCATACATAGAAGCAATCCACGACTCCGGTTGTCATCCCTCATCGTTGCTCGTGCCGGCACCACCCCAACCTCGTCGTCTCCTCCTTTGGCCACCATGGCCATTCCTCTCTCTCGGGTCACCCTCGCCAGATCTACTGGGAAGGGCACACTGGTGAAGAGGGATGTTCAGTTACAAGTTTTCCAAGGTCTAAGGTAAATCACAATCTTCAGTTTACTAGTTATAACCATCAATTGACGGAATTTGAAGGTAATATCGTTCTTCAATTTTCTTTTTCAAATTAGGGTTCTTCAAACTCAGCCTAAAGTGATACTGAATTTTTGGCCGGTATTGCGTGGTATCTGGACCTTCCCTTCTCTGTTCGCTCTTCTCTTCGCTCAACAGGTACGCTTCTCCTTCTCTCCTTCCTCTTTCTTTGCTTCAATCTATGGCTTGTTTGAAATCTGGGCTTCGGACTGTGCGATTTTTGTTGCGATTTTTGTTGTTGTTTGATGCGATTTTTGTTTTGTAGATCTAGGGTTTGTTGTTGTTTGCATCTAATATTGTGCCTTGTTTTTTGTTGCTGATGGTTGCTGAATTTCAGCACTCTTTGTAAATCCCAAATGAAAGTTCTATATACTAATCTCTGTACAAACTTCCAATGAGGACACTCCTAAATGCTAAGTAAACAATGGGTTGTAGAAAGAAGCATATGAAGGGTTTCTCCTAACTGGACATCAAAACCATCTAAAAGGATCTAAGAGGGCGAATACATTAGGTTGCAATCACAGAGAAGTTATTTTTGAAGGATTCTCAATCTGAATTTCAGCAGCAAACTCTCCACTAGACACTATTGGATTCTATCCAGTTTAGGACTCTTGGTGCGAAATTGGTCACTGTTAAAAAGAGAGAATATTAAGGCATTCAGGAAGACAATTGAAAGCAAATTTGTGTATAATTTTGATTTTCTTATGAATAGAAATGGATTCATATGATCTTGTTCATTTGTGCTGAAATTTGTGTTTTATTTTGTTCTTATGCTTCTCTATCTGTTTTTTCAGCTGCACAACTGAATTTTTTCTTATGTATTTGTTTTCTTTTTTGAGTTTGTGGGTAATTGTGTCTTTAATGGCTGATTTTTATGGTTTTTGGAATGGTTTTGCAGCTGCACACTCATCTTCGGTCCAGATCGAGCATATGTGTTTTCTCACCGTAAAGTCTTCCTCCTAGGAGAGTTGCTGATTTTTCCTGCTCACTGTCTTTTCTTTTGAGATTTTTTTCTTCTAAATTGTGTAATTTGTGCCTATGTTTTCATATTACTTGTTATAGTATCATCCTTGTGTGTTATCTTTCTACCTTGATAGGAAGGAAGTATTCCTTAATGGCATTTATTTGTGATAATGTCTTTGTTTTCATGACTTATCTTGATTTGTGATATAAAAAAAAAGTGTCATTTATTTATTCTTTTTTCCCTTTATGTCATCAATTATTGAAAGAAAACGAACTAAAATCAGCCTTTTTTTTTACAGTATGCTCGTAGAAACTGTGTTCAACGCTGATTTTCAGCCACCATGGGATATGTAAATTAAAGATAGGTACATTATTCACTACACATATGGATGTGACTATAACATGAAGGTAATCATTCTCAATTCAAACCTGTTTATGTGAAGTTATCTTGTAACTTTAGATTGCTTGTAGTTTTTTCTATTGCAGACTTGCAGTGTATTCTGTAGATCTTCTTTCTTCTTCTTTAAGTGTAAAAAAAACCAGCTGAAGTCACTAAATAGCTAATCGCCTAATCTATCATTTTATTATCATCTAATTTACTGGGTGGATGCAGGGTGCGCTCACTTACAGGAAAATTAGTGAATGGCGATTCGATAAGAGATCATATCTACGCGGGCCTCCTCCTAAGAACAGCCCCATGCCACTTTTAATATGTAAGGTCCAAATGAACCCTTAGTGTTTTATGCATTACAAGAATTTTTATATGATATATTGTGATACTTGTGTGATGCAAAATAATTATCGACCTTTGAATACATATGTGTTTGTTTAACAACTTGATGCTATGTTTAATGCACCTTAAGCTCCCCGCTTAGTGTTTTTGAAAACTAGAAACGCTTAAGCGTCCTTGAAATTTTGATGCTTAAACATATTGTGCTTAAACTATAAAGCAGGGTTGTACATTCATGCTAGTTTGAAACTAAGTCCTCATAGCACTAAAACAAATATGATTTAACATTCAGACTAGTCCTCATTTATAGACAAAAATAATGCTTTAGATAAATTCCTTCACGTCAGTGAGCTAGATATTGACTTGCCAACATAAAAAAAATTACTTACTATGAATCAATTAACCAAGATGAGATATAAATATTACTTGCTGACTCCTAGAGCTAATCAGTTACTAATTTGTAGCATTTTTCATCTATCTTAAGTTTCCTCAATTATTGTTATGTATGTGTGGATGATGTGATTGCCACTGTTCTGCCTCATTGCTTCATGCTGAGTGCTTCTATCTATTTTTCTGTTTTACTTCAGTTTTCACATTCTACAGTGTAAGTGCTAAGCTGGATAAAAGTCTCAGGTAGAGCATATTTCCTAACCGAAGGTGGTTGCAATTCCATTATATTTGGTTTATCTAATTCCTTAGTGCTATTTCAAGCGAATGTTTCATTTGTTGTTCTCTTCTGATTGTAATGTCATATTCACATGCAGACATATGATGGTTGGGGATGGATCAGCGGAATGTGAATGTTCTCACAAGAGAATAATGTGATGACATCGATCGATTGGTTGATTTTTCCTGCTTGTTTCTTGAAGTTCCTTAAGTCTTTGATTGATTTGGTTTTTGTTCGTTGTGAAAACCAGTACATTGTTGCTTAAGGTGATTTTTGGATTAAGTGATCTTATGAAGACCTTGATATGTAAAATTATCATTTGTGGCCCGACTTTGTGAGTTTATTTTGATTAATTTGTTTCTATAAATTTCTGTATGGTAGTATGGACCATGGTTAATTGGAATTTATGGCTTTGGAGTGTATTACTGAGCAGCAGGTCATACTTCTGGATTACCGAGGGACCTAATTTTTTTTTTTAAATAAATGAAATTCCATGGCGTTTGTAAAACGCCATGGATTGGGTAGTTTTTTTTTTTAATATGAAAAGGAATTCATGGCGTTTTAAAAACGCCATGGATTATATGCCTTTTCGGTATTATAAAAATACCATGGCGTTTATAAAACATCATGGATATCTTTTTCTATGGCGTTTGGCAAACGCCATGAAAATATGAGTAAAAGCACGGCGTCACCTTCCACGGCGTTCAGGCATGGCGTTTAAAAACGCCATCTTAATGGTTTTATGGCGTTTTTCAAACGCCGTAAAAGGGTATGTTTCTACTAGTGTGTCAAGAAAGGTCCACACGTTCCAATGAAGACTGTAGATGGAAAAGAAGTCGAGAAAACCGAAGCTGAATTCGCTCAAACCGACCTGGAGAACATTGCTAAGAATTACAAAGCCATGAATATGCTTTATTGTGCTCTTGATGCCAACGAATTTAACCGTGTCTCAGCTTGCAAAAGTGCCAAGGAAATTTGGGATAAGCTTGTAGTCACATATGAGGGCACCAGTCATGTAAAGGAAAGTAAGATCAACATCTTTCTCAGACAATACGAGCTATTCAAGATGAATCCCGATGAGTCAGTGAAGGATATGTTCACGAGATTCACTCAAATTGTAAACAACCTAGACTCACTTGGAAAAACCTTCTCCATCCTAGAGAAAGTTAGGAAGGTTCTTAGGAGCCTCCCAAAAGCCAAATGGGTTCCAAAGGTTACTGAAATTAAGGAAGCTCAAGATCTCACAACAATGCCATTAGATGATCTTCTCGAAAAACTTATAACTCATGAGATGATACTAAATGAGGAAGCTGGAGAAGTACCTTCAACAACAAAGAACCTTGCTCTCAAAACTAAGAAAGATCAATCACAATCTGAGAGTGATGAATCTGACGACGAGCATGATCTCTTTGCTCTCATCACACAGGGATTAGCTCGAATTCTGAAGATGAAAAAGTAATTCTTCAACAGAGAAAATGCCGAATCATCTAGATTCAGAGGTAAGTCTCCCAACTTCTCAAAGAAACAAAAAGTGCTAACATGTTTTGAGTGTGGCGCGACAGATCATCTCGTGAAAGAATGTCCTATGAAGAAAATAAACAAGTTCAAAAGAAATGAGCAAAAGATCGAGAAAGGCTATGCTCGCCACCTGGAGTGACTCAGATTCATCAAGTGACCCAGACACTGAAAAAGAAAAGGCAAATCTTTGTCTCATGGCTGAACATGAAGGATCCCAGAATCAAGACCTTGAACAAGTGGTAAGAAACTAATGTCTAACCCCCCCGATGTTCTCTTTGAAGTTCTAAGAAATATGATTTCTAATGAAAAAGCTTACGGCAGTGAAATCAACACCTAGAAAGAAAAGATTAAAGATCGATAGAAATGTATTAGTGATATGTTGCTGGAAATGAAAAATCTTGAAACTTCTCGGTCGGCCCTTGATGTTAAAGTCAAGACCTTGAGCTTAGAGAATTATGATCTCAAGAAAAGCCTCTCCTCTCTAAAGAATTGTAATGATGATTTAGAGAAAGAGAAGGCAAAGCTAACCAATAAGTGTCAAGACCAGCACACTTCACTTATATAGTTCACTAGATCTAAAGCCAATCTTGACAAGATGTTGGGTGAACAGCAACTCTCTATTAATAGAAGTGGTATCGGCTACACCAAGAACTTTCCAAAGAAACCTAGTACCACTTTTGTTAAGGCTAAAGGCCATTGGCGTTCACCTACTTGTTTTTACTGCTGCAAGAATGGGCATGTAAAGGAAACTTGTCCATATAGACGGAAAGATCCCCACATCATTAGAAACACATTTCCAGTTCGACTTAATGAGCAGATAAAACAAGTTTAGGTTCCTAAGGGGACAAGACTACCTAATATGGTCTATCCTCATTATGAATCCAAAACTATGTATTGGTCTAGCCGGAAAGGATGATGTTTGTCTTGCAGGATATCTCCAAGAACAAGGAGCCAAAATGGATAATAGACAGTGGATGCTCACGACACAGGAGTGGAAAGAAATCTCTATTTCAAGATCTTAAGGAGCAAACAACTGGAACAATTACTCTTGGTGATAAAGAGAAGTGTAAAATTATTGGTAACGGTAATATTGGTAATTCAAAAAGCCGCATTAAGGATGTATATCTTATTGATGGATTAATGTATAACCTCTTAAGTGTTTCTCAGTTGTGTGACAAAGGAAACAAAGTGGGATTTGATAGACACAAGTGCGAAGTCATAAATGAAGAGACTGGTGATCTGATCCTCACTGCTCACATGCACAATAACACTTATGCAGTAAATGCTAACCACATTACAGGTACAAAACTCAAGTGTCTCAATGCTTTGATAGAAGATCCCAGTCTATGGGATAGAAGACTAGGTCATATAAGCATGCACACCCTCAATAAACTTAAAGCAAGAGATCTTGTTCGAGGATTGCCTGACCCGAACTTCAACAAAGAAGAACTATGCAACGCATGTACAAGAGGTAAACAAACACGTGGTTCCTTGAAACCCAAAAAGGTTGTAAGTTCCTCGCGCCCTCTTGAGTTGTTACATATGGACTTGTGTGGACCTATGCGCATCAAATCTCCAAAGGGTAAACAATACATCCTAGTTATCATTGATGACTTCTCTCGTTTTACTTGGATCTCATTTTGAAGCGAAAAATTAGAGGTTTTATTCGAATTTTCCAAACTTTGTAAGGAGTTGCAGACCTTGAAAAACATACCTATTGTATCCTTAGGAGTGATCATGGTAGAGAGTTTGATCAACTTAAATTTGATTTGTTCTGTGCCAAATATGGAATTTCTCACAACTTTTCAGCTCCTAGGACTCTTCAACAAAATGGAGTTGTCGAACAAAAGAACCTCACTTTGGAGGACATGTCTAGGACAATGCTTTTGGAAAATGGTTTGCCAAAATATTATTGGGCAGAGGCTGTTAACACAACTAACTATATTTTGAATCGATGTTTAATTCGCCCTATTTTGAAAAAGAATCCTTATGAACTTTTCAATTGAAGAAATCCTAGCATTTCCTTTTTTAAACCTTTTTGATGTACTTGCTTTGTTCATAACAATGGCAAAGATAACCTTGGGAAGTTTGACGCACGTAGTGATGAAGGTATCTTTCTTGGTTATTCTACTAGTAGCAAAGCTTATAGAGTTTATAACAAGCGCACCAAAATTATTGAGGAGAGTATCCATGTGGTATTCAACGAAAGTAATAATGGTGTGTTAAGTGAAAGTTTTGCAGATCTCAATCTAAATCACCATGATTCCGATGGAGAAGAAGAGGACAAGACTGAGAACAAGGAGGACCAAGAAAGAAACATGCAAGAACAAATCCAAGATACTAACGAGCTATCTCAAGACCTTGAGAAGGAACTACAGAATCCGGATATAGTTAATGAGAAATCCAACTCTCAAACTGTCGCTCAAGACCTTGAAGAAAGACCTGCTACTGTCTCGAATGATCAAGGCCCAATGAAACGAAAGTTTAAACATGCATCTTCACACTCAGCTCAAGACATCATATCAGATCTATCCTCTGGTATACAAACTCGATCTCGATTAAAGAATCTATGTGCTTTCTATCCGTTTGTCTCTCTTGTAGAACCAAAAACCCCAGTTGAAGCACTCGAAGACTCGGACTGGATCACGGCCATGCAAAGTGAGCTAAATGAGTTTGAAAGGAACAAGGTGTGGACTCTTCAACCTAGACCAAAGCATGAATCAGCGATTGGAAATAGATGGGTGTTCCGGAATAAGTTAGATGAAGCAGGCAAAATTATTCGAAACAAGGCAATGCTTGTTGCTCAAGGATACAATCAAGAAGAAGGTATAGACTACGAGGAGACTTTATCTCAGGTAGCAAGGTTAGAAGCCATATGCATATTACTTGCCTTTGCATCTTTAATGGGTATCAAGTTGTTTCAAATGGATGTCAAATGTGCATTTCTAAATGGGTACTTGAAAGAAGAAGTTTATGTTGTTCAACCTCCAGGATTCGAAAGTGAAGAATTTCCTAATCATGTTTATAAATTGGACAAAGCTCTTTATGGTCTCAGACAAGCCCTAAGAGATTGACATGAGAGACTTTCCAAATATCTTCTTGAAAACGGTTTTCAAAGGGGATTGATTGACAAAACTCTCTTCATGAAGACCCGTGGAAATGACCTTTTGATTGTTCAAATATATGTTGATGATATATTATTTGGTGCTACTAACGACTCCCTTTGCAAGGAGTTTTCTAAGATTATGTGCAGAGAATTTAAAATGAGTCTCATAGGAGAATTAAACTTCTTTCTCGGTCTACAAGCTCATCAAACAAATAAGGGAATCTTTCTAAATCTAGGGAAATACACCAAGGATTTGCTTAAGAAATACAAGATGGAACAATCGAAGGTAGCAAAGATCCTTATGAGCTCCACACTCTCCCTTGATCAAGATAAGAATGGTAAGAATGTGAAACAAAAAGAGTATAGAGGTATGATTAGTTCACTTCTCTACCTTACTGCTAGTAGACCAGATATAATGTTCAGTGTTTGTATGTGTGCTCGGTTCCAAGCTGACCCCAAAGAGTATCACCATATTGTTGTGAAGAGAGTTTTCAGATACCTGAATGGATCTCAAGACCTTGGGCTCTGGTATCCTAAGCAGAGTAACTTTCATCTAACATGCTATTCAGATGCATATTTTGCAGGCTATAAGGTTGATAGAAAAAGCACTTCAGGATGCTTCCAACTTCTAGGGTCTTCCTTCATAAGTTGGCACTCTAAGAAACAAAATTCAGTGGCCTTATCAATTGCAGAAGCCGAGTACATTGTTGTTGGTGCATGTTGCTCTCAGATTCTTTGGATAGCACAACAACTCAGAGATCTTGGGGTTGATCTAAAAGGTATCCCTATAAAATGCGATAATACGAGTGCTATTTCCATTACTAAGAATCATGTGCAGCACTCAAGAACCAAGCACATTGATGTGAGACATCATTTCATAAGAGATCATGTGGAGAAATGTGATGTATCAATATCCTTCGTATCTACTGAATTTCAGTTGGCTGATATTTTCGCTAAACCACTCCCTGAAGATCGTTTTAACTTTCATTAGATTGGAGTTGGGTATGCTTAACAAGGAAGCACTTTCGTAGGGGGGTAATTACTTCCTTTGTAAAAGTGAAATATGCATCTGACATTTCAAGACCTTGACTGCATAGGGTTACGAGATGCTCATCCGAATAAAATTATATTGGATCAAATTGTGTTGGTATCTTATGGATATTTAACAGAATATTGTTTATATTTTCAAAAATCAGTTATCAAATCTTTTATTTTTATCCCGTGTTTAAAATTGAGTCAAAATCTTTTTATTTCTTGCAAGTGGATGTGACTCCTTGGGTATGAAAAAATCCGGTTGATCATTACTTACTGTTGAGAGAATTAATTGATTGTGTACTTGCTGATTTGAAAGAAGGGGGACGATTCGGTTTCTATTTTTTCTTCTTTAAAAATCCATCCTTCTCCTTGTCATATCCACTCTGCTTTTTCACTCTCCATGTACTCTCTCTCACTCTCTCTCTCTCTCACTCTCCGATTTCCAAAAACCCCCTTTCTCATACCCAAAAATGGTGGGATCCAAGCGCTAATCGGCTTCCCCGTCTCCTATTCCGTGTGCTAAGCGATACAAGATGCTGGCCAATAAGGGCAAGCAGATAATGGAGGAATCTGAAGAACATTCCAAGGAATCCAGTAAGAACTCCCCCTCTCCGCCACCGTTGAGCAGAAAATCCAAAGGCAAAGCTCTAGCCATATCTGCTCCTGCTCAACCTCCTTAGGTACCATCTGGCATTTCCCCTAACTGGTTTTGCTCTAAAGAAGTTGCAGAGTCCTGAAAATAGGACTTTTGCAACCGAAGGTTGTGCTTCTACGATGCTGTCGATTTCTTCCTCCTTCAATCCATGCCCCTGCCATGCATCTCCCTCCTCAAATCAACTTGCTTTTGGTCTATCCTCAACCCTGGTAATTTCACCTACCCCCAGCTTACTCGCCTATTCTATGCCAATCTTACTGTTCATCGGGTAAATGGAACCCTAACCCTCGTATCCAAGGTCAAAAACACCCGAATCCGTCTTTCTCCCAGTAGCCTTGCTCTTATCCTTGATCTTCCCAGTGAAATCCCCACAAAGGAGTTCCCAAGTCGATTCGAGTGTCTCTCACGAGCACGAGATGAATTCTTCCTGAAATATCAATGCCCTAGATCTTCATCTTCTCTCAAGCCGACTCACACTGCTCTGAACCTTCAAGCCAAGCTGATCTTCACCATTCTGGCTCGCTGCATTTTCCCACGTATCAATTCTAAGGAATTGGTGACCGAGAACCTTTTCGAGATCCTTTTTTAATTATGAACGAATATGAGCCTCATTTTCCCAAGCTAATCCTCAATTACATGACTCATGTCTCCACCTGCTCTCGACCCATGCCATTACCATATGCAAACCTTTTGCCCAAAATCTTTGAAGCCTTTGATGTCGACACATCGGGAGAAGAAAAGCAAACCTATAGTGGCATCATTGATGAGAGCTGTCTCGAGAGATTGGGGATTGTCAGAAATCTGAGGGGGCAGTGGGTTCTGGGAAAAGATTTGAAAGGGAAACTTGTTGCTAACTCCAGTGTCAACGAGGATAGATTGGCTGCTATGGAAACTGAAATTCAAGACCTTAGGTTTGATCTGAGCAGAATGTGGTCCGATGTGGTTATTCGCCAAGATCTCACCCATGAGCTACTCTCTATGGTTGATTACAAGCTGGACCAGATGATACTTTCGAATGCTCTGACCTACACTACTACATTTTCTATCATGCCATTGGATCAAGAGGTTTTTGATCATTTTCGTGAGAAGACTAGCAATGTCATCATGAACTGTGAAAACCAGGTGAAGAAAAGGCCTATTTTGCGCCCCACACACAAGGAACCCACCATTCTCACTGTTGAGTAGTATGGTGTGGGCAAGAAGTATAGGGATGTGGAGCGGCAGAGACAACTTGCTGAGATGGAGAGAAACAACATCACGAAGAAAGCTATGGAGAGGTGGTAGAAGAGGTGCAGTTACAAAGTTAGGACGAAGTCCCTTTCGCCCAACAAGCAATATCCCACATTCGGAGAATGGTATGAAGAAGGCGCTAGCATTGCTCCTCCAGATGATCCCACTGCTTCTGACGCCCCTGGAACGTCCTCAGCTGCTGAACCATCTTCTACTATGACAACCAAGATGTATCTAAGGAGCAAGAAGAAGAAGCCTGTAGATGGGGAATCTGACTCAAGGCCTTGATTTCCCGCCCTCTCTATCTTGCTTTCTTAAAACTCTCATTTTGCTATTAGTCTTTAAAACTTCTGGCTTATGGTTGTTGTTTTCAGACATTTCCACCTCTCTACCCTTTTGTTGTAAGAGAAAAAGGGGGAGAATGTTTTGGGGGCTGCGTTTTGGCACTATTTGGTTGGTGTTTGATGTTTTTAAAACTTAGATGATCCAAAAATTTTATGCTCATATTATATAATATGCTTATATTTTTTATGGTGGTTGCTGGTACTATATTATGAATTCTGAAACAAGTTTTTTCTTCCATCAATGGGGATATTGAAGACTCCACCTTGACTATAAGATCTTGAGAACTAACGTGCATGTGATCTAAAGGATGATGAACGACAAAAGGCTGGGTTCAAGGTCTTGAAACCCAGATTAAAATGTTTGAATGGTGTTTATACATTTATCTATTGAAATGTTCTTTTTACATGAAATTATTAGAGGCCAACTTTGTTGGGCCTAACTAAATCATGGGCTTCTTTTTGGGCCATGATATTCGATTTGATCTTAACCTATACATATGTTTCTCCCCTAACCCATTTTGTGTGTTAGATGCATTATGTATGTTTCTTAAGGATATCATATGCCATACAAGTAAAGATCCGATCCATATTTGATCATGCGTGATCATGAAGAAGATTGAAGGAACAAATTTAGAAAGCAAACAAACGGAAGGAATTCAAATAGTTTGGAAAGGTTTTGAATTTCTAACGGCCTTCCCTCCTAGGAAACCTTGAAGACGTTCGACTATATAAAGACGAAGGCAAAAGGACAACCATCATCTAAGCATGCACTCGAGCACTCATGGCATCCTAAAGCATTTCGTCATTCAAAGTTTCTCTCATACGTTCTCCTAAAGCCTAAGTGTTGTTTATTGTTCGAGAGTTGAGGGAAACACTAGCACTTATTGTACAAGTCATTTATCTTACACTTAGAGTATTTTATACTCGATCAAACACACTTGGTGTGCGGTGTGAACTTTTATTTCACTTGTAAGGTTTGAGAGCTAGAATAGAAGCGGTGAGGCTTTGTATAGAGAAAGGGTAGTTTCTCTAGGAAGTTCTAGGCTCAAGTGAAGTGAAATAAGAAGTTTTTTAATCCTACGGGTTGGATAACCTTAGGCGGGGAGGTAGGCCAAGTTCGTGCTGAACCTCGTTAACAATTCGTGTGTTCATCTTTTAAATTCCGCATTTACGTTATCTTATTCGGTCTCACTTTGTCAAGTCCTGATATACTATATCAAGGCCTTGACAAGTTGCTTTAAATTTATTTAGTTGCAAAAATTATCCATACTCTATTCACCCCCCCCCCCCCCCTTCTAGAGTATTATTCTTCGCCTTATAGACTCTTCCCAACACTTTTACTATTTTGGAGATTTGGAAGGGGTTTAGGGATTTTTGTTCTAATAAATTATTCATTTTGTTCTATAAAATATATAGATAAGCAACATATAAAATATAGTCTTTCTCTAATTTTCAATATTATTTAAAACTAAATAATTTTTTAAATTTTAAAAATGAAGGGACAATTGAAATTTGAATCAAAATAATTTGAAAAATATGCATGATTTTTTTCCCTTTTTCATGTAATTGGGAGAAAAATGTTGGAAACCATTTCGGAATGGCTCACTGGAAAAGACTTGTGGGTAGTAACCATAGGTCCCCGGTTCGAACTTCAGAATGACCGCTCTTTATTTACCTATTCAAGGAGAAAAATGTTAGATATGACCTTATATCCTGCATTATAGAATAGTCAATCATACTATCATAGGGTGTGACGGTACTTATAGGGCACAGGCGCAGAGGTTAGGTTTTTTTTTTTAATAGTAGGCAATAAATTGGATGTACTAACGACATCCATGATCATCTCACAAGATGATGTTTTGGAACTCACAACAACAGGAACTCAAAATAAAAGTACAATTCAACTGAGATTTGGAAAGAAAATCAGCTGCCCCATTTGCCTCTCTATAGCAGTGCTGCATTGTGACGCTATCAAAATCTTTGCTTAAAGAATGGATCTCCTGGATTATTTGAGAGACCTCCCGTGGTATATTGTTCACTTGATTGATGGCATTGACGATGATTGCACAATTACTTTCAACTATAACTCTACGAATCCCCATCTCCGCTGCCAGTCTTATACATGTACAAACTGCCAACGCTTCTGCTAGAATGATCGAACTCATCCTAACGTTACATTTATGAATCCGAAGAACTAGACCATCAAAATTCCTAACAATACAACCAGCCTGCGGTATAGTATCAATTTTCACCGAAGCATCTACATTGATCTTAATGACATTTATAGGAGGGCATTTCAAAATCAATTTATCAGGAGGTCTAACACGTTTAGGTAACTTCGTTTTTACCAGTTGTTTATTCCAACAAGATATTTTGTCTATAGTTTGAGTTAGAGCATAGATAATACCTGTATCCAAAGTATTGCAAAAAATAATTCTATTTCTGAGTTCTCAAATAGAATGTCATAAATGACATAAATCTTTAAAATTTATATTAAGAGGTGAGGGTTTTGGTTTTGGAATATTATAGAGTGTTCTTTCATCCAACGAGTTACTTTTATATATTCTACATATCTATAGTCTCATTTGGCTATATAATTATAACTCAATTCTTGCATTAAAAAAAAACTCACATTCAATATCCAAGTGTAAAGTTATAAACTTTTCAAAATTAAACACAAATTCATCCCTTAAAATTAATGAAATAAACAAACATGTTCATTAATTTTCTTACTATTGAATCCATATTTAGCAATAAACATATTTTACGTATTGTTTAGAGTAATAAAAGGTGAATTTGCGAATTAAATCTAACAAAAAAAGGGTTATAAAAGTACCTCTATTTCGAATTTTTTTTCAAAACATTCATGAAAAAACAAATAATTACAAAAATATTCCAAGTTTGAAAATATTTACAAATATTTTTTTTTACAGGGTTGTCAGAAAAACGCGGTCTCATACCGCTTTTTATTCAGGAGTTGGAAAACTTGAAATTAGAATAAAAGCCCAGAAAAAAAAAGAAACAAAAAAATGCGGCATGTGACCGTGTTTTTATTTATTTATTTCATTTTAGGTTAAATTATGTAATTAGGTAAAAAAATTTACCCTAGAGACGCGCGCGTTTCAACCACTGTCTTTTTTTTTAAAGGGGGAACTGTTTCCACCGCCACACGGTCTCCGGCCACCCTCGAACTTCACACTCGCCGGCTCACCCTCGCACCTCCCTTTTCCCTTCCCTCTCCCACGGTCTTCGCCCACTAGTTCCACCGCCAGACCACCGCCGCCCCATTCTAGCAGCAGATCCGACCTCCTTAAGCCCATCCTCGCAGCACCCTCACAACCCCACCTCCATTGCACTTGCCCTCCCTTCTCCAACCCTCTTTAGGCCACCTCTGACTCCGACAGCACCGCAGCGCCACCACCTAACCAGATCCGGCCAGCAGCAGTCGTCGCTCTTGCCGGAGGAATTGGAATCGGAAGTGGGGGCTCGAATCGAAGCGGGAGTCGTTCCATTGAAGACGGATCCGGCACAGATTCTGAAAATGGGAGGAGGAAGGAGGAGACTGGGGTGGGTTCGGATTCCGGACTTCTCCGTCTGAGAGACAGATGCGGAAGAGGCGCTTGATCTGGCACCGGCACACATGGGGGCTCGATCTAGCACCGACCTCCGAACAGAAGCTCCCCTCCCCCACTCACCCTCGCTCTGCCCGACCTCCCTCCCTCTGCTCGACCTCCGCTGCCACCAGCGCCGACCACCCTCGCCGCTGCCATTGCCTCTGCCTAACTCCCTCCCTCTCCCCGACCTCCGATCCGGCATCGGCCTCCCATCCATGCCTTTTGATTGAAGAAGGCGATGAACAGGTAAAGCGCGATTTTAAACCGTGCTTTACCCTTTTTTTATTTTTTTTATTTGCTTTTCATAATTTAAAAAATAAAAAGAATAAAACGCGGTTTCAAACCGCGTTTTATTCGTTTAATTTTTATCTTTTTTTCTTTCCGTTTTAAAATTCAAACTTTATAAATGAAACGCGGTGTCAACCCGCGTTTCTCTGACTCCCTTGCAAAAAATCAATATTTTCATAAATAGTTTAAAAGTGTGAATAAAGTTATGATTATTTAATTTTTAGTGAATATTTTGAAAAACAAATTCCTCTATTTCTACCAAATTGCAAAGGATGCCTATTTGGGCATATTTGCAATAAAAGTATTATAAAGTTAGATATTTTTAATTTATAAAAATATATATAAAAGATTGTCGAAAAATTAAAAAAAAACACATTTTCTTAAATTGGAAAAATAAATATGATTTTTGGTTATTAAAAAAACATATATTTTTGAAAATTGAAAAAAAAATATGATTTTAGAAAATAAAAAAAATTACGGAAATTGAAAAAAAAACCCATAATTTTATGAAAACCAACTAGAATTTCAGAAATTGGATAAATGAGATTCACATAAATAAATAAACAGATTTTTGGAATTTCGGAGAAATGGGATTTTTGGAAGTTTAAAAGGAAAACAGATATATAGAAAATGGAAAAAAAACATAATTCTTATAAATTTAAGAAAAAATATTTTTGGAAATTAAAAAAATCCGAATATAAAAAAGATAAAGGGAAGATTTTGTTAGATAAAAGATGAAAATAATATTTATTTTTTATAAGTAAATATTCTTCCAAATCCATCCAATGTAAAAAAAAAAAAAAAAAGGGGAAATAATATTTTAAAGATATGGCTAAGAAATTTCCTCATTTAAGGTAGCTACGTTTTGTTTTTTATCCTGACATGCAAATAACAATATCCTTTTCAATGTTAAAGCGCCTTCCTATCAACATTTGCTTCTTTTTTTATCCTGACATGTTTATAAGAATGCCCTATCAATATCTTGTTTTTATCCTGTCAGGATGTAATTGTGTTCTTGTCAAGTGTCAAAACATAGGTGAATGATCTCCCAACCGAACAAAAGACAAGGATTTCGGGTTAAAAGGAGGCTATGCCATTTCCTCTTTTAAGGCGGCTAAGTTTTTGTTCTGTATCCTGGCATGCATATAACAATATCTTGGACAATGTTTACGTGTCTTCATGTCAACATTTTTTTAGCTTGTCATGTTCATAAGAATTCCATGTCAATGTCTTGTTCTTATCCTAGTAGGATATAGGTGAGTTCCTGTCAAGTGTCAAAACGTAAGTGAATGTCTGAATGACGTCCCAACCAAACAAAAGACAAGGATTTCGGGGTAAAAGGTGGCTACATCATTTTCACATTTAAGATGGCTACATTTGATTCTGGATCCTGACATAAACAATATTTGTCAATGTTTAAGCGTCCTCCTGTCAACATTTGTTTTTTTTTATCCTGTGATGTTGATAAGAATACTTTGTCAAGGTCTTATTTTTATCCTGTCGGGATATAGTTGTGTTCCTATCAAGTGTCAAAACGTAGGTGAATGATGTTCCGACTGAAAAAAAAAAGACAAGGATTTCGGGGTGAAATATGGCTACGACATTATTAAGGTGGCTACGGTTTGTTCTTTATCCTAACATGCATGTGTATAACAATATCTATTCAATGTTTAAGCATCTTCCTGCCAACATTTGTTTTTGATCATGTCATGTTGATAAAAAAATACCCTGTCAAGGTCTTGTTTTTAGAGAGAATTTGCTAAAATAGCCCTTTTGAAAAACCTGATTAAGTAACTAGACCCCTTGAATTTTTTTTGCCCGCTATAGACCCCCTTGAAAATTTAGGGTGTGTTTGGTAACGGGAGCTTTTTGGCTAGCTGAAGCTGATCGAGTAGCTGAAGTGGGTAGCGTTTAGAGCGAGCTGGTGATATTTTGATAAGCTTGATAATTGTTTGGTAAAACTAGCGGTTAAAATAGATGAATGGGTAGGAAATTACCAAAAAGGGTATAATTATTTAATAGAAAAAACTGCATGATAATCATGTGAGAAGCACGTACGTGACATGGGCCTAGGTTTCAGTTTGCCATATTCTAAGAACGTAACCTCCTCGCTGAAAGAGAAGTTAAAGCCTCCTCCGATCCCCTATAGGCGATACTGCGATAACTCCTTCACTTTGCTAATAGTTGTGGTGCCACTTTCATAAATCGGCGTCGGTGGTATACAAAATTTGTCATCGAAGGAGCTCTTCTTGGCACTTCATTGCGTAGATCAGTTGACAAGTAAGCGGTTGTATTTGAAGTCCTAATATTTACAACAAATTATTCTTGTGAGCACTTTGACTTCATATATTTATGAAATTATTCTGTTACGAATAGTTCACTGTGTCCTATATGTTGATGTGTGTACTACTTATGTTGTTTGTGAAATATGAACTTTAATCCACGAATTTGGATGAATGGTGTTGATAACCATGTTTAATTATCGTTGCGTATAGATGGAACCAAAAGGTAAAGGTACAATTTCATGCTCGAAATTTGTTTGGAATGAGGAGTTGATGAATAAATTCATCACCATGTGTCTCGATTATCAATCCACTAATGGTGTCGATCGGCCGTTTAGTTGGGTCGATATAGCAGTTCAATTTGGTGAGAAGGTGGGGAAAAAATGTGTTTGTACTTCTCAAATTGAAGCAATTTTATAGATTGACCATGAAATTAATGGAGAAATGAAAACTTGCCTGTGTTCTTTTTCTCTATTGTTGCCATCGCTTCTTGTATTTAGGAAGAATTGAGAAACCAAAAATTTAATTGCTCTTTTTTAAGATTCGGGGTAGAATAGAAATTGGGAGCGGATGAAAAACAATAAGCTTGGGGGGGGGGATAGCGGAAGGAATCCAGGTTTGAAACGCTCACAAACGCTAAACGCTTTCTAGCCGCTCCCTCTCACGCTGCTGGTTGCCAAACATCAATAATCAAGCGTTTTGTCTTTAAAACGCTACAAAACGCTCCCGCTACCCATTACCAAACACACCCTTAGTAGGTCTATGCCCCCATTCTCACCTCCTCTCTCAATGTACGCTATTTGCAATGGACGCTCCTCCTCCCCAAGAGCCTCCAAATCTACCCACCGTCCTCCACCCCTCCTTCACGGACCACAACCTCCCCCACCGGCCATCGCCACCAGTACGGCATCAACCGGCCATCTTCCGCATCCTCTGCCCAGCCTCCAAGATCGGCTCCATCGTAGGGAAGGGCGCACCATTTTCTCCTGCCTCCGCCCCCAAATTTGTCGATTCCGAAGGCGCTGACAGAGACGATGCGCCGTCTTCGGCAATCAGGTGTTGTTGTGGGCGTTGCTGATGCGCTGTCTCCATTTTCTACAACGAGTTCAAGTTTTTGGTCACTCGAATCACTCGAAATATCATCGTGATTCCGTAGGGTTTCAGCACGACTCTCCCGACATTGTTTCTGATCCCCCGAGTCCATCTCTAGGTTTCGATTTCTGATTTAGATTTCTTGCTTTTGAGCAAATGATTGTTTCTTCATTTCTTATATTGTAAAAATTTGGGGATTTTGTAGTGGTGTTGGATAGATTCATTGATTCTCCTCATTTAGATTTGTTCAACTTAGATTTGTTCGATTTAGGTTTTCAATTTATTGCGTAGAGGCTCGGTGACGAGTTTAGGGTTTTCAATTGATAGTGCTCCGAAATCCGAATTATGCAGGTTACTGGACTGGAGAATGCACTAGAAAAGCCGAACGAAGACACGAAAACGAATATTGGTGATGATGCTGATATTGACACAAATGCAGTGGAACCAAAATCCAAGAGTGATGGTCGCGATGAGAAACTGGACGTTAATGATGTTCCTATGGAAGAAAATCAGGTATTCTGACTTCAATAGATATCTTCGTCTTGCTTTTAGAAACCTCTTTGAATTCTGAATGCAACAGACTACTTAATTTTGTATGCATCAAGACTCTCTCAATTTGGCTTTTTCTTAGCAACTGAATCCTTGTTTGTCACTACACTTGTCATCCAGGAGTTTAATGTCTCAAAAGTGCTATAGTGCAATGGCTAATTCATTGAGCTATGGTTGTTTTGCTTTTAGGCAGTTGACATTTTATAACCTATGAGTTGTTTTAGAAACACCTAATTCATGATTTTCGAGAAGATTACATTCATTTGCCCAGTCCAGATCTTTCTGATTTAGGATCTACCCATTTGATGGATTTAGGATTTTGATTTTGGGTGAAAATGTCAAAATTGATGACAATTTCTCTTGTGCATACTTGAATCCATTTGTTTTTATTAGAATTTATCTATATTCATACTTGAGAATTGCATCTTGTTCATACTTGGTCACTGTCACTGTGTTTCCATAGGCAAAAAAATTGCCAGAGACTATCTTTGTTAGGTATTTTTTGTTGACGATAAACTTCTGTTTTATCAATACACATATCAGTTTCTTAGCATTCATTTGATAGTCAAAACATGCTTTCATCATTGTGGCTTATTGGCATGATTTGTATCTATTTTTTAAACATCCAAGAATATTTCAGATTTCTTCTACTTCTAGCTGGACATGAATTAAGTACTGAACATAGAGAACACATTTGATTCAATGTGAGGCCTTTCATTATAGCTGCTAGGAGAGTTGGTACTAGATGTTGGAATCAGTAAGATGTTGCATGAAGGATGCTCTCAGAGTTCTTAATATGCTGCCAATGCTCTTAGAGTTCCTGTTTCAGTGAGTTCTCTGCCATCTATTAATTTCATATTGCTGTTTCCGAGATTATGTTCAGTTACATGCCTTTTATTCATTTTTTTGTCAAGTTCAGTAATACTGAATAGTCAGCTGATATTTGAAAAGATTTTTGGTGATGTTTTGTCAAGTTGATTGTAATCATGGTGTTGCATCAAATTCTTGTATAGTACTTGAAGTAGTGCATCCTCCTCCTCCTCTTCAGCACCATGTATGCAGGACTTGCAAGAAGGTGTTTCCGAGTGGGTAGGCTCTAGGTGGCCACCAGAGGTGACACTAGCAAGGTCACCCGTCTTCATCTTCTTCGTCATCCCCAACAACTGTCATAAGGTCACCCGTCTTCATCTTCTTCGTCATCCCCAGCAGCTGTATGACAACAACTCATGAACTTGATGTTTGATGATCAAAGTGGATCACCTGCAGCTGCTGCTAGCACTAACAAAGCTGAAGCCTTTGAATTCAATCTGAATGAGTTTCCAGCATTAGATAATGAAGAGGAAGGATCCAAGTGGAAAATGGAACACATTAAAATGGTGTTTGATTTCTCAGCTGGTCAAATCTCTCCTACTTCATCAAAGTTGTTCTTCACTAGTTTTTATATGAATCACTATAGAATTATTTGTCTAGTTTGATGTTGCTGCTATTGTTGTTAGTCCCATACATATTTGTTAGTTTTGGTGAACTGAGCATACCCTTTTTGCCCCACGGAAGTTGGTAGAAGTGTGAAGTTGGATGTCACTACTAGTTGTATGGGTGCACTTTTTGTGGACAGTTAAATACTATGTAAATCATTTCCATCCTTGTATTGATTTTATTGATTCCACGTTATATTACTTACATTGATGCATTTTTTTTAATTGATGACATGTTATAATAGGTGTTTTTACTTATACATTCAATATTAATGTAGTAATTTCAAAGACTTTGTATTTTTATATGTGCAATAAGGTGACAATATTTTGATTCCACGTTTTAAGCTCTTATGTCATCAATTATATAAAATTGTCACCATAAACAATTGTGATTAATGAAGCGTAATAAAAAATGTCATCCATGAATAAAAATTTAATGAACATGTCACCACAAGTGATTGCATCAATGAAGTGTAATCATAAACGTGTAATCAGTGAATCAAAGTATAATCGATGAAAATAAATCGATATACAATTGATTAAATTAAAAACATGTGGCATCAATCGATTTGATTAAAAAAATGACATCAAATAATTACATTATAAAAATGACATCAAAACACCATTTTGAAAAAGTTGTATCACATTAAAGGAAAAAAATGTCATCAAAATATTACTTTGAAAAAATATCATCAAAGTACTACTTTGAAAAAATATCATAAAAAATATGGCATCATGGTAAAAAAATATCATCAAAAATTTGACATAAAAAAAAGTGGCATCAGTCGTTAACAGTAAAAAAAATGGCATCAATAGTAAACGTGACATTACAGTAAACAAAAAATGTCATCAAGGTTTAAAAAAAGTGGCATTAAAAAAGTGACATCCAATCATTTCATTAGAAAAGTGGCATCAAATTAAAAATAAAATATAATAAAATTTTGACATAAAAACGGTAAAATATGGCATCACTTAAAAAAAAATCAAACGGGTTGGTCAACGTTGACCGGTCAATGGTCAACCGTTGACCGGTCAATGGTCAAACGGCTGACCATTGATCATTCCACTCTATTGGGTAGGGGTGGGCACAAATCCCGCAAATCCCGGTCCCGGTGGGATTTCGAAAAAAAATAGTGAATCCCGTCCCGGTCCTGTCCCGCAAAAATTATGCGGGACGGGACGCGGGACGAGCCGTCCCAATCCCGCAAATCCCGTCCCGTCCCGCATATATATATAATAATGTAAAACTATATATGATATATTATGTTAACAGTATATTATATATTATATATACACACTGTAATTATAATATATGTATATTTGATTACATATATAATAGTATAACTGTGTACATATACACTATATATATGTTAGATTCCATAGTTTGTGCATATATATACACTGTAATTACACACTGTCATGCTAGTGTTTATATACGCATGTATACTATATGTGTTTCTACATATAGAGAGGAATCCATAAAATATAGTATAAAAAATATAGATTTATATGTATTATGTTTTTTAAAATTGCAAAATATACTGATTTTTTTTTTAATTTTTTATAATCTTCTTTATTTGAGGGACAAGGCCCGTCCCGTCCCGGTCCCGTCCCGTCCCGTGAGGGACAAGGCCCGCGCGGGATTGAAAAAAATAAGAGTAAATCCCGTCCCGATCCCGTCCCGCAAAAATTACGCAGGACGGGACGCGGGACGGCCTCCGTCCCGTCCCGTCCCGTCCCGCGCCCACCCCTACTATTGGGTAGGTGTTTACATAAAACTAATTAAATTAGTTTGGGGGCTAGCTATCTAATTGAACATTTAAAATGGGCCACCTACCAAAATCACCCTTGTTTTTATCCCGCCAGGATAATTTTTTTCATTTTTCTATCTTTCAGTATAGATGTATTTTCAATTTTTTTTTCTAATTTTTTTCTGTTTTTTTTTCTATCAGATTTTATCTCTTTTTTTTAAAAAAACTACTCTTATATTTTTTTTTATGTTTTTTAATTAAATCGTCTAATCATTTTTTCCTTTTGGAAAAAATGCAATTTTATTAGGTATTTTTGTAATAAAATTAGGTATATTTGCAATAAAATAAAAAATAAGGTATATTTGCAATTCTTTTATGAATTTGGGATATATTTTGCTATTCTTCCGTAGCAAAAATGATTGTATAGTGAATATTTTATTTTGAAGTGAAATCGTTAACGTTTGTTATGAATTTATACTACTAGAAAATTAGTCGTTTGTTTAAACGACTAATTTGGCCCACCCTTAAACACACCCATGGTACATGTGGGGGTGCATGCATCTTGCTTCCTTTTTCTTCCTTCGTCAATGCCGCCTCAGGTTCTTCTCCGTTGGCCGAGTGGCTGAGTTGTACAAACTTATTAATTCCTCCCAAACTTCTCGCCACTGGAGTTGGCAATACCCGATCCGATAAAATCGATCTGATTGATCCGAACCAAACCCATTTGACACCCGAATAATAGAAAAAAAGTTTGGATCCAAGACCGACAGACTCGATCTGAGTTATGCCCGAATTCGAAAGCAATCCGAACCCAATAATAACCCGAACCCGAATATATCCGAACTGATCGACTCGAAACCCGAAATTGCCGGACCCGAACATATCCGAGACCCGAAATTACCCAAACCCGATTACAATGTTCTAAAAGGCGCTAGGCGGCCGCTAGACGGTGGGTGGCTGCCTAGCGCCTAGGCGGTTAGGCGGGTGCCTAGGCGGTTAGGCGGGTGCCTAGGCGGCGCCTAGGCGGACTTAGAACAAACTTGATTATTTCCTTATATTTTGACGAATAACACTTGTCAATAATTCATATAATGTAATAATAATCCATAATATCACTCATAAATCCAAATTTGTAGTAGTTAACTAACACTAAAGTAAATAAACGCAAAGTAAGTCCAAATTTGTAGTAGTTAACTAACACTAAAGTAAATAAACGCAAAAGTACATGTCTGACTAACAACTCTAAACCTCCTAAAATCCAAAACTATAAGTTCGACTGAAAAGCAACTAATCATATGCTTAGAAGCGCAAATTGAATAATCGTTGGACTAGGCAGTGCTTAGGCGGTTCCTGGACGAATTTCCGCCTAGAGGTTCGCCTAGGCTTAAAAATTCCTAGGTCCCGTCCCGCCTAGCGCCTAGGCGGCGCCCAGGCGGCGCCTAGGCGCGATTTTTAGAACACTGCCCGATTATACACGACACCCGAATAACTCAAACCCGATTATATCCGATATCAACAAAAATCTTAACATTTAACATAAAATACTCAAAACAACCTAAGTATTTGATTAAATATAAATAAATATAGTATGATTAAATATAATTAAATATGATTTTGTACTCCCTCCATTAAAAAAAGACACTTTTTGGCTTTTTTATGACGCCAAAACTATATAAATATAAAATTTAGTTATTTTGATAATTTCATAGTTATGAGTAATAAATATGAAATTAATATTGAAAAATAATATTTTATATAATGTTGAGTTTTAAAAAAAATGTTCTAAAGAGTTAAAGACTTACATTTTTTTAGCGAATGTAGTATTGATTAAGAATTGATAAACATTATCTTAATCTATATGGATAAAAACAATATCTTATAGGTAAAAAAATTGATTTGTTTTATCCAATATGATTCTTGTGGGTTCGATTTGACTGAACCCAATTCGACCAAAACTGTTGTGACCGAAACCCCATTCACCCGAATCCGTTCAGACTGAAACCTGATTCGCCTGAACTGACTCTAAAACTCGATTGAATCCGATAAAATAAACCCCGAATAAACCCGATCCGAACCCGATCAGACCCAAATTGTCATCATACCCGATATCAACCCGAGTCCGATATGGCCCGAAATCGAATAACCCTACCCGACTCGCCTGATTGCTACCTCTATCAGCCACCTTCATTAAAGGCCATAGTCATAATTTCATAATTTTAATAGAATATTGACGGAAATGTAATGAGGTTGGTTGATTGCAAACGGAAATGTTTTTGTTCCACTTGCAACACGGAATTACTTTTGAATCAAAAAATACATTGATTTACAAGATATTTTCTAATAATTCATCCATTATATCACAGATTCCTTAGCAACATAATTAGCCGGTCCATTCTCATTAGATTTAAAAAATTATCAAATATTTTAATTTAACACAATTTAATTTCTTATAAAATAGAGTATAAGTAGAAAAGTGGATAATTAGAGCATTTCCAACAAATTTTTTTTAAAGCAAATTAGATAATCTGAAGAAAATTGAGGGTTTTCTCCCCGAACAGCTTCTTTATATTGAAAAATAAAATAGATATTTTTAAGAGAGATTATTTTCTTTATATTCGCAAGAAAATTAATATTTATAATATATAATAAATACATCAATTTCTAAAAGAGAGGGTATTGTTAAGACACTAGAATAGTTATTAAGAAAACCGCAAACAACAAGCTTATCGATTTTTATAAAGAGAAAATTTGCGCCGAATGAGCACATTTTTTCCCAAATTAACGTAATGTCCATCAAGTGTGGCAAATTGAGGTTTTGTCCACGTAAAATTTTATGGACAAAATTGCCCTTCCATATATATATATACATACATGTAGTTGTATGGAACTCTCTCTCCTCACTTTTTCCCCCGTCCGACTTCTTGAATATGATTCATTCTCTCTTTCTATCCAACTTCCGCAGGCAGTTTTTGCAGTTGAATCCAACGGTTTTCTTCGATTTCGGTTGAATGGCAGAGAACAAAAGCTCTGGCGATATCAAGGGAGTTGCTGTTGCTGCAATCGACAGTAAAATTGCTAGCGATCCTTCAAATGGGGGTGTGTTTTGTGTGTTTATAGTGTTATAACATTTTTGAAGCCGAATCCGACATTTCTCTTCTATTTTAGTTGAATTGCAGAGAACAAAGGCTCCGACGAGATCGAGGCAGCTTATGTTGCTGCAATCGATAGTAAAACTGCTTGCGATCCTTCAAGTGGGGGTTTGTTTTGTGTGTTTATAGTGTTATATTGTTTTTGCATTTTTATCCTACATTTCTCTTCGATTTTATGTTGAATGGAAGAGAACAAATCATATGACGAGGTTGAGGCAGGGGATATTGCTGAAATGGACAGTAAAACTGCAAGCGATCCATCTAATGACGGTTTGTATTGTGTGTTTATGTTGTTATCCCTTTTTTTTTCTCTATTCTTGTGTTTGATATCTAATGTGCATGATTTGAAGTGAAAAAAGGTTCTTCGGAGAATGAGAAACCGAAGGTTTCTTCGGTTGAAGGTATAGTTCATCCGGTTCTTCAAGCAGAGGTGTGTTGTTTTAGTTCTACGGTTTTTGGTTCATGTTTTTCCACTTTTTTTCTGGTTTTTTTCTCCCAAATGCATGCATGCATCCAGTAATGTTTCCTTGATTTGTATCAATAATACCTATTTCAGCATAATCTTTAAAATACCTATTTCAGCTGATTTTTTATTCATGCTGACACTGTTGTTGTGTATATTTTGTGTTTTTTAGATGATATTGCTTCTGTAAGCGATCTTTGTAACAAAGAATATAAATGTCAATTTGATGTGAGTATATGTTTTTTTATACTTTATTGTTGTCTGTTGTGTTTTTATGTTGACGCATGCTTATAAATGTCAATTTGATTTTCCTCTCTACAGAGCACTTGGTCACCCTGACAGAGAAGCTAAGAAAGATGACCTGCAGACCATCCTTGAAGAAATGCGGAGGAACCATTCATACACCAAGCAGTCCATCAATTCCATCTACACTCAGATGCATGGTGTCAACTCTAGGCTTGGGGAAATTGATATATGGAGGAAATCAATGGAGACTCAGATTGGCCAGATGGCGGCATCCGTCCCCAGACAGTCAGGTACGCTCCCTGGATCTTCTGAACCTAACCCTAAGGGGTAAATCAACTGGACATGTAGCTGCTATGAACCTAAGAAGTGGGCGACAGATGCAAACGCCGGAGCAAACGACGGAGGAAACGGGCACTAGAGACCAGTCGATATCGACCAACCTAGTCGATATCGACAAGTCCCCAGTCGATATCGACCCCTCCTTGGGCAAAATCGACCCAATTCCTCCACAAATCCCGAGGCCAGCCAATCCACTAAATATCTACCAGACACAGGTCGATATCGACCAAGCACCAGACGATTTCGACCAACCCCACTCAACATCAACACCTCCGCCGAAGAGAAAGATGCCTTTCCCGGCGAAATCTCCAAAGGACCCAGTAGAGAAGAAGTTCCAGCGTTTCATAAAGATGTTTCAAAGGCTCAACGTCACCATACCCTTCACAGAAGCTCTTGATGAGATGCCATCCTACGTCAAGTACCTAAAGGAGATTCTGAGCAAACAACGTTCTATGGCTAAGCTCGCAGAGGAGTGCATCCAAATGAACGTACTAGAAAAGAGGCCAGATCTAGGTATGTTTTCTATAACCATTAGATTTGGTCAATACATGTTTAATGCATTATGTGACTTGGGAGCCAGTGTGAGTATACTGCCTTTATCAATCTGGTCCAATTTTAAGATAGGTACCCTAGAGCCTATGGATGCTTATATGGAGAACAACACAGTGGTTATCCCAACAGGCATGGTGGACAATGTGCCAGCACAAGTAGGTAAGTTCTTCGTCCCTACTGATTTCTTAGTTATTGATGTGGCGAAGGACCACGCTTGTCCAATTATTCTAGGAAGGCCCTTCTTGGCGATGGTGGATGCCAACATAAGCGTAAGGAAGGGAGTACTCACTTTCAACATTAGCGATGAGGTAATTGAGTATTCTTTTAATATAACTGAAAGACATACAAGTCCCATGGAAGAGGTAAAGTCCATATCAACCGGGTACATTACTTGCGGGGAGCGTAAGGTAATAAATATGACCCCCGAGGAGCTAGAAAAGAGGGATATAGAAGCTTAGGTGGAGGAGATCATGGCTATCCTAAACGAAGAAGTAGAGAATCCACTCGACATAGACCAAGGTATGTCGATATGGACTAATTATTTTTCGGATGCTTTGCCAGGTCATAAGTATGGGGACAAAATCGACTCGGAAAAATCGACTGAGCTACAGAACAGGTCAATATCGACCTCACCTACTCGATATCGACCAAACCAAGTCGATTCACCTCCACCAGGAATCGAGCTAGGCAAAATCGACTAAGAGAACTTGATATCGACTCAACCTAGTCGATATCGACCTGCCCATATCGAGTCGATTCTACCTGCTGAGCCAACACAGTCGGATTTCGAGTACCAGAACTCGATATCGAGTAACCCTACTCGATATCGACCAGTCCCCGAGGTCCTGAAATCCGATTCTGCGAAGGTAAGCCAAGGTATCGATCTTTCTTCTCTTATTTCTATTAATGATTTATCTATACATGGGAGAGGTTTGCCTTGGTATGTGCGCTTATGTAGGATTTCCAATGATGAGCCCAAGGAATATGAAGTTGGAGAGAAGGTCTATTTTTCCAAATCAAATGATCATTGATTTCCTAACAAGTTCAAGAAGAAGAAGATGGCCCCTTCATTGTGAACAAGATCCATTCCGAAGGACTGCAGCTGATGGACAAGAATGAAGAAGTCGGTCTAGCGACTATAAAATCTAGAGCTTGTAAATAGACATTTTATTTTTGGGATTTTTGGACATTGTTGCTTTTGTTTTTAGTTTTGGACATTATTTTCTGTTGTGGGTATATCTCTTCTAAATTTTTCAGGTAAAAGGAAGAAAGAAGGAGGTTGATTTCGAATAACAGTAGGTCGATATCGACCATGCCTCCTCGATATCGACCGGAGCCTACAACACTTGCACTTGATTTCCGGTGATTAACACATCTGTCTAGTGAGTTTCCTTTTTTTACCCTTGTTTTTATACAGTGAGGAAACTGTAATGTTTAAGTATGGGGTGTGGGAAGGGCTTACTTTGTGCATATTTGACATATTTGACATTTTGCGTGCATGTTTAAAGTCTATTTCTTGAATTGCTTATACATGGCTATTTTGGAATTCATTATTGATATCTATGTGCTTACATGTGCATGTTTTTCAAAGTTTATTAAAAATCACCCCCATTGAAATTTTTGAACAATGTCATGAAATCTTAAATTGAACTCGACGATGCAAAATTGGATTCATTAGAGATTGTATCAGCGGCGCCGACAACGGCACCAAATTTGTTAGGAGGAAAATAAGTATGAAATATAAATCTCAAATTCAACTCCCTGATCTCTGCAAATTAATTACAATACTTCCTCCCGCTGTAGTACAAGGTAGTCATGATCGATCCACGAGGAAGCGTGTCAACGCCCGCCTTTTCAGTTTCAAATCTCAGCAGAAAATCAACCAGAAGAACAGAAATGACAGAGAAAAGCAGAAAAAGAACAAAAACAGGAACTTTGGTCGATATCGACCTGGGCTAACTCGATACCGAGTAAGAAAATCGACTGACAGTAACTCTATATCGATTGACAGAAACTTTAAAATCCGAAAATTTTAAAATAAATCAATGAAATAAAAGACTTCCAAGATCACGGTTTCAACACCACAATGATAACCATGTAAAATAACAAATAAAGGCATAAAAGATCATGCTTTTCATCAAATAACTTTCATTATTAACAAATAAGAATATAGAGCCTTTCGCAAAAACCCTAATTGTTACCAACCCTTTTCACATAATTAATCCAAGTTGTATTAAGATCACTTTCGCTTCAATAACACAAACAAGGATCACCTTCAACTTTCGCAAAAGAATCATGCTTGTAGGGATAGAAGACGAATTTGCATCAAAAGATTGTACGTTTACCGCATCACCTTACATGGCCACCGTCGGGCTCACCCTGACCCTAGAAGTTGGGTGACTACTCGCTCTTCATCCTCAAGAAATACATCAATAATAAAAGGAAATAACTTTGCATTAAATAAACTAAATAAGACTTACAATCGAATAAAGCCAACTCCGCTATCGCTTCACAAACTCCACTCGGCTCCAAGACTCTCTCTCTCTCTCTCTCTCTCTCTCTCTCTCTCTCTCTCTCTCTCTCTCTCTCCTACTCGATTTATCTCTCTCCCTCTCTCTATGCTCTCTTGTGGCTTGGCTTGGATTGAATGGATTCCCCAAATCCAGCCCCCCCTAATGCCTTATTTATAGTGTTCTATTTAGCTATTCTAGGATGGAACAACTATATCTAAATCTATCTACTAATATAAGATAAAATAATGGAAATAAAGGAAATAAATCTAAAAGGGAACTATATCTAAAGTAGACAAATATCTCTTCCATCTTGATAGATCTTGATAGAATTTGATCTTGTGGATATCTCCATTGGACTTTGGATAGAACTTTGATTAGAACTCGGACTAGCTCGTCATCGGCCATTGTTGGTCAAGTCGATATCGACTAGGACAACTCGATATCGACTTGTGTTTCCTCAGCTTCAGCTTCCGGACTCGATTTCGGCTTCCAGGGTGCAAATCGACTTCACTCAAATCGATATCGACTAGGCTAAGTCGATATCGACCTTCATCTTTCCTCGTCAGTTTTCTTGGTCGATTCTGCATCTTGACTCGATTTCGGGCCAACTCGATATCGACTTGGTGAAGTCAATATCGACCTGCTTCTCTTCGTCCTTAGTCGATTCTAGCTTCTTCAGGTGAATGTCGACTTGACTCATCGATATCGACTTGCAGTACTCGATATCGACCAGATGGTGTCGAGTCGATTTTCTTCGTTTCCAGCTCGATTTGTCCTGGTTCTGCTACTCTTTGACCTCTGACTTTCTGTAGATGACTTTGAGCTTTTCCTCCTTTCTCTGAACTGATGTAAAATGTCTCGATTTCTGCAAAATTAAACAGAAATTGGTGTAGATTCCATAAATGGGAAAATAAGCATAAACTACATAGATTCTGTACTATTCTAGCCCAAATGTATGAAATGTATGCATAAAACGATATAAAAGTAAGTATAAAACATGGAAAAATAGACTCACAATAGACACCCCATACTTATGCTTGCTTGTCCTCAAGCAATACTTTTAATGGTCATACGGGGGAAGAAAACAAACTCTCAACATCTTAGATTCATTCTTATATATCCCTGAAATTAATTACCATCATTGAAAAGGTAAAAGACTAAAGGTGGGAAATCTTTGGCAAAGCGGTGCTAATGATCCGGGCAAATGGAGTACTTTCCAAACTGAATTTCCACATTCCTTCTTCTTTTGATTCATCACCTTTCTCTCATCGCTAATTGCTTTTATCAGTATTATGCTTTTACCTCTCTAACCTCAGCACTGCCTTCTCACGAGTTGCAAACATGGGTGTCATGAATGGCCTCGGTTACTTAGTGCTTCAGACTCCTCACTTGTGTGTCCTATCTTGCACAACTATTATCTCAGCGAGCAGGGTCCATCTACCTTTATCTCCTGAGGTGACCGGACTTTCTTTCACTCATTAAATTTTTCATTTTTTTCAATTTCCTACCAAACTCCAATAATAAAGACAACACAAACACCATATAATAATCTCCATAATGTAACTTTCATTCTCAACATAATCCTCGGATAGGAAATAAGGTAAAGAATGGACAATATTTAGATCATGTGGAGCAATAATTTGAAATAAGGCTCAATATGGCTTTTATGATGCATAAGCATAGGTAAGGCTAGGATTATAACAATATGAGCATATATGGAAATATAAAGTCCTCCATCCTCTTATCAAGCAACATGTCAAAAGTAATTTAAATTTTTACCTCCTTTCATGGTTTTCATAAAAATATGCACTTCATTGTGACTTCCCTTTACTAGGCAATTTCATGCTATATATCTAATGAATCCAATTTTACATCGTCGAGTTCAATTTAAGCTTCCATGACATTATTCAAAAATTTCAATGGGGGTGATTTTTAATAAACGTTGGAAAACATGCACATGTAAGCACATAGATATCAATAATGAATTCCAAAATAGCCATGTATAAGCAATTCAAGAAATAGACTTTAAACATGCACACAAAATGTCAAATATGTCAAATATGCACAAAGTAAGCCCTTCCCCCACCCCATACTTAAACATTAAAGTTTCATCACTGTATTAAAACAAGGGTAAAGAAAGGAAACTCACTAGACAGATGTGCTAATCATCGGAAATCAAGTGCAAGTGTTGTAGGCCCCGGTCTATATCGAGGAGGCATGTTCGATATCGACCTACTGTTATTCGAAATCCACCTCCTTCTTTCTTCCTTGTACCTGAAAAATTTAGAAGAGATATACCCACAATAGAAAATAATGTCCAAAACTAAAAACAAAAGCAACAATGTGCAAAAATCCCAAAAATAAAATGTCTATTTACAAGCCCTAGATTTTATAGTCGCTAGGCCGACTTCTCCATTAAGCTCAAGCTAGAATTTGCAGGGCCCATGTAGCTTGGGTTTCAAACAGGACTCCATTCTTTTCCATCAGCTGCAGTCCTCCGGAATTGATCTTGTTCACAGTGAAGGGGCCCATCTTCTTCTTCTCGAACTTGTTAGGAATTCAATGATCCTTTGATTTGGAAACATAGACCCTGTCTCCAACTTCATATTCCTTGGGCTCATCAATGGAAATCCTACATAAGCGCACATACCAAGGCAAACCTCTCCCATGTATAGATAAATCATTAATAGAAATAAGAGAAGAAAGATCGATACCTTGGCTTACCTTCACAGAATCGGATTTCGGGACCTGGGGGTCTGGTCGATATCGAGTAGGGTTACTCGATATCGAGTTTTGCTGCTCGAAATCGGGTTGTGTTGGCTCAGCAAGTGGAATCGATTGGTTATGGACAGGTCGATATCGACTAGGTTGAGTCAATATCGAGTTCTCTTGGTCGATTTTGCCTAGCTCGATTCTTGGTGGAGGTGAAGCGACTTGGTTTGGTAGATATCGAGTAGGCGAGGTCGATATCGACTTGTTCTCTGGCTCATTCGATTTTTCCGGGTCGATTTTGACCCCATACTTAAGACCTGGCAAAGCATCCGAAAAATAATTAGTCCATATCGACGTACCTTGGTCTATGTCAAGTGGATTCTCTACTTCTTCGTTTAGGATGGCCATGATCTCCTCCACCTGGGCTTCCATATCCCTATTTTCTAGCTCCTCAAGAGTCATATTTCTTACCTTAGCCTCCCCGAAAGTAATTTACCCGGCTGATATGGACTTTACCTCTTCCATGGGACCTATATGCCTTTCAGTTTTATTAAAGGAATACTCAATTACCTCATCGCTGATGTTAAAAGTGAGCACTCTCTTCCTTACGCTTATGTTGGCATCCACCGTCGCCAAGAAGGGTCTTCCTAGAATAATTGGACAAGCAGGGTCATCCGCCATATCAATAACTAAGAAATCAGTAGGGACGAAGAACTTACCTACTTGTACTGGCACACTGTCCACCATGCTTGTTGGGATGACCACCGTGTTGTTCGCCATATAAAGTTTTGCATCCATAGGCTCTAGGGCACCTATCTTAATCTTGGACAAGATTGATAAAGGCATTATATTCACACTGGCTCCCAAGTCACATAAAGCAGTAAATCTGTACTAATGAAATCCAATGGTTATAGCAAACTTACCTGAATCTGGCTTCTTTTCTAGTACGTCCATTTGGCTGCACTCCTCTACGGTCTCAGCCATAGACCGCTTTTTGCTGAGAATCTCCTTTAGAAACTTGACGTAGGATGTCATCTCATTATAAGCTTATTTGAAGGGTATGGTGACGTTGAGCCTTTGAAACATCTTTATGAAACGCTGGAACTTCTTATCTGCAAGGCCCTTTGGAGATTTCGTCGGGAAAGACAACTTTTTCTTCGGAGGAGGTGCTGATGTTGAGTGGGGTTGGTCGAAATCGACTGGTGCTTGGTCGATATCGACCTGTCTTTGGTTGATATTGAGTGGATTGGCTGGTCTCGGGATTTGTGGAGGAATTGGGTCGATTTATACCAGGGAGGGGTCGATATCGACTGGGGACTAGTCGATATCGACTTGTCTCGAGTGCCCGTTTCGTCTGTCGTTTGCTCTAGCGTTTGCATCTGTCGCCCACTTCTTAGGTTCATAGCAGCTACCTGTCAAGTTGATTTACCCTTAGGGTTAGGTTCAGAAGATCCAGGGAGCGTACCTGACTGTCTAGGGACGGATGTTGCTAGCTAGCCAATCTGCCTATCAATCGATTTCCGCCATATATCGAATTCCCCAAGCCTAGAGTTGACATCATGCATCTGAGTGTAGATGGAATTGATAGACTGCTTGGTGTCTGAATGATTCCTCCGCATTTTTTCAAGGATGGTCTGCAGGTCATCATTCTTACCTTCTCTATCAGGGTGACCAGGTGCTCTATAGGGAGGGGGATTCTGATGCTGGGGTTGGCGATAGTAGCTCTAGTTTTGGTTCTGATGTGGCCCTGAGTAATGTCCCCCCGCATACCTTACCTCTTCGTGGGTGTTGTGAGCTGAATCTGCCATGTTTTACAGTAATTTTTATATCGATTTCTGTATACATTGCATTCATTTGGGTTAGAACAGTACATAACCTATGTAGTTTATGTTTATTTTCCAAATTATGGAATCTACACCAGTTTCTGTTTAATTCGCAGAAATCGAGGCATTTTACAGCAATTCTACAAAAGGTCGGAAAAGCTCGGAAAACCACTACAGAAGTCCAAGGTCAAAGCAGCGGAACCAGTCTAAGAGTCAAGGCTACTCGATCTCGAGTAGGCCTTACTCGACCTAGACGAGCATGTCCGAGCAACCTTGGTCGAGCAGAGGCTGATCGAGCAAGCCAGACCAACCCGGCTCCGGACCCTACTCGATCTCGAGGACCACTGGTCGAGATCGACGAAGCCTCAGCGCCACGCCCGGGGTTGACGAGAAGAAGAGCTGGTCGACAAGCCGAGGACGACCAGACGGCACTCGCTGCTAGCGACTCGACTCGCTGCAGCGGACCGCTCGCTGCAACGGAAAAACTCGCTGCCAGCGGAAGAGGCAACTCGCGGAAGCGGAAAGGAAGAACCCAACTCGATCTCGAGGACCCTTTGTCGAGATCGACGAGACCCTGAGTCCAGATCCGGAGCCCATCGAGCAGAGTCACTCGAGAAGACCTAGTCGGCAAGCCAGTCTACTCGAGGTCGACTAGGGCTTGTCGAGATCGACGAGCGCCTGAGGAGCCTTGTCCGAGCCTTGTCGAGTAGAGCCACCCGAGGAGACCTAGTCGATGACCAGTCCCACTCGACATCGACAAGAGCTACTCGAGGTCGACGAGTCATGTGAACCAAGTCCGAGCCACATCGAGCAGATCTAGCCGAGGAGTCCAGTCGACGAACCAATCTGGTCGAGGTCGACGAACCGTGGTCGAGGTCGAGTAGAGCCGTTTCCAGAAAGTTCTCGACGAGACCTGTCCGAGTAGACGTGGGATTCCTTGGGGCCGAAGGAGTCGATTTGGCCGAAGTTCTATCCGAATCCATCAAGTTCTATCCATGAGAGACAAGATCTATCAACATCATGAAGACTTACCCTATTTAGTTTTATCTTTTCCTTTTAGATTTATTTCCATTATGACATTTATTTATCTCTTAAAGTTTTAGATATAATTTTAAATAGAGATAGAAGATTCTATCATTGGCTAGCAAGGACTAGAAGCCTATAAATAAGGCCCTTGGGGCTGGTTTTTCATTCATTCAATTTCAGAGACAATTAGTTAGTTCCACAGAGAAGTTTAGGAGTTCTAAGGTTTTTAGGGTTTTGGCTTTCTGCGAAAGTTGATTGCCGGAATTGTAAAGGCTTTGAATATAGTTAATGCAAGTTTCTTTTTATACATCAATGTCTGCGATTGTGATGAGACGTGAGTAGTCCACCCACTTCTGGGGCTGGGGTGAGCCCGACGGTGGCCATGTGAGGCGATGCGATAAAGGTCAGATCTTTTTGTGCAATTCATCTTCTATCCCTATGAGCATGATTCTTTTGCGAGAGTTGAAGGTGATCCTTGTTTGTGATATTGAAGCGAAAGTGGTCTTAATGCAACTTGGATTAATTATGTGAAAAAGGGTTAGTAATAATTAGGGTTTATGCGAAAGCCTCTATATGCCTATTTGTTAATGACGAAAGTTATTTGATGGAAAGCATGATCTTTTGTGCCTTTGTGTGTTACTTTGCATGGTTATCGTTGTGGTGTTGATACCCTGGCTTTGGAAGTCTTTTATTATATTGAGTTTATTTCTGTCAAAAATCTGAGTTCTGTGTTTAATTTTGCAATTTAAGTTTTCTGTCAATTCTTGTCGATACAGAGGAGATCTTGTCGATCTCGAGTAGGACTGGTCTAGGTCGAGTAGAGTTGTCTTCTATTGTCAATTTCTGAAGTTTTTGTCGACTTGTCTCTTGTCGATCTTGAGTAGAGGTTGTCGAGATCGAGTTGCCCTTGCCGGGTTTGCCTGTCTGCTGTGATTTCCGATTTTCTGTTGTCGACTGCTGTGGTCGATCTCGAGTAGCTTGTGGCCGAGATCGACGAGCCTCTGCCTTTGCTTTTATTTGCTGCTTTGCTTTGTCTTTTCTGTTTTGCTTTGTTCTTTACTTTTGTTTTTTCTGCTTTTATTTCTGTTTCTTTCCTTGTTTCTGTGTTTCTGTCTTTCTGCTGCCTTGTCTGTGAGAATTTACAGCTACCTAAGAACTGCTGACGTGCTTCCTCGTGGATTCGATCCTGACTATTCTCTTACTACAACGGGAGGAAGTCTTGTATTTATTTGCTGAGACAGGGAAGTCAGTCTGATCTTTATTCTATATTTATTTCATACTTGACCATCCTCCTTCTTACAACAAATTGGCGCCGTTGCCGGGGAGGCAATCATTCGCGCCTTAGGTAGTCAGTTCTCACTGTTTCATTAAGTTACTTTTCAGGTGTATGCGTCGTTCTGGTCAAACACCTGAGTTTGACAGCTTAGACGAACCGGAGCGCTACCTACACATCCACTCCAAACTCAAAAGGATCATGGCGGCCGCTGAGACACAGGAACAGCTGGTCGCTAGGCTTAACAGGGAATTGGCCGCAAAGGATGCTGCTATCGCCGCTAAAGATGCTGCTATCACCGCTGAGAGAGCAGCAAGGGAACAAGCACAGGCTGAGCTTGCCCAATATCCAACCACGACAGAGGACTACATGCATCCAACTCTCGTCGTGCCTGAATTGGCGATTCTAATCCCTGAAAACTCTTTTGAAATTCGCACTCAATTTCATATAGAGCTGAAAAATAATGCCTTCTATGGTAGATTTAATGAGTGTCCTCTTGAACATATTACAAACTTTTATGACATGTGACGTACTATTGCTGAAGGTACAACCCTGGAATATGTCAAGATGAAATCTTTTCGCTTGTCTCTCGCTGGGCCTGCACTGACATGGCTGGAAGGGCTGAAAGCAAGATCACTCACAACCTGGGCCCAAGTAGAGCAAGAGTTTCTGAACAAATTCTTCCCACCTGCCAAAACAGCACATCTCCGCCAGAGAATCACCGCCTTCAAACAGAAGCAAGGGGAACCGCTGGCAAAAGCATGGGAGCGCTACAAGGAACTTCTGCGATCTTGCCCTACTCATGGACAGCCACCCTACGTCATTCAGGAGATCTTCTTCAACTCTCTAGATCAAGTCACAAAGGACAGGTGTTGTGAGCAGAATCTGCCATGTTTTACAGTAACTTTTATATCGATTTCTGTATACATTTCATGCATTTGGGTTAAGATAGTACAGAATCTGTGTAGTTTATGTTTATTTGCCAAAATTATGGAATCTACACCAGTTTCTGTTTAAATCGCAGAAATCGAGGCATTTACAGCAATTCTACAGAAGGTCGGAAATGCTCGGAAAACCACTACAGAAGTCCAAGGTCAAAGCAGCGCACAAGTCTGAGAGTCGAGGCTACTCGATCTCGAGTAAGCCTACTCGACCTAGACGATCATGTCCGGGCACAGCCTAGTCGACAAAGCCATGATCGAGAACCAAGCTCCCCAAGCTCCGAAGCCAACTCGATCTCGACGACCGTTACTCGAGGTCGACGAAGCCACAGCACCAGATCCGGAGTCCCTCGAGGAGAGCTGCTCGAGAAACCCTAGTCGGCGAGCCACCGTACTCGAAGTCGACTAGGGCTTGTCGAAGTCGACGAGCGCCTGAGTCCTTGTCCGAGCCGGTCGAGCACACCAAACCGAGGACGAGAGGCCGAGCCACCTCTACTCGATCTCGACTAACCCTTGTCGAGATCGACGAGCCGCCCTGAGCCATGTCTGAGCAACTCGAGGAGGTTTAGTCGATGGCCCTAGCCCTTGTCGAAGTCGACGAGACCAACTCGAGGTCGACGAGCCCAGGAAGCCATGACGAGCCACATCAAGCACCAGACGACGAATCCTACTCGAAGTCGACCAAGCCTTGTCGAGGTCGACTAGAGCAGTGCCCAGAAACGCGTCGTCGATGACCTGTCCGAGTAGAGTTGGGATTCCTTGGTGCCGAAGGCGGAAGATTCTATCCAAATACATCAAGTTCTATCTATGGAAGACGCAATCTATCAAGACATGAAGATCTACCCTAATTAGTTTTATCCTTTCCTTATGATTTATTTCCATTTAAACATTTATTTATCTTTAAGGCTTTTTAGATATAATTTTAGATATAGATTTAGATAGAGATAGATGATTATTTCCTTGATTAGCAAGGTTTAGTCACTATAAATAAAGCCCTAGGGGCTGGTTTTTCAATCATTCAATTTTAGAGAGAGACAATTAGTTAGTTCCACATACAGTTTAGGGGTTCTAAGGTTTTTAGGGTTTTGGCTTTCTGCGAAAGTTGATTGTCGGAATTGTAAAGGCTTTTGAATATAGTTTTATGCAAGTTATTTCTTTTGATCAATCAATGTCTGCAATTGCGATGAGACGTGAGTAGTCCACCCACTTCTGGGGTTGGGGTGAGCCCGACGGTGGCCATGTGAGGCGATGCGATAAAGGTCAGATCTTTTGTGCGATTCATCTTCTATCCCTATGAGCATGATTCTTTTGCGAGAGTTGAAGGTGATCCTTGTTTGTATTATTGAAGCGAAAGTGATCCTAATGCAACTTGGATTAATTATGTGAAAAAGGGTTAGTAACAATTAGGGTTTATGCGAAAGCCTCTATTTGCCTATTTGTTAATGACGAAAGTTATTTGATGGAAAACATGATCTTTTATGCCTTTATGTGTTGTTTTGCATGGTTATCGTTGTGGTGTTGAAACCCTAGCCTTGGACGTCTTTTAATATATTGATTTATTTCATAAAAATTCTGAGTTTTGGTTCGAAATTCTGCAAGTTTTAAAGTTTATGTCTTTTCACTGTTTCTTGTCGACACAGACCAGCCTTTGTCGATCTCGAGTACACCTTTGTCGAGGTCGAGGAGAGTTAGTCTAGGTCGAGTTGAGTCTTTGCTTCTGTTGACGATTTCTGAAGTTTCTGTGTTTACAGTTCCTAGTCGATATCGGGTACCTCTTGTCGAGGTCGAGTAGGGCTGTCTTCGTCGAATCGTTTGCTTTTGTTCTTTACTTTCTGTTTTCAGTACTGTCTTGTCGACCTAGAGGACAACTTGTCGACTTCGACCAGCTTCTGTGTCCTCGAGTTACTTTCTGCCTTTGCTTTCGTCTTTGCTTTGCTTTGCCTTTATTTCTTGCTTTGTTCTTTGCTTTTGTTTTAGTTGCCCTTGCCGGGATTATTTGTTTCTATTTTATTTCTGCTTCTGCTTGTGTTTCTGTGCTGTTCTGCTGCTGTTGTGAGAATCTGATAGCTACCTGAGAACTGCTGACGTGCTTCCTCGTGGATTCGATCCTGATTTTCTCTTACTACAATGGGAGGAAGTCTTGTATTTATTTGCTGAGATAGGGGAGTCAGTCTGATCTATATTCTATATCTATTTCTATACTCGACCATCCTCCTGCGACAACAAATTGGCGCCGTTGCCGGGGAAGCAATCAATCGCGCCTTAGGTAGTCAGTTCTCACTGTCTCTTTGAGTTAGATTGCAGGGTGTATGCGTCGTTCTGGTCAAACACCTGAGTTTGACAGCTTAGACGAACTGGAGCGCTACCTACACATCCACTCCAAACTCAAAAGGATTATGTCGGCCGCTGAAACACAGGAACAACTAATCGCTAGGCTTACCAGGGAACTAGCCGCAAGGGATGCCGCTATCAACGCTAAAGATGCTGCTATCGCCGCTGAGAGAGCAGCAAGGGAATAAGCACAAGCTGAGCTTGCCCAATATCCAACCACGGCAGAGGACTACATGCACCCAACTCTCGTCGTGCCTGAATCGGCGATTCTAATCCCTGAAAACTCTTTTGAAATTCGCACTCAATTTCTTATAGAGCTTAAAAACAATGCCTTTTACGGCAGATTTAATGAGTGTCCTCTTGAACATATTACTAACTTTCATGATATGTGCCGTACTCTTGCAGAAGGTACAACTCTGGAATATGTCAAGATGAAATCTTTTCGCTGGTCGCTCGCTGGACCTGCACTGAAATGGCTGGAAGGGCTGAAGGCAAGATCACTCACAACCTGGGCCCAAGTAGAACAAGAGTTTCTGAACAAGTTCTTCCCACCTGCCAAAACAGCACATCTCCGCCAGAAAATCACCGCCTTTAAACAACAGAAAGGGGAACCGCTGGCAAGGGCATGTGAGCGCTACAAGGAACTGTTGCGATCTTGCCCTACTCATGGACAGCCACCCTACATCATTCAGGAGATCTTCTTCAACTCTCTTGATCAAGTCACTAAGGACAGAATCAACAATTATACTCGCTACGAGTATCTGACAATGCCGCCAAGTGACGCATGGGGAGTGCTGGAGAAGCTCACTACCTACGACAACAAGTATGGGTCTACTACAACTTATAAATAGAACCCATACGCCAGGCCAACACCATCCATGCCCCTCTATGAGCCATCAAAGGAGATTGATCCAGATGTCAGGGAACAATACTACAAAGATCAGAATAGGAAGCTCATCAAGCAAGTCAAATATCTCTCTGTCAACCAGCCTTGTATTGAATGCGGATCACAAAGGCACACCACTCCTGAGTGCCCACACACAGAACAAGTCAGGATGGCAGAACACCATGAGGATGCAGCTTACGCAGGGGGACCAAATCGCTACATGGGGGACCAAAGGTTTCAGCAACCACAGTGGAACCAAGGTGTCCCTAGGAATCCCCCGCCCTACAGAACTCTAGGACATCCAGAAAGGGAACAGAAAAAGGATGATATACAGCTGGTCCTGGAGGAAATACGAAGAAACCACACAGAAACTAGGCAGTCCTTCAACTCCGTCTATACTCAGATGCAAGGTGTCAACTCTAGGCTTGGGGAAATTGATATCTGGCGGAAAACAGTTGATACACAGATTGGTCAGCTAGCAGCAGGAATCCCCAGACAGTCAGGCGCACTCCCTGGATCTTCAGAACCAAATCCTAAGGGAAAGACTGGGCACGTCGCTGCTGTAAAACTCAGAAGCGGCCATCAACTGCAAGAGCCAGAGGTTGGAAAGCAGCAGAACGACGAAGATCAGCAAGTCGACCTCGACAAATCCGTAGTCGATCTCGACAAGGCCGTACTCGACCTCGACAAGACTCTCGTCGATCTCGAGGAGAAATTGCCAGAATCTTCGTCTGCTCCGAACAGCAACTCGACTGCACCCAATCCAGTCGATCTCGACAAGCCTCTTGTCGATGTCGAGGAGCCCCTGGTCGAGAAATCTGCAGCAACTCCGACGTCTGTTCTGGCTCCGAATCAAAAAAGGAAGCTGCCTTTCCCCACAAAATCTCTAAAGGACCCAGCGGAGAAAACGTTTCAGCGCTTCATCAAGATGCTCCAGAAGCTGAACGTCACCATCCCCTTCACAGAAGCTCTCAATGAAATGTCGTCCTACGTCAAGTTCCTGAAGGAGATTCTGAGCAAAAAGCGATCGATGGCAGAAATCACAGAGGAGTGCAGCCATCTGGACATACTGGAGAAGAGGCCGGATCCAGGTAAGTTTGCTATAACTATTGGATTTGGTCCATACAAAATTAATGCCCTATGTGATCTTGGAGCCAGTGTTAGTATTATGCCTTTAACGATTTGGTCCAAGATTAAGATAGGTGCCCTGGAGCCTGTGGATGCTAGACTATACATGGCCAACAACACAGTGGTCATTCCAACAGGCATGGTGGAAAATGTACCAGTACAAGTAGGTAAATTCTTCGTTCCTGCTGATTTCCTAATTGTTGATATGCAAGAAGATCCTGCGGTCCAATTATTCTAGGAAGACCATTCTTGGCGACGGTGGATGCCAACATAAGCGTAAGGAAAGGAGTGCTCACCTTCAACATCAGCGATGAGGTAATTGAGTATTCCTTTAATAAAACTGAAAGGCATACAGGTCCAATGGAAGAGGTCAAATCTATCTCAGCTGGCTACATCACCTGCGGGGAACCCAAGGTCAGAAATATGACCCCTGAGGAGACAGAAAAAAGGGACATGGAGGCCCAGGTGGAAGAGATCATGGCAATCCTCAAGGAAAACACAGAGAATCCCATTGACACAGACCAAGGTAAGTCCTTGTGGATTCATTATTTTTCGGATGCCTTGACAGGAGCTAAGTATGGGGTCAAGATCTACCAGGGCTCCTCGACATCGAGTAGAACCCTAGTCGATCTCGACCAGACCAAGGAGACTCCACCAGAGCCAGTTTCGTCGAGCAGCCAGACGGAAGCCACACCCTCGTCGATCTCGAGTAGGCTACTCGAGGTCGACAAGAACCCAGCCAACACGACTCCTGCTTCCTCGACACAGAAGCCGCCTGACGCACCATCTCTAGTCGAGATCAACAAGGGTCTTGTCGAGATCGACCACCCTTCGACGGCCTCAGCTTCTTCTTCCTCGACGATGGTGACTCCAGGACCCAAGCCTTACTCGACCTCGAGTAGGCTTATCGAGGTCGACCACCAGTCGGCACCACCAAACCCTGTTTCCTCGATGAGCCACCTGCCAGGAGCAAAGTCCTTGTCGATGTCGAGTAGCCAACTCGAGGTCGACGAGCCACCTTCTTCATCGACTTCTGCCTCTTCGACCAGACCACCACCAGAGCCAGCAGCCTCGTCGATCTCGAGGAGCCCTAGTCGAGATCGACCAAACACCGTGGTGCCCGATTCCGTTTCCGCAAAGGTAAGTCAAGGTATGGATCTTTCTTCTCCTATTTCCATTAAAGATTTATCTATACATGGGAGAGGTCTGCCGTGGTATGTGCGATTGTGTAGGATTTCCAATGATGAGCCTAAGGAGTATGAAGTTGGAGACAAGCTCTATGTCTCTAAATCAAAGGATCATTGGTTTCCCAACAAATTCAACAAGAAGCGGATGGGACCGTTTGTGGTGAACAAGATCCATTCTGGAGGATTACAGCTGATGGACAAGAATGGAGTCTTATTTGAGGCCCAAGCTACATGGGCCCTGCAGATGCCACCTTGAGCATTAATGAAAGTCGGCCTAGCGACTATAAAATCTAGAGCGTGTACATAAGACTTTTTAGGACATTTGAGACTTTGTTTTTGTTTTTATGGGTATATGTCTTCTACTTTTTCAGGTCAATGGATAGAACCAAAGCTTACTCGGACTATGAGGTGCTCCATTCGAAATTTTTCAGCTCTGCACACATGTCTTGTGAGTTTCTTTCTTTACCCTTTACATTGTTTTTTTTATACAGTGAGGACACTGTAATGTTTAAGTATGGGGTGGGGGAAGGGCTTACATTACGCATAATTACCATATTTGACATTATTTGTGCAATATTTCTTTGAAATTGCTACATGGCTATTTTGGAATGCATTATTTATTTATGTGCTTATATGCATATTTTCCAAAAATTTGAGAAAAATGACCCCCATTGAAAATTTTGAATAAAGTCATGGAAGCTTATATTGAACTCGACGATGCAAAATTGGATTCATTAGAGATATAGCATGAAATTGCCTAGTAAAGGGAAGTCACAATGAAGTGCATTATTTTCTTGAAAACCATGAAAGGAGGTAAAATTTGAATTTGCTTTTGACATGTTGCATGATAAAATGATGGAGGACTTTATATTTCCATATAATGCTCATTGTTAATTCCTAGCCTTACCTATGCTTATGCATCACAAAAGCCATAATATGCCTTATTTCAAATATTGCTCCACATGATCTAAATATTTCCATTCTTTACCTTATCCGGGGATTATGTTGAGAATGATGTTACATTATGGAGATGTTATATGGTGTTTGTATTATATATCATATTTGGAGTTTGGAAGGAAATTATTTGAAATATATGGAAAATTTAATGAGTGAAAGAAAATCCAATCACCTCAGGAGATAAAGGTAGATTGACCCTGCTCTCTAAGATAATAGTTTGGAGAGATGGGACACATTGTGAGGAGTCCGACGCACTAAGTATCCAGGGCCATTCATGACACCCATGTTTGCGACTCGCGAGAAGGCAGTGTTGAGGTTAGAGAGGTAAAAGCATTATTATAAATAAAAGCATTATGAAAGGTGATGAATCAAAGGAAGAAGGAATGTGGAAATTCAAGTTTGAAAGTGATCCATTTCCCCGGATCAGAAAAGCACCACATTGCCAAAAATTGCCCACCTTTTAGCCTTTTACCAATCTACTCCTTCATGAGCTTAAATTAAAGTCTTCTTGATTATCGATGCTTTGTCACACAAAAATTATTTCTGCATAACCCTCCTTTTATGAGTAGATGTTGCTTTTACATATTTGCACATGCATGGATCTGTGACACTAGTACCTTTTCGAGGATGGTAATTGATTGCAGGGACATATAAGAATGAATCTAAGATGTTGAGAGTTTTTATTACTTCCCCTGAATGACAATTAAAAGTATTGCTTGAGGACAAGCAAGCTTAAGTATGGGGTGTTTGTTGTGAGCAGAATCTGCCATGTTTTACAGTAACTTTTATATCGATTTCTGTATACATTTCATGCATTTGGGTTAAGATAGTACAGAATTTGTGTAGTTTATGTTTATTTGCCAAAATTATGGAATCTACACCAGTTTCTGTTTAAATCGCAAAAATCGAGGCATTTACAGCAATTCTACAGAAGGTTGGAAATGCTCGGAAAACCACTACAGAAGTCCAAGGTCAAAATAACGCACAAGTCTGAGAGTCGAGGCTACTCGATCTCGAGTAAGCCTACTCGACCTAGACGATCATGTCCGGGCACAGCCTAGTCGACAAAGCCATGATCGAGAACCAAGCTCCCCAAGCTCCGAAGCCAACTCGATCTCGACGACCGTTACTCGAGGTCGACGAAGCCACAACACCAGATCCGGAGTCCCTCGAGGAGAGCTGCTCGAGAAACCCTAGTCGGCGAGCCACCGTACTCGAAGTCGACTAGGGCTTGTCGAAGTCGACGAGCGCCTGAGTCCTTGTCCGAGCCGGTCGAGCACACCAAACCGAGGACGAGAGGCCGAGCCACCTCTACTTGATCGCGACTAACCCTTGTCGAGATCGACGAGCCGCCTTGAGCCATGTCTGAGCAACCCGAGGAGATTTAGTCGATGGCCCTAGCCCTTGTCGAAGTCGACGAGACCAACTCGAGGTCGACGAGCCCAGGAAGCCATGACGAGCCACATCAAGCACCAGACGACGAATCCTACTCGAAGTCAACCAAGCCTTGTCGAGGTCGACTAGAGCAGTGCCCAGAAACGCGTCGTCGATATTGTTTCTATTTTATTTCTGCTTCTGCTTGTGTTTCTGTGCTGTTCTGCTGCTGTTGTGAGAATCTGATAGCTACCTAAGAACTGCTGACGTGCTTCCTCGTGGATTCGATCCTGACTATTCTCTTACTACAACGAGAGGAAGTCTTGTATTTATTTGCTGAGACAGGGAAGTCAGTCTGATCTTTATTCTATATTTATTTCATACTTGACCATCCTCTTGCTTACAACAGTGGGTCTCTCCTTGATGTACTTGATCGACGTGTGGGCACGCAGTAGTGTTGTGCCTCACAGACCCACATTCCAAACAAGGGTGGATAAACCTCCATGGGTGGCACATACAATGGCATAGATGGGGCAGGCCTTTCAAACCTTTCGTCAGAAGCGGCCGTAGAAGTCCCATATGTGTTATCGTAATTGGCCAGTGTCTAAAAACCTTCCAAGCTCGGCGTGAAGTGTATATGAGGTATTCATAGTTGGTGTAGTTGTTGATCCGATCTTTAGTAGGCGCATCCAGGCAATTGAAGATGATCTCCTGGATGACGTAGGGTGGCTGACCATGCGTAAGGCATGATTTCAGAAGCCTTTTGTAGCGCTCCCAGACCTGTGTTAATGGTTCTCCTGACTTTTGTCTGAAAGCCGTGATTTGTTGTCTGAGGGCAGCCATCTTTGCAGGAGGAAAGAACTTGTTGAGGAACAGGTTATGTAGTTCATTCCAAGTGCGAATTGATCGCGCATGCAATCCTTCCAGCCATTGTTGGGCTATTCCTATAAGGGACCAACGAAAAGCCTTTAGTTTTATGTATTTCAAATGAGCACCATCAGCTATAGCTTCGCATAAGTCTATAAAAGTGGTGACATGCTCTAAAGGACATTCATTGGTTCTTCCCCTAAATTGACTCCTTCTAATTTCAGTAATAAAAGAAGGACGAATTTCAAAATTAATAGAAGGGAGAACGATCGCTGATTTTGGAAATTCCAGAGTAGGATGGATATATTCCTTTGCATTGGCTGGGATGTGCCCAACCTGCTCCTCAAGTTCCTTTCTTGCATTGATCTCGCGATCTACCCTTGCCTCCTACAGTTGTTGATTCTGTGCATATTCTGCCTCTCGTCGGGTGTGTTCAGCTTCTCTGGTGGTGACTGCGTCAATCTGTCGGCGGAGTTGCTCAAGCTCCTGTGCTGGTGTGAGCTGGCCCGCATTCTCATTGTCGGATGATGACATGAGTCTTCTTCTAAGCCTTTGCTGAAGATGGGAAAATCGCTAATGTTCGAGAATAGGGTCTGTAGGCGTGCGATCAGTTCTTCGCATGCACCTGAGAAACAAAAATAAAAAGAAGCAAGTAAAAAGGAACTAAAAAAAAATATAAAGAAAATAAAAAGAACTAAAAAGGGCGCGATTGATGGCTTCCCCGGCAACGACGCCAAAATTTGTTAGGAGGATAATCAAGTATGAAATATAAATCTCAAATTCAACTCCCTGATCTCCACAAATTAATTACAAGATTTTCTCCCGCTGTAGTAGAAGGTAGTCAGGATCAATCCACGAGGAAGCGTGTCAGCGCCCGCCTTTTCAGTTCAGAAACGCAGCAAAAACAGTAAAACACAAAAGAAAGCAGAAAAAGAACAAAAGCAGAAACTTTGGTCGATATCGACCTGGGTAACTCGATATCGAGTAGGAAAATCAACTGTAAACAACTCAATATCGACTCCAACAGAAACTTAAAATCCAAAATTTGTGAAATAAATCAATGAAATAAAGACTTCCAAGATCAGGGTTTCAACACCACAGCGGTAACAATGTAAAATAGCACATAAAGGCATAAAAGATCATGCTTTTCATCAAATAACTTTCGTTATTAACAAATAGGAATATAGAAGCTTTCGCATAAACTCTAATTGTTACTAACTCTTTTCACATAATTAATCCAAGTTTCATTAAGATCACTTTTGCTTCAATAACACAAACAAAGATCAACTTCAACTTTCGCAAAAGAATCATGCTTGTAGGGATAGATGACGAATTTGCATCAAAAGATTGTACCTTTACCGCATCATCTTACATGGCTACCGTCGGGCTCACCCCGACCCTAGAAGTTGGGTGACTACTCGCTCTTCATCCTCAAGAAAGACATCAATAATAAAAGGAAATAACTTTGCATTACATAAACTAAATAAGACTTACAACCGAATAAAGCCCACTCTGCTATCGCTTCACAAACTCCACTCGGCTCCAAGACTCTCTCTCTCTCTCTCTCTCTCTCTCTCCCTCTCTCTCTCTCTCTCTATGCTCTCTTGTGGCTTGGATTGATTGATTTGGAATTGAATGAATTCCCCAAATCCAGCCCCCCTAATGCCTTATTTATAGTGTTACATGTAGCTATTCTAGGATGAAACAACTATATTTAAATCTATCTACTAACATAAGATAAAATAAGGGAAATAAAGAAAATAAATCTAAAAGAGAACTATATCTAAAGTAGACAAATATCTCTTCCATCTTGATAGAATTTGATCTTGTGGATATCTCCATTCGACTTTGGATAGAACTTTGATTAGAACTCGGACTAGGTCGAAATCGGCCACTGTTGGTCTTGTCGATATCGACTAGGACAACTCGATATCGACCTGTGTTTCCTCAGCTTCAACTTCCTGACTCGATTTCGTCTTCCATGGTGCAAATCAACTTCACTCAACTCGATATCGAGTAGGCTAAGTCAATATCGACCTTCATATTTCCTCGTCAGCTTTCTTGGTCGATTCTTGATCTTGACTCGATTTTGGGCCAACTCGATATCGACTAGTTGAAATCGATATCGACCTGCTTCTCTTCGTCCTTAGTCGATTCTAGCTTCTTTAGGTGAATGTCGGCTTGACTCCTCAATATCGACTTGTAGTACTCGATATCGACCAGATGGTGTCGAGTCGATTTTCTTCGCTTCCAGCTCGATTTGTCCTAGTTCCGCTACTCCTTGACCTCAGACTTTCTGTAGTTGACTTCGAGCTTTTCCTCCTTTCTCTGAACTGTTGTAAAATGTCTCGATTTCTGCGAAATTAAACAAAAACTGGTGTAGATTCCATAATCTGGAAAATAACCATAAACTACATAGATTCTATACTATTCTAGCCCAAATTATGAAATGTATGCAGAAAACGATATAAAAGTAAGTATAAAACATGACAAAGTAGGCTCACAACATACTACATTCCTGTAAAGGCTAGATTTTGTGCAAAATCCAATGTTTATTTTGCTACAGATGTATGTGATGTTATAGAGGAACATCTGTCTGAAACTGATCTTGAAGCGCTGAGGAGAAGTTTTTTTGGATAGGTGTTTGTTCAAAATAATAAGATGAAACATGATTTTTTGTTGATTCATCAAATGATGTTTCGTATGATTAAAAGGGATAAGTGGCATGAATTGTGGTTTAAGGTTGATGGTCTTGTTGCTCGATTCTCGTTGGTTGAGTTTCATAAAATTAAAGGGCTTCATATTATAGAGACTTCAATGAAATCATCGGGGAAATTCGCTTGGTCTTACTTTCTTAGGAAGAATAAGTCAAAGTGTTCGTACGATGAGTTGTTGGAGGCATTTAAAAGTTGTAGAAAATCGTCTTCAAGGAAGCTGCAGATGGCAAAGTTGTTGATTATCGAGAAGATGTTAATGTTAAGGCGTTCAAAAAGTGTGAAAAAAAATTATGCTGGTCTTGTATGGATTCCAGCGAAATGTGAACTGTATCCATATGGGAGATTGTCCTATTATTTGGTGGTTCAGTTTTTAAAGAAGGCTCTCCTTTGTGGTCGATCAGATCTGAGCCCATCATATGAATTGTTTGGATATATTTATGCTTTTCAGGTAATTAATTTCATGCAATTTTTTCTAGCATGTTTTGTTTCAGGAATGTGTTTTTTGTTTGATATAAATCATTGTGATAATGCATATCTTAGTTAGGCATTATAGGCATTTTTAGTTTAGTTAGGTTGCATTTCTTTCATACTTTGTTGCTAAATTGCATCTTGATGTGTTCTAGCCCCCGTAGGATACGACTTTGATGTCACATTAATAAAACATTTATTATTATAAAACATATTTCTATTTTAAGTATTATTATTAATAAGAGGTGTGGACCTTCTTTGCATACGAAGTCCAACCCAATAGTTATTTAGGTCCATTAGTAATTAGTATTTAGGGTTATTAGTATTTTCCAATAAATACTCTATTAGGGTTAATTGTCATCGGCACGTCAAATTTAGAAGAATTGAAGAGCATTGAGTTGAAACTCCCCTTTTCCTCCCTGACGTCAGAAACCCTATCGTTCTCTTTGTTACTTCATTGATTGTTGCTGCTGAGATTCAATTGAGATCTTCAATTAAAGGTTCTCTCTGGAATTGATTGAAGATCAGAATCTCATCCTCGTTTGGAAGAGATTCATCATCTTTTTCCGTTGCCACTGCTCCGCTCTTTACCACCGCTCCCACACTGTCATTACATCCGTCGGACTGCTCACCTAGGGTCTAATCCACTGCCACTGGTTTTATTGCAATTGATGTGTGTGTGCCGTTGATCAAGAACAATTGCGCGCGCTTGAGTAGGAGAAAGGAGATCGATCGTGCCGTATATATTTATATAAATATATACTCCCTATTACTTAGCCTAATTCAAACACCGCCACTGCACACGGTCACGGTCCTACCAAACCATTAGGAAAAAACTCTCTTTTACGGGAGAAAACTCTCTTTTACGGAGAGATAGAAAACTCCATCGGAGTTTTCCTCCGGCGGCTCAAGGACAGCCACATTGGTGGCCGCTAACCTACGCGGTAAGTGAAAAACCTGTTTAATCCTTCGGGAGCCCCAATCCACCCTCTCCGGGTGTCTCAACTCTCCTCCGGGAGCCCAAATCTCCTTCGGGAGCCCAATTAGATCTCGACCGACGCATCCTGGCTTCGGTGGTAGTGTGGTTCCTCATTCTTTGAATGATTACCAAAATCTGTTTAATCCTCACTCTTCGATCGATCTCCATGATCAGTTTGGGGCTTTTGGCGCTTCATGGTCAGTTGTTTCTCTCCACCTCCCAATCAGGGCTCTAAACCGCGGTTTTCACTTGTCTGGTCCACGAGCTCTCCGGGGGTGTGGTTTGGACTACTGTTTCCGCCGCCGGCTTGGGGGGTTCCCCAATCGGCCGCTTACATGGTCCTGGCGGAGTGAGTTCCCGGAGTCAGGGGGTTCTCTCCCTTTTCCGGCCTCCTCTTTCTTGGATCTTCTGTACTCTCCTCTGCCTTGTTTGTTCTTGTACCGTGGCGACGGGGTCTCACTCGCATCGTCTCTGTCGGGATCCGTTGCATCCTCGGATGTACATCAGATCAACACTCCTAAGTGTGTCCTCCGTCTCTCGTTTTGGTGGGGGAGTTGTCTCTGGCGGGGTTTCTTCGCCGGCGCTCTTGTTGGGTGCGGTGGTGCGGTGGGTGCGGTGGTGCGTTGGCGGCGATGTGCCTGTCCTCCGTCCTTCACCCTACTTCTCTCCGTCGCCGAAAATCTGGGTGGGCGGCTATGGCCTGCTACTGCTCGGCCATTAGGGTTCCTGTTGGCATCTCTTGCCTTCTCGGGCTTGTGGGTTCATTGGGCCCCGATGGGCCGAATTCAGTCCTTCGGGCCCAAGTTGGTGCCTTGGGCCCTAATCTGGCCCTATCAACTTAATATTTGCTTGTGGGATCTTTTAATTATATAATTAAAACAATTAAAATCGTCCGAGTGGGCGTTCTTGGGTCCTAAGTTGGCTCAACCACCTTAAATTATAAATAAATAAAGTTCAGCCCAAATTAACCCAAGTCTCGTCCTCCTTGCGGCTGTGCTTCATTTGCTCGAGTGGTTTGGTGTCCGTCTGTTGGTCGTGGTTAGTGTCGGTAGAGGAGCAGTTCTGCGGCCCTGGTTGATCGACGTGATCGTGTTGGTGGTGTTTGTGGTCTCCGAAGATCCCTCATCCAGGTGGGGGGAACGTCGTGTGATCCACACTTCCCCAGGTGTCGCCTTTGCCTTCTAGGATTGCTGCTTTCCGTCTTTCCGGCGGCGAGACATCGCGTCAGCAAGAGCTGTCCCATGCGCTCGCTATCCACTTCTCCTCGACGACTTCCTTTCTCTCGATGCCGTGTCCGCTGGGGTCTTGGGTTTGTTCCGGGTTTTCTTTGGGTGCTCTTTTATTGTATTTTATGTTATTCTTTTCTTTTCGTTGTTGTATGTTTAGACGGTCTGCCGTCTGCCGACTTTGTCGGCCTCTCGAGGTCCGGGCCCGTCCGGCCTCGAATTATTTCCTTATCAAAAAAAAAAAAAACCACCGCCACTGCAATTGGAATCCGAAAGTCAAGTCAACGGAGTGTTACTTAATTAGTTATTTGCAAAGCCACCGTAGTCCATTCGGAATCGAAGTGAACAAGGAGGCACTCCAAAGTCAACCCGAGGGACGTGAGTTTATTGTAATTGGACGGGTGATCGATCGATTTACCTTGACACCGGACGATTGGGAGTTGTACTCGCTCAACCCGAGTCGAGTACGTATCAACTGGTATCAGAGCCTAGCCGGTTTGTAAGTCCTTCGATCTCAATTTTTTTTTCTCTTACGGACATTTTAATGCAATGGAGAAGCGTTATCGTTATGATCCATACTCTCAACGAATGAAATCATATTTTTATGATCCTAAATATGGGTTAGAGTTGACTACTTTTGATGTAATTGTCGATCCGGATGAATATCTGGATTGCGAGACGAACACCGAGTATGTGCTTGATTATTATGGACTTTCGGAGACTGAGAAAGTAGAGTGGGCATTATCCCTCTTCCGCAGGCAGGCCGTGTACTGGTGGAACCGAATGGATGATGCCAGAGCTTCTGCTGGTCTTGCTCCGATCAGCAAATGGAGGTATTTGAAATCCTTGATGAGAAAAAAATATTATGCTATTTCTCCTGATTCTTGTTTTATGGGAAAGAAAGTAGTACCTCCGGCACCATCATATGCAGCGGAAATAGTTAAGCTTGTGACAGAGGTTGATGTTGCAAAAGTTTGCGAGCAGAGTGAGATCCAGGCCCTGCGACAACTTGTCACTGAATTGCAATCCAAATTGGATGCCTCTTATACACTGCCAGACTCCCTTGGGAAGGCTTCCGAATTTGTGCTGCAACAAGACAGTGGGAATGTTCCAGACGCACAGATTGATTCTGTTGATGAGGAGAAGGTACTTGATGACGTGTTTGAAGAGTTAGCGATTGTACCTCTTGGGCATGCTCATGAAGTTCCGACGGCTGAGATTTGGGTGAATGTTGGCTCTATGTTTATTGAAGAAAAGGGTGTTGTTTTTGAGGTTGCTAGACCTCAAATTCTTCTGTCACATATTCCAACCGTTTCTCCGTCGTGTTGCTTCATGGATGATGCGCCTTCCTCACTGGTTATCGCTGATTTGGTGCAAGAAAAAGTGGAGGAGAATGATATCCTCCTCAAGTTCGACAAGAAGGCGCCACCGTGGATCCCACCATTGAAGATGCGATGGTATGTCTCGTCCCGTGTCACATTTCCATTTTATGACAACTCTCTATCAATGGACGAGGAAGCGGGGAGGCTTCCCTCTCAAGGGGAGGAGAATGATGTGTTCCAGCCCTCGTAGGAAGTCCAACCCAATAATTATTTAGGTCCATTAGTAATTAGTAATTATGGTTATTAGTATTTTCCTATAAATACTCTATTAGGTTAATTGTCATCAGTACGTCAAATTTAGAGGAATTGGAGAGCGTTGAGTTGAAACTCCCCCTTTTCCTCCCTGACGTCACAAACCCTATCGTTCTCTTTGTTACTTGATTGATTGTTGTTGCTGAAATTCAATTTAGATCTTCAATTAAAGGTTCTCGCTGGAATTGATTGAAGATCGGAATCTCGTCCTCATTTAGAAGAGATTCATAGTTTGCCGCTCTCGTCTATCACCACCAAACGCTGCACTATCGCCTAACTGCTCCACCGATCCGCTGCCTTTGTGCGTATATTAAGATTACGTGGGTGTGCAGTCCGATCGAACACGCCGTTGCGCACCTGAGTGGGAAAAGGTGGGCACTTGAATATCTTTTATAAGGTACTTAGCCTTTGCTAATTAGTTTGGCAATCGCTTCCGCCAGATTTCAAATTGGAATTCGAAGTCAGTGCAAGACTCCGCCGCCACCGCCGTTTTCAATTTGCAATTGAAAGTCAACTGAGCCAAATTACTTATTTCCAAGGTTGCTGTATTGGAATCGAAAAGAGCAATATTAATATCGGTTAGGATCTCCAATTCACGTGAGCTTCACCGGTTCGAGTCCAATCCCACGACACGAGGGTCGATCGATTTACCTTGAAACCGGGCGATTGAGTGTTGTACTCACTCCACTCGAGTTGAGTATGTATCACATCTTCTGATTATTTTAGAAGAGTTTCGATTCTGCGCAAAATTGTGTTTATCTTTCAGATTGAATCGAAACATATTTGGGAGATGCAATATCTCGAAGAGGAATACAAGAAACATTGGAAGGAAGCAAGGAAGGAAGAGAAGCAAGACAAGTGGAGATACCCGCGATGAAAGACAAGAGGACACGGAAACAGTATGCCGCGGCCGCAACAGGGACCGCTGCAGCGGGTAGCCAGAAGTTGCTGATGCCGCGGCCGCAGCATTGGTCGTCAGCGCTGAGACGCTGCGTTTTGATTACTAAAAACCCTAGATGTTCTTATTTTGTTTCATGGCCGACTTGGGATCTTTTATAAGGCCGAATTTAGTTATTTTCACAACTTCTATTCTATTCATCGGACACTTTAGAGATTTGAGCGATGTCTTCCATGAGGAACTAAACTCATCTATTCTGCCTGCAATTTGAAGCTTTATTTGGATTGATTGTGAGTTTCTAATTCTCGTTCTTGTTTCCTATATTTGAATGCTTCAACTTCTTTGTGCTTGATTTCTATTGTTTTATTCTATCTAGCCCGCGCAACTAGTTAGAATCAATTCAATTGCTAAGTTTTTGTAGATTCCTGATTGTGAACCTTAATCTAAGTGGCAAATTTGTTCCTTTAGGGCTGACTGAACTAATTGAACAAGTAGGAAGTTGGATGTGTTGTTAAATCCCTCTTTAGGGACTGCAAATACCTTGGCTAATATCTGAACTTAAAGCTATCAATTGGGTTAAAACCTTCTTTAAGGATTGTTCGATTGATAAGGGTTTCTCGGACTTATTGGACTAGTAACTATATTAGGTCGGGACAAGGGCATTCATAGGAAACTTAATAGGAAGAGAAGAAGTTACAAGGATCGTTTCAACCAAATAAAGTGGAAAATTGTAGGTAGAATTGCTTCCTCTAATTGTCTAAATCAAATTCATTTACTTTGCTTTCTTTACTCCGTTTTGATAAAAGGCGGAACTTTCACACACAAACCCCCCCTCCCCCCCAAATTGGTTACTTTGATTGACACTTGAATCAAACTTGAGTTATAACTTTCACTGTGGATCGACCTCTTGCTTATTGCTATACTTTCTATAGGTTTAGAGTTTTTTTCGACGGATCAACCACAGGTTTTCCCTCTGTCAAATTTGGCGCCGTTGCCGGGGAATTTTTATTAATTCTTGTTTGTTTTTAGTGTTGATCTTGGTGTGGACCGTCTTATATGGTCCATACCCATGCTACTAATTCTTCTTTCTTGCCGTTTGATTCAGAGATTGAAAGGACCCTTGCCTTTTTAAGGCGAGAAACTCGTGATCGCTTTCGCGAACTGCCTTTTGATCAAGGAGAAACTCCAACAGAGATGGATAACCGCACTCTTTAGGAGCTTTCCGCTCTTGATCTGGCATAGCAACCTCTAACAATCCAATTCCCTGCTCTATTAGAAGGAGTCAGTTTTGGGATGAAGTCTGGGGTAGTTCATCTTATACCCAAATTCCATGGGTTGAGTGGGGAGGACCCCCACAAGCATCTCTCTAAGTTCCATACGGTGGTTGTTGGGATGAAACCAGAGAACGTAACTGAAGATCAAATCGAGCTGAGAGCTTTTCCCTTCTCTTTGAAGGATGAAGCAAATGAATGGTTCTTCTATCTACCACCTGGATCTATTTCTACTTGAGCTGAGACGAAGAGAGTCTTTCTAGAGATGTAATTCCCCGTAACAAAGCTCAATGCTTTGAAAAGGTCAATCAGCAGCATTGAACAGTATGCGACGGAGTCGATACATAAGTACTTTGAGCGCTTCAAGAAGCCATGCGCCAGGTGCCATGCCATGGGTACTCTCAAAAGGATCTGGTTCTCTTTCTCTTCAATGGGCTAACTGATATAGAGCGCAAAATAGTGAATTCTGCTTGTGGGTGAAACATGCTTAACACGACGCCTGTCGCAGCTTGGGATGTGTTTAAGGAGCTATATGAGGGATCTAGACAGTTCAACAAGAGCCCTCGTGCTAGGGGTGTACTCTCTTTTGATGCCCCTGTGGCTGCACTACACATTGATATGGCACAGGTAAAGTAGATGATGAAACAATTTCTCATTGATAGAACTGCTCAACAACTGAAGGCATGTGGTCTTTGCAATCAATTCACTCATCCTATGGACATGTGCCCGCTTCTGGAAGATCCTAATGTAGATTTGAATGCCATTGGGAATTTCGCTCAACAAAGGCCTAGGCAAGACAATTATGGAAATCCTGGGTATTTCAACAATAAAAATTACAATAGAGGCTATCAGCAAGGCTATGCGAACTACCAAGTCTCTTTAAATCAGCAAGGGGGGCAACATGCAAGGCCCCAACAACAATATGAACCTCGACAGGGAGGTCAACAACAATCAAATAAGGATAATGAGGATCCACTACAGAAACTGTCACGATTGGTCTTGAAGAATGAGAAACAACTGTCAGAGCGTATTGCAAATCTAGAAAAGCAACAATCCGATCAGATGACAAATCTTGAGAATCAAATGAGTTAGCTCATTCAAATCTTAAGTGCTAAGGAGGCAAACAATTCAGGAGAGCTTCCATCACAGACCATCGAGAATCCAACGAAGGAGAATGTCAGTGTTGTAACGCTTAGGAGTGGCAAGAAACTGGTTGTCACACCTTAAAAAGACAATGAAGAAATAATGGACGAGGAGATAGAAGTAATAGAAGAAGAGGACGGAACGCATACGGTGTTGCGGTCGCATCAACCATGTCAGGGTTGCGGCCAATCAAACGTGCTGCGCCTGCAACCCCATGCTGCGCCCGCCGCCAGTGAGCCCGCCGCCAAGTCCATCCCAGGTAAGCATTCTTCGCCCTCTCCCCCCTTTTCTTCTTCTTCCCCTCTTCCTCCTTCTTCCTCATTACCTTTGGAGACTCCAAAGCCGGTTGCACCCTTCTCGAAAGCCTTGAAGGATACGCGAAGGTATGAGAACCATAAGGAGATCTTTGAGACATTCAGTAAGTGTGAGGTAAACATTCCTTTACTTAATTTGATTAAAAACATTCCTATATTTGCTAAATTTTTTAAGGAACTTTGCACTATCAAGTGGAACCAGAAGCTAAAAGGTAAGCAAAAGGTGAAGGTAAGCGAACATGTCGTTGTTGTATTTCAAAAGCGTATGCCTGAGAAGTGTAGTGATCCTGGTATGTTTGCTATTCCATGTGTGATAGGTGATACTAAATTTGACAAAACCATGTTAGATCTAGGAGCATCTATTAATGTTTTACCTTCTAATATTTATTATGCTTTGGGGTTGAGACCTCTAAATGATACTCGGGTACTAATTCAACTTGCTGATCGATCTACTATCTACCCGAAAGGGATTGTTGAAGATGCCTTGGTTATGGTTGACAACTTGATATTCCCTACTGATTTCTTTGTGATTGACATGGGTCCTGGTAACAATGAAGGCCCTATTCTGTTGGGCAGACCTTTTCTGAAAACTGTTAGGACCAAGATAGATACCTATTCAGGACCCTTTACTATGGAATTTGATGGTCAAAAAGTTGAATATAATATTTATGATTCCATGAAATTCCCATCTGATGATCCTTCTTTGTGTTTTGTGGATATTATTGATACTATGACACAAGATTGCTTTGATTTGGAGTATGTTGATGAGATTGAAGTCGCTTTACAGGCCCCTTTAGATGAAATTGCTTGAGATTATGTATTGTCATCTAATTTGTAGGAGGCTATAGTAGCTTTAGACCATCGATCTCCCACCTATGTGCCACCAATGGGAGACCGCATCGAGCTGACCATGCCTACTGAAAAGCTTCTTCCATCTATTATCCAAGCGCCTGATGTGGAATTGAAACAAATTCCTAATCACCTTAAATATGCTTTTCTTGGTGAAAATGATACTCTGCCTGCCATTATTTCTAACAAATTGACCTTTCGACAAGAGGAGCGATTAGTGACTGTTCTAAAGGAGAACAAGGAGGCGTTAGGATGGACGATAGCAGACATTAAAGGCATCATTCCTACCCTCTACACGCATAGGATACTATTGGACGATGATGCCAAGCCATGTAGACATCCTCAATGGAGACTCAACCCACTATTATTACCTCCTTCAGGCAGGTATGATCTTTTCCATATCTGACAGCTAATGGGCGAGTCCTACTTAGGTTGTCCCTAGGAAGGGAGGTATTACTGTTGTTGAGAATCGGGATGGTGAATTGGTCCCTAGCAGGGTACAAATTGGATGGAGAGTCTGTATTGATCATCGTAAATTGAATGCAATTACTCACAAGGACGACTTCCCCCTTCCCTTTATTGATCAGATGCTTGAGCGCCTTGCCGACCGCTCCTTTTATTGCTTTTTAGATGGCTACTCAAGATATTTTCAAGTACCAATTGCACCGGAAGATCATGAAAAAATGACATTTACATGCCCCTTTGGCACTTTTGCATATCGCAGAATGCCTTTTGGGTTATGTAATGCACCTGGGACTTTCCAACGGTGTATGTTAAGTATATTTTCTGAGTATGTAGAGCGCTTTATAGAAGTATTTATGGATGACTTCACTGTGCATGGAGATGGTTTTGATACTTGCTTGCATCATTTGTCGCTTATGCTTAGGCGATGTGTAGACACCAACTTAGTTCTTAATTCTGAAAAGTGTCATTTTATGGTTGAGCAAGGCATTGTTTTGGGTCATATTGTGTCTAGTAGAGGTCTTGAGATGGACAAGGCTAAGACTGATGTCATTCAGTCTCTGCCTTACCCCACCAATGTGCGCGAAATTTGTTATTTTTAGGCCATGCAGTGTTCTATCGCAGGTTTATTAAGGATTTTTCTAAGATTTCTGCACCTCGTTGTGATTTACTGAAAAAGGAAGTAGCTTTTGAGTTTGATAACAGGTGTAGAGCATCCTTTGATGAGCTTAAAGGTCGCCTGACTAGCGCTCCTATCATTCAAGCACCCATATGGTCTCAACCTTTTGAGATTATGTGTGATGCTAGCGACTATGCTATGGGGGCTGTCTTGGGACAAAAGGAAGGAAGGAGCTCTCATGTCATCTACTGTTTCTCCATGACTCTGAATGGAGCACAAAAGAACTACTCAACAATTGAGAAAGAGCTCCTAGCTGTGGTCTTTGCACTGGAGAAGTTCCGCTCCTATCTCCTAGCAGCTAAGGTAATTGTCTTCACTGATCACGCTGCTCTTCGCTATTTATTGACTAAGAAAGAAGCGAAACCAAGATTGATTCATTGGATTTTACTTTTAAGTGAATTTGACACTGAAATCAAAGATAAGAAAGGTGCAGAAAACTTAGTAGCATACCACCTCAGCAGATTTGTCCAAGGAGTGGACAAGCCGGAAGATCAAAGACCCATTCACGGTGAGTTCCCTGACGATACATTGTTTTATTTAACTCACACTTTTTCTTCGCAACTGTAGGGAACTACGAAAACGGAGGGTGCTGCGGCTGCAGCAACCATGCCGCGGCCGCGGCCAAACAATCTTGTTGTGGCCGCCGCTTATATGCCGCGGCCGCTGCATGCTGTTCAGGCCCCCGTTCCGTCTCTTTACCTCCTATCTGACGAGGTAAGTTCCGCTGCCCCTGAATTATTGATGGGTGTCCTTACTCCTCGACCTTGGTTTGCCAATATGGTGAATTTCTTGGTCACGGGAGAATTTCCACCGAAATTCACAAAATCTCAGAAGGACAAGATTCGAGATGACTCTCGCCTCTATGTTTGGGATGACCCCTACCTTTGGAAACAGTGTACTGATCAGGTAATCAGGAGGTGTCTGCCAGACAATGAGGTACAATCTATCCTTACTTTTTGTCATGCTCATGAATGTGGATGCCACTTTGGTCGTCAAAAGACTGCTAGAAAAGTTTTAGAAGCAGGTTTCTTTTGGCCTCACTTATTTAGGGATGCTAATGCCTTCTGTAAATCATGCGATAGATGCCAAAGGGTTGGGGACATATCTACTAGGAATGAAATGCCACAAACAACTGTTATATTTTGTGAAATTTTTTTATGTTTGCGGTATCGATTTTATGGGTCCCTTCCCTAGTTCTTTCGGGAATGTATATATTTTGCTTGCGGTGGACTATGTCTCCAAGTGGGTGGAGGCAAAGGCCACCAGAACTGATGATTCTAAAGTGGTTGCAGATTTCCTGAAATACACAATTTTCGCAAGATTTGGGGTGCCTAAGGCTATAATTAGCAACAGAGGGACACATTTATACAACATGACGATTACTGCCTTGTTCAAGAAATACCATGTCACACAAAGAGTGTCAACTGCTTATCATTCTCAGACCAATGGTCAAGCGGAGATATCAAATAGAAAGATAAAGACCATTCTAGAGAAAACAGTGGCACCTAACAGGAAGGATTGGAGTATGAGGATGAACGACGCTCTTTGGGCCTATCAGACGGGCTATAAGACTCACATTGGTATGTCCCCTTATCGAATTGTCTTTGGAAATGTGTGTCATCTCCATGTGAAACTTCAGCATAGGGCATATTGGGCTGTAAATAACTGCAATATGAGGTTGGATGACATAGTTGAGTTCAGAAAGCTTCAATTGCAAGAGCTGGAGAAATTGCGTCTGGATGCTTATGATAATGCAATGATCTACAAGGAGAAAACAAAGGGTTGACATGACAAACACATCCTGCGGAAAGAGCTAACAATAGGAGACAAGGTCCTTCTATACAAATCACGCCTGAAACTCTTCTCAAGAAAGCTTAGATCAAGGTGGGAAGGACCCTACACCATCTCAAGGATATTCCCCCACAGAGCAATTGAACTCTTTGATCCTAAGTCTAAAGAGCTCTTTAAGGTCAATGGTAATAGAGTTAAGCCATACTTTGAGAACATTCCACATAACGAAGAGGAGGAGTTGGTGCTTGCTGAACCAACCAATTAGGCCACTGAAGGACCATCACGTCGAGCCAACGACTTGAAACAAAAGCGCTTCTCGGGAGGAAAACCGAGGTAAGTTCTTCTTTCTTTTTCATCTTTATTATTTCTTAGGTAGTGTTCATTAGCTAATTACTTTAGGATTAGTTGACATAGGTAGTAAAAAAAAGACGGAAACGAGAACCCGCAACCACTTCACTGGCGGCAGCCGCAGCATCCATGCGGCGATCGCCGCACATCAACCCCCACCACACCCCGCTGCAGCGGCCGCATCATCCATGGTGCGGTCGCCGCCTCTCAGGTCCGTGACCCATTCTGATAAATAAAAAAAAAGAAAAAAAAAAGAAAAAAAGAAAAAAAAAATACATACATGATAGGTCCCGGACTCACGGGACATACTTTTCCAAACCCTACCTCACTCCTCTTCCCCTCTTGCCTCAACCATCAAAGAGCCTTCATACCTCCATTGTTGTCTTCTTCTTCCATTCCATCTCTTTCACATCACACCTCGTCGGATCCCTCCTCACCGGACACCCCACCTTCGTTGGATCTACACGTCGCCATACCCGGAGCCCTTCTTGCCGGAGTCATCTTCACGAGATCTGCCAATAGCAAGCCACCCTACCCAGATCTGTCATCGGACCGTCGTCGGACCTCTGCCGAAGTCGGTGCTGCGCCCGCCGCCGAAGCAGGTTCGCTCTCTGTTGGTTTGGTTTGGAAAGTTTGGGTGTGTTTATTTGCCAAATTGATTGGTTTCTTGACTTTGGGTGTAAATGGAAGAATTGGGATTTGGTAGTTTACTTGAACATAATTGTCTTGAGGCTTTGATTTGGAATTATTGAGTTGCTTGAGTTGTGTTCGGTTTGATTTGGATTTTGTTGATTAGTTAGGGTTGTGTTGGGGGTTTGTTGTTGGATTTTGGAGTTTTTGGGTTGATATCTACTGCTGAGATCTGATAAGAATGGTTCGCCGATTGAGAAATGTGACTAAAGAACAGAAGAAAGCATATGAGAGCTTCGATGCGAAGCGATTTGTACAGACGAAGTTCTTTCATATCCCTGCCTTACATACATTATGCATGTTGGACATTGATGTCTCTAAAGTAGCCATGTCTTTATGCATCTTTTAGTTCCATATTCTATACACTTTGCATATTTCGGGTTGGGAATATGTCGAATTTAAGGAGTTTATGTTTATTTGTCAGAAATGGAGATCTACATAAGTTTTTGTTTAATATTGCAGAATATGGAACCATTTCAGGAGAAAACCAAGAAGCAAGAACCGGAGCTCAAAGTTACTCGATATCGACAAGCCTTAGTCGATATCGACAAATCATGCCTGAACACACCCTAGTCGAGGAGCCTATGTCGAGAAGCTGAAGACGAAGTAACCCGACTCCAGCAACTTACTCGAGATCGAGTAACCAACTCGAGATCGACAAAGCACCAAAGCCCATGCTCGGAGTCGAGGAGAGTCTACCCGAGAATGTCGAGGAAGAGCTACCCGACTTGGCCAGACTCCCGGACACAGAGCGACACCACCCAACTCGATGTGGAGGAAAGTCCTCGAGATCGACAAAAGCCGAGCACCATGTCCGATCATGTCGAGAAGGGTTGCTCGACAACACCAGAAGACCTAGTCGATGAGCCACCATTACTCGAGATCAAGGAGAATTCCTTGAGATCGAGGACACCTGATGTGAGCCATGTTCGAGCCAGTTCGAGGAAGACCAACCCGAGACGCCAAGCTACTGAAGTCGACGACGCCGTTTTACTCGAGATAGAGGAACCTTCCTCGAGATCGAGGAACCTTCCAGAAGCCGCGTAATGCGTTGGCCAGTCCTACTCGGAGTTGGAGTCCTTGGAGCCGAAGATTGCCGAGTATATCCGATCTATCAACATCTATCCAATGAAGAGAGATTTATCCACACTTGAAGACTTTTAGATATAGTTTCCCTCTTAGATTTAATTATGTTGTTGCATTTATTTATCTTTAAAGCTTTTAGATATAGATTTAGATATACATAGAGATTTCTATCCTTGAATAGCAAAGATTAGAAGACTATAAATAAAGCCCATGGGGCTGATTTTAGGAATCATTCAATCACACAGCAATTAGTAGGAGTAGAGAGAGAAAGAGAGTGAGTGGCCAAGAGGAGTTGGTGAAGCGGGAGCGGAATTGGCTTCCTTTGGTTGTAAGCTCCGTTTGATTTAATGCAAATAGTTTCTATTCATCAATCAATGTCTAAGGCTGCGATGAAGCGCGAGTAGTCCACCCACTTCTAGGGTTGGGGCCAGCCCGACGATAGCCCTGCATGTTCGAGGTAAAGATCCGACTTTTATCATGTTTTGAGCATCTACTACTTGTTATGTGTTTATTACCCATCTAATAGAGGTCCATGCTAACAACTTGGATTGTAAACATAAAATCGGTAGAGACAATTAGGGTTTCTTGAAAGAGTTATCTTAAAGTTGGAAAAGGGGAAAGCTTAGTCCTTTGATGCGATTCACATGATTATCTGTTTATTTCTGCCTTATGCATGCTTGGTTATCGTTGTTGCAAACCCCAATCTTGGAAATCCTTTTCATAAAGTTTAATTCGAATCCCAAAGCATTTGTCTTTATTTTCTTTCGTTTCGTTTTAGTTTTCTGCCCTTACTCGAGATCGACTAGCACTCCTCGTTCTCGAGTTACTGATCTTCGACCCAGGTCGCTGTAGCTTCTGTGTGAAGGTGATCGACGAGAACCAACCCGACGTCGACGAAGACCTTACTCGATCTCGAGTAACCCTTTGTCGAGATCGACTAGATCCCGTGCTTGCTGTTGCGCTGTGTTCGACTGTCCGATCTTCTGTCAACTAACCCTAGTCGAGATCGAGGACCCCTGTTGTCGACTAACCATAGACCATGTTGAAGATCCTACTAGCCCTATTATTCTTGGTAGACCATTCTTAGCTACTGCAGATGCCAGAATTAGTGTCAAGAATCGATCGCTCACCTTCACCATAGGCGATGAGGTTTTAGATTTCTCTTTCGGCCCTCCAAAGGAGGAAATTTAATGGCTAGAGGTAAAAAGCATCAGCAACCACGGGACCAAGCAATCGACGGAGGAAAGCACCAGCATTGTACTCGAGATCGAGCAAGCCTCCTCGATCTCGACGAACCCTCAACTCGATCTCGACCAACACTTGTCAATATCAACTTCCTCTGCTGAGCCACAGACTTGCCAAGAGCCTAAGTATGGGGTCCCTGTACTCGATATCGACCAGCTGTACTCGACATCGACTAACCCCAAGGCCGAAGAATTCTGTTTTGGGTCCGAAAAGGTATGTTCAAGTATGAATCCTACTCCCCCTCAGTCCATTAAGAAAGTTGTCAATAATTTAAGGGGAGGTAAGGCCCCGTGGCGAGAGAATCTGCGGAAACTAAGAGCTGGAACGAAGAAGAAGAAAGAGAAGGAAGATTTCGCAAGCAACCACCTGTCAGCTGAGCTTGCATACTACAATCAGGACCTAGATGATCCAGGAGAAGGGCCAAGCACGAGCGGGCCCCACATTAATGGTCCTTGAGCGCAAACAGAGAAGTCGGCCTAGCGACTCTAAAATCTAGAGCATGTATATAAAACTTTATGAATTTTGGGACTTTTGAACTTTTAGGTTTTTGGTTTTGGTTATTTTTTGGTTTAGAATACTTCATGTGGAATCTAACGCTTTTAGGTCAGCAAGCATATAAGGATCGTGAAAAGTGGAATAAGAAGTCCCTGAAAAACAGTCAGAATCGACGAAGGCCATGTCGACAACGGCGAAGAGGAGCAGCCCAGACACTCCTCGATATCGAGTAGGCCAACTCGATATCGACAAAGCCCAGAAGCTCATCGACTTCAGAATCCACTGGACGCAGACAAGCCAACTCGAGATCGAGTTCCCTATACTCGAGATCGACTAAAATAGTTTACTCGACATGCTTGTTCTGCCACCCTCGATTTGTTATTCTGTGAGTTCCTTCCTTTACTCTTGTTTTTATTTGATTTTATACAGTAGGGACACTGTATATTTTAAGTATGGGGTGGGGGAAGGGCTCATAATCAGTATTATATGTTTTAGTCTTGCTTTTGGTTTTAGATGGTGGAATTTTAATTTTTATGTTATGCATTCATGTTTAAATTTTATGCATTTTAGTCTTTCGTCATACTTTAGTATTGTTTTTAGTTGCATAGAGAAAAAAAGAAAAAAAAATAGAAAATGTCGAAAAAAGAAAAAAAAATATATGCATGTTTAAATTTTTGTATTGTTTTAGTTTTTATACCCTAACTTAGATGTCCTATCATGATGAATAATGATTGACTTGATCATGTAAATCCTATGGCATGTTTGGATGGTTGAGCCTAAGTCCTCGAATTTTTTTTTATGTGGATTGTGAACTTGTGATGAAATTGAGCACATATGATCCTAAGCTAAAGGTTAAAATCCAACAAAAATTGTCCTAGTGAGAATTTTAGGCCTTATAGGGAGAACATTAAAAATCCCTCCCTTTTCTTGAGTGTATTTACTCTTCCTATGCATCTCTAAATGTTGTGATAATTATTCAAAGCCAATGCATTTATATGTTTATGTGAATGAGAATTAAATGATGGAGGCACCTTTTAAGCCAATTTTATCCTCTCTTTACCTACCCTGCATTATCCCTGCTTGAAGCCAGAACATTAGCCTGAGACTTTTATTGTGAACTCCACAAAATTATCCTTAGCCAAATTGAGCCTGACCCCCATTTGGGAATTAAGACTTAGAGTTGGTTGGAATAATGATTTGTGGAAAGAATGAGCTTATGTTGCATTTCAAGTAGGAAGGATTGTTGAAATTATTAAGATATGGGTTGGTTTTATATTTTTAAATCTTGCTATGCATATTATGTAAAAGGATTTTTGGCTCACCCTATAAATGCACCACTAGTTTTTATTTTCGTTTCAAAGAAAAAAAAATCGAAAAAAAAAGAGAAAAGCAAAAGAAAAAAAATATAGTTTGCAATTGTGAATAAAGTGCATGAGCCAAATTTACCTTATTTCTTTCATTATTCGCAAGATACATACTTTGTAGAGGTTAATTGAGTTTGAAAGGGTACGTAGTTCATTAAGAAAAGTTGGAGAGTTTGATTGATGCATATGATTGAGAATTATGGTTTGGTTATGTTGGAGATTTAGGAGTCTTGATTCCCGAATTATATTAAGCACCACATGGCCAAATAATTTCATACCCTTATATTTCTTACCAAGCCCCATTACAACCCCGTCGAATGGAATCTTCTTTGAAGACTTCTATTGAGCGAAGTCCTCCTGATAATTCTTGTTGCATTTTCATAATTGGTTGCGAAGTGGATTTATATTTAAATTGCAATGTTTATGAGACTGTATATGGAATCGAGTTGAGAGTTGATCTTCATAGCCTAAACACATTGAGAGTTGAGTGTAAACACATTATTCCTCTGAGGTTGGATTTATATTGCATATGCCTATGGATCGCTCATATATGTGTGATGACGTTAAATTCACTTGTCTTACATTGCTACTACTTGAGATGTTGCTTTTGACAACGGCGAAGACTCGAAGGATGTGTTGTAGGTCTTGGTTATTGTTTGGTTATTGCTTGAGGACAAGCAAGTTTAAGTATGGGGTGATTTGATGCCTCTAAAGTAGCCATGTCTTTATGCATATTTTAGTTCCATATTCTATACACTTTGCATATTTCGGGTTGGGAATTTGTCAGAAATGAAGATCTACATAAGTTTCTGTTTAATATTGCAGAATATTGAACCATTTCGGGAGAAAACCAAGAAGCAAGAATTGGAGCTCAAAGTTACTTGATATCGACAAGCCTTAGTCGATATCGACAAATCATGCCTGGACACACCCTAGTCGAGGAGCCTATGTCGAGAAGCTGAAGACGAAGTAACCCGACTCCAGAAACATCCTCGAGATCGAGTAACCAACTCGAGATCGACAAAGCACCAAAGCCCATGCCCGGAGTCGAGGAGAGTCTACCCTAGGATGCCGAGGAAGAGCTACCCGACTTGGCCAGACTCCCGGACACAGAGCGACACCACCCAACTCGATGTCGAGGAAAGTCCTCGAGATCGACAAAAGCCGAGCACCATGTCCGAGCATGTCGAGAAGGGTTGCTCGACAACACCAGAAGACCTAGTCCATGAGCCACCATTACTCGAGATCGAGGAGAATTCCTCGAGATCGAGGACACCCGTGAGCCATGTTCGAGCCAGTTCGAGGAAGACCAACCCATGACGCTAAGCCACTGAAGTCGACGACGCCGTTTTACTCGAGATCGATGAACCTTCCAGAAGCCGCGTAACGTGTTGGGCAGTCCTACTCGGAGTTGGAGTCCTTAGAGCCGAAGATTGCCGAGTCTATATGATCTATCAACATCTATCCAATGAAGAGAGATTTATCCACACTTGAAGACTTTTAGATATAGTTTCCCTTTTAGATTTAATTATGTTGTTGCATTTATTTATCTTTAAAGCTTTTAGATAAAGATTTAGATATAGATAGAGATTTCTATCCTTGAATAGCAAGGATTAGAAGGCTATAAATAAAGCCCATGGGGCTGATTTTAGGAATCATTCAATCACACAGCAATTAGTAGGAGTAGAGAGAGAAAGTGAGTGAATGGCCAAGAGAAGTTGGTGAAGCGAGAGCGGAATTGGCTTCCTTTGGTTGTAAGCTCCGTTTGATTTAATGCAATTAGTTTCTTTTCATCAATCAATGTCTAAGGTTGCGATGAAGCGCGAGTAGTCCACCCACTTCTAGGGTTGGGGCCAGCCCGACGATAGCCCTGCATGTTTTGAGCATCTACTACTTGTTATGTGTTTATTACCCATCTAATAGAGGTCCATGCTAACAACTTGAATTGTAAACATAAAATCGGTAGAGACAATTAGGGTTTCTTGAAAGAGTTATCTAATTGTTGGAAAAGGCAAAAACTTAGTCCTTTGATGCGATTCACATGATTATCTGTTTATTTCTGCCTTATGCATGCTTGGTTATCGTTGTTGCAAACCCCGATCTTGGAAGTCCTTTTCATACAGTTTAATTCGAATCCCAAAGCATTTGTCTTTATTTTCTTTCGTTTCGTTTTAGTTTTCTGCCCCTTACTCGAAATCGACTAGCACTCCTCGATCTCGAGTTACTGATCTTCGACCCATGTCGTTGTAGCTTCTGTGTGCAGGTGATCGACGAGAACCAACCCGATGTCGACGAAGACCTTACTCGATCTCGAGTAACCCTTTGTCGAGATCGACTAGATCCTGTGCTTGCTGCTGCGCTGTGTTCGACCGTCCGATCTTCTGTCGACTAACCCTAGTCGAGATCGAGGACCCCTGTTGTCGACTTCTGTGAGATTTCTCCCCTGCCTAGGATCCGCTGACACGCTTACTCGTGGATTCGATCCTGACTTCCCGCTGGTACATCAGGAGGAGGTCTTGTAATTATTTGCGTGGGTAGAATCTAGTTTGATTTATATTTTATATTTTAAACTCGATTTCCTCCTACAACAGACATTACTCGTCGGATGCTTAGTCATAACGGTTTGGGGGCATTTATAGAATGTAGTGCCTCCACATATCCTGAGCTGGCATGGGCGTTTCTGGTCACGTGTCAGCGTGTGGATAATTCGAGGATTCGGTTCAAGTTGCTGGATCAGCCCTACACTTGCACGCATGACCAGCTGAAACAACTTTTTGGGATCACTCGGGCGCCCACCCAAGATTGGTATCCGATGGCGTCGAAGCAGCAACGCCATGATGTCTGGTACGCAACGATTGGAACTAGATTTGACGGCCACAAGGGGCGAGTACAATTATAATTTCGTCCACCCATGCTTCCGTCTGGTGCACAAGGTCTTGGCCATGTCTTTCAGTGGCCAAGGCGACATAAAAAAGTGCCTGCTGGTGATCTATCCTGGCTATAGACCCTTGCTCCCCAGTCCCGTGGTATGCCAAACTGGGTTGAGATCTTTGTGGACAGTTGCCTGAAGATCCAAGGGAAGAAGTCAGAGAGGTTTGGTTTGGGAGGCATAATTAGTCTCATAGCCTACCAATTTCTTGAGCCTGCATTGTGCGGTGCACCCATGTCTGGTTGGTACACCTATACAACGGAGCAGCTCAAACAAGCTTTTTTTTATATAGGGCTCTAATGGGGCAGGCTGGATTTGGAAGTCGGAGATGCATGGAAAGCACCGACTGCGCCTTCCTAGGGCCTTACCTTATGGCCCTTCCAACACCACCCTATACATCGCAGCTAATCAAGATCAAGATCAGGATGAGGATGATGATGAGGATGATGATTACGAGGCTGAGGAGGATGTCCCTGCACAAACAACCTATCATATGGGGGATACACAACACGCTGATGGCTCTTTTGCGGGGCCTCATTTTTCTTCTGCTGCGGATGACCCTGGCGGGACCACATGTTCACCGAGTTCCACCGTATATCTAAGCGCTAGG